>WOAB01000476.1:6160945-7521890 GCA_027886185.1 Rheum nobile | reverse complement strand
TTAAAGTCACCAAAATAGAAAATGGTTTCACTTTGTCTCAACCATATTATGTAGGAAAGTAATAAAGCACGAATTTAATATCAATTGATGTAGGTACCAATAGAACCCCATCGATTTGAGCATGCAATTAACAAAGAATTGTGGTGAGAGTGTATCACAAATGAATATGCCAAAGTGATAGGCTTTGTGTTTGTTGAAATGTACTGACTTGACATTGCTTATGCAGTTAGTAGACTTAGTCGGTATACTCATAACCCTAGTAAGGATCATTGAAGTGCACTTAATGATTATTGAGATCTCTGAAAGGCACATATTGGGGGTTGCATTTTATTGGTTATTCTTAAGTGTTAGAGGGATATTATGATGCAACTTGGGTTACTGATAATGGCGAAGTTAGCTCCACTAGTGGATATGTTTTTACATTATGTGGTGGTGCTATTTCTTGGAAGTCTTCTAAACAGACTTGTATTGCTAGATCTAATATGGAATCTGAGTTCATAGCTTTAAACTTAGCAGGTCAAGAGGTTGAGTGGTTAAGAAGCTTACTGGTGATTACCATTGTGAGGGCATCTTGCTCCTCCTATTTCTACATTATGACTCACAATCTGCTATTTGTGTAGCTAATAGCAATGCCTATAATGGCAAGAAGATACACATTCGAATTAGACATGAAACAGTGAGACAACTATTACGAATGGTGTACTCAGTTTGGAGTATGTGAGGATTAGAGAGGAACATTGTAGATCCTTTGACTAAAGGACAAAACCGAAGATTAGTTCTTGATACGTCGAGCGGAATGAGACTCAAACCCGTGAGATGAGGAATTCATGGTGGATCCCATTGTGGTCAAACAAAGCATGGAAAGACTCATGAGATGGACACTGCTCCCCATTCCTATGACATTGTGTACATGTAGAGGGTGAGCATTTGCTCTTAATGAATTCATAGCCTAGGATATGGGTGGTCCTATTGAAACGGACTTGATGGATTCACCATTGTAATAATGAGAGGTTGAGTTGTTAAAACTCTTAATGACTTCATAGCCCTAGCATGGGTGGTCCTAGTTGAGAAGGACTTGATGAAGTCACCTACTAGAGTGTGAAGGAACACTCTTAGCATCCCAAGGCAGAATTGGCTACTTTATTGCATGTGTTATTGTGGAATCACAGGGACCTTAGGGGAGAGGCGTGTTGTTGAGACTTATCCTGAAGTTTTTGGAGTTCAAGACTCGTTCACTCTTTAGATAGAAAGGATTACTTAACTTCACTACATGTGGTTCAAATCGTAAGATACCCACACTTAAGCTTCAAACCTTCATATGCTCAGAAGTTATTTTATACTATTTGAAAAATATTCAGCAATGTAGGGGATTGTTGGAAGTGCTAGAAAATTTCAAAAATAATTTAATCTTGGGGTTTTAAGATTTGGATTTGTAAATTAACTTCTTATCCATAACTTCCAAGTTCTATCTTTATGTTATCTTTTTAGATTTGATTTTCTTTCCATTATCTTTTATGGATTGATTTTTGGAAAAATTTATTTTGTAACTGCTTGAGCCCCAAGTTTTGCCCAACGATACTTCCTCTATAAAAAGAAGGTCGATTTCTAGTTTTTGAGAATATAGAAAAATCAACTCTCTACAAAAAATCGGTTTTGGTTCTGATCATACTCGGTGATTCCAACCCTCTTTGGCGAGTGCACGCGATTGGTGGGCGTTGGTGATCCTTGGGGGGCGACGCCTTGTCTGACTTTGCACACGGGTCAGGGCGAAATCGCTTCTAAGGCAGTGGGGACATCATACCACGCCACACCAACGTTTTCAAAGCGGTTCTTCATTTATTCACAAGTAAGCTTTCGTTTTGGTTTCGATCTGGTTTCTACTAACATGGTGAATGTGCAAAAGCATGGTCAATGTGCCATCAATAATTTGCATTTTAGTACTCATAGTTTGAGATAGAAGCTATGTTAAATGGGAAATGGATAGGGAAACGAGAAAAAGTACACCTATGTAAGAGGATGCATTAATTGAGTTTCTGGTAAGAGAGGATAGAAGCCCTCAGAGTTGTGAGACAAACTAAACCGATTTTCAAAATTATTCATTTCATTATGGAGACAAAAAAATATGAAACAACATACAATCTGGTCAGTTTACATTTATGGATACTTCTGAGAGAGGATGCATAGATGGATAGTATACATAAATTAAGAATATAATTCACATATCCTTATCTTTAGCATGTGCTTCTTTCAATTTACGCATATCATCCTCTATCTGCTCCCTTGTCATGTTGTCTTCATCTTGAAGTGAAATGGATGGAGTGGTATCCGGTGAAAAAATTAAAAACTCAAGCTTCACACGAAATTGTCAAAACTCTGGATTTTGCAAAAAAGTAAAAAAAAACTAGGGTTACAGGCAAAATTGTTAAAACCTGAGGGGATTTCGCAAAAAAAATCAAAAACTCAAGGTTACCAGGCAAAATTTCCGAAAGATAAAGAGGCATTTTATTTATATGGATGACATAACTATAACGATTGTACACATAATAGTAAAATATATACATGTGTGTTATGATGATAACCAAATCATCGAGTTTGGATCATATGAGGAGAGTATTTGGGGTGTAAAGTGGGGAGAGTCCAAGAGCGTTGGATCAAGTTATTAAAGGGCTGATATTACTCCCATGTTTTAACATAGGTGGTGGCATACTTGTAATTATGTCACTTTTTATTTTTTTCCTTTTACCCCGCTTGTTTTCTCCTCTTTGTTGCTTTGTCTTGCATCTCTCCTCTTGATTCCGCCATTGCCAACCGCTTCCTTGCTTCGTTTTTTCATTCCATCATGATGAATCAAGGTATTTGTTCTATCTTTTTTATCTTCCTTTAATTCGTTGCAATTGATTCGTATACGAACTTCCATTTGGTTTAATGTTTTGTTTGCTCAATCTTCGTTCTTCTCCCTCGTCATTTTAGGTTTGGCCAATTATTGTTGTTGTTTTCGTTCAAACGTAATTACTCTATCTATTGTGTCTTGCCATTGCTTGAATTGATTTTGGGATCTCGTTGCTACTGCTGTGAATCAGATGTGGCTTTTTTTGGCGTATGCATTTATCATAACTAAGTCGTTAGTTATGCACTTTTCTTGTGTTTTTTATGTTTTTGTATCATCACATTCATCGATGTACTTCTTTTGTGCTTTTTCAATCGAAATCTGCACATTTGTGCATTTTGAAGAAGTTGTTATTCTTGCACCAATTTTGCCTTATTTGTGCACTTTCACCTATTGTACATATATTTTGAGCTCGGGCTTCTTCTTCCTCTATTGTTGATTCTGTTGTGTCGAATGTTGTTGGAGGTGGTGGTGTTGATTGTTCTTCATTTGTTAAGTGGGATACTTGTGAGAACTATGTGATTTAATTCTCACAAGAAGGGCAAATAGTGTACTTTTTGCCTCTTTGTCCAAAAGGTATGAAATCTTGCATCGGTCAAACATTTACAACACTTGAGGAAGGTATAGATTTCTACAAGTGTTATGCAGCAGACATAGTACAAAATGGCAAGTTTACTACGGTTCCAACATATATTACTACGGTTGTCAATCGTAGTAAAGTGGTTGTTATAAAATTGTTTACTATATTTACATATTTACTACGGTTGTACAACCGTAGTAAATATACAACCATAGTAATATACTACAGTCGTTTAACCATGGTCGTTGTTTTACTACGGGGTATATTTACTACGGTTATATTTACTACGGTTACATGTGCATGTAGTAAATATGTAACCGTAGTAAAAAAGCACATTTTTCATTTCCATTAGGACCATAGTAATAGTGACAATGTGGTAATTGGACATGTCGTAAAGTTGTTTCAACCAAAGCACATGATAATTTTACATGTAGTTAAATTTTTTAACCGTAGTAAAAGGCAATGAATCGTGTTAAATGTGCATGTAGTAAAAAAAAATCAACCGTAGTAAAAATGAATGATTTACCGTAGTAAATTTTTTACACCGTAATAAAATGTCGTCGTTAATGTTATAATCGTAGTTATATTGTATGTCCTATTTATTGGGTCACTATTATAAATAATACGATGGATGAAGCATTTATCTACGGCAAACAATTCCAATGAACATCCAACAACCATTCAAATATAATCGAACATCATTCACAATATCGATCATGTAACACGTACCTAGCTTGGTCATCAATTCAAAATCAGTAATGAACAAATCACTAACATCCTGTAAACTAATTAATGTTTCCTAATAATATCACTTGCACAATTGACCAATTTAAAACATGAATCTCTGCACAAAAGTACGTAACCATTGAATGCTAGAGCAAACCATGTAGTACCTCCATAGATGTCACTACAATTAGACCTCTCCAGGAATAATAACTTACTGAAGTCAACTCTATATAGTTTTAAAACTCAAATTGAATTATTTTGAGGGCTCTCGTATGATAGCAAGAGCAAACCATGTAGTACCTCCATAGAACTGTCAAAACTTGCAAAGATATTGGTTGTATGGCACGCGGCACGCCTATTCCTGTTCATTGATCTACAATTTCTTCTCAGTGATTCTGCAATCTGTCTGTGGAAGCTCTTGTACTTCATGGCTGCAAAAAGGGAAGGCACATTAAAAAGGCATGAATATAAGATGGAATGATCTATTATGTCTATAAGATGGAATGATAAATAGGTATGGTATACACAAGTCAGTCTTATCAAAATGGATAAGCACGATCATATACAAACACTAAAAACATTCATCGGGGAAAACACAAGATGTACTGTATGCATAATGATCATGTACTGCAACCAGAGAAGGCGTATAAAGAGTTAGAAATACACAAGACTGAATGTGTAATTTACCCAACAATTTTCTTATTACATGATATTCTTCAAAAGCAGTTTGCTTATTACATAATCTACTTCAAAAGCAACAGTACTGGGGATCCATTCAACTACAAGTCCATGTAAATTTTCTAGTATAAGGAACTGATTCAGTAATTTTACCATAACTTGGCAAACAGTGAATAACTGTCCTCCCATTATGGCATTTCAGTAGAAAAAAAAAATATTTCATATTTGTCATAGTTGGACTAAGAAGGATAAACCAAAGATTGCATCCCTATCTCAAGAGAATTTCCAGACACTTTACATGAATGAACTCGTACCAAGTTTTGACTTTGATTCTCATAGAAAAAAAGTTCTACTATTGGTACACAAGAATCTCTACCGATGCTCATACTTCTACTTTATTCGTGGCTCTACTGATTTCCTATTCACCTCCAATAAAAATGCATGAAAAAAATTTAACCCTGACCTGGTTGTAAGCTAATGCCATTGACACTGCACCACGCATTAGAGCAGCCCACCAAATAGTGACCTGAAAAGATGCAACATCGTCACAAAGGGTTTACTATTTAATTACCTATCCAACACATTAAGATAAAAACACATCCTATATATATACATACAAAAGAAGGTCATTGTCATTTTAATCCATAAATAGAAGAAATCATATACTTGTGCTTTACATGGATCTTGTCATTTGAAGACTTCTTTATCAAATTGGATAAAAAGGACAAGGGGAAGACAGATGCAACTCTTCCAACCAAAACAATGGCAGTAGTATTGAGCTCATGCCTATTGATGTTGGAGGACTGAAACAAACAATATGACACATATTTGTACTTAAGTACCAAACAATTAATGAGAAAAAGGCATATTAACTTAGTTTTTCCATAGTGAAGTAGCTTTTACATATCACTCACAACCCGCCACTCTCTATTTTATTATGATTAGTGATAAGCGGTATTTTACATAGCGCAACTAGTAATTATTAGCATACTATTGAGGAGATTGGATTTGATTTATGAGATATTCTGTAATCCGGAGAAAAAGGTGAGAAGTGGTTAAATCATAGGATTTACAGAGTTTTGGAGGTAAGTTGGTGTTTGAGGTGCGGAGCTGCATTGTGGATGTTTTTGGAAGCACTTACGAGTTGAAGACGGTGCCCGAAGTCATATAGGAAAGCTGGTGATCAGAAGACAGAAGTTGCTGGAGTGGAGACCGCGAGCTGACGCGACTAATGGCGACCAGCGGTTAGCAGATTTCCAGCAGAACCTTGGGGAGCACAAACCGCGATACCCCGCGATCGCGGTTGGTCGCGGTTTTCTGAGTGACTGAACAACCTTTCCGATTTTCTCCAACTGCTGGGCTGTTTCGTTTTGTTTAATTGAGCATGTATTTAAGGGGCTCGGATTAGGGTTTAAAATGACGGTCGGGAGAGCTAGCCTGGGGGCTAATCTTCCTTTTTACTCTCAAGAACACTTAGATTTCTTTTCTCTCTTTTGGATTGAAATTGGTTGTGAAGAACTAATTTCCTGTTTTGCCTAGCATGGAAGCACAAAGTTAACCCGGTTGTAAGGTTCATTTCTCTTGTTCATCCCTTGTTGGATTTGATATTAATTTCCTTGAGCATATTTCAAATTTCTATATTTTTGACTAGATTGATCTCCTGGTTTAAATCTATAGTAATCTAAGTGCTAGAATTGGGGATAGACGGTGGAATCCCTAATCACTTGTAGCGATCACAATTGCATGAAATTGGTAATTGAATTCAATTGTGAAAAGGAAATTGATTTGCATTGCATACTTGCGTTGTTGAGTCTTTGCATGCAATCCATACAATCTTACACTTTATGCTACTAATTGAACCAACCTTAGAAGGTCTCTAGGTTATCAGTTAGTAAGTGTTAGCAGGACCAGTTGGCTTGTTAATATAAATAAGATCAGAAGGGGAACAAATCAAAAGGGTGAATATGAACATGAGAGGAATCAATGATCAACTTGGTTGACTGCTGTGTGGAAACTTGCTAGGTGAAACTCCCTTTCTTCTTATTTTCTTAAGCTTGATTTTGGTGTTATTTCATTTGTGTAGTCTTAGTAGAAAACCAACCCCCCCCCCCCCCCCCCCCCCATTTGTTCTTTAAAGTTGATAAATTAGTAATTACATAGAAATTGACGTGTTGATTCCCTTGGGTTCGACTCCTTACTTGCATGCTATACTCTAGTTGCATATTAGGATTACTTTGATAGCGCGCACGACTGAAGTTAGCTATCAAATTTGGCGCCGTTGCCGGGGAATTAATACTTGTTCCTTCTCTTTGTAATTGTTTGTTTATCAACTTTTGGTGTGAAACCTTCTGTATGGTTCACACCCGTGCTACTGATTCTCCCATTCTTGATTTTGATCCTGAAAATGTCCGCCCAAGACGGAGGGTTTGAGTTGAGCACCATTGAGTCGAGCCACGACGTTAAAAAAGCGCTTCTTCGGGAGGCAACCCGAGGTGTGTGATGTTTTAATTTTTTTTGCAATTTTTGTCATTCTTTTTAATTGCCTTTTCAGTGTGTTTGTGGTTAGGGAAGGAAGCCCGAAGTGCAGGTTCAGCTGCTGTCTGCAGTCAAAACCGCGACCTCCCGCGGTTGGCCGCGATCGCGGTTTTTCTACTGTAAGTTCCTTCCATTTCAAAAAATAAAAAATAAAAAAAAATCTGAGGTCCTCTGTCAGTAGGTTCCCAGAAGAAGAGCCTGTGATGTAGGTTGCAAACTGCGATCACAGGTATGTGCCCAGAAACCCTTTAGGGAGTTGGCGATTTGCTGTATTCGTCATTCATTATCTTCTTTTGTGGATCTATATATCGGAGTTCTTCTATGTTACCCCTTGTCTTGGATGAGCTGTGCATTATTGGATCATCATTGTTGCTCATCCCACTTCTACGACACCTTGTGCTTCATTGGAGAGAGGCCATCCGGTCTTGTATGTGAGTCTTTTGTTTCTCTTTCCCCGTGATTCTACTTTGTCTTTCATTACATTGAGGACAATGCAATGTTTAAGTCTGGGGAGAGAATGTATTCACATGTTTTAGGGTGTTGTATATTTGTGTATGGCATATGTATAAATTTTTGAAAAATTTGAAATAGAAAAAGCCAAAAATATGAGAAAGGCAACAGAAATCCTGGGATGAGCTGAATACCCGAAAGGGCAGTTCAAGTAAAAAGCAGGTAGTTCCGACCGACTCTAGGTTGGTGCAAAAATGGACTTGAGTGATGTGAGCAATATGTGAGATATCTAGCAAAATGAAATGAGTGGCTAGGTGAAAACCCGAAAGGGCGCCTAGGCAGAATGAGTGCAAAGAAAAAAAGAGTGAATTTTTAGGATCATTCTGGCGTTGGCGTCATAAGAAGTGGTGTTATAAGGAGATCGGGTAGGATCACTCATGGAGCGATAAGGAGCTAGATAGGAGCTAGGATTAGATTATAATGCATTACTCATATTTGGTTGTTGGGAGGCGAAGTGTTTAGTCTTGTAATTGCTAGTATCATTTTTTCTTATACTTTCTGAAACCTGTGTGCTGATTGAAGGAGTGAGTTTTCTTTTAGCTTACTCGAGGACGAGCAAGGTTAAGTATGGGGAATTTGATAAGCGGTATTTTACATAGCGCAACTAGTAATTATTAGCATATTATTGAGGAGATTTGGATTTGATTATGGGATATTTTTGTAATCCGGAGAAAAAGGTGAGAAGTGGTTAAATCATAGGATTTACAGAGTTTTGGAGGTAAGTTGGTGTTTGATGTGCGGAGCTGCATTGTGGATGTTTTTGGAAGCACTTACGAGTTGAAGACGGTGCCCGAAGTCATATAGGAAAGCTGGTGATCAGAAGACAGAAGTTGCTGGAGTGGAGACCGCGAGCTGACGCGACTAATGGCGACCAGCGGTTAGCAGATTTCCAGCAGAACCTTGGGAGCACAAACCGTGATCCCCCGCGATTGCGGTTGGTCGCGGTCCCCGCGATCGCGGTTGGTCGCGGTCCCCGCGATCGCGGTTGGTCGCGGTTTTCTGAGCGACTGAACAACTTCCGATTTTCTCCAACTACTGGGCTGTTTTGTTTGTTTAATTGAGCAGGTATTTAAAGGGCTCGGATTAGGGTTTAAAATGACGGCCGGGAGAGCTAGCCTGGGGGCTAATCTTCCTTTTTACTCTCAAGAACACTTAGATTTCTTTTCTCTCTTTTGGATTGGAATTGGTTGTGAAGAACTAATTTCCTGTTTTGCCTAGCGTGGAAGCACAAAGTTAACCCGGTTGTAAGGTTCATTTCTCTTGTTCATCCCTTGTTGGATTTGATATTAATTTCCTTGAGCATATTTCAAATTTCTATATTTTTGACTAGATTGATCTCCTGGTTTAAATCTATAGTAATCTAAGTGCTAGAATTGAGATAGACGGTGGAATCCCTAATCACTTGTAGCGATCACAATTGCATGAAATTGGTAAATTGAATTCAATTGTGAAAAGGAAATTGATTTGCATTGCATACTTGCGTTGTTGAGTCTTTGCATGCAATCCATACAATCTTACACTTTATGCTACTAATTGAACCAACCTTAGAAGGTCTTCTAGGTTATCAGTTAGTAAGTGTTAACAGGACCGGTTGGCTTGTTAATATAAATAAGATCAGAAGGGGAACAAATCAAAAGGGTGAATATGAACATGAGAGGAATCAATGATCAACTTGGTTGACTGCTGTGTGGAAACTTGCTAGGTGAAACTCCCTTTCTTCTTATTTTCTTAAGCTTGATTTTGGTGTTATTTCATTTGTGTAGTCTTAGTAGAAAACCAACCCCCCCCCCCCCCCCCCCCCCCCAATTTGTTCTTTAAAGTTGATAAATTAGTAATTACATAGAAATTGACGTGTTGATTCCCTTGGGTTCGACTCCTTACTTGCATGCTATACTCTAGTTGCATATTAGGATTACTTTGATAGCGTGCACGACTGAAAGTTAGCTATCAATTAGATCTAAGGGAAATATTCTAAAATTTGGACAAGCAGACAACTCTAAGCTGCTATAAAAGAGGTGCAATACTATAGACTGAATCAGAATTTTCATTCTTCGTAACAAGTATTGACCTGTATACGTGCTCCAGATTTGCTCTGCATGCTTTTAGTAGTTTTGTAATATCCCTCATTTTATAAGGATATTTGGAATATTTTCAACTCCCGTATTACAAGTCGGATTAAATTCAGAGAAGTTCGGACATTCTGTATCATGTTTGATCTCAGTAATATTTTTTCCGAGTAATATAAAATACAGTTGACATGTGTTCAAGGTTAAATAGTCATTCGTGTACGAATATATTTAACCCGGGGTTAAATATAATTAACCCAAGTTTAAAACGGACAAAAGGGTGAAAAATGGCCTTGACCGCACCCCGCGGTCAAGTGGCCGCACCCGCGGCGAAGGCCAAACAAGTGAGGCGGTCTGAGGAGGCCACCGCACCCTGCCACACCCCGCGGTGGGATATTTTTCTTCTGCAGCGTTATCATCTTCCCCTGCAAGTGGTGTCGGTTGTCAGGCCTAGGCCGCCTGAATTCGCCCCTAGCCGTCCCATCTGTTCCCTTGCAAGTGGAGGTGGGTCGAGGATATAAAAGGGATGGGCTGGAGAGGAAGATTCGCCCTGCTGAACGTCTTTTTCCTCCTCTGTTTTCTCCATTGCCGCCTGAGCTTCCAAGCTTTCGCCGGAGCTTCGCCGGAGTTTCCCTTGAGTGGAGAAAGTACTCCCAAGTGGTGTTGGAAGGTTTAAGGTGTTTGGAGAGTGAACCATAATCGAATCGAAAGCAAACAACTCGATTTGGGTGAGTTTTCTGAATTTTCGCTGAAGCCCTCTGCCTCTGTTACCTCGTCGCACCCGCGGCAAGGACCCCACTGCACCCGCGGTGAGTTGGGTTCGTGTTATGGCTCATGGGTGTGTGGTCTTGACCGAGTCTTGGTTCCTTCGATTCCTTTTGTATTCTTTTAGATTCATATATGAGGATATTGAATCTGACTTAGGGTCTCGTTATGGGTCGCTCCATAGGGATTTATTATCCAGGATCTGTCCCTGCTTCTGACCCAGGAACCCGACATTTTAAGCTTGTTCAAGCTTTTGTATAATCTAAGGCAAGTGGCGGTTCGCTCTTTCTCATCATTCCATATTTCAATTAATTATCAATTGTTTAATTGTTAATTAGTTTGGGATGATTTACTATTTTCGTTGAGAACAGTTTTGATAATTGTTTGTGATTTTAAAAAATATTATAATAGGTTGTATATCTGCTAGAACAACGCTATTATATATAAATATATGTGATTAAATACAGATATTATGATAGGTTGTATATCTGTTAGAACAACGCTATTATATTTGTTATTGGCCGCGATGGCATTGATGTAGATTATTACTGCGTTCGTAACTGTTTAGTTAGAACGAGTATTCGTAGGAACGCTATGTACCTTGTGGGGGTTTAGCTGTTTCTTTATAACTAGTACTTGGTGGATTTTTCCCCAGTACTCTCTCTGGTCATGACCATGCCCTTACTCAGGGTTGGTGCACTTAGCTAGTGCCAAATCTTTTGGGATTTATTCCCTCTGATATCTCTTGTGAGGAGATCTGATATCTCTTATGAGGAGATTTAAAGCTTATAACGTGATGATCGTTTTGGAATTAAATGAGATAAGTGTCGTTGTCGCACATAATTAAATATACCCTCAGGCGAGTAGTGCATCTAGGAAATAGTGCAGCTAGGAATCTCGTATTGACTTTGGTCACAGTAAAGTTCTCTTTCCAATCTGGATTCGCCTTGGGCGGTGAGGTTGGTCGTGAGTCGAAACATCAAGTCGTTTTTGAACGCTTGTATGAATTATTTATGTTCCAGACATTTGTCATGCTTTCCGATAAGGCTCATTTCGTTGGAGTCTTCTTTTGGGATTGATTGTTGTGAGACTCGGTCTCCAGAATCTTCTCTTGATCATGCATTTTCTTATATTCTAGTAGGAGTATGGTGGTTGACTATCGTTATCGACTGTTATTCGAGAGACGATGAGTCTAACCTAATACGTCTACTTCGAACCACTCTGCTTTGTACCCTTGCTTAGTCTTTCATTAGACTAACCAACCGTAATTGTTCTCTACATGGTTGGCTGGTGTCATCCGTTCGATTCGGCACATCAGATAGGTTGCAGTTCCGTAAAGGCTAGAACGACTATGAAGACAAATGGTGTTTTTGACAAGTGATCTAGGTTAAGATCCTTGGCGGATGATCATTGCGATCAAGACCCTTTGATGGTTATTTAAAAGACTTCCGCTGTGTTAAGAAAATGTTTTGTGTAAAGACTTCCGATGTATTTCTGATGTATTTTGTTGTACTTGGAATTGTGTTGTAATTCCGCGACTATGGTTTAAATGAAAGTTATGATATTTTGTATCATAATTGTGGTTTGATGGTTTATATCAACTGGTAAAGCCTTGGGTGACATCGGACAGAATGTCTGAGGTCACTGGCGGTAATGCATTTCCAAGGGAAGATTTGGGGGTGTTACAGACTTGGTATCAGAGCCTAAATTTTTTTTAAAAAAAAAATGGGTTGGGATTTTATAAACCATTTACTCGTTTTAAACTGAGAAATGTTTTCAAAGGCTCTGAATTTTTTTTATGAAAATTTTTACCGTTCATAGTCGTGCCTTCTCTTTAGTCTGATATGGAAACGAACTTTCATATTTAGAAAGACTAACTCTCTTCTCGTCACCCGTAGAATATGGGTGCATTCTGTTCTTTCAGAGGGACTCAGAAGAAGCCGAGGTGGTTTCGCCATCTCCAGTAAGGCTTGAATTCCCAGTTCCCTCGTTATGATTTGAGGTTGTAGAACCTAGTAACTCGGTTTGAAGTTCATCAATGAAATTTACCTAGTTTGATCTCTTCTAAGTTGATTTCATTACGTTAAGTACATTGGAAGATATTAATGTATGAAATCCTTGGAATTTGATCGGTAAATAGATGATGAACACGAGGAACACTATCCGTGCTGGTGCTGGGCCAAGTAATGACCCCAGACCAAACGTAAGGAATGTTGTGAACCCTGTGGAGGAACACGAGTCTGTTTCTCACAATAATCCAGGAGGCAATGGCCAAGCTTTGGCCAACACTCTAGTGGTGCTTGATGCAGCAGCAGTTGAAGCAATACGGGGTATTGTAATGCAAGCATTCACTGAGATAATGTGACCAAACGCGCCTCAGGCACAGGCTGTGCCAATTCCTCCAGTAGTTCCTAGGCTTGAGGAACAAGATGTCCATGTACACCGAGAAGAGGCAGTCAGGAATAGAGGTGATTATGGCCGAGCCCTGAAGGCCATTAACTCTATGATGCCTGACAGCTATGATGGAAAAGGAGAGCCAGTCAGAGTGGCTCATTGGTTCTCACATATGGAACGGTTGTTTCATAATGTTGAGTGCACAGAAGCGGAGAAAGTGCACATTGCTTCCCTTCAATTGAAGGAAGATGCTAGCGAATGGTGGGAGAACACCGGTCTAGCTGATCATGTTGATTTGAACTGGGAAATGTTCAAGGCTAAAATGACATATCGTTTCTTCTCTCGAGCTATGAGGGAAGAAAAGCATAAGGAATTCCTCTATCCGAAGACGGAGGGATTAAAAGTGACTGAGCTAGCGACCAAGTTCAATCATTTGCTACAGTATGCTGGGACGGAAGCGTCCAGCGAGGAGCAAAAGATCTGGTATTTCCACGAGTGGATGAGCCCAGATATTAAGCCATGGATGGTGCGTCACGGATGCTCTACCTTGGAGCAGTACGTGGATGCAGCCTATAAGTTGGAGGTGACTCTGGAGGAGTCGACCAAGAAACGCAATAGCCAAAGGCAAGTGCAGAACCAGCCTCAGGCGAGTGGGTTTAAACGTCCCGCGCCACCATCTGACTCTGCCAAATCTGGCCGAGCAAAAACGGATATGACTCATGATGGGTCTACGCAACGTTCGGGTCAGGGCAAGAGTCCAGTCTAGTGCTACAACTATGGTACGCACGGGCACAAGAGCATTGAATGTTTGAAGGACAAGAAGACGTGTTATGGCTGCGGAAAGGAGGGCCATATGCAGATGTTCTATCAGCAGAGGAGGTGGAAAGGAGCTGAGTCACGGCAGGGGTCTGTTAATCAGAACAACCGACCCAGGTTCAGTCCGGTGGAAGCTCCTAGTCCTTCAATGCAGACAACTGCATAGAACAAGGGGAAAGCCCCAGTGGCTTCTGGAAGTCAAGGTCAACGCCTTTACGAGATGCATGAGGCAGATGGACCCGATGCTCCAAATGCTTAAAGTGCTTATTACCTTCTGTTGGTATATTGTTGATTTGGGTCTTACCCAGTCTTTCGTTTTGGATAGTTGTGTAGTAAGTTAAGTTTTGTGTGCAACAAGGTTGTAAACCTTTCGTTGTAAATCTTCCTATTAATGAATATTTGGTTGATACCAAGTTAGTGTTTCGCTGCTTGGTAAAGGGTGAGGTCTCATGTTCAAGACTCACCAACAACCTCTTGGAGATGGCTGCCTATTAATTAGGTGGAGCTACCAAGGATGGGTTGAGATGTATGGACAGCGGCTCATGGCAACAGTGGACGCTGGTAATGGCTGGGCCTGGGCTCGGAGCCACTAGTGGGTCGTCTGTGAACCATGTAATGGGCTGGTCCAAAATGGTGACCATTTAGTTAGAACCAAGCATTTGTCGGATTTTCCGATTACCATTTAGGGTAAGAAGTTCGAAGCGGATTTGATCCGAATAGTCATGGCTCCATACGATAATTTCTCGGTATGGATTAGCTGACGCGTCATGGGGCGGTCATCGATTTAGTTCAAGGACTGTGATGGTGTCATCTAGGGGCCATTGTGTATGCAGATTTAAGGGTCTGAATGACGCTGATAACGTCAGGCTTATCAATGCGATGGCTGCGTTTAAGCTACTTTGACAAGGTTGTGTCGAGTACCTTTGCTACCTGGATCCGCCCATGAAAGATGAACCATCAATTCTTGATATTCCTGTGATTAGTGAATTTTTGGATGTCTTTTCAGAAGATATTCCTGGTTACCCCATATCGTGACGTGGAGTTTGCAATTGACCTCGAGCCTAGTACTACGCCGATTTCGGAGGCACCGTACCGGATGGCTCCTGATTGAGATGCAAGAGTTGAAGAAGCAACTCGAGGATCTTCTTGACAAGGGTTACATAAGGTCGAGTGCATCGCCTTGGGGTGCTCCGGTTCTGTTTGTCAAGAGGAAAGATGGATCGTTTCGACTGTGTATCGACTATCGTGAGTTGAACAAAGTCACGATCAAGAATAAATATTCGTTGTTGAGGATTGATGATCTGTTGGATCAATTGCAAGGAGTAAAAGTCTTTTCCAAAATCGATCTGAGGTTTGGTTACCACCAACTCAAGACTCGTAAGGAAGATATTCCGAGGATTGCTTTCCGGACGAGATATGGTCACTACGAGTTCGTAGTCACCAATGCTCCAGTAGTTTTCATGGACCTGGTGAATCGATGTTTTCGCCAGTACTTGGATAAGTTCGTGGTGGTCTTCATCGATGGTATTTTGATCTATTCCCCGAGCAAGGAGGCTCATGAGGGTCAGTCCTTAGACAAATCAGCTATATGCGAAGTTGTCTAAATATGACTTTTGGATTAAGGAAATGGCTTTCTTAGGCCGTGTGATCAGTAAGGATAGGGTTATGATTGATCACCAGAAGATCGAAGCGGCCTCAGGATGTGAATGAGGTGTGCAATTTTCTAGGACTTGCTGGATGTTACTGAAGAGGATATGCTTAGATGCTTTCTCGAGTTGTTTTCGGCCTAGAATAATCAAGTTTCGGGGTCGAAACTTCTTTTAAGGGGGAGGTAATGTAATATCCCTCATTTTATAAGGATATTTTGGAATTTTTCCAACTCCCGTATTACAAGTCGGATTAAATTCAGAGAAGTTTGGACATTCTGTATCATGTTTGATCTCTGTAATATTTTTTCCGAGTAATATAAAATACAGTTGACATGTGTTCAAGGTTAAATAGTCATTCGTGTACGAATATATTTAACCCGGGGTTAAATATAATTAACCCAAGTTTAAAACGGACAAAAGGGTGAAAAATGGCCTTGACCGCACCCCGCGGTCAAGTGGCCGCACCCGCGGCGAAGGCCAAACAAGTGAGGCGGTCTGAGGAGGCCACCGCACCCTACCGCACCCTGCCGCACCCCGCGGTGGGATATTTTTCTTCTGCAGCGTTATCGTCTTCCCCTGCAAGTGGCACCGGTTGTCAGGCCTAGGCCGCCTGAATTCGCCCCTAGCCGTCCCATCTGTTCCCTTGCAAGTGGAGCTGGGTTGAGGATATAAAAGGGAGGAGCTGGAGAGGAAGATTCGCCATGCTAAACGTCTTCTTCCTCCTCTGTCTTCGTCCTCTTCTGTTTTCTCCATTGCCGCCTGAGCTTCCAAGCTTTCGCCGGAGCTTCGCCGGAGTTTCCCTTGAGTGGAGAAAGTACTCCCAATTGGTGTTGGAAGGTGTAAGGTGTTTGGAGAGTGAACCATAATCGAATCGAAAGCAAACAACTCGATTTGGGTGAGTTTTCTGAATTTTCGCTGAAGCCCTCTGCCTCTGTTAGATCGCCGTACCCGCGGCAAGGACCCCACCGCACCCGCGGTGAGTTGGGTTCGTGTTATGGCTCATGGGTGTGTGGTCTTGAGTGAGGCTTGGTTCCTTCGATTCCTTTTGTATTCTTTTAGATTCATATATGAGGATATTGAATCTAACTTAGGGTCTCGTTATGGGTCGCTCCATAGGGATTTGTTATCCAGGATCTGTCCCTGCTTCTGACCCAGGAACCCGACGTTTCTAAGCTTGTTCAAGCTTTCGTATAATCTAAGGCAAGTGGCGGTTCGCTCTTGCTCATCATTCCATATTTCAATTAATTATCAATTGTTTAATTGTTAAATAGTTTGGGATGATTTACTGTTTTCGTTGGGAACAGTTTTGATAACTGTTTGTGATTTTAAAAGATATTATAATAGGTTGTATATCTGCTAGAACAACGCTATTATATATAAATATATGTGATTAAATACAGATATTATGATAGGTTGTATATCTGTTAGAACAACGCTATTATATTTGTTATTGGCCGCGATGGCATTGATGTGGATTATTACTGCGTTCGTAACTGTTTAGTTAGAACGAGTATTCGTAGGAATGCTATGTACCTTGTGGGGGTTTAGCTGTTTCTTTATAACTAGTACTTGGTGGATTTTTCCCCAGTACTCTCTCTGGTCATGACCATGCCCTTACTCAGGGTTGGTGCACTTAGCTAGTGCCAAATCTTTTGGGATTTATTCCCTCTGATATCTCTTGTGAGGAGATCTGATATATCTTGTGAGGAGATCTGATATCTCTTGTGAGGAGATTTAAAAGCTTATAACGTGATGATCGTTTTGGAATTAAATGAGATAAGTGCCGTTGTCGCACATAATTAAATATACCTTCAGGCGAGTAGTGCATCTAGGAAATAGTGCAGCTAGGAAATCTCGTCTTGACTTTGATCAGAGTAAAGTTCTCTTTCCAATCTGGATTCGCCTTGGGCGGTGAGGTTGGTCGTGAGCCGAAACATCAAGTCGTTTTTGAACGCTTGTATGAATTATTTATGTTCCAGACATTTGTCATGCTTTCCGATAAGGCTCATTTCGTTGGAGTCTTCTTTTGGGATTGATTGTTGTGAGACTCGGTCTCCAGAATCTTCTCTTGATCATGCATTTTCTTATATTCTAGTAGGAGTATGGTAGTTGACTATCGTTATCGACTGTTATTCGAGAGACGATGAGTCTAACCTAATACGTCTACTTCGAATCACTCTGCTTTGTACCCTTGCTTAGTCTTTCATTAGACTAACCAACCGTAATTGTTCTCTGCATGGTTGGCTGGTGTCATCCGTTCGATTCGGCACATCAGATAGGTTGCAGTTCCGTAAAGGCTAGAACGACTATGAAGACAAACGGTGTTTTTGACAAGTGATCCAGGTTAAGATCCTTGGCGGGTGATCATTGCGATCAAGACCCTTTGATGGTTATTTAAAAGACTTCCGCTGTGTTAAGAAAATGTTTTGTGTAAAGACTTCCGCTGTATTTCTGATGTATTTTGTCGTACTTGGAATTGTGTTGTAATTTCGCGACTATGGTTTAAATGAAAGTTATGATATTTTGTATCATAATTGTGGTTTGATGGTTTATATCAACTGGTAAAGCCTTGGGTGACATCGGACAGAACGTCTGAGGTCACTGGCGATAGTGCCTTTCCAAGGGAATATTTGGGGGTGTTACAAGTTTCACCACATTTACCAATAATCAATGCCACCTGAAAAAGAAGGTTTAGCTCTTGGTGTCAGCTTTTAGCTCCAACTAAGAGATGGTTACGCCACTACACATACCTAACAATACTTCTTCCATCACTCAACATTAACAATAGACAATATTGCATCAACAAAGCAGTAAGAAAGGGAAAATAAAAGGTTTTCATCTAGAAAAACACCAAACAAAGCAACTAAACTACAACAAAGCATAGACAAGATGCCAACATAGGTATGGAAATACCGAACCACTTGGTATGAAAATTGTACAGCCATTTCTGCATAACACAATTTTGCATAACATTTTAACTTAAATTCTTGACATAACAAAAATTAGAAGCATGGATATATATATCACCATTGACAGAACATTCCTCAGTGGGGCAGCTTTGAACAAAACGAAGTATCAGAGGCACTGAAAGACATAATTCACTCTGACAAATTTAATCAATTTTCACAATGGACATCCCATTTCTAGGCTTTAGCCAAAAGCACTTATGACTCTCAATTTAGAAAGAACATGAACAACCATAACTTTCGATTCAAAACACAACTTCGGCAAGTAACAAAATAGATGTTCTTCACTAAAGCTATATAGAAGCTACAAAGATACTGAGCTAATCGAGGGTTTTGGATCATCATGGAGATAAATATGTAGACATGTTGAAGCAAGTAGAGCAGCGAATTACAAATCAATCTGTATTGTAGGAACATGAGAAACAAAACACCTGGAGAGACAGTGAAACTTATGGACAAGGGAAGTGACATCAGATCAATAAAAAGTCAATGCCCTAATTTTCTTACCATTCTCGCAATTCAACCTCTGAGAAGCCCTTAATTCTGGTTACAGATATTGAGAAGTGCAATCTGCACACGCGTACAATTGAAATTCAAGTGAAAGTTTGGTGCAACGTGAAGAGGAAACAAAGCAATACAAACATCACTCACATATCCCCTAATTTTTTTAGGATGCAAAACTCCTACTCGAATAAGATGTGTTTTTTCGTATCCAGACCATGCAGTTTTAATAAACATCTAGTGTTGACCTGATCCAAGTAGTTTAGGAGAAGTGGTTACCAATGTGTCAATGAAACTACCTATTTAAATTCATGCAAAAAATAACAAGAAAAGAAACCCATCAAGCCTACAATCAAAAGTGAATTTCAAGTTGCTTTACCCAGTAAAAGAAACACAGAAAATTAGGAGGAAAGAGGGAGACAGAGAGAGAAAACCTTGGATGGAACCAACAAAGGTGTCATACATCTCCGCCGCTTGTTCCTGGCGGCGCTGGGCGGCAACCTTCATTTACTCATGTTTACTACAAGAACTAATTTATGCCGGTATACTCTTCATTTATGAGGGCTAATTTTGCAAACACTTGTGCAACAAAGGTGTATTGTATACCTCTGTTGATAATTCTGGTTGATTCAGCAACTCTGGCACTGACATTAGCCTTGAGCCACTTCCTCAACTCAACATGAACCTATTGTATATATACATCAGACTGGGGTTTTACATCAATTAATTGTGAACCAATTTCACAATCATATAAAAGCCCCCCCTCCCCCCTAAAAAAATTGTAGCCACTTAAACATCATCTTGATGATTAAAATGCACACACATGATTCAAATATAGACTATTGTGATCAGGTTCATCTTGATGATTAAAATACACACACATGATTCAATGACGTCGATTCAGGAACACAAATTAGCAATAAATTATTGACAATAAAGGCGACGGATTGAGAGCAAAGCTGATAGAGCTAGAGTTAAACAGTAAAGGAATTCTAGGTATATGAAACTGAATTCAAAGGAGAATGAACCTAATTGATGATGCCCAAACCGAAATTGGGCCGATCATCTTTCTATGCGCCATAACTGGAATTTGAATAACTAATTTAATTAAAGAGTTTACAAACAAAATCATATTGTACCACTTACAAGTGACAAGCACCAAAGGCGAGGAACATGGAAACAAAACCAGCTAGCGGCGAGGTAGAGTTGACGGAGAGGCAAGCACCAGCGGTGGCGGTGACGATGGACGGGGAGTACACCAGCGACGACGGTGACGATCGACGGGACAAATCTTGTGTCCATATGGCTAGGGCTTTCAGCGGCGGATGAATGAAGAAAAAATAAAAGGGACAATTGGGGGACCTTGTTAAAAGGGACAATTGTGGTCCGAGTTTCTAAAAAATAAAACCAACCCCACCGCGGTTTCAAGTATGAACCACGGTCCATCACCATTTTTTCTTTTAAAAAAAAGTGCACCGCGGGTCTATAGTGAAACACCGAGGTCCGAAAATATATAACTTTAGAATAATATGTAATATCCTCGGTTTAGAGCAAATACGTGGTCCATCAATCCCTTTTACCCCGGTTTTATATATCCGCTCTAAAAATTATGCGATTAAAGTCCCTTTTTGTACTAGTGTAATTTAAGCAACTTCGGTATATTTAGTAGCTTTTTTACCTCATTTCTCTCCAAGCGTGGTAAAAACACGTCTTAAAAACCACGGTTTAATCAAAAGCGTGTTAATTTAACCCATTTAACTCATTTACAAAAAAAACAATGGATGCACTGCGGTATTTTTAGCAACTTGTAGCCAGAGTCGTGGTAAAATGATGCTGAAACACCACGGTTGTAGCCAAAACCGTGTTAATTTATTCAATCCAACACAAATGCTATGAAAAACATGGAACAGTGGTATTTAGGAAAATGTTTTACCACAGTTGCCCTCAACCGTGGTAAAAAAGCTACATAAACACAACGAGTCGGGGTATTTTAGCTGTTTTTTACCACGGGTCGGATACAACCGTGGTAATGGAACTCATATAACTCATTTACAACATAAAATAAAATAACCTTGGTAAAAAAGATTCATAAAAACCACGATTGTTTAGAGAACCGTAGTAATTTAACCATTATAACAAACTTACTACGAAAAAACACGAAATTGTGATATTTGTAGCAGTTTATTTACCACGGTTCTCTCATAACCGTAGTAAAAAATATGCATAAAAACCACGGTGATTAAGAGAACCGTAGTAAATTAACCATTACAACAAAATGACTATGAAAAAACACGGAACCGTGGTATTTTTAGTAGTTTATTTACCACGGTTCTTCCATAACCGTAGTAAAAAGATGCATAAATTCACGATTGTTAAGACAACCGTAGTAATTTAACCATGACAACAAAATTACTACAAAAAAAACACGTGTATTTTTGCAGTTTATTTACTACGGTTGTCGTATTCCGTAGTAAAAAAGATGCATAAAAACCACGGTTGTTAAGAGAATCGTAGTAATTTAACCATGACAGTAAAATTACTACAAAAAAACACACAACCGTGGTATTTTAGTAGTTTATTTACTACAGTTCTTGCATAACCATAGTAAAACATATGCATAAACACCACAGTTAACCATGACAACAAAATTACTACGAAAAAACACTCAACCGTGGTATTTTAGCAGTTTATTTACTACGGTTCTCTCATTTCCGTAGTAAAAAAGATGCATAAAAACCACGGTTGTTAAGAGAATCGTAGTAATTTAACCATGATAACAAAATTACTACGAAAAAAACACAAAACCGTGGTATTTTAGCAGTTTATGTACTACAATTCTCACATAATCGTAGTAAAATAGATGCATAAACACCACGGTTAATGAGAGAACCATAGTAATTTAACCATGACAACAAAATTACTACGAAAAAACACGCAACCGTGGTAATTTAGCAGTTTTTTTACTACGGTTCTCGCATTTCCGTAGTAAAAAAGATGCATAAAAACCACGGTTGTTAAGAGAATCGTAGTAATTTAACCATGACAACAAAATTACTACGAAAAAACACAAACCGTGGTATTTTAGTAGTTTATTTACTACAGTTCTCGCATAACCGTAGTAAAAAAGATGCATAAAAACCACGGTTGTTTATAGAACCGTAGTAATTTAACCATGACAATAAAATTATTATGAAAAAACACAGAACCGTGGTAATTGTGTCTGTAGGGGAAGCCCCGTTTTGTACTAGTGAAGATTGCCTCGGTTTTTTATTCCCAATTAAAGTATAGTTCAATCTCGAAGGTTCCAGCAAAAGGCTCAACTAAGAGCTTAATCTCATGATGGTGCTCTCTCCCTTGTGGCCTTCCTTGTCCCTCATAAGGATAGCATGGGTCCTCATAGTTGTTGTGGCGAGGAGGCATGCCCCGATACCATGGTTGTTCTTGAGGATTCATAGGCACATTGTGTGGCTGCATCAAAGGGCCACGAGGAGCTTGATAGGGATGCCTTTGGGCCCGCTCAAAGTTAGGTCTAATGGTTATCCCTTGAGTACGTGGTGGCTCTTCAGTCGTGAGAGGGTCTTCAAAGTCATCTTGGTGTGGATACCATGTTTCATTTCTTACAACATGTGATGGCCCCGGGTCTAAGTTGTTCTCGATGCGGCCATTGCCAAGAGTTGATCCTTGAAGGTCTTATTGGTTTGCCATAGACCTCTGAGCCAACCCTTCTTCCAACATCTTCTTAAGCTCAAGTTTGGAGCACTCATATTCCTCTCAGACTGCAACATCTTCTTGAATTTGACGCAAGATGGCCTGCAAATCAGCCATTGTGATAGGCTTTTCATTGGCAGAATCCTTGGTACCTTTTCCTTTATCTCCATCCATGAGTGCGTATCTAACACAAGGAAAGAAAATAGAAGACACTCACCAAAAACAAGAACCTTGTGAAGTTAGTGATAATCGAATGAATGGACCAAGTTCAAGGTGTATGAGTACCACCTTTAGGCGCAAGCAAAGCCTTCCAACTCAATTATATGGTATGCAACACTTCAACTAAGAACTTCACTTCCAAACACGGTTAGGATCACACACAAGTATCAAATCCAAATCAAGCAAGATCAAAAGACAAGACAAGTTTTGTTTCAAAATTTCCAGAAATGGAATGCTCTACTTGGTCTCGGCTAGGCTTAGAACAAGGGACAAGTGCAATAATTCCAAAAATACTTAGGCACGTATACAGCTTGTAAGATGCAAGTAAAGTCACAAAGAAGGTACCAGGTACCCAGCCCCCTTACAACTTCAGTCCACACTTGAACAAATTTTGAAACACTTTTTTATAAAAAAATGCTCACCTTTTTCTGGCTTTGCCTTTCTTTCTCGAGCTTGACTTAACTTGCAAATTGTACTCAACTTTTTCTGGCTATTTGGCTTTTCTTTCTCGAGTTTCAAACACTTTCTTTTGCACTTTTACAACTTAACTGAGATCAAAACGATCTTGACTGACTTCAGCAAAACAGGACACTTTTGAACAACTTGCAACGTTTACAACTGAATTTTCCGCTTAGGGCTAAGTATGTTTCCTGTATCTTTTCTCCTTAACTTGTACCACATAAGATGCATAAAATACACAAGTAATGGAGGAATTAAAGTAGCAGGAAATTCAGAAAGTCAGTTGGCTAGTGGAAAGGCTGTATTTTAATGAAATGTGTTTAATGAAGCAAGTTAATGCAAGCCAATTTTAATGAAGCCACAATTGATGAATGGAGATCAGTTTAAGACACACCAAAGGTTGTTGTCAGCCTTAGATGGAACATGAATTTCAGGCAAACAAATCAGTCCAGAAAAATTCAGCAAATCGGTAAGGGATTTCGAGCACAACTTTCATGGAATTTTTGAACCAATTCAAGTCGACTTTTTTGAGGACTTACCTTGAAGAGGCTCTGATACCACTTGGTGTAATCCCAACCTCGAATTGGAGCTTAGTATCAAGGGAAGTCGTCCTCCAAGTTGCACTTGATTCTGAGTTGAAAAGATCCTTCTTTTGGCAGACTTTTGTTGTTATTTTGAATCAGATTTTGATTTGATTCCTTGGTTTCTTTTTGGTGTTTTTTTTTATGGATGGATAAGTGGATAAGAGGCTGGGGATATACGCACCGCAACTCCTTGCACAAGTCATCTTCTGGTTGAAGATAAACACACCTCAATCACAAGACGAAGCCTTCGATAAACTCACAAAGACTTGGTGTTTTCTTGGAATTTCTCCAATGATGTGCTCAGTTTACAAATCAGGTTTTATTGATCATAAACAAAGCTAAGGAATAAAGATAATAGAGCTTGGTTAAATAGGCTGCAAATGTGAGAGATGCAACTCTTCACAAGCCCATTTAAGCCAAGACAAACCCTTGACATACCCAAGTTTTAATAGTGGTAAAAAGTAATTAAAACTGCAGTAACTCTTCCTAAACTCATAGAGGAGGTAATGTCACGTGCTTATGCTGAATTTGAAGTGTAGGGCACGAGTAGAATTAGTGGTAGTCTCCAAATAAGCAAAGGAGTCACTTGTCTTTGGCGACTACGTCGCCAGGAGCATGTTGGAGGAGAATGACCAGGCCAAGTGGATTTTGGGTCGGCGTTCTTGGACTCAATAGACCTCTTTATAGGTTAGAGGCCAATTGGTGTGCTTTGGCCCGAGTGATAGCGCTAAAAGGAGGGTCAACGCCATGCACATGAGAAGGATCCTTAGCGAGGGCCCAAGTTTGGCTTCTCGTGACGGGCGTTAGCGAGGCACTTGGATCTTGACTCGACACACCTTGACCCTTTGGTGTTGTCTTGACACGAGGAGGGTATGGTTGAGAGATAGCCTCCTTTGGAAGTGGCTGGCCTGGAGAGTTACAAGGAAATGTGGAAGACGTCGGCGCCCGCGACAGAGGCACTTGGCTTAGCGAGGGCTCCGGGACTTCATCTTCAAGCGGTGGTTGGTCTTCATCTTCTTGTTGGCTTGGTGCACTTGAGTCTTTTTGATTGAGCACGAGAGTGATCACATCACGAATCCCTTTCAAGGGAGGGAGGATGAAGTGACTATGCCTAGGGTCAATCAAGAAGACTTGCCCATGGCTTCACCAAGCTCTCCCAAGGCGTCCAAGCCCTGCCTCACTCATTCACAAGCGCGCGCCACCACTAGGGCTTCTACAACAAAGCAAGGCTATGAACCACCTCCTGGTATGATCACAAGGGCCCAAGCTTTTAGACTCAAGATGAAGCTTATAGATGGTCTTTTGAGCTCAAGAGTGCCGAGCCAATTTGTACTTGACTCAGTGGTTCTTCTCCAAGTAAAGCCGGCGTCGGCGCCTCCACCGCAGATTAGACATGTTGGCATAAAACAAGGCTCATATCAAATCCACTCGGACCTTTTGCTTCAAATTAAAGAGGGCCACGTGGGACCTCTTCCTCTACAAGATCAATAAAGGGTTTATTCAGAATTGAAGTCATTTAAATGATGTAATTAGTTGGCTAAGTAAAGGGTTTTTCCTTGTCTTGAATAGGCAAGCTTTGTAACTCTTGTAATGTTTTTTCCTATTTAAGCTGGCCTTGTTGGCCTTTGTTACTCACTTCAAATCATAATCAAAACCTCAAGAAAAGATTTGTTTTCAGCATCAAAAACTCTATGAATTTGAGAGCTTATTCGTGTGTAATATCGAACTAAAACCGATCTTCAACTTTGGGTGCGTAATATCCATTAGGCGTTGATCAAATTGCTCTTCTTTGTGTGGTGCGTAATATCCGCCCAAAGGAGTTCACTTATCCCTTCATTTCCATCTCCAAACCCATCACCATCCATCTCCACTTCACGTTCTTTATCCAAACACTCCTCTTGCTGACCTCCCTCGCAGAACTCTCTACGACCCTTCAGAAGAATCACGATAACTATCTATACCCAGATTCATTTACGATCAAATTTGGAGGACATAAACTAGATTCCTGGATTTGGAATCATCCAATTTGGAGTCCGGAGCAAAGAGAACGACCTTGTAGAAGACATGACCGGATTCTGGAAACTTACTATCGATTTTTTGGAGATCCTAAGAGCAAGGAACGAGTTTCACATCATTCCTAGGCGATTACCTTGCATCGAGGCTTAAGGGAGACGCGATCCTATCACGTGGTATCAGAGCCACGAAAGGTAAAATGCTCAAACTTTGGTTTAAAAGTCGATCATAATTCGAGTGCAAGCAATCTGAGTTTTCGTGCCCATATTGTGTTGAGTTTGCTAAAGTTTTGTGCGTTGTTCTGTTGATTTTCTTGGCTGATTCATGTGTGTAAGGGCAAGGTTGAAGACAACCTTTGAGTGACTTGAAACTAAAATTTGATTATTACGTGCATTTACTAAAGACTCTTGAATCAACTTCATTAAAATCTAGCTAAATTCACTTGAGTTTCCACATTAAATGACAGCCGAATTTTCTTGTCTTCCATATCATTACTCTGCTGCAATTAAATTTGTTTGAATTTTTTGTTTCTTGCATTGCTAATTCGTGCCTAATCAATGGAACGAGACACGGGAACAACACTTAGGATCTAAGTATGAGTTGTTGTCTAAAAGTGTGTGCTTGGCTGTAGCTATTAAAAAAAAATCAGAAACAAAAATCAAGTTGAGATTGTTGTTAGTTGTGCTATTGCCTTACAAAAAGAATTCGAACATGGTGAGAAAAAGAGGTGGGGCATAGAAAAACTCGGGCCCAGTGAGAAGGAAAAGAGACCGGGCTTACAAAAACTCGGACCCTACGAGAAAAAGAAACCAAGCTAGACTAAGTGTTAGACTACTTTGAAAATTTAAGATCTTAAGTACCTAGTCGCTTCTTGGTGTCTTGATTGGTTCGACTTGCATTGTGCAATTGCCGGTTCAAAGACTTTTTGTTGGGGCTTGAGTTTTGTGTTTTCACACTACCCTACGGCCTTGTTTTAGAGAGCTTGCAATTTTGGATTTTGTGACAACTTTTATATCAAAACTTGGCACTTGCTTGGCTTAAGGTTTCATTGCTTTGGTTGCTATTCTTTTGCCTTGTTGTTTTGTATATTTTTCCTTGGATTGTTAACCATGCATCGATGAGGGAAGAGCAAGCCTCTTTCATGGATGAACGGATTGATCACCATCTTAGAGACATGCTCACTCCCCATTCCTTTCATGGCACTCCTGACTTTGTTGAATACTTAATTTGGGAGTGGAAAACTGAATGTTTGTTCAACCATCATGGCTGAACGGATGAGCAATGAGTGGCCATTGCCACTAGCTATTTTAAAGGCTATGCTTACTCTTGGTGGGTTGAGTATGAAGCAGATTGTGCTCACTTTGGGTATCAACCCATCACCAATTGGGAGGACTTCAAAACGGTCCTTCGAAGCTCTTTTGTTCCATAAGACTGTGGTAACCGTGTTCAAGCCATATTGGAGGGCATTAAGCAAGGCAATCGATCCCCTCTTGAGTTCTACAAAGAGCTCACTCAACTTGAGTTCATCTTCGACTTTCACCACTCTGAGAGGTACATTCGTTCTAAGTTCATTAATGGTTTGAACACTGACCTTCTTTACTTTGGTAAGAATAATCGTTTAGGGAGTGGACGATCCATAGAAGATGTCCTTCAACTTGTTACTCATGTGTATAAACATCAGCGTCAAAGGAGGTCTTCTACTATGAGTTGGCCTAGGAGCTCAAACAACACTTCTACTTTGTTAAGGCAGCCTCCTAGAAGCCAAGTGCTAAGTTGTGAACCAATGAGGGTTCAGCCAATATTCCTTGCTGCCTATGCTGAGGTTCTAAGACCTGTTGAGGCAAAGCAACTCGAGCAGCTCATGCCAATGGCCCAACCGAGTCGATTCAACGAGCCTTTACAAGTTGCAAAGTCTCAACCAAGGAAAGAGGCTCCACCGAAAGCCCAGGCCATGTATGAAGAAGCCCCAAGGTTGGAAGCTCCAAAGAAGGTCATGCAACTCCTTCCCACGGTGGAGCCATCCCTTTGTGTTAAAGAGCTCAAGGAAGAACCGTGTTAACCTCCTATGATCATTGAAGAGGACCTAAGGCCAAAAGAAAAAGAGGAGCTAAGGCCAAAAGAAAAAAGGAAAAAAAAGGAGGAAACCTTGGAACCATCTCCTACTCCTCCAAGAAGCAAGTTTCAGCCTACCATCAAGTGAAGCTCTATAACTTCATTGGCTACTCCATGGACTGACCGGACACACATGGTTATTCAAGTTTGCCTTTCCTACTACAAGAAGAAGTTGACACCAAGGATGTGAAGCCTTCCGAAAAGTCTGTTTGCGGCCAAGAAGAGAAGGAAGTTCTATTGAACACTTATTCTAGGGGAGTAACTTTTTCTCCTACTCTCTCAATTCTTTTTCCCTTGCATCAAGCTGAATATTTTTCAAGGGCTAGAGATTTTCCAGCTCATGAATATGATTTTGTTGGTAGAACTAGATTTTCCTGCATACATCATAGTTCTCTTGCTCAATTCATGACTTGTTGGATGCCACTAGTTCATGATAAGCATGTATACAAGTCATTGAATTTGTGGCATTCAGTTTCTGTATGTAGAACTAGGCATTTATGTATGCATTATTGTTCTCATTCACAATCCTTGTTGCATGCAAAAAAGTTATTCTATGCATTGCATTTGTTGATAAGAATGTCATGTGCATCTCATGCTCTATTCTAAAGCATAACTTGAGACTGAAACTGGGCAACACTTGTGCATGAAAATTCATCCATGGACACTCAATGGATCTAATCATGTTTGCATACACATGCCCTGCTTTCCCTATGTAATTTCAAGTTTCCTCACTTCCTTGTTTTGCTTGGTGCAGTTTTGGCAATCTAAATCCTTTTCTTGAAGTGTACTCGAATTTAAGGACGAATCCCTTTCAAGGGAGGGAGGATGATGTGACTATGCCTAGGGTCAATCAAGAGGACTTGCCTATGGCTTCACCAAGCTCTCCCAAGGTGCCCGAGCCCCGCCTCACTCATTCACAAGTGCGTGCCACCACTAGGGCTTCTAAAAACAAAGCAAGGCTATGAACCACCTCCTGGCATGATCACAATGGCCCAAGTTGTTAGACTCAAGGCTAAGCTTATGGAGGGTATTTTGAGCTTAAGAGTGTCGAGCCAATTTCTACTTGACTCAGTGGTTCTTCTCCAAGTAAAGCCGGCGTCGGCGCCTCCACCACAGATTTGACATGTTGGCATAAAACGAGGCCCATATCAAATCCACTTGGGCCTTTTTCTTAAAATTCATGGGGGGCACGTGGGACCTCTTCCTCTACAAGATCAATGATGGGTTTATTAAGATTTGAAGTCATTTAAATAATGTAATTAGTTGGCTAAGTAAAGGGTTTTTCCTTGTCTTGAATAGGCTAGCTCAAGAGTTGTAACTCTTGTAAATTTTTTCCTATTTAAGCTGGCCTTGTTGTCCTTTGTTACTCACTTCAAATCATAATCAAAACCTCAAGAAAATCATTGTTTTCAGCATCAAAACTCTCTGATATTGAGAGCTCGTTCGTGAGTAATATCGAACAAAAACGGATCTTCAACATTGGGTGTGTAATATCCCTTAGGCGTTGATCAAATTGCTCTTCTTTGTGTGGTGCATAATATCCTCCCAAAGGAGTTCACTTATCCTTTCATTTCCAGCTCCAAACCCATCACCATCCATCTCCCCTTCACGTTCTTCATCCAAACACTCCTCTTGTTGACCTCTCTCGCAGAACTCTTGGCGACCCTTCAGTAGAATCGTGATAACTTTCTATTCCCATATCCGTTAATGCTCAAATTTGGAGGACATAAACTAGATTCCTGGATCTAACACATGGATTTGGAATCATCCAATTTGGAGTCCGGAGCAAAGAGAACGACCTCGTAGAATACAGGACCGGATTCTGGAAACTTACTGTCGAGTTCTTGGAGATCCTAGGAGCAAGGCACGCATTTCACATCATTCCTAGGCGATTACCTTGCACCGAGGCTTAAGGGAGACGTGATCCTATCATGTGTTATCAAAGCCACGCAAGGTAAAGCACTCAAACTTTGGTTTAAAAGTCGATCATAATTCGAGTGCAAGCAATCTGAGTTTTTGTGCCCGTTTTGTGTCGAGTTTGTTGAAGTTCTGTGCGTTGAAAAGTAGATTTTCATGGCTGATTCATGTGTGTAAGTGCAAGGTTGAAGACAACCTTTGAGTGACTTAAAACTGAAATTTGATTATTACTTGCATTTACTAAAGACTCTTAAATCAACTTCATTAAAATCCAGCTGAGTTCACTTGAGTTTCCACATTAAATGATAGCCGAATTTTCTTGTCTTCCAAATCATTACTCTGCTGCAATTAATTTTGTTTGAATTTTTTCTTTCTTGCATTGCTAATTCGTGCCTAATCAAGGGAATGAGATACGATAACAACACTTAGGATCTAAGTACGAGTTGTTGTCTAAAACTGTGTGCTAGGTTGTCGCTATAAAAAAAATCAGAAACGAAAATCAAGTTGAGATTGTTGTGAGTTGTGCTATTTCCTTACAAAAAGAATTCGGACTTGGTGAGAAAAAGAGATGGGGCATAGAAAAACTAGGACCCGGTGAGAAGGAAAAGAGACCAGGCTTAGAAAAACTCGGACCCCACGAGAAAAAGAAACCAAGCTGGACTAAGTGTTAGACTACTTTGAAAATTTAAGATCATAAGTACCTAGTATCTTCTTGGTGTCTTGATTGGTTCGACTTGCATTGTGTGATTGCCGTTTCAAAGAATTTTTGTTGTGGCTTGAGTTTTGTGTTTTCAAACTACCCTACGGCCTTGTTTTAGAGAGCTTGCAATTCTGGATTTTGTGACAACTTTAATATCAAAATTTGGCACTTGCTTGGCTCAACGTTCCATTGATTTGGTGGCTATTCTTTTTCCTTGTTGTTTTGTATATTTTTCCTTGGATTGCTAACCATGCGTAGATGAGGGAAGAGCAAGCCTCTTTCATGTATGAACGGATTGATCATCATCTTAGAGACACGCTCACTCCCCAGTCCTTTCATGGAACTCCTGACTTTGTTGAATTCGTAATTTTGGAGTGGAAAACAGAATGTTTATTCAACGATCATGGTTGTACGGATGAGCAACAAGTGGCCATTGCCACTAGCTATTTTGAAGGCTATGCTTACTCTTGGTGGGCTGAGTATGAAGCAGATTGTGCTCACTTGGGATATCCACCTATCACCACTTGGGAGGACCTCAAAATAGTCCTTCGAAGCTCTTTTGTTCCCCATGACTGTGGTAACCGTGTTCAAGCCGGATTGGAGGGCATTAAGCAAGGCAATCGATCCCCTCTTGAGTTCTACAAAGAGCTCACTCAACTTGAGTTCATCTTCGACTTTCACCACTCTGAGAGGTACATTCTTTCTAATGGTTCACACAACTTGAGTTTATCTCCGACTTTCACCACTCTGAGAGGTACATTCTTTCTATGTTCATTAATGGTTTGAACACTGACCTTCTTTACTTTGGTAGGAAGCATCGTTTAGGGAGTGGACGGTCCATAGAAGATGTCCTTCAACTTGTTACTCATGTGTATGAAAATTAGCGTCAAAGGAGGTCTTCTACTATGAGTTGGCCTAGGAGCTCAAACAACACATCTACTTTGTTAAGGCAGCCTCCTAGAAGCCAAGAGCCAAGTTGTGAACCAATGAGGGTTCAGCCAAGATTCCCATCTGCCTATGATGAGGTTCTAAGACCGGTTGAGGCAAAGCAAGTCAAGCAGCTCATGCCAATGGCCCAGCCGAGTCTATTCAATGAGCCTTTACAAGTTGCAATGTCTCAACCAAGGAGAGAGGATCCACCAAAAGCTCAGGCCATGTATGAAGAAGCCCTAAGGTTGGAAGCTCCAAAGAAGGTCATGCAACTCCTTCCCACGGCGGAGCCATCCCTTTGTGTTAAAGAGCTCAAGGAAGAACCGTGTCAGCCTCCTATGATCATTGAAGAGGATCTAAGGCCAAAAGAAAAAGAGGAGGAAACCTTAGAACAATCTCCTACTCCTCCAAGAAGCAAGTTTCGGCCTACCACCAAGCGAAGATCTGTAACTTCATTGGATACTCCATGGACGGACCGGACACACATGGTTCTTTCAAGTTTGCCATTCCTACTACAAGAAGAAGTTGACACCAAGGATGTGAAGCCTTCCGAAAAATCTGTTTGCGGCCAAGAAGAGAAGGAAGTTCCATTGAACACTAAATCTAGGGGAGTAACTCTTGGCCCTACTCTCTCAATTCTTTTTCACTTGCATCAAACTGAATATTTTTCAAGGGCTAGAGAATTTCCAGCTCATGAATCTGATTTTGTTGGTAGAACTAGATTTTCATGCATACATCATAGTTCTCTTGCTCAATTCATGACTTGTTGGATGTCACTAGTTCATGATAAGCATGTTCACAAGTCTTTGAATTTGTGGCATTCAGTTTCTGCTTGTAGAACTAGGCATCCATGTGTGCATCATTGTTCTCATTTGCAATGCTTGTTGCATGAGAAATTTTTTGTTCTATGCATTGCATTTGTTGATAATAATGTCATGTGCATCTCATGCTCTATTCTAAAGCATATCTTGAGACTGAAAATGGGCAACACTTGTGCATGGAAATTCATATATGGACACTCAATGGATCTAATCATGTTTGCTTACACGTGCCCTGCTTTCCCTAAAGACTTTCAAGATTCCTCACTTCCTTGTTTTGCTTGGTGCAGTTTTGTGCAATCTAAAGCCTTTTCTTGAAGTACACTCGGATTCGAGGATGAATCCCTTTCAAGGGAGGGAGGATGATGTGATTATGCCAAGGGTCAATCAAGAAGACTTGCCCATGGCTTCACCAAGCTCTCCCAAGGCGCCCGAGCCCCGCCTCACTCATTCACAAGCGCGCACCACCACTAGGGCTTCTACAACAAAGCAAGGCTATGAACCACCTCATGGCATGATCACAATGGACCATGCTTTTAGACTCAAGGCTAAGCTTATGGAGGGTCTTTTGAGATTAAGAGTGTCGATCCAATTTCTACTTGACTCAGTGGTTCTTCTCCAAGTAAAGCCGGCGTCGGCGCCTCCACCGCATATTTGACATGTTGGCATAAAACGAGGCCCATATCAAATCCACTCGGGCCTTTTGCTTCAAATTCATGCGGGGCATGTGGTACCTCTTCCTCTACAAGATCAATGATGGGTTTATTCAGATTTAAAGTCATTTAAATGATGTAATTAGTTGGCTAAGTAAAGGGTTTTTCCTTGTCTTGAATAGGCTAGCTCAACAGTTGTAACTCTTGTAATTTTTTCCTATTTAAGTTGGCCTTGTTGGCCTTTGTTACTCACTTCACGTCATAATCAAAACCTCAAGAAAAGCTTTGTTTTCAGCATCAAAAACTCTCTAAATTTGAGAGCTTGTTCGTGCGTAATATTGAACAAAAACCGATCTTTAACATTGGGTGTGTAATATCCCTTAGGCATTGATCAAATTGTTCTTCTTTGTATGGTGCATAATATCCTCCCAAAGGAGTTCACTTATTCCTTCATTTCCATCTCCAAACTCATCACCATCCATCTCCCCTTCACGTTCTTCATCCAAACACTCCTCTTGCTGACCTCCCTCGCGGAACTCTCAATGGTCCTTCAGTAGAACCATAATAACTTTCTATTCCCAGATCCGTTCATGCTCACATTTGGAGGACATAAACTAGACTCCTGGATCTAACTACTGAATTTGGAATCATCCAATTTGGAGTCCGGAGCAAAGAGAACGACCTCGTAGAAGACAGACCGGATTCTGGAAACTTACTGTCGAGTTCTTGGAGATCCTAGGAGCAAGGCACGAGTATCACATCATTCCTAGGCGATTACCTTGCACCGAGGCTTAAGGAAGACGCAATCCTATCAATCTATGTAACAAAAGTGGGGATGTCTAGCTAGCCTCTCAAGCATTTGATCAATGAAGGGAAGGGAGAAGTGATCTTTTCGGGTTGCTTTGTTCAACTTTCTATAATCAATGCACATTCTCCACCCCGTGACCATTCTAGTGGGAATCAATTCATTTTTCTCATTTCTTTCAATGGTCATGCCCCCTTTTTAGGTACCACTTGAACCGGGCTAACCCACTCACTATCGGAAATAGGATAGATTATGCAGGCATCTAGCAATTTAAGCACTTCTTTTTTCACTACTTCCTTCATGTTAGGGTTAAGCCTGCTTTGATGCTCAATGGAGGGTTTATGATCATCTTCTAGCAAAATTCTATGCATGCAAGTGGATGGACTAATGTCTTTCAAATCATCAATTGTATACCCCATGACTTTTCTATGTAACCTAAGTTCTCTAAGCAATTTATCGGTTTCACACTTACTTAGGTTAGCATTGATTATCACCGGGTAAGTAGAGTTGGGTCCAAGAAATTCATACCTTAGGGTGGAAGGGAGAGGTATCAATTTTACCTTAGGTGCATCTTTCTCCTCAAAGGTGGTGGTCTTTGAATCCTTCTCAAGCTTCTCTACCTTAGCCAATCGGTGTGGGAGTTCCGAATTTGCTTCAAGAAATTGAGCACAAGAAGCGACTTCCAAGTCTTTATAATCAAGGCCTCCAGAGCTCACCAAACATCTTTCAAGGGGATCCTTCGAGCATTTTCTCACAAAATCCTTCTTCACTAGGTGGTCAACAAGGTCAACTCTACACAAGAAATGCTCAAAAGAAGGATGTTTAATAGCATTAGGCAAATTAAATTCAACTTTTTCCTCCCCAACATTCATGGAGAGCTTTTCCTTTTTCACATCAATGACGGCGCCCGCCGTAGCAAGGAAAGGCCTTCCAAGAATGATGGGGACTTGAGAATCTTCCTCCATTTCAAGAATAACAAAATCGGCCGGAATAAAGAAATTACTGACTTTGATAGGAACATCCTCAAGGATACCACTTGGGTATCAGATAGAGTGATCCGCTAAAACTAAGGACATATTGGTGGGTTTCAAGTCACACATGTCCAACCTCTCACAAATTGACAAAGGCATTAAACTAACACTAGCACCAAGATCACACAAAGCACGTTTAAGGCTAGTGTTTCCTATCACACATGGAATAGAGAAGTTACCGGGATCCTTGAGCTTGGAGGTAACTTATTTTGGAGAATTGCACTACACTCCTCGGTCAAGGCCACAGTTCCATATTCTTCAAGGCCTTTTTTGTTGGACAAGATATCTTTCAAGACCTTGGCATATTTGGGCATTTGGGAAAGAGCATATGTGTAAGGGATGTTGATGTACAACTTCTTCAATACTTCAAGAAACTTCCCAAATTGATTGTCTAGCTTGGCCTTTTAGAGTCTTTGAGGGAATGGGATAGGTGGTTTGTAGGGTGGTGGTGCCACATACTTCGGTTATTTCTCACCTTCCTCCCTCATTTTATTGCTTTTTGGTTCTTCTCCCCTCTCTTCCTTTTCATTTTCATCTTCCAACGGTTGTTCCATGTCATGATTCTCAACCTCCACAACATCTTTCCTCTTGGGTTCTTCCATATTCTTCCCACTCCTAAGGTTCACCGGCATACATTCTCTTGGATTAGGCTCGGGTTGACTGAGAAGTCTACCTTGATGTCTAGAAGAGGAGCGAGAAACTTGTTGGGCAATTTGAGAGATTTGGGTTTCTAGCATCTTGTTATGAGTGGTCAAAGCATCAAACTTGGATGTAAGTTGCCCAAATTGGTTTCAAAACTCATCATTTTGTTTTGCTTGAGTGGCAATGAAGCTCTCCATTATGACTTCAAGGTTGGACTTTTGAGGAGGTTGGGGTTGGTAAGAACCTTGGTTAAAACCGGGAGGTTGCTTTGGAAGGGGTTAAGGAATGGTATTTTGATTGTTCCGGTATGAGAAATTGGGATGGTTCCTCCAACCGAGATTGTAGGTATTGGAATATGGGTCATTTTGAGGTCTTGGTCTTGGGTGGTTGAGGAAGTCAACATGCTCAACTGGTGGTTCTTGAGAATATGAAGAGGGGGAAGTCACATATTGACAATTCAACCCAAGATGGCTAACCATACCACGAATTTCACAAGGGCCATTTGAACCAACAATGTTCCCTTTGGCATGCACATTCATAGCATTAAATTTCTTGTTGAGGGCATCCAACTTAGCCGATAAGGCATCGTTCTTAGCCGCTAAGAGATCAAAGGTGTCGATGTCATACCTTTCGGGTGATTTCTTGGGCTCAAACTTTGGGTTTGACCACTTTTGGTGGTTCATTGCCATCTCTTCAAAACGTCTAAGCCTCGGTTATCCTTTTTCTCATGAGAGCCCCTCCGGCGACACTATCAATTTCATCTTTGAAGCGTTGGTTAGCCCATTGTAGAATCCTTGAACTAGGAACCACTTCTCGAATCCATGATGTGGGCACTTCCTCAAAAGCTCCTTGAATCTTTCCAAGCTTCATAAAAAGATTCCTCTTCCTTTTGGCGGAAAGAGAAGATCTCATTCCTTAGAGTGGTAGTCTTGCTTGGTGGAAAGTATTCGGCCATGAAAGCGGCGGAGAGTTTCTCCCAAGTAGTGATTGAATTTTCCGGAATGGTGTAGACCCAAGCCCTTTGCTTGATCCCTTAGTGAGAACGGGAAAAGCCTTAGTCGAATGGCATCTTGAGTAACCCTATTGTACTTCACTGTGTCACAAATCTCCAAGAAGACCGAGAGATGAAGATTTGGATCTTCCGATGGTGATCCCAAAAATTGATGGTGTTGTACCATAGTGAGAAGGGCCGGTTTCAACTCAAAGTTGTTGGCTTCTACATTTGGCCTTGTGATTCCGGAATGAATGACATAGTTGTTTTGTGCAATGTAGTCCTCAACGGTTCTTCGATCTTCGTCCATGTTTGAATATGAGTGAGATTCTTTTTTGTTCTCCTTGACTCTTTTGTAGCTTTCTCCTTACACGAAATGATTTCTCAATCTCGGGGTCTCCTTCTTCAAGATGCACCCTAAGACTTCGAGTAACGGCCATGCAATAGAGAAATCACTACAAGAAGAATAGAGTGATTAGAAGTTTTTTTAATAAATAAAATGACAAAAAGAAAAGATCTAGTCTTAATAATCAATGCTTAATCAATGTCAACCATAGTGAGAAGGGCCGGTTTCAACTCAAAGTTGTTGGCTTCTACATTTGGCCTTGTGATTCCGGAATGAATGACATAGTTGTTTTGTGCAATGTAGTCCTCAACGGTTCTTCGATCTTCGTCCATGTTTGAATATGAGTGAGATTCTTTTTTGTTCTCCTTGACTCTTTTGTAGCTTTCTCCTTACACGAAATGATTTCTCAATCTCGGGGTCTCCTTCTTCAAGATGCACCCTAAGACTTCGAGTAACGGCCATGCAACAGAGAAATCACTACAAGAAGAATAGAGTGATTAGAAGTTTTTTTAATAAATAAAATGACAAAAAGAAAAGATCTAGTCTTAATAATCAATGCTTAATCAATGTCAACCGTACTCCCCGGCAACACGGCCAAAAACTTGATAGGCATGTAAGTGCACTGTACTATCGAGTATTATAAAAGATATTGAATCCAAGGGAGCACTCGTTGATCACCAATTCTACACAAACTAATAATCTAGATCAAACAAAAGATGTGGAGTTTTTGGTTTTGATTTTATAAAACTAAGAAGAAATGCAAAGTCTAGAACTAACTAAAACAAAAAGAGGTAGGTTTGGGTTAATTAAATGATGAAAATCTAGGATTGGGGTTCACCACAAATGAGATCATGTAATGACAATCAAATAAATCTCTAAGGTAGCAAGTAATGGTCTCCAATGGTCAAATTTTCTAATATATATCCTATGCTCTTTCAAGGTATAAGAAACTATTCTAATCCTACTTTCGTGGTAATTAATGCAAGATTAGATTCATTAGGCATTATGACAATTCACACAACCACTAGGAAAATAGATCTAATTTTGTGATCCTTAAGTCCTAGCTAAAATCTTGAGATTATAATGTCAAACATCACATTTCAATGCATATCCAACATTTAATACATGTAAAAATACTAGTTAGGTATTTTCACACACTTGGTGTGCAAGATTTGAGTAGTACACCAAAACTCATCCAACCAAAGAGAAAACTTCACCAAATCATCACATAATCATCATTGGGCTACTCTCAATCCTAACATAACAAATTACTCACTCATGATTTGCAAGAACATGGCATAAAACATCAATTCAACCATCATAAAAAATACTTAACATTCAACCAAACATGAGTACAATGATAAACAAAACAAGAAATAGAGAGAATGAACAAGATATACTTAGCATTTAACCAAATATGTAAGAAATACTTAACATTTAACCAAATTCTTGCATTTCCATTGAACCATGAGAGAAAAGATGAAACTTTGCTCTCTTTCCAAGTCTTGAACCACAAAGGAGCTCAACAACCCAAAAGGTAATACTAGAATCTCACAAAAGAGTAAATCTAACTACTAAATTAAGTGGGAAAAGAAATCTAGAGTTGGAAAAAGGGAGAGAATCAAAGTAAATGCTAACCCTAGAAATGGAGGCTAAGATGGGATGTAAAGTTGGGGCATAAATCTCAAAAGTTGCCCTTACATGCCCTATTTATATGGGCTACCAAAGTAAGAGGATAAAATGCATTTAAGTGTTCTCAATCGGCAACATGGCCGTGGTGATCACCACAGGCTGGTCGTGGTGGTGACAACATGTGTATTTTTCAGCTTGTGATGATACATGAGTGTGTTGTCTGACACCAATAGGTTGTGATCCTCTTGAAGTGCATTTTTCTTCACCAAATCTTCGAGTTAATGCTCTTTTTGTTTTGTCCAAGCTTAAGCTAACTCCAAGATGATTCCATCATGTCCCCATAGCTCCCAAAAGTGCTCCTACAAAACAAAAACAACAAAAAGTAAGAGATCCAAGCAAAGCAAGCAAAGTTCCTACAAAATGCCTAAGGGAGTGTCTCTTTTATGCACAAAATGGGGTTAATATGAGTCAATATGTAGCATATAATCATGTTATCTTTACACCACAAGTCAACCTAACTTCCCTAAACCAAGAGAGTTTCAAGAGAGCTTTCGGGAGGATGGGCCCTCACACCAAGCCGAAGAAATCACCAATTTGTTAAGGACTTCAAGGGGCCCAACCCCCTTTTAGATGACATGGAGAACCCTTTCTCCCCTGATGCCATCAATCAAGCGCCTACTCGGTCACTTGCCCCGGCTAATCCTCCTATCCTTGAGAGGATGATGAGGCGACCTTATCAACCACCAGCAGGCCCACTCTTGCGTCCAAAGCGTGTGCCCTTCGAGCAGCAAGATCACCAAGAAGGGGTTAGAGACCGAAGGACGCCCCCACGGGTGCAAGGGCCTAGGCATTTTGCCTTTGGGTACGGAGATGGAGCCTGAGCTCAAGAGAAGGAGCAACACCACGTCATTAAGCTCTTCATCCAGGCCTATGCAGGCACATCTGACCCGATGGCCTACCTTGATTGGAAGGCCAAAACTGAAGTTGTCTTTGACTATTATGGCTACTCCGATGTGCAAAGAGTGGTCATTGCCACTATCCTTTTTTCTGACTTTGCTACTTCTAGTGGCTTGAGGACAAAGAAGAGAGAGCCTACCACAACTACCCATCAATCACCACGTGGGAGTAGCTTAAAGAGGCTATGAGGTTCAGGTTTATGCCTCAAGATTTCTAATACATGATTCAAGTCAAGTTGGAGAGGGTGAAGTAAGGGACCCAAAACAAGCCAAAGCCCCACCTAAAAGAGAAGGCTAACCGCCTAGCCAAGGCTACAAAAAAGAAGACAACTCTCGCACTAGGGATGTCAAGTGCTACAAGTGTTTAGGGCGGGGCCATTATGCAAGGGATTGCCCTACAAGGAAGCAAGTGCTCTTAAATGAGCATGAGGACTATGTTTCTGAGGATGAAGAGGAAGCACCCGAGGAGGACGACACTCAACATGAAGAAGAAGAAGAGGTTCATGTCACGACAGCCATTGGAGATTGTTTTATGGTCAAGAGGACCTTTGTTGCTAGTGACGTGCCACCTTTGCCTTCTCAACGTGAACCAATTTTCCACACTAGGTGTCACATTCAAGGAAAGGTTTGTAGTGTGATTATTGATGGGGGCTCTAACTGTAATATCATTAACCAAGAAGTGGTTAAAAGATTCAAACTCAAGACCACACCTCACCATCAACCCTACACGCTCAATTGACTCTATTCTTCAACTCCTCTCAAGGTACAAACACAAGCCTTGATTCAGTTTTCCATTGGAGCCTACGAAGATAAGGTCATATATGTTGTGCTTCTCATGACGGCATGCCATTGGCTACTTGGGAGGCCTTGGCAATATGACCGAGGAGTGATCTATCAAGGAGTCACCAACGAGTATTCATTTTATATGGCTAGAAAGAAGATCTCTCTTCACCCTATGGCGCCCCATGAGATCATGGCCGACTATGTGGCCAGTGAGCAAAGAAGGAGCCAAAAGAGCCAAGACAAAGGAGGCAACAAGAAGCTAGCCATAGGCACTAGCTTTGGGGCTAGCAACCACATGTTATTGGCCAAAGCCAAAGAAGTTGACAAGGTTATTCAGGGAAGAAACGTTTGTTACCTTTTCGTGCCTATGACTAATATGTTTTCTTCACAAGAATTGAGTGACATACCTTTGCCTATGGCTTCTCTTTTCCAGGACTATGAGGATTTGTTCCAAGATGAGGTTCCTAGTGGCTTGCCACCCATCCGAGGGATAGAGCATCAAATCAATTTTGTTCCTAGTGCCACATTGCCAAATAGGGCAGCCTATAGGACCAATCCAGAAGAGACAAAAGAGCTGCAAAAGCAAGTCCATGAGTTGCTTGACAAGGGCTATGTGAGGGAAAGTTTAAGCCCTTGTGTCGTGCTAGTCATACTTGTGCCCAAGAAGAATGGTATTTGGAGAATGTGTGTTGATTTCTGAGCTATCAATAACATTACCATCAAGTATAGGCATCCCATCCCTAGATTGGATGATATGTTTGATAAGTTACATGGCTCCCAAATTTTCTCCAAGATAGACCTCAAAATTGGATACCACCAAATCCGGATGAAAGAAAGAGATGAGTGGAATATTGCTTTCAAGACAAAGTATGGCTTGTATGAATGGTTGGTAATGCCCTTCGGACTCACTAATGCTTCTAGTACTTTTATGAGATTGATGAATCATGTGCATAGGCCATTCTTAGAGAAATTTGTAGTTGTTTATTTTGATGACATATTGATTTATAGCAATAACTTACAAGTATTAGATGTCCTTAGGAAGGAAAAACTCTATGCAAACTTCAAGAAATGTCATTTTGCTCGGATCATGTTATCTTTCCTGGCTTTTTTGTGAGTAAAACATTATTGAAGGTTGATGAGGAGAAGGTAAAAGCCATAAGGGAATGGCCAATGCCTACCACCATGACCCAAGTGAGAAGTTTCCTAGGCTTGGTTGGATTCTATAGGAGGTTTGTGAAAGACTTTAGCTCCATAGCCACGCCCTTGACTAAACTCACCAAGAAGAATGTGGTGTTCCATTGGGGTGAAGCGCAAGAGGCTGCATTTGAAATGCTAAAGGGCAAGCTCACCAATGCTCTATTGCTTGCACTCCCAGATTTCACAAGGACCTTTGAGATTGAATGTGATGCCTCAAGGATGGTCTTGGAGGGGTGTTGACACAAGGAGGTCAGCCAATAGCTTACTTCAATGAGAAAATGAGTGGGGACGAGCTCAACTATCCAACCTATGACAAAGAGTTGTTTGCTCTCGTCTGAGTGCTCAAGACTTAGCAACACTACCTTATGCCTAAGGAGTTTGTCAAACATTCGGACCATGAAGTTATGAAGTATCTTAAAGGCCAAAGCAAGTTTAATAGAAGGCATGTTAAGTGGGTTGAGTTTATAGAGGTCTTTCCCTAAGTGATCAAGCACAAGAAGGGAAAAGACAACATAGTTGTCGATGCACTATCCAAGAGGTACACTCTTCTCACTTCTTTAGATGCTAGAGTTTTAGGGTTTGCTTGTATGAAGTCTTTGTACTTTGATGATCCTGATTTTTATGAGACAATTCGAGCATGTGAGGATAAGGGTAGCCAAGGCATATTCTATTTGCATGATGGTTACTTGTTTAGAGGTAATAGACTTTGTGTTCATAGTGGTTCCCTACGTAGGCTCTTCATTCATGAAGCACATAGGGGCGGGCTAATGGGACACTTTGGGATAAGGATGTTGAAAAATTTTGTGCTTCATGTACTACATGTGTGAGGGCCAAGTCTAATCTAAATCCCCTCGGTCTATACACTCCCCTCCATATTCCTAGTGCCCCATGGGTGGACATTTCTATGGAGTTTGTTGTGGGTCCACCTAGGACTAAGAGTCGGAGAGACTCAATTTTTGTGATGGTTGATCGGTTTTCAAAAATGGCACATTTCATAGCATGTAATAAAACCGACAATGCATCACATGTGGCTGATTTGTTCTTTTGTGAAGTAGTGAGACTACATGGAGTTCCAAGGACAATAGTGTCGGATAGAGATGCTAAATTTCTTAACTATTTATGGAAAACACTATGGTCTAGACGAGGAACTAAGCTTCTCTTTTCTACTTCAAGTCATCCGCAAACTGATGGCCAAACTGAGGTTGTCAATAGGACTTTAGGAGCTTTATTACGTGCATTGTTGAGTACTTACTTGCGCAGGTGGGAAGAGTGCTTAGCTTTCATTGCATTTGCTTACAACCATTCAGTACATTCGGCCACTAAGAAGACTCATGTTGAGGTTGTGTATGGACGCAATCCAATAACTCCTCTTGATGTGGTTCCTTACACACTTAAGGACAAGGAAGATGAGAATGGCAAGGACCATGCCAAGTTTGTGCAAGAGCTGCATAAAACAACCAAGAGAAAACTTGAGGAGCGCACGGCACAATATTTGACGCAAGCTAATAAAGGAAGAAAGGAAGTCATCTTTGAACCTAGTGACTTGGTGTGTATCCATCTAAGGGAAGAGAGATTTCCTACACTTAGGAATTCTAAGCTCAAGCCAAGAGGCAATGGACAATTCCAAGTGGTCAAAAGGATCAACAATAATGCATATCAACTTGATTTGCCTAATAACTATGGTGTGCATAATGTTTTCAATGTTGCAGATTTGAAGCCTTTCCTGGTTGACAATGAAGAAGACGAGAATGAACAAGGAGATTAGAGGTCGAATCCTCTTCAAGAGAGGGATGATGATTTGAATCCAAGTTGCTTCACCTCAATATGCCACCACTCCAACAAGTGCCAAGGTTGAGCCAGAACTAGAGGCCAAGGACAAGGCCGCGGGAGAAAAAAAAATCGATGCCGCTGACGCCAACTCTAGGGCAAGGAGGCACCCAAGGCAACTTATGACCAAAGGAGTCCATCTTGGAGGATGATGATGAATTGGAGGTGCATGTCCAAAGGAGAGCAAGAATGTTGATGCCAAACTACCCAACTCCTACAATGCCGCTCATACGTTCAGGCCACCTCGACACCTCCTAGGCCAAAAGGTTATCATAAGGGCCCAGGCCAAGCTACTTTAAGAAGGCATCAAAAGAGGCCTTATGAGCTATGGAGCGTCGAGACAAGTGCTAAATGACTCGGTGATGACACTCATCCAAGTAGGCATCCAGACGTCGGACATTGGCCAAGATAGCGGACTGCGACGCTCACCAGGCCAAGTAGCTCCAAATGAGGCCAAACTTATCCCACCTACTCTTGACATCCCTACATGTCATTGTACCCAATGTTCTAAAAATCCTCGCCTAGGCCCCGGCTAGGCGCTAGGCGGTCACCCTCCGCCTAGGACCCGCCTAGGCGAGAAGAATCCTCAAATGTTGTGGAAGTTGCAACATCTTAGAAGATGATGGATGCATTAACATGATTTTGGGTTAGGCTTTGTGTAATAAGGCCCATAATATAATATCAAATCTCATTCCAACATAGTTTTATAAAGATTAATGGATTTGGAAGAACATAATCAAATAATCACATGGATCATGCATTAATTTTTAGTCCGCCTATGCCCCCTCCTAGCCGCCTAGGCGCTAAGCCCCCCCTCACCGCCCAGCTCCCGCCTAGCGACTTTTAGAACATTGATTGTACCCCAAGAGTGTCGGAGAGTTTGAAGGTTTGCTCGGAGATGGCATTGGATGTCAAGAAGGCCCCGACGCCGGTAGTGTCAAGACACTAAAATGAGGCCATCACATAACTGGCTCGTGCCTTTTCTCTCATTTTTTGGTGGTGACGTGGCACATGGGATTCTCTCTGACATATCCAAATTGAAGGAAAATGGCATTGAGATTCTACCAAACCATCAAGAGCCTCTCTTTAAGGCATGACATTAATTTGGAAAGACAATTAGGATTTTGCTTTTGTTTTTAAGCTAGCTTGTAGCCATCATTTTCTTTACGTTGATCATCAATAATTTTTTTGAGCTTTTCCCGAGAGAAAAAGCCTCAAGAGCCTTAGGTTTTGACATTTTTGTTTGGTGAGTTTACCCGAACAAGTTAGAGAGATTTAGGTGTGTTTATCCTCAATCGAATCTACGTTTCTTCTGGTCATTTTTGGTGGGTTTATCCAATATTTCTAGTAGCTTATCCCTTACACAACATTGCCTCAATCACTTCAAACGTTCGGGCCAAATCTTGATTGTTCAAGTGAGACCACCGCCGGTATTGAAGAGGACTTTGATTAGCTTTTAGTGACGAAATTTCCTTGAAGCTTGGAGATCCTTCACAAAGGACACATCAGTCATATCTAAGAGAGGAGAGTTGCTTATCCCTTTGTCTTTCTTGCATTATAAAACCCAAAATCCCACAAAAAAGGGACCATTCTTGTTACTATCTTGCCACTGAAATCAAGAACATCAAGAACATGGATTTGAAGGTGACTTTCCTTGAACCAGAGAACGGATCCTTAGGGGAAATGCATCACAGCGCAATCTTGACGCCCACACCTTCAACAACGCCAGCATCGACGCCAACCGCAATGCTCTTCCTAGCATTGGCGCAATTCGAGACGCTCGCCCCAGCGCCTTGCCCACAGCACGCTCCATCATTGGGCGAGATTCTAGCACCAACACTCACGCTTACCTCCCCAACGGCGCCTCCCCCGCATGGACGCCTTGGGCGAAAACTAGCTCGGCGCCAAGCGCAATGACCACACCTACGTTCGACGCGCCGCTCGCTCCAGCAGCCTTGGTGACGCTCTCGCTAGCTTGTGTCTTTGGCGCGCTTCCCTACCCCAACTTCGTCTCTAAGAAGGGGTGATGCGATGATATAAATCATCTTCTGTTCTCCCTCAGACGGACACGCTCGAAGCAATGACGCTTCGAATCTAAGAAGGGGAGAATGATGCGTATCAGCCAGCCCCTAGCAACCCGTCCATGGCGACCGCGTCCCTGGCGTCCCCCATGACGCCTCTCATTTTCATAGCTTACCTAGCTTATTTTGAGGTTTTTAGTAGACATTACTATTTTGGTACTTTCCTTATTTAGCATTACTATGTTTAGACTTTGTTATTTGTGGCACTTTCCATATTTAGCATGTTATGTTTTTAGCACTTAATATTTTTGGATATTTCTACTTTGGGTGTGTGTGTGTCTCATGTGAGAGCACCGGCCCATTAAGCTTCTAGCGGCCCATGGCCAAAACCCTATGGCTATTTAAAGCCTCCTTTATCATTTGTTTTACTGACGTTGAATTTTAATCAAAGCTTTGAGTTGAGTTGTGTCTCCTCCCCTTCAGTTCCAACGTCACCCCTAATTCTGACAAACCACGTGTGGTTCAACCCAAACAACTTCCGATTGCATCCTTATGATCGAACCGACTCACCTAAACTCGATTCGCTCGAGAGCAAGAGTGTCATTGGCTTTCAGTCTTGTGAAGGCCTTCATTTATCTGGTTACGAGACGAGACGGATGAGACACCTTCGACCACGATATGATTTCAACAGACGAGTCGAGCCTCTTTGATTCACATCAATATCAAAAAAGTAGCAAATGAAGGAAAAAAGACCAGCCAACACACAAGAAAAAAAAGAATAGGCAAGAGGAAGAGAGATAAGATGGGAACAACTAAACCACACAAAAAGGATAAAGGAAGGAAGCCAAGAAACAAGAAAATAAACCCAAGGAAAACCCAAAGAAAGGAGAGAGGGCACCAGTCCACAAAAAAAAGTCAAGTTCAACCACGTAATATAGTCAGAGGAAAGGGTCAAGAAAAAAGAAATCAACAACAAGGAAAACCAAGAAGGAAAAAAAACTGAGCATAAAAACAAAGAAAAAAGGAAAGAAGAAGAAGCAAAGAACAAAGGCCCAAAATTTTTCCTAAAAAACCATTCAGAAGTCGAGGTCATGATCAAAGAGCAAATGTAGCAGTACAAATTCCATGAGTCAATGATATAGTGTTCAAGAGAAAAGGTGGATTATGCATAAAAACAACCAAAGCAGAAAGAATAACAAGAATTAGATATTTGGGAGCAAGAAAAACAAGAGTAACCAAGAAAAATAAAAGCAAACCTGGAAGAAGGAAACCTATTAGTAATGTCCAAATTCAGGTCAAAGAGAGTGATCTTGATCAAGTGAAGTCTCAAATCAAAGCTTTAACAAATTGGGTGTCAGTCCACAGATTCTGCAAGAAAGAAGAAAAAAAAGCCACAACAGAGGAGACGAAAAGAGAAAGGAAGGAACAAAAATGAGCAAAGAAGAGAAATTATCCATCCACATATTTAATTTGAAATCAACTTGTTCATAGATAAATGGTTCTTAGTCAGGTTGTCATAAGCATTATAAGGATCATATTTTTAATTCAGATAAAGGTGTGCATTTAGATAGTTCATTGGGTTTATATATTCAATTGTGCAGGAGTGACTGAGATTGCAGAGAAACAAATCATAGAAAAATGCACAAGAGAAAATGGTTGTGTTTAGGTTCATAGAAGCCTGGCAAGAATACATGGTCCATATAGTGTCATACAAATTACACAGATCAAAGTCAATGTCAGTGTTAAACCATAATTTGAAATTAAGTTTAATCTCAATGTTACAAAAGTGGTGTTCATACCAAGAAAAGACCACATACATGTAAGAGTGGCGTGAAATGATCACAAGATATTGGTCAAAGATCAGCATGATATAATACTAGGGGTGTTCAAAAGAGGACCGGACCGGAAAACCGGACCGGACCGGACCGGACCGGAAATGACCGGACCGGTGAAAATACGATCCGGTCTCCGGTCCAGGTAATTTCCTTAATCCGGTCCGGTCCAAACCCGGAAAAAATCCGGTCCGGACCGGTAGACCGGATTTTTTAATTTATATGTTTTTTGGGAGATTTATATGTATTTTTTTATAGATATTTTTTTTAATTTAATAAGTTAGGAGTATATATGTTTTTTAGATATTTATTTTTAGATTTTAAATAAGAATTTAATTATTTTTTTTAAAAAAAATAAAAAACCGGTCCGGTCCGGTCCGGATGAACACCCCTATATAATACGGGTGTTGGGTCTGTTCATAAACAAAATTCACTAGGAAACAATGGTAAGTGAATTGATCATAATCGTTAAAGAGAGACATATCATCAATCTAATATCGAGATAAGGGAGAGATAGCATGATTTAAATCAATGAGAAATTTCAACACATGATCAAGATTAAGGGGGGCCAAAGATGAAGGTATAAACATTGTTGTTCAAACTTGTCTATCCCACCGCCTCTGAAAGAAGGAACAAGGGGATAAAGTTGGGGGTTCTATTGGAAATCATCAATGATCTTAGTAATTTCCGGAGTACTTAGACTAGTCTATGTTATTGGTTCTAGCAAAAGGGGTTAGGCTCAAAGTTTTCTTCCAAATATCCAAGTAAAGGGATACAGGAAGCAAACACTTGGGTAGATTCAAACAGATACACACCCAAAGGCAAGTATACAACAAGGAAATAAAGAAACCGAGTTGCAGAGAATAAGTCATTTCATCAGATATAGAGTCTTGCACAAAATTAACCCAAAGCATACACACTAAGCAGATAGTGGTAGTCTAAGAAAGTTTGTCAAAGTAAGGTTCACAAAGGAGATAGTCAGAGCAACAAAACTTGGCAAGCAGGAAGAAATCCATGGGAAGAAAAATCCCTGAGTGTTGGTTGGCAGATCGAACTTCACAAAGAGAGCCAAAATGGCGAAGCATTTCACTAACACCCCACCAACACCATTGCAACTCTTGGTCGACCACAACCGCACAAGGAGTGCGAGCGGCCAAATGGAATAGGATCCAACGGAAGCAAGAGCGCCATGCCCAGATATGACAGTACTCGAACAAAGATCGATGTTTTGAAAGGGGAAATTTCAGATTTGGGGTTAGGCTTATCACAACAGATTGTGGTGTTTTTTTGTGATTTTTGTGAAAATTTGGATAAATTTCATCAAGTTTTTATGGGTTTTTGGCATATAAGATAGCAATTTTAGATGATCTGAGAAAGCAAGGTGGGATTGCGATGCCAAAGAAAATGTACCGATTTGAGTCGAGACAAGATGAATTGACAAAGAAGCCAAATTAAATGAGACAGATCCAACTTGTACAAGGATCGACATGAAGATTGAGTGCTTGAGGGCAATGTTGGTTGGCGTCCTCGATGGTGAGATGGAGATCGACTTCCAAGGTTTTTTTCGTCAAAAGTGGAGTCAAGGATTCAGTTGTAGAAGGAGGTGATGAAATTCATATTAACTTTAGGAAAAGCTAAATCGATTCATAATAAATTTCAACATCAAGATGAGAAAAATGTTTGAGGACAGGAGCAACATTAAAAATGTATTAGGATTTTAAAATCTTGGTAAGTAGTAACAATGACACATTAAACTCTCTCCACACAGAGGATAATTTGTTAGAATGGCCTCGTCGGAAAACTCTCATTCGTCACCGGATAACGCTTGTGATGCTTCAGCGGAAGAACGGGATCTCTTGAGAAGATCTAATAAGAAGGTTAAGCGTGATGGTGGTGGGGGTCGGGTTACAGATGAAGACACCATCATTGTTGAGGAATTTTTGGCTCTGGTCCCGGGGCTTGTTGCGACCCACATGAAGGAAAAGACTCCTCTAAAGTCTTTCTCGGCTACGGTGGTTGGAACTAAATTCAGTGGAGCTTCCTTACAATTCAACAATCGTTTTTGGGATGATGACATCCTAGACCCGGATCTGCTTGATGATTTACCGCTCAAAGATGACGATCCTCGTTGTCCCTCCATTCTGCTTTCTGCGGAGGAGAAGAAGAGAATCAGACACCCATGGCGGGATGCGATCATTGTTAAAGTGATAATTAGGTTTGTGGGATATATATATTTGCGCAATAGCCTCATCTACAAATGGAAACCAAAGGGTGAATTTTCTATGGTGGACGTCGGACACGACTACTATGTTATCAGATTCAGGAATATGGATGATTTCAATCATGTTATGCTTAATGGGCCCTGGCTGATCGGGGATAACTACTTAACGATCCAACGATGGAGGCCTAATTTCATTGCTGAAAAAGAGTCGATTCGCTTTGTTACGGCTAGGATAAGGAACCCTAATCTGTCTATGGAGTATTTCGATAGTGGTATTCTTAATCAGATCGGGAAGAAGTTAGGAAGGGTTCTTAAGATCGACAAGACCACCTCTGCGGAGGAAAGAGGCGAGTTCACTAGACTAAGTGTGGAAATTGACATCTCTAAACCTCTTCTCGCTAAGTTCTTTATGAATGGGCGTGAATGGAAGATACAATATGAAGGGTTAAAGTTCATCTGTTTTGAATATGGAAGAGTTGGCCACTCCGGGATGCAGTGCCCCACTGTCATACAACCCGACGCATCTACGCATCACCACGACATGCTTGAGATCCAAAAATCTAAACACCCAGAACTGCATGAAGACTACAACTCCTGGATGCTTGTTGATATTGTACCCAAATAGAGTACCGCCAAATCAGGTACCTTGTCAGCAAGCGAGAAGACTATTGTTCCTTCTCCGGCGGCGAAAGCCACAGCTCCTAGTAAGGGCACTATGACCGTTTCTGCCTCAACCGGTTCTTCAATCCTTGAACCGGTTCCCCTAGTCCCAATCATCGGTCCATCCAAAAATCCGGTCCAAGGCCAATATAACAGCCTTTCTTGGCAACGGAAAGAAATTATTCTAGTGGAGGTTGAGGAAGATTTTAGCATCTAGAATAATATTAGAAGAACCTTATCTAAGGCAAATGTAGATTGCAGTGGTTCACGATTTTAAAATCTTGCCATGAAATCGGAGGAATTGGCGCCTTGGGAATCCAATGAGGTTATCGCTACAGAAACGCAATCCCAAGATGAGTTGAGAGAGGATATGGCTACGACTTACCATTTTGAGAACAAACAAGAAAAGAAAGTCCCACCCAAGGCAGATGTATGGAAGAAAGAGAGTACTTATGGAAAGACAAAAGGTGCCAAGACTGGGACCAAGGATACTAGAAAAGATTATGGCAAGGATACTGGCATAAAGAAGGAAATTTTGAAAAGGGTGGATAGTGGAGCCAAAAATAATGGGAAGATCTCACAGAAGGAAAAGGCAAGCAATACTGTGGCATCCAAAAATATCACCTCTCTTGGAAACTCTAGCAAGGAACCGTATGAGACTACCAATGTTCAAAGGCAGGGAATTCAAATTGCTTCAGGCTCGTCGTCTTGGAGTATTGCGCTTGTGCCTGAAAAACTAGCACGACCCTTACTCCCCACACAAGTGATCCTCCGACGAAGCATAGGGGGATAATGGACCACGTTTCTTCCACTCAAGGCGTCGCGGATTGGGCAGATGAGGCTGGTGACACCAGAATGGATGATCTCTTACAAGATGACCAAGAGCCCACGTCGCCCTATGGAGATGTGTTACAAGATGGAGATACCTACATGGTGTCAGGCCATGAACTCATATTTATTTCCTGGAATACCCAAGGTGTAGGTAGTGGGAAATTTTTGTGCACCCTCAAAGATTTTATTCGTATGCATGGTTCTCTTGGAGACTCGGATTAGTGGCGCTCAAGCCGACAAGGTTTATGAGTGCATTGGCTTTGATGGAATCATCCGTGCCGAGGCGGTTGGTTTTCGAGGTGCATTTGGGTCATTTGAAAACGTGATCGCGTCTCGCTTACCGACATTGATGCCCATTGCTCAAGTTATTTTGCTCAAAGTTTGTAGGAATGCTATTGTTGACTGGATCTTTTCGGCTATTTATGTTAGCCCGAATCCGATGGATCGAGACGCCTTGTGGTCTCGCCTTTTGGATTTTGTTGCGTCTCAAGATCTCCCATGGCTTCTCATGTGAGATTTTAATGAGACTAAATCCTTGGAGGAGCAAACGGGTTCCTATGATGCGATGCGTCGTAGGTGCCATACATTTCACAGTTGGATCGAGGCGATGGAGTTGTTGGATATGGGTTTCTCTAGCCAAAAGTTTACTTGGAGTCAGGCTAGGGATCCTACTATGAGAACAAGTGCTAGACTGGATCGTGGCCTCTATTCTACTAGTTGGAGAAATTTATTTTAGGATGCTTCTATTCGCCATCTCGTCGTGAATCAATCGGATCATACACCTCTTCTGCTTGACTTCAACGGATTTGTTGATCACTATAGTAATGGTAAGCCTTTCATATTTCAGGCGGCTTGGCTGATGCACAACGAGTTCCAACAGTTCATGTGATGTGAAATCACTTGGTTGTCAAGTTCTTGAATGGAAAGAACTCGCCTTGGCGCGCAAGAGATCTCTATTTTTGGTCCCGTCTTTGGCAAAGTATAACTTTATGCTCCGATGTCAGAATTGAGTGATTCTAACACGAGATTAAAGATAAGTAAGTCAACTATAACTCCTCCAAGTTTCACGTCAATTGGATTCGTATAACTCCAGAACTATCAAAAATAAATTCAACGCGCAGTGTTGAGAAGGGAAATCTCCGAGAATGTTAGAACTCCGATTTGTGTGATTGATGAGAACAAAAGTGGTTTTGTTTGGGATAATTAATTGTTGGAAATTAAAAGGCTTTGGACTGAACAATCTTGAAAGTAACTTAGCCAAGTTACTCTCAAATTCAATTTGTTTTTCATTAACATAGAAAGGAGTTTAAATAGACAAAAGAAGAGTAGGGATCAAGGAAGAGAGATGACACACACCAACATGGCCGACCCTAGCTCTCTCCATCTAACTCTAAGCCTACTAAAATCTAAAATAACATAAATATTAAAGTCTAACAAAGAACTACTAAAAATAGTAAGAGTAGAAACTTTCAGTCTCATAGACTGCCAAAAATAGTAAGTTTTGAAACTGAAACAAATTATAGGCATGCAACATCCCTTGCATGTGGGTGAGTAAAACGTATCTATGGTGGCTCTTTTGGCTCTTGAATCACCTCATTTAAGTCCCTCCAAGTCAAGGTTGGCCATGAGTCATCATTCTCCCCCACTTGGCTTTGAATCGTCCTCGATTCGACAAGTATGGAAGAGAAGGTAACAATGGGTGTAGAAACCACAAACTCGTTGAGCACATGGAAATGATAATCATAGGCATGTATCCTCTTCACTCCATGCCAAGGACTAGCGACTCTAGGATCAAGTTTGCGTTTCCCAACCTTCCAACGTAGCCATGCCAATTCTTTCTCGTCCCATGGCCTTCTTGCCCGATCCTTGGCAGCTTGGGCCATGTGTGGCGCTGAGTAAGGGGTCATATGGTTGTGGTGCTCAACATCAAGCCACTCATTTGCCTCAACGTCCTCCTTGTGAGGCTTGGTCGAAGTGGCATCCTCGGTGTGCGCGACTTCTTTAACAGTGGTTGCCTTCACACCGGCTTCCTTCGTAGCGGCTTCTTTCATAGCGGCTTCCTTCGCAACTTTGGCCGCTCTCTCGGCATTTACCTTCGTACGATGGGCCAGATCCTCCTTGATTTGTTGGGGAGTAAGGGGAAATAGAGTGATCTTTCTCCAATTGTGCACGAATTTGAACCGATTCAAGGACTCATCATAGTCGCATTGTGGTCGTCTTGCCAAGGCGCGCCAAGAAGAAGGTAAGTGTCATCCATCGGATCCATGTCGCAAAGCACCTCATCTTGATAATGCGCAATGTGAAACTACATCCAGAATTGTCTCGTAATCATGCGGTCTCATTGGCTATCTGACCCCAACAAAGCGTATAGTTGGGGATGTGGCATCTTCTTCAACTAGAGATGATCAACCAATAGTTGATTGATTCAATTGTTGCAACTACGTCCATCTATAATGACTCCAATAGTGAAGTCATTCATCCCACAATGAGTATGAAAGAGGTTCTCTATATCTTGGTACTTGCTCGTTGTTGGAGAATCTGAAAACACATAGAAGACACGGAAGAAACCCACAAATAAAGTAGAACAAACACCCAATGCAAAACAAGTTCTTGCAAAACACGAAACAAGCCTTAAAATTTAGCAAAGAGTTGCGAAAGTTAAGGTTTTGTCAAAGTAGGGCAAGGGTGTTCCCAACGGCGGACCGAGGTGAGGCCCAATGGGGGTTGTAGCCCACATTGGGATATTAAAAAAAAAAATCTTGATTTTTGGATATTTTTAGACATTTCTTTAATTTTTTTCTTAAAACTTTTTTAAAATAATATATATATTTTCCAATTTTTTTAATATAATTTTTTGATAGGATTTGTAATGCATAATCCTAAAAAATACAAATGAAATACAACTTATCCAAATTTGCACACAAATTATTCAATAAAAATGTAATACTTTTTCTATATCTATCCTTATTTGTGTTAAACTATTCTAAATTTAGGGTTTATAGATTTTTAAATTTTAAAATCAATTTTTATACAAATTTATTGAAATTACACATTGAAAGTAGTAAGTAATGATGAATTTTGTTTTAGATTGTGTATTTTTTTTTTCAATTTTAAATTAAAAAATTTTTGGGGTTCGAATATAGTGTTTGTTGTTTGAAATTAGGATTGGCTATGTAAGATAGGCATTAGACTTAAATAGATGATAGAGTTTGAAATTAAGGTTTTATTTAAAATAAAGGGTACATTTTTTCTCTTCGGGATTTTAGCCCCCACTGGACTAAAATCATGCGTTCGCCCCTGGGTGTTCCTAGGGTTAGAGGTCGCCGTTTTGAGTAAATTTTTGATATATAGTCCCTGGGTATGAGGGGAAGGGGGCGGTGGCCACAGGTGGCGGAGTTGGTGGTGCGGCGGCGGTGGCTGGAAATAGCACAAAAAGTGTGTTTTCAGGGGTCAAACGATGTCCGATTTTGATGAATTGTATATGCACGGACTCGTATTGAGATGTTCTATAAGATTATAAAATAAAATTGCAGAAAAAATAATTTTTATCTGGGCAAAATCTGGACAGAACTCGACCTTTGTGTTGGGTTTTAATGGTTTTTTGTTTTGTTTTTGGTGGTGAAGGAAACAACAAGATCAAAGTTTTTGTTGAAAATTAAGAATTGAAACATGCAAAACAAGAATTTATACTTGCCTCAACCTGGGAATCTGATACCACTTGATGTGAAATCACTTGGTTGTCACGTTCTTGAATGGAAAGAACTCGCTTTGGCGCGCAAGAGATCTTTGTTTTTGATCCCGTCTTTGGCGAAGTATAAATTTATGCTACGATGTCGGAATTGAGTGATTCCAACTCGCGATTAAATATGAGGAAGTAAACTAGAACTCCTTCAAATTTCACGCCGATTGGATCCGTATTACTCCAGAACTATCAGAAACAAATTCAGCGCGCAGTGTTGAGAACGAGAAATCTCTGAGAATGTTAAAACTCCGATTTGTGTGATTGATGAGAACGAAAGTTGTTTTCATTGGGATGATTAATTGCTGGAAAAAAAATCTTTGGATTGAACATTCTTGAAAGTAACTTAGCCAAGTTACTCTCAAATTCAATCTGTTTTTCATTAACATAGAAAGGAGTTTAAATAGACAAAAGAAGAGTAGGGAGCAAGGAAGAGAGATGACACACACCAACATGGCCGGCCCTAGCTCTCTCCATCTAACTCTAAGCCTACTATAATAAAATAACATAAATAGTAAAGTCTAACAAAGAACTACTAAAAATAGTAAGAGTAGAAGCTTTCAGTCTCACAGACTGCCACAAATAATAAGTTTTGAAACTAAAACAAATGATAGGCATGCAACATCCCTTGCATGTGGGTGAGTAAAACGCATCTATGATGGCTCCTTTGGCTCTTTAAAGGTCAGCCCAAGCTTAACCGAAGGCATGCTACTTGGGTGGAGTTCATGGAGACGTTTCCCTACGTTGTGAAGCACAAAAAGGGAAAGAAAATGTGGTGGCTAACGCACTATCACGTAGGTATGTTTTTCTTGCTCACTGTGATGCTAAAATACTTGGTTTTGCTATGATTAAAGAACTTTATGTGTTGGATGATTTTTTTAGAGATATCTTTAATCATTGCTTAGCTAAGGGAGAATACAACACTTACTTTATAGATGATGGATTTTTGTATAGGGTTGGAAAATTGTGCATTCCTTCTTCATCTATTCATAGGTTGTTAACTAGTGAAGCTCACAGGAGTAGAGGACATAGGGGAGTTGAGAAGACCTTGCATGCTCTTAAAGAACACTTCTATTTAGGGTTGAGCATCGGTCCAAACCCGGTCCGGATCGGACCGATCCGGACCGGAACCCGGAACTCCAAAAATGATGGATCGGAACCCGGACCGGATTTGGACCGGTTTATATTTTTGCTAAATTTAAATATAATTTATTCAAATTTAAACATGAAAAAAAATCCTCAAATCTAAATATAATTTATTTTTAAATATAATTTACCCTAAACCTCAAATGTAAAAAAACCTCAAATCGGTTAAAATTTTAGAATTTTTAAAAACACCGGGCCGGACCCGGAAATCCGGAAATCTCTGGACCGGAGACCGAACCGGTTAGAACCGGTCCGGTCCAAATTTCCGGGCCGGCCCGGATTTTGCTCATCCCTACTTCTATTAGCCTAATATGACTAATTATGTGCTGAATTGCAATAGTTGTGTTACTTGTGCTAAAGCTAAGTCTAGACTTAATCCACATGATTTGTACACGCCCCTACCTATTCCTACATCCCCTTGGGAGGACATTAGCATAGACTTCATAGTGGGATTACCTAGGACTAGGAAGGGTAGATACTCTATTTTTATGGTAGTTGACCGGTTTTCAAAGATGGCTCATTTCATTGCTTGCAATAAGACGGATGATGCATTGCATGTAGCTGACTTGTTCTTTAGGGAAGTAGTTCGATTACATGGCATTCTTTGCACCATAATTTCTGATCGTGATGCTAAGTTCTTGAGTTATTTTTGGAAAACCTTATGGTCCAAGTTGGGGATGAAGCTACTCTTTTCCACATCTTGTCATCCCCAAACTAATGGGCAAACTGAGGTAACTAATAGGACTTTAGGGGTACTACTGTATACTATGCATAAGTCTAACCTCAAGCGTTGGGAAGATTGTGTTGCCTTTTGTGGAATTTGCTTCTAACAGGTCCAAGTATAACGCCACCAAAATGACACCATTTAAGGTGGTATATGGACGCAATCCACACACTCTCATGGACTTGATGTCGTTGCCATTTAAGGAGAATGAGAGCTTTGAGGCTACGGAGAGGGATGAGTTCGTGAGAAAGCTTCATGAGCGGACCCGCTTGCAGCTGGAGAGACATGCACACTAATACAAGACCCAAGCTGACAAGGGGCATAAGAGAGTCATCTTTGAAGAAGGTGACATGGTGTGGCTGCATTTGAGGAAGGAGAGGTTCCCTCACAAGCGGAAGAGCAAGCTAGATGCACGTGGAGATGGACCATTTCTAGTGGTGCAACGGATAGGTGATAATGCTTATCCCTTGACCTTCTAAGAGAGTATGGCGTCCATCCTACATTCAATGTGGTTGATTTATCCCCTTATGTACCCGACGACTTTGATGAGCTTGACGAATCGGGGATGATTCGAGGCCAAGTGGGGGGGGGGGGGGGGGGATGATGACTCACAAGGTGTCCTGACGATCAAAGATGTTGATGAACTTATTCGAGTTCCTTTTGATGATCCTATAACCAGATCAAGGGCTAAGAAGATCAAGGAAGGGTTGTGTGCCTTGCTTGAACGCCTTGCAGCCACCATGGAGGTGACCTTGCTCACACACCACCAAGAGAGCCACAAGCCATAGCTTGTGGCTCTCTTGGATGATACCACACCCTCCCTCTGCTTCACACAAAAATTATTCGCTACTGTCGAGAGTTGCTGACGTCGAGCAACTGGACTGTCAAGCTTTGGCACATCTCCAAGACCAGTAACCATGCTGCGAATTGGCTTGACCGGTTCGGTGGTGGTTATCCTGGTGACTTTACTGTTTTTTCTCTTCTTTCGAAAGGCTTGTTAATTTTATTGAAGTTGATAATTGGATGAATAAGTATATATAATTCTTTTTATGATATGAATAAACGGGTATAATCCTCTCTTTGTAACAAAAAAAATAATTCTTGGTAAGGGTTAATTACCTACTTTTGAATTGACATATTCTCATCTATTTAATATTTTTGTAATATAAAATTAATTATTTTTCACGAAAAAATTAATATCTAAATAAAATTTTACACAAATGCGACGGGAACTAGCGAGTAGTGTATTTTCTATTGCCATCTAAAATGCCGGAATGAATTTTCTCGGTATCTCAGCTTTTAGCAAGAGAGAGAAATAGAGAGGAAACACGAAACCTAACGGTCCGCCTGTTGAAGGTGGTGCGATTGATTTGCGATTTCGTATTTTCTCGAATCTTCATTTTCTCTTGATCCTCGAGCCAATACCGTCTTATTTTCCAGTTTGCAGTTAAAAGTGCAGTTCGTTCTCCCATTTGAGGCCTTCTTGTTGGGGGAAGGGGTGCTCAGCTACTCTAATTACTTTTGCGATTTTTGATCTTTCTTCCAAATTGCTTAAATCATCGGGTTGAGGTGGTTAGGTTTTTCTTCCGCGTGTTCAGGATGATTGTTTGATTGGTCGATTGATTCCGGGCCGTAGAGAGTGGCGCGACGTTGATTTTTTGATTCACGGGGGTGATATGGTGTTGATTGAGTTCTGAAATGGTCGAATTGCCATGATCTTGATTTCCACTTCGAGTGAAGTGTGATTAATTTTGGGGGAGGGGTTGAATTGCTTTTGTGTGCCGAAGAAATTAGCTCCGGAAGGCAAGCGATGACGGTCCGAGACTTGGTGGACGAAGCCAAGAAGCGAATCGTTGTTCTGGTGATATGTGTCGTAGGGCTGTCTTATCTGATGTCCTGTAAGTTTGTCAGCGTTAATCCCTAATTTAGAATGTATTGTTTCTTTTCTGGTATTTTGCTGTGTTTTTGCTCTTTGTCTGGTTGATTTTCAGTCCTTATGTTATAAATCTGGCTTAATATTACATTTGGTCTCACGGATTTTGTTCACAGTGCTTCTGGCGTAGCTGCCAGGTTGCTTTTATCCAATTAGGAAAACTAGTTTGTGTAGATATTTATTGGAAAAGGGAAAGAGTTTGCTTAATTTTCTTGATTGGTGCACAGAGACTCTTTAGTTTTTTCATTGCATGTTTCCCTTTTGTTTCTGTACACCTAGTGTTTCCTCCTTTCTCCATTGAGCTACAACTTGCGAACTTGGTGGCTCATCACTTCCATATGATTATGCTTCGGAGCTCATGCATTCGGTAGCAGTCTGTAGACAATTGCTTCTGTGTTAAGATTACTGCATATGCTTGTAATTGATCACTGATTTAATTTCATGGTTTATAATAATGCACAACAATCCCCGTTTCATTTCATAAATGATGGTAAGTACTAAGTAGTGTGTTACTTGATGACAACTATAATAGACAAGTAGGGTTTCATTTGTCAAGGTTGGAAAATACTCAAGATATGTTAATTTGAGAATAATCAAAGATATTTTAGGGAGGTTATAATGTCTGCTTGGATTGCTTATGAATGGGGATACGAAATAGGGAGTTTTATGTATGACTATAAGAACTAGTATAAGTTTGCATGATATGTGCTTCAGACTTAAGTAGAGCTTCGATATCAAAATGATTTCTATTTATGATTTGGCTCTAAAATTTGGAAACCATGGTATCTAGGGTCGTTTGATATAAATTCTGGCATCGGGTTGAAATCACGAATGATTTTGGGCTATTGGTATGGAACCTCATTCCTGATTTTTGTTTTTTGTTATGTTGTTGGAATGAATAGTTCCTGAGCCATAGTGTTTGGCACAACATGAAATCTGGGTGATGTGACTAGCTCTGCTCCCTTTCCGCTTCTTTTTTTCCATGGATTGACTGAACCTGAAAGTTAAGGAAGGGAATTTGGGAAACAACTCCTGTCCGGTACGAGGAATAGGTTTCAAAAAAAAAGTGCAAACAAACATATGGTATCACATTCGTTCACTCTAAAACCGATATCTCAATCACCATATCACTTCAACAAATTTACCTAAATGATCGAAAGTTTGAAGGTGTATGGGAAGTTTGTGGTTTGCTTATGAAAAGCTTGAAACGTGAATGATATATTCATATGTATGCTTATGTGCAAATCATGATTCTCATGAACAGATGAACTGTGCCATGAGGTTGATGGAAAAGTTGAAACTAGTTTGAGTTTTAAAAATTAGGTTGGTTTTACAAATTATGACTAGAGCTAAACAATGGTCTTGATTTAACTTGACATCTCTGCTTGGGCAGCTATTGTTGATTAAAACTATTTGTTTGTTGGTTGCACAATGATTTCTGAGGTACAAATTCTGATTATAGAGCTAAACAGTGATCTTGAAAAAAGTTGACATATCTGCTTGGGCGGCTATTGTCGATTAAACTGTTTGTTTGGTGGAAGGAATTTGAACTAATCACCATTTTTAGTTCATGTTTGCATCTTAAAAAGCGTGTTCTTTTGTTAGATTAGAGCCATTACTTTCGTATAACCTTACATCGTATCTTGCTACACTATTGCTAGCTTAAGAGTATCTGTTTCTGACTTCTCTGTTCATATGAAAGTGACGAGCTCCTCAGTTTGGGTGAACTTACCTGTTGCTGCCTCCTTAATTATCACCTTCCGCTATTTGTCTATGGATCTTGATACACGGAGGAAAGCTGCTGCATACAACAATAGACCAACCACTGGAAATATAGCTGTGCATATGGATTCTTTTGAACATTTTAAAGCTGTGGTTCATAGACCAAACTGGAGAAAGAAAGTGAAATCCCTCGTCGTTGAGGATGCAATTGATCAATTTACAAGACATTTAGTTTCTGAGTGGGTCACAGATCTATGGTACTCTAAGTTAACACCTGATAAGGAAGGTCCAGAGGATTTAGTGCAAATCATAAATGGAGTTATGGGAGAATTTTCTCGTCGCATGAGGAATATCAATCTGATCGACCTCTTGACTAGGTAAACCTTTGCAATTATGGCCAACCTTTCCTCAGACGTTGAGATGCTTTATTGCTGAAGTATATATTATTGAAATGACAATGTAAAACTATACAGGGATATCATTCATCGTGCTTGCAAGCATCTAGAACTCTTTCGAGAATGCCAGGCGAAGATTACAAAGACGAAGTTGGAGCCATTAACTTTTTATGAACGTGATGTGGAGTTAAAACTCTCCTTGGCGGCTGAGAACAGATTGCATCCAGCTTTATTTTCTACTGAAGCAGAACACAAGGTTGTTTCTACTGCATAATCAATTTGCTCTTTCCCTGTGCATTAGATGTGTGAAATGGAGTTTTTTGGGAAATTAAATAATAATCGTTTGAAAAGATTTCATCCCCCATTATCTTAAAGTACTGGGCGTTTTCATCCTGCTACCTCAAAATTTTCTAAATTGTTATTTTGTTCTCTGTATTGTTTGAAATTGATGTACCCTTATTTTTATGGAAGATTTTTTAACTTAATTTTCTTGACAATTTAACTATTTTTAAATTATGAAATTGAAAAAGCAATGAAGAATAAATGTTGATGGTTTATGTAAAATTAGTTTGTATATGCTAAAAGTATTTTTGTACTATAAAAATGCATGTTGCTTTATATATTTTCTAATTGTAAATGGGGGATGTTATGTTTCTTTTTTTTATCTAAATGTTCCGAGGGTGGAATTATAATCTCTGAACTTCGAGATACCGGTATAAAAAGGCCCAAGATTTTAAGGTATCATATGCAATTCTTCAAAACTTTGGCAACTGGATGAATCCTTGTTAGAACAGCTGCAGTTGGTTCTTTTTTTCAGCCCATAATTTCACAACATATTGTCATATATTCACAGGTTTTGCAACATTTGATGGACGGTCTAATATATCTGACCTTCAAACCTGAGGATTTGCAGTGCTCATTCTTTCGGTATGTTGTACGGGAGCTTCTTGCATGTGCAGTTATGAAACCTATCTTAAATATGGCTAATCCAAGGTGATAAACTCTTCCATAGCTCAGTGTCCAACATGTCTGTGTGGTACTTCTGCTTACTTTTTCTTGGATGCTTTTGTCAGATTTATCAATGAAAAAATCGAGCAAGTCGTTTTATCTATAAAGAAAGGAAACAAAGGAAATCATTCGGGAGAAGATGCAGTCCAACCTAGACAAAATGGGCCTCCAAAAGTTACTATTGATCACTTCTCTCGGGATCTAGATCCCTCTGTCTCAGGTGTTGAGCTCGTGCAGCTTAAAAGTAATTCACCTAAAAGCTTGGTGAATGAAGCTGGAGCTGAACGTGTGAATGGGGCTTATCTTTCTAAAGATCCGTTACTTTCTATGGATGCCCGCACTACTCGTTCGTTGACTGACTTGCCATCAAATCCTCAATCTGGCGATGGAAAAAAGCTTCTACGATCCAATTCTGGAAGGGAATGGAGTGACATGTTAGACTATATCTCTCATAGGAAAACACAAGTTCTTGCTCCGGAAAATTTTGAGAACATGTGGACAAAGGGAAGAGACTTCCAAAACAAGGATACTAGGATAGGCAAAGAACCACAGAGGTACCATGGGAAGCAAGCTGAAGTGATAAACCCTTCCAACGTAGCATTGAGTCACAAACAGACTGATGGATTAGCGAAAGGCAATTCACCTAGTGAAGGTGTCGCTTACTCTGGAAGTAGTGTTATTCCTAGGATAGATGCTATCTCAACTTGTCCTCCAATGCTCTCAGATGAAGATGAAAAAAATGAGTCAGAAAGCAGTAGTATTTACTCTTCGGAGAATGAAGATAGCATAATAACAGGTCTTGATACTCCAACGACAAAGGTTTGGGATGGAAGAACCATTAGGAATGTTGGTGTATCTCGAATTCGACACCCACTGGAAAGTAAAGATGGGAAACTAGCAAGGAGAGCTAGTGCGGAGAACCATCATCGTTTACCAAGGTCACAGGCTGGCAGATCAAAGTCTAGGCAAGTTGGTCAAGATCTCCCCGTGTGGAAAGAGATTGAAAGGACAAGCTTTTTGTCAGGAGATGGGCAAGATATACTGAACCGAAAACATAGTACAAAAGATGATGACTCCAGTGATGAATATGATGTGGAGATTATGAACAGAGTGCAAAGTAGTACTGCTGCTTCTTCATCTACACGTTCCTTTCCTGAAGGTTACAAATTAACTACCAAATCTCCCCAGCCTTCTTTCTTTGGGAATACATTTTTTAAGCTGAGGTGTGAGGTAAATCCATGGTAAACTTCATACTAATCACGTCTATATATTTTATCTTATGATGTAAGGGTTGTAAGTTTATGCTCTGTGCTGTCCTAAATATTTGCAGGTCTTAGGTGCTAATATTGTTAACAGCAGCTCCAAATTATTTGCCGTGTATTCCATATCTGTCACAGATGCAGATAATAACAGTTGGTCAATCAAAAGAAGGTGATATTCATAGTAGATGTTCCTAATATGTCAATTTTACATTTCTTTTCTTTCGCTAAAATAATAGACATTGGTGACAGATTTCGGCACTTCGAGGAGTTGCATCGACGTCTTAAGGAGTATCCTGAATATAGCCTCCATTTGCCTCCCAAACACTTTCTGTCAACGGGTCTAGATGTACCTGTTATTCAAGAACGATGTATACTGCTTGATAGATATTTGAAGGTTATAACTCTTAATTGTTTTTTTCTCTTTTATTTTGTGTTCCTTTTGGAAGAGGAACATTGAAATTTCCTTCTAACTAAATGGGAACATTGATGCAATGTCGATCTGAGTCAATATTTGTTACAAACATTACTGAACAAAGTTTATCATGAACACGAATAGTAAATTATTTAATCTTTGATTTGTATTGATTGTGCTAAGTATTTTAATGTTGGGCTTGAGTTCATAATGTATTCTGTTCTTCAGAATTGTTTGGACAGCATCAGAATTGTGTAATATACTGTATTGCATCATCAATTTACCTTGGTTACTGTACTGTGTTGTTAGGGGAAGCAATTTATTGCTCATTTTCTTTCGTGTCTTTGTTTATTTATCTCCTTTGAATATATATTACTACTTTTCTTCTCTCTTTCTTATATTCATAATATAGTGACTTCTCATGTCCTGATATCTTTTAGATGCTCATGCGACTTCCAACTATTTCTGGATCAATTGAAGTTTGGGACTTTCTAAGCGTTGATTCACAGGTTTGTTATTCGTAGGTCTAGTTGGCTAGGTTAATCTTCCTCTTGATATCATTTCTCACCTATTCTTTTCTGGATATTGTAGACATACACATTTTCAAGTACATTTTCAATTGTTGAAACACTGTCAGGTAAATCATATTTCTCTGCAATAAATCAGTCCAATTTGCTGTTGTACTGTCATTTTTCTTCCTGTTGATTTAGCTTTTCTGCTTCTGGCCTGGAAACTTCTAGTTCACATGGATAATAGACTATCAGAAAAGAATACTGTCATGTCCAGTTTTGGAGCAACTATGATTGAGCCTTTCAAGTCAAAAATGGAGCATGGTACATCTGAAAACAAGTTGAATAGTAGCTCTACTGCAGACGGGCTGAAGTTGGATGCAGGAGGGAAGATGAACTCTTTCATAAAAAAGCCAGGAAAAGAGTGTATAAGGCATTTGGAAGAACCTGGTATTATTGCAGATGTTACAGGGAATACAGAAGGTGGAGATTCACGGAAGAAATCTGAGTTGCCAGATGCTCTTAACCATCCGGCCCTTCCAACAGAGGTAATTATTGCATGATACATCGTTGTTGGAGATTTCGTTAATATAGACAGGCAAGGCCAGAGAGTTAGAGAATAAGATTTCTTGGCTCCTTTTGCTTGATGTCATGCTTCATTAATGTCGAGCCAAATAACTCTTGATGAAGTTTAATTATCTGACCTTACTGCAGTGGGTGCCGCCAAATTTGAGTGCTCCAATGTTGGATTTGGTGGATGTTATTTTCCAGCTTCAAGAGGGAGGATGGATCAGGTATCTCTGAGACATTATCTCAAAGATTTTGACCAGATCTGAATTGGTCAACATTGTAACTAGAGTGATGAAAACTGGATCAAACCCGAGAATACTGAGATTTGGTGCCAAAGTTTTTGACCAGACCTGAAATGATCAAACCCAGTTGACCCACTTGGATTTGGATCGACCTGTTGAGTCCAACGTAATATAATAGTGTCATAATTTTATTTCAAATCTAAAAATGGAGAATAAACCAATTAAAAAAAATAAAACCAGATGATACTAATTCCACTCTGTTCTGTTCATCGTTTTATTTGGCTTAAGAGATTATGTATCTCATAAATATAATTTTAAATTACTGTATGTATTTATTCACTTAAGTATATATTTTCTTTTAAAATGAATGTATTTATATATTTTTATTATTAAAAGAATTATACAAGTAATTTAGTGAGTTATGATTATAGTTTATATCAATTCAACCTAGATAAACCAAATTATCTTAATAAGTTCATGTATAAACTGTTCTAATAGTTTTTCTGATAATTAACAAAATTTGTTAACTAAGTGGTGCTCTTGACCAATTGCGTTGACCTAAACCCAAGATCTGTATGATACAGTTTATCATTTCTTGATTCGTAACCCGAAATGACCCCCCGAATTTGACCCAAGCTCTGATTTATTTGACTTGTCTAATTGTAAATGTACAGTTTCCAAAGTAAAATACAACGCATGTTATTTATACTCATTTTAAACATTTATGATAATTCCTATTGTAGGAGAAAGGCTTTTTGGGTGGTTAAACAGGTTTTGCAATTGGGAATGGGGGATGCACTTGATGACTGGTTGATTGAGAAGATTCGACTGTTGCGTAGGGGACCAGTGGTTGCTTCAGTGATCAAGCGGGTTGAGCAGGTGTATTTGATTTTGTCCTATGTAATGTTAAAAGTAATGAGTGGATAAATTGATAAGATTTAGGCATATACAACTACAGTTTAATGTCGAAGCATTATTGAATGGAGTTCAAGAGATAAGTAAGTTAACATAGAGATAGAAAAACAAGGAGATCCATCTCAATGAGAATGAACAAAGAGATAATTTTAACAATTTAAATTATTCACATATCAATGAAGATAGAACAAAATAGAGCAGGAAGAGGCACACCTTTTTGAGGACTGATTTATACATTATATCAACGTCCTATTTAATTTAAAGCTCATGCCCACTATCTTTGTAAGAATGTTTATGATATGAAGTTACTTGTGATATAATGTTTTTGGATAAACAATGTTATTATTTAATGTTATTTATGTTTGACGTGTAACTTTCTAAATTTCTCCAGTTTACCAAAATGCATGTTAAGTTCTCATCTACTCTCAATTTGTTGGTTATCTTTCATTCTTGTCATAAGGAATTTTGGGAGCAACCTACCATTACTTCATAGCCATTTCCTTCATTCACTTTGTGAGAGTACTTCCCTAATATTGTTTAATATGATGCATAAAATATGGCATCGTAGTTTTATTACTATTCGATGTGATAAATCTAGAGTTAAATTCGTTTGTTGTATAAATGAACAAATAAAGTTTGTAGTATATTTCAACAGCTAGAGTTATTGCATTTGCAATTGTGATTATTGTTAAGAATGCTAGTCCTAATGTCAACATGTGCTTCGCAATTATCATTTGTCAATAAATGAACAAAAATAGTTCGTAATATCATTAACAGCTAAAATTATTGCATCTCGGCATCTGCCAGTGTGTTTGTTGTTGAGAATGCTAATCCTGATGTAAACATGTATGCTACATAATTATCATTTTGTTGGTCAGAACTTTTGTTGATGCAATGATGTTAATACTTCTTTTAAAATCTAGATACTATGGCCTGATGGAATATTCATAACCAAACATCCAAAACGCCGGAGACCTCCCCTTCCTAATACTCCAAAACATGATTTGCCTCATAATCAGCAACCTGACAAGTTAACCTCACCCAAGGGAGATGACATTCAAAAACTGGAGGAGGAACAACAAAGAGAGGCTGATCGGCGGGCAAAGTTCGTTTATGAACTAATGATTGGTAAAGAATGGATTTGGCGGGAGATGGGAAGTTAATTTCAACATCTACTGAATACATCACCAACCCTTTATTAAACTTAATGCTGCATTTAATTCTCTCATTCCAGATAATGCACCAGCTGCTGTTGTAAGTCTCGTTGGTCGCAAGGAGTATGAACAATGTGCCAAAGATCTCTACTTCTTCCTTCAGGTAACTTCATTTTCAAAATTAGAGATACACTATGTTTTCCTTTAGGTAAAGTTCATTTTGGATTTACAGATATGGCACCTTTGCTGCGTGATTCCTTTGTTTTCTTCTGTGCAAATGGGCCTCTTCGTTTGCTCTATCCACATATCCTGTGTTTGAAACTTGAGTATAGATTTTGCTTTTTTATGTCTCTCTTTAGTGTCTTCCCTTCCTTTGGGGAGCAGACATAATTTCAGATGTTTCTTGTTACTGTCCTCTGCATGAAGAGGTATATTAGGTAGAAGTGATCAAATCGTGGTTCAGTCAATAAAAATAATGTTTTTAGTACCTGCCAATCTGCCATTTCTAATCAAATTGGTTGCCGCACCTATATTTTAGGTCTGTGCATAACAATTTTCTCCTGATGCACAACATTTCGTTTCAGACTACTGAGCGAATTGTTCTGAATCAGTTAATTAGACTACCCTGAAAAATTGATGGTATGAAATCTGGTTTGGTTGTTTTTGTCTTAGTCCGTCCATAAGTTGTAACAATTTCCACTAGTAAACTTCAGATGTGGTTGCACTAAAACTCTTAATTTATATTTTTCTTAAACAATTCAGTCTTAACTATAAATCATATAGACGGTAGAGTTGTTACGGGTCAATGGGTTGTGTACCAGAAAGCATAAGAACATTTCATGGTGGTTTATTAGATAAATCAATGAGGCTAGTGCAGTATCTTGTATGGTTGGATGGAAGATGCAGAAACCAATATATTGTTCATTTAACCAGGCCATGTTGTGGTTCCTTTGAGCAGTCATCTGTATGTCTGAAGCAGCTCAGTTTGGACCTCCTTGAGCTTATTCTGCTATCAGCATTTCCGGAGCTGGATCACTGCTTCAAGCAGCTGCATGAAGAAAAGCACAAGTTTGGCGAGGTCAAACCAAGTTAAATCAGATAGTGTTGAGACCAAGTAAACGATATGAGACAAGGCATTGCTGAGCTTCAGTCTTGTTTTAATTGGTTAAAAAGGTGGTGGTAGGAAATTGATTCTTTGTTTTTGGTCATTGTACTCCACTAAAGTTGCGATGTTGAGATTTCTGTGTGAAGACCTGATTGTAAGTTTGTAAATACAGACTGCAGAATTGCACAAAATGATGAAATCTGAGAAGTTCCGAAGAAATCTCGACCTACCCTGGAACAACTCAGCGAGCAATGTGACTATTATAAGTTGGGCAGGAATTTATCTGTGATGGCCAACCCCAACCAATCCGAATATATGAATGATAACCCTAAAGAATTTAGGTGACGGGTTATCTACGGGTCAGGTGATGCGTGTGATGGGCACATCGGACCAGTATCCGAAGCGCCACCCGTACCCCACCTACCTACAAGTGACTCGTTTAAAACACAAGTATAAATAATACACGGCTGTAATTTATACAGTGCCGATCAAATAATACGCAACTGTAAAATGCTAATGGGCTGTCGGATCCGCTAGTAAGGAGGGGAGATTTACGGTGTAAAATGCGGATGAAGATGGACCGTCGCATCCGCTAGATTGTGCGGTTGTGATAGCACTTGTAAATAATAAATTCATTCATGGCATATGGAGCATGAGAAGCGCTTGGTTCTGTTCTACTTGTGGGAGCATGAGAAGCGCTTGGTTCTAGTGGTGTTCTACTTGTGGGAGTATCCATTCTCTTTTTCCAATGCGAACGAAGATGGGTCATCGGATCCGCTAGATTGTGCTAATTGTGTTGTACACTTAAATTAATTCTTGGCATTCATGAGACGTGCGTTGTTCAAGTGGTGTTTTACTTGTGGGAGTAGCAAGTGGCCAGGACTTCGAACCCCCCTAAAGCGACCAAGCGTCTTCTTTTTTAATTTTTTGGTTTTTTCGCCTGGTATCCCTGAGGTAAGACGAAATTCGCGAGGTACCCCAAACATTTACTTATTTCTCGTGATACCCTCGAGTTTTTTTTTTCCGCCAAATACCCAAATGTCACTTTTATAACATTTTCGTTTAAAATAAATAAATAATAATAATAAAACGAAAAAAAAAGCCAAATCTGGTCGTCTTCTCCGGCCAAACTCTACCTCTGGTGAACATCATTGCCGCCGTCGGCCACCTATTACCTCCATGTCGGTACCACTCGGAAAACCTTCGACGGCTCTAGCGGTCCTTCACAAAGAGATAAAGCACTAACAATCTTCTTCTTCATGGATAAACCGGATGAAGATGGAGACATGGGAGCCGCTGAAGGAGAAGGGGCCGTGGATGAGGCGACCATACTCTGTCTCACCGGCGACGAAGAAGTTTGCCGAAGAAATTGCTCTCTGGCTACCCCCGATGAGCTCCAGTCACGAGATCTTTTCGTTGAAGTTGTTGCAAATTGGGGGAAAATAGCAAAATCGATCCCGTTCTCGTCGGCAACCTTCCATGTCAGTACCACTCGGAAAACCTTCGATGGCGGCAAATAGCTTTTCCTATTACTCGTTAGCGCCGACGACAGAGACGAGGAGGAAGATACCGTCACGGGATTCGACGGCATAAATCTGACCGGTCTGTCTTCCGGATCCTCCTCTTCCTCGTCGTTGATACTTTCATCGGAGCTTTCGTCTACGCCGTCTTCCCTGTTGGTGGCCGACGGCGGCGATGATGTTCACCGGAGGTAGCAACTCTGTTTGGCCGGAGAAGACGAGAACCAAATCCAGATTTGGCTTTTTCCCCTTTTTTATTGTTTTTTTTGTAAAAAAAAACGAAAATGTTAGAAAAATAACATTTGGGTATTTGGCGGGAAAAAAAACTCGAGGGTACCGCGTGAAATAGGTAAATATTTGGGGTACCTTGCGAATTTCGCCAAACCTCAGGGGTACCAGGCGAAAAAACCGTTAATTTTTCTTCTTCCATTCTCATTTTCGTTAACCTTCCAGATACACTCAATATCCAATAATTGTAGTTTGAAGCACAAAGTATTTTGTTTTATATTTTTTCGTCCAAAATAATTACTGATAAGGCTCTAAACATCCTTAATATGAACTAGTAGAAATCAATAGACCGAGGAAATGGCGCACCATTGTTGGAGTAGTGGGTTGCGACCATTCTTGTATGGCCTTGATATTCTTTTCATCTAATATAAGACCATTTTTTACACAACAAAACCAAGAAAAATAGTAGACTTCGAGCAAGAAAGTGAAATTTTAAAGGTTAGCATAAAGTTCCTTCTTATGGAGACCATCCAAAACAACCGTAAAGTAGTTTACATATTAACCTAAAGTTTTACTATACACAACACTTTTATCAAAGTAGACAACAACGAATTTCCCTAAGTAAGCTCTTAAAACATGATTCATCAATCTCATAAATGTACTAGGAGCATTAGTAAGACCAAAAAACATCACTAACCCACTCATAAAGGTTATTTCAACTCATCATCCTCTATCATGCGAATTTGACGGTAACTTTTGGGATTGTCGAAACTCCGCATGTGAAATCGCCTCCCCCTTCGAGAGAAGATACATGAAATACAATTATTCAAATACAAAGATCTCCAAAGGCGTCGACATGATTCGACAATGCCGAAGTGCCGTTGCGCACAAGGCCTTTGGCCACGATGCTCTGTGTGGCCTGGGCGATGTCTCTGGCGTGCGCTCTAGTAACGGGACCATCGGACCAGACACTCATCATGTCGTCGTCTTGGGCCTCCGTCAATGTCAAGGCCGGGGGCGTATCACTCTCCCCTTCTTGGCCTCTAATCGTCCCCGATTCGTCAATGTCAACGTCCGGGGGGCACATATGGGGACAAGTCGGCCACATTGAAAGTGGCGTGAACACCACAGTCTTCGAGAAACTCCAGCTGATAGGCATTACATCCAAAGGATTGGAGCACCCAGAAAGGCCCATCGCCGCAGGGATCGAGTTTGTTGTGGCGCTTGGCAGGGAATCGCTCCTTTCGCATGTGCAACCACACAAGGTCACCGGGCGCGGATGTGACACAACAACAACCCTTGTTGGCCTTATACTCATACTGGCGGGCACGCCGCTCTAGCTTCTCCTTCGTCCTAGCATGCAGCTCTTGGATGAACTCGGCACGCGCGGCGCCTTTGAGGTTGTCGCCGACGCGAAGCGGGTGCGGCGTCATGTCCATCGACGTGAGCGGGTTCCGGCCGTAGACGACCTCAAAAGGAGTAAGCTTCGTCGCGAAATGCACCGACCTGTTATAAGATAAATCAACACAAGAAAGTAAATCCTCCCAACGGCGCGGGTTGGCCCGAAGCATGGTCCTAAGCAAGGTCCCTAGGGTTCGGTTGGTGACCTCCGTTTGGACGTCCTTTTATGGATGGTAGCTAGTGGAAAAAATTAGTTTGGTTCCTAGCTTACCCCACAATGTCTTCCAAAAATGGCTTACAAATTTCACATTCCTATCACTCACAATAGTACGCGGTATCCCATGTGATCTCACCATATGCTAAAAAAATAAAAAGGTTATGTCCGAAGCATTATTGGTCATCCTACAAGGAATTAAATGAGCCATCATGGAGAATCGGTCAACCACCACAAAAATAGAGTCCCTCCCCTTCTTAGACATTGGCAACCCCATCACAAGACCACGAATAAGTCCTCCCAAAGGATTGACGACACAAGTAGAGGAGTGTATAATGAGGAACTCGACCTAGATTTGGCTCTATGGCAAGTCACACAAGCATTACAAAACCTAGTGACCTGGCACGTCATGTGTGGCCAATAAAAGTGTTCCTTAAGGGCAGCTAAGGTTTTGGCTATGCCGGAATGGCCATGACCCTCATGAGCTTCTTGGACAAGGAGAGCCCTAATGGATGAATTGGGTATACAAAGTTTCCCAGCCCTAAAGAAATAACCATTGTCCACAATATAACCCTCAAACTCACCCCGGGATGAACAGGCTTCATAAATGGAATTAAAGAAATCATCATGCTAATATAAGTCCTTAATCAAAGAAAAGCCTAAAACCTTAGCATCGAGTTGAGTTAAGAGCACATACCATCGAGAAAGGACGTTGGCTACCACATTCTTCTTACCTTGTTTGTGCATGACGACATATGGGAATGTCTCCAAGAACTCGACCCACCGAGCATGGTGCCGACCAAGGGTGGATTGGTGCTTGAGGTAGGCAAGGACCTCATGGTCCGTGTGGATCACAAACTCCTTAGGCCAAAAGTATTGTTGACATGTCTTTAACACACGGATGAGAGCGTAGAGCTCCTTGTCATATGTGGGATAGTTGAGTGTGCCCCCCGAGAGTTTCTCGCTGAAGTAGGCGATGGGGCGTCGTTCTTGAAGTAAGATATCGCCGATGCCAAAATTGGAGGCATCACACTCAACCTCAAACATCTTGTTGAAGTCAGGAAATTGTAGTAGGGGTGCATTGCAAAGCCTTTATTTTAGGGTCTGGAAGGCCGCCTCATGCTGGTCATTCCATTCGATAGAGGCGCCCTTCTTTGTTAGCTCATGCAATGGGGCGGCAATTGTGCTAACGTCACACACAAACCGCCTATAGAAGCCAGCCAACCCAAAAAATGAACGCTGTATGGTAGGCGTCGTGGGGGTAGACCACTCCTCAATGGCGCGGACCTTCTCGGTGTCCACGCGTAGGCCATCCTTAGAGACGACAAATCCTAGGAAAATGGTAGTGTCCGAGCAAAGCACACATTTTGCCAAATTGGCATACAACTGCTCGCTCCTAAGGCACTCTAGGACTTGTCTAAGATGGTCTACATGGTCCTCTAAAGCCCGACTATATACCAAAATATTGTCAAATACACGATGACAAATTTCCCCAACAAATTGTCTAAGAACATGGTTCATCAACCTCATAAAGGTGCTCGGGGCATTGGTAAGGCCGAAAGGCATGACGAGCCACTCGTAGAGGCCATACTTGGTTTTGAAAGCCGTCTTCCATTCGTCGCCTTCCTTCATCTGAATTTGATGGTAGCCGCTCTTGAGATCAATCTTGGAAAAGTGGGTGGCTCTGATGACTCATGGCCTGCATACACTTGGAGGGACTTGGAGATGTTGATTCGAGGGCTCATGAAGGTCAAGGGGACCTTGATTCAGTTGGACAAGCCACCTTAGCCACATCTTGGTTCACTCACATGCAAGGGATGTTGCATGCTTATCCATAGTTTCTAGTTTAAGACTTTCTATTTGTGGCAGTATGTGAGACTGAATATTTCCGCTTTACTATTTTAGGTATTTTCTAGCTACGCTATATTTAGTATTTCCTTTAATGTATATTTAGACATAGAATTAGTGTTAGGAAAGCTAGGGCCGACCCTATAGGGGGCGTGCCATCTATCTTATTTCTCTATTTATACCTTTGTTTTATCTAATAGAAAGAGAGATTGAATTTGAGAGTAACTTGGCTAAGTTACTTTCAAGATTGTTTAGTCCAAAGCTTGTTTCTTTCCAACAATTAATCATTCCAAACAAAACCACTTTCGTTCTCATTAATCAAACAAATCGGAGTTCTAACATTGTCGGAGATTTCCCGTTTTCAGCACTGCGCGCTGAATATGCTTCTGATAGTTCTGGAGTTCTACGAATCCAATGGACGTGAAATTGGGAAGAGTTCTATTCGACTTCATGATCTTTAATCTGGAGTTAGAATCACTTAATTCCAACATCGGAGCAGAAAGTTATACATTGCCAAAGATGGGACCAAAAACAGAGATATCTTGCACGCCAAGGCGAGTTCTTTCCATTCAAGAACGTGGAAACCAAGTGATTTCACATCAAGTGGTATCAGATTTACAAGTTGAGGCAAGTATTCATTGATTTTTATCTTTCAAGTTTTCAAAATTTTCACCTTTTAGATCTCTTCTTGAACCATCTTCCTTCAACCGCACCTAGTTTCTTGCTTTTCTTGCACCATAACCACCGCCGCCGCAACACCATCACTCGACAACCGTGTTACCATCACCACCACACCATTCCACCACCAAACCAACGATCCACAACCCCTAGGACAACCTCTTTGCCGCGCCATACATCTATTGCTGCCGAAACCCTAGTTCTTCCTTTAGGTTGTCTTGCACCCCAAGCCTTCACCTTTAGGAGTTAGTTTGGATTTTGTTTGCTTTGTTTTTCTTGTTTAACATTCAATTTGTTGTTTTGCATGATCTTTCTTGCTTAAAGTTCAATTCTTGCATGCTAAGTTGATGCGTCCTTGACCTCAGATGAATGTCAAGGATGCCTTCGGCGCCGGATCTAGACCGAGTACTGAGTCCACCTCTTGGAACTTAGAGGTTTACACGGCGATGTATGAATTTGAACGGTTGGAACATGGTGGAAGTGGTTTGGATGGCGGAGCGAGCGAGACGCCAACGGAGATGGCGGCGAGCCCAACTGAGTCTTGCGGAAACGAGCGACGGCGGCGAGGAGACTCACGAGAGTCTCGATGATGGCGGCGGTGAATGGGTGTTTGTGGAATTTGGGGGAGAAGAAGACGTAGATAACAGAGAAAGATATGTTGATGCTAGACTAAGAATGGAGATAAACTCAACAAACACTTAGCATTAAAATGAAACGTAAACCTTACAATGTTGGCCGCGGAGGCCTTTTAAAGGCAACGGCTCAGCAATGGGCCGAGAGAGCCCATTGACTAGCCCATTCCCAAGAGTGAAGCACACGCCCAAAATGGAAAATACATAAATGGAAATACTGAAAATAGAAATGTCTAAAAATAGTAAATAAACCTCTAAAAGTAAAACTACAGCTGGATAGGCGCCGGTCTTCAAGGTTGGCGGCAAGCAGCGCTGACGCGGCGATGAGGCACCGGCGCTGGGGCACTGGGCTTGGCTAAGGCTGGCTAGGTCAAAGATGGAGGCGCTGGTGAAGTGGCGTCAAGCTGCATGCGTGGGGCCTCAAGTGTCATGAGGAGCAATGCCGTGGGGGCGGCGTCATGGAGGCTGGTGTAACACCCCCAAAACTTAACCCTTTTGGAAAGGTATTACCGCCAGTGACCCAGTGTTCCTTACCGAGATCACCCAAGGCTTTACCAATTAAACACAATTTATGAAATGCAATTGATACACAATGATCAAGCATTAAATTCCAAAACATAACATTTTCAAGGAAACAAGAGTTACGGGATTACAACCCAATCCCGAATAGGTCAAAACATAGTTTAAACCAAACACAGCGGAAGACTAAGAAAGTACATTACAAACGGAGTTATTGTCCAAAGGATCATAACCTGATTAAAGAAATAATTAAAACATTCAAAAACCACCGCCGACTCCATAGTCCTTCTAATCTTCTGAGCTACTTCTTAACTGATGTGCCGAATCGAACGGATGACACCAGCCAACCATGCAAGGGAAAATATTGGTTGGTTAGTCTAAATGAATAGACTAGCAAGGGTAAAAAGCAGACTGGTTCGAAGCAGTCATATTAGGTTAGACTCACCGCTTCTCGGATAATAACCGATAACGGTAGTCAACCATCATATTCCTACTGGAATAAACAAGAGATATGCACAAGAGAAGATTCTAGAAGACTGAATCTTCACAGAAATCAACTCGAAAAGAGACTCCAAGAGAAATGAGTCTTTAAGGAAGTAATGACAAATCTGGAAAGTTACAGAATCATTCAACAATGATTTAAAACTGACTGAGATGCTTCGGTTCACGACCAACCTCATCGCTTACAGCGAATCCAGATTGGAAAGAGAACGTACTACATTCAAGTCAAGATGAGTTTTCCTAGCTGCACTGAACTTAGCTGCACTACTCGCCCAAGGTGTATTAATTATATGCGTCAAGGTAGCACTTATCTGATTTATGTTTCAAAAACACACATCACGTTATAGACTTTTACATGTGTACCCCACCAATGGGACGACACATCTTAGTATACGTTTCGTCGAGAGTGACGTATACCGAAAGGTTTGTGACACCAGCTAAGTGTCCTGTCTCTATACACATGTGTAAGAGACCGATCATGATCATAGAATAGTACCAGATGGGGACGAGCCATCCCGATACCAGATTATAAAGAAACGACTGGACAGAGTCCGAATAACGTTCCTATCTAACAGTGCTAACTAAACAGTTACAACACCACAACATTTACAGGATAAATCCACATAAAGGCCCGAAAGGCGATCACATATAATAACGTTGTTCTAACAGATATACAACCTATTATATGATTTTCAAAACAGTTTATCAAAACCGTTTCCAGACAAACAGAATATTCATTCCAAATTAATTACTCAGATAAACTACTGATAATTAATGTAAATATGGAACGAATGAGCAAGAGCGAACCGCCACTTGCCTTACTCCGCAGAATAGTCTAAAGACGTCACTGGATTCCGGGCTCGACACGGTATAGTTCCGACAGCACAATAACCTTCGAGTCGACCCATAAAAGGAACCCTAAGTTAGATCCGACATAAACAGTACGAATCTAAACACAGCGAAAGAACACGAAAGGAAAGACGCCACGACGACAACCGACCAAGCCAAAGCCACGAAGGCGTTCTGGGCACTGGCGGTGGTCGCCGTGAAGAACACGGCGGTCGCCGTGAAGAATACGGCAGTCGCCGTGAAGAACACGGCCGACTGAAACGAGAGAAAACTCACCCCAAAACACGAGCGGTTCGGCCTCCTTCGACTTGCTTTGGCTTCTAACCTCCAAGTCTAACCAAAAGCTTCACAAAGGCACTCTGGAAACACACCACGACACCTCCGGCGAGCACAAGAAAACCAACGAAAACACAACTCACTTTGAGGGAGGGTTTTGGCAGCGATTCGGGGTTGTAGATGACCCAAAACCCATGCCCAAGCTCGTATATTTATAGGCAAACCCCAAGGAGTGATCTGCAAACCCTCAGACGCGGCAAACAACGCAACGGCGTGCCTCGAACGACGCCGGCGACCGGCGGGCAATGCCCACTGGACAATCACGGCGGTCGCCGTAATTTTGCCTGCGGTGGACACACGGCGGTCGCCGTAAATGCGGCGGTCGCCGTCGCTAGGCCTGTCGCGGCCAGCCAGAAGCTGACACGTTGACTTCTCGGGCCCAACCACGGCGGTCGCCGTTTCTGAACGGCGGTCGCCGTTTCCCCCTTTTCCCGCCCATTCGGCTTTGAACGAGCTTGGCGATAAACCGGGATACAAATTATCGTACGCGAACGACAATTTAAAATTCAAGGCACCTTGTCTGTATATTATTTCACTGAGAGAAATATTACAGATATAGAGCACATTACAGAATGTCTCAAGCTACCTGAATTAAATCCGACGTATACAACGGGTACTCGGGAAAATTCCATAATTCCCAAAATAACCTCACAAAAATACGGGGTATCACATCTCCTCCCCCTTACAAGAAGTTTCGACCCCGAAACTTAGGTCGAGAATAACTCGGGAAAACGCCTGAGCATATCTGACTCGGTTTCCCACGTCTCCCAAGTAACTTCTTCGGTCCCTGACTTGGACCACAACACTCGTACCAACGGCACGATCTTGTTGCACAATTGCTTCTCCCGATGCTCCAAAATGCGCACGGGCAACTCTTCATAAGTACCATTAGCTTGAATCTCGATGTCCTCATAACTAAGCACATGAGACTAATCTGGCACATACTTTCTGAGTAAAGACACGTGGAACACGTTATGCACCGGGTGAGCTGATGGTGACAATGCCAAACGGTACGCTAGAGATCCCACTCTATCCAAAATCTTGAATGGTCCCACGTAGCGAGGGTTAAGCTTCCCACGCTTACCAAATCTGAAAACTCCTTTGGATGGCGATACCTTGACAAAAACCTTGTCACCGACCTCGAACTCGATAGTCATGCGCTTCCGATCTGCGTAGGACTTTTGTCGACTCTGAGCGGACAACATTCTTTGTCTGATCAAAGCAATGTCTGAAGCCGTCCTTTCGACCAACTCTAGTCCAAGCAGAATTTTGTCGGCATTATCGTCCCAACAAATCGGAGATTTGCATCTGCGACCATACAAAGCTTCAAACAGAGCCATCTTGATTGTAGCATGCCAGCTATTGTTGTACGTGAACTCAATCAGACTCAAGCTGTCCTCCCAGTTAGTCGGACGATCGAGCACACAAGCTCTAAGCATATCCTCCAGAGTCTGGATGGTCCTTTCAGACTGGCCATCTGTCTGAGGATGAAACGCTGTACTGAACCTCAACTCGGTTCCCATAGCCTTATGAAGTTCGTTCCAGAATCTTGACATGAAACGGCCATCTCGGTCCGATACAATGGTCTTAGGAATGCCATGTAAGCGGACAATCTCCTTCTGGTAAACTTCGGTTAGCTTCTGGGTTTCCCATGTGGTCCTGATGGCTATGAAATGAGCACTCTTCGTAAGCCTATCCACAATTACCCAGATAGCATCTCTCTGACTTCGAGTCTTGGGTAGCCCAGTGACGAAGTCCATGGAAATGTCCTCCCATTTCCATTCTGGCACGGGGAGAGGTAGCATCTCACCACCTGGTCTGCGGTGTTCGATCTTGACCTTCTGGCAAGTTAAGCACTTTGCCACAAAGTCTGCTACGTCCCACTTCATGTTTGGCCACCAAAACTTCTTCCTGAGATCCTTGTACATCTTGCTAGAGCCAGGATGCACAGAATAAGCAGATGAATGAGCTTCTCTCATCACCAACTGACGAAGACCTTCTGTGTCAGGCACACAGATCCGATCCTGAAACCAAAGTGATCCATCATCCTGAACCACAAAACTGGGAGCTTTCCCATCCATCACTTCACTGCTTAACTTTACCAAGATGATGTCATCGACTTGCTTTTCTTTGATTTGATCCAACAGTGTAGCCTGAATCTTCATCATACTCAGGTACCCTCTACGCTGGTCATACAAGACTTCAATGTCGCATGACTCTTGGTTTAGCTTGGTCTGAGCAGTAAGTAGAGCAACTACAGTCTCGTGCGTTGTCTTCCGGCTTAGTGCATCAGCTACTACATTAGCCTTGCCCGGATGATACAACAACTCCATGTCGTAGTCCTTGAGCAACTCTAGCCAGCGGCGTTGTCTCATATTTAACTCCTTCTGAGTAAATATATACTTGAGACTTTTGTGGTCAGTGAAGACTTGGCATCTTATACCGTAGAGGTAATGCCTCCAAATCTTCAGCGCAAATACAACCGCTGCTAACTCAAGATCGTGGGTCGGATAGTTTTCTTTGTAAGTCTTGAGTTGTCTAGATGCGTAAGCAATGACTCTGCCCCTTTGCATCAAAACACAACCAAGACCACACTTGGAAGCATCACTATAGACCACATAATCGTCATTCCCCTCTGGGAGTGCTAACACGGGTGCCGAGGTCAACCGTCGCTTCAACTCCTGGAAACTGACCTCGCACTTGTCATTCCAGACAAACTTCTTGTGGACCTTGCGGAGTAGATTGGTCATAGGTAGAGCGATCTTTGAAAATCCTTCTACAAACCTTCTATAATACCCGGCAAGTCCAAGAAAACTGCGCACCTCCTTCACATTCTGGGGCTGTGTCCATTTAGCCACCGCTTCAATCTTTTGGGGATCAACCATAACCCCATTTTTATTGATCACGTGGCCTAAGAAAGCCACTTCCTTTATCCAGAATTCACACTTAGACAGTTTAGCATAAAGCTGATGTTGTCTAAGGATCGACAAGGAAATCCGTAGATGTTCCTCGTGGACTTCTTCATTCGGAGAGTAGATCAAGATGTCGTCGATGAAAACCACCACGAACTTATCCAAGTATTGGTGAAAACATCGGTTCATCAAATCCATAAAGACAGCTGGAGCATTTGTAAGCCCAAAAGGCATCACTACGAACTCGTAATGACCATATCTGGTCCTAAACGCAGTTCTAGGAATGTCCTGCTCCCGAATCCTGAATTGATGATATCCAGATCTTAAGTCGATCTTGGAGAAAACCTTTACTCCCTGCAATTGGTCCAACAAGTCATCAATCCTAGGCAAAGGATACTTGTTCTTGATCGTCACCTTATTCAACTCTCGGTAGTCGATACAAAGTCGGAACGATCCGTCCTTCTTTTTGACGAATAATATCGGAGCACCCCACGGCGATGTACTCGGCCTGACATAACCTTTGTCAAGAAGATCTTCAAGTTGATTCTTCAACTCTTGCATCTCAGCTGGAGCCATCCGATACGGGGATTTGGAAATCGGCGCCGTACCAGGCTCGAGATCAATTGAAAACTCTACGTCATGATTTGGGGGTAATCCTAGAATTTCTTCCGGAAAGACATCCGAAAATTCCCTAACTACAGGAATATCAAGAACCTCAGGTTCATCCTTCTCAGGCGAATCCAAGTAGCAAAGGTACCCGACATATCCTTGTCGTAGTAGCTTAAACGCAGCCATCGCATTGATCAGCTTGCCGTTATCAGCGTCATTTTGACCTTTGAACTTGCACACGAATTGGCCCCCGGATGACACCGTCACCGTTCTCGAACTGAAGTCGATCACCGCCTTGTGACGCGTCAACCAATCCATACCGAGAATAATGTCGTATGGAGCCATGGCTATGCAGATTAAATCTGCCTCGAATTCCTTACCCTGAATGGTAATCGGAAAGTCGGACAAATGCTTGGTTCCCACCAAACGTTCTCCATTAGGAGGATTAACGATGAAAGGGTCGCACGAATCGTTGCACACTAAGGCTAACTTGCTAACACAGCTATCCGAAATAAAGGAATGCGTAGCACCAGAATCAAACAGAATGCACACTGAAGTAGAGTGAAGGTATAGAGTACCTTGAACAATCGGAGCGTTGGGTCCATCTGCCTCACGCATCTCGTACAAGCGTTGTCCCTGACTTCCAGAAACAGCTGGGGCCTTTCCCCTGTTCTGAGCAGTCGTCTGCACTGAAGGGCTAGGAGTCTCGGCAGGCTTAAACCTAGGTCGGTTGCTCTGATGAACTGACCCTTGCTGCGACTCTACTCCCTTCTGCTTCCCCTGCTTGCAGAACTTTTGCAGATGACCATCACGTCCACACCCAAAGCATGGCCTCCTCTCCTTCCGACACTCAGTGCTCTTGTGCCCAGCAGTACCGCAGTTATAACACTGAACTGTACTCCTGGTCTGCCCTGACTGCTAAGTCGATCCTCCTTGCGTCATCTCCGTCTTAGCTCTGCCGGATTTGGCAAAGTTAGACGGTGGCGCAGGGCGCTTAAAACCACCTCCCTGGTTCTGATTCTGCATCGACTTCTGTCGGTTGCGTCTCTTGGTCGACTCCTCGAGAGTTACCTCCAGCTTATAGGCATAATCCACATACTGCTCCAAGGTAGAGCATGTGTGGTGCACCATTAATGGCTTGATATCCGGGTTCATCCACTCGTGGAAGTACCAGATCTTTTGAGCCTCGCTGGTGATCTCGGCAGTGGCGTACTGTAGAAGATGGTTGAACTTAGATGCCAACTCGGTCACTCTCAGACCATCAGTCTGAGGGTACAAGAATTCTTTATGCTTCTCCTCTCTCATAGCGTGAGAGAAAAAGCGATCAACCATCTTGGTCTTGAACATCGACCAAGTCAACACTGGGCTCTCAGCCAAACTAGTGCTCTCCCACCACTCGCTAGCCTCCTCCTTCAGCTGAAGAGAAGCGATATGGACCTTCTCGGCCTCCGTACACTCCACGTTCCTGAACAGCCTCTCCATATGGGAGAACCAATGAGTCACTGCCACTGGCTCCCCTTTCCCGTTATAGCAGTCGGGTCTCATGGAAGTAATGGTCTTAAGAGTGTGACCATAGCTATCCCTCGTCCTAACGGCAGTCTCCTGAATCACAGGGTTTCTGGGTTCCACAACATCAGGAACCGCTGCATGAATAGGCACTTCTTGTGCTTGAGGCGCACTTGGTCTCAAGACATCTGTAATAGCCTGCATCACGATCCCACAGATTGCCTCAACAGCTGCAGCGTCAAACAGCGTCGGCGCCTGGGTCTAATCCTGACCTTCACGCCTCTGCTGGACGCGAGACTCAGACTCGTGTTCATCCTGAACACCTCTTCCTGCTGGTCTGGGGTTTTGGCTAGTCCCAGCACCGGCTCGAGTCGAATTCCTCATGCTTCTTGGGTTCACCATCTATTTACCGATCAAATTCCAAGCATTCAATACATTAATATTATGCAATATACTTATGCAATATACCAACGTAAATAAATTACTCAGAATAGATCAACTTGGTATTTTATAGATGAACCTTCGAATTCTTACACAAGTTACACATAAGTTTATCATTCGAGCGTTAGGACAATGCTGCTCGAAGATATAAGTGTTTCTCAGAGTACTTGCCGCAATACTGAAATATTACACAAAGTACAACTTGGAATACTAAGAAATGAAACTATTACGATAGGCAACGGCACTCCTCCTCAAGGTGTTCCAAAATGTCTCCCATATGACTGGCTACTCGTGCATGGTCTCTTCGGGCTAGGCTCACCATCGAGCTCTGGCGATGGGTTTCGCACCCTGCTTGACCCTGAAGCACATAGTCCTAGCTCAGTCATGGTAAAGTATGGGTCATCCATGACTGGTCCTCCTATTCCAGCCCTCCTCTGAGTACTGGCGGTCAACTCATCCCTCTGACGCTGATGTTCTGCGGAGATTACCTCGCTCTGGCGGAGAATCTCCTGTAGCTCGGATTCCGACCTCCATCTCCTTGGAGTAGGGATAGGCTGAGATTCCCTGTCACTTCTCCCAATACCGTACTCGGTATACAGTGCCTCCCAATCAGCTTCTGACATGGGTACGTACTCTGGCACTGGTGACAATCCTGTACCGGGCTCCTGATTCTGCCCTCCAAGGTCCAACTCTGGATCCTCTTCTGGATCATCCTCTATGGGATCCTCATCCTCGGGATCATCCTCGATGGGATCCTCATCCTCGGGATCATCCTCGATGAGATCCTCATCCTCGGAATCATCCTCGATCATATCCTCGTCCTCGACAGGATCTTGCTCAAGCATCTCCTCTTCCTCCTCCTCGTACTCGATCTCCTCGGGAATTGGTCCCAGTAGAAAGTCGTCTTGGTAAACCCCTTGTTCATACCTTGACAACTCGTCTTCCTGCTCCCATTCCTGTACTCCCTCCACCCTTGGTGGCGGCACAGGTGCAGGTCTAGGGACCATAGCATTCCTGGCTACAAGGACAACCGACTCGGGGAGAACGTGCTTGACATCTTCGGGTGGGCTACTCGGGCCTCCAACCTCGAAACATCGCTGAGGTAACGGAAAATCTAGCCTCGGCTGATCCTACTTGGCGTCTTCCAACCCCCTACCAATAGAAAAGCAGACACCCAACCTATCGAACAATAAGGAAGGAATTAGTCTTTCTAGACATAGAAGCAAGCTTACTATATCAGACTATAAAGAAGACACGACTATGAACGGTGTTTTTAAATTCTTTTCAGAATTAAAATTCAGAGCCCCTTTTAAAGCATTTTGAAAATGAATAAATGGTTTATAAAAATTCCAAACCTGTTTTAAAACCTTTGGCTCTGATACCACAACTGTAACACCCCCAAAACTTAACCCTTTTGGAAATGTATTACCGCCAGTGACCCCAGTGTTCCTTACCGAGATCACCCAAGGCTTTACCAATTAAACACAATTTATGAAATGCAATTGATACACAATGATCAAGCATTAAATTCCAAAACATAACATTATCAAGGAAACAAGAGTTACGGGATTACAACCCAATCCCGAATAGGTCAAAACATAGTTTAAACCAAATACAGCGGAAGACTAAGAAAGTACATTACAAACGGAGTTATTGTCCAAAGGATCATAACCTGATTAAAGAAATAATTAAAACATTCAAAAACCACCGCCGACTCCATAGTCCTTCTAATCTTCTGAGCTACTTCTTAACTGATGTGCCGAATCGAACGGATGACACCAGCCAACCATGCAAGGGAAAATATTGGTTGGTTAGTCTAAATGAATAGACTAGCAAGGGTAAAAAGCAGACTGGTTCGAAGCAGTCATATTAGGTTAGACTCACCGCTTCTCGGATAATAACCGATAACGGTAGTCAACCATCATATTCCTACTGGAATAAACAAGAGATATGCACAAGAAAAGATTCTGGAAGACTGAATCTTCACAGAAATCAACTCGAAAAGAGACTCCAAGAGAAATGAGTCTTTAAGGAAGTAATGACAAATCTGGAAAGTTACAGAATCATTCAACAATGATTTAAAACTGACTGAGATGCTTCGGTTCACGACCAACCTCATCGCCTACAGCGAATCCAGATTGGAAAGAGAATGTACTACATTCAAGTCAAGACGAGTTTTCCTAGCTGCACTGAACTTAGCTGCACTACTCGCCCAAGGTGTATTAATTATGTGCGTCAAGGTAGCACTTATCTGATTTATGTTTCAAAAACACACATCACGTTATAGACTTTTACATGTGTACCCCACCAATGGGACGACACATCTTAGTATACGTTTCGTCGAGAGTGACGTATACCGAAAGGTTTGTGACACCAGCTAAGTTTCTTGTCTCTACACACATGTGTAAGAGACCGATCATGATCATAGAATAGTACCAGATGGGGACGAGCCATCCCAATACCAGATTATAAAGAAACGACTGGACATAGTCCGAGTAACGTTCCTATCTAATAGTGCTAACTAAACAGTTACAACACCACAACATTTACAGGATAAATCCACATAAAGGCCCGAAAGGCGATCACAGATAATAGCGTTGTTCTAACAGATATACAACCTATTATATGATTTTCAAAACAGTTTATCAAAACCGTTTCCAGACAAACAGAATATTCATTCCAAATTAATTACTCAGATAAACTACTGATAATTAATGTAAATATGGAACGAATGAGCAAGAGCGAACCGCCACTTGCCTTACTCCGCAAAATAGTCTAAAGACGTCACTGGATTCCGGGCTCGACACGGTATAGTTCCGACAGCACAACAACCTTCGAGTCGACCCATAAAAGGAACCCTAAGTTAGATCCGACATAAACAGTACGAATCTAAACACGGCGAAAGAACACGAAAGGAAAGACGCCACGACGACAACCGACCAAGCCAAAGCCACGAAGGCATTCTGGGCACTGGCGGCGGTCGCCGTTCTTGGCGGCGGTCGCCGTGAAGAACACGGCGGTCGCCGTGAAGAACACGGCCGACTGAAACGAGAGAAAACTCACCCCAAAACACGAGCGGTTCGGCCTCCTTCGACTTGCTTTGGCTTCTAACCTCCAAGGCTAACCAAAAGCTTCACAAAGTCACTCTGGAAACACACCACAACACCTCCGGCGAGCACAAGAAAACCGACGAAAACACAACTCACTTTGAGGGAGAGTTTTGGCAGCGATTCGGGGTTGTAGATGACTCAAAACCCATGCCCAAGCTCGTCTATTTATAGGCAAACCCCAAGGAGTGATCTGCAAACCCTCAGACGTGGCAAACGACGCAACGGCGCGCCTCGAACGACGCCGACGACCGGCGGGCAATGCCCATTGGACAATCACGGCGGTCGCCATAATTTTGCCTGCGGCGGGCACATGGCGGTCGCCGTAAATGCGGCGGTCGCCGTCGCTAGGCCTGTCGCGGCCAGCTAGAAGCTGACACGTTGACTTCTCGGGCCCAACCACGGCGGTCGCCGTTTCTGAACGGCGGTCGCCGTTTCCCCCTTTTCCCGCCCATTCGGCTTTGAACGAGCTTGACGATAAACCGGGATAAAAATTATCGTATGCGAACGACAATTTAAAATTCAAGGCACCTTATCTGTATATTATTTCACTGAGAAAAATATTACAGATATAGAGCACATTACAGAATGTCTCAAGCTACCTGAATTAAATCCGACGTACACAACAGGTACTCGGGAAAATTCCATAATTCCCAAAATAACCTCACAAAAATACGGGGTATCACATCAACACAATTGGTATTCACTCCTTGTGGGGAGTGGATAAAGGGTGGGAGGTCGCGTGTTCGATTCTCACCAACAACCTGATGGAACTGGCCACCATTAATTTGGTGTAGGCCACTAGAGATGGGTTGGGGTACATGGGCTGTGGCTCATGGAGTGTCTCATGTTGGGCATGTAGGTCCGTGGCTTGAGCACTCACATAAAAGTGTACTTTTTTGTAACATCCTAGGCCAAGCTACCCCAGCCACCAAGCCGCCCAGCCACCCAATGGTGCCGACGCCGGTACTGGTGCCGCCTGGTTGTCCAAGGGCATGCAGCCCACACACCCAACCCTTCCCCCATTTAAATGGGTAGGTTGTTGCCCACGGGGATCAAACCCGGGACCTTTAGATACAAGGGCAATGCCTTACCACTTGTATCACCAATTGCGCTGCAGCACAATTGGTGATACAAGTGGTAAGGCATTGCCCTTGTATCTAAAGGTCCCGGGTTCGATCCCCGTGGGCAATAACCTACCCATTTAAATGAGGGAAGGGTTGAGTGTGTGGGCTGTATGCCCTTGGACAACCAGGCGGCACCAGTACCGGCGTCGGCACCGTTGGGTGGCTGGGCGGCTTGGTGGCTGGGGTAGCTTGGCCTGGGATGTTACAGCTGGCGCTGGCGAAGGCCCGGGCAATGAAGGATTGCATGGCTTGGGCGATGGCCTGAGCACGAGTCCGAGTCACTGGGCCATCAGACTTGATGCTCATAGCTTTCTCCTCCACAGTGGCGGTCATGGCAAGCAATGGCGCATCACTCTCCCCCCCTTGGTTGTGAAACATCCCCATTTCACCGTCATCAAACTCAGGGGCAATGTAGGGCGAAAGATTCGCCACGTTAAAAGTGGGATGCACGCCATAGCCATATGGAAGCTCAACCTGGTAGGCATTGTACCCAAAGGCCTGTAGAATCTTGAATGGGCCATCACCATGGTCATCCAGCTTAGACTTGCGCTTGGAAGGGAAGCGCTCGCGGCGCAAGTGAACCCAAACCAAATCACCTAGGGCAAACACCATTCTGTGCCGGCCCTTGTTATGTTGTCGGGCATATTGCTCAGCACGGGGCTGCAGCTGGGCGCGAGTGCGACGGTGAAGCTCCTGGACAAAGGCAACACGCTGGGCAGCCAACATGTGCTCGTTGTCTCCAAGCGGGCGCGGTGCCAAGTCCAGCGGCATAAAGGGATTCCGTCCATACACCACTTAAAAGGGTGTCAACTTCATCGCTGAGTGATGTGACCATGGGTCCCATCAATGCTAGAGACCCATCACGTGGCCCCAAGCTAGCTCCCAAGTCCAGTGCCCGTCACCCGACGACACTCAAGAGGGGCTTTCTTCACTTGTGCGCGCCGACTTTATCTCCACTAGATGCACCTGGTGCCAAACTTCATGAATTGCCAAATCAGGAGGTCATGCCAAGTTTTATGTCAATTGGAGGAGAATGGCTCGGTGAAGGCCATGGCGTCACCCCGACGTCGTGCACCCGATTAGGGTTTTCAGCTTGGCCCGAGTCAACCACCAAGAATCCAAGTTCTGCCTCAAGCCTTCTTCAAAAAATGCCTAAAGAAGATCGCCTGCCAAATTTGGGGTCAATTGAAGCACAAATGCCTAGAGATCTTCAAGTCCTCACCAAGAGCACCGAGCACACCAAGGTGGCTAGTTCACATCTCCTAGCTCGAGCCAGTTGTCAGCGCACATATGGGGGTCCAATCGGCTCATCTGGACCTAAGGAAGGCTTGGACCAAGTTTGGCTTGAAAGGCACGAGCGAGTCTCTCAATGGCTCAACGACTCCACCGGCATCGCACACCTTGACGTCAAGACAACCAAGGCTGACATGAAGGCTATGCGTGTGGGCTCCTACTTCTGATTTTGTGCTGGGCTTTGGTCCATTTTGTGAGGCCCATTTAAGTTGTTTTTTTGCCTATAAAACCAACTCCTCCCACTTGTTCAAGGGTTGGCTAAACTTGAGATCAAACTCTCTCTCTTTTTGTTGTCGTTACATTTTCAAGCGATTTCCAGAATTTCTTTCGTCTTTCTTGATTTGTTCTTGTGGCCTTATGAAGAACTTGATTGATTCCTTTGGTGGACATATCCGAAGGCTTCATTCAAACCGAATCCAAGGAGGTGTTGGTGGACATATCCAAGCCTAAGGGAGTCTTTCCAGATTCAAGTGTGGATTCATTTGGATTGTGGATTGCTTATCTTGCTCGTGCTTCATCCATTCCAAGGAGGTTCAAACGCTTCATCTCTCTCTCCGCAGATTCAATACCAAAAGTCGACTTTTGTTGGGCGCAACATGGTGGCACACAGAAGTGGACTTTTTAACTCGGATGTTAAAAAGTCTGAGTTAAAAAGTCGACTTTTGTATGCCACCATGTTGCGCCCAACACTTTTTAACCCGTACTTTTAGACATCCGAGTTAAAAAGTTGACTTTTGTGCGCCAGCATGTTGCGTCCAACATGCGGTGCGAGGCATAATTTTTATTGGTGCGAAAACTAATCCCCATGGTTTATTGGCTTGATCCACTTGGGTATGATGTTAGACAAGATTTTAGAGACATAGCTACAATGTAAGAAATGATTTCTACAATGCTATTTTATATTGATTTTATGAATGTTTAATTGCAATTGTTGGTTATTAACACTTTTTTTTTGTATAGGGTCGTGAAAAAGTTCAATAGAAAAGTGATAAATAGCAAACAAGACATACGATTGAAGATTGTCAAGGTTAGATATATAATGAACGTTCTTTCAATACTTATAGCTTCGTTGATTTTCACATATCACGTTTTTGTATTAAAGGTTGATATATTTTATATTTTCAGTGTCTAAAACAACCAAACAAAATCGAACGTGGGTACTACATATGTAGGTACATGTTGGAAATCATTGAAAAAGGTGTTGTCAAAATACTGAATACGGTATGCATGTATTCTCTAATACTTTCAAAAGATCAAAATATAAAACTAGTGTTTCCTATGTTTTATTCTCCCTTACCATTCATTAAATATTTGTAGTACTTTGAAGGCTCCCCAAAGCACTATGAAAAGGAACATATCAATGAAATTCGTAAGGAGTGGCTTGACTTTGTGGAGCCTTCTATTCAGAATGAAATCAATTAACGGTAGCTAGAAGCTTGTTCAGAAGTAGGTTAGAGTTTAATTGCTCAGGATCTCAGGGACAACCCCTTGTCTTATTGCTTAGGATGTAAGGACAAGTACCATTGATTTTTTTTGCAAGTACCTAGCTATACTATGAATTTTCTTGTATGTAGACAATAGCAATAATATATATCATGATTATTATGCCTATGATCTAGTTTGTGTTGTGGGAAAATGAATGAGTTGATTGATTGTGGTATGCATAAGCCGTATAATATACAGATTTTTTTTTAAATATAACAATTTACCGCGGTTGTTTAGAAGACGTTGTGTATTTTTTTTAAAAGAAAATAAATATAGACCGCGGTTTAAACTAACCATGGTCTGGAAATGCACCACGGTGTACACCAATCGTGGTCCAAAAATTTACCGCATCAAATTTAAACCGCGGTTAGAAGTTGCACCACAATTTGAACGTAGCCGCGGTCCAATATTTTTCACCACGGTTTTAAATAACCGAGGTCCGAGTTACCACGATTGCTGAAAAACATGGTTCGAGAGTCTTACCGCGCTGAGAACAACAACAGACGGTATTATGCGGTCCCATGCCTAAGAAGACCGCGGTGCGGCCCTATGCTTTGTACTAGTGTGGGCTAAATCTAATTTATCACATAAGTGATAGTTGGCTTATAGGAAAGCACTAAGACTATCTAAAATATCCGGATTATAAATCTCTATTATAATCTTATTCTATTATTACTAATTGTCATCTTGATTAAAGGACACATATTCCTTTAATCTCCCACTTGTCCTTAAAAAAGTGTGCAATATCAATTTTTTTGTCTCTTAGTGTCCAATTTGATGATATGATAACATCTTATCTAATCCATATCAATATTCAAATTGTTTTTTGAACTATGAGTTTGAATTGTCAAAACAAATGATTACTTTTAATCCATTTGAGCACGGCCATGCATTTTCAGTTCTTACTCTTCAAGTGGACAAGACACCGTTCCTATCCATATATATATATATACAGATATATAAATAGGAGGACTTCTCCAATCTTGTGTGACTATAGCTCCCACTCCTTTTTCAGCAATCCCGACCACTGCCTTTATAGCCGCCTTTTACGCAACTGTGTTTGACAATGTCAAAGACTACCAATCACCAAGCCAAAGGTATATCGCACTCATGTATGAGAAATCTACTAATCATAGTTTAACTTAAAATTCTACAACTCATTTGGAGAATCTTAAGGTAGGTCTACCCAATACGTATCCACCATACATATCCTTGTAATTGATTAGACATCTCTATGTCCCTATTGCATGTGTTGAGTCATTTACGTCCAATTTAATGACTTAGACTATGAACAACTCATAATATCAGTTCACTTAAAATGGTTTCATTTACCATAACTTTTATGATGATCCTATATGATGATTATAAATTATAAGAACATTTTATTTAATTCTAAACCACAATTAAATAATAATGAAACTTTATTTCAAAAACAAACATGAAGCAATGTTTCAACAATCATGAAATCAACATTCATAATATCAAAACAATACAATCTCAAAGCCATTCTCCAATGTGCTTGAGATCTTTAGCCCCAGTGGATGTCACGCTTGGGCTTAGGTATAGGTTTAGTTAACAGATCTTCAACGTTGTCATCCGTTTGAACTTTGCATAACTAGGAATAATACCAAGTCTGATAATGAACTTCCTTATCCATATATCTTACTATGTTGCATCTAATGCGACAATGTATTCAACTTCTATTGTAGAATTAGCTACCATGTTTTACTTTGAACTCTTCCAGCTCACATCAATATATCCTTCAATAAGTAACTCATCATCACCTCCATATACCAAGAAATGATCCTTAGTCCTTCTTTATTACTTTAGGATATTCTTGGTTGCAATCAATTGTGCTTCACTTGGGTTCGTTGGTATGTGTTGCACATACTCAAAGCATATGCAACATCTAGGTGAGTATAGATCATGGCATACATGATGGATCGTACTGTTGATGAATAAGGGATCCTACTCATCCTCTCTAGCTCAACAAATGTAATTGGACACTGCTTCTTGCTAAAATGTAAGTCATGATGCATATGCAAGAATACTTTCTTGGAATTCTTCATATTGAACCTATCAAGAACCTTATCCACATAACACTAGTACAAAACGGGGCTTCCCCTACAGACACAATTACCATGATTTCGTGTTTTTTTTATAGTAATTTTGTTTTCTTGGTTAAATTACTACGGCTTTGTGAACAACCGTGGTTTTATGCGTATTTTTAATTACGGTTATGGGCGAACCGTGGTAAATAAACTGTTAAAATACCACGGTTCTTGTTTTTTGTAGTAATTTTGTTGTCATGGTTAAATTACTACGGTTCTCTGAACAGTCGTGGCTTTTATGCATCTTTTTAACTACGGTTATAGGTTAACCGTGGTAAATAAACTGCTAAAATACCACATTTGCGTGTTTTTTCATAGTAATTTTGTTGTCATGGTTAAATTACTACGACTTTGTGAACAACCGTGGTTTTATGCGTCTTTTTAACTATGGCTATGGGAGAACCGTGGTAAATAAACTACTAAAATACCACGGTTACGTGTTTTTATTTGTAGTAATTTTGTTGGCATGGTTAAATTACTACGGTTCTTTAAACAACTGTGGTTTTTATGCGTCTTTTTAACTACAGTTATGGGTGAGCCGTGGTAAATAAAATGCGAAAACACCACGGTTACGTGTTTTTTCGTAGTAATTTTGTTATCATGGTTAAATTACTACGGTTTTGTGAACAACCGTGGTTTTTATACGTCTTTTTAACTACGGTTATGCGACAACCGTGGTGAATAAACTGCTAAAATACCACGGTTTGTGTTTTTTCGTAGTAATTTTATTGTCATGGCTAAATTACTAGAAAATGACGAGAAAAAAAGAAGAATTGAGAGAGAGATCGAGACAAAGCGAGAATGAGTGGGGGAGCAGGAGTAGGATCAAGATCGGCCCACTCGTTGGCCTTCAGAGTAATGAGGCTTTGCCGGCATTCTTTTCACATCGACACTCCTCTCCGCTTCGACGCCACCGATCTCCTCGTTGGCGAAGACATCTTCGACGACCCCGTCGCCTCATCGGAGCTCCCCCCCTCCTCAAATCCTCCTCCGTCTCCACCGACTCTTCTGATCTCTCCTACCGCTCCCGTGTCCTCCTCCACCACTCTGAAGACCCTTCCGGCCTCTCGATCCGGCTTCCTCCTCCTCCCCCAGTCTTTCGGTGCCAGCTACTTGGGCGAGACCTTTCATAGTTATGTCAGTGTCAATAGCAATTCCAATTTCGAGATCCGAGATGTCGTCATCAAGGTGTGCGGTTCCATTCGATTTTATTTAGTTTTGGTTCTTTTATTTTTTCCTTTAAATTAATAGGTATCAGAATCTTTGATTTGAGTTGAAAATTGGAAGAAATGGATGGAAGAGGAAGACAATCATAGGGCGCCTAGCTTTCTCGATAATCTCAAATTTTATTGAGTTGATTAATAACCGAGTACGAGTATATGATTTAAGCATTTGGTGGTTAACTTACGAAATTTTACTTTAGAACTGATTAGATGCTAAAACTAGCTTTTAAAGCTATCCATTCCCATACACAATTCTCGATTAAACATAGCATTGGAGTTTGTTTGATGATTTGCAGGTTAACGCTCCTAGATATATCAAAGGCACCAGTGGAATCAATTCGTGCAGGGGGCACTATGATTTCATTGTTGAGCATGATGTAAAGGAACTAGGGCACACACGTAGGTTCTTGATCTTTTGTTGGTTGGTAGTTTGTTTTAGTGACAGTGTTATTCACTTGTGGTTCGGTCTTTTGATTTCTAGGCTGGTCTGCAATGCTTTGTATGTTGATGGGGACGGTGATCGTAAATATTTACCTCAGTTCTTTAAGTTTATTGTTGCAAATCCACTTTCAGTTGAGACAAAGGTAATATGCTAATATTATGCAATTCATTATATAACTTCATATAGCTATGCGACTAACTGCTTCTATGATTAATTGATTAATTGCGAGTCCTAAGATGCTCTACGAAATCCAAAGCAAGTTGTTTTGCTTGTGAGTTTTATGAATTTCATACAAGTTGACTTATTATATCTCATTTTTCTTGCAAGTCTGCGCTGTTAAGGTAGGTCAATCTAGTATCACATTCTGAAGTTGAAAGCCCGTATTTCTGCATGTCTTCACAAATTCTGGATATCACTATTTGTATGCTTCATTTAAAATTCTGATCTCTCTATCTCACATAGATCTTTATGTGATGTATTCAACCTTACATACGATACTAGTTGAAGCTCTTACATATATACATTATATTTTACCATGGGAATAGACAAACCTATGATATTTTGTAGCTGTTTTAGGTGCTTAGTTTGGTGGGACTGAAACACATAATCTGGAATGTGTTTGATGTTTCTATAAATTTTTTTTGAACTTGATGAGATTGTTGCGGATCTTGAGGATTCCTCATGGAATGATCTCTAGGATGCAACTTTTGTGGAGGCTTGCATTGAGAACCATACAAAAGTAAACTCGACTGCAACTATACTGAATGCAGATATGCACCATTAAGAAAACAACATAACTAGGTGGTATGAATGATCTACATGAGAAATTTTTAGGTTATTGAATTATCATGTACTTGAAAGGTTTACGGGACTGTGTTTAATCTGTCTTTTTCTAGCCTATTGATGTATGGCATAGAAATATTTAAAAACACCAGTCCTGATTAGGGCTGGAGGTGGAACCCATAACTTCCTATATTAGTTAAGATTGTCTACACAGGGTTCTGAACATGAAGGAAGCAACATTCTTGGGAAGCTTCAAATAACATGGCGTACAAATTTGGGGGAGTTAGGACGCTAACTCAGTAGATTCTTGGCACTGTAAGTCAATCATAAATTTTAATGATCCTCAAGATGTTGCCTAAAGCGAATAGTTATGGTCTTTGTGCTTATTTTGTCATGCTATTTATTATTCATGTTCTATTTCCTTATAGGATATTTCTGACTTGTTGAATTTATAATACATTATGCATAAGCATACTATCTAAGTACGTTTTGCCTGCAGCCTATAGTTCATAAGGATATTGAATTGCATGCTAAGGAGACCCCATCACACATCATCTTGCATAGACAATTTCAGGTAACTTTTATTGCATTCACCACATTTATCATCAATATTATCTTTACTCATTCATCTCCACTATGATGTTTATTGTGAGCCTATACTTCGACTATTCATGATGTACTCGTAACAAGTAATTATGTTAGTCCCTTGGATTGGCCTACATCACACATCATATTAATCAGAGTGAAGGCTTTTGTTAGGAATTTTATATTATATGTCATTATCTCTCCTGAACCCCTTTATGATGTACATTTGCTAACTACTCAAACCCCATATTATATGGGTGGATCATGCATTCATGTTTGCACAAAATGATGGGAAATTTAGGTAAGAACTTTTGAATAAGTATTCTTATTGATAGTAAAATGTGTGTGTTGTGTCATTGTAGGTGCACTTGAATGTCAGTAACCAAATAGATAATTGAAAGATGGGTGGGCATGCATATGAATATCTTGGCTTTCTTCCTACAGTACATCTATTTGAATAAATAAGAGAATGCCTTGTATAATCTTCTTATAAAGTAGGTAAGGAATTCCCAGTGGGTAGAAATTGATTAAGCGATATACATCCGTTGATGCTAGAAGAATTTTAGTTTTCATCTCTTTGTGGTTTCTTTAGCTAATTTTTCTACAATTATGTAATCCTACAATATATGTTGAATATTTAAACTTCTTATATGGAATTCACCTTTTAGGGAAAATCAAACAATAATTCGAATGAAGCTGACCGCGGCTATCTAGAACCGATTGGGTCGAAGCCAGTGTCAAAGGACAAAATAGATGAGGTTCGAGATCAATGGATTACTTTTGTGCAGAGGTTCATCTTTTAATTGGTCAAATTGTGCAAGTTATATTATTAGGAAACATTAATAAGCTTACATGATATTAGTGATTTGTTCATTACTGACTTTGAAATGATGACCAAGGTAGGTACGTTGTTACATGATCGATATTGTGAACGATGTTTGATTATATTTGGATGGTTGTCAGATGTTTATTGGAATTGTTTGTTGTAGGTAAATGATATAATTCGATCCGATTTATATATCCATCATATTGTTTATAATTGTGACCCAATAAATGGGACATACAATATAACTACGGTTATAACGAATTAACGACAATGAAATTTTACTACGGTTGTAAAAATTTTACTACGGGTGAATCATTCCTTTTTACTACGGTTTTAAACAAATTTATTACATGCACATTTGACACGGTTCATTTCCTTTTACTACGGTTGAAACAATTTAACTAGATATAAAATTACCACGGTTGCTTTGGTTCAAACAACTTTACAACATGTTCAATTACCATGGTTGTCACTATTACTATGGGTGATAACGATCGCGCCTTCAAGTGCTTAGTTCAAGGTAAGAAAGACCCGTGCTTGCTTCTCCGGATTAGGCTCGAGATAGATCTCTTCGGTGGAGTTTTCTTGGCTGAGATTTGGACAATTTTTGGGGCTGTTCAGGGTTGATCTTTTTGGTTGTTTTCTGATTATTTTTAAAGGATAAATATTCTTTACGTTGGTGGAGATAACGCACCATAAAAGTAGAGAACAAGATCAAGAGAAGCTCGAGATGTGACACACTTGGGAACACTCGATCGACACTCGATGTAACTCACGAGCAAGATGAATTTTCCTGGAAAAATTCTTCAAGAAGAACACTTGTATTCTTTGGTTTTGGATGATAAAAAAACGTGCCTTCAAAGTGGCATCCAAACAACCTTTAAATAGTTTGTAAAACCTTGTGCTAGCAACCCTTGATATGCTAGGCATTGATTACTAACATCACACTAATTAGCTGCCTAAGTTTAATTAAAACATGACATAATAAGCTTATAATATGCTGCTAATGTGACCACGTGACTTAGGGGAAAATGCACGAGCCACTTGGAAGTTCGACGGTCCAAAACAACCCTGTTGGGCCTTGAGCAAAATGACTGAACCAAGTTCAAGTTCCTCCGGCGCTCCTTGAGTCAAAGGACCCTTCATAATCCTAGCTTGGAGTCTAGCAGCTTGGGCACGAGTAATAACCCTGGGAGGATGATCATGGCCTTGGTTTGATGGAGAAACCCTAGCGGTGGCGCGAGCAAGCGAACGTGTGAGACGTGGCTCGGGCGCCGGTGCACTTCCCTCATCGCACTTGGGCTGGATGGTGGACATATGACTAGGGAGGTCCAAGGACGCCGGCTTGTCCGAGGGAAAGTGGCTCGAATGATCTGTGGCCTTGCTAGAGCTTGGGAGCCGAGGAGGGCTTGCAGCTAGCGGCGTCGGGGTTAGTGCAAGCGAGGGCATTGGAGGCGACATTGCTTGAGGTTCATGATGGACCATAGTCACATCATCTTCCCTCTCTTGAAAGTGATTCGACCTCGAATCTTGAGCTTGAGCTTGGAAGTCTTCCTCGTCATCCACCACAAAAAGAGCCAAATCAGCCATACTGAACACATCATGGATTCCATAAGTGTTGGGCAACTCGATCTTGTAAGCATTGTTGTTGATGCACTCCAACACTTGGATTGGTCCATCACCACGAGGCTTGAGCTTGGAATTGCGTAGAGAAGGAAAGCGATCCTTTCTTAGGTGCACCCACACAAGATCTCTGGCTCAAAGATAACCTCCTTTCGTCCCTTGTTGGCATGCTTCACGTATTGAGTTGTCCTCCTCTCAAGTTGTAGCCGAGTGTCTTCATGAAATTGCTTGATCTTTGCAGCTTGATCCGCACCCTCCTTGCTTTCACGGACAAAAATGGCATATGGCATCAAGTCTAGTGGAGTATTGGGATTGCGCCCATTAACAATCTCAAAGGGAGTCCTTCTTGTAGCTGAATGAATGGACCGATTGTAGGCGAACTCAATGAACGCAAGGCACTCTTCCCACCTGCTCAAGTTAGTGCGAAGCAAAGATCGAAGTAATGCTCCAAGGGTTCTCACTACCTCAGTTTTCCCATCGGTTTGAGGATGACATGTAGTGGAAAAGAGGAGCTTGGTACCTAGCTTGGTCCACAAAGTCTTCCAAAAGTAGCTAAGAAACTTAGCATCACGATCCGAGACTATGGACTTAGGCACACCATGTAAACGCACAACTTCATTCAAGAACAAGTTAGCAACATGTGAAGCATCATCGGTTTTGTGGCAAGCAATAAAGTGAGCCATTTTAGAAAACCGATCCACAACGACAAAAATTGAATCCCTCCCTCTCTTAGACCTTGGCAAACCCAAAACAAAGTCCATTGATACGTCTTCCCAAGGTGCATTAGAAATGAGGAGTAGGGTATACAAACCATGGGGGTTGAGCTTGGACTTGGCCCGCAAACAAGTTACACACGAAGCACATAAGTTCTCTACATTCCTATGCATGCGAGGCCAAAATAAATGTTCCTTAAGAGTATGCAAAGTCTTAAACACACCAAAATGACATATTAGACCCCTACCATGAGCTTCTTGCACAAGTAGCCTACGTATTGAACTACTAGGGATGCACACCTTAGTTCCCCTAATAAGATACCCATCATGCAAGTAGTATTGTTCCTTACCACCCCTAGTTCGGCATGCTTTAAATATTTCAGCAAAGTCATCATCACAAACATACAAATCTCTCATGAAATAAAAACCTAGCATTCTAGCATCAAGGGTTGAGATTAGGGTATACCTTCGAGGGAGGGCATCAACCACAATGTTTTCCTTTCCTTTTTTGTGTTTGATCACGTAAGGGAAAGTTTCAATACACTCTACCCATTTGGCATGTCTCTTGTTGAGCTTACTTTGACCCTTGAGGAATTTTAGTTCTTCATGATCAGAATGAGTTACAAACTCACGGGGCAAGAGGTAGTGTTGCCAAGTCTCGAGGACACGAACAAGGGCAAGTAGTTCCTTGTCATAGGTTGGGTAATTGAGCTCAGCTCCGCTCAGGTTTTCACTAAAAAATGCAATGGGGCGTCCCTCTTGCATCAACACTCCTCCAAGTCCAATCCCGGATGCATCACACTCGATCTCCAAGGTTTTTTTGAAGTCGGTCAAGACTAGGAGCGGGGCATTGGTCAGCTTGATCTTGAGGGTGCCAAGAGCTTCTTCTTGTAAGCACTCCACTAAAATTGCACATTATTATTAGTAAACTCGGTGAGTGGTGAAGCTAGGGTGCTAAAATCCTTAACAAATTGTCGGTAGAAACCAACCAGCCTTAGAAAGCTTCAAACTTGAGTCATGGTAGTAGGTGTTGGCCATTCTCTAATTGCCTTCACCTTCTCTTCATCAACCTTCAAACTTGCCTTGCACACCACAAAACCAAGAAATACCACATGATCCGAACAAAAATGGCACTTCTTAAAGTTGGCATACAATTTCTCATTCCTTAGGACTTCTAGGACTAACTTAAGATGTTTAGCATGCTCTTGCAAATTTTGACTATATATCAAGATATCATCAAAGTATACCACTATGAACTTGCCTAGAAAAGATCTCAAGACATGATTCATAAGGCGCATAAAAGTACTAGGAGCTTTTGTCAAACCGAATGGCATAACCAACCATTCATACAAACCATACTTGGTCTTGAAGGCGGTCTTCCATTCGTCTCCTTCCTTCATTCGGATCTGATGATACCCACTCTTCAAGTCAATTTTCGAGAACACACTTGAGCCATGGAGCTCATCAAGCATATCATCAAGTCGTGGAATGGGATGTCGGTACTTGATGGTGATATTGTTGATTGCAAGGCAGTCCACACACATTCTATAAGTTCCATCTTTCTTATGCACAAGTATCACCGGCACCGCACATGGGCTCAAGCTCTCTTGCACATATCCCTTGTCCAATAGATCTTGAACTTGCTTTTGAAGCTCCTTGGTTTCAGTGGGGTTGGCTCGATACGCAGCTCGGTTTGGCAGGGTAGCACCGGGGAGGAAGTCTATTTGATGCTCTATGCCTCGAATAGGTGGTAAGCCACTTGGAATCTCTTCTTGAAACATATCTTGGAATTCCTGCAAAAAAGTGGCAATAATAGGAGGTAGATCATCTAGTTCTTGAGAAGCAAACATGACATCCTTGTATATGACAAGAAAACAAATGTTACTTCCCTGAATAGCATTTTCCACCTCCTTGGCTTTGGCTAAAAGCATGTGATTGGATGCATACCAATCTCTTCCAATGGCCATTTTCTTGCCCATACTTTTCTCCTCATTCTCTCTAAGGAGCCGTCTTTTCTCTTTGGCCACATGATCTTCCATGATTTCATGAGGAGTGATAGGACAAAAACCTACCCACAAGCGTATGGGTTCAGTTGTAGCTTTTCAAGTGTCGTTCCCAACGAGGACTAACTAGTATCGATTGTATCTTAAACCAGTAAGCTAAGCCAAAAGATTGAGAATTTTGTTGAACTAGTAACTAAAATTAAGAAACAAATGCAAGTGATGATTGTAGTCAATGGAGGGAAAGTTTCCAAGGCAAGGGATCCCCGCAACTATGCTTCAGTAGACTTAACTAGATAAATGTATGAATTTAGTCTGTCTTTGTTGAAGGTAACTATCTTAGGTAATTACTAATTTCTCTCGGATGATAGTAAATGTGCCTAGATTCAATTAACATCCACTCTCGCGACTTGCTAATCAAGATCTAGACCCTCTAGGCACTTAGAATCTAAGGTCAAACTGAATTAACATCCACTCTCGTGACTTGCTAAATCCAACCTAATCTTAGGATTTCTATGATAATTATTAATCCACAGGAGAAATTAAGACGCTCTCGCGATAATAAAATCTCAGGTTCAATTCCTAGGATTCCAATAGAAGTTATTACCTCACGGTCTCAAACCCTATCTGACTGCCTATTAACGTTTTTACCTCTCGGTTGCAAGCCCTAATAGGATCCAATTCGCATAAGCTAATATGGGCATTAAGCATATAGGAATGATGCAACAAAGTTTCAGACTTTCATTCAGGAAAATATCAAACAAGTCTACCTACGCATAGTTGGGATCACCCCAACCCTAGAAATAAGAGATTTAGCTAGACATGCTTGGAGAAACAATCAAAAACATCACATGAACAATATAAATCATTCAACTAGATTAGAAGAAGAGAAATACTTGATCAAATCCAGGGAAACAATCTCTAATCTTCCGAAATCTTCAAAGAAACTCCAAAACACAACTAGGGCTAGAGAGTGGCAAAAAGTGGCGAAAGATAAGATGTGCCAAAAAAAATCCTAGAAAGTATTTATACCGTCTAAAAATAAAAGGGTCGAAAAATAGCGTTTTGGGACGCGGGGGAGAGTGGCACGGTTTGTGACAAACCGTGCGGGTTTCATCACAAACCGTACGGCACAACAGAGAGCAGCAGGGCACGTGCACGGTTTGTCACAAATCGTGCCTCTTCACAGATAGTGATTTTCTCTGCTCTGGAGGTGTGCACGGTTTACAGCATGCGGGCGCGGTTTGTCACAAACCGTGCCAAGCTGCAGAGTGCTCCTTTTTGTCTTCGTTTGCCTCTGAATTCGCTCGTACACATGTCCAATGACGTCCATGCCTCGTATGCAACCCAAGAGTCCACCAATGTACCTGAAATCACGCAGAAACTTGTGTAGACATCTAAACTAAAGAAAACAATGCAACTAGCTAAAAATGCAGGATAATAGACGTGAAAATGCCTAAACTACAGCCTAAATGCATGTCCTAAATGTGCATAAAATGGATGTCATCAAATTCCCCAAGCTTAACCCTTGCTTGTCCTCAAGCAAGTACACAGTCTACAAATCCACAAAATATGCCAAGGTTGTTCCTACCCAAGAGACAAGTGAGCAATGACCATGAAAGTTCAAACCATGAGACAACCGCAATCATAGCATGCTTTGCAACCAATGATATCAATGTAGATAGTCCCTCTATGCTAAACCTCTCAAGGATAAAGAAATGAAATCACTCTATTCATGTGTGTAGGGTCGTGTTTCACTCAATTCTCTACTTTGAATGCTAAACTACCATAGGCTTGTAACAGTGTCCTAAATCTCCACTACGAAAGACCATGTACATAACAAAAATCATGAGGACTTTTTAGGGTTGTAATGGGGCCACGGTATATGATTTAGGTAAGGATAAATTTAGGCCATGTGGTGCTAAATCTGGGGAAGAGGATTACCAGGACGACACTAAGCTTGGAAAGATCCTACCAATCCATCTGTATTCTTCAAGCCCATACAACAGAATCCCTTTTTGATGTTAAGTTGTCTCCTCCCTTTGCTTATTCTTCCTTGCCTTCACTTATTTCATTTCTTTTCTTTTTTTTTTTCCTTTTTTTTCCAGCACAAAGAGGAAGGCATAAATAGGGGAAAAAGATGAGAACATTACCAGACTCATTCATATCCAACCAACAACATATGCGACCTCCCCCAAGCTTCGCTCAAGTCCACACTAGCAAGACAAATATAGTATCCTAATCCCCGGATGGGTAGGAATAATATATATAGGCTCGGTATGCTTTTGTGGAGCTTCCAAAGAAAGGGCAATCAAGGCACAAAGGGGCTTCAAGCAGAGGAAAACATATGCAGGGTGGCCAAGGATAAAAGGTTTAAATGAAATATTGCCTCAATCATGTTAATGTCATGTACATAAATCATAGATGTAGCCTCGAAGAAGGTATTAATGCAAGTTCTAGAGTTAGCAATCAAAGGGAGATTCACACACATAGAAAAGAGAAGAGGACTTGCACAGAATCAGTCCTAAAAGGCCAAAACCTCACCGGCTTTTTGTCTAGAGTATCGGTCCTAACACATCACAATCAAAGGTCACATGCTCAAGCCAGTCGTCTAAAGGTTAAACCCTCATAATCATGCACAACATGCAATTGCAGTATGAACAACCAAAACGTATTGAGAGGATTCACAGATCATGCATTACTAGAAGAACAACCAAAGGAAATTAAGCAGTAAGGGTCAAATCGAACATCCATAATGCAATGCATAAAACCAAGTGCATAGAAAATGAAAAAAAATGAAAAAAATGAAACGCAGAAATAAATCAAGTAAAGCAACTAAACCTAAGATGAACGTGCAACTAAATGAACATGCAAGTCTACATGTGAATTGTTCCTCCCATGCTAAACTCTACATTGTCCCAATGTAGAAAAGTAACAATAGAGGAAGAAACTCAGAGGCAGTCTACTGCGGTGGTGGGTTAGTGGGGTCGTAGTCACGCCCGAACATCTGATGGTACATCTGGAGGAACATGGCGTGCTCTTGAGCTCGTTGGGCTGCCAATTCGTCAACTTGGCGCTGTAAGGCCGCAACATCGTCATGACCGGAGGTGGAGGCAGAGGCACCAGAGAATTCGCCATGCTCCCACTGGCTAGAAGGTGCATCAACATCATCATTGCGAGGCACCGGCCCTTCCCAATTGCGGACCCAGTTGTCGACATCATCAATGGAGGTACGGCGAGCGTCAGGTAAAGGGACAAGCGGGAAACCGTTCTTCAATTTCAGGTGGATAATCTGACTGTTCCGAGAGTGGGTGAGCATGTGAGCCCGACGGAGATATCGTATATCGATTCGGAGTGTGTCGGGGGTCACCTCATGGCCTTCCACAGAGACATTGAAATGGCGGATAATCGGGGTGATCATACCGCCAATGTAGATACCACCACTAGACTTGGTGGTCATCTTGGCCATCTGTCGGGCAAGCAGAATGCCCAAATTCACCCGCTCGCCCTCTATCATCCGCTTTAATATCATCAGCTCACTACAGTGGACGTTTCCTTGGCTATCTTCACGGGAAGAGATAGTCCCCGCAAAGAATTTCTGCATGACTCGGAACACGGGTGGACAATAAGGGTAGCCTTGGAGTGGTGGTTGAAGTGATCCACGCTAGTGATGTGGTACCAAAACTCCTACACCTCGGCACTACTGAGGTCATACTTCGCTCCAGAAGTGGGGAACCCGTAGATCTCATTCAGCTCTTCAAAACTGAGGTCCCGCCACTCGTTTCCAAGGCGGAAAACCAAACTGCCCCTGTCAAAGAACATCTCCTCTGTAACAGTGAGGGAACTGAGCATCTCCAGAGTGAGGTTCTTATAGGAGACCTCGTGCATGTCGACAAAGTGTCCTATCTCCATGCGGGTGGTAAGACGACGGATCTCGCCGAGGAGGCCAAGAGTGTGCATATCAGGGGTGTCGAGCCAACGGGTTGACTGCCAAGGCAGACGTTGCAGAGTGTTGTAGTTCGTTCGTTGCTCGGCAGTTGCAAATACGATCTCGCCCGCAGCAGCAGGAGCATGGAGGACGACACGAGGAGCGCAAGAAGAGCGGGCGTTACGGTGCGGCATTGTAACAATATGAGCGCTACAAGAAAACCTGTGAGTGCAAGACAACAACGCACAAAGCACAAAACAGTACAACTCACAAGGTAATCTATCCCGCCAAGGGCCTACACATGAATTTCTATCCCTCCAAGGGCGTACGACAGAGAACAAATTAGGTAATAGATGACGTAACAGATTCAAGAAAACAACAAAATAGTAAACAAGTAGATCCGATCAATTTTCCCGTGCAAAATCATATTACCCAACATGCCAATAGATAAACCCCCCAAATCAAACTATCTAATAAACCCAAAATTCAAACAAAAAGGAAAACGTAAAATCAACTAGCAAACCAAAACAAATCAAATCAACATCCTAAAATCAACTAACGAAATTAACAAACAAAGAAAGCAAGGAAACTAGAAGAAACAAACAAAAACAAACAAACAAAAACACAAGCAAATAATTCTAGTTTTAACAATCAAAACAAGGGAAATGGGTAGTTTTACCTTGGAACAAGAGGGAGGAGAAGAGAGAGGGGGGTGGTTCGGTGTGGTACCGGATCTGGGCACGGTGGCTCACCGGAAGTGGGTTCGGTGGCCGGTCTGGGTGGCTTGAGCGAGAGTGGGTCAGAGAGAGAGAGAATGCATGAGTGTGAAGGAGAGGAGGGGAGGTGGTTTCGGTGGCTGAGAGGTAGCTAGGGTAGGAGAAAGAAAAGAAAGGAGGGAGAGGAAAAGAAAAGGGATTTTTTTTATTATCGGAAATCACCGCCCGTGCAGGACTCCAGAATGTGCTTCCGTGAGGAGGCACGGTCAGGCACACTGTTTGTTATAAACTGTGCGTCTCACCAGTAAGTGCCTCTGCACGGAGGCACGATTTACCGCACGGTTTGTAACAAACCGTGCGGTACTCTAGAGACGCCGATTTTTTTTTAACAATAGAAAAGACAGAGAAACTTACCTTGGGTTGCCTCCCAAGTAGCGCTTGCTTAAGGTCGTTAGCTTGACCTTCCATCAATATCACGTACTCGGATCAAGAAGATCTATGGAAACGATCTCCTCAACCGGATTTCCAGCTATATATTGCTTTAAGCTGTAATACCCCACCACATTGGGCCGGCCCATCACAGGGCTGCAGCCCATACACCCCAACCCTTCCTTGGTAGCTCCACCTAATTAATAGGCAGCCATCTCCAAGAGGTTATTCGTGAGTCTCGAACTCGAGACCTCCCGCTTTAACAAGAAGCTTAACGCTCTCTTGTCACCAATTGCGCTTCAGCACAATTGGTGACAAGAGAGCGTTAATCTTATTGTTAAAGCGGGAGGTCTCGAGTTCGAGACTCACGAACAACCTCTTGGAGATGGCTGCCTATTAATTAGGTGGAGCTACCAAGGAAGGGTTGGGGTGTATGGGCTGCAGCCCTGTGATGGGCTGGCCCAATGTGGTGGGGTATTACAAAAAAGTACACTTTTCGTATGAATAACTAACTCGCAATGATAACACATTCTGAAATTTTCCAAAACATGGAAACACTTCATTATCATCCAAACATTACATTAATTGACAAAAGTCGATCAGGCAGATCTTAATACCACGGAGATTACCGACACACGTCGTTACTCCTTAATCTTAAAGAAAGTCTTAACACAAATACAACTTAATGGATCAGGGTTCTTCTTCGTTGGCTTGACTCATTATGAAGAGTCGTTGCCCTTGGCCTGAAGACCCCATAGGCGCTTTGCCTTTATTACGAGCCATAGACTGCTCAGGAGTGGATACCACTGGCATTGGGTTCTGTCCACCTCCAACATTTGACGCCTGATAAGACTGCATTGGTCCCTGACCCTTCAGTCTGCAGTATGTTTTTATGTGGCCTTCCCTTCCACAATTATGACACATCCTCTTGTCCTTTTGGCAAACAAAACTTTTATGCCCTACTTCACCACAATTGTGGCACTGAATTGCTCCGCCGTTCCAACCTGAGCCTCTGGCAGAGTCTGACTGAGTTGTTTCGGTCTTAGCACGATCAGACCTTTCAAACTTGGTAGGCGATGCCGATCGTTTGAATGAACCAACCTGGCGATCCTGTTGCCCACCCTTTCCCTTAACTTGCTTCTCCCTCTTAAGGGCAGACTCCTCCAATGTGACTTCCGTCTTATAGGCTGCATCCACATATTGCTCTAACGTAGTACAGCCATGACGCAACATTAGAGGCTTGATCTCTGGATTCATTCATCCATGGAAGTACCAGATCTTCTGCTCCTCGGTTGACACCTCAGGTCCAGCGTACTGCATCAAGTTATTGAACTTAGCTGTGAGCTCAGTCACCTTTAACCCATCAGTCTGCGGGTACAGAAATTCCTTATGCTTCTCCTCCCTCATAGCTCGGGAAAAGAAACGGTCGGTCATCTTGGTTTTGAACATGCTCCAATTCATCTCGGGATGTTCAGCCAGACCGGTGCTCTCCCACCATTCACTAGCCACATCCTTGAGTTGAAGAGAGGCGATGTGCACTTTCCCAGCCTCAGTGCAATTAATGTTCCGGAGCAAACGCTCCATATGCGAGAACCAATATGTCACCCTGACTGGTTCTCCAGTACCGTCATAGCTGTCAGGCCTCATTGAACTCACGGCTTTTAACGCCTGCCCGTAAGTTCCTCTGTTTCTGACAACATTGATCTGAGGTACTTGCTCCACTGACTCCTCGACTTCAGGAATAGCCTGGGAAACTGGACCACCTTGTACTTGTGGTGCAACTGGTCGCATAACATCTGTGATTGCCTGCATGACAATTCCTCGAATTGCCTCCACTGTTGCAGCATCAAACATCATCGGAGCGTTGGCCTGAGCTTGGCCATTGCCTCTCTGGTTATTGTTAGAAGCAGCCTCACACTCTTCTGTTGGGTCTGCAACATTCCTTGCATTTGGTCTGGGGTCATTACTCGGCCCAGCACCACCACGGATAACGTTCCTTGTGTTCACCATCTGTTTACCGATCAAATTCCAAGGATTTTACCACATTAGTATCTTCGGATAACGTTCCTTGTGTTCACCATCTGTTTACCCTCTTGTTACCAATTGTGCTGCAGCGCAATTGATAACAAGAGGGCGTTGGACTTCTTGTTAAAGCGGGAGGTCTCGAGTTCGAGCCTCATGAACAACCTCTTGGAAATAGCTTCCTAATTAATTAGGAGGAGCTACCAAGGATGGGTTGGGGTGTATGGGCTGCAGCCCCGTGATGGGCCGGCCCAATGTGGTGTGGGTATTACACAAGCGCTGACCATTCACTTTAAATTCCCCTTTTTCTTCACTCCAGACATCAACTGCGCCATGGGGATATACCTTACGCACTTGGAAAGGTCCGCTCCACTTTGATCTTAGTTTGCCAGGGAAGAGCTTGAGCCTAGAATTGAAAAGCAAGACAAGATCACCTTCTTGAAAATTCTTAGGCACAATGTGTTTGTCATGCCATCTCTTGATTATCTCCTTGTAGATCATGGCATTCTCATAAGCATCTAATCTCAGTTCCTTCAGCTCTTGCAATTGCAATCTCCTCCTCTCACCTGCTTCTTTCATATCATAATTGAACAACTTAATTGCCCAATATGCTTTATGCTCTAACTCCACAGGGAGATGAAATTTTTTTTCATAGATGAGCTTGTATATGGTGTAGTGCCAATAGGGGTCTTAAAAGCAGTCCTGTAAGCCCAAAGAGCATCATCAAGCTTCATAGACCAATCCTTTCGGGACCGGGATACTATCTTCTCCAAAATGCTCTTAATCTGCCTGTTGGAAACCTCCACCTGACCACTTGTTTGAGGATGATATGGGGTGGTAATTTTATGAGTTACCCCATACTTCTTCAGCAAAGCCTCAAACTTCTTTTCAATAATATGTGATCCCCCATCACTAATCACAACTCTAGGCGTCCCAAATCTAGGAAAAATTACCTTGTTGAAGAACTTGGACACCACCCTAGAGTCATTGGTTGGAGAGGCAATGGCTTCAACCTACTTGGACACGTAATCAATTGCCACAAGAATGTACTTGTTGCTGTAGGACGGTGGAAAATGTCCCATGAAATCAACTCCCCACACATAAAAAATCTCAACCTCCTGGATGTTGTTGAGAGGCATCTCATTCCTCCTGGAAATATTTCCTGTTCGTTGGCAAGCATCACAAGAGGCAATGAATCGGTGCACATCCTTGAACATAGAGGGCCAATAGAAAGCGGACTGGAGGATCTTGGAAGTGGTCTTGGAGGAACTAGCATGGCCTCCACAGGGTAAAGAATGACAATGAGTGATAACACTCTCTACCTCCTCCTCAGGGATGCATCGCCTGATAATCCCATCAGCACACCGCTTGAAAAGCAAAGGCTCATCCCAGTAATAGTGTCTAACATCATACATAAACTTCTTCTTCTGCTGGTAGGATAGCCTAGGTGGTAACTCATTGCAAACCAAATAATTGACAAAATCAGCGTACCAGGGCATCTTGGAATTTGCAAGAGTCAGGATCTGTTCAGTAATCCTGAAAAGATGGTCATGAGGAAAAGAATCATCAATAGGGGGCTCATATTGAGTACTCTCTAACTGGTCTGGAGTCAACCTGGAAAGGTGGTCAGCAACCAAATTTCATGTGCCCTTCTTGTCTCTAATCTCCAAATCAAACTCTTGAAGAAGAAGGATCCAACGAATCAGTATGGGCTTGGCCTCCTTCTTGCTCAAGAGATATCTAATAACAGCATGATCAGTGTAGACAATCACCTTGGCACCAACCAAATAGGACCGGAACTTCTCAAAAGCAAACACAATAGCTAGCAACTCCTTCTCAGTAATAGCGTAATTCATTTGAGCTCCATCAAGAGTCCTCCTGCTGGCATAGTAAATGGCATGAAGCTTCTTGTCCTTCCTTTGCCCCAAAATAGCTCCAACAACATAGTCACTAGCATCACACATGATCTCAAAGGGGAGATTCCAATCAGGGGGCTGCATAATTGGAGCTGAAATCAGTGCCTCCTTCAACCTGCAAAAAGAAACAAGACACTCCTTCGAAAAATCAAAGGAAACATCCTTCAAGAGCAGATTAGTAAGAGGCTTGGCAATTTTAGAAAAATCATGAATGAACCTCCTATAAAAACCTGCATGACTAAGAAAACTCCTTATACCCTTAACCGAAGTAGGAGGTGGCATCTTCTCAATGAGTTCAATCTTTGCCCTGTCAACCTCAATACCACGATTAGAAACCAAGTGACCCAAGACAATACCTTCCCTTATCATAAAATGGCATTTCTCCCAATTCAATACAAGGTTAACCTCTTCACACCTTTGTAAAACTCGTGACAAGTTAGACAAACAAGCATCAAAAGAAGCACCATATACAGAAAAGTCATCCATGAATACATCCATAATGTCCTCAATAAAGTCAGAAAAAATAGCCATCATACATCTCTGAAAGGTAGCAGGAGCATTACATAAACCAAAGGGCATTCTCTTATATGCAAATGTGCCATAAGGGCAAGTGAATGTGGTCTTCTCCTGGTCATCAGGGTGAATAGGGATCTGGAAAAATCCACTATAACCATCTAAATAACAGATGTGTGAATGCTTAGCTAACCTCTCTAACATCTAGTCAATGAAGGGAAGGGGAAAATGGTCTTTCCGGGTTGCCTTGTTTAATCTCCTATAATCAATGCACATTCTCCAACCCGTGACTGTCCTAGTAGGAATTAATTCATTCTTCTCATTCTTCACAATAGTCATACCCCATTTCTTAGGCACAACATGCACTGGACTAACCCACTGACGGACGAGTTTTTAGTCATCTTAAACCCGGTCAAAATAAAACCTAACAAACCTAAACAAGTAGTAGAGGCAAGCAAGGGTCGAATCCCACAAGGAGGAAGTGATCTTTCTAAGTGTTGATTAGCATGCAAAAGGCGTGTAACCGACAAGTAACAGGGTTTTTTTTGTATGATCGCAGAGTAACAAGGATGCAAGCTTTAGAGAAAGAATAAGTATGATGGGTGGAAGTATTCCACTAGACAAATATCCACACTGCAGATAAAACTGGTTGATCATTGATAACTATTGTTCCAAGTTCTTTTCACAATCTTATAGTCGTTCCCATCCTGATCGTAATTAACTACCAATTCAGACAGTTGTTGATAGTACTTACCACAATATCAATAGAAGAAAACCTTACTATCAATAAAGCAATAGCATTCAAACAAGGATATAGGATACATGCAAATAGAAGAAAACCTTACTACTTAACATGCAAATAACTCTCTCTCACAATTGCACACTCGTATTCCACTATATGTAACAATTGTGTTTGCTACTAGATATGCACTTGCATTCCGCTATATGCAAATCCTAGCACTATGATAAATATCGATAAACCTAGTTAGCAACTCTAGATAAATCAACACAAACCAATAGACAATATGCTCAAGAGAATTAAACCAACTTAATAAGATATAGAACAAGGAATAGAAATCTCACAACCAATCCATTGCAATGCTTCAATCGTCTAGCGAAACAAACGTGTTTAGTTCTCCATGGGTTAAAACCCTAGAGGTAGAATGAAAAACGAGTCTCCTATCTAAGACCTGGAAAAGATCTTAAATAGGCTAACGAAATAAACTTGACCTAAAAAGTAATAAAGGAAACAAGATAATAGAACTAGAAAATCCGAAATTGCAAAATAGGAAATAATATCTCGCTGGCCGCGAGGCGCTTAACAAGTCCACCGCGGGGCGGTGACTCCCACCGCGGGGCGGTGACTCCCACCGCGGGGCGCGGTGGCTTCCAGTTGCCTTCTCTGAGATCCACCACCGGGTCGTGGTGGCTTCTGGCGCGGGGCGTCAAGTTACACCGCGGGGTGTCCACCGCGGGGCGGCCAGTTCCACCGCGGGGCGGCGGTGACAGTGTCTTCTTCAGCTTCTGCGACACTTCCGTAAAAATTCCATAACTTTTGATTCCCAACTCGGATTGTGCTCATATTTTGAGGACTTGCAGTAGACTTCACGATATAACTCCTCGAATTGGAATCACTTCATTTGGACATCTGAGTAGAGATAACGAACCATTTTAATTCAGCACATTGTTCTTCTACTCTTCAATACACTTCAAACCTCTATAAATCCCATGATTTCTTCACTTCTCCACTCTAACTCCATAATCCACGATTGTGCTCTAAATCCATCCAAATGGCGCCTTAAACCTGGTAATAACCCCCAGATATGTACTACAAAATAGCACTGATCACCCACTCACTATCAGAAATAGGATAAATAATGCCCGCATCTAACAATTTCAGCTCTTCTTTTTTCACAACTTCTTTCATGTTTGGGTTAAGTCTTCTTTGATGCTCAATAGAGGGTTTATGATCATCTTCCATCAAAATCCTATGCATGCACATTGAGGGACTAATTTCTTTCAAGTCATCAATACAATATCCTAATGCTTTTCTATGCAATCTAAGCTCATGCAACAATTTCTCAACTTCATCATCACTTAGACTAGCATTGATATTCACAGGATATGTAGAATTAGATCCTAGGAACTCATAACTCAAAGTGGGTGGTAATGGCTTCAACTCCACCTTAGGTGCATCTTTAGACTCTTGTGTAGAGTCTGGGTCATCTCTTTTCAGGACCTCAGGAACGGCCCCAGGGAACTCTCTAGTGGACTCCAAATCAAGAACCACGTCAGCAAGTAGCTCAAGATTGTCAGCCTGGGTCACACTCTCAGTCAAGCAAAGCTCCAAAGGATCTTTAGAAATAATTGACATCATAGATCCTTGAGCTTCCTGGTCAATTACATCTACCCTGCAACCATCATCCTCAAAAGCAGGCTGTTTAATAGCTTTGGAAGGGTCTTCCTAATATAATAGGGAAATTCTTCCAAGAATAATGATAATACCCAACTTAACATTATTCCAAGAATATAGAGAAATTCTTATGAATGGATCTAAGGATTAAGTAACGGAATCGAAGCTTGCAGAAGTATGAAAACATACTTCTAAATATTTTAAATCACACATTAAGTTATCTCTTCACACCCTTATCGTTTTACAAATTATTTATAAACTTAACGCTTTTATAATTAAATTACCAACATTAATTTTCTTTTAAATCCACAACCATTTTCAAAGATATACTTTAAAATCATTAAATGGATTTAAAATTACTCGTTAAAATACTCTTATTATATAAATCAAAATATTATAAATTTCCTTATAATCAACAACATAAATTTTATCATTTCTATATGTACCTTTATCAAATCCCAAAACTACACTTTTAAAATTATAAGAATAAACTTAACTTCAACTCTTTATACTATCATTGTTATAAAATAACTGTACAATTAATATTAGTGTTTTAATAACTTGACCATTACTTTTAAATTTCCAAAACATTAAGCCATTTTAAAACCTTAAATATAGCACTAACAATTTGAATTCTCGAAATTAATTTGTTAAATAAAATAATTTGAAAATATTTTTGGAAATAATTTTAAAAATTCTCAATCCTAACAATAGGCCAAGAATCTTAAAATCATGGCCCTGATACCATAATTGTAACACCCCCTACTTATGTCGGTAGTGCCACATGCTAGTGACCTCAGACTATAAAATCAAAAGTCACCCAATGATGTAATCAGAACAATTATGGTTTAATTAAATAGATAAACATTAAATAATAACAGAGTAAATAGAGAAAGACTTGTATAAATAAAACTCAATCTTTTATTAAAATTTCTCTCGTAAAATTGAGAAGGATAGTTTACAAACGGTATTGAAATTACAGTGGAAGACTTTAAATAAATCGTAATTACATGACTAGAATATACAATTTCAAATATTACATTAATTGGAAAATTATCTTATATTCAAACAACCTTGAAAATTCTCTAAACTTCGACTGCAAGCCTTCATCTTCAATTGTTACTTTAAATCGTCTAAGACCAACCACTGATGTGCCGTATAGAACGAATGACACCAGCCAACTATGCAAGGATAAAAAAGGTTGGTTAGTCTAGTGAAAGACTACGCAAGGGTGAAAAATAGAATGGTTCTTGCAGTCATATATAGTCACGATTATTGTTTCCTGAATAAAACTTGATAAACGGTATATGACTATAGACTTCTACTGAAAAGAAAGAAAAGGTATGCTTAAAGAGTATACTCCAATGAACTGAGTCTTTTAAGAATTAAATGATTTTTGTTTGGGAACATTATATTCTTCACACAAATTTTTGAAAACGCCTCATTGAATATTTGGGTTCTCGACCAACCTCACCGCATAATGCGAATCCATATTGGAAAGGGGACTTACTTTAGACAAGAGACCGGGTGGGTTCCACGTTGTACTTCTCGCCCGAGGGTATATTTATTATGTGCAAAACGTCACTAATCTTATTTAATTCCAAAACGTGCATTTACGTTAAAGCTTTTAATCCATACCACTCTCCAAATGAGATATATATCATGTGACGAATCCCAAATTTCGGCACTAGCTAAGTGCATCACCACTTATGTACAATAAAGGTAGGTCATGACCAAAAGTATTAGGGCAATAATCCCCCTATTACCAAGTTATAAAGAAACAGCTAAACCTCACAAGGTAAATATCGTTCCTACGAATACTCGTGATAACTAGCATATAAGTCCACACCAAATTTCATCTAGCACCCTACAATAATAATAATATATATATGAGGGTCGTTGCAAGTAAATCTACAAACTAATAAATAAGGTTCATTTACACACAAATTTAACACACAAGTTCCCAAACAAAAAATTAAGACTATTTATCCCAACTTAATTAAGACAATAGATTAATTGTCAATTAAGAAAAATATGGAATAAATTGCAAGAGCGAACCACCACTTGCCTTGAATCACGAAGAACTTGAACGGCGTAACGGAGATGGTTGCTTTCGAAAAGCAAATTGGCTCCCTGGTTTATTTTCGTTCCAAAAGCGATTCTGGGATGTACCCAAATCAAACAACATAAATAATTTATGATTAGATAATCATTCAATAACAACATTTGAAGGATACAAGTCTCAATTTTTAATTGAATTTATTTATCTTTAAATAAATCAATTTCAAGGCTTTTCGATAAAGCGGTTATTTATACGATACTAAAAATCAATTAGTCGTATATTCTAAATAACTATATCATAAATAAATTGATCCAATAATTTATTTATAACCCTAATAATTTCTCACCCAAAATATTATCTAGACGAAGAGTTATAATTTAACCAATCATAATACAAGATAATACCCTCTAATCCAAATAAAATTATTTTGGCCTTACAAATTATTTAGCTAATTAAGAGTAATGTAACTAACCAAAATTAATCAAAACAAAGCCAAAATCAATCAAAAGAAATTCATGACCGGACATTACCACACAACTCGTTGGACCCTTGCCAGAGATCAGAGAAATTAGCCTTTGTCGGACCACCACCGGGGCTAGGGTTAGAGGGATTTTTTTAGGACTCAATGGTGGTTCTAGGGATGCCACCAATTACAAAAATAAAGCTAGGAGGGGGGCAAATTCCTTGGATGAACAGTCACGTAAATTCGGTTAGGGTTCTTGAGTTTGGAGGCAAAATTGGATGAATCTCCTCAATGGGTGTGGCCCTATTTATAGGTGTTGGAATGCCCTTCAAGAGATCTACACAATCATGTTTGATTTGGCTCGAGTCGATCCCGAATCGGATAGAATTTCGTCAACCAAATCAAGTGACGCATTTTTTGTACACACTTACCTTTCTTGAGCAAATTCGAGCGATTCAGGGGAAATTGATTCCCGACTTTAAGGGGCTATTATTGATGAGAATCAAACCTCCAAGGTGAGGCTTTTCTTCCCGGAAAGCTAGATCGTGACTAACCCAAGAGGGACTTCCTTATTCTTGGTTTCAAGGTGACTTCAAGGTGTTCTTGAGGGCACCTTCAATGGATCTTAAGCTCTTGATGGGGGAGGGATGAAATGGAGCTTGGAGACTTGAGGTCTTGGCCTCGACTTGGCTGATACAAAGGAGGGCCAAGGAATCCTCTTAGGAAGAGGATTCTTGGCTTGGATCTTGAGTTTTGGAAACAAGAACTAGTGTTTGATTGTTTAAGTGATTCGAATGAGATGAGAGATTAAAGAGTTTGTTTGCTTGAGTTGATAGAAGTAAATGGAAGGCCTTAGGGAGATATAATCAACCTAAGAGAAATATCCACTTCTATATTCTTCAACTGGTGAATAAGGAAGCCAAAGATGGATTTAAATAGTCTAAGCATTTCAGCCAACAAGGGAAAGCTTCTAATGAGCCTTAGTGAGTTGAAGCCCATATGCAAATGGCTCTTCAGACTCACTAAGGCAAGACTAGAATAATGAAACTAAATAACCAAAAGTACAAAGAGGATAAAAGCCTTAGAGGCTTGGATATAGGCGTGTGCATGAATGCCTTGGAATCGAAGCATGGTCGATGCTTGATTGTCGTGGCATTGATGCGTCGACGCCTTGGTGGTCAAGGCCCTGGCTCCTCCATTGTGAGGTATAAGACTTTGGCGCGGCCCTTGGGCTGGAGGCGTCCATCATCGAGACTCATCACTCTCCCCTTCTTAGCATCGAAGCGTCCTCACTTCGAGTGTGTTGGAAGTCCGGGATGTGGAGGAAGTGTGGTGGAGCGTCTTCCCTTCTTAAAGGTGAAAGTGGAGTGATGGAGACCGTCACTAACACAAAGAAGCACGAGCATACGAGAACCGTCGGGTGGCTCCTTGGGCACAACAAGATGGGAGGCCTCATGGGCGAGCATGGTAGCTGGCGGAATGGACCTACAACATGGGAACTCAACAAGAAAACATGAGACCATCCTACGGCTCCGGGTGGGACTATAGTCGCTCCGAGGCACGGGTCCAAGGGAGGAATGAGGCATCAGAGGAGCAACCCTAGTGGAGCCGAGTGTGTGAGTGATTCCATAAAATGGCCACAAAAGAGAAAGCTAGGGTGAGAACCTCACTCGGGGCAAGGAGTGGCATGTGGCAATCGATAAGGAAAGTGGAATCCCTCCCCTTCTTAAAAGGTTGGCTATCGGTTTTGAGGGCCAACCCAAAGATCTCCCAAAATGTGGTAGAAGAGAGTGAGTGCATGCGAGAGTCTTTGAGAAAAGCCCTAGAAGGTGTCGACAAGGCAACTACATAAAATTGGGGTTCAAAGGGAGTAGGGTGGTAGGGCCAAGGCGGCCAAGCTGGAGTCCCAAAAATGGCCCGGTGTGGGGCAATCCTTATAGGCCCAGGGTCAACATGAAAAGTATCATCCAAGCGGTGCCTATGATGGGGTCTAGGCATAATCCTCAAGGGGCCATGATCAACATGAAAAATCTGATGCAGGAGCTGCCTAGGGAAGGTTCTAGGCATGTCTAGTGTGTGGGCTAAGATAGAGTAGTCATTATCCTCAAAAGAATTCCTAAATACCATTGGATAGTGGAGGACTCCAAGGACAGCTCTAGGGCAAGGGTCATACAACAATAAAACATATGATACCAAAAGCAAATCAGAATAATAAGGCACCATTGCGCCAACAAGGCAAATGGAGAATGTAAGAACACAAGGTCCAAGTTCTATATGAAAGGCAAGGATGCATGTACACATGATGCCACTTCCCTTTGTAAGCCTAAGTAGATGCCCCATGATACAACAATTTAGACAATGAGCATACTTAGACATGGATAGAATGACATGTATCAAGTGAGGCCTCTTGGACATGAATTGAGACATGGAACTATAGTGCAAATAAGAGAACATAGTCCTAGATGCAAAATAGCTTGTCATCATGCAAAGTGCTCTATCTAAGAATGTAACATGAAACTCATGAAATGCGCCACTCAATGATATGCAAGAGGAAAGAGAGAAGAGGGACTCAACTTGGGTGGGAGGCGTTGAGGGCAACAATAGCGCAGGCAAAGGTGGTATCAAGGCGCAAGCCTCCGTCGGTGGTTCAGCCATGGGGCGCCGGCCGCCATGGTAGGGGTCGATGGGGAGCCGCCAATAGGCAACAAGGGGCTGCTCACGACGATGGATGGCGGCCAACCAAGTCGCGGCAGATCCAAGGGCGCGGCTAGCCGAGTGGGTGTCAAGGCACCGCTCTCCTTGGTGAGGCAAGGGCGCGACACCAAGGAGGAGGGGAGGGGTCACTCCGGGAGTGGGCACACCAGGCGGCGGTGGAGACCCGACGACCTCGAGGTGGGCCTTGGCGAGGGCGGGCTGTCGGTCACTCTGCACATCCAAAGGCGCCGGCCAAGGCGGTATGAAGGCGCAAGCCTCCTTTGGTGGGGCAGCCATGGGGCGTCGGCCTCCATTGGTGTAGGACAAAGGGAAGCCACCAATAGGCGACAAGGGGCCTATCGCGGCAATGGGCGGCAGGTAGGGGATGGGGATGATGGCCAAGGGGGGCCCCATGGAGGCCATCCGGTGATCGATGGCCTCCGCCGTGAGCTGCTCCTTAGCGGCCACGACCTTGTCCTCTCGGCGCCACACGGCCTCGGCAATGGTCTCGATACGGCGGCCTGCGGTGTGGGTGAAAGCCGAAGGGGGTTGCTCTAAGGTAGTTGTCAGCGCCGCGGCCACAGGGAGTGAGGCGGCCAAGTGGTGCTCAAGGGCGGCCATCCGGGCGTCGGTGGCCTTGGCAATCTTCTTCTCTTAGCGGAGGGCGGCGCGCAAGGCCTCGACGTGAGCTTTGGCGGCTTCCTCCTCGCGGCGGATCCTAGCCACTTCGCCGTGGGCAGCGCGCAAGGCTTCAGCGGCAACCTCCTTGCGCGGCTCTCCACGGCAAGCCGCACGGCAAACGACTCGTGGAAATGTATGGGCGGCAGCCACCCCGGGTCATGGCCTTTCGCGCGGGGAAGCGGCAGCCAGCCCGGGTCATGGCGGTCGAGCAGGCGCCGGGTCTGGCTTGGGCGCGAGCATATCCTCGGTGGCGCACATCCGCCCAAACCTCCTCTTCAAAGGTCTCGATGTACTCACCATATGGGTCTTCCTCATCATAGTGGTGGCGGAACTCATAAGCGGTTGTGGGCCTAGGGACGGCACATGGATAAGGACCCCCATATACGGATGTGGGTTCACGAGTGTGGCGTCGGCCCGGCAGCAGTCGAGCGGGATAAAACCAATATGGCTCGGCCATGGGGACTCACCTAGCACAAGCAATAGGCAAACCAAGTAAAAAGTCCCAAGCAAACAAAGCAATTCATACTTAAGAAAAGATTAATACATTAGGCTTAGGATAACCTAATCAAAGCAATGCAAGCAATAAGGCAAGCAAATCAATGCTCTAGGCAACCAAGGCAATCATACGAATAAGGAGGGAGCAAGATAAGCCTAGCCAATCAAGTAATGCAACAATGAAGGCTCAAGTCAAGGGACAAGCACTACCACAAAAATAGGATTTTAACCCGGGCATAAAACGAAATATAACCCGGATATAACCCAGAAATGGTCTGGTATCTTGGTTGAGGGTGTAATAGGGTATATAACCCGGATCTGTTAAGACACGCCCGGGTTAAAAAGGTCCCCAAAATGCCACCTTGAAAGTGTACTTTTTAACCCGGATATGTTTTGACACGCCCGGGTTAAAAAGTCTCCTTTATATCACACTGAAACTCGACTATATATCTCGGATTTCACATACGTTCGGGTTAAAAAATGGGACTTTAGGCTGGATTTTTTTCGCATACATCCGGGTTAAAAAGGTCGATTATATAGTTGGTTCTTCTTTTATCCGGGTTAAATGGTCGTCCATGTTATATGTTCTGTTACACCTAATAATCCGGATATTGTCGATCCGGGTTATATTATAATTTTTTAAACTGTAATAACCTGATTGTTTTTTCAATATTCCCCATGTACTATACAATTGCTTTTCAGTTCAATACATAAATCCATACAAAGCAAGCATCAAACATCTATAATAGTCAATAACAAGCCCATGTCATTTGTCATTTCAACACAAGATACATCAATATCTGAATTCATTCATCGTAAACACAATACTACAATCCTAGGAAAGAACAATCCAAACTTAGTGTACGTAGACAAAGATAAGTACAAAGTCATCATAGTTATCACCTAGAAAACTTTACAACTGAAGCAGCAAAAGCAACCTGCACGATTCTTCAAATCCAATACGAACCGTTTCATCTCTATGTCACTCTAACAAGAACAGGTACCAACTGTTGGGCCCATCATTCTCCAAGAGGATCAAACGAGCAAGTTGGGCCAATATCCAAACAGATTCGGAAGCCAAGAGAAACCAGGAGGAGGCGTCGAACATTCCTCAGACGCGTAGGATCCAACCAGTTCCGAAGATCTTGCCCAGCACATTAAATGCTCGAATCGATGGCAACGGCTATGGCATTAAACACAGAGATAATGTTGGCAATCAAGATCAAATCCTGAAGATCTCGCCCAGAATTAATAAGAAATATTGCAAACGATGAAGTAATGGACACAAGATGACAATTACCATATATAGATCACGATAAGGCAAGTAATGGATACACACGTCTACATCCTGCATTCAAGAACTTGCTTCAAAAAGAACTTGAGAGTGCACCCAGTCTAGCTCAGTCTCCTCGAAATATCGCTCAGTCACCACCGGTCGAGTCACAGAATCACAGATCGAACAGGATCCGATCTTTTGTCCTCCAAGGATAAGTTGTACTTCGATCTGATTCAATCATAAATAGATCAATAAAGTTACCTTGCTATTTCGTATCTATTCTTTATTTGTTGATTGTCTGTTTGGTTTGGATTGATTTCTATTACCCGATCGACTCGTTACCCCGTCTAAGGCGATTTAGGTCGTCCGATCTTTTCACCCCAACACAATTTGGCGCCCACCGTGGGGCAACTTGCCGATCACCATCTCAAAACCTTCCAACCATGACTATCAACCCATCTACCGGTACCGAGGAGCCACGCCTCGAAGACAACACCCAAGCTCAAGGAAACACGACCGAAAATCCTACCCAACCCAATTCCAAGAGCTTGCCCAAAAAATGGCTGCCCTACAAGAGGAACTTGCCCAGCAACGCCAAAAGACCGAAGCCTTGGCTACCTTATCCACCCAATCCGAGGCCAAAATTGCACAACTAACCCGTGCAAATGAGTCTCTTAAGTCGCAGGTACAATCAATGGCTTCTGGATCCAGGCGGATGCCCGTCCATAGCAGCGTCTAGACGCGCCTTAACATGGATGGCGTCGAACTGACCCCTCCGAGCGTACGGCATCCCGGATATACTGAGGGTACATCTTGAACTCCTTTGGTTAATCCATTTTCGACTAACAATGTTACTTTCTCCACACCGATCGGGTGAGCAGGGACCCGAATCAATGAACCACAGGGTACCAATACTCCCAACATCCTAGCTCTCGTCCAGCAGACGCTCAATCAACATATGAAGACGCTTGACGATCGCATCGCTAGGATTCCCGGAGTTCCGCAGCCGATCGAGAAGGAGACGTCAGGCGGATTTGAAGAATCTTCGTTCGTCGAGGAGATCGCTAGGGTCGAGATCCCAAAGAAATTCCATCTCCCCACCATGGCGACGTTCGACGACACCAACGACCAAGATGATCACATTTCTCTCTATAAACAAAAATTAATGACTGCGTCTGTTCCAAAGGAGAGCCGCGAGGCTGTCATGTGCAAAAGCTTTGGCACGACTCTCGCGGGTCCCACACTGACCTGGTTTATGCATTTGCCTCAGGGAGTGATCGCATCATTCGCAGACTTGGTCAATTCCTTCAAGTTCCAATTCGCTAGCAGTCGGAAGCTCGAAAGACAATCGAGTGACCTCTATCGAATCACCCAAAGGTATAATGAACCTCTCCGAAGCTATCTTAACATGTATAATAAGGAAAAAGTCGCGATCCCCCATTGCGACGTCACCACCTCCATCGAAGCCTTCCGCCAAGGTTGGATCAAAGACAGCAACCTCTACAACGAGATCACCAAGTACCCGTGCATAAGCTTTGAAGATGGCCAGGCCAAAACCATGGCCGAGGTACGTTTGGAAGAAGATCGTGAGTCACGAAAAGCCTCTCATGGACCTGACCAATCTGATCGCAAATCCTCCTCCGACAACCGTCGTGACAGACGCCATCACCCTTATCCTTGTAATCGAAACGAGCAAAATCAGGTAAACTATTTCCAAGACAGGTCTCAAGACTGGAGAGATGGTCCGACGTTGCCTCCCAGGGTTCAATCTTACAACTTCAATGTTTCCGTGTCGGAGCTCGTCAAGAGTTTCGACAAATATGGAAAAGAGGTAAGATGGCCCCGAAAGAGCGACCGACCAGATGTCAAAAAGGACATGAGCCGATGGTGCGAATTCCACGGTGACCACGGTCACTCGACGGATGAGTGCATCGCCTTGCGTAAAGAGGTTGCTCGCGCAGGGGCTCCTGCGTGACGTAATCTCGGAACGAGCCAAATCCACCATGGAGCGACGAGATCAGGTAAAAAAAGACAAACCTCCGTCTCCTGTCCACACAAAAATTGTCAATACTATTTCAGGTGGTTCAGACGTATGTGGAAACACGTACTCCATGGCCAAACGACATGCAAAGGAGAGCAAAGGCAGTAAGCCCAAAACGCCAGAGTTCAGACCAAACAAGGTCTCCGATCTCCCGACGGTCACGTTCGACGAATCCGATGCCGACGGATCGGAAAGCCATCACGACGGTCTGGTAATCTCTTTATCTATCGGGAACTGTTTGATACGTAGAGTTCTAATCGATACAGGAAGTTCGACCAATCTCTTGACCTTTGACGCCCTCAAAGGGATGGGTTTGGGTGAGGACAACCTGATCAAGAAATCGACTCCACTAGTCGGATTCAGTGGCGAAGTTAAACACACTATCGGCGAAATAGTTCTCATAACGTACGCCGGAGGAGTCAACCAACAGGTGAAATTTTTAGTCCTAGATTGTCCGTCTCCCTATAATTGCATTCTTGGCAGGCCATGGATACACGCTATGAAGGTGGTACCTTCGACGTACCACCAAATCATCAAGTTCCCTACCAAGTGGGGAGTCCAATAAATCAAGGGAGACCAGAGGGCGGCCAAGGAATGCTACGTCACCTCCATGAAAAGCGCCGTCGAGCATAGGGTCGCATAGCAATCACAGAGCGACGAAGGACCTAATCGATACGTCGAACCAGAAATGGAAAAACTCGACGAGATCATACTAGATCCTTCAAAGCCAAACCAAACGGTAAGGGTCGGGTCGGACCTGGACGACTCGACCAGACAACAAATTCTTGATTTTCTCAGATCCAATACTGATTGTTTTGCGTGGTCACATGAAGACATGGTCGGTATATCTCCAAACATTATTACTCATAAGTTGAACGTAGATCCATCTCACCCCCCTATAAAGAAAAAACGCAGGAAATTCGCCCCAGAGCGAAACAAGATCGTCGACGACGAAGTCAAGAGCTTGTTGGAAACAGGAAAAATAAGGGAAGTAACCTACCCCGAGTGGCTGGCCAATGTGGTCGTAGTCCAAAAGAAGAATGACAAATGGAGAGTCTGCATCGACTTCACCGACCTCAACAAAGCCTGCCCTAAAGACTCATTCCCACTTCCTCACATCGACGCCATGGTTGACGCGATGGCAGGGCACAAAATGTTAACCTTCATGGACGCGTTCAGCGGCTACATTCAAATCCTCATGGAACCCGAGGACCAAGAGAAAACAACATTCATCACAAGCCAAGGAATCTATTGTTACAAAGTAATGCCCTTCGGACTAAAAATGCAAGGGCTACTTATCAACGATTGGTCAACAAGATGTTTAAAGACCAGATCGGGGACACGATGGAAGTCTACATAGATGACATGTTGGTCAAATCAAAAAATAAGGAAGATCATATCGACCACCTTCGCGACAGCTTCGAGGTACTAAAAAGATATAACATGAAATTAAATCCTATGAAATGCTCTTTCGGGGTGTCGTCAGGAAAGTTCTTGGGGTACATGGTGACACAAAGAGGAATAGAAGCCAACCCAGAATAGGTCAAGGCCCTCATCAACCTCCGATCCCCTTCATGCGTCAAGGACGTGCAGAAATTGACAGGTCGGATAGCAGCTCTGAACAGATTCATCTCGAAGTCATCCGACAAGTGCAAACCCTTTCACGACGCTCTCAAGAAGAACAAATCCTTTCAGTGGACGGAAGAGCACGAAGGTGCATTTCAAGACCTAAAGAAATACCTTGCCAGTCCCATGTTGCTAACCAAACCCAAGGACGACGAGCCACTATTGCTATATCTAGCAGTATCGGAGTCCGTCGTGAGTGCAGTACTGGTTAGAGAAGAGGATGGCAAGCAATTGCCGATATACTATGTCAGTCGAACGTTATTGCCAGCAGAAACAAGGTACTCGTCGCTAGAAAAACTTGTACTATCACTGGTAATGGCATCGAATAAACTCAAACCATATTTCGAATCCCATACTATAATTGTCTGCACTAATCATACCATGAGAGCAATCACGAGGAAACCTGAATTCACAGGACGAATGGCCAAGTGGGCCATACACCTCAGCGGCTATGACATCGAGTACGAGCCCAGAACAGCGATCAAGTCGCAAGCCCTGGCTGACTTTGTGGCAGACTTCAGCCCGACCCTAGAGCAAGAAGCCACCAAGGAAGCAACACAGTTACTCGCGATGGGGGAAATAGGTAAATGGGAGCTCCACACAGATGGTGCGTCGAAAGCCAGAGGATCGGGGCTAGGGGTCATGCTGAAATCGCCACAAGGGGACAAGATAGCCCAGGCTGTGAGATGCGAATAGGACGCGACCAACAATGAAGCTGAATACGAAGCACTTATATTTGGGCTCATCCTGGCCCGTGACCTAGGAGTCCAGGAAATTGAAGTCATTTGCGACTCCCTCTTAGTTGTAAACCAAATACAAGGGTCGTACAAAGCAAAGGACGTCAGGATGATAGCTTACCTGGGAGTGGTCAAGAAGTTGATCGACCAATTCCAAACGTTCGACATCCGACAGGTACCCAGAGATCTTAACTCTCAAGCTGACACACTAGCCAATCTGGGGTCCGTCCTGGATCCAAAGGAATTTCCGAACATCCCATTGGCACACGTCATGACACCAGCTATCCCGGAAACACCCAAGGAGTCGATCACACCATTAGAGGAACTTGTCACGATGGAGATAGGCGACCGACCAGAAGAAGACAATGTCCAGTCGTCATGAGCGCTGATGATGTCTTCTTCTGGTCTGTCACCTATCTCCATCGTGACAAGTTCCTCCAATGGTGTGATCGACTCCTTGGGTGTTTCCAGGACAGCTGGTGTCATGACGTGTGCCAATGGGATGTTCGGAAATTCCTTTGGATCCAGGACGGACCCCAGATTGGCTAGTGCATCAGCTTGAGAGTTAAGATCTCTGGGTACCTATCTGATGTCGAACGTTTGGAATTGGTCGATCAGCTTCTTGGCCACTCCTAGGTAAGCTATCATTCTGACGTCCTTTGCACTGTACGACCCTTGTATTTGATTTACGACTAAGAGGGAGTCACAAATGACTTCGATTTCCTAGACTCCTAGGTCACGGGCCAGGATGAGCCCAAATATAAGTGCTTTGTATTCAGCTTCGTTGTTGGTCGCGTCCCATTCGCATCTCACGGCCTGGGCTATCTTGTCCCCTTGTGGCGATTTCAGCACGACTCCTAGCCCCGATCCTCTGGCGTTCGACCCACCATCTGTATGGAGCTCCCATTTACCTGTTTCCTCCGTCGCAAGTAACTGTGTTGCTTCCTTGGTGGCTTCTTGCTCTAGGGTCGGGCTGAAGTCTTCCACAAAGTCAGCCAGGGCTTGCGACTTGATCGCTGTTCTGGGCTCGTACTCGATGTCATAGTCGCTGAGGTGTATGGCCCACTTGGCCATTTGTCCTGTGAACTCAGGTTTCCTCATGATTGCTCTCATGGGATGATTAGTGCGGACGATTATAGTATGGGATTCAAAATATGATTTGAGTTTGTTCGATGCCATTACCAGTGATAGTACAAGTTTTTCTAGCGACGAGTACCTTGTTTCTGCTGGCAGTAACGTTCGATTGACATAGTATATCGGCGATTATTTGCCGTCCTCTTCTATGATCAGTACGGCGTACACGGCGGACTCTGACACTGCTAGATATAGCAATAGTGGCTCGTCGTCCTTGGGTTTGGTTAGCAACATGGGACTAGCGAGGTATTTCTTTAGGTCTTGAAATGCAGCTTCGTGCTCTTCCGTCCATTGAAAGGATTTGTTCTTCTTGAGAGCGTCGTGAAAGGGTTTGCACTTGTCGGATGACTTTGAGATGAATCTGTTCAGAGCTGCTATCCGACCTGTCAAATTTTGCACGTCCTTGACGCATCGGGGGGATCGGAGGTTGATGAGGGCCTTGACCTGTTTTGGGCTGGCTTCTATTCCTCTTTGTGTCACTATGTACCCCAAGAACTTTCCTGACGACACCCCGAAAGAGCATTTCATAGGATTTAATTTCATGTTATATCTTTTTAGTACCTCGAAGCTGTCGCGAAGGTGGTCGATATGATCTTCCTTATTTTTTGATTTGACCAACATGTCATCTATGTAGACTTCCATCGTGTCCCCGATCTGGTCTTTAAACATCTTGTTGACCAATCGTTGATAAGTAGCCATTGCATTTTTAGTCCGAAGGGCATTACTTTGTAACAATAGATTCCTTGGCTTGTGATGAATGTTGTTTTCTCTTGGTCCTCGGGTTCCATGAGGATTTGATTGTAGCCGCTGAACGCGTCCATGAAGGTTAATATTTCGTGCCTTGCCATCGCGTCAACCATGGCGTCGATGTGAGGAAGTGGGAATGAGTCTTTAGGGCAGGCTTTGTTGAGGTCGGTGAAGTCGATGCAGACTCTCCATTTGTCATTCTTCTTTTGGACTACGACCACATTGGCCAGCCACTCGGGGTAGTTGACTTCCCTTATTTTTCCTGTTTCCAACAAGCTCTTGACTTCGTCGTCGACGATCTTGTTTCGCTCTGGGGCGAATGTCCTGCGTTTTTTCTTTATAGGGGGGTGAGATGGATCTACGTTCAACTTATGAGTAATAATGTTTGGAGATATACCGACCATGTCTTCATGTGACCACGCAAAAAAATCAGTATTGGATCTGAGAAAATCAAGAATTTGTTGTCTGGTCGAGTCGTCCAGGTCCGACCCGACCCTTACCGTTTGGTTTGGCTTTGAAGGATCTAGTACGATCTCGTCGAGTTTTTCCATTTCTGGTTCGACGTATCGATTAGGTCCTTCGCCGCTCTGTGATTACTATGCGACCCTATGCTCGACGGCGCTTTTCATGGAGGCGACGTAGCATTCCTTGGCCGCCCTCTGGTCTCCCTTGATTTCTTGGACTCCCAACTTGGTAGGGAACTTGATGATTTGGTGGTACGTCGAAGGTACCGCCTTCATAGCGTATATCTATGGCCTGCCAAGAATGCAATTATAGGGAGACGGGCAATCTAGGACTAGAAATTTCACCTATTGGTTGACTCCTCCGGCGTACGTTGTGAGAACAATTTCGCCGATAGTGTGTTTAACTTCGCCACTGAATCCGACTAGTGGAGTCAATTTCTTGATCAGGTGGTCCTCACCCAGACCCATCCCTTTGAGGGTGTCAAAGGTCAAGATATTGGTCGAACTTCCTGTATCGATTAGTACTCTACGTATCAAACAGTTCCCGATAGATAAAGAGATTACCAGACCATCGTGATGGCTTTCCGATCCGTCGGCATCGGATTCGTCGAACGTGACCGTCGGGAGATCGGATACCTTGTTTGGTCTGAACTCTAGTGTTTCGGGCTTACTGCCTTTGCTCTCTTTTGCATGTCGTTTAGCCACGGAGTACGTGTTTCCACATACCTCCGAACCACCTGAAATAGTATTGACAATTTTTGTGTGGACAGGAGACGGAGGTTTGTCTTGTTTTACCTGATCTCGTCGCTCCATGGTGGCTTTGGCTTGTTCCGAGATTACGTCACGTAGGAGCCCCTGCGCGAGCAACTTAGCGACCTCTTTACGCAAGGCGATGCACTCATACGTCGAGTGATCGTGGTCACCGTGGAATTCGCACCATCGGCTCATGTCCTTTTTGACGTCTGGTCGGTCGCTCTTTCGGGGCCATCTTACCTCTTTTCCATATTTGTCGAAACTCTTGACGAGCTCCGACACGGAAATATTGAAGTTGTAAGATTGAACCCTGGGAGGCAACGTCGGAGCATCTCTCCAGTCTTGAGACCTGTCTTGGAAAGTGTTTACCTGATTTTGCTCGTTTCGATTACGAGGATAGGGGTGATGGCGTCTGTCACGACGGTTGTCGGAGGAGGATTTGCGATCGGATTGGTCAGGTCCATGGGAGGCTTTTCGTGACTCACGATCTTCTTCCAAACGTACCTTGGCCATGGTTTTGGCCTGGCCATCTTCAAAGCTTCTGCACGGGTACTTGGTGATCTCGTTGTAGAGGTTGTTGTCTTTTATCAAACCTTGGCGGAAGGCTTCGATGGAGGTGGTGATGTCGCAATGGGAGATCGTGACTTTTTCCTTATTGTACCTTTTAAGATAGCTTCGAAGAGGTTCATTATACCTTTGGGTGATTCGATAGAGGTCACTCGATTGTCTTTCGAGCTTCCGACTGCTAGTGAATTGGATCTTAAAGGAATTGACCAAGTCCGCGAACGATGTGATCACTCCCTAAGGCAAACGCATAAACCAGGTCAGTGCGGGACCCGCGAGAGTCGTGCCAAAGCTTTTGCACATGACAGCCTCACGGCTCTCCCTTGGAACGGACACAGTGATTAATTTTTGTTTATAGAGAGAAATGTGATCATCTGGGTCGTTGGTGCCGTCGAATGTCGCCATGCTGGGGAGATGTAACTTTTTTGGGATTTCGAACCTGGCGATCTCTTCGACGAACGGAGATTCTTCGAATCCACCTGACGTCTCCTTCTCGATCGGTTGTGGAACTCCGGGAATCCTAGCGATACGATCGTCAAGCGTCTTCATATGTTGGCTTAGCGTCTGCTGGACGAGAGCTAGGATGTCGGGAGGATTGGTAACCTGTGGTTCATTGATTCGGGTCCTTGCCGACCAGATCGGTGTGGAGAAAGTAACATTGTTAGTCGAAAATGGTTTAACCAAAGGAGTTCGAGATTTACCCTCAGTATGTCTGGGATGCCGTACGCTTAGAGGGGTCGGTTCGACGCCATCCATGTCAAGACGCGTCTGGATGTTGCTATGGACGGGCATCCGCCTGGATCCAGAAGCCATTGATTGTACCTGTGACTTAAGAGACTCATTTACACGTGTTAGTTGTGCAATCTCGGCCTCAGATTGGGTGGATAAGGTAGCCAAGGCTTCGGTCTTTTGGCGTTGCTGGGCAAGTTCCTCTTGTAGGGCAGTCATTTTTTGGGCAAGCTCTTGGAATTGGGTTGGGGTAGGATTTTCGGTCGTGTTTCCTTGAGCTTGGGTGTCATCTTCGAGGCGTGGCTCCTCGGTACCGGTAGGTGGGTTGATAGTCATGGTTGGAAGGTTTTGAGATGGTGATCGGCAAGTTGCCCTACGGTGGGCGCCAAATTATTTTGGGGCGAAAAGATCGGACGACCTAAATCGCCTTAGACGGGGTAACGAGTCGATCGGGTAATAGAAATCAATCCAAATCAAACAGACAATCAACAAATAAAGAATAGATACGAAATAGCAAGGTAATTTTATTGATGATTGAATCAGATCGGAGTACAACTTATCCTTATAGGAAAAAAGGTCGGGTCCTGCTCGACAGGTGTTTTTGTGATACGACCGGCAGCGATTGAGCAAGATTTCGGGGAGACTGAGCCAGAGTGGGTGTACTCTCAAGTTCTTTTCGGAGCAAGCGAGCGAATGCAGGATGTAGACGTGTGTGTTCTTCCTTGCCTTGTCGTGATCGATCTATATATGGCAATTGCTCCCTTTCGACCGTTATTCTCGTCTCATAATACCTCTTATTAAATTCGAGCGAGATCTTAGGGATATGCCCTTGATTGCCAGCTTTATGTCTGCGTTTAATGCCATAGCCGTTGCCACCGATCATGCATTTAATGCCTTGGGCGAGATCTTCGGAATAGGTCGGATCCTACGCGTCTGAGAGATGTCCGACGCCTTCTTCTGGTTTCACTTGGCTTCCGACTCTGCTTGGATCTCGGCCCAGCTTACTTGTTTGATCCTCCGAGATCTTTGGAATAGGTCGGATCCTACACGTCTGAGAGATGTCCGACGCCTCCTTTCGGATTTTATACCGGATTGGTATAAAATCCGGTTTATATTTTTATCCAATTAACCCAGACTACTATCAAACCGGGTTAATATCTTAGAAGATTTTCAAATCCCCGACCCAATTAACCCGGGCGTGTTTTGTATCTCCTTATCCGGTGTATATTCTTACCTAATATACCGGATATTGTCCTAAAAAACACGCCCGGGTTATTCTCGTAGCATGTTTATTTATTGAATCGCTCAAATAACCCGGGCGTTTGGCATTGTGTTCGGGTTATAAATATTTTTCATGGTAAATTTTAAAGGAAAATTCATTTTTTTATGTTTGTACACCCCTATTATACCGAAAATTTCACAACCGGATTATTAGATTTGGGATTAAAAAGTCATTTTTGTGGTATTGAAACTAGGCCTCGGTGGAGCATGTGATTCGCCAAGCTTGACTAGACTTAAGTACTTTGCAAACTCTCCAAAAGTGAATGACTTAGGCTAAGGATTAAAGTCCAACTTCAAGACTTAGAATGATGGGAGAGGAAAAGAGAGTTAGTGGGCTGCCATATGGGCAATGAAGGGAGAGAAAAGGCAATGGCAAGCAACTAGAAGAAAATGGAGAGGTAGGCTTAGTGGCCCAAGTTGCCAAGTGAAGGAAGAGAGAGCCCACAAGATTGATGTGTGATTTGTTGTGGCCTAACCGAAAATACTAAGTTATGTTATTTTATATTTTTTTTTCTAGGCCTTTGCCTTTTTCTTTTGGCCTCTTGTAAATCCTTAGGCTTTTTCAATGGCTTGGATGAGGGAGGCCGAAATTTGAAGCATGGGGCCACACTTTTTGGGGCTGCAAAGGGTGGCAACAAGGGTGTTGTTTTAGAGAGTGGCAATGTCCCTTTTTGGGTGGAACAAAGCTTGAGAAGAGGAAAAGAGTGTTGCTGACTTGCCACTTAAATTCAAACCCTTTTTCAACCTCATAATGGCTAGCTTCCTAGCTTCTCTATCCCAAACAAATCAGCCAAGAGTCCATTTTGGCATTTACCCAAATAGCCTATGGCAACCAAATTTGCAAAGGAGGAAAGAAACTTGAAGTTTAGCCAAAAATAGCTTAGTCACATGCAACACTAATGATGTGACCCCGCCTCCCATGACAGCTACAAAGGAGGAGCATGCCATGAGCCTTTGCTCAGAGGGCCTAGTGACATGGTCTAGGTCCAAGGCCATCGCCGACGCCGTGCACTCGCTAGTCACTCGCGTCATCGCTGGCCAAGGTAGCCCGGAGACCGAGCCCAGACTCATCGTCCTCGCCACCATCGGCATCGGAGAATCGAGCCCATCGCAGCCGGCACCGGGTGCATCCACTGCCGAGCCAGTCGACTCATTGTCGCCGCCGCTCCCAGTGTCTGCGTCCATCGCCTTGCCGCCACCGGGTTAATCACTTAGAGGTTTATTTGCCTCTGTTTTGACATTGTTTTTGAGACATTTCTACTTTTGGTAACTTGCTTGTTTTAAGTAGTTTCCTTTTATAGTAGTTTCCATATTTAGGGTGTGTGCCTATTGCATGTTGCATGGGCTAGCCCATTAGGCTCGACTCGGCCCATCCGAGTTCTCACCTCTAGTATTTAAGTTAAACTTTGTTATTGTTATTTATTAAGTTCAATTTAATCAAAGCTTAAGTTGAGTCAAATCTCCTTCCTTTGATCGGACGTCAACCTATCTATCTTCGCATCCCCTTCACCCGCGCCGACGCTACGACAATCGCTTGAACCTTTCAAGCAAAGTCTTCCTTCGCATCTCCCTTCACTTCGCGCCGACGCTACGGCAAAGACTTGTCCTTTCAAGTCATCTATCACCAACCATCACACCATCGCCATCCATTCAATCGCTTCCGCAATCGCACCCACAATCGGACCCACTCCATCGTTGTCGCCGTCGCTAGCTCTTCGCTTGTGACACTCACCATCACCATCGCTATCGCCGTCGCCATCGAGCCCAGACTCGAACCCAGTCAATCGCTCGCCAACACCATCGCAACCACCATCGTCTTCACCATCGCCGCCGTCGTCGCTGTCTTGACACTCGTCGTGACATCCATCGTCGCCGCCGCCGATACCACCCAGGCACTCACCACCGGGTTCACCATCGGCCACCACCGTGTCCGATAACCTCAAAAGTTACTATTCCTCTTGCCACCGTCTTGTCAAGCTTTCGTGCAATTTGACAGACAGCTAAAGTCGTATCGCCTAATCAAAATAATCCTAACAAACCTAACTCAGTAGAATAGGCAAGTAAGGGTCGAATCCCACAGGGAGGAGTTGTTTATCCTTATGTAGATTGCATGCAATAGTAACAATGAGGGGTTTTGGTTGGTTGATTGTAAACAAAGTAAACAAAACAAACAGAAGCAAAGGGTTTTATCAATTTGAGAAAAAACACTTAGCCAAACAAATATCCACCATTCATTTGATTGATTGGTCCTAGGTTATCTCTATTCCTTCCTTTGATTATTCCTTTCCCTATTCTGAAATAGTTACTAGTCCAACTAGTCTTAGCAACCCTTACTATTGAACGCACGAGAAACTATCAAGATTTAGAACAACAGCAGCATAGAACATAGGAATTAACCAGGATACATACAACACCGATGTTTCGCAGCATTTAGCACATAATCAATTCTCTTTCATAATAAACTAGTCCAACTAGTCCTAGAATATCATGGATGCTACAATAGATAAGGAATCTCAACTCGAAATATCCAAACCCTAGCAATAGACAATTACTAATATCAACTAGGTGATCAATCTAGTCAAATCAATAATAATCAATATGAATAAGCTCAAGAGAAAAGATATAATCCAAAGGAATAGAAAATAAAGTTATAACCTCACAATCAAATCATACGAAGGCTTCAAATGTCGGACTAAGCAAAGGGTGCTTAGTTCTTCATAGTTCTTGGAAACAATAAACTTCAAAGGGAAAAATGCTGAATGGAAACAACGTTGAATGCAAAATAAGTCTGTTAGAGAAACTAGGTTAAATAACCTAACCCTAAACTAAAGTAAAAAGATAACGAAAATGATCTAAAAGGAAATAAAATATAAAGTATGAAATAATAAAAGAAAAGAAAAATCGGAATAAAATAAAGAAACTTCGGACGAAGATCGCCGCGCTCGCCGCCGTGTCATTCCGCGATCGCGGAAGTAATTCCGCGGTCGCGGAAATTAAAACTTTGCCCTCGACTTGTGCTCGCTGATGGGATTTTCTACGGTCGCGGAATATTTTCCGCGGTCGCGGAAAATGGCTTTTCTCGCTCGTTCATCTCGAATTCTCCGCGATCGGCTTCCAAACTTGCCCGCGGTCGCCCTTGGTCGCGGATCCTCCTTTCTTCTCCTTCATGTGGCACTTTCTTCTACTCTTCCTTGGTCTTCTCAAGTGGTCTACTCCTCGTCTTCTGGATATCTTCGTTTAAGCTCCTCTAAACCACCAATTCTACACTTCTTCTCCTCAACTCCATACTCCACAGTTGTGCTCTAAACCCATACAAATGGCACCCAAAATACCGGTAATAACTCCTAGATAAGCACTACAAAGTAGAGCTGATCAAACTCCCCCATGCTTAAACCTTGCTCGTCCTCGAGTAAGCTAAAAGAAACCTACTCCTTCATTCAAATCCCCAAGGTCTCAGGAAGCATAGAGAAATCATCTCCACTAAGAATCGCACCTAAACACGAAACTCCAAGGCACCAATACAATATGCACAACTGACCAGCTCTATTTTGTAGTGCTTATCTAGGAATTGTTACCGGTGTTTAGGGTGTCATTTGTATGGGTTTAGAGCACAATTGTGGAGTATGGAGTTGAAGTGAAGAAGTGTGGATTTGGTGGTTTGGAGGAGCTAATTGAAGACATTCAGAAGACGAGGAAAAGACCACCTGAGGAGACGAAGAAGAATAGAAGGAAGAGCCACACGAATGATCAAAGAAGACAAGAGTCGCGAGCTGCCGCGACCAAGAAGGAAGAAGGAAAGCAACCGCGGCGGAAGGCGAGACGCGGAGCCAAGAGTGTCACTGCCGCGACCGCGACGAAGTCATCCGCGCCCGCGGAAAATTCCAGCACCGAATCCGTTCGAGAGCAAAAAGTTAATTTCCGCGACCGCGGAAATCACGCCGCGGCTGCGGAAGTACACGCTGGCGAAGCCTTTGTTTTTCCGAAATTTTATTTTTATTTCCTTTTTCGTTAAGTATTTTTATTTCCGTTTTTATTTTTTTATGGAAGATATTGTTAGTTATCTTTTGAGTTAGGTTTAGCTAAGATTAGACCTAGTTTTCCGAGAACTAAATCATCGTTCAGTTTTAGTTTACATTTTGTTCTTTTCCCTAGTTCTTGCTCACAAACCATGAGAAGGAACTAATTTCCATTATTCTGCCTGACGATTGAAGCCTTCAGTTTGATTTGGTTGTGAGGTTATAAATCTTGTTCTATTTCCTTTGGGTTGTTTTGATTATCTTTTGCTCATTCATATTGATTATTATTGATTTTGCTTGTTGGACGCAACTAGTTGTTATTGGTAATATTCTATTGCTAGGGTTTGGTTATTTCGGGTTGAAATTCCTTATCTAGAGTAGCAAACACAATTTGCATGAACGGGTTGTGAATGTTTATTGTGAAGAGAATCAATTGCATGTTAAATACTGCGGGTTGTGGTGTTGCATGTGTCCTGGTTAATTCCTATGCTTACTGCTGCTGTTGAATTAAATCCTGAAGGTTGGTAGGGATTGTTTGATAGTTAGGGTTATTAGGACTGGTTGGACTATTAACTATTTTAGAATAGGGACAAGAACAACCATTGGATTGATTGAATAAGAGAGACCTAGGATCAACCTATCATACTGAAGTGTGGATATTTGTTAGGTAGAATACCCTCACCATTCATATTTACATTCACTTTAATCATTGCTTGTTTTCATAACTAGTGTAATACCCGTGCCTTGCACGGGATTTGTTTATATTTTTTTTACATTTGTAAGAAAGATATTTATTAAATTATGGATGAGTTATTGGTTCAATATTTTTTTGATTACTTATTTAAATAAAACATGACTAACCGAACATTAAAACATATTCACGATATACCAAAGACTAAATTATATAAAGAGAGACGGCACTCCATAACTTTATTAATAATAAAAATTGGCTAATTAGTGTTTCAAATAGGTATAGCCACACCACTTATATCAATACTACTAAAACCATAAAAAATACTAAAAATGATCATATAATACATGAAAATGAAACAAAAAACATTAAATGTGGAACGATGTTCAAAATGACTACAAATTGTTAAAAACTTCCTTGTATACTACATTGGTTATAGTATTATACCTCTTCTTATCTTTGTCGCAAATCAATATCTTCAAACCTTTCTTGCTAGTCACCCTTGATGATGCAATATAAAACTGGCCATTACTGAAAACATGGCATGAAAGATACAAACCGACATTTGCAAGAGATTGGCCTTGGCTTTTGTTTATGGTCATAGCAAAACATACACTCAAGGGAAATTGTCTTCGTTGAAACTTGAAAGGGAATGAAGTGTCTGATGGTGACATTATCATGCGAGGAATCAACACCGTATGTCCGATATTGTTGCCTGAAATAATTATCCCTTGTATAACATGACTGTCAAGTTGTGTGGTTATCAATCTCGTTCCATTGCATAAACCTAAAGATAGATTAATATTTCGGAGCAGCATAATAGGCACCCCAACCTTTAGTTTGAATACATGATTTGGCAGACCAGAACATCTAATAATGTTCAAATAATCAGACGTATAAATACTCGCATCACTGTATTTAACAGAACTTGCCTTGCACAGACTATCTGAGCTGAGATATATCTTTTCATCACCATGCAACGAAGACAATATATACTCATTAACTTTATCTACCTCTTTGTGTGTTGGAGCAAGAATTGCTCGTTCTTCAAAGTATGCAGGAGACAACTGATCTTCCATTAGAGAGGGATAAACAGATTTAACAACTGCTGGAATCGGATCTAAGTCATAATCTTTGACCAATAGTTCATCGGGGATTTCTATTTGCGCTTCTCCATCATTATCAACACCTGCAGTCCCATCTCTGATGCTTAATATCCATTCAGAAAATTCTTTTGCCTCTTGGATCTGAGATTCAGATGTACCTTGTTGAATCCTCATGTTCCTTGTCAGCGTAAGAACTTTGCAATGATCCCACAAATAAGAGGAATTAATGGTGGCAACAACAACATCTTGCCTGCTCCCTTTTGAGATAACGGGTAGAATTTGCCTAAAGTCTCCACCAAATACTACGACTTTCCCTCCAAAAGGTTGCTCTAAACTAAGCGGATTTGTAGCCCGTAAAATATCTCTTAACGTCCTGTCTAAAGCTTCAAAACAGAACCTATTCGTCATGACAGCTTCATCCCAGATAATAAGTTTGGCGGCATATATCAACTCTGAAAGTTCAGTACCTGAACATATATGACACGTGGAATCCTCATTAACTTGCAAAGGTATTTTAAACCTCGAATGAGCAGTTCTGCCGCCAGGTATTAGGAGAGCTGAATTTCCACTTGAAGCAACGGTAAGGACTATTTCACCTTTTGACCTTATAGCCGCCAAAAGTGCCCTCCATATATAAGTTTTGCCTGTACTACCATAACCATATAAAAAGAAGACACCCTCGTTATTTGATAAAACAGCATTCATGATCTCATCATACACCCCTTTTTGCTCCATTGTAAATCTAGAAAGTAATTGTGAATGTTCCTCATCTAGACATGATTTATCATATCGAAGTTCATCTTGTATAAGCTTGTTGAAAACTTCAGATATGAGGCTTGAATCTACAGAAGGCATGGTTTTATAGTGACTCAAACTATTACCATTTCGTCGTAATAACTTGTCAATTTCGGCAAGAGCGTAGTTTTATAATTGGTCATCTGTAACATGCAAATCTGCATATAAATATAATTCATATGTCAGTACAATTAAATGAGTACAATATATTCCGCCAAAAAGTATCTCAAATGCAGCTAGGATTATGATCAAGTAAACAACATTAATGAAATACATACCCTTAATTCGTAGAATTCTCCTCTGTTTATCGACAATGTCATCTGCTAGAAGTCTCCATGTTTGTTCCCAAACAAACTCTGGTTTTGCCATACAATCAGACACCAAAAGAAATACAAATAGACTCCTAATGTAGTTTGCTGATCCCCAATAACTTGCTTCAGTTATCCCGTCAACATATTCTCTATCATCATCTAACAATCCCAATGCATAGCAAGCTTCTTTAAATGTACTATAAACTGAACCTTTAACAGTCCTTAAATCTTCGTAGCATGTTGGTCCTTTTATATGATTCAACAAAATTCTAAGATAGTACTTCTCGCCAGTACCAGGAGCTACGTGATAAATCCTTCCAACAGAACCACGCATGTCATGTTTTTTCCAATGCCTAGTTGAAGCTACCCAAACAAATTTCTCTGGAAATTCAGAATACGTCAAATCTTTAGCTTCTGGAAACTTTTTGTTAGACTTCATCCATTGCAGAAACATTGATTTATCACTTTCATGATCATTTAAGACAACATCAATAGGATCATCATCATTAAATAAAACGCTTTCCTCACCGAGAAGGTGCAAATTCAAACGTTGAACAGCAGGAGTCCTGTAATGAATATCAAAGGCAAAAATCCTCCAAGCCGCTTCACACGCAGATATATAGCGGGCGATCATGCCCTTTGTTTATGTACTTGAATAGATACTTGATAGAGCCCGATCGGTTACACCATTCAACATTTATATGTGCATTGTATTTTAGAAGAAGAAATGCATTGTAAGGAACCACATACCGATTATCAAGGGGAACTCCACTTTTTTCTATCGTTCTACCATCGTCACGTCTTCTGTAAACAGGGTACCCATCTTCATCAACAAAATTTTGCTCAACAAATTGTTTTGGAAAGTACTTTCTATACTTTCCATCAGCCATACAAGGAGACGATGGTTTAGAAGCTCCGCATGGACCATGCATCATGAAATTTGTCACAACATTGAATAAATCATCATCCTCAGTTGGGTGTGGAATTTCAGCAGAGATGACCGTATCGATATCTGTAGTAGTTGGCAACTTAGATTCCTTATCCAGAAATAATAAAATATGTGCATGAGGCAGACCACGCTTTTGGAATTCGATTGTGTAAATAACTGCAAAAGATCCATAAATCAAAGTTATATGTTCAACTTATTTAATACATTTTAAAAAAGCAAAAACTGATACATTTAATATACTATAAACATGTCAGGGAAATAATATATTTTATACACATGTAAACAATAACTATAGGTGAGGACAGTAAAAGAGACATTACCGGAATTAACCTTGCCAAATATTTTTTTTACTTTGAAATCTTTGATCATGGACTCCAATTTCATGTGGAATACTCTACATATAATGTATGGGCGATCCTCTGGTTGTAGACCCCTTTCTTCGCAAAACTTGACAATTTCAGGCCATTTTGAATTGCATGTAAATGTTATGAATAGATCTGGATAACCATGGTGTTTGCATATTGTCATTGCATCTTGATAGTTCTGCTGCATATATCTAGGATCGCCTGTAAATGAAGATGGCAACACTATTCGCTTTCCAGATGATGTCGGTGTTGTATGACCCTTGCTCGTTGTTGAAGCAAGATTTGTATATAAATCAGCACGTATGTTCTTCTGATGAATTCGATGGTAGTTCAACCTTTCTGATTCAATCATTGTATAAACATCAACCAAAAATTGTTAAAACAACTTTCTAGATGACCTCAGAATTCCGGCTTCGCCTCGACGCTCGTGGATTCGAAACTGACAGAATTCTTTTAGCGTAACCCTTGACCTCTTCCTTGCAGAAGTGTTTCACCTTTCACTTAAATCAATGTCAAGTCGATACCCGTCCTCACCATAAGGGAATGCCAACGGATATTGAAGCGCAAGGTACGAAGGATGTAATTCGTGAATCCGTTGTAACTGACTAGACCTTCTATGAAGTATAATGTCCCTGGGCTCAAGATTTGTATTAATATCACCAAGAATAAGAGCAACAACCTCTGAACTCGTTGGGAGATTATATCTCCGACCATCAGTGTTTCTATTGCTAAGCAGTCGCAACTTCATATCTGTAACACCTTCATCCTTAAATCGATCTCTGGCCATTCTAAATGCTTTTGCATGGGGGTTGTGTTGATCTATCATCTTTCTCAACTCAATCACAAGCGATTCATCAACCTTTTTGACTCTAGAGCTGGCATAAATAAAGATCAAAGTAAAGTATTAATATTAAAGAATAATGTTATATAACTATAAGTGGTAACAAAAAAAATATATGTAATTGACATACCTTATCGCATTGATTCTGTTTGAATCCTCGTTTTCAGTATCATATATATATAGAGTTACGAAAACTTTGGAGTTGTCCCCGACACGGGTAACAAACTCCCTATTCTGTGAAAATTATGTCCATACATTCGGTATCAATATGTTCCACGACCTTTCGTGATGGGTGAGACCCAAACTCCCAAAGAGGTGAAAGCAAACATCATATTATAAGCTATAATGTTCTCACAAAATTGTTTGCTTTTTGGATGCTTATTTGTCAAAAGATTATTCAACAACGGTGGTGGCTCTTATAGCAATGGGAGCTCAATTTTTCCTTTCATGCAACATAAGGAAGAAATATGACATATATCTTCACTTGAAGGATCTTTTGTATTTAATCTTGTGATACCCCGTATTTTTTGTAAGGTTATTTTGGGAATTTTGGGTTTTTCCCGAGTGCCCGTTATGTACGTCGGATTTAATTTAGAAAGTTGGAGACATTCTGTAATGTGCTCTATATCTGTAATATTTTTCTCAGTGAAATAAAATACAGACGACGTACTTTGGATTTTAATACTCGTTCGCGTACGATAAATTTTATCCCGGGGTAATGTTGTTTTCGTCCGAGAGCCAAGGAAGCGGCCAAGCCAAGGGCGGCGCCCGCCGTGGGTTAGCGGCGCCCGCCGTCGCAAGGCTCGAGGAGGCTGCCATGGTCTTCTCCTAGTTGGGACGCCAGGCCTAAGGGCGGCGACCTCCGCACAGTGCGGCACCCGCCGCATTTCGCCCGCCGTAGGCCATTTTGCAAGGCGGCGACCCGGGTAAATTACGGCGCCCGCCGCGACCTAGCTAGCGGGTAAAACTCGATGGTCGCCGGCGAGCCTCTGACGCGCCGAATTAGGCCTGCTCCGCCTCGTTGTAGGCAATGATGGTGTTCCCTTGGCATTTGGCTATAAAAAGGAGTGCTTGGGGATCGGATTGGAGCTCATTCTCAGCTCAAATCTCTCCCAAATTCCTACTTCGCCGGAGTTGTTGCCTCGTCGGATTCTGGAGCTTTCGCCGGAGGTCGCTTGGTGTGTTTTCCAGTAGCCTAGAGGTCCCTTTGGAAGCTTAGTGGAGGTCTGAACCCAAATACAGGCCAAAGGAGTGACCCTCGTGTGTGTGTTGGTGAGTTTTCTCGTTGTTCTGTTGTCTGTCGTTCTTCACGGCGACCGCCGTGTTCGTGGCGGCGCCCGCCGTGATGAACACGGCGACCGCCGCCAGTGGCCAGAAGCCCCTTTGTTGGCTTGGTCTTGGTGGTCTTTGGGCAATGACTTTGGTTGTAATGTGTTTTATAACACTTCCGCTGTATTTGGTTTAAACTCTGTGTTAGCCTATTCGGGATTGGGTTGTAATCCCGTAACTCATGTTTCTTTGACAATGTTATGTTTTGGAATTGAATGCTTTGATCATTATGTATCATTTGTATTTCATAAATTGTATTTAAATGGTAAAGCATTGGGTGATTCCGGTGGCGAGAGGTGGTGTTCCCGGGGTGCAGCTATTCCGGTGGCGAGAGGTGGTGTTCCCGGGGCTGAGATTGCGGTCGCCGACGAGGTAAGAAAGGGGGTGTTGGTCTGTTAAATTTTAGACTTCAAGTTTGCTGAATTTTTGGTGTTGTGTGCATGGACTGGTGGATGTGCAGCTACGATTCGTAGTGGCTGAGTTCCGACATCGAAAAGCTCCTTGGTGACTACCGTTGGTTGTCGACAAGGTAAGCTTATGGGTTAATTTCGAATTGATGTTGTGTTGTTCGAATTGATGTTGTGTTATTCGAATTGATGTTGAATTGTTCTTCGTGGACAGTGGAAGAGGAAAGTGTGTGACCGTATTGTTGAATTTTGAGTTTGGGTTAATTTTGGTGTGGTTTGCTTAATTAGTTAAGGATTTGATTTTAGGGTTTGGAATTGTGGGTTTGTTGGTTATGGATTGGTATGAGTTAATTAACGCCAGGGTTTTGCTCGGATTGATTTCGCAGGTTCATTCGGGTTGATTGGAGATCTCTGGGGTCGTTGTGGTTCGACTTGAGGCAAGAGGAATCTTGCTAACTTTATATAATTTTTATAAATTGATTTATGCCTAGTGTTTCATAATTAATTTTATCATTGCTTGAGTGATTTAAATTGGATTAATTGACTACATAGATACTTGGTTGAAAATGGGTGTGTGTGCGTGTGTTAGTATTTTATCTCGAATCGTGTTGAATAAATGTTGACGTGGTAATCAATTGTGACTAAATGTGATTGATTGTTGTTGATAGTATTTGTTGACACTTGTGTGTGTGTGTGTGTTGGGTTGTGTATGTCGACACCTGTGTGTGTTGGCGGTTGTGTGTTAAATTGTGTGCGTGCTGGCAGTTGTATGCTGGGATTGTGCGTTTGTGTGTGAATGTTTGTGTGTGAATGTGTGTATGCTGGGATTGATTGATGTGGATTGATTGTTGTTGTTTGATTATGGCGGATTGATTGTTATGGATTGATTGATATGAATTGATTGTTGTGGATTGATTGGATTATTGAATTTAAAGTTGCTTGGTTGATTATATATATGTGTGAATATGTGTTAATCGTTGTCATGTGTAATAATTGATTGGGTGTCGGTGTGGTGATAGATTGTTGTTGATTGAGAGTCCAAGGGCGAGGTGATGATAGCCTCACCAAACAGCGTAGGGACCTGTCGCCTACGTTGTTAAGGGCCAATGTTAATTCAGAGTCAAAGGGTCAGGTGATGATAGTCTCACCAAACCGCGTAGGGTGCACGCCTACGTCGTTAAGGGCCAAGGGTTGGATGGTGAAAGTCCCATCCGGAAAGTGTGTGTTGATTGTCTCACCCGGTGATGTGGTGGTGGAGACGGAGGTTGGATTGGAGGTGTTGGTGGTTGTGTGTGTTGGTTATATGTTGAATATTGGTTGTGTACTTGATTAAGTGGTTGTATTGGTAATATTGGTTGTGTGCTTGATTATTGGTTTTTGTTGGATGTTGATTTTTTTAGTGGTGGTTGTGGGTCATTGTTGGCCATTGGTTATGGTTGTGAAATTTCGTGTGTTATATTGTTAATTGTAACTAGTCAAAGTTGTGAATCTCTGTTGATGTGGATGTTGGTATTAGCTAGTTACGGATATACGGGTATGTTGATTGATTATGAAGGTCGGTTGTGTGGATTGAATGTGCAGGTTGGTTTCCCATCTTGAGGGTGTGGGCCAACATGGGTTGAGTTTGAATGTATGAGTTGCAGTTTATGTTAACGAACCAGCGGCACCGGAAGGGTGGCTGGCCTGGGTCGTTATTTTGTTATGTTTATATGTGATGATTATCTCGTTGATGCTTATGTGTTTGTTGATGTGAAGGTTAATTGATTTTGTTGTGCTAGTGCAGTAGTGAGTTCAGTATAATTGGTTAGCTTTGGTTGTAAGTCAGTAGTAAGAGATGTGTATGTGCATAGAGTTGTTGATTGAGGTATTAGTAATAGAGAGAAGGATGGATTGGACGTGTCAATGAAGTTGGATTGGATCGTTTTATTCATTTATGCTTGTGATGAGTTTGAGGATGGATTGATTGAAGTTAGTATAGTGAAGAGTTGGATAAGGATGTGTAATGAATGGTATGTGATAGTGTGTGTATATGTTTTGACGTGTGGTTGGCATTGGTTGGTTGATATGATTAAGTATAGTTATGATATTATATATATGTATATATATTGTGTGGCGTGTTGTCGTTGTTGTGAGTTGATTGGTGATATATGTATGTGTTTTGAACTGTTTTGGCTTGAGGAGTTTTGCCAGTCTTTCGTAAGACTAACCAACTTCGGTTTACGTGCCACGGTTGGCTGGGGTATCGGGTCCCCCAGTCAATCAGGGTTTGCAGATTTAGCGCCAGCAAGGAGGATTCTGATCACCGTCGGTTTTGGAGTCGAGAACTCTACTCTTTTGGTTTGGACTTGACTTGTTGCACGTGTCGTTTTGGTTTCGGACTTTGAATGGGTTGTATTTGTTGTATTGGTTTTGGTTTTTGGTTGTTGGTTTTTGGTTTGTAAATGGTTGTATTTCAGTATGTTAAGTTGTTGGTGGTTTCAAACTCTGGACAGGTTTTACAGGTTTTCCGCTGTGCTGCTTTTGATATTATATATATGGGTTATGTTTTGCATTTTTTTTCTCTTCACTGCCTTATAATCCTTCCGGATTATGGCACTGTAGCACCACTGGCATGGGGGTGTTACAGAAGTTGGTATCAGAGCTCTTTTCAAAAAAAAATTGTGTTCTTTCCGAGTTTTCAACTTGAGAATTTTTATACGTTGTTGTTATGAACGATCGGGTGATCAGGAATCCTTGCTGTCAACCGTAGTGAGTTGTGTTGGTAAGTAAGTATTGGTTGTTTGTGATGTTTTGTGCTAATGTTTGATATATTTATATGTGATGTTTAGAGTTGTTAAATTATATGTATGATGTGTTCCCTGGTAAGTGGAACGTGTTGGAGATTATTAAGGTATGGGTGTGATAGAGGATGAGGCCGTTGGGCTTATCGTCAAGAGGTTGAGTCTGGTAACTGATGATTCGGTATGAAGTTATTGTATGCTATTGTTATTGTTAGGGTTGAGCAGGACAGATTAAGCGCATTCAGATATGGTTGTGTTTTGAGATGAACTTTGATGGTAAGGCATAACTGTACAATCCTTGGGTATTGATGAGTGATTGATTATGGAGACTGCTATGATGATTTTGATCAGACTATTGATGTTGGAAGTAGTAAGGAATAGATGACTCAGTCTGCATCTGAAAAAGTGGAATTTCGCAACTATGGATTTGGCTGAGCTGAGAAGTAGAATGCGCATGTTGCTATAGACAGATTGTGGCAGGTTACGTAAGGCTAAGAATTTTGAATGGGACGGGAAATGTCCGGAGAGAGTTTCGAAGAACTCAGGAAGTGTTTGATTAATGCGCCAGTGTTAGTTTTACCGCAAGGAACAGAAAGGTTTGTCATCTATAGTGATGTGTCTGAACAAGGTTTGGGTTACGTTCTAATGCAGAATGGGAGGTCATTGCATATGCTTCTCGTCAGCTCAAATTGTATAAGAGAGAGTTGAACATGAGATACAGATGGCTGCTAGAATCGATTGAGGATTATGGGAAAGATATTGTGTATCAATCAGAAGGGGCTAATGTGGTAGTTGATGTTTTGAGTAGGAAGTTGACTCTCGAGTATACGGTTGCTTGCTTATCAGTTCTGCTAGAGTTGCAACAAGAGTTGTGCGGGGTGAGATTGAGATTGGTCTGAGAAGGAAATGATGCTGAATGTATTAGAAATCCAATCGACATTAGTAGAGCTGATCGGGGAGAAACAATCTCGGGACCCTGTGTTGAGTAAGCTATACAGTGAAGTTGCTCAAGGAAAGGCACCCGTAATTTTCATTCATAAGGATGGAGTTTTGTGACTTCATAATCGGTTATGTGTGATAGCTGATAAGAGATTAGAAAATTGATTCTCAAGGAAAGTCATTCTTCGGCAACAGTAGTTGATATGCGTTGATTCAGATGGCACCTCATGAGGCTTTGTATGATAGTCGCTGTAAATCGCCATTGTGTTGGGATAATTTGACTAATGATGTGTTAGTTGCTCCTGGGCTTCTGCAGAAAACTAAGGATGACATTGAGGCGATTCGTCAGAGGATGTTGTCAGCTCAGAGCAGACAGAAATCATATGCGGATGTTCATAGACGTCCTTTGGAATTCAGTGTGGGAGATCATGTATTTATTAAAGTTTCACCGACTAAAGGAGTATTCAGAATTGGGAAACGAGGCAAGTTAAGTCCTAGGTACGTTGGTCCCTTTGAGATTCTGAAGAGAGTTGGTGTCGTAGCTTACCAAGTGGCATTGCCGCCAGAGATGAGTGGAATGCATGACGTATTTCGTGTGTCTCAGCTGAGAAGATATGTGTATCATCCGTTATGGGCTAGGCATGGAACAGAAGAAGAGACTTGGGAACTGGAATCAGTTATGTGAGGCAGTTATCCGCACCTGTTTGATCTGAGTTTCGAGGACGAAACTGTTATAAGGGAGGGAGAATGAAATACCCCAAATAAGTTGATAATGGCATTTTGGTAAATTTAATTATGAGATTTGTTAAAAAGGGGAAAAATGGGAATTTGGGGGATTAAATCCCTAACTCCCTAATTCGGTCTCTTCCTCCCGATTTTTTTTCTCTTGTGCACTGTAGCACGTTCTTCTTCCTCCCGAAATCAGCCACTTCCTCCGGCATTCGAACCGGTCTTCTCCGTGCCCGGCCGAGCAGCTCCTTCCTCCAGCGAGCCCGCGTGCTGTGCTGGTTCATTGTCTGCTGTCCGCGTTCGAGTTGTTGAGGAGCTCGTTGCTGTAGTCCGTGGTTGAGTTGTCCGTGCTGTTCTTCTACAGTCTGGTGTGCAGCTATTCCGGTGGCGAGAGGTGGTGTTCCCGGGGCTGAGATTGCGGTCGCCGACGAGGTAAGAAAGGGGGTGTTAGTCTGTTAAATTTCAGACTTCAAGTTTGCTGAATTTTTGGTGTTGTGTGCATGGACTAGTGGCTGTGCAGCTGCGATTCGTAGTGGCTGAGTTTCGGCGTCGAAAAGCTCCTCGGTGACTACCGTTGGTTGTCGACAAGGTAAGCTTATGGGTTAATTTTGAATTGATGTTGTGTTGTTCGAATTGATGTTGTGTTGTTCGAATTGATGTTGAATTGTTCTTCATGGACAGTGGAAGAGGAAAGTGTGTGACCGTATTGTTGAATTTTGAGTTTGGGTTAATTTTGGTGTGGTTTGCTTAATTAGTTAAGGATTTGATTTTAGGGTTTGGAATTGGGGGTTTGTTGGTTGTGGATTGGTATGAGTTAATTAACGCCAGGGTTTTGCTCGGATTGATTTCGCAGGTTCATTCGGGTTGATTGGAGATCTCTGGGGTCGTTGTGGTTCGACTTGAGGCAAGAGGATTCTTGCTAACTTTATATAATTTTTATAAATTGATTTATGCCTAGTGTTTCATAATTAATTTTATCATTGCTTGAGTGATTTAAATTGGATTAATTGACTATATAGATACTTGGTTGAAAATGGGTGTGTGTGTGTGTGTTAGTATTTTGTCTCGTATCGTGTTGAATAAATGTTGACGTGGTAGTCAATTGTGACTAAATGTGATTGATTGTTGTTGATAGTGTTTGTTGACACTTGTGTGTGTGTGTTGGGTTGTGTATGTCGACACCTGTGTGTGTTGGCGGTTGTGTGTTAAATTGTGTGCGTGCTGGCAGTTATATGCTGGGATTGTGCGTTTGTGTGTGAAAGTTTGTGTGTGAATGTGTGTATGCTGGGATTGACTGATGTGGATTGATTGTTGTTGTTTAATTGTGGCGGATTGATTGTTATGGATTGATTGATGTGAATTGATTGTTGTGGATTGATTGGATTATTGAATTTAAAGTTGCTTGGTTGATTATATATATGTGTGAATATGTGTTAATCGTTGTCGTGTGTAATAATTGATTGGGTGTCGGTGTGGTGATGGATTATTGTTGATTGAGAGTCCAAGGGCCAGGTGATGATAGCCTCACCAAACATCGTAGGGACCGAGTGTCGCCTACGTTGTTAAGGGCCAGTGTTAATTCAGAGTCAAAGGGTCAGGTGATGATAGTCTCACCAAACCGCGTAGGGTGCACGCCTACGTCGTTAAGGGCCAAGGGTTGGATGGTGAAAGTCCCATCCGGAAAGTGTGTGTTGATTGTATCACCCGGTGATGTGGTGGTGGAGACGGAGGTTGGATTGGAGGTGTTGGTGGTTGTGTGTGTTGGTTATGTGTTGAATATTGGTTGTGTACTTGATTAAGTGGTTGTATTGGTAATATTGGTTGTGTGCTTGATTATTGGTTTTTGTTGGATGTTGATTGTTTTTAGTGGTGGTTGTGGGTCATTGTTGGCCATTGGTTATGGTTGTGAAATTTCGTGTGTTATATTGTTAATTGTAACTAGTCAAAGTTGTGAATCTCTGTTGATGTGGATGCTGGTATTAGCTAGTTACGGATATAAGGGTATGTTGATTGATTATGAAGGTCGGTTGTGTGGATTGAATGTGCAGGTTGGTTTCCCATCTTGAGGGTGTGGGCCAACATGGGTTGAGTTTGAATGTATGAGTTGCAGTTTATGTTAACGAACCGGCGGCACCGGAAGGGTGGCTGGCCTGGGTCGTTATTTTGTTATGTTTATATGTGATGATTATCTCGTTGATGCTTATGTGTTTGTTGATGTGAAGGTTAATTGATTTTTGTTATGCTAGTGCAGTAGTGAGTTCAGTATAATTGGTTAGCTTTGGTTGTAAGTCAGTAGTAAGAGATGTGTATGTGCATAGAGTTGTTGATTGAGGTATTAGTAATAGAGAGAAGGATGGATTGGACGTGTCAATGAAGTTGGATTCGATCGTTTTATTCGTTTATGCTTGTGATGAGTTTGAGGATGGATTGATTGAAGTTAGTATAGTGAAGAGTTGGATAAGGATATGTAATGAATGGTATGTGATAGTGTGTGTATATGTTTTGACGTGTGGTTGGCATTGGTTGGTTGATATGATTAAGTATAGTTATGATATTATATATATGTATATATATTGTGTGGCGTGTTGTCGTTGTTGTGAGTTGATTGGTGATATATGTATGTGTTTTGAACTGTTTTGGCTTGAGGAGTTTTGCCAGTCTTTCGTAAGACTGACCAACTTCGGTTTACGTGCCGCGGTTGGCTGGGGTATCGGGTCCCCCAGTCAATCAGGGTTTGCAGATTTAGCGCCAGCAAGGAGGATTCTGATCACCGTCGGTTTTGGAGTCGAGAACTCTACTCTTTTGGTTTGGACTTGACTTGTTGCACGTGTCGTTTTGGTTTCGGACTTTGAATGGGTTGTATTTGTTGTATTGGTTTTGGTTTTTGGTTGTTGGTTTTTGGTTTGTAAATGGTTGTATTTCAGTATGTTAAGTTGTTGGTGGTTTCAAACTCTGGACAGATTTTACAGGTTTTCCGTTGTGCTGCTTTTGATATTATATATATGGGTTATGTTTTGCATTTTTTTTCTTTTCACCGCCTTATAATCCTTCCGGATTATGGCACTGTAGCACCACTGGCCTGGGGGTGTTACAACATCAGTCAATCCCAGCATACACACATTCACACACAAACATTCACACACAAACGCACAATCCCAGCATATAACTGCCAGCACGCACACAATTTAACACACAACCGCCAACACACACAGGTGTCGACATACACAACCCAACACACACACACAAGTGTCAACAAACACTATCAACAACAATCAATCACATTTAGTCACAATTGACTACCACGTCAACATTTATTCAACACGATACGAGACAAAATACTAACACACGCACACACACCCATTTTCAACCAAGTATCTATATAGTCAATTAATCCAATTTAAATCGCTCAAGCAATGATAAAATTAATTATGAAACACTAGGCATAAATCAATTTATAAAAAAAATTAAATAAAGTTAGCAAGAATCCTCTTGCCTCAAGTCGAACCACAACGACCCCAGAGATCTCCAATCAACCCGAATGAACCTGCGAAATCAATCCGAGCAAAACCCTGGCGTTAATTAACTCATATCAATCCACAACCAACAAACCCCCAATTCCAAACCCTAAAATCAAATCCTTAACTAATTAAGCAAACCACACACAAAATCAAAGCTCAAATTCAACAATACGGTCACACACCTTCCTCTTCAACTGTCCACGAAGAACAACAACATCAATTTGATCACACACAACATTAATTCGAACTAACACAATATCAATTCGAACGCACACAAAAATTCAGCCAATTCGAATTAACCCTTAACCCATAAGCTTACCTTGTCGACAACCAAATGGTAGCCACCGAACACGGCGGGACAACAGCTCCACCATGAATCTGCTGCACCAGTCCACACAGTACACACACATAAATTCGGTCACTCACAAATTCAGCAAAGAAATTCAGTCCACACAGGACAACAACAACAATCAGCCACAAATTAATTCAACAACACAAACCAACCTTTACCTCGACGTTGAACACACAGTCGCCACCGGAAAGGGCTCCTCGTCGCCGGAGACGACAACAACGACAACGAACAGCAGCTGCAGCTCAACAACAGCAGCAAGCATGGATGACAGCACGAGCCGGGAAGGAGGAGGAGCAGCGGCGGCGTCCAAGTCGGCTCGCCGGAGAAGAATAACTCGGCTGGGCACAGGAGGAGGAGTTCGTCGGAGGAGAAGCTTGGCTGAGCTGCTCGGCTGAAGAACCACGCGGGAGAGAGAGAGACCACCGAATGTGTTTAGGGATTTTATCCCCCAAAATTTATATTTCTCCCCTTTTAAGTAAACTCATAATTAATTTACCAAAATGCCATTATCAACTTATTTGGGGTATTTCATATTGGCCCAATAAAGAATGTAAGTGAATGAGCTTATTGGACCGGCGAATGTTTTATTGCATATTAATACTTCTAACAAAAATGTAAACATTTTGTGTAGTCTGAAATGTTTTTTTTAAAGAATATGTATATGTAACAGATGTTAACCGATACTATTATGGGCTTATTGGACCAAATATAGTTTAACCCAGTATAAACAGAATGAAACAATTTTAATGGACTAATTGGGCTTTAATTTAAAGGCCCAATTATCAAGCCTGGCAAAATTAAAAATAACTTTCCGAATCTATCTAGAGGGTTCGATTGAAACAAAAGTAGGTGAAAAGTTGATTTTCTATGTCTGCTCTCTCTATTTCTCTTTATCTGTGTACTCTGTCTATTTCTCTGTGTCCTCTCTTTCTGTTTCTCTTTCTCTGTGTCCTATCTCTATTTCTCTTTATATGTCTATGAATTGATCCTCTATCAAGCGTATAGATCCAGATCCAAAACATCTCTGTGTCCTCTCTCTATTTCTCTTTCGTTGTCTCTGTATCCTCTATCAAGCTTATACATCCAGATCGAAAACATAAAGATCCTCGATGAAGCTTATGGTTTTGTACATTACATTTGCTGGTAACAGGATTATGCTTTGGAGATCTGGAAGAACAAACCTACACTGTTGATGAAGAAATTTGGAAGAATATTGTGGCAAACTCTAGAAACGATAAATGTAAATTCTCATCTCTCTCTCTTTTACTTTGTCTGGAATTGGACGTGATATTTGAAATGCTTAAATTTTCAATATCATGATTCTAATAAACTCAACTATAAACATGTTTCTTATAATTGTTTGATTTCATACATTTGATCAAGACTGTTCTTTATGTTTTCTTTGTGAAAAAAAATAGTTTTGGAAGATTTATTTTTATGAGGTCAAATCTCATATTATATGAAAACCGTATTAAAATATGATAGTAGATAAAACCGGTCCTACATTGTAATAAATATATCAAACCCGGTCGACTTTAATCATACTCCATTTTCAGATTCTTATTAAACATTGTGGGCCTTTTGACCCAATTAATATGTAAAACAACCGTTAGAATTAAGTTTAGCGGCCCACAATAATTAATGTTACTGTTGTAATGGGATAATTGGGCTTAAATTGAGTTTAGCGGGCTATATGTCACAGATTTGAAGAAGTGTAGAGAAATTCCTGTAAAATATGTTTACGCCACAATGATGGGCTTATTGGCCCAATTATATTTTAAACCAATTTAATGACACTGCAACGATTCTAATGGGCCAATTGGGCTTAAATTTTAAGGCTCAAATTACATTTATCAAAATTCACTTAACATATTTCCGAATTACTCTCTCTCTCTCTCTCTCTCTCTCTCTCTCTCTCTCTCTCTCTCTCTCTATCTCTCTCTCTCTCTCTCTATGTCTATGTCTATGTCTATGTCTCTCTGTCTATGATTCTCTGTCTATGTCTCTCTGTCTATGTCTATGTCTCTCTGTCTCTGTCTATGTATATGTCTATATGTATCTCTATTTAATATTACCATATCACTATACATCTATACATTTCTAGAACTCTGTCTTTATCTCTCTCAGTATGAGATTTGCAGATATCTTTTTTTTCAATTCTTTCTCTGCGAGGGTTTAAACCAAACAAACTTTAGACCAACGAAGGTATACATATAACAAATACACTGCCATGAATGAAGAAGTTATGGAAGACTCTCTACCAAATGTAAGTGTTTAAATTATATCTATTAGTCTCACATTGAAATGCATAATTCATTCTGTATAGATATTAAAAAGTTTATTTGTATGATTCTTGTTTCCTGTAAGAAAAATATATGTTTCTTACATGATTTTTTTATAAGTGTTGAATTGAAAGGTAACACTTGTCATCTTGCTAAATCTTGAGTTTACACATTTTTTAGAGATTATAACTCCTATTCTAATTACATAATAGCTGAATATTTTTGCATGCATCCAATGAAACATAAAACCTCCGTTTTAGATGCTTATGAAAGGAATCTAAAACTGATATCATGTGTAACCTAAGGATGAAACACCTGTCTTACATATAACAAAGTAAAAAAACTGATGTGCACATGTTATATTGAAATAAAAATTATTCTAATATATACAGAACTTTAATATTCATGTAGCAATAGCTGAATATTTTCCTATCTATGATTCCAGATTTGCAGTTCAGCTGTAAATGATAAGAGCATTGAAATTTAAATTAGGAATCTCAATATCAATAGTTTCATATTCTGAAAGGTAAAACTTTTCATATTACCAACTCTATAGTTTACATAGTGTATTTATCAGATTCTAACTCCTATTCTAATTAAAAAATATCTGATTCTCTTACATGCATTCAGTTCAACGTATTAGCTCCAATGTAGATTCTTCTGATATGGGATTCATAAACCTGATATCACGATTATCCTAAGGATGACAAAGCTCTAAAGGTATGTGTAATTCTGATGTATAATTTACTACTATCAAACTTTCTTTTTTGGTTTACAAAATAATTATTGATGTGGCACAATTAAAATTTTCACTTATAGGTGTAATATATAAAAAATCTTGATATCAGGTTATCATCTCAAGAAGTCAGATTTCCATGTTATGCACACACAATCAGGTCATGTTTATCTGTTTGATAGTTTTGAATTGGATATTAAACAATTGTATACATTTTTTTCAAACTATAATTGATGTATTCTTGTAACAGTAATGCATGATGCAAATTTGGATGGACACAAACAACATTGTCATTTCCTAGGAACATTTATACACTATAAGTAAAGGTATGAGTACAATATTACAATAATTTATGTATGTTCACTAAATTGTAATCGTTACTGACCATAAAATTTATTCCATTATAGGTTGATCCATATAATCTCTAATATACATCTCCTAAGCGGATTGGAGTTGTACTATCAGGTCATGGTTTAATACTGTTAATATTTATACTTAATTGATTTACTTTATGTGTCTGTACTTATTATATAAATTGTTTATCATATAGGAATCATTTGGGAGCTTATGGTGATCTCAAAAGAAAAAGTGGATAATCATAAATATAGAGAAAAAGAAGAACTAAAGGTTTGTTTTATATACTAACTTTTAGTGTAGTAATATCTGGAAATTGTATATGAAATAGATTAGATGTAAATAGTTATTATGACTTGCTCATCTTTTTTTTCAAAGCATGCAAAAAACTTTATGCAAAATCCATCCTGAACATTTAGGTTTAAAAGCATCCAAAATTTATGAACTATGCTGGTTTGTTTCAGAAATTTACACAACTCATGTTCAAATATCAGAATAAACTAAAGCAGCCTACTTTAGGACGAAGTTCTGTACATCTAAACAAACACAACAAATATTCATAAATAATACAACTTAAACAATCAATATACCTGTAAGAAAACTGTTAATATTTATACTTAACTGATTTACTTTATGTGTCTGTACTTATTATATAAATTTTTTATCATATAGGAATCATTTGGGAGCTTATGGTGATCTTAAAAGAAAAAGTGGATAATCATATATATAGAGAAAAAGAAGAACTAAAGGTATGTTTTATATACTAACTTTTAGTGTAGTAATATATGGAAATTGTATATGAAATAGATTAGATGTAAATAGTTATTATGACTTGCTCATCTTTTTTTTCAAAGCATGCAAAAAACTTTATGCAAAACCCATCCTGAACATTTAGGTTTAAAAGCATCCAAAATTTATGAACTATGCTGGTTTGTTTCAGAAATTTACACAACTCATGTTCAAATATCAGAATAAATAAAGCAGCCTACTTTAGGACGAAGTTCTGTACATCTTAACAAACACGGCAAATATTCATAAATAATACAACTTAAACAATCAATATGCATGTACGAAAACTCAGCAATACATCTGACATTCACGATGAACAGCATCTTAGGTTTTCTCATAAAACCACATCCCTCACTCTTTGTAGAATCTCACAGGATATATAGAAGTTATAATTATTGAGATTATATATCTATGTTAATATATGTTAATAAATGATCTTCCATATATTTACATATATCCGACCTCTTATAATACATAGAAGTTTTATATACTATCCTTGTATGTGTTTTCCAATGATTCTAAGTGAAATATATGTGCTCACATAAAAACTTACAAATTTATGAAAATTAATTATTTTTGTCTACTTACAATTTACATCAATCTATAATTTCCTTACCCAAATTCAGACTAATAATAACCTAAGTAATTTTCAATTAAACGTTTTAATACTTTGTTTGATGAGTACAACACCATTGAAATTCAGACTAATAATAACCTAAGTAATTTTCAATTAAACGTTTCACGATGAACACCATTGCATAATGAATTCTGCTATACTTCAGATAATAATATATTTTTTCATGATTGGGCCAATAAAACTCAGTTTAAATTGGATATGAAATGTTGATATTACAAATTGCATTATGAGCATGATATGATTGATCAAACCTATGACAATGACCTGAGCATGTGGACTTTGACTAAGATATGTTAGAACCGACACTCTAGACAAAATGTCCTAGCGAGCTTGTTGGCCTTCCTTGGACTACATTTGCAAAAGTCTCTCGTTTTCTTCATGTGTGTGAACTCTCTTTGTGTGCTAACTCTAGAACTTGCATTAAATTCTTCTTTGAGGCCACGTCCACGATTTATGTGCATGACATTAATAGGATTGAGGCATTGTTCTTATTAACCCTTTTTCATCCTTGGCCACCCTATTCATGTATCCTTTGCTTGAAGCCCGTTGCGCCTTATTGCCTATTCTTTTGAAACTCCACAAAAGCATACCGAGCCTATAAGTTCATCCTTCCCATCCGGGGATTAGGATAGTTGAATTGTTGTTGCTAGAGTGGATTTTAGCCAAGCTTGGGGGGAGGTTACATATATGGTGGTTAGAAATGTGTATAAATTTGTAATGTGTCTCCTTTCCATGTTTCTTCTTTGACTTCAAAAAAAAAAAAAAAAACAGAAGAAACAAAATGAAAGAAAAAAAAAGGGAAAAAGATTGAAACAAAGAAGAAGAAGAAGTCAAGAAAAAGAAAGGGGACCATGTCATATGTAAGGGTTAAGTTGTATGGGTTTGAAGGTTGAAATTCAATTAAAGGGTAATTTTCGCTTGGTGTTGTCTTGGTGAGATCCTCTTCCCCGGATTTAGCTCCTCATGGCCTAAATATTCCTATGCCCTATGTCATACCTTGGCCCCATTACAACCTTGGAAAATCCCTCATGATTTTTGTCGTGTGCATGGTCTTTAGTGGTGGAGATTAAGAACACTGTTGCAAGCTTATGGTAGTTTAGCATTCAAAGTTGAGAATTGATATTGAGTGAAACACATGCTTAAACACATGAGTGTGAGTGACTTGTTTTTTTCGATTCTGGTGAGGTCTTGAGTGAAGGAACTGATTGTACTCTTGTCATTGATTGAGAAGCATGCTAGATCGGAATTCGTCATTTGTTTGGCCTTTCATGGTTATTGGTCATATGTCTCTTGGATAGAAACAGCTATTGCATATTCTGTGTACTCAGTGTCATGCACTTGCTTGGGACAAGCAAGGTTCACGCTTGGGGGATTTGATAGCATGCATTTAGACTAGTTTAGGTCACATTTATTTCTGCTATTTTGGTTTGTTTCGTTCATTTTCCTTTTAGTTTTATTTGGTTTTAGTAGATTTGTAGTGTCCGGAGTCTACTCGATCTTGATAAGGTTTAATATACCCAATACGCTAAGAAATACATATGAAACAAAAATGTTTTTTTCCAAATTTACATTTTTATTAATATATCATTCACTTGGACAAATCTATTATTCCCTTAGATAGATTGCAATGCTTAAATAACTACACGCTTTTCAGATATTGACATGCAAACAATTTCATATTTTTTGTAAATAATACATTTCATATTCAACTTGATAACTATACATATTTTATATGAATATATTATTCCCTTAGTGAAATTGAAATATATAAGTAAAATAAACTATAAAATAGAATTGTAATGTCACTACTAAATGGAAATAATCTTAAGACTACACTCTTTTCAGATTATAAATTTGCACTACTAAGGAACATACTGTAAATAATTTATAACTCAGTTTCTAAATATTGTAATGATTGGATTAATAACAGATATGAAGTAATAATTTATTTTTGATTATTCATGTATAACCAAACAAATTCATTTACAATTAAACAGAACATTAATAATCTTTTAAATATCCAAACAAAATGGTAATTTGTTTAGTAAATTTATTTAAGAAATGCAATATAACAGACAATCACTTGTTCTGAAAAAGAAATGGCATAGAAAAATTCTAATTAACTTGAAAATAAATAAAAAACATGACAAATTCTTAGCAACTTATTCTTCATATTCTTCTTCAAAAGGCTCCTCTTCCTCATCTTCCTCTTCTTCATGAACCTCTTCTTCTCCTTCTCCTTCTTCTCCTTCTTCATCTGACAAATTAATAACAACCTGCCTCCCATTCAAGTGTTGCCAAGGTAGACGATTAATCTTTGCAAATTCATCCAATACACTCCAAAGTTCAAGTCCGGATATTTCATACTCCATATCGTAAATACACGAAAGTTGCCATGCTAAAACGCATTTACTACTGAATTTCAACATATACTCTCGTCCTTCACCTTTAATCCATATATTTACATCACTATTGCGCCATGTGATGTAATTATGTTCTTCGTTAGACAATGAATCGATACGTAAATAACGATCATGGCCATATTGTAGAAACATTTCTTCAAGCCCAGTTTCGTTCAATTCAGCTTGTGTAAGAACAATAATCATAGGATTATAGGATCCAAACGTTGAATGAAAATATGCCTCTTCAGTTGGACCGAAATAGCCTGCCACATTCCTTACTGCACAGTTGAGCTGTTTGTTGGGGAACAAAATAGGGTCTATCTCGTATATGAAGGGACAATATCGCTTATTAACTTCGTCTAAAGCATGTTTAAACCTGTAACAAATAAATTGAATACATTGACATGTACATAATAACTCATAGTATATAAATACAAACTAGTAGTATATATTAAAGAATGGTATACTTTCACTTAAAACATTGTATTACATTTACAATGGAATCGCAGTGACATGTACATATTAACGCATATTATATAAATAAAAATTAGTAGATATATATATTATGACCTAAAGTATGAATACGAAAGAATTTTGATAGGAATAATGTATTAAAACTATATTAAATAAAATAGTACCTTTCTGTTGCAATAGCAAGACCAATTGGCATAGAAATCAAACATTTGATGTACTTCACCTCGTCAGATAGATCAATAGGTAACGAAATTCTCATGTAGAAGTTATTAGCCATACGTGGAAATCTGAAAAAGTGGCTTTCGGGTAACATGTCGGAAAGAAAAACAACATCAGTATGAACTGAGATGTCATGAGCAATAGGATGAACCATGACTGCTTCTTAGAAAGAATATAAATGGTCAAATGAGATTCTGAACGTGATGTGTGAAACAAAGTAAGAGGCTATGTTTTATAGTGTTCTGGTCTTAAATTTTAAGAAATAATTAAAAGATCTTAACACATTTATAGAAACATTATATTTGTGGTCGTAAATTTGAGAAAGAATTAAAAGATCTTATCACATTTATAGAAACATGTAGCGAAAATGTATACTTTCACATATACTTTAAAAAATCGTACATATATGAAGATTGAAAAGATATACTATAAATTTATATATAATTTTTAAACTTTTCAGGGATGAAATCAAACACCAAAAGACATATTGGCAAAATGTATATAAAAATATACTATTTATTTCCATATTATGTAATATTTTATCAGATTAATTTAATACATTCATTAAAGAAAATATACAAACAACCCTAAGTTCTTTCGTATTTACACGTACAGACTAACACGTACACCATAAAAATGTATAATAAATGTAAGAACAGACTGTTAAAACACCCTAAGCATATTATACAGAGTATGCTCGCTGCAGAGTATGCTTTGAGAGGGTGTTAAGAGTAACCGCTCTTCTAATACCATCTCCAAGCATATTCTGCAGCGAGTTATTTCAGCCTACTCATTTTTTTTTGAATACTTATGTAATGTTCAAGAACTTAATGTTATTAATAAAATTGCATAACTGATTTATGCTTTTATGTGAATACTCAGCGTAAAAAAGTGTTTCTTTTTATTAAAATTCATTTATGATTTTGAATAATCAAAGTGTATACAAAATCAGAACTGAATGTTAATAATAAAATTGCATAACTGATTCATAACTGATTGTTAATCAACAAATTTAATACCTTAGGTATTTATGATACTAAATTGAATTTCATTCAATGGTTTAGCAAAAAACGCATTAACCACACAAAAGTATAACATGATGAAAGCAAAAATGGACCATATAAATTTCATTCAATGGTTTAGCAACATGATACCAATAGAAAAACTGAAACAAAACACATATGAATTCTCTGAAAAACTAAATAGTGTACTGGCTCAAATAATAGAAAAAACAATCTAATTTAGTCCAACTTTTCCTTCTTCACTTTCTTTAGAGTAACCCTCTTCTTTGTGGTTGATCCATCGCCATGATTCGTAATATGACTATCTTCAGATTTAGTACTCTCCTCCTCAGAATTGCTATTTTCCTCATCATCAATGTTTATATAGTCACGCTTACGGGGTATCGCCATTTCATTTGATGACACTTTTGACACCTCATCATTCTCTACATCGAGTGATGCCTGATTTTCCTATAATAAGCAAAAAAAACTTGATCAATTCAAGTACCCAAATCTGAAAATTAAAGCAAATAAAATGAAGAATACATACCTCTGATTCTAAACTGAATTGTTCAAACTTTTCAATCAAAGTCAAATCATCGGTCTTGTTTGTTACTGTGTATGCCGTTGCAGATGGAAGTCTACTAATATTAAATTGGGAAATGAGAACCCTAAACAACATTTTTTTATTTAACAAAACATTTAGCTCGTCTGGGATGATACTAATGTCCTCATCCTGAAAATAAAAATGAACAAAAATGAATTAATGAAATAAGAATCATTATGCACGTATCACTTCACATTTTATATACTTAATTTAAGACCCAATAATTTACCTTATCTATTGACTCAATAATGCTTGTAATTGATTTCTTCAAAAACTGAGTAACTTCTCTATCAAATATAGTCAATTGAGCAGTCCCAGATCCATCAATAACATTAACTTGAACACAAAATCTGCACAGAAAAAAACATATATAAATAACTCAATAAACAAAAAATAGTAAAATTCATTATGGTAAATTAATTACCTAGGAATTGCACAGTTCACTAATGCATCACATTTCTTGCACCAAAACGGTTCTTCTTGTGCTTGCACTTTGCTCTTACACCGTTTGTATGAATTATAGTACCATCCATATGAATCTTCAATATGGTCAATGGTGGCAAGAACAATAGCTTGGAAAACCTATAGGAATTATCAGTGTAATAATAAATAAATAACCTAAAAACTAAATCTTTAAAAACTCATAAATAATCTGAAAAACTAAATATTTACATATAAAATGTTTAGAAACTCAACTATTCTTAACTTATCGTTCCATGCTCATGAAGATGTTCATAAAGTTCATCCAAGGTTTTTCTTGCACTCACATCCAAGAAAATATCAGCAGAAGAATATGATCGATCACTTGATAGTTGTACACAACTATTACCACATTTTAAAGCAGATTGTTTTGATATACTAAAGTTTAAGAAACAATATAGTAAATTATTTACAATTAATATAACCAAATATCTAAAAAGAAACAATTTGAGAAATAGTATGCTGAACAATATAATAGATTATTTACAATTAATATAAACAGATATTTAAAATAAAATATCAGAATAAACCTTTTACATATATATACTTATATTATTTACAATTAATATAAACAGATATTTAAAATAAAATATTAGAATAAACCTTTTACATATATATACTTATATTATTTACAATTAATATAAACAGATATGTAAAAAAAAATCAGAATATACCTTTCCTTGAATTTTGAATCTCGCTAATACTTTCATCGTCAAAATACACCCTTGTGCCATAATATCCATTTGACACATTAGGTGAATTATTCCATTTCCCAAGCTTCGCGAACTGAACTATAACAACGACCGTATTTTGATTTGATGCGCCAATAAATGGACGACATAAATCAGCAAAATCATCCCATAGAGTACAATTAATGATATTGTTCCTATAATATATAACCAAAATAAAAATTAGAAATCATCATTTTTATAAACAGAAAATGTTTAATTTGTGTAATGACATTAAAAATTAATAAAAAAAGGATAAATAATTAATACCTTGCATCCATTAATTGCAAATTAATTCTTTTACCATCTTTGCCATTGCTTTTAGTAAAGGTCACTATTTGATCACCAATTCCAACCAATTCACCAATAACATCTACACATAAAATGTACAATATTAATGAAGCATATTATACACATAAAAACAACATAGTTAAAGGATTTTAATATGAATATATTCAAAAACAACTTACCGTAAACATATCCTTTATCCAATGACTCGTCGAGGATTTTTTCAAATTCAGTAAATTTGAATCCATGAACAGGAACAGAAATGGTCGAACATAGTTTAACGGTAGTGTTGCGATAAAATATGACCTTATACTTGTGATCAAAAAACTTAAATGGTATATCATATAGGGCAACTCCGAAATTTGAAATCAAATAAGCACCTCCTTCTTTTAATAAAGATAAGCTAACCATAAAAACTTCTTTAATGACTGCATGGATTTTGTCACCCTGAAAAATAATATCGATCACAGAATTCTAATCAACATATTTAAATTTAATTGCAAGATTAGGCACACAATTTTTTAAATACACAAAACAATCTATTAACCTATAAACTATTAATCAGTACCTTCTCATCCATTAGAATTAGTTCAGTCGTTTCGTATTGAGTTGGATCGTCTTTCTTTGGAACTTTAAATAAACGGATTACACGAACCTTAAGTTCATGATTACCTCGGATACCTGTAATATCCTTCACTTGCTGTATAATTTTTGACATATCTACAATACGGAATAAACAATATTCAGTATTTATATTAAAATGAACATAAAATCTAAATTACAACAAAAAAACTGAATTTATGAAATGGAATCAGTTTTTAATACAACAAATGTTAAACCCTAACTGAAACTACTTGGTATACTTTCTGCACCTACGTGGTATAACTTCAAATTGGTATTTTATTTAAATGCACAGCATGGTATTTAATAAAAGACGAAAGCAACTATTTTTACCTTGTATATGATTTCTGGATTTACTGAAAAATACTGAAACAAACAAAATACCTCTATATCAGTATATATATCAACATAGACATTCAATATCAGTAGATGACATGCTCTAGCTTTATTAACTACTGAATTCTTTGAAAAAATGGTGTGCTGCAGACTATTAAGAAAAACAGAATACGTATTCATTTACCCATACCTGGAGGCTGAACAACCGAAAGTAGTATAGAGGATGTAGTGAATTTCAGCCTGTAAAAGCTTTCAATTTATAGTCCAATATTGTGTTGAAAAGAAAGGAATATTAGGGTTTTAATTTTTTGGAAATATCGTTTGCATGCTGTATATATATTACAGGTAAGTGAATATATTGCAATTGCAATTACCATTTTGAATTTATTGTGTATTCACATATGTGCTTGGGGTATTCTGTAGTCTCATTCAAATGTAAGGTCACATATATTATTGTCTTCACATATTTGCAGGTAAGTGAATATATTGTAGTTACCATTTTCAATTTACCAGGTATTGTATAATGGTTGTTTAAAATGAATTTGCATTACAATTATGGACAGGTTCTGATTTGCAAAATACGTTTTGAGCTAATATTTGAAGGTTTGATATTATCTTGAATCAGAAAGTGCCAAAACAATTAAGGAGATACTGCAGGTTCATAATATTGTCGGTAAAATCAATCTTCATTATAATTATGGACAGGTTCGGATTTGCAGAATTCGTTTTGGCCAAATTTGAATTATGGTTTATGGTTTGGTTTGCTGAACAATTGTGTGCCTAATCTTGCAATTAGGCACACCCACACGTAACATGTTGTATCTCCACACGTTACGTGTTGTATCTCCACACGTTACGTGTGGATGTGTATCACACGTAACGTGTGGTGTTTTTAGGGTATTATAATCTTGAGTTATATAGTAAAATTTAGTATATTTATGCATAGCATATTATTGTATATTTTTAGAATTTATTTGTGGTTCAATGTTGAATTATTGATTATTTTATATATATTATAATATTGTTTATGAATGTTGTATCATATTATTGTATATTTTTAGTATTTATTTGATTATCTAAAATTAATAAAAGAAATACAGGAAATAATACAGGAAATAATACAAGTTCTTCATAAACTTAGAAACCCTAACACAAAACAAATGACATCGTCTAGTTGCATTTGAAGAAATTAGGATAGTCTCTGGTAAAAGTTCGCTTCCTATCATATCTCTGCTTTGATAAAATTGCTTGCTCCCTACAAAGGTTGATAGTACGTAAACAACATTACACAAAAGATACGACATCAAGACAGTATACGATGTACATCATTATATAGTTTGAGGTTATACCTACGCATCTTATCCACATCTTGTAAAAGTTTTTGATTTTTCTTAACAAGATCTTGATTCTCCTTAACAAGATCTTGTTTTTCCCGCCATTGTTGTCGAATAATCGCGTGTGCCCTGTCCTCGTATATAGAATCAATCCACTTCCTGTAAAAACACCCCAGTCTTGGGCATCCCCAATACCTTCTTCCGTAGTTCCACTGCAAATCCCAAGTACGGACAATGGCTTTCAAATTACACGCGCATAGTGGGTTTATTGATGATTCGGATGAAGATGCCATTATTTGTTGTAGTGCTTGGTTTCCTACAAATATCATGAATCCATTCATATAAAAAATTAGTGATAATAAATCAAAAGAAATTGGAAGAAGAAGCTTACCCACAATTGAATCTTCAAGCGTCGCTTGTGTTGGACTTGTTGTAGAGAACAAACAACCCTAATGCCTCTTATATAGTGAAAAGCAATGTGTTTGACAGCTAATATACAGCTGTATATAACTGTAGTATATAATGACCTCAACCACTAGCATTAATGAACTCAACCACTAGCATTAATAACTTCTCAACAATCATTTACCACCCTAAACCCTAATTAAAAGTTCATCTCCTCAATCTCACAAACAAGGTAACTAAAATACCCGATTCACCCTTATTAATTAAAGATAAATAGTTAACCCTAAACCCTAATCCCTAAACCTAAACCACAATACCCTAAACCCTACCCCAATACCATATCCCTAAACCCTAAACCCCAAACCATAACCCTACCCCAAGCCCTACCCCAAACCCTAACAAAAAGCGTCATACGCCAGAACACACGTTACGTGTCATGCTATCCCACACGTAACGTGTGGATGGGGCTCACACGTAACGTGTGGTTCAGTATGTGGCAAAACGCATTGAATTAACCGTCTTGTCCCCACCTAATTGTAATAATGACCCGTCTTCTTCCCGGGCTAACGATCCATTTCGAGCCTAAACCCTCATTTGAAACACTCACAAATTCTTGTTTTGCACTCTAATTTTTTGTTAAAAAAATGGACAATCCGAACAACAACGAGTCAAAGAGCAATAGTGGGGAAGATATTCCACTTTCGAACGAGGTAATTTCTATTATGTAACCCTAAAGTTCTTTTTTTTTTTTGAACTTGTTTAAAGTTTGTAGCTTGATGGTTAGGGTTTTGAAAGGTATGATATTTGTTATTTAGGGTTTAACCAAGCTAGACATGATATTTGTTGTTTAATATTAAAGATCTCATTTTATTGTTTAGGGGATTAGAAACAAAGATTGAGCATTGTTGTTTATGGCTGCGAAATGATTGTTACATTGAAGAACAGTTCCACACGTCATGTGGCAAGATAGTGAACACGTAACGTGTGGAACGCTTCCATACGTAACGTGTGGGTGAGTTCCTCACGTAACGTGTGAAACGCTCCCACATGTTACGTGTGGAAGCATCACCAGAAACCGGTTGTAGGTTCATTCTGTAAAATGCCATTTTACAGAATCTGCTCTTTCAAAGAAAATTTTGAATTTAGGTTTATAATTTGTGCACTACTTGATGAGATGATTTCATGTGTATGTAGACGAACTATTATTTATACGAGGGGTTAAACAATATCTCCCTCAATGACTGGAGCACCCCACAGAAGACATTTGCGGTTTGGGAAACGCCTCAAAAGTTGCAGGATTGGAACACACCTCAACCAGCTATTGAGATACCATCCTTCTCACTTGGGATACCGTTTCCTCCAGAAGCATCTTCATCTCATGCTACCCCACGGTTTTGCTTTCCATCCCTACACACACAGCCTCAGTTTAGTGTACCACCGGAGGAGGATGTTTACGTCTCTATTGATTACTCAAGGTTCTTTACAACTGATCAAAGCTGGGAGTCTAGAGAAGAAGCATTTTTGTGGGCGCGGGAGATGGCTAAGTGTAAACACTTCTGCATCAAAAAGTGGAGGAATAAACCTTCCACCCCTTCGACCCTTGGAGGACTTGGTTATCGTGTGATAGGCATGGACAAAACGTGCCTAAACAAGCTGACCAAGTGAGAGACATCACAAGGTCGAAGAAGTGTGGGTGTCCCTTCATGTTGAGGCTGAAAGAAGGGTCGAAGGGATTGTGGAGGATCATTGTACAACATGGAACATTCCAGTCTGAAAAGCTTCTTCACAAGCAATGATGGCAACCTTTGCACTGTGTTCGATCAATATCATACACGGTGGCGCAGTCATATTGGTGAGATAAAGGGGGCATTGAATGAGAGCATTGGAAAGAGATATACACTGCTAACGAACGCACATCTTTTCTGCAAGCTGCACTTCAAGGTCTCTGCGATTACACTAGCTCGTTTGATTGAGGAATACAGGAAAGGAGAAGCTCCATTGTGGAACACTATATGCAGATGCCAGATGAGGGTCAGAGATGGCTTGCCTTGCGTGCATGACATGGCGCTAAATGTGAGGAGCCAGGCCCCAATTGAACCTAGCTCATTGCATCCGTTCTAGAGGCAATTGACCTTGTCAGAAGTGAAGACAGAAGAAGAGGAAGAAGCCAGAGAACGCAGAGTGAATAGATCGTTCTTGAAGAATTTGCCCAAAGCGTCTTCCCCACATTGCTAGTGCAGGTTCAACAAAGAGCAGTCTCAACACTAACAAGTATTGCGCATCCAGAGCGGACTGCTCTGCAAGAGCCATCTAAAGTCAAGCATAAGGGTCGGCCTCAAGGAGCTCTAAACTTTGCCACCAAAAGACAACCGTCATCATGGGAGTACAATGACCAACAGATGGACGAAACGCCTCCGAAAAAGCAAAAAGGAAGACCACCGAAGACGCTTGCAGCAAAGCCTTTGGGTGACACATCTTTGATCAAGAACCCGTGGCGATATCGTACCCAGTTTCACATGTGTATGAGACCACACGTGGGAGGATGGTATGAGATAGTGGGTGATAGAAACTGCGGGTACAGAGCAATTGCGTATGGTCTGGGTTTAGGGCAAGATCAGTGGGCTTTTGTTCGACGTACCATGATCGCTACGTTGAGAAAAGAGTATGAGCTACTCGCGCCACTTTGGGTGTCTACGATGACACTTGAGGCAATGGAGGCGAAGCTAGCATGGTTTCCTTCCCCGAACAGGCTGGCCCCACCGGAGACGTGGTTGGACCTCCCGGATATGGGATGTTTGGTGGCAACGGCATTCACATGTGTGTTCGTTACCGTCGGTGGTGGTGTGGGAACGACATACCTGCCTATGAGGGGGGAGCCAAACGAAGCATCAGTTGGCGAGAAGCTGAAGACGATATGCATTTTCCATGTCCAGGAAGAGCAACATTTTATTGCGGTATGTTAATACAATCACATTTGTTGATACTATCTTGTGTTAAAATATATGTATGATGCATTGACTTTGTGTAGGTTGGCCTTGCCGAGACATCGCCCTTGCCTACTCTTTACCCGGCGTGGGTGGTATATCATGACCCGTCTGCGGGTGATTACATAGATCAAAGGACGTGTGATCGGTTGTTGGAGTACGAAGCAGCCAAGGCCGAAAAGAAGACAAGACGAAAGAAGAAGGTTGAAACAGTCGATTTATGTAATGAATGATATGTATGAATTATGATGCAATGAGTTCGACGTTTCTATTCCAAACATCCCTAAATCCAAACAACTCATAAAAAACATTCAAATAGAAGTCATAACATTCATTGTTGTCATAATCCAAACAAGTCATAAAAAACATTCAAATAGCAGTCATAACATTCATTGTTGCAATACTCAAAGGTTCAATGAAATACATAAAATGAAACAAGTTTAATCCTGAAACAAGTCTTCACGGCTTCCTCAATAATTGGGAAGGAAGGGATACATATGCTCAAATGACCGGCGTAAAACTCTGCTACATCTTCACATTCATGGTTGCGATGTTGCTTAAGCTCATTGTAGCATTGTTCGAATGCTTGTACACAACACAAAAACGTTGATATGTATGAAAAAATATAGATAAGAGTTAACCGAACATTAAACAATCTACAAATCAGTCAAATTCATACCCGTGTCGCGTCTTCAATGGTAGGGGGGTTGATGAATGGATGTGTACGTGGGAGGTACCATTCCATGTAATCATCGCTGCAGTCATGGCCTTGCTGGATTGGAGGGCCCATCGCAGCTAGGGTCATGGAATGTACAGTCTGCGCATCCCATGCAAATCGAGCTCTATCGTACTCAACCTTGTAGCTGCTGATCTTTACTCCTCTCCAAGCCCTTAGAGGCTCTATAGGAGCTCGTGGAATCTCCTGAACACGGCAAAACTGTCTCGCCACACGGTCTGGCATGTATGGCTCAGTTATCCAAAGACACGATATAACTCCATGGAAGCGAGTAGGAGCGAATCTCGCATCGCTAAAGTCAATCATACCGTACGGACTCCAATCAACCTAAATATACTTATCAGTTAACCTGAACGACATTCAATCAACATAAACATAAATATATGTACATACCATGTCCGCAGTCATCATATCGAGCTCCACTCTGTAGTTTCTCATCGGGTTGGGTTTCGCTGTCAGGTCCCATCGACTAGCGTAGGCAACCGCATCATTAGAGTTCCAATCTCTACTCATTGCAGGTCTGAACATGGGGAAATATTTATATATCCACGCCTGAAAGAGAATTTACGTAAGCAATCCTTGTTATTGAATAAATACAGATACAACAATAAAATAAGGTGAAACCAATGGTTTTTATAATTTACAAAAATACCTGAATCAGAGTATAGCACGTGGACATGAGTCTCGCTTCCTTTCTTGTGCACTCGCCCAAGCTGCGGTACACGTGAGCAAGAACGGCAGCACCCCATGCATATTCATTAGTGCACGAGTGATCCTCCAGAAACAAGTGACAGTAGAGTGGCAATCTGTGTTGGGACTTGTCCGGAAATAGGCAAGACCCCAACAAGTACAGCAAGCACCCAGAAGCACGTTTCTCGTCATTTAGCCCATTGCAATGCCTCTTGAACATATCAGCAACTACAGTACCAGATGTCACATCCTTAGCAGCCAACTCAAAGAATCCCGTTGCCTCAGACACCACCGCCTTCTTCAAATCAGTCACAGTTAAAGAACCTCGTGGAGGTGCTAAGTCTCTTCCATTGATGTTTAGCCCAAGGATCAACAATACGTCATGGAGAGTTATGGTCATCTCTCCCCATGGCATATGGAACGAGCTGGTCTCAGGTTGCCAGCGCTCAACAAACGCACCTATCAGCGTCTCGTGCACATGGTCATGTATCACATGCGGAATATGACACAAGCCTGAACTAGCAGCCAGATTACCCCATGGCGTTGACAACTCGAGACGCCATGCGCGTGTCTGCTTGCCTCGTTGCTGAAACTTCAACGGTGGCACAGGCTATAAACATTTGCATTTTTAAACCAGTGTAAGCAATCGATTTGACATATTTATATAAAAACGTGAAATGACAAATATAAGGTTTTTCATGCAACTTACAATGCGCTGATAAAGGGTGTATGCCACGTGATTGGCAAAACCCTTCAGCAGCTCGGGATTCTCCGGGCCTCCATAGACTCTGACCTACAATTCCGGTTCATATCTCCCCTTTTTTTTGCTTCGGGGTGGTCTTGCCTGCGAAGAGGTGCCTTGTTGTTGCTCCTCGTCCGCATCATCATCATCATGTTGAGCTCTTGGAGCCCAGGCCTGACTGTCTTCGTCCTACATGTTTTTAAACAAATGATAAGCAATTACATTTTTATCATACAATCATATTTTCATATATTAGGGCTACTTACCATATGCACCGGTGCATTCGGGTTGACCCCCAAGCTCTCCCACGGATTGTAACCCATCTCATCATTTGCGTCGCCTTGATAATATAAGGGGATGTGATACGACGTGGACCAGTGAGGGCTCTGATGGCCAACTGGGCTCTCATGACGGTAAGGGATTTGGGTCAGCCTCTGCTGTGGTGGCGGACTCAATGCAGGACCATAATAGTTATTCTGATCGATCGTATCAGAATAACAATGGAGTGGACTCACGTTGTACTGTGGGTACAACTGCGGGTCCGAATATGCAGGGCCACCCGCCACATAAGATGGCGCAAACGGGAACACAGGGGGGTCAGCATTGCCCGCCTGTCTGTGGCCCGCCTGCCCGTGCCCTCCCGCATCTTGTGGAGCACCCGCAACCCTATGGGATAGCTCACCCTCAGTCCGATACGAAGAAGCCCGGACGAAGTCTCGTCTGGTTCTACGCCTCGTTCTCTCACCAGGCTCCATCTACCACAATAAATCATTTTTCTAAGCGAAAATACAAATCCGATAAAGTTCCTAAACATATCCATCAAAACCTAATCCCTTCCATACAAATCCATCAAAATTCCTAAATATCCAAATTTCATACAAATGTCCAAATTTCATACAAATCCATCAAAATTCCTAAATATCCAAATTTCTTTCAAATGTCCAAATTTCATACAAATCCATCAAAATTCCTAAATATCCAAATTTCTTTCAAATGTCCAAATTTCATACAAATCCATCAAAATTCCTAAATATCCAAATTTCATACAATTGTCCAAATTTCATACAAATCCATCAAAATTCCATACAAATGTCCAAATTTCATACAAATTCATCAAAATTTCATACAAATGTCCAAATTCCTAAATATCTAAAATCCATTAACTAAATATCCAAATTAAACATACATGCAAATTCCAGGGCCGGAGACTCGTCGCCGGAGAGTCGTCGCCGGCGGAAAATGGCTATGGCACAGCACGTAACGCGTGGTCGCTGACCAATCGTTACGTGCAGAGGCCCATCTCGCGTAACGTGTGAAAGCGCGGGGGACGTTACACGCAGTGCCCTTGCCAATTCGCCGGCGACGATTGCACATTCCGACGACTGCAAAATCCGATTACCCTTTAAAAAAATCTTACAAATGCAAATCTAACTACAAAATTCATAACTTCCGAAGCTCTTTAAAACGAGTGATAGCTCTCTCATTCGAGACATCGAACACAACGATCCTTCTCTTCCTCCTCTCTGTTTTCTTCCGAAAATTGGGTCTGAGAGTACACGCAGATCCGTGGGTTCGTTAGCTCTTGTTACTGGGTTGTGCGGTTCAAGAGATCGTCGCAGTTGTATCCTGGGATTCGGAACGTCAACAACCGTCACACTATGGGGCGTTTTCAGAATTAAGGAAATAGATTTCGGTCTCGACTCTGCATCCGTTCTTCGTTCGGTATTTCTAACTTTAGATTTCCTTAATCCATGTTCGTATATTTGCAGTTTAAAGCTTTCGTATGCATATAGGAAATTATGTTCCTACAATCTTAATTCTGAAAATTTTGCTTCGTTTGATTGCTTATACGGACTACCCAATTTGGTTGTCTGAAGTTTATTTTGAATTTTTTCATGTTCGTCTTTTATTTGATGTTCGTGGATTAATTCGGCTGTTTGTTAATTAAATAGTCGTTCGTGCATTTTTTTTTGCTGTTCGTTAATTTCAATTGCCATTTGTGTCGGCTGTTCGTGAATTTTTCCTACAGCTTGTGTATTATTCTATTGTTCAATTCATATGTGTAATATGTTACAGCATGATTTAATTTGCTATTTGTTTCGTTTTTTTGGCTGCATTCGTGAATCTGCTCGTGGTTTGCTCAGCTGATTCGTGCTTTTTTGTGCTGATCTATTTAATTAATTTTATGCATTACTTTGATTCGTGAATTTGATTTGCCGTTAGTGCATTTCATTTGCCGTCATTTAATTTGTCATTAGTGCTTTGTCTTATGGTTTCGGCATTTACTGATTTCGATCTTATGACTTAATTTGATGATCGAGCATGATTCTTGTATGTAATATATTTTCTCTGCTTGCTGATTTTGGTCTTCTAGATCTGAATCTTTTCGGCCATCTGTACTATTGTACAGAAAAATCAAACACAAACTACAACATATATCATATACGCGTATGAAACTGCAATTTATTGTTTAAATTGTTTCATTTGAGAATTTGCTCATTGAACTTGCTGTTGCAATCGTACTCAATCTAGTTTAAATTTTTGTAAATTTATGAGATGTATGATTAACCAAACTGAGAATGCTAATTCTGGTTTTGGTGCTCGTGTTGGAGCCGATATTGGAAATCGTGTTGAGTCGACACCCCAGATTCGGTCTGAGAGTGGTCTGCCAGCAGTGAATTTGCCAGTCATGAGGTTCGGAAACGCTGTTAAATCAGATTGTCCAAACCGATAGCCTATCAGACTAGAAAAGTTTTTGAAAGAGGATAAGCATGTGCTTTTGCCTCAGAATTCATATCTTTTCTCTCTAGCCAGCGTTGAGGCCTGGACTAGTGGGGATGGTCTGTGCAAAGGTTGGGTTCAAAACCGTCTGATAGATCCACTGTACATTGGTACAGTGAGATCAAGACTTCTAAGGAATACTGAATTGCCTTGGAAAGAAATACAAGTCCGAGGACGCAAGCTCTAAGAAGTTCGCAGTGACGAAATTTCTGGACTTCAAAATGGTGGACTCCAAGCCCATCATGGAACAAGTTGAAGAGCTGCCATTGCTTACGCATGAGATTATTGCGAAAGGAATGTCGATCTATGAGACGTTCCAGGTAGCTTCTTTCATAGAGAAACTCCCTCCAGGTTGGAAGGATTTCAAGAGCTATCTAAAGCACAAGCGAATGGCTATGACCGTTGAAGACTTGATTGTCAGGCTACGGACTGAGTCAACCTACCACAAAACACACAGGGTGGTCAGGTACTGAACCCGAAGGCCAACTTGGCCAAACACAAGGACAAGGGGAAGAAAAGAAATTTTCACCCCCAAGGCTCCAACAACTTCAATAAACAACTAGCTAAGAAGTTCAGTGGAAAACGCCACAATTGTGGTAAAATGGGTCACAAGGCTGACGAATGTGGTAGCAAGGCTGATCCGCGAAAGGAAAAGGGGAAATCCCAAGTCAACATGACTGAAGACAGGCTCACGGATGCAGATCAGTGTGCTGTGACGTCTGAAGTCAATATGATTGGAAGCAATCCAATGAAATGGTGGTACGATACAGGTGTTACCAGACATATCTGCTCTGATAAGGGAATGTTTACCACTTATCTGAAGAGCAAGAGTGACGAGCATCTATTTATGGGGAACTCGTTCACATCCAAGGTCAATGGTCACGACAAAGTGGTGTTGAAGCTGACTTCCGAGAAGGAGCAGACTCTCACCAATGTCATGTATGTGCCAGATATACGGAAGAATCTGATCTCCGGCACTTTGCTGAGCAAGAACGGCTTCGCTGTGAAGTTCGTGTCTGACAAACTAGTTCTTTCTAAGAATGTGGTGTATTTGGGCAAGGGTTATGTAAGGGTTAGACTGGTCAAACTGAATGTAATGACAGTCATCCAAACTCTGTTGTATCCAATGTTTCAATGAATAAGAATAATCTTATTGCTTATGTCGTTGAGTCTTTTAATATTTGGCATGAACGGTTAGGGCATGTGAATAACAAGTCTATTCAAAGACTAAAGAACATGAACCTGCTTCCGAAATGCAAATTGAGTAAAGACAAATGTGAAGTATGCGTACAGGCCAAACTCACAAAAACACCTTCCCCACGTGTAGAGAGAACAACCGAACCTCTAGGTTTAATACACACAGATTTGTGTGATTTAAAATTTGTGCAAACTAGAGGCGGTAAAAATATTTCGTGACTTTTATTGACGATTGCACAAAATATTGTCAGTTATACTGGCTAAGAAGCAAGTATGAGGCCTTGGAAAAATTCAAGGAATACAAGTTGGAAGTTGGAAACCAACTTAGTAAAACCATAAAAATTATCCGAAGTGATAGAGGAGGCGAGTAAGATGAACCTTTCAACGCGTTCTGTAGAGAACACGGGATTATTCATCAAACAACTGCTCCCTACTCACCAGAATCTAACGGAGTTGCGGAACGCAAGAACCGAACTCTGAAAGAGATGATGAATGCAATGTTGCAGGAATCTGGGTTACCCCAGAACATGTGGGGGGAAGCGCTGCTTACCACCAACTATATCCTCAACAAGATACCGCATAAAGTTACTGGCAAAACGCCATACGAACTTTGGAAAGGTAACGTACCTTCGTACAAATACCTCAAAGTGTGGGGGTGCCTAGCAAAAGTGGCAGTACCACCTCCTAAAAAGGTCACAATTGGACCTAAAGCCGTTGATTGTATTTTCATAGGATATGCACATAACAGTAGTGCTTATCGGTTTCTGGTACATAAATCTGATATACCAGATATACATGTCAATACAATAATGGAATCAAGGAATGTGTCTGTCTTTGAAAACGTATTTCCGTGCAAGGATAAAGAACATCCGAGCGAACTCGTGAACAAAGTGACACAGCCACTTCTGTAAATGAAACAGAAGATGAACCTAGATAGAGCAAGAGTGCTTGAAATGAACCAGAGGTTGAACCTAGACGAAGCAAAAGAGCTCAAAAGAAAAAACCTATGGGTAAGAGTTCATAACGGCCTTTCACTTAGAGAATGAGCCTAGAACTTTCAAACAAGCCATGTCTACACCTGATGCACCTTCATGGAAGGAAGCAAAGAAAAGCGAAATCGACTCCATTATGCAGAATCATACATGGGAGTTAGTTGATTTGCAACAAGGGTGTAAAGCACTTGGGTGCAAATGGATTTTCAAAACCAGGTTGAAAACCGATGGCTCAGTATATGAGCACAAGGCGAGGCTTATGGTGCAAGAATTCCGGCAAAACGAGGGCCAGGAATTCCTTAACACTTATTCTCTAGTTACGAGAATAACTTCAAAAAGAATGCTAATAGCAATAGCTGCATTACGAAACCTCAAAATCCATCAAATGGATGTAAAAACTGCCTTTCTAAATGGAGAATTAGAAGAGGAGATATACATGAAACAACCTGAGGGTTATGTGGTTCCTGGACAGGAACACAAATGGCTTCAGCATCAATGAATGCGACAAATGCATCTACTTCAAAGACACACCAAATGGTTACATCTTGTTGTGTTTGTACGTAGATGGCATGCCCATTATTGGAAGCAATAAAGACATGATCAACCGAACTAAGAACATGCTTAGTGGGAAGTTTGACATGAAAGACTTGAGATTAGCAGATGTCATACTAGGGATTAAAATCACTAGACATTCTAAAGGAACTATCCTGTCTCAAGCACATTATGCTGAAAAAGTACTTGAGAGATTCAAGAACTACTCAAGCGTGACTGCAAAGAGTCCCGTGGTTCCTAAACTCCACTTGACTAAGAACTCGGGGGATGTAGTGTCACAATTGGAGTATGCATGTGTGATTGGTAGTCTCATGTACTTGACCAATTGCACAATACCTGACTTGGCGCACTCAGTAAATGTACTAAGTCGCTACACAAGTAATCCAGGACACAAACACTGGAAAGGGATAGCTAGAGTAATGAACTACTTGCGCTATACTCAAAGTTATGGGCTGCATTATGGGAAATACCCAGCAGTTTTGGAAGGATACAGTGATTCCAACTGGATATCCGATTCCAGAAACTCAAAATCCACAAGTGGATATGTATTTACACTTGGTGGTGCAGCAGTATAATGGAAATCTTCCACACAAGCACTATTGGTCAGACCCAATAAGGAGTCTGAGTTCATTGCTTTAGACAAAAGAAGCCGAGGAAGCTGAATGGCTTCAGAATTTGTTGGAAGATATCCCGAAGTGGGAAAACCAGTGCCAGCAGTAAGTGTACACTGTGATAGTCAATCGGCTATAGCTCGGACACTGAGTCGTTTGTACAATGGTAAGTCACGAAGATGACATAAAACCATTACACAACTACTCTCGCATGGTATAATATCAATATATTATATCAAAGTCGGCTGACAACCTAGCGGATCCGTTTAATAAAGGTTTGTCACGAGATGAAGTTGTTAAATCATCAAGAGGAATGGGTTTAATGCCTATGACTAAAGAGGATGCTTGATGGCTAACCCTACCTACCTGACTGGAGATCCCAAGAAGTAGGTTCAAAGGGAAAACTAAATCAAGCTGAATCAACATGAGCACTGAGAGACTTAAGTTTCCTCCCAGTTCCTAGGATGATGAACAGTGCTACCTGTATGAGTTGAGGTTAAGCTTGGCTTTTAATGATTCCATAGCTTTGAAATAAAAGTGGGGTATGACAGGATACTCTTTATGGCAATCACCTTATGAGTGTGAAATGGGGCCGTTTCTAGGAGAATTAAGAGAGGCTGAATTCTCCAAGTTCACTCATGAATAACCAGGGATGTTCAAGGCCAAAATGAACACAACAAAGAACCTAGTTCTGTGAGAAGATGAAACTGTGTGATAGTTATTGTCTCGGTTTACATCAAAGCCCGGGTGGTTCAAGACATCATGTTCACTACCTGGTCGAGTAAATCCGATAGCTACTCACTATGGGTGGTTCAAGGCTGAAACACGCTACCAGCCCAGATGCAGTGATTTTTCGACTGTACTCTCAAAAGTCTTTCTGTTTTTAAAACCAATGTTTAGAATCATTTCTATTCATGTGGGGGATTGTTGGAACTCATTATTTGAATGTGGCGCCGGTCACTTTTCCGGGCACAATTCCGGTGGGCTCCGGCCATTGTCAACACCGGAAAATGGAAGCATTGGCTTCGTCTACATGAGTACATTCTCGTAGTGTACTCATACGACAAAAATGATTTCCGTTTGAATGAGAAATGGAGGCCCAAAGTAGTTTGCATGAAGTGCAAGACTTGGGTAAAATATTGGGATAAAAGTGTATCCCACATTGGAAGTTTGGAGATAAATCTCCTAGTATATATAGAGGGAAAATGGACCTAAGGTTGTGGCCTTGGGTCATTACCCATTCTCAATGGGGAGAGGACCTAGCTCATCAAGCCCACACGCGCGTCGAGCCGAGTCGAGTCGGGTCGGGTTGGGCGAGCCGTGTCGTGCCGTGGCGTGGCCGGGTTGGATCGGATCGGGCTTGGGCTGGCCAGCCAACGCCCTATCTTTTTGGGCCGATCCAGAAGGTCCATTAATGGGCTTTGACCCATTTATGACATCAGATCTGTAATGTTAACTAGCAGATTTGTAACTCCCTCCCTTGTGTAACGTTCTTTGAAACGTAACTTCCGAAGCTCTTTAAAACGAGTGATAGCTCTCTCATTCGAGACATCGAACACAACGATCCTTCTCTTCCTCCTCTCTGTTTTCTTCCGAAAATTGGGTCTGAGAGTACACACAGATCCGTGGGTTCGTTAGCTCTTGTTACTGGGTTGTGCGGTTCAAGAGATCGTCGCAGTTGTATCCTGGGATTCGGAACGTCAACAACCGTCACACTATGGGGCGTTTTCAGAATTAAGGAAAGAGATTTCGGTCTCGACTCTGCATCCGTTCTTCATTCGGTATTTCTAACTTTAGATTTCCTTAATCCATGTTCGTATATTTGCAGTTTAAAGCTTTCGTATGCATATAGGAAATTATGTTCCTACATATAGTCTATAATATAATAATGTTAATAATTAGTATTAATAATATACCTAAAAAGTTAGCATTTTTAAGTAATAAATGCTATAGCTGAACATGTCGAACATTTCTAGGAATATAGAAATGTTTACATATGAACATATTTAGTATATATAAAGGAGGGTCTTCAAACCTGAGAGACGTGTTGTCCTTTGGGAAGAATTCATGAACATGCTTGAAGGAGAATACTGTCCAACACCCGATCGTAGAGCTAGGGTGAGAGAGTTCTTTGCTCCACCACTGTAGGATATTTCGGTGACTTAGGCAATTTGACAATACAAGAAAGAACTATGTCATGTGTCCCATTTGATTGACAACGAGGAGGAAAAGATTTGTCATTTTGAGGCATGGTTAAAGCCGGAAGTATGAAGGTATGTTTCGGGATTTCAGTGCAACACCTTGAGGGAGTACCAAGACAAGGCCTTGGCATTTAAGATGGCGTCTTCAACCAAGGATCCAGATCAGAGTAACAAGAGACAAATGACTCAATAAACCCCTCCAAGTACATGGGACCATACATTTAAGAAGCCCAATTTTACACCAACACCGTTTGGAAGGTCACATCTACCTCCGAGGAATGATTGTACGGGAATGTCCCAACAATCTGGATCGGTTACAGAGGGTAGACGTTGTTTTAATTGCAAGAACCCATATCATCTAAAAAATGAGTGTCCTAAGCCCCCTTCGAAGTGCTTTAATTGTGCTCGAGATGGCCATATTGCTCTTTACTATCTCCAGAAGAATGTTGATCCATCTCAAGCCTCATTGTCAGCCCCAGGAGGCACAAGTCATTAGTATAGGCAGACGCCGGCACAGTCACATCAACAGACTTCGGGAACAGCTCTGGGTGGAGGTTGTTGTAACAGAGGTAGTACTTTTGGCGCTGGAATAGCTCCACACAGAGTGTTTGAGATGAGAAGAGCTGACGAGCCTAACGCTCCCACCACTACATGTACGCTATGGATCTGTTCTCAGCCCCTTAGCATACTTTTTGATATTGGGGCTACCCATTCCTTTATTTCTGATGAATGTATTGAAAGGCTTGGCCTTAGTTGCATTAATGATTGCTAACCTTTTGTTATGGGTATGCTTGATGGAAGTAAGATAGTTGCGAACCGTGAGCTTAGGAATTGTCCGATCCGTATAGGTGATCGGGATTAGGCATGTGATTTTATTGTTATGGCCTTACACCATGATGATGTCATTTTGGGCATGGATTGGTTGGTAAGGCACCAAGCAATGATGGATATTAGGGATCATACAATTACGGTTACCTCAGGCGATGGAACCAAGCATGTATTTAGAGGCCAACAGCCTAACGAGTCTGCGAAGTTGATCAATGTCATGGAAGCAACCAAGTTATTGAATCAAGGTTGCGTTGGGTATTGGTGCTATGTGTTGCGTGAGGAGAGTTCAAAGCCGAAGATAGTTGATATACATGTCGTGCAAGAATATACTAATGAGTTGCCTGGATTGCCACCACACCGCGAAGTTGAATTTACTATTGATTTAGAGCCCGGGACAATGCTAGTTTCAAGAGCACCATATAGGATGGCGCCTGTGGAAATGCAAGAGATAAGCAGTTAGAGGAATTGGCTGAGAAAATATATATTCAGCCAAGTACATCACCTTGGGGAGCACCTGTTTTGTTTGTAAAGAAGAAGGATGGTTCCATGCGACTATGCATAGACTACATAGAATTAAATAAGGTTACAGTGAAGAACAAGTACTATCTGCTTCCTCGTATTGACGACTTGTTGGATCAGCTTCACATTGCCTCTGACTTCTCTAAGATCGATTTGAGGTCAGGTTATCATCATTTGAGGATTAAGGATAAAGATATACCCAAGACTGCTTTCCAAACGAGGTATGGACATTATGAGTTTGTGGTAATGCCTTTTGGTTTAACTAATGCCCCCGCAGTCTTCATGGAGTTGATGAATCGAGTTGTTGTCTTTATCGATGATATTCTGATATACTCTCGAAGTCAGGAAGAACATGACGAACATCTAAGATTGGTTTTAGGCCGGCTTAGACTGCACCAACTTATGCCAAGCTCTCCAAGTGTAGTTTCTGGATGTCGGAAGTCACTTTTTTTGGCCATATCATCTCAGCAGAGGGTGTCAAGGTTGACCCTCAAAATATTAAAGCAGACTCTGAAGAATGTGAAGGAAGTTAGGAGTTTTCTTGGTTGGACAGGGTACTATAGAAGGTTCGTGGAAGGGTTTTCTCGTATTTCCCAACCACGGACTAATCTACTATGCAAGACTAAGAAGTTCGAGTGGGATGATTCTTGTATGAGAAGTTTTGAGGAGCTCAAGAAGAGATTGACAACTGCACCAATTTGGACTTTACCTCAGGGTACTGATGGATTTGCTGTGTATAGTGATGCTTCTAGGCAAGGCTTGAGATGTGTATTGATGCAGCATGGATGAGTTATTACATATGCTTCCCGCCAACTGAAAACTCATGAGGCTAATTATCCAACACACGACCTAGAGCTTGCATCGGTCATTTTTGCACTAAAGATTTGGCGTCACTACCTTTATGGGGTTACTTGCCAAAAATATACTGATCACAAGAGTTTGAAGTACCTCTTTACGCAAAAGGAGTTGAATATGAGGCAGCGAAGATGGTTGGAGTGGATTAAAGATTATGATCTTGAGATTTTATATCATCATGGGAAAGCTAATGTGGTAGCTGACACATTAAGCAGGAAGTCGGTGTAGGAGCAAATACTCTCTTGGTTAACGGTACAACCGGCTCTGCAACAAGACTTGATCCGAAATGGCATCAAAATTTGGCTATCGGGAACTCAAGGACAATTAAATATGTTAGAAGTTCAATCTTTATTGTTGGAATCTATCCAGCAAGGGTAGTGTAAGGATCCATTGTTGGTTCGAATCCGAGAGGATGTGCTCCAAGGGAAAGCACTAGGATTTCTAATGCATGAGGATGAAGTTCTAAGGTTTAGGAATCACCTTTGTTTCCCAATTGATGAAGACTTGAGAAAGACTATTATGGCAGAGGCTCACGCAACCCCTTACTCTGTGCATCCTGGCACAAGTAAGATGTACAAAGACCTCAAACAACTTTATTGGTGGCCCAACATGAGAAATGACATTGTAGAGTTTTGTTTCAAAGTGCTTGACTTGTCAGCGGGTCAAAATTGAGCACCAGATGCCAGTAGGAATGCTTTAACCACTCCCAATTCTTGAGTGGAACTGGGAAGATATCTCCATGGACTTTGTTATCGGACTACCAAAAACTAGGAAGGGCATGAATGGCATTTGGGTGATCGTTGACCAATTGACAAAGTCAACTCATTTCCACGGGATTCGAGAGACTTGGGGTGCTATTAGAGATATTCGTCAGGGAAATTGTAAGATTGCATGGTGCGCCAAGAACAATAGTGTTTGATCGGGATGGTCGTTTTGTTTCGAGATTCAGGAAGTCGATTCATGCAGCACTTGGAACCCAACTACATTTCAGCACCGCCTATCATCCTCAGACAGATGGTCAATCTGAGAGGACTATTCAGACATTAGAGGACATGTTGCGGGCTTGTGCACTTGATAGGAAAGCTGATTGGGAAGCTCAATTACCGTTATCCGAGTTTGCATATAACAACAGCTGGCATGCATCTATTCGGATAGCACCATATGAGGTGTTGTATGGTCGACGTTGTTGTTCACCAATTTGTTGGGATGATAGAGCAGATTCCATCTGGACTGTGCCCAACATGCTTCAGGAGACGAAAGAAAAGATCAAGTTGATTCGAGAGAGATTGTTGACTGCACAGAGTCGTCAAAAGTCATATGCCGACAAACGACGACGTCTTTTGGAGTTTGAAGTTGGTGATCATGTGCTAGTCAAAGTGTCACCAACTAGAGGAGTCTTTCGCTTTGGGAAAAAGGGAAAACCGAGCCCCAGATAAATAGGTCCTTTTGAGATCTTAGAGAGAGTTGGCGAGCTCGCTTATCGATTGGCCTTACCGCCATCATTGAGTAGAGTGCATAATGTTTTCCATGTATCTCAATTGCGGAAGTATGTTGCTGATTCTAGTCACATAATCAGTTATGATGAGATTGAGATAGATGATGATGTCACTTATGAAGAGCATCCAATGGCAATCCTAGAGCGTCAAACAAAACAATTGAGGAAGAAACTGGTACCTTTGGTAAAGGTTCAATGGTCGCGCCATGGAGTTGAGGAAGCTACATGGGAGACCGAGATGAGCATGCGAGAGCGTTATCCTGAGCTATTTTTGTCCTAGTTTCGAGGACGAAACTCCTTTTAAGGGGGAGGTATGTGATATCTCTAATCTGGGTAAGTTATTATAATGCGGTAAAAGTTAGTAAGATGTGTTGGTTTTCAGCATGATTAAAATAATTTTTAGCTATTATATTATTATTTGAAACTTCTAGAGTAAGCCTTTTTTTCCTTGCTTTTTTTTTTTTTGGATAGCCACCTATTTTTGCATGCCATCCACCTATGTTCTTATGTGGCAACATGCTAGAAAGCCATCATTTCTTAGGCACACACTTGTCAAGTATAGGTGTGTAGACATGGCTACCATCTTAACTAAACCTGGATTGTTTACATATATATATACCCCTAAATCTACTCTAGCTAGTACACTTTTCTTCTTCTTGTTTCCTTGGAAAATACAATACTGAAGCAATCCTTCATTGGGCCATCTCTTGCACAGTCAAGGTACTTGAGTGTATCCCGGAAAACTGCAAACGGTTCTTGTTAGAGTTTCAAGAATTTCAAGCAAGTTTCTTCGACTTGCACGGTTGCTAGATTAGTTTGGTGCCTCGTTATGTGTTCTTTTGTGTTGGTAGGTGAAGTGTTGATACATGTTGTGATGTCTTGCTTACCCTTAGTTGGTAATTAAGTGTTCTATAAGCTTGTATATTTTCTAAGTATGCTAAGTTTCGAAATCTATATATTAAGTATATATATATTATATGATTGGGGGAACTTTATGTATTGCGTTCCCATTATAAGCTAAAGCCATGTTGGGGGAATATTATGTTGTGCGTTCCCATTATGAGCTAAGTAGGGAAATTATGTTGCATGCCCCAAGGGGGAACATTATGCTGAGCGTTCCCAAACGGTGAATTCCAACGAGCGGGATTTGCCCCTCTGATGCGTTCCTACTAGGATTGAAGGATCTTAGATCTTGTTTGGGGAGTCGCGCGCGTCTTGCTGGAGGATGATAGGGTGGAACGCGGGCTTTGGAAGGCGGCAGCGGAGGAGAACGACTCGAAAGAGATCGAGTTCTTGGCCTTGAGGGCGGCTAGTAGGCAAGCAAAGCAAGTGTGATATGCAAGCACAAAAGCAAACGAAACCAAAGATAGAAGTCTTAACCTCTTGCGTAAACAATGTGCACACACAAGACACACTTGCAAACGTGACACTAGACGGTGGACAGGTGAAGAAGATGAGCCTAGCCGTTGAGGGGAGAAAGTTGCCTTATTTTGGCTTTACTTCTCTTGTTTCGGAAAGTCGCGTTTTTTTTTGATATGCGACTTGTTTTTTTTTTGAATTTGAAATTCAAATCCGAGATCTTAGTCTTAAATGAAGATCGGATAAGAATTAAATAAAATAAAATAAAAATAAACGGCTAAGTAACTTAAGGAAAGAAATCGCTAGATTTACGCGATATGAGAGAGAAAATGTAATGCAGACTTATGACGGTCACACAAGCAAATATGGCAAGATATGAATGCGAGATTCACGCGATCAATTAAGGCAATTTTCGAATTAATTACGCAGATTTCATGCAAACAAATCACACAATTTTCGCTAGGTGATCAAACAATTATCGGCCAAGAGATTCTCTTGTAGACACCGATGGGACAGGCATGTGTATGAGAGAGAGAAAAATTTAGTGATTATGGCGGAAGCAAGGATGATGGGTGATTAAAAAAAAAACCGTGAACAATTGAGAACTTGATAAGCGACTTACAAGATCAAAGGCTCTGATGCCAGTTGATGCGTTCCTACTAGGATTGAAGGATCTTAGATCTTGTTTGGGAAGTCGCACGCGTCTTGCTGGAGGATGATAGGATGGAACGCGGGCTTTGGAAGGCGGCAGCGGAGGAGAACGACTCGAAAGAGATCGAGTTCTTGGCCGTAGCGTCGGCAGCGGAGGGATAATCTCGATGAAGATCGAGTGGTGGCTGTAGCGTCGACGGCGGAGGAAGGGGTTGAGAAGACAGAGAGTGTTTGACGTTCGATCAAAGGGGAGGAGGCAAATGGCTCTCAATACTCAAGCTTTGATTGAAATGAACGTAACCTAATACAGAAGAACGAGTTGTCCTTTTATGCTAGGTCGCAGGACTCGGATGGGCCGAGTCTTGATTAGTGGGCCGGCCCACGCGACATGCGTGGAGCACACGCCCCAAAAAGAAATAAAAACATTAATGTCTCAAGAGATTACATTCTGTTCAAAAAGAACGCGTTCATTGGATGGTGGAGAGAAGACAGACAGAGAACGCGTTCTCTGGGCTTGGTTGAAGACGCTTCAAAGAGAACGCGATCTCTTGGGTGCCTTGGCTCTGGACGATGCGAGCGACCAAGGATTGCGTCGCGTTGGCGATAGCTTTAGCGCGTGCTCTTGTGATTGGCCCGTCTGAGCGAATGCTCATAGCCTCTTCTTCCTCAGAGGCATTCATGGTGGGCAGGGGCGCATCACCCTCTTAGGTTGCGACTTAAGGGGAAGAAGTGGTACCATCTTCTTATTACTATTAGTATTATATTAGCTTATGCACTTAGTAGTACTTTGGGCTATATCACATGGTTGTTTGATAACAAGTTTGATAATGTTGTTATACTTGTAAGTTGTCTTGCTCTTGTGTCTATGCCTTACATGCTTTCACTTGAGAATGCTTAGCTGGATATCTTACTAGTTTAGTGACTGACTCGTTGTGGCTGGCTCTGTTTGACATCCAAGTATTAGCGTTGTACAAACACAAGAATGACATGATGGGATTGGTGACCACCGACGTTGATTAGATAGCGCTCTAGGTCTTGTTCTTTTCATGTCAAGTAGACCTTGTCGTGTTTCGCGTTTGTTGTAAACTTTGTTATGCATATTATATATCAACGACTTGTCCTTTTCATCTATAGACATATGTGGTTAATTATCTATATTGGCATTTTGTCGACATAGTACTTATTACATACTCTAGCCTTGTGGATTCCGGGTGGGATTCACGGCGTTGTGTCGGCATCTGTGAGTGAGTTGCATCTTCCATACACGAATCTGCGTAGTCATCGTGCTCGAGAAATATTTGGAATCAATGGGAAAAACAAATAAAATATAGATGTAGTAAAAATATGAAGTTTATATTATAATTTGATTTTTTTTAAAAAAAATTATAATAAAATATTTTTATGATATTTAAAAGAAAAAATTTATTTAGTACAAGTTAAAAAATATAAAACTTAAAGTCATACTTAACTATAAATCAAAACCATAGAGAAATAATTCAAAGAAAGACGTGCTCAGTGATTTATTAAAAAACGAAAAGCAGAAACGCTCCCTTTGGGAGCCGGCCCTAGCTTTTGGCTGGGCTGACGAGAAGATCCCCTCCTCCGCCGCTCCGACCGAGCCCTTGGTTGCAACCATGTAGAAGTCCTACCCCCTGCCGCTCCGACCGAGCCCCCGATCCGCACCGCCCCCCGCCGACGCCGCCCCCTACCAGGCATTTCAGAACCCATCGGCACCCGCACCGCTTCACCGGCACCCGTCGAAGAAGATTTGGGCCTTCGCCGGGAAGATGCCTCACGGGAAGACGCCGCCTCTCCTTGCTTTCGACGGGAAGACACCGACGACCCCCCTCCTTCTCAAGTCTGCCCTCCTCTTGTTGGGGGTTTCGTTTCCTCAGTATTTGGATTCGAAATCTCGTTTACAGTGGTGGGTTTGGGGGTGAGAAGGAGGAGGGTAAAATTAGTGGTTTTGGATCGGTTTCGTTTCAGTCCTCAGCCTCCTTTCCTTTTTTGTTTTTGTCCCGTTTTTTTCCGATTCTGTTGTGAGGCATTCTTTGGATGATGAAGTTTGCCTAGATGATGAATCGAGTTGTAGTTCCAACATGGTAGATGATGACCATCCTTCCGGCGGCACAACAATTGTTTGTGCTTTACTCATCTCATTTCTAGGTTGCTTTGTTTTATCATGCTTTAGTTTATTTCGTTTATTATTTGTCTTTACTTCTCTTATTTGTTGTTGTATTGCCGGCGAATCCGATTGTCAGTTTCTGGCCTCTTCTTATTTTATAAAAAAAAAACCATAGAGAAATATTTTTACGATATTTATTTGTTTTTTTTTGGTCGAATACGATATTTATTTTTACGATATTTATTTGCTAAATTAAGGTCCTCTCTTTTTAAGAGGCCAATCGCACAGATTTTCGGCCATACGATTTTGCCCCAAAATTCATAAATTGTTACACTTGCACCTGCTGAGCATGCTGCTTTCTTCCCAAATCCACTGTCAAAAGTCGATCTTCCGATGTTTTGGGTCGAGAATTTCATGATAGTCGATCGTTGTTTTTCTGACGCTTAAGGAAATTTGCGGTACGCCATGGGAGTTTCCTTCAAGATATCGAGCACCGGTTCTAGGTTTAAGCCTAAGCCCGCTCTGGTCTCCGAGGCGGTTGCGGAGACTTCAGCTGAGACCTCGAAGATTCCATCCAAGAACGAATCGAACAATTCGACTACTAATACAATTGCTTGTTGCCGCAAATTCGATGTGAGTCCATAGCTTATTTGTTAATTCAATAGTTGTACTTCCTTGTTTTCCTTTGTGTATGTTTTCTCAAGTGAAAAACAATTCTATCCCCTTTTCCCTTGTTTCAATCATGAGAAGCTTCTTGTAATATTTTGTTTCTGGGTCGGCTGGGTTTGATCTGCTTGAATTTGGAAAATGAATGGCCAGGGAGGAGAAAATCTGAAGATGGAACTTTTTTTTTTTATATATATAATTGTTTTTGTGGGGGTGGCGTTGGGGGAGGAAGATTTGGTTGGGAGCGTTCAGAACGAAAGGGTGGAAGCATCATAATTTAAAACAGCAGGAACATCAATTATGTTTCTCTAAAACAACACGAGCTAACAATTAATGTGTCATTAGTGTAATGAATCATGCCGACATTTATAAATTCTGTTCCCATAAAATCTAGCTGGTGAGATTATTTGAGGTGTGAGCTTGAGTATGAGTTTGCGTGTAATTTGTAATATTTCTAGTGGACATGTCACACCCAAGGACAGTTAATATTTCAGGTGGCAAGAGCCGTTCTAAGTAAATCTGTATTATTTCGAGAGACATTAATACTTGGTGTTGTTTGTTTCTTAGCCACGATAGTTGGTGTAAATTCTGAGACTCTTTTTCTCTTGTTTGGTACATTGGATTGCCCTAGATAATTGTTAAATTAAACACTAGAAGATTTTTTTTGAAGTCATATCTTCTCCTGCTTCGAAGTTTTATTCTCCAAAATCATGATGTGACTAGTCCATATCCATAAAAAGGAGGCATACAAAAGTATGTCCAATCAGAACTTTGTCGTAACTCGTAAGTCATTATTTTCATCTTATAAAGATCATTCTGTAATCCAAGTTCGAAAGTTCATAACATTTTTCTGATGTATGCTTCTTTGGAGGGAATATATTGCAAGGAATGCTTATTCAATTTGTATAATTGTTTCACTCATTCATCTAACTTTTTTAAGTTCTGCTGCTACTTTATATTATTAATGGATGAAGTTTCAATACTTACCTCTTGTCATAAGTTAATTTTATCTGTATCAAGCTTGGGCATTGGACAATAATATTAAATGTTTTGAACTGTTCATTGGAACAGGGGAGAGATGAAGAAGCTGTTAGACTCTCTGATCCTTCTCTGTCATCTAGACAACGTCAGGCTTTTTCAGGTAAATACTGCAATTTCATTGGCAAGGTAACTTCTATTTGTTGTTGTATGTGAGTTCTTCATCAGAAAGATTGTTCTGTTCGCTGGAAGAATTATGTTTCTGTTTGGCAGATCATGAAGTGTCATTCACATTGAACCTTTTTCCAGATGGTTATTCTATTGGCAAACCTTCAGAGGTAGTTCAGTTGCACTAAAGTCTAGTTACTTACTTTGTTGTTTCATATGTTTCTGATTTCATAATTGAAAATTGACTATTTGTTTATGAGTTGAAAGTTAGAATGCTTGTGAATTTCAGGACAGTGGACATCGTGCTTCAGTTCAAGATGCTGCAAAGTTATTACATCCATATAATAAAGCTTCGGAAACTCTCTTCTTGGTTAGTCTTTCTTATTGAGGACTTGACATTTTTGCTAGAAACTCAATTGTGGAATACCTTCATTTGAGTGTCTGTTATTATTTTTATAATGTACTTAATAATGTTAATCTTCCTGTCAATATATCCAGAATATATGCTTTTCAGTTCAAATTTCTGACATTTGATAACGGGCTAGTGTATGTTTACTGAGTTTAAAGTACGTAAATTCTCAATTTCTTGCTTTGTATAACTGGCCTCGTCCACCACACCTGCAGAGGAAGGAACAACACCATTTTTAGGGGATTAAGGCCCAACACCTCTGATTGTGCTAATTGCATTACTATGAAATGTAAATGTCGCATTTTGACAAAATGTAATTTAGACAGTGAGGAAGTAGAGAGTGGAGAGGCAGAATTGATGTGTAAAAACTTTGTTTAGTCGAGCAAGGTTGTAAAGTGGCTAAGGACTACCCAATTAAAAAATAAATAAATTTGGAGTTTTAAATTTGCTTTATCTAAGATACTTACCCAACTGAAAAAAGAAAATTGGTTTTTAAAAATTTGCTTATTTATCCTCCATTTGTTTACTAATTATTAGTAAGTTCTTTCATATAGGAACCTTATTATGAATTTTGTTTTAATGAAGGCAATCGAATCTGGTTGGTTGCCTGGAGATATTTTGGATGACATACCCTGCAAGTATGTTGATGGAGGGATGATTTGCCAGGTGAGTAAGTTCACAATTTTGAATTTTCATCTACTTTGATCCAAAACATCATCATTGGCAGTATTATTAACAATAAATATTAACATGCAAACAAGTATTTTCACTTGTCAAATACTGGTAACGGGTAAGACAATTAGCTATCAGGATTGCCTAATATGCTTTCCTTGGAATGCTTCGATTTTTCATCCCTGCTGATTGAAGTAGATATCGGAATACCTGAAAGTTTCTGATATTTTCAGGTTCGTGATTTTCGAAAATGCATCTCTGACTCTGGTTCCATTGTCCCATCTGCTGATGTTTCCCCTAATACGACCAAAGTACACCTTAAAATGTCCTTGGAGAATGTAGTGAAGGATATATCTTCATTTGCAAATGATTCTTGGACTTACGGTGATCTGATGGTAATTCTCATCTCCACTCCCTGCGGTTAACTGTTTTATTGTACTTCTATGCCCATCGGAAGTATGTCTTCATGCTTGTTTTATTATGAGCAGGAAGTGGAGTCTAGAGTCTTGAAAGCCCTGCAACCCAAACTTTGTCTTGATCCTACCCCTAGGCTGGATAGACTTTGTCAGGATCCAGTTCTTTTAAAGGTTTGAAGCTTTTCGTTCATCTCAGACTTGGTATATTGTTTGTCTCTAAATTACTTATCTTGAGTTGCAGCTTAATTTGGGTTTGAGTGGATTACGGAGGAAGAGATTGAGAGAAATGCCAGATGTCACTCTAACATCCAGCAGTAGACTACATGGAAAAAAGATTTCTGTTGGTAGATTCCCAGACAGTTCCGCTTACAAGCTGGAGGAATCAGCTTCAGGTGAAATGTTGCCGCAACACATGCAAGATAACATTCCCGTGCAGAACATTAGTCCTGGTTCCTCTAAAATTACGACTTCAAGATCCGGAGGCTTTGTACAAGGAGTGGGCAATCAAAGGTCCACTCAGGATTGTCTGACTAGTACTGTTTTAAACACACCAATAGCTTCTCCTCTTGCACAGGACATGACAATAACTTACAATGATAATGTGAATTCTAATGCACTTCCCCATGGAAAGTTGGAAACTCAAGATGGTCAGATCTCACCATATTCTGGTAAAAGGGTCAGGATGGGATCTGTTGCAGATACTATACATCCACAACAATTAGGATCCTACATGGATAGCCTTCAAGCACCAGATGTGCAGTGGAAGAATCACCTCTTGCAACAGCAAGCAAACGCGAGAGGAATTCAATTTGCCAATACTGGCATGCCAAGATATTCTCAGCTAGGCCATGAAGGGGCTCCAAATCAAGATGGTGCAACGGCAGTCCCATTGGGACAACAAGGAATGAGATATGGAGATCACATTGAGGCTGATAAGCTGGATAAGTCTGAGTCCCTTCGGGTTAAGAATGATGGGCAACTAGCTGAAGCAGAGACTAACCATATGGATCCACGACTTCAGCAAAGGCCATCACAGCAAACATTCATGAGACCGAATTTTCATCAGGCAGGCTGGAATAATCTTGGTCAGCAGGTTGAAAAGGATCCAAGGAAGGAGGAACAGATTCAGAAAAGGAAAGCTGCTCAGAGTCCTCGTCTTTCATCTTGCGTTGTTGCTCAATCTCCTTTATCTGGAAAATCTTCAGAACTGGCTGGCGGATCATTTGGAATCCAATATGGAGCTGTTTCTTCAACTGTTCCACTTGGGCCATCACAAAGAGAGAAATCTGTTGGCATGTCAATTCCTTCTGTTGTTCGCTCACAGTCTGGGATTTGCGGTGCTAATGATTCCATACAACAGCAGGGACAAGTTGCTGGGAAGTGGAGATCAAATTCCCTTCCAAAGACCCCAGCTATGAGCGGTGTTGGTTCTCCTGCCAGCATTAGTAATGTGAGCATTCCCATGAATGCAGCAAGTCCTTCAGTTAGCACTGGTACAGTGGCTGATCAGTCTATGCTAGAGAAGTTCTCAAAGATTGAGATGGTAGCTACAAGGTACATTCAGAATCTAAATTGTGATTTTTGGTTTCTTGTTTATTCCTCCCCCCCCCCCTCCTCAAATGATTTGGTTGCTTTCTGCTGCTGCCTCTTAAACCCAATTGTTTCATGTATAACAGAAACTTGGCATTTCTTTGAATTTATAGGTGAAACAAGGACAGTAACTCTCTATTGTGAATTTCCAGGAGAACCTTGTTATATTTTATTTTGGTTGTAATATCTGTCTTCCTCAAATTGTTCTTGACGCTAGTTACTAATCAGAAGGTGCATTGCATTGCTACTTTGCTAGATACTGATGTTGCCCATATATGAAAATTAGAGCATGAGTTACTTCTTGATTGCTTGAAATTCTATTAACGTCATGCTGGGACGATGAGATTCCTCTAGAGATTTGGTTACTTCCTTTTTTCTTCATATGCTTCTTAGTGACCTTATTCTTTTTTTAGTTATTATGGAGTGGTGGACTTGCATTACAAGGCATGCCAGAACCTTAAACTGAAGTTTTTAGGATCTTAGCCGTTGAGTGCCAAGGTTGAACTCTTGACTGTATTGCTAAATTGATAGTGAAAAGAGCTTCAGTAAATGGTCATAAATTCTGTTTTGTTTAATCATCTGATGTATGCACGTGATTATACCGAGAATCGTTGCCTTAATTTAATCTCTCAGTGATATTTTTGTTCACATTTATGTTATAGGTATAAACTTTACTGTAAAAGGACCAAGGCTGATGACTTGTCCAGAAAACCCAGCACCTTCTCTCCCCAGGAAGTTAGGATCGGTCTATCCACTATTGCTAATAATGAGAATATTAAGGACGATAATCCTGTAATGTCATTGTCGAGGTCTCTTGTCGGTGGTAACATAAATACCTTAAAGATAAGGGTCTTGTCTTTTAATCTTCCAGACCGAATAGTTCCAGGTTGGTTTTTCTTCAAGTATGCTAGTTGAGTAGTTGTATTCCTCTTGTAACACGTGGACTTGCACTTTTTCAGGTAATGCTCCTGTTGCTACCAGGGCGCGAACTAGACTAATCATGTCAGAGAAACCACACGATGGGACAGTAGCAATGCATTTCGGAGACTTGGAAGACAGAGATTATTTGAATGCAGAAGATTACCTACCTTCTCTGCCGACTCTTGTGAGTTCTTAGTACATTTCAATAAATTTGATGCTCTGTTTAGTTGGTGTTCATTTTCCATGTTATTTATAGAAAGATTGGAAGAGAAAGCTATGTACAGTGCACACCCACATGAAATGAAGGCACTTCATTTGTTGCGTATTTATAAGGCAGTGCATTTTATAGTCAGTGTCTTATATCAACTAGGGAAAATAAGTTTCATTATGGAAATAGGGACAAAAAAGAGCTGGAAGGAGGTGATTAAGCAGGATCTCACTCTCTTGACACTCACGAAGGACATGGCTCAGAATAAGAATTTATGGAGGGAAAAGATTAGGGTAGAGGACCGCTAGGTAGGAGGGTAGGGTTGTGTTCGTGTTTTGGGCCTTGTGAGGGTAGGGTTTGGTGAGTTTTACATGCTTTTACTTTGTACCTTGGGTGCCTTTTTGGCTGGGGTTGGTGGGTGAATTTTATGTTTTTCTCTGGTCCCCTTTGGGTCTTTAGGGAAACATCCTCTGGACTCGTTAGGGTAGGGATGCGTACATCTTGACCCCCAGACCGTGCATGTGCGGGATTACAGTGGGTTGATTGTTGTTGTACAGAGAGGCCCAACTGGAGAAGCGGGGATCTGTTCATAATTCTGGTCTAACCTTGGAGCTCTTCCTGATAACATAATTGTAGTTGTCATGAAGCATGTACCTAGGTTGAATTGCTTGCTTGCTCTCAGGCTTTGCAGGGTTTTTTTCGAGCCTAGCTGTATCCAACCCCAAATTATCTATTTTTACCCCTTTCACTATATGTTAAATTAATAGAAATTACATCATTTAAAGGCATATAGAGAGTCAAAAGTTCTAGTACCAAAACAATAGAAAAACTGTATAACTTGACCTACATAAACAAACTAGACAACATGATGGTCAAATATCTACCTAAAAGATATGTGCATCCTAAGCATATTGAGGAATGTTCTACAAACCGTACTTCTTTATTCGGCACATCTGATTAAGTGCTCTAGTCTTGAACTGTTGGGTTCAGATACTGAAATAATGAAATTTGCACTTTTGGCATGAATTACTTTGTGTGTGTAGGTTACAGCTGTCATCTCGATTTTGAGATTGCTGCTATTTGTGTTGTAAACGCTTGCAATTGCAACTCTGTTATAGCTTTTTGAATGTCCAAATAGTCGAGGCAGAGTTGCATGATATTATTCCTATTATGAAACTTTGTTAACAAATATCGACAAGTAAGGCAGGACTAACTATATATATGCTGTTTCTGTGCAGCATTTTGCTGATTTGCTTGCATCCCAGTTCTCTGTACTGGTATGAGTTTCAACCTTGTATTTAAGAGATTGTAGATTTGGATTTTAATTTTTAGGAGAATTCTGCATGCTAGCTTTGAGGTATGGCACATTCTGCATGGTGCCCAAGGTTTTTCTCAAATCTGCATTGTATCTATGACTCAACATCCTTGTACCCCCAGTGTATTATAAATAGTTTTTTTTTAATTAGGTAAATTAGTTTTTTTATTTAATTACATAAAATCACCATATTTGAGGGTTCTTTTCAAAGACTTGGGATTATTTTTTAAAATTTAACATATTTAGGGAGACAATCGTCTTCCATTAAACATCTTACTTAAAATGTAACCGTCGGGGTTGTTTTTTTTAAGTGAAATTAGGTTGTTTTTCAAAAGAATATTGCAGTGTCATGTAAAAGGTGTAAATAAGAGTAATTTTCTGCTATTTTCCTGAAAAGCTATAAAATTATGTGGTTTTCTAAAAAAATAATAGAAATTATGTGTTTTTGTGGAAAATACTCTACAACCATGGTGATTTTCATTTTGTAATTAAGTAAAAATATAGCTAATTTACTATTACATTTTGCTCTTCATAAAACCTCATATAGGCATTTGGCGGAATTTGGGAAACCTCAAGGGTACCTTGCAGACGTGAAAATATTATTGGAATAATTTGAGGGCGCGAGGCTACCATGATAAATTTCCCTAATTTTTATAAGCCTTGTTTCGCTAGATTTTTTTTGAACCGCCACTCTTATGCAGATGCTTCGTGATGGATACTACTTGGATGATCATGTCCAAGCTAGACCACCAGGGCCTCCAGTTGTCCCCTCAACAAACCAACGTACTGTTCCTAGCATTCCATCATCAGTAAATGAGAGTCAGCAATATGCTGAAGCAGCCTCAGCTCCACAAATGCATGAAACGAAGCCCATTATAACTGCCAATGCAGCAATGAACTCACCATCTAATCTTCTAGCAAGCACAGGAATGCTGTCTCCGGGTGGAAACCTGCAATGCTTGCAGATGCCTCAGGGACTGGTACATGGTGGTTCAGCTGCAGCAAGAACCCCCCAATTGGACACACAGCAATCGGTTGCCCAGCAGCATGCGCTGCTCCCTAATCAACAGCAAATGATCCATCAGCATCAAACTCAGTTTTCTAGATCCGTATTGCTGCCACCTACTTCTCTCCCAAATGCGTTGGGACAAAATTCAAACCTGCCATTGGGTGGTAGTCAGATAGTGAATAAACCTTCATCTCTTCAAATGTTACAGCAGCCAAGCCCACAACCACAGCCTCCTTCACAGGCACAACTACAATCCCAGATGCAGAGGAAAATGATGATGGGACTCGGAACTGCTGTGGGCATGGGGGGCAATATTGCAAACAACATAGTCGGTCTTGGTGGCCTTGGCAATGTTATGGGAATGGGTGGCCCAAGGGGTATTGGGGGAGTCCCCGGAGTCTCTTCTTCTCCAATTCCTGGGATTGGAAACATGGGTCAGAACGCCATGGGTATAAACCAGGCTTCAAATTACAGCAACACAATAAGCCAGCAACTGCGTTCAGGTACATTGACCCAAATACAAGCACAGGCGATATTGGCATCTAGAATGAGGATGACGCAGCAGAACCGTGGAATGCTTGGTGGGCCACAATCTGGTATGACCGGGATGTCAGGAGCCAGGCAGATGCAACCGGGCTCTCCTGGACTCTCTATGCTGAGTCAGACTCTTCATAGAGGTGGTAATAGCAACCCTATGCAGCGTCCGTCCATGGCTGCACCGAGGCTGATGACGGGAATGAATGTGCACATGAACCAGCAGCAGTTATTGCAACTACAGCAGCAGCACATGCAGCAGCAGCAGATGCAGCAGCAACAGCAGCAGATGCAGCCGGTCTCGGATACACAGCCACAGATGCAGCAGCAAGAAGCTTCCCCGCTGCCATCTGTCCTTTCACCACAACAGGTGAGCTCACCTTCAACACTCGGAATTCCGCAGCCGATTAGCCAAACCGGGATAGTCCAACAGCAGCAGCAGCCCAGCCCACAAATGAGTGTCGGAGCCATGCCTCCGACAAGCGCTAGCAACCCAGAGCCCGGCCCGGCTAGTCCCCAGCTCAGCTCTCAGACTCTAGGCTCTGTTGGGAGCATAACCAATTCTCCTATGGATCTACAGGGGGTTAATAAGAAAAGCACTGCGTAGCTAGCAAGTGTGGTCGGTGTAAATTCACATTCATTATATGTGAAATAGTGATAGATCAGTTAATTGTGCAGGAATTTCCTTTCTGGATACAAACAATCGTGATTGACATTCTTTCTTCCGTATTTAATATATTACTAGCTTAGTTTCCATTTTGTTCACCGGGCTTGATAAAATTTTATATTAATATTTTTTAAAATTATATAAAATATATCAATATTGCATTTAAAAAAATGAAAAATATCTAAGATAAATATGATAATATAAAAGAGAGGGGATCAAATAAGCATTGGTCTTAAAGTAATTCGTGAGCACATCTACCTGGCCGTACACGTGTCGTTATCATACGGTTGCCAGTGATCCATCATTTTACACACGGAGGGGCATTTTCGTCATTGGACATTCATTCACTGTAGCCGTCTCCCTTGGCTCACTCGATTCGCTCTCTGTGTTTCCGGAATCGCCATTGGAGGTAATTCTTTGCTATATATGATTTCAGTTAATGTTCTCCATCGATTTCGCCTCTTTCGATCTATTCTCGCTATTGGATATCTGTAGCCGTCTTTATTGGCGTCTCTGATCTCGATCGTTTTTCTCTCTGTTTCCATATTCGCTGTAGTCGGAATCGCCATTGGAGGAGTTGTTCGTTCTCGCTCGTTTCAGTTCCTGTTCTTCATCGATTTCGCCTCTTTCAATCTATTCTCGCTATTGGATTGACTGGCATAGACGTTTCTATAGACTCTGGTAAGTTAATTTGTTTTGTTATGTTCTAGGGTTTCAGAATTTGTTGTTGTATTTATTTATGTTCTACGCTTGCTAGTAATCTGAGAATGATTATTTTCAATTTCGTCGTTTTCTGGCGTTTCTATTGTGTTCTTTGACAGATTCGTCTTAACCTATTCATCATTAGGTTTTTCCTCCTTTCAATGGACGATTGTTTTGAACATATACCTTATACAAATGAACCTCAATGTTCTGTATGTTTGCAGTGCCTGGAAGTGGGTCTGTTGGTGCTAGTGGTAGTGTTTTCCTCGATCAGAGTTCTCCTAGTTCATATCCAAGTGATTCGGACACTGAGATGTCTTCGGATTTATCCGTTGCTCGATTATCTCAAGGTGGTTCGGTGTACCACATTCCAATCTGTGTTGATTCTCTGAAACCAGTTGTTGGTATGTTGTTCGGGTCATTGGGGGAAGCGATTGATTTTTACAAGGCATATGCACTGGAATGTGGCTTTGTTGTGAGGCTCGGCGGATCACGCATGGCAAGCGATGTGGTTGCATTGAAGTACTTGCATTGCACCAGACAAGGTTTTAAAACTGTCCAGAACAACACAAAACGCATGCGCCGACGTCCTTCAAACAGAGTTGGTTGTAAGGCGAAACTCACCCTCACTTTTGCGGGCAACCAGGGCTACAAAGTAACAGCGTTTGAAGATCACCACACTCATGAAATGGTTGTTGGTAAGGATAAACAGTTTATGAAGTCTATGAGGAAGCTGGACTTCGGACATAAAAAGTTTGTCATGGATTGTGAGAAAGCGCACATCGGTCCAATCAGGTCGCATAGGATATTCAAGGAACTCGTGGGCGGCTACTCCCAAGTCGGTGCTTCAGCTGTTGACTTCAAGAACTACCGACGAGATATGTTGGCGTATATCGGTGGTTCCGATGCTCAGATGACGATCAACCGTCTGTTCAACAAAAAAGAACTCTGCCCTGCGTTCTTCTTTGAGTACGACATGGATTCTTGTGATCGTTTGACACGTTTATTTTGGGCTGATCCCGTGTCTCGCAAGAACTTCTCTATCTTCGGCGACATTGTATCGTTTGATGCTACATACCGAACCAAGAGGTTATTTTCTATCCTTCTTCATTGCATTTTTCCTTTATTATTTTACACTGTAACCAGCCTTCAATTTAATATTTTGCGTGCTTTTGTTGTTAAGTTTATTGGATGAACCTGTTAGTAAGATTGTATGAACCTCTCAGTTGAAACTGATGAACCTCGTATGCAGACGTGATGAACCTAATGTGAAATCCAATGAAATTGCTATCAAGACATTCCAGTCTGTTTGCTGAGGTCCCAAATGCACCTTCTAGCTTTATTGGATACATTAATGAACTATCTATACAACCTTTCATTCTAAACGGCATAACCCTATTACAACAACTCTGACGAAACCTGCCCCTCATACTTGGTGAACCTGGTAGTTATACATGATGTACCTTTTTGTTATAGTCGATGAACCCAACTACTTAGATGAATTTATTTAATGTTATATCTTGCACCTAGCTATTTTCTCTTCATGTTCATAGTTATTGAGCTTCTTTTTTACAACAATGACCTTGTTTTCGTAATCTGTTGAACCTAGCTACTGTAACTTTTCTGAGTTGTAGTTGTGTATTCATTCTAATCAATCTCCTTGTGTACTTATGAATCCTGATTTGATTGCTCTTTTTATTACAAACTGTTCGAGTGTTTTTATCACTTTTTCTTATGCATAGTTGGCTTTGTTTACATCTCTTCCATATAGGTACAATCTGATTTTCATACCATTCACCGGGCTAGACCATCACAAGTCGAGTGTCACTTTTGCGGCTGGTTTAATTTTCAAGGAAGATGCTGGATCATACGTTTGGTTGCTGGAGAAATTCAAGGCAGCTATGGTGCACGAGCCAAAGGTTATAGTTACAGACCAAGACCTGTCCATGAAGTCGGCTATTGAACAAGTTTTCCCGCGGTCGCGCCACAGGCTTTGTATGTGGCACATCATGAAGAAAGTGCCCGCAAAGACCAAGTATGACAGTGCCGCTGGTTCAGAATTTAGGGCTAGGTTGGACAACATTGTGTGGACCCATGACCTTTCACCCGCACAGTTTGAGTCACAGTGGGCTGCGTTGCTTGATGAATTCCCTCTGGTGAAGCGGAGGTGGTTTGATGACATGTTTGCAATCCGGCATTTTTGGATCCCAGCCTACTTCATGGATGTGATGTTTTGCGGTCTGCTTAGGACTACTTCTGTTTCGGAATCTGCAAACAGTTACTTTGGTCACTTCACTGACAGATACTACCGCCTAGTTGAGTTGGTGATGCACTTTGACATAGCCATGGACACGCAGAGACACAAGCAGGCGAAGCTGAACTTTGATTCTTCGACTATGCATCCAGATCTTAAGACACATTTAAGATTGGAGAAGCATGCGTCTGAGGTGTACACGCTGTCAATTTTCAAACTTGTTCAGGATGAGATTATGAAATGTTGTTTATCATGCTTTATGGTGAGCATGTCTGAGGTCAATGGTACAAAATTGTACGGTGTCAAGGATTGCTTATCCAAGAGTTTCACAGTGGACTAGTCAGCTGAAGGTGGATATTTTTTATGCAGCTGTCATATGTTTCAAAGGATTGGTCTGCCTTGCTGTCATTTCATTTTTGTGTTCAGGAACCTCGAATTTGATAGGATTCCGGAAAGGTATGTCTTTGCGCGTTGGACCAAGGATGCCACTATTACACCGGTGTTCACTATCGACGACACCATTGTGACTCAGTGTGCGGCCCTTGAAGAGCGTGAGGCGGTCATGAATGAGGTGATTTCTGACTTTTATAGTTGTGTGGGGCTATTGGAGGACAAGCCGGACCTCATGAAAGAGTTTTTGATTCTGCTTAAGGAGAAAAAGGCGACTCTGCTGTCTGTGAGTGGTGCTTCGTCTAGTTCTGGCGCGTCGAACCTTGAGCAGTTGCAGTCTTATGCCGGAGTTGAAGTCCCTTTAGTCGTTAATGTGCTGCCACCAGAGGAAGCCAAGAACAAAGGAAGCGGGTCGCATATCCGGAGTGGAAGAGAAATATCTATTGCTTCGAGCCGTGCAGGGCAAAGGCGTTGTGGCAGATGCAACAAGTATGCCACTCACAATAGTCGCACTTGCACTGAAGTGCTTGACTCTTAGTGCTCTTCAGTATTTTTACATTCCATCTTTATTTTGATTACGTTTGCTGAATTTTTAAAAATTTTGAGGAGTTCAAGTATGCCACTCTGCTAAACAACATTAAGAATTCAAATTGCACATTCTAATTCTAGTTCATACATCATTTCGTCTTATTTCTCCTTCAGGAATATACCGTATACATGGGATGATCCTCTTATGAAACTAGTTCATTATGTTCTTTCATTGGTGCACGTATTGTTTGAGTTCCAATCGATGAACCTATTAGTTTCAGTGTATGAACCTATCCGTTGAAGCAGATGAACCCGGTTTGCAAACCTGATGAACCACGTATCAACTTATTCCAATCTCTTTGTTATCATTCCAGATGCAGCTTGTAGTTGTAATGAATGAGTAATTAGAATGAAGAAGAGGTAGACTTCAATTAGTTGGACTTGTAGTCTTTTTTAAGTTGAAATGCATAATCGTATTCAATACTCTAATGAACCTGTCCCTTATAGTTGATGAACCTGTTAGCTATACATGCTGAACGTGCTTGTTATATCCGATTAAGCTAGTAACTTAGACGAACATACTTTTTAGCTTATATGAACCCATATTCACCATTTCATTTTCAGGGTACTTGAATGACAAAAGTTATTGAACTTTGAACTATTGAATGAGTTTTGTCACAAAATTTCTTTTAAAACACAAAACGAGCACCTGGTCGATTTTTGAAGTGTATAACCTATTCTATGTCTGATGAACCTGTTACCTATACTCAATGAACCTGTTAGTTGTAAATGATGAACCTAATTGTTATAAATCATGAACCCAATGCTTGGACAGATTACACTCACGACTAACTGTGGCTACAAGTCAAAATCAATGAACCTGAATGAGAAAATTAATGAATCTGCAAGACAACACCAATGAACCTGGTTGATTTTTGAAGTGTATAACCTATTCTATGTCTGATGAACCTGTTACTTATACTCAATGAACCTGTTAGTTGTAAATGATGAACCTATATGTGATAAATCATGAACCCAATGCTTGGACATAGTACACTCACGACTAACTATGGCTACAAGTCAAAATCAATGAACCTGCATGAGAAAATTAATGAACCTGCAAGACAACACCAATGAACCTGCAATACAAAATCGATGAACCTGCTAATATATTGAAATCTTCATCCTAATTAGGCAATCAATCACGTGATTAGTACTACCTGCTAGTATCATTGTAACCAAGTCTGCAATCCTACATTTTCACAAACCACACAATCAACCTAGTATCATTCTAACCAAAATGCTAACAATCATCCAATGTTTATTCATAGGGTCCTTCAGGGTTGTCTCTAATGGTCTGAAGTGCCTTGTCCTTGATTTCATTAGCTTCCGAGGTGATGATGGTATGTACATATTTGATCCTTAGTTCTTCAATGACCTTCTTTTTGTTTTTGTTGTTCATCTGGTCCTCCCAGTTGTCATTCGGGACCCCCATGTACTTCTCCATATGTCGCATGGCATACAGCCCAGAGCTTTGCTCTTTTGCACTGTCACATTGGCACGAAAGAGGAATCAACTGCGCCTTAGGCTGTGCAAATTCGAGGTCGTTTGCTCTTTTGATCAAGTGATTCTGGCGGAGGTAAATTGCAGTCATCGATACATGCACATAAGAAATGCAGACAACAAATGAATTTTTCACCAAACAAAAAAAATGTACAAAACAAAACAATTTTATACACTCTTGTACACTTACAATCTTCTGAATAGCCGCCTCATAGAGGCCCATATCACCGTTGTTCGGCACACTGTCGAGCACATGTATGCTTTTACTCTTAATGTTCATGGCAATGACAAAGTAACGGTCATTGTGGATTATGACAGGTACAACAACCTATAATAATGCGTTCACTTAGTGACCTTTGAAATTTACTCAAAAAGAATTATCAACAAAATAAATAAAAAACAGACAAGCTCAGACTAGTAATAATTTTACCATGTCTACGTCCTTTATCTTTCGTCCATGCACCTCACCCACGGCGGAGTTGAAGTTCTTGATGAACTCTCCCAATTGATCTTTCAAGTTGACATTCTGTTTCACCATTTCATGATTTTTTGTTAGCATACACCAATTATATATTCAAGCTAAAAACTGCACAGATAAACTGTTGAACCTTGATGTAGAATTTTATGAACCTTAGTCAATAATGCATGAACATCTTTTATAATAAATGAGCCTCTGTGAGATGAACTTTATAGGACTTCACTTTTTATATGATGAACCTCATTTTATTAACTTTTGAGCCTTATAGTATATATCGATGCACCTTATTCTGTTAACTTTTAACCATTTTTACGTACCATTTGGTAGTATATATCCATGCACCTTATTCTGTTAACTTTTAACCATTTTACGTACCATTTGGTAGACATACAAGAATGCTCTGCTCGGTTTGTTGCTGCTCTTGACCTCCTCATTATTGTTCAAAACTGTTGACCAAGCATCAATGGCTTTGTAGTGGATGTCCACGTCCATAGCCGACTCCATTCCGGTGACTTTGAGAGACTTGTGTTTGAATAGAGGCTCACTATTCAATTGCATAGAAACAGAAGTGTTATCCAGTAGTAAATATTTATCTCTAATATTTACCATAATAATAAAATAAAATATGTCATAAGGTATCTATATCTTACCCTCCTATGCTGCAGTGGAGACAGTAGTTGTACACTACCATTGCCTCCTTTGATCTCTTGGCAAAGATGTCCACAATTCGGCTTTTGTAGGGGCTTTTGAGCTTTTCCCCAAGTCTCTTGTGCCTTGGCCCATGAACCACATCAGCATTAGCCTCCAGTTGCTTTCCCTTGCCCTCGTCGTTTTCTTTTGCTTTTTCAGTTTCAGCCACCTCCTTGTCCTTTTGTGCATCAGCCCCTTCATGTCCTTCATGCATGGCTTCCTCAACACCAATGTTCTCTATCTCCTCTGAGCCTATAAGTACCCCCTTGTCCTTCTATGCATCAGGCACTTCATGTTCTTCATCCTTGTCTTTGTCAATTTCAAAGTCCTCTAACTCCTCTGAACTGATAAGCTTGAAGGATGAAATTGTCAAATCCGGTGACTTTTTGGCCTTCTTCCTTGTTTTTGGTGTTGCGGGTGTTGGTCCCTTGTCCTTACTCCTAACCACAGTCTCTTGCACATCGCCTTCTGCCCCATGCACTGCTTGCTCTGTGTTCTCTGTAACAGGAACAGACCCCTGTCCCTTTTCTTCCAGGCCTCCTTCACTTACTGTGTTTATTTGCTCACTGTCATTACATAACCCATCATCCCTCTCTTTCTTCACCTCTTCAACTTGCTCTCTTACCTCTTCTTTGTCTCCCAGCACATTAGTGTACTGATCCATAATGGTGTTTACATCCTCCCAAGTTTGTGCAGAATCCATGCTCTGGTTTGCCTTAGAAGTGGAAGCTCTAGCATTTGAGAATTTGATCTTTTCTTTAGAAGCATCAGCCTTCTCAACCTGTCTCAAGCATTCTATCAGCTGTGGATCGCTCCAGAATGGGTGGTCAGCATCATTCCATATCTTCTCAAATTCACTTTGTTCCTCTTCCTCGGCCTTTTTCTTCCTAATCAGCGTCTGCGCTGTCTTAATCATGCTCCTCACCTTGGGCTCGTCATTGAACTCAGTCGGCAAATTTTCCACCATGTCTGTCAGTTTCAACATTTCTGTTGCTACTACAAACTGTTTCTCTGTGAAGTTATTCAGCCACTCCTGCATACAAGAAAACAAGTTTATGTGGTAAATAGATGGAATAAAAAACAAAAATGGCATACAATACCACGACACACGAAGGAAATCAAGCTAAACCACTCGTATTTGTGCTTCTTGATATAATTAGTAAGAAAAAGGTCAAATTTGAAAGATCATGAACCTGTTTGCCCAACTCCATGAACCAGAGATTGATGAATCAAATTCACATTAAAGTACTACCCTATAGTACATCACCGGCATCATACATTTTTATTCAGTTTAATGAACCTTATACTATTTATTCATGCACCTCTTGATCATTTTTCATGTATTACTCATCAGAATTACATGAACAGGCAAGTCAATTCCGATTGAACCTTGGTCAATACATGAATGAACCCTAACTTGTAAACTCATGAACCTTGATGTTTAAACTGATGAACCCACTATAATATTTTTTGAAATTGAAGTTTCATTATTTTTGCTTGGTTTTTACAGTGAACCCTCACTATGTGTGATGCATGATCTACAATGTCTAAAGTCATATAGCTAATAATTGTGTAACCGGATGACCCCTCAATACAATTTCTGAACCTTAATGTATATATAAATGAACCTCAACGTAAACTAATGAACCTTGATGTTTAAACTGATGAACCCACTATACTATTTTTTGAACTTGAACCTTGATGTTTACCTGTAGCTTGTTATTCATGAATCCCTGTTCTTTCCTCTCCTTTGCTGGTCTTGGTCTTGTAGTGTTCCTAATCCAAATCCTTCAAACTTCATCTCCCTGCTCTCCCTATCCTCCAAAATCTCATCAGTCCATCCTAGGTAGACGGGTGTATTGTTCGGGATTGTATTTCCAAAGACAGATACCCTGTTTAAATACAACAACTGCATAGAAGAACATACATACATTAGTACACACATGACATGCAACGTAATACACAGTAGTAGATGTTTTTTTTTTGTAATTAAACAAGAGTTGTTTACCACAAGAAAGACGATTGGTCCTCTGTAGAACCTCTCTTTCTTGCCCTTCCATTCTTTTGTTGTCTGAGGCAAGACACTCATTACAAACCGACACCAGTTGTATCCCTTTACGTCCTCAACGTCACTGATCATCATGTGCTGAGGAATAGTGCCCTTTTGGTTGCTTTCGACGAGCACCGACATGAACATCACGAGGAACAACCTTTTGAACCAGACTTTGGAGGTGCAGGCTTTGAGCTTGACTGCCAGATGGCTTGGCCTGATTTGCTTGATATTATCAAAATACTCTTTCCATTCCTTTATAATGGCGTTGTCAGTAGCCTCTTTGCCTCTCCTTTCCACCGTCCTCTGCCCTCTAGGGATCATCAGCACCCTCTGGACTTCCTCCTCTGTGACTTTTATGGTGCTCCCATCCACCATCTTTATCTCACACTTGACCTCATCATAGTTTTTGAGGATCCAGAAAGCGAGGCAATGAGGCACCCCTTTAATCTTTAAATCCAACATGCTCTCAAACCCCATCTCCCTAATCCACACCTTTTCCTGTGCCTTCATGTGTTTAGGGATACCTTCCAGCGCGTTAACAAACGCTTTCGGGATATTCCTTGTGTTCAACCACTTGTACTGGGATCCATCCTCTTTTGTTTTTATCTTGAGGTGGGCAGAGACTATTTCCAGTTGGTTGTTGTCCTCTGTGCTTCTCCTTTTTTGCCTTGGTAATTACCAACTTTCTCTCTCTTCTTTCCTTCACTACAACCCACTTTTCTTTCTTTGTTTTCTTGGCAGTTTCTTCCTCGTCAACCTCCATTTTCCGCTTGCCCTTGCCCTTGTCCTTCCTCCCTTTAATCTGTCTGGTATTTGGTTTGCTCCTCAAATTGTCTTCAAGCTCCTCTTCACTGAAACTCTCTAATTGATCTGCTGCATCTGGTCGGAGTGCAGCCCTGGACCGAGTGTTTGGTTTGGTTGGTTGAATATCATCGGAACTGTCCGACGATGTTGTGTCTTTGTTCTCCTGAGAAGATGTTGTGCCATGCTCTACACGGTGTTTAGTTGCAACTGCTGACCTAGTGCTTGGTCTTGTGGCTGCTGTTTTCTCAGAACTTTCAGACAAACTGCTCTTGCTCTCTTCCTGTGAACTCATGCTGTCCTCGTCTTCAACTTCCTTTCCCTTCCCCTTGTCTTGAACTTCCTTTCCCTTCCCCTTTACTTCTAAACGCAATACATCTCCTTGAGTGGTTGGTATCTCTTCAGTGGTGTTGACTGATGTTGCTTCAATTTCCTTAGTTGCTTGTAACTCCTTCTCTACATGGTGTTGAGCTGCAATCGCTGACCTAGTGCTGGTCTTGTGGGTGGTGTTCTCTCAGAACTTTCAGATGATCTGATCTTGCTCTCTTTCTTTGAACTCACGTTGTCCTTGTCTTGAACTTCCTTTCCCTTCTCCTGAACTTCTAAACCTAATACATCTTCAGCGGGTGACCTACTTGTTGGAGTCGCTTGCATGCTTGTTGGTGTTGTCAAATCTTCTTCAATGGTTGGTATCTGTGCAGTTGTGATGACTGGTGTTGCCATAATTTCTTTAGTGGCTTCTAATTCCTTCTGTGCAGAAGCCTGATAAAGTTGTTCATCTTCAGCTTTTCCTTCAGTGTCTGGTGTTTTCGTGCACTGCTTTTTTGCGGGGGGTTCTTGTTGTTGTGAAGTTTGACCCTATGTAGCCTTGGTCACTGTGTCTCTCAATCTTTTATGACTTCTCATCTTCTGTCTAGGCTTTCTTTGGCTCTTTTTAGTCGGTGTTGATCTCTTTTGATGCTGGGTTTTCTTTCTTTTTGAAACAACGGACTTTACCTGAGTTGCAATAATTTCATGAGGTTCATTTATGACTTGGAGGTTTATTTCCTTCTTTGACAGTTCATGCATGTCTTATGAACTTAAGTTCATTATGCTTTCCCTACTCGAGTTTTCTTTCTTTTTGAAACAACGGACTTCCTAGCAGACACTCTATTTACTATTGAAATGTCATCACTATCTGTACTCTCGTAATCTATCTCGATGTCCTTGTATGTAAGCCTTTTGCGTCTAGTGTGTCGTCTGGATGGACCGGTCGACCCTGCTAAGAAAAACAACACAATTGTAAGACCAACTTCAGTCCATGAAGTAAACTGTAACAAAGTAAATGAACCTAAGTATCCAACTCATAAAATGAACCCCATCAAAAGAGTTCAACTCAAGTAGGGAAAACATAATGAACTTAAGTTCATAAGACATGCATGAACTGTCAAAGAAGGAAATAAACCTCCAAGTCATAAATGAACCTCATGAAATTAATGCAACTCAGGTGAAGACATGCATGAACTTTGGTAAGAGCAAATGAACCCCAATTCATAAAATGAACCTCAGGTAAACCTAATTTTTTATCACAAAGGCATGAAATCTCCAACTCATAAATGAACCTCCAACTCATAAATGAACCTCATGGAATCAATGCAACTCAGGTAAACACAGGCATGAACTCTGGTAAAGCAAATGAACCACCAACTCATAAAATGAACCTCAGGTAAACCTAATTTTTTATCACAAAGGCATGAACTCTAGAAGAAGGAAATGAACCTCTAACTCATTGATGAACCTCATTGAATTAATGCATCTTAGGTAAACACAGGGATGAACCCTCGTAAAAGCAAATGAACCCCCAACTCCCAAAATGAACCTCAGGTAAACCTAATTTTTTTTATCACAAAGGCATGAACTCTGGAAGAAGGTAATGAACCTCCAAGTCATAGATGAACCTCATGGTATTAATGCGAGTCAGGTACACACATGCATGAACCCTCGTAAAAGCAAATGAACCTCCAACTCCCAAAATGAACCTCAGGTAAACCTAATTTTTTTATCACAAAGGCATGAACTCTTGGAAGCAGGAAATGAACCTCCAAGTCAGAGATGGATATCAGGATACGAACATACAATTCAGACAAGGAAAACAATGTCACAAGGAAAACAACGTCAAGTACTGAAGAAACCCTAACTTCGAGCTCTGTGTTTCTAATGGTGCAACAACATTTAACAAACTCTCGAAACCTTGAATTTTGAGTAATATAGGTGTTTTCGTGAAATCTAAACCCTAAATATGAGATACGTACCTTCGTAGTCGTCTTCACTGTAATCTGTGTCGCTCCTCATGTCGTTTTTTCGTTCTATTGGCTTGTACTTGGTCAGTTCCGAGCGTCTGAGAGCGTTTGAGACTGGTCGCTTCGTCTTCTCCTCTTCAATTATCGCGTTCTGAAATCGCTCGCTTCGTCTTCTCCTCTTCAACTTTTGTGGATAGTTGGTTTCAGAGCGTCTGAGAGCGTTTTGGCGCGATTTAGAGGTAAGGGGCAAACGTGTAATAATACATAAAAATTACTCTTAATTACACATATGCCACCGCGCCTGTAACTTCCCTTTTCTTCCTTTTTCCTTCTGCTTCAATCCTGGCCGTCTATCTGCTCCATCTTAGGGCTCTGATTTGTTTGTAGTGTTTATCTTAAGACCCTCGTGTATCGAAACGGCCCTCTAATATAAAAAGTATTTATTAATAATCAATTAATAAAGATTAATGTGATCTTATACTTACATAATATGTTAAATCAAGTCTTATACTTAGAAATATATTAATTAAAATGAGATTGGAAAAAAATGTGATTAATTAAAAGAAAAAATTAAAAGAGAATATTCGAAAAATACCTAACATAATCTATATAATATGGAAATTGGGATATAATGTGAGTATTCTATACGTTGAAAAGGAAATCATAATTATATCTAAAATTTTTATATAATAATAATAATAGAAAAAGATAATTTAGTAATGTGACACGATTTGCAATAGACATGTAACAATAAATGACGCAACACAATGTCAAAACGACAAGTGGTCTTTGCTAGCTTTTACTTTAGTATTATATAGTAGATTAGACATCAAGGCTTCAAACCAATCATATAAATGGGCAACCTTGTAAATTTAAAAATATAAAGGTGTGACAAATTAGTTAAATTATATAATAATACATAGTCCCTTTAAACTATTTAAACTAATTTTAAAATAATATTGTTTCACAAACAATAAATATATACTTAAAATTTCACGATTTCTATTCAGCGTCCGGGTGAAATTGCTATTTCACGCCCCGTTTCATCCGTGACGGACCAATGACATCCGTCCGTGACGTGCCGGAGCGTTTCGTCCGTCACGGACGGAGCACTTTGGTCCGTCACGGATGGATGCCATTGGTCTGTCACATACGAGGTTAACAACCATAAACATTGAATGTTACTTGTTCCCACCTAACAACATTAACGACCCCGTCATACTCAACCATATTACGGCCAAACTAAACCCTAAACCCCAATCACTCATTCCTTTCCATCCCACAATACTCTCTTCCATTCTCTTCCATTACTTTGAATCTTTTCCATGGAAAATCAAGATGATTTTTTCAACTTCAATGGTGGAGAAGATGTTTCAAGAGATTATCATCACAATAAGGTATGTTTTTTAAGTTTTTACTTTACATGTTAGTAAAAGTTAATAATTTTATGTTTCTATCTTGTGAATGTTTATAATTGTAAGTTGTTCTTTGAATAAACACACACTTTCTTAAGATAATTAGTTCATACTATATATTCATAAAAACTAGTAAGAATTTTATGGTTCTTTCTTGTCAATTAGTTGTAAATGTCTATATGTTTGAGTTGTTACTTTACATGTTAGTGGAAGTTAGTGGTAGTTAAAAATTTTATGGTTCTTTCTTATCAATAGTTGTTAATATATATTCATAAAAACTTCATCTTTGATTATGTTGTACTTAAAAGTAGGAGATATTGTGTATAAAACTGCATGGTTGTGTATAAAACTACAATAGGAGATTTTACTAGATTGTTGCAAGTGCAAAACTTCGTTGGGTAATTGTTGTTTGAACACAAATCCGTCCGTCACGTATGGATTAATTTCATACGTCACAGACGAATTCCATCCGTCCGTCACGTATGGAATGCATCCATGCGTGACAAACAGATACATCCACCCGTGACGTATGGAATGAATCCATACGTCACGGACGAGTTTGTTTTTTTACAGAAACTTGTTTTTATGCTAGCTTGTTTTTTTTGCTTCAATAGGAGGTGAACAACAGTATTAATAATCTGTCCCTGAATGTCACCACCGTCCTTTTCACTCGGGTTGTTCGGCGAAAGCTGTGCGCCTCAACAACCCCATATACCGTTGATGGATAGTTTAGCCTTGAGTGGAATTTCGTCCGTAAGGTGGCAGGCTCCACCTCAGTTTGGGTTCCCGACATTACACACAGCCGCGGTTTAATTTTCCTACACCTGAAGAAGTAATTGTTTCCGAAGACTATTCAGAGAGGTTTACCACGAGTGAAGTGTTCGGCTCCAGAGAAGATGCAATTGAATGGGCTAGACAAATTGCGTTTGATAATCACTTTTGCATCACTATTGGTCGGGATAGAAACCTTGGTGGAGGAAGCCTTCAGAAGACACAGGTGACTTGTGAAAAAGCGGGAACTTACATTCCTAAAGATGAAAACAGATTAAGGGAAAGAACAAGGAACAAAAATGTGGGTGCCCATTCAGATTGTTGTGTCAAGAACAACCGATAGATTCATGTAAGATCAAGGTAGTTGTTGGAACTCACAACCATGTCATTGGTGATGACTTGTACGGGCATGCATTCACTGGGAGGATGACACCTGAGCAGAAGAAGTTGTGTAAGTCCATGACAGAAAATCATAATAAACCATCCAAGATTGCAACAACACTGAATCAGGACCCAAACAACTGCACTAAAATGAAGCAAGTGTACAATGAAGTGTACAAGGTCCGACATAGTGGGATGGAAGGAAGAACCGTGGTCCAGGAGTTCTTCCATAAGTGTAAGGAGAACAACTATTTCATGGAGTATAGGTCGGATCCAACGACCAATAAGATCACCGACATTTTCTTTGCCAGTCCAGACTCCATGAAACTCCTAAAGGCATTTCCGTACGTCCTTTTGTTAGACTCCACATACAACACAAACAGGTTAGGATAACACATCTATATGCTATATCTATTTGTTGATATGTTTATTCATTATGCAATGACACATCTACTTGTGCAGGTATGACTTGCCTTTTCTCGAAATTATAGGAGTCACGTCTACATGGAAGAACTACAATGTGGCGGGGGCGTTTCTACAGTGTGATCAAGAAGACAACTATGTGTGAGCCGCACAACAACTTTTGAAAATGTGTAAAAAGTGTCAAGTAACACCTACAGGCCTAGTGACAAATCGTGAAAAGGCCTTGATGCATACGTTAGATAGACTCTTTCCAAGTGCAAAGTCTATCCTCTGTAGGCGCTATGCGAAGAAGAACATAGAGGACCATGCTAAGAAGGAGATAAAGGATAAAAGCTTGGGTACAAGGTTTGCAAATACATACTATAATTTATTCAAGCAAACAAATGTACCCGAGTACGAGATGGAGTTGCGCAGAATTAAGTCGAAATGGAGGGTTTGGCCACGTCTGACTCAATATGTAAGAAACAGCTGGCTGATCCCGTACAGGGAAAGACTCTTGTCAGCTTGGACAGATACTGTTTTCACGCTTGAAACTTCAATGACAAACAGGTTAGTGCATTGTCCAACTTGTATTGCATTCTGTATTCACTGCATTATGTTCTCTTCATAAACTGTCCGTCACTTGCTAAATTTTCACTATATTTTGTACTAACCTGGTAGTCTAGACACGATATTCGGTCAATATCATTCAAAGATGGGTAACCAAGTAAAGGACATCAAGGAGACCTTCAACGAGAGTGTACAAATCTTGGCAATCTTGGCAAGTGTCGTTTTGCATCCGACACTACAAACTTTTTGGGCTACGTGATCTCTAAGGATGGACTCCGCGTAGATGAAGACAAAGTGAAGGCCATCCGGGATTGGCCAACACCCACTACACCGACAATGGTGAGAATCTTTATTGGCTTAGCAGGCTTCTACAAGAGATTTGTTCGCAACTTCAGCTCCATCGCTGCGCCCCTCCACGAGCTCACAAAGAAAAACGCCGCGGTGAATTGGAAGGGCAGCCACAATCGCGCGTTCAACGTGTTGAAAGATGCCTTGTGCAACGCGCCGCTACTTCAACTCCCAGACTTCACAAAATACTTCGAAGTAGAATGTGACGCGTCCAATATAGGGATTGGTGGAGTCCTCCACCGGGAGAAGAAGCCCATCGCGTTCTTCAGCGAGAAGCTAAGTGGGGCCACTTTGAATTACCCCCACTTACGACAAGGAGCTTTACGCGCTTGTTCGCGTCCTGAAGACATGTCAGCACTACCTATGGCCACGCGAGTTCGTGATCCACTCGGACCACGCGGCCATCAGCTATCTAAAGAGTCAAGCACATCTAAACCGCTGCCATGCTCGTTGGGTGGAATTTATGGAGATGTTTCCTTACGTCGTCGTGCATAAAAAAGGTAAGGAGAATGTGGTAGCCGACGCCCTTTCTCGCAGGTATGTTCTCCTTACTCATCTTCAGTCTAAACTTCTTGGCTTCGCGTTGATTAAAGATTTATATCTGCTTGATCCCTTCTTTAAGCCCATTGTCGAACAATGCCTTAGGGACCACGAGTTCGAAACTTACTTCTTCCATGAGGGTTGCCTTTACAAAGCCGGCCGCTTATGCATTCCTAGCTCACCAATTAGGAAACTCCTCATCCAAGAAGCCCATGAAGGACGCGGTCATTTTGGGGTCACCAAGACTTTAGCTGCTCTTCGCGAGCATTTCTTTTGGCCGCGCATGACCACCCAGGTGACGCGATATTGTACCAGTTGTGTCATGTGTCAACGCGCTAAATCTACCTCCCATCCCTATGGTCTCTACACGCCTCTACCCATCCCCTTAGGCCCTTGGGAAGATTTGTCCATGGACTTTATCACAGGTTTGCCTCTCTCTCGAAAGGGTAAGGATTCAATCTTTGTCATTGTGGACAGGTTTTCCAAAATGGCCCATTTTATCGCGTGTAAGACCACACATACTGCCAGTGAGATCGCCGCGTTGTTCTTTGACAACGTGGTCCGTTTACATGGGATACCTCGATCTGTCGTGAGTGATCGCGATACAAAATTTGTGGGTCTTTTCTGGAGAACCCTTTGGGGGAAGTTGGGCACCAAACTTTTGTATTCCACTAGCTACCACCCCCAAACTGATGGTCAAACTGAGGTGACCAATCGAACCCTAGGAGCCCTACTTAGGACCATGCTCAAATCCAACCCAAAACGTTGGGAGGACTTACTTACCATTGTTGAGTTTTCTTACAACAGGTCCAGGCACTCCGCGACAAAGCTCACTCCGTTCGAAGTGGTATGTGGAAGAAACCCACTGACTCCGCTGGACATGATGCCGCGTCCACTGAAGGATAATGAACACCCAAACGCGGCCAACCGCGCCGCGATGATCCAGGAATTGCATCAACGAACGCGGGAACAGCTGGAACGCCGCGCTGAACAATATGCCACACAACACAACCGTGGGCGCTGCCGCGTTATATTTGCCCCAGGGGATCTGGTCTGGGTGCATCTCCGCAAAGGCCGTTTTCCAGCAAAGCGCAAATCAAAGATGGCTCCACGCGGTGATGGACCTTTTCGTGTTGTGAAGGCCATGGGAGAAAACGCTTACGAGATCGAGCTTCCTCCAGACTACGGTGTCCACGCGACCTTCAACGTCGCCGACTTGGAACCATATATGGAGCCCGAATTCGATGGTGGTGAAGCGGGGACGCTTCACAGCCAAGTAGGGGAGGGTGATGCGCCCCTGCCCACCATGACTGCCACAGAGGAAGAGTAAGCTATGAGCATTCGCTCAGAAGGGCCAATAACGCGATCGCGTGCCAAAGCAATCGCCAACGCGACACAATCCATGGTTGTTCGCGTTGTCTTAAGACAAGGGACGCAAGAGAGCGCGTTCTTCCTCAGAAACCTTCAACCCATACTAGAGAACGCGTTCTCTGTTAACATCCTCTCTACCACCAGTTGAACGCGTTCTTTGTATTATTTGGATTGTCAGAACATTATTATTTTAGTTATTTCTTTTAGGGCGTGTGTTCCACGCATGTCGCGTGGGTCGGCCCATTAAAGCGAGACTCGGCCCATCCGAGTCCCGCGATCTAGTATAAAAGGATAACTCGTCCTTCTGTATTAGGTTACGTTCATTTTTAATCAAAGCCTGAGTATTGAGAGCTAATTGCCTCCTCCCCTTTGATCGAGCGTCAAACCCTAAATCTTCCTTCTCATCTCCATTCCTCCGCTGCCGACGCTACGGCCTCCACTCGATCTTCATCGAGATTATCCAACCCCGCTGCCGACGCGATGGCCTCCACTCAATCTTCATCGAGATTATCCAACCCCGCTGCCGACGCTACAGCCAAGCACTCGATCTTTTTCGAGTCGATCTCCTCCGCTGCCGACACTACAACTCCAATCTCCAATCTCCCTCTCGATCCGTCTTCTAAACACCGCGTTCCACCTTATCATCCTCAAACACGACGCGTGCGACTTCCCACCAAGATCAGAGATCCAGCATCACAAGCAGGAACGCGTCATCAGTTTCCCAATCTGTCAGCAAATGATCAAGAAAAATGTGTCTCGCGACTTTATGACATCGCTCGCCCCGAGGGGACCAGTCTGCAAGAGCCGGCTATTGTGAGGCATAAGGGACGACCAATGGGAGCTCCAAACAAAGATATCACTAAAAGACATCTTTCTTCATGGGAGTACACAGACAAAGATATGGAAGGGACACCTCCCAAGAAGCAACGAGGTAGGCCACTAAAGCCCACTAGTTCATCTTCTTCCCCGACATTCAAACATGCCGAGATTCAAGAGCAATTCATTTCAAACAACATTTGTCCAGATTCAAGCAATTTTTCCATTTCAAACAACTTTCAAACAACAATCAAACAAGTAAATCCAACATTAAACACTTAATCATGTAAACCCTAAAACCTAATTCATCAAAAAAATTCAAATAGCATTCAACAATTTCAACATCAGTAAACTAATCCAAGAACAAGTATAGATTTAACTAACCTGAAGGTTCGTAATGGACGCATTCGATTGATACGTGACGGATGGAAATGAAGAGAGCGAAGAGGACGAAACCGTGCACGGGAGAGGTGCTGTGTTTTTGGGTGAAATGACGAAGGGGACAAAGTTGTTGTATTTATGGGCAGCAACTTCGTCTGTGACGGATGAGGGCCATCCGTCCGTGATGCGCGGAAAGCATTCGTCCGTGACGCGCGTCCGATGAGCACGACGCGTGGCACTCCCTTTAGTAAGCAGCCAAACGACTGCTTACTAAAGGGAGTGCCACGCGTCGCTCCATCATTGGAGCCGCGTCGCGCGCCTGATGAGCGACGCGTGGCCGTCCGTTATTTTTTTTAAAAATTGTTTATTTTAAATTTTAAACGTTAAAATAAAAAAAACACCATAATTCTAGTTTATTTTTCTCTATCCATAGACATCCATTTCGGATATATTTGATATATTTTAATTTTTTTATTGTATATTGTATATCATTAATTGAAAATAAATTATTTTAATATTTCTTTATGGTGGTTTAAAATATAAATATATACTAATTTAATTTCTTTAGAATTAATAATTGGTATATTTGGTATATTTTAAAAAGTTTCATTTCTTTACAATTGAAAATAAATCATTTGAATATATATGTTTGTCCTTAATTTCCTCCAAGCCTTAATATTTGTTTTATTAATTTTCAATTAATACTAAACTAAACACTTGAATTAAAATATATTTAATAAATTTATTAAAATATAAATTTTAATAAAATAAATATTTTTATAATGTAATATAAAGGATATATTAATAATTTAATATAAAGGTTATTTTAATAATTTAATATAAATGATATAATTATAATTTAATATAAAGGATATATTAATAATTTAATATAAAGGTTATTTTAATAATTTAATATAAATGATATAATTATAATTTAATATAAATGTATATTGGATTGAAAAATTCCTTCATTAAAATAATTTTTTAATTTGAAACTTATTAGGAAAGAGAAACTCAAAAAGGCTCCATTTATACCCCTTCATAAGCTACGCTCTTACAAAAACAAGAAAGCCACTCGTAACGATGAAGAAACTTGAATTCAGTAACTATAAATTACTTAAGGCCAAGTCTCGAATTTTAGGTTTTGGTTGCATTGAGAAATTCAGATCTTATCCAACTGAGCCCTAGACTCGTCCAATTTATATTCAATCCGTCCTCTGAAGTACTGATTTTAAGCGAATCGACAAAGGAAAAATGGTGGAAACAAATGAATCCGGATCTCTAACAGTGGCGCCGACTCCACAGCCACAACGCCGACCAAGAGTGCGGCTTTGCGGGAGGTAAGATATTTCAGATCAGCTGTGTCGACTGTGATGACTATCCATTCTTCGTATTTGAAAGCCTGAATTCCATTGGCTAAAATTCCTGCACTTATTTTGTCAGCGGATTTGAAATTTGTTTCTTGTGGTACTCTAGAGGTTTGTTGATCATCTGCAATCTTGACTGCTTGAGATGTCTTGATACCTTTTGCCATTAAGAGGAGGTGTTGGGTTGAGATGCTGATAAGTTAATTTGTTGATTTGCTCCGGTCCTAGTGAGATCATGATTCACCAGGGATTGTATATTCACCGGAGACTGAATTCGTTGCTCCTAATATTGAACAATTGAACTTCCTTTCATGCCTTTATGCAACAATGCTTAGAATGAAAAAGAAGAAGATGTATATCGTCTTCTGCTGGTTTGGTTGGAGGTTTATGACAATTTCAGTGGTGAGAGGCATATGAAATTTAAACAAGGCTAGTGTAGTAGAAGAAAGCAAAAGAGGGAACTTCAACGTAGTGTAGTAGAAGAAAGCAAAAGAGGGAACTTCAACAATTTTTTGGATTAGTACAAGAAGGCAAATTCCCATCTTATTTAAACACTAGATAAATTGTCATTTTTCTTTGTGGTGCAGGAATCAGAATCAAATTTCTTCTTACCTGCTTCACTTGGGGCAACAAATAAATTAGTTACTGTTTGGGATCCAGAAGTTGGAAAGACTAATCCCGTCTTATCTACCATGTCCAGGACTAATCTCGTCTTCAGTCATCACCGCCCATGATTATCTACTAGGAACAAACATCCATGGATGATAGCATAAAAGTTTTTTCCATGTCACATATCGATGTGGAAATGGGTTTTACTCTTGGTGTTGGATTAAGCTATGAAAGTTATGGGCGGAATTTTGTTGAGATTTTACACAATTTAGGGTGTACTTATGATTAGATTTTTATTCAATTTAAGGTACTTGTTATATTTTGAATCAATTTGGAACACGAGAAAGCTAAATTAAACCTCTTAGATCACTTGTTCTGTCTTTGACATGTAGGACTTTGGACTCTCTTTTGGTTTCGTATTGTTTTCAAGCTTTATTGATTTGGTGTTGTGGCTACTGTATTTGCTGAATTCTTTGTGTATTGCTCTTTGAGTCTAGTTTACCTATTGTTTTGCATTCCTCCTGCTAGCTGATGTTGCTCTTGTTACTGTGATTTGATATGCAACTAGATATGTTTGTTGATGCTCTGTTTTGGATCTTGTTATTGTTCAGTCTCATTTTTTTGTTAGACCTTTGTCTTAGATCAATCTCTTTTCATTTACCAATTTCATTTCTATTGTGCATTTAAAAAAAAAGAATAACTCTGATAAATAAACACTAATTTATATATAGCCATTAACCACCATGGATAGATGTTAGAGTCATAAACCCATTGCTAATCCCATAAGGAGTCATAATGGCAACATTAAACACCATTGGAATCCTCCCTTGAAGAATTTCTAGAAGGAGATGCACCAATTCTGATACATGTTCAGCTGTATCACCCCAACCTTTTGTACGAGGAGACTAAATTATCTATACTTACTGATAACATTATGTATTCCATGAATGGATCAATGTGAAAATTTTGATAAGAAATGCAAATTCAACATTGTGAGTTTCTATTTCTTGATATTGTCACTCACTTAGTTAATTTTATAGGTTCACTCTTTAATGAACTAGGAAGTATGAAATTTTGTTTGGGTGATGATGCTTTCCAGTCCAAGACCCTTATCCTGTCTTAGGTTGAGTGTTATCCTGTCAACCTAGAATGATACCCCCCTTACATCTCCTGTCATTGATTGGTAATTTTCGTGTCGACCTAAGCAAAAAATTATATTTACTTTAAGATGACTAATTTTCCTGTCAATATATGTTTACTTCAATTCCACACCGTAGTCCACCTCTAGTAGCCATGTCTTTCTTTTTGAATACACACTAATGAGTTAGTTTTACAATTAACAACTAGCATTTGATTTTTATTTGTCTGGTTGACAGGATAATTATTGACAAATGAAATTACTAAATGGGGACAAATAGTGACAAACATGCTCTAGGCAGATGGCGAACTAGACTCTGTCGTTGGATGATTCGGAGGAGGGGAGGCAGATGGAGAACTTGTGAGGGTTTTTGAAAAGAGAGGAGAGTTGGGAGTGAAGGGAAATCGAGGCTTTTAAAAGGGTTAGGGTATTTTTTTTTTTACTTAGATCGATAGAAAAATTATCAATCAATGACAAGAGATGTAAGGTTTTAAACAATATCACTATGGGTTGACAAGATAATTCTCAGTCTATGACATGATAATTTTCTCTATTTAGTTCATTTATTAGGGGTGATTTGTTTATTAGCATCAACTAATAATATGATGGTAAGTCATATGTCTAAACTTATTTTCAATTTAACAATTGAATGTTAAGTAGTATTTTCTTGGTTTGGACACAAACTTAGGGGATAATGCCAAAATAGGGAAAATTATTTTTTCTGTCACTTAACTTTATTGGTTTCTTGTATTTTGATGGTGTTCATTTCATGTTAAAAAGGGGAGTAGTTGTGGTTCATTATAAACATAGTAGTTAGCATTTGATCATTTTGACCGATAATTTATATCATGTTAGTGACAAGAAAAATATGGGTTGGTGACATGAGATAGATCACCATGGGTTGACATGATAATTTTTATTGTAATTGATTTCTCATCACTTTAATGGGCTCACCTAAACATTTTAGTGTGGACCATTTTGTTTACTTTTAGAATTTCGAGGTTTTTTTCTTAGGAAGGACACTTTATATACACAAACAATTTGTATGTTACACTTAATCACCATCTTGATTAAGTCATATTTCAAACCTCATTTCTATTAATATAACCTAATTCAAAACTTTGCTCTCTATGCTTAGTTACTTTAATAAAGGGTAATTTGTCTATTAGCATCAACTAGTAATATGTTGCTAAGCCATATATTCAAAACTCTAATATTTTGAATTTAGTAATACAGTGCTAAGTAGTATCTTCTTGGTTTGGTCACATACACAAGGGATAGAAAATGTCATCAATGAAATTCATTTTAACTATAAATCTCAACATCACAATCATTTGATTTGACAATACGAATAGTAATGGACGGTGAAATTCAACCGTCACAGACATGAGACTGCAAAAATTCCTATACAACAAGGTTACTAATCACTACTATAAAAATTACCTTTTACCCCGTGATAAATAGCCCGGATCACTTATATTCGGGCTATTAAGTGGTTACCATAATACAAATTTACAAATATTTGTTTTGGGACAAGTAAATATCCTGGATATATTGTGATACGCCCGTGCTATTTAATATGTAGCATTTTGAGCTCGGTAAGAAAATAGCCCGGGTGTGTTTTCAATGCTTAATATCCGGGATATTAAGTTTCGTTATTATTCCCCTCAAAAGAAAATAGCACGGAGCATACCCAACATGTAAAAGCCCGGGCTATTTAATCGTGCATCGCTACATTATATTTCCCGGACATATGACCAACAGGGTTAAATTGATTTTATTTTTATTTTTAATCAAACAAAATAAGAGTTATTTCCAGTACTTCAGCGATATCTCTCGCTAAACAACCCTAGTCCACTTCGTCCCAACGATTTGTCTTTTGCCATTGAAGCTCTAATGTTCATCTGCTTCAGTTGGTTGGTCCGGGCTTTGCGATTCTTCGCTAAAAAGTAAAAATCAAGTCTAAAGCCCTAACATTCCAGTTAATCCCCGCCATAATATCTTTTTTTTTTTAGCCGACAATATCTCTTCTTCAATTGGAGCACTATTGAGCTAGATTTCACCTGCTTCAATTGGCTTGTGCTCTTGTTCAAAGTTTCTACGATCGATTGGTGCTCCTTTTCGTTGTTTCTTCTGCTTCAGTTGGCTGGTGTTCAGTCGGCTTAGCCACATCTGGTACTTGATCTCAATTTAGGGTAGGGAGTCGCGCACGATTGGGACTTCGACTGGAACGAGACGGAGCCACGCAAGATTAGGACTTCCAGCATCGACACCACGTGTACGATTTGGGATATTGAGAAGAAAGTGACAGGAGGTTGAGCAGGACGAGGACGAGGAGGTCTTCAACGATCGTGGAATCTCCCCTGACGTTAAGCTCTTCGCCGGTAACCTTCCCTTCAGCACCGACAACACTCAGCTCGCTGGCTTGTTCGAGACCGCTGGTAATGTTGAGATGGTCGAGGTATGCATTCTTCTAGTAAATTTTAAATGTTAGCTTGTGGTGATTGTGTATGTTGTAGTGCGTAATTGTGATTTCGTTTCAGTATCAGGATGCAATTGATGTTTTTAGGTGTTGTTTGTCATGTATAATCTCTTGACTTTTTTAAGGAGCCTTTTCATTTGGAACGTATATTAGTATTTGTGATTTTGTATACAATCCCACTGCTCTATTAGCTATACTGGTTTAAGATTGGACTGTCCTGTTCTATCTCTTCTGTTGTTTCTTCTAAGAAGCGCAAATACTGCTGAATGTGCTTGTTATTGGTGTTACTATCAGTTCTATAGTGCTTAAATTTTATGTTACTATAGGTTATATATGATAAAGCGACTAGAAGGAGCAGAGGGTTTGGGCTCTATAGCCCGTCAATTTCTCCAGGTTATTTATGATGGTTTGATGGGTGAGATTTATAGTTTCTAATTTTGCGGGTGAGAACATTGAGGTTTTTAGGTCAAGTGTTGATGGTTTATGGATGTGTGCTTGTAGGACATTTTTTAGTGGAAACAGTAGTAGGTTTTCAGGTGCGGATTAGCTTTGTTTGGTTGATAATTTGACTGAAGGTTTTCAGTGATCTGAATTGGTAAAACGGCTTAAATGTTGACCGCGATTGATCTAGTAGATCTTGGTTGACTGTTCTCTTGTAGCTGTGGAGCTAGTCTATTCTATTTATCGTCTCTTTAGGATTAGTCAATTTACAAATTTATAGAGGAAGTATTGAACAACAAAAATAAAGAAGGAAAATAGCAGAAAAGACAAGAAAACCCAAAAACTGTGGATCAACCAATCAACCCTATTTCTGAGCATCTGTGCCTTATTTGTTCCTGCACATCTCAAAATATGATCGCTTTGATGGTTACAGATCATCTCAATTCACATTGGAACCTCAGAAGTGTTATAGAAAACAAATCTAATATGGTCAAATTTCAAAATTTGTGTTGTGATAGTTCATGTTGTAAGCAGTCTGCAAATGTGCAAAAATAATTGTTCTTCTTAGTGATTTGAAATGGGTGCTCTTGCATGTTGAAACATGAAAATTATTTAGGCAACAAGTTGGAAGCTTGATGAAGCTATTCAGTTATTTTATGTGGGAAATGAAGGATGGCTTGCTATTTTATCATTCTTTTGTGATACAATGCTCCAGGAAAGGACATAAGAAATGAATATGCTGGACTGAGCGATGGAGACGAAGTGCGCGCTCCTCTTCCTGTGATAAGGGAAGCTCTTTATGATGATGCAATGATGTATGGGTATGCATCTGTTTTTTCCCTCTTAATTGTTATCCTTTCTTACAATAGGTTAGAACAGTTATGCCGCCTCTATACTCTAGATTCTCACTTCTCATTGTTCGGTAGATGGTTTACTAGCCTTATTATCTTGTACTAGTGATACCATTACTACATGGACAGAGATGCGAAGATTTAACAAAGGTCAATACTTGTTTGCTGCTTATTGACCCGTGACCATGTCCAGTGTTGAGGAAGCGAAAGCAGCTGTGCAACAGTTCAATGGCTATGTAAATTCTCTTATTATTTTTGGTGTTACACTGTCACTGTTTTCTCATATTACTTGGCCATGTGTTATTTGTTCTGGTAATTTACTCATATTTGTGGTGGTTATAGTTTCAAAATGTACAAGTCCAAAATGGCAACAAAGCTAAGACTCAGATGATTGAAAGAAACACATAAGCACTGAAAACGAGGATTTTCGGGTTTAGTTTTGTGATGCTTTTTAGTATAGAAATGCACTTGTTAGGTTTTGGTTGTTCCTACATTAAGATCAGCTTCAGCAATTTCTTTGAATATGTGATGTGATCTGATCCCTTTTTAAATTGGAATCTTTAACAATTTTTTTGTTAATTCTGATTGGTGCCTAGAATTTGGCACCGATGAAGAGATGTTCCAAAATGACTTTCACTATTGAGTATAAGCCGATAACCTACTATTTGACATAGCTAAATCTAACACTCCGCCTATTTTTCTTCTTCTTGTCTATGCCTTTGGTTATGGATATGTTCCTGATTAGTTGATTTTGTAGGTTTTGGTAGTCCAAGAGAAGAATGGCATGTTAAGAAAATTGGGCGTGTGGAAATTCCCCACTGGAGTTGCCAATGAGGTATTTATCCATTAATTCTACACAATTCTGCATTGTGGTTTATGTACTGAATGATGTAATTTTCAGGGAGAAAACATTGGTGACGCAGCCGTTAGAGAAGTCAAAGAAGAAACCAGAGTAAGTGAAGCAGTTATTGGTGAGTTATGAGGGTTTTTGTTGGCTTAATAAGGGGTTGATGTTATTGGTGAGTTATGAGAGCTTGCACTCATTCTGTTATTTGTCATTCTAGTTCTGTGAAATATGCCTTTATCGTCGCTCTCCTGTATATCTGCTGCATTGATGAGTTTGGCAAGATGTCAGACAGTGCAAGAACCATGCTACATGAAGTAAGATTTTCTTCTGTCATTGAAATGTATAGTTTCATATCAAAATCTGAATTTACTTGTCATCACCCACTGGGAACACTCACAAGGTTTCCTTTTCTGTTAGATGATGGAACAACAAACTATTTCTATAGCAAAGGCTGGGATCATTGCATCCCTTAATGCTAGGACATTTGTAATTAGCTTGTGCTAATCCAAGTGGATCACATTAGACTTGTCATGCGGTTTGAATTGCAGTTTGTTGAGACGACTATTGTGCAAGACTTGTCACTAACATGTAACATAGACACGTGGTGGTAAGCTCTTGCTTCAAGCATTGCCTTGCTTGTTTTTGGGGTGTTCTGCATAAGTGTATTTTCATCACAAGGCATATAGTAATACTTGGTTGTTTCTGAAAATATCTTGTAGAAAAATCACATCACTATTTTAAAATTTTAAGGATAGAATTGAAATAAATCACATTTCTTTCTCGCTTTAACTAAGGTCGGGGTGTTAGTGCATATTCCATCACAAGGCATATAGTAATACTTGGTTGTTTTTTTCACCAGTGAATCCTGAGATATTTTGTTGTTTTAAGTTCTCTGTACTAATGGTTTACCTTGTTTGTCTTTAAATATTGTAGCTTTCTACTCAAAGTCAGATAGAATGCTGAGAGCATCAGGATATTTTCCTTGGGCAACACAACTTGTCTATCAACATTTAGAGAACTTGCAAGAGTAATGGAAAGGTAGCCCTTCTTGACTAATGTTTGTTAACACATTGTTTGTGAATGACATATGTAATTGTGATATGGATATCCTATGCTGTAAAGGCATTGCAAATCATAGAGTTGAATGCAATTTCATAGTTGGCTTGTAATGGTTCTTAATAAATATGATGGACACCTTTTCAGATTGTGCCAGCATCTGCAATTCCAGATGGATGGATGGGATTGGATATTGGTCCTGACTCTATCAAACCTTCAGTGAAGCTTTAGAAACCACCCAGACGATAATCTGGAATGGGCTCATGGGTGTCTTCGAGTTTGAGAAATTTGCCCTGGGAACTGAGGTAAGAAATGTCTCCTGTCGTTGTCCTTTATAGCCAGTGTCCTTATCAATGTTTGCTGGTTATTTTTCTTATGCATGTAATAAAAACCCAGTTAACAACTTGAAACCTGTCACTCCTTGTTTACACATTCAATCTTTTTTGTAAAAGCGTAAACTATGCAACACTGTAAGTAAGATAATGGTATTTTGCATATTACCACTTCTTATAAACGAAATTGAGTCTAACCACTTTTTATCCATAGTCTTATCTATCCTGTTAGCATTCAACACTAAGACCCCTGTTACATGTTCAGAAAAAAGTATGAAACATCTTGCATATTCAGAAAAAAGTATGAAACATCTTGCTCAACACCCGTATCCAGCTCAAAGCTTAAAAAGAGGTATTCACATCATTTTGGAATATAAGACTCGCAACTGTAACCAGTGATTGAGTTTGTCAAGGACATGGATTGTCCTGTTGTCCAGGTGCTCTTATTGGATTGTCCTGTTGTCAAGGACATTATCCTCTCTCTTTTTAGATTTTGAGAGGATGTATATAATGATATTGTTGCTTCAAACCTTTTGAATTTCTCTCTTTTTATTTCATTTTAATGGAATTCCTTGATTATACCAGCATGGTGCGTTATTGCATTCTATTTTTTTTTTCAAAAAAAGAGGACTTTTTAGCCCAGACCTTTAAAGATCCGGGTTAAGAGGTCCTCTTGTTTTTTAGCAAATAACTAGACTTTTTAGCCCGGATACCCAAAGGTTCGGGCTAAAAAGTCTTGGTTATTTAGCCCGGACCCCATTGTCACACGCCCGGGCTATTGAAATACCCCAAATAAGTTGAAAATGGCAATTTGGTAAATTAATTAAGGTTTTGCTTATAAAAGGAAAAAAGGGGAATTTGGGGATTTTATTCCTAAGCTTCCGGTTGCCTCTTCCTCGCGTGAACTCCCGCTGAACAGCCCCTCCCTTCTTCTCCGGCGAACTTCTCCTGTGCCAGCCGAGCTGTTCTCCTCCGGCGAACCACCCAGCCGTCGTCCTTCCTCCGGTGAGCTCTGTGCTGTCCAGCCGTCGTCCCCTTCGACGAGCTCGTCCGCCGTTCTCCTCCTTCCCCTGCTGTGGTGCGAGCGACGTCGTTGGACCGCCGCTGTTGAGCTGTGCCGTTGTGCCGCCGTCGCTGCTGCTGGTGTTTGCTGCTGAGCCGTCGTTGCTGTTGCTGGGCTGCTGTGGCTGTTGTTGCTGAGTTCCGGCGACAAGGCGAGCCATTGAACGAGGCCACGAGCTGTTGATGTTGTCGCATGCTGCTACTGCTACTCCGGCGACAAGAAACCCGATTCCGGTGTCGGAGGCTAGCCACTGACGAAGGTAACCGCAGCTGTTGTGTGGTCTTGAATGGTTGATTTCCTTCTGATTTTGGGTGTTAGGTTAGAAATGTTTTGATGTCAATTTTGGGCATAAATGAATTGTTGACAGAATTGGATGATTTGGACAGATTCTGGATGCTTGTACAGTTGAAATTGCAGCTCTGGTTGGGAATTTTGCAAGGATTGTGGACAATTAGCATTCTGATTTCTGTCTTAAAAGATTGGTACGTATTTGGGTTGAATTTTGTGTGTGGTTGCTTAATTAATTTGGAGGTATAATTCTAGGGTTTGAAATTGGGGGTTTATTAGTTGTGACTTGGTATGAGTTATTTAATTCCAAGGGTTTGCTCGGATGTTGTCGCAGGTTCGTTCGGGTTGGTTGGAGATCTCTGAGGTCGTGGTTGTCGAGTTTAAGGCAAGATAAATCTTGCTAACCCTTCGTATATTTTATAAAATTTCTGTTGTCCCTATATTGATTCAGTAATTGATTTAGCCTTGTCTGAGTAAATTAAGTTGGATTATTAGTTGCGAAATTACTTGGTTGAATATGTGTGTTTGTTGACACTTGTGTGTGTGTGTTGGATTATGTATGTCGACACCTGTGTGTGTTGGCGGTTGTGTGTTGGATTGTGTGCGTGCTAGTAGTTGTGTGTTGAGATTGCGTGTGTGTGTGAATGTGTGGGTGTGTTAGTAATTGTCTCGTGTTGTGTTTGATTGAATGTGATGTGATGTGGTAATTGGTCGTAACTAAATGTGGTTTGATTGTTATGGATTGATTGTTGTGGATTGATTGGATCACTTGACTATAAAGTTGCTTGGTTGAAATGTGCGATTATGTGATATTGATTGTCGTTTGTGATTTTTGGATTGGTGTCGGTATGGTGATGGATAGTTGGTTTTGGTGTTGTGAATTGTCTCATCGGGTGATGTGGTGGTGGAGACGGAGATGTTGTGAATTGTCTCACCCGGTGATGTGGTGGTTGAGACGGAGATGTTGTGAATTATCCCACCGGGTGATGTGGTGGTGGAGACGGAGATGTTGTGAATTGTCTCACCCGGTGATGTGGTGGTTGAGACGGAGATGTTGTGAATTGTCCCACCCGGTGATGTGGTGGTGGAGACGGAGGTGTTGTGAAGTGTTAATTATGTGTAATGGTTGCTTGAGTACTTGATTAAGTGATTATGCGTTGAATATTGGTTGTGTGCTCGGTTATGGATTGTGTGTTAATTATTGGTTGTGTGTGTATATTGGTTGTGTGTTGAATAGTGGTTGTGTACTTGATTATTGGTTGTGTGCTCGGTTATGGATTGTGTGTTGATTATTGGTTGTGTGTGTATATTGGTTGTGTGTTGAATAGTGGTTGTGTACTTGATTATTGGTTGTGTGCTCGGTTATGGGTTGTGTGTTGATTATTGGTTGTGTGTGTATATTGGTTGTGTGTTGAATAGTGGTTGTGTACTTGATTATTGGTTGTGTGCTCGGTTATGGATTGTGTGTTGATTATTGGTTGTGTGTATATTGGTTGTGTGTTGAATAGTGGTTGTGTACTTGATTATTGGTTGTGTGCTCGGTTATGGGTTGTGTGTTGATTATTGGTTGTGTGTGTATATTGGTTGTGTGTTGAATAGTGGTTGTGTACTTGATTATTGGTTGTGTGAATATTGGTTGTGTGTGTGATTATGGGTTGCGTGTTGATTATGGGTTGTGTTGGTGAATACTGGTTGTATGCTTAGTTAGTGGTTTTGTTTGCGGATATTGGTGGGGAGTTTGATTATTGGTTTTGTGTTAGACTTTGGTCGTCGGTTGGTTGTAGTTAGTAGTCGTTGTTGATTGTTGTTAGTGGTGATTGTGAGCTTTTGTTGGCCAGTGGTAGTGGTTGTTGGATCTTGGTGTGAATTATTTGAGAAGGTTGGTTATGTTGATTGATTAGGAAGGTTGGTTTCCCATCTTGAGGGTGTGGGCCAACATGGTTTGAATTTGAATGTATGAGTTGCAGTTTATGTTAACGAACCGGCGGCACCGAAAGGGTGGCTGGCCTGGATCGTTATTTTGTTATGTTTATATGTGATGATTATCTCGTTGATGCTTATGTGTTTGTTGATGTGAAGGTTAATTGATTTTGTTGTGTTAGTACAGTAGTGAGTTTAGTATAATTGGTTAGCTTTGGTTGTAAGTCAGTAGTAAGAGATGTGTATGTGCATAGAGTTGTTGATTGAGGTATTAGTAATAGAGAGAAGGATGGATTGGACGTGTCAGTGAAGTTGGATTGGATCATTTTATTCGTTTATGCTTGTGATGAGTTTGAGGATGGATTGATTGCGGTTAGTATAGTGAAGAGTTGGATAAGGATGAGTAATGAATGGTATGTGATAGTGTGTATATGTTTTGACGTGTGGTTGGTATTGGTTGGTTGATATGATTAAGTATAGTTATGATATTATATATATATGTATATATATTGTGTGGCGTGTTGTCGTTGTTGTGAGTTGATTGGTGATATATGTATGTGTTTTGAACTGTTCTGGCTTGAGGAGTTTGCCAGTCTTTCGTAAGACTGACCAACTTCGGTTTACGTGCCGCGGTTGGCTGGGGTATCGGGTCCCCCAGTCAATCAGGTTTTGCAAGTTTGCAGCAACAAGCGGGTTCTGGATCACAGATGTGTCTTCACAGTGAAAGATTTAGTTTTGCATCAGATTTGAAAATGTTGTATTCGCTTCCGTTGTTTTGGATATAAATTGATGTATTAAACTGGTTGACAAGTTTTAGAGTTGTTTTAAATCTTGAGCAGGGATTTTAATATTGATGACTTTTGTGAATTTAGGAGAGCTTTAAATTTATTTTTTTTGAAAGAAACCGCCTTATAGTATTTCGGGGTTATGGCACTGTAGCACCTCTGGCCCGGGGTGTTACAGCTATATTCTTTCACATAATTTGGGGCGCCCCAAATTATGTGAAGGAATATAGCCCGGGCGTGTGACAATGGATACGGGCTATTTGGTCTATTACCACACCAACCAATAGCCCGGACCCCTTTTTAGCTATATCCGGGCTATATAATGGAAAACGCCCGGGCTAAAAAGCATATTTTGTAGTAGTGAATGGGCGGGTTCAATTTTTGTATCACTATCCAAAAGTTGAATAAAATACAGAAAAATATGCATGATTCCTGAAACCAAATCATGGGTGGATAATTAAAGCATAAGAGTTATCCCCAACACAACACAACAATACTCATCTCATTTAAACTTCATACATTGCAAGTACTTGTTACATATTCTTATGCAAACGCTTTTGCTATATCTTCCATTATAAAGATCAATACTCAAATGATATATAGTGAGCTTACTTTCCACAAAGTAAATGCAAGCTACTAACAAGATTCTCCAAAAAAATATTGTCACTTGATAATTCCCATCGACTCTCCACTCTAATTGTAAGTTCAGTCGTGTCGTTTCAAAAAAACATGTTAGTGGATCTCAACTAAGCATGATAGAAAAATTCTCACTCGTTGACAATCATTTTAAGATTGATAAGGTTTAAGTAATTTAGTCACGTCGTTTCAATTTCAAACAAAATAATGTCATTGACATTCAATTAAGGTTGACATGAAAATTCTCACTTATTGACATGATTTTTAAGGTTGAAAGTTTCAAGTGATTCAGTTGACAGGAAAATTCTCAATCGTTGACAAGAAATTTAAGATTGAAAGGATCAAGTAATTCAGTCATGACGTTACAAAAAATGTCACTGAAATTCAACCAAGCTTGACAGACAAATTCTCACTCATCGTTGGCAGTAATTTTAAGATTGAATCACTTGAAACTTTTAATCTTAAATATCCCGTCAACAAGCGAGAATGTTCTTGTCAACCTTAATTGAATATCAATTACATTATTTTGTTTGAAACTTTCAGTCTTAAATATCATGTCAACAAGTGTGAATTTTCATGTCAATGAACTTGGATGTGGTGATATGACAAATGTTAAGGTTCATAAGTTTTTGATCATCTGGGTTATGTTTGAAAATGGTATATCTTGTATATCTAGTATACATGTGAATCACAAATCAAGTGCTCCAATTCTCATGGGTTAGTTTATGTCTTTATCTTTAATTAATTGATCAGGTGCTTCTAAATAAAACAAGTGTGTTAAGTTGCCTCCTCAGAACTAATCCTTGATAGGAGACCTTAAGTCCAAATGCTTTTCCATTATTTGACAAGGAGTCCAAATTTTTGTCACTACTATGTCAATTGTCGGTCTTACAATTCCTTTCACACAGACTCATGGTTCACTATAGTTTTAGTTGTTTTTAGTATAATTATGACGTTTAGATTTCAAAAATAAAATTAATGCCATTGATGACATTTATTTTATTTGACCAACAAGAAAATTATCAATATATGACAAGAACTCTAAAACCAATGTTTCTACTATTTAAGTTGATATGAAAATTATCAGTCGGTGACAGGAAACGTAAGGTTTCAAATAATATCGTCATGGGTTGAAGGATAATTCTCTGACTATAACATGATAAATCTCTGGACAAATAGTGCCACACCCTTAAACCAAAATGTACATATTGTTCCAGAAACTTGGAGCACTTAAAACGGATATTTGCAATTTTGAGAATAGTGCCACACCCTTAAACCAAAATCCCATGGGATCTATATGACCATGATCTTATAGAGCTTGAAAATCACACACAATTGGGTTCCTGGATCTTGAACGAAAGATTTTATACTTCCTGCCTCGACAATGGCATCCTATAGACAAAAATGAACAAGATATATAACCAAAAACTCAACGACACCCTAGAATGAATAACTATGATCAAGTGTTATGTCTAGTAATTACTCGTAACTACTCACTTGATGAGACCATAAAATTACCTCCCATCTGTAAGCTTAACACAACAGATTAATGAAGCTTATCTCTTATTCTGTGTGTACTCTTCCGTTAGTTTTATCAGCAACTTTGTATCTGGAGGTTGGTTCATCTGTTTAATATTTTTCTTACTTCACTTGTCACTACGGTCTTTACATGCTATCATTTTCTTCCGCACTTTGAGCAAAGTTTTTTGATTGATCCAGGCAAGTAATGAGTGCTTAGGAATAATTTCTATCGGTTGCTCTTCATTTTAGCCTGCATCATGCCTTCTTTTTTATATTCACTTGAATTGAATCTCTCGATTGATCTCTATTTCAGCCTGCATCTTCTCTCTCTCTCTTTTTTTTTTTCTCTTCACTTAAATTGAAGATGTTATCTGCAATTTTGACCTATGTTATTTTGATCTCTATTTAGGGTTGCATTTTTTCTTCTTTTCGCTCTTCACTTGAATTTAAGATGTTATCTGCAGTTTTGACCTATATTATGTCCCTTTATGATTTAGACATATTGTGCAGAACTTCAGGACAATTAGTCCATGACAGATTTAGTGCTATTAGTCTATGACAAAGAGTTAGAAGTTAGATAGGTCCTTTAATATTTTGAGCTCAGTTAGTTCTCTAACTCTATTTTTTCCATCGTTTCAGGATAAATATATCAAAGGTGATCAAAGGCGTTTTATCATATTTAAGCTTAAGCAAGTCTATTTCATTCATACTTTTCATCACTGTGGTGTATATACGAGTTTGTAGAGTTTGTTTGTGTGGGATGTTATTGTTTTATGGTATGTTGGTATGCTGTGTTGGCAAGACCTTGCACCAATCACATAAGCCCCAAATTGGATTGAACCCTAGATAATCATTTAGGCCGATGGAAAAATATTCAACAAAAAAACAATAGATTAACCTTATCTTGATAAGATTCAACGTCTTTTTTGTAACACCCTTAAATTACCTTAGAAATATTACCGTCAGTGACGTTAAAACGCATATCCGAAATCATTCAAGACTTACAGTATTGATCGCAAATACAAAAATAATACATAAACTTTCATAAACCCATAAATGAAGAACAATATTCATATCCAAGGCTTACATTATTAGATTGTAAGTATGCACCTCTACCACAATAAAAACTTGTAAATTTTTGTTTACACAATGGACATAAGCGTGAACTTTTGTTAATTGAGAAAGCATATCATTGTTACAATGCTTATGCTGTAACACCCCCAAATCTTAATCCATTTGGAAATATGTATTACCGCCAGTGATCCCAGTGTTCCTTACCGAGATCACCCAAGGCTTTACCGGTTTAAATACAATTTAGGAAATACAATTGATACATAATGATCAAAATATTCAAATCAAAACATCAATCAAATGAAACATGAGTTACGGGATTACATCCCAATCCCGAATAGAACAAATACAGAGTTTAAACAAAGTACAACGGAAGTCTTAAACAAAGATATTACAAAAAGGGTTGTGATCGTAGTGATCACCTGCCCAAGGATCTCAACCTGATTAAAAGAAATTATTAAAACATCCAAAAACAACCGTCGTCTTCATAGTCAATCTAGTCTCCTCATATCTTCTCTCTATCTGATGTGCCGAATCGAACGGATGACACCATCCCACATGCAGAGAACAAAGTTCGTGGGTTAGTCTACTTGAATAGACTAGCAAGGGTAAAAAGCAGAGTGGTTCGAGTGATCGTAACCGTTTACTATCATTGTCCCTCGAATAATAACCGAAGGGACAATACATAACCCGACACTTTCACGGAATAACAACAAGAGGTATACACAAGAGAAGATTCTGGAAGACTTAATCTTCACAGAAATCGACCCGAAAGAAGACTCCAAAGGAAATGAGTCTTTAAAGAAATATGACAAATCTGGAATGTTTACAGAATCAAACAACAGCGATTAAAAGCTGACTGAGATGCTTCGGCTCACAACCAGCCTCACCGCTTACAGCGAATCCAGATCGGAAGGAGAACGTACTACATTCAAGTCTGGATCTTACAGAACCACATAACGATGATTTAAAAACTGACTAAGATGTTTCGGTTCACGACCAACCTCATCGCTTACAGCGAATCCAGATTGGAAAGAGAACGTACTCTGATCAAAAGTCAAGACGAGCTTTCCTAGCTGCACTATTTACTTAGCTGCACTACTCGCCAATGGTATATTAATTAAGTGCTCTCGGGCACCTTATCTTATTTAATTCCAAAACGATTAACACATTAAAAGCTTTTAATATATGTCCCTGTCACGCAGGACCCATATCTAAGGAATGAACCTCACCGAGTCCAAACCTCTGAATCTACATCGAAAGAATGAACCTCACAGAGTCCAAACTTCTACTATCGCAGGGTCTTGCTCGCCCTTTAAAAGAATGAACCTCACTGAGTTCAAACTTCAACAATCGTTGGGTCTTCATCGCCCTTACAGTTTTAAAGGAACGCACATGGAACTCTCAGGATTCAAGCGTTCCTACAAATACTCGTGCTAACTTACAGTTACAACACAACCACAGTACAGGATAAATCCACATAAATGCCCGGAAGGCGATCACAGATAATAGCGTCGTTCTAGCAGATATACAACCTATTATATGATTTTCCAAAACCGTTTATAAAACCATTTCCAGACAAACACAGTAATCATTCCAAATTAATTACTCAGATAAACAGCTGATAATTAATGTAAATATGGAACGATGAGCAAGAGCGAACCGCCACTTGCCTGAGTCCGCAGAGATTGAACGAAGTCTAACGACGGGATTCCGGGCTCAACGCAGAGACGAATCTGCCGACTCCGGTACCTTCGGATCGACCCATACAGAAACCCTAAGTTAGATTCGACAAACAACAATACCGATCTACGAAAGAACGAAAGGAATCAAAGGAAACGAAACCCGAACGAAGGCTACGGAAGCCAACACATCAACCCACGGCCAACAACAACTTCACGGCGGGCGCCACAACAATCACTGCGGGCGCCGCCTTAAATACGGCGGGCGCCGCCTTAAATACGGTGGGCGCCGCCTCCCATGCGGCGGGCGCCGCCCAACTACGGCGGGCGCCGCTCAACTGCGGCGGGCGCCGCTCCTTGGCCCTTCTTCACGGCGGCTGGCCACAACATCATGGCGGGCGCCGGGATCTTCACGGCGGGCGTCGTCTCATGCCGGCGGTCGCCGTGTTCCTCACGGCGGGCGCCGTCTCATGCCGGCGGTCGCCGCCTTCGAGCCGGCGGTCGCCGCCTTCGAGCCGGCGGTCGCCTTGATCCTCGCGGCGGTCGCCGTCGCGAACGAAAACAGAAATACGAGAGGAGAAAACTCACCCTCGACGATCGATTTGGCTCGTCTTTCGCCTTGCTTGGCTTCTAGGCGTCCGAGAGCCTCCAATGCTCCTCTTGGCCACCGGAAACGACACTAAACGAGCTCCGACGATCCACTAGAGCCTTCCCAAGAGAGAGCGTTTTGAGAGCGTTTTTGAGAGACGAGAGCTTGACAGCGCTTCCGCGTTTTTCAGCCCCTTTCACCCTCACCCAATGCTCTCTATTTATAGGCAAAATTAGGGTTGGAAGGGAGCTTGGGTAATAACCCTTGGTTAACCAACTTGTACTTTTGCCTCATGGATAATAGCTCTTGGACAATAACCTTTGGATAAAAAATCTTGTACTATTGCCCATTAGATAACAACTCTTGGGCAATAAACTTGTAGCAATCTTAACCCACGTTAACAAAAGTCGTACACGAACGAGTACGAAATTCCAAAACATCTCGACTGTATAATTCTTCACTGAGAAAAATATTACAAATACAGAGCACATTACAGAATGTCTCAAACCTTCAGAATTAAATCCGACGTACCAAACTGGCGCTCGGGAAAAATCCATAATTCCCAAAATAGCCTTACAAAATTACGGGGTCTCACATCACCTCCCCCTTAAAAGAAGTTTCGACCTCGAAACTTAGGTCGCCAATACTTGGAAAGACGTCTGAGCATCTTTGCTTCGGTTTCCCAAGTAACTTCCTCTTTCCCAAACTTGGACCACAGAATCCGTACCAACAGTACGATCTTGTTGCACAGTCGCTTCTCACGGCGTTCGAGAATGCACACTGGCATCTCCTCTCAAGCATCATTGCCTGAATCTCGATGTCCTTAAAGCTTAGCACATGAGACTCATCTTGGCACGAATTTCCTTAGCAAGGATACGTGGAACACATTATGCACTGGGTGTGCCGATGGAGACAATGCCAAACGGTACGTTAGAGATCTTACTATATCCAAAATCTTGAATGGTCCCATGTAGCGAGGGTTAAGCTTCCCATGCTTACCAAACCTGAAAACATCCTTGGGTGGCGATACTGTGACAAGTACCTTGCCACCAACCTCGAACTCAACACTTTAACGCTTCTGATCTGCGTAAGACTTTTGTCGACTCTGAGCGGTCAACAACCTCTGTCTAATCAAAGCATTGTTTGAAGTTGTCCTTTCGACCAACTCTGGTCCAAGTAGAATCTTGTCGGCGTACTCAACCCAACAAATCGGAGATCTGCATCTGTGACCATACAAAGCTTCGAACTGATCCATCTTGACCGTAGCATGCCAGCTATTATCGTACGTGAGCTCAATCAGACTTAGGATGTCTTCTCAGCTAGTCGGATGATCGAGTACGTATGCTTCTTAGCATATCCTCAAGGGTCTGGATGGTCCTTTCAGACTGACCATCTGTCTGAGGATGAAACGATGTACTGAACCTCAGCTCGGTTCCCATGGCCTTATAAAGCTCTTGCCAGAACCTTGACATGAATCGGCCATCTCGATCCGATACAATGGTCTTAGGAATGCCATGTAAACGGACAATCTTCTGGTGGAAAACTTCTGTTGACCTCTGGGTTACCCAAGTAACCTCAGCTTCCAATGCAAACACTATTGCTGCTAGTTCTAGGTCATGTGTTGGTTAGTTTGCTTCATAGGTTTTCAATTGTCTAGATGCGTATGCAATAACCTTGCCCCTCTGCATCAAAGACACATCCCAACCCATTTCTCGAAGCATTAACTATAGACCATATAGCCATCATTCTTTCCGACAACGCCAATACTGGTACATAAGTCAGACATTGTTTCAACTTCTTGAAAACTGGTATTGCACTTGTCATCCCAGACAACTTCTTGTTGACCTTGCGGAACAGACTGGTCATAGGTGGAGTGATCTTAGAAAAATCCTCCCATGAACCGTCTATAATGCTCAACAAGCTCTGGGAAACTGCGCACCTCGCTCACACCCTGAGGCCGCTTCCAAACAACTACTGATTCACTCTTCTGGGGAATAATCATAACCTCATTCTTATTGATCACATGGCCTAAGAAAGCCACTTCTAGATCCAACAATCGCACTTAGCCCACTTTGCGTACAGTCGACTTGGTCTAAGGACCGATAAAGCAATCCGCAGATGTTCCCTGTGAGCTTCCTTGCTCGGGAAAAATATCAAAATGCCATTGATGAAGACCACTATGAACTTATTCAAGTACTGGTCTAAAACATCGATGCACTAGGTTCAAGAAAACTGATGGAGCATTCGAAGCCCAGATGGCATGACTACAAACTCGTAGTGACCATCTCTCGTCCGAACGCAATCCTCGGAATATCATCCTCACGAATCCTGAGCTGATAAAAACCAGACCTCCGGTCGATCTTGGAGAAAACTTTTGCTCCCTGTAGTTGATCCAACAGATCATCACTTCTTGGCAACAGATACTTGCTCTTGATCTTGACTTTATTCAACTCTCGAAAGTCAAAACAAAGTCGAAACGGTCCATCTTTCTTTTTGACAAATAAAACTAGGGCACTCCTACTCAAGGTGATGCACTCAGCTTTATATAACTTTTGTCAAGAAGATCCTTGAGTTGCTTCTTCAACTCTTGCATCTCAACAGGAGCCATCCGGTACGGTGCCTCAGAGATCGACGTGGTACTCGGCTCGAGATCAACGGCAAACTCCACAACACGATTCGGGGTATCCAAGAATATCTTCTGAAAAGACACCCGTAAATCTTCTAACCACAGGAGTATCAAAACTGAAGTCGATCACTGCCTTATGACGCTTCCGTCAATCCATACCGAGAATAATTATCGTATGGGACCATGGTTATTTAGGTCAAATCGCTTTGAATTTCTTACCCTTGATGGTAATCGACAATCCGACAGACGATTGGTTCCCACTAAATGGTCACCATCTTGGACCAGCCCACTACATGGTTCACAGACGACTCACTAGTGGCTCCGAGCCCAGGCCCAACCATTACCAGCGTCCACTGTTGCCATGAGCCGCTGTTCATACATCTCAACCCATCCTTGGTAGCTCCACCTAATTAATAGGCAGCCATCTCCTAAGAGGTTGTTGGTGAGTCTCGAACACGAGACCTTACCCCATACCAAGCAACGAAACATTAACTTGGTATAAACCAAAGGTTCATATATAAGAAGAGTTACAACAAAAGGTTCACAACCTCGTTGCACACACAACTTAACTTACAACCATCCAAAATTAAAGTCTGAGTAGCACCCACATCAACAACACATTAACAAAAGTAGAATGCAGATAGAAAGTACTCTAAGCATTAGGAGCATAGGGTCCATCCGCCTCACGCATCATGTAAAGACGTTGACCCTGACTTCCAGAAGTCATTGGGGCTTTCCCTTTATTCTGCGCAGTTGTCTGCATCGAAGGATTGGAAGTCTCTGCTGGTTTAAACCTAGGTCTGTTGTTTGGATTAACAGACCCCTGATGAGACTCTGCTCCTTTCTGCATTCCCTGCCGACAGAACCTCTGCATATGCCCTTCTTTTCCATAACCAAAACAAGTCTTCTTCTCATTCCGACATGCAAAATTCTTGTGCCCAGATGCACCACAATTATGGCATTGGATCACTCCGCTGCTCCAACCTGAGCCCCTGGCAGAGTCAGACTGAGTTGTCTCGGTCTTAGCACGACCAGACTTCTCAAACTTGGTAGGCGATGTCGGTCGTTTGAATGAACCAATATGGCGATCCTGTTGCCCACCCTTTCCCTTAACTTGATTCTCCCGCTTATGAGCGGACTCCTCCAGAGTTACCTCCAACTTGTAGGCCGCATCCACGTACTGCTCGAGAGTAGAGCATGTGTGGTGCACCATCCATGGCTTAATATCCGGGCTCATCCATTCATGGAAGTACCAGATCTTTTGTGCCTCACTGGATATCTGCGGTTCAGCATACTGCAGCAAATGATTGAACTTGGTGGCGAGCTCTGTCACCTTTAACTCTTCCGTCTTAGGATACAAGAACTCCTTGTGCTTCTCCTCCCTCATAGCTCGAGAGAAGAAACGATCCGTCATCTTGGTCTTAAACATAGACCAGTTCAAAACCGGGCTATCAGCTAAGCCGGTACTCTCCCACCATTCAATGGCTTCTTCCTTCAGCTGTAGAGAAGCTATGTGCACTTTCTCCGCTTCAGTGCACTCAACATTACGAAACAACCGTTCCATATGTGAGAACTAATGATCCACTCTGACTGGCTTTCCTTTTCCATCGTAGCTGTCAGGTCTCATAGAGTTAATGGCCTTCAGAGCTCGGCCATACTCCCCTCTATTCCTGATCACGCCTCCCTATAGTACCTGGTTCTCTTGTTCCTCAAACCTCGAAACTTCTGGAGGTACTGCACTCCTTGTGCCTGAGGTGCGATTGGCCTCATTATCTCTGTGATTGCTTGCAGAACAATCCCCCGAATTGCTGCGACTGTCGCTGCATCGAGCACTACTGGAGCGTCGGCCTGAGCTTGGCCATTGCCTCCTGGATTATTGTTGAAGACAGACTCACGCTCTCCTGACGGGTCTGCATCAATCCTCGGGTTTGGTCTGGGGTCATTACTCGGCCCAGCACCAGCACGGATAACGTTCCTCGTGTTCACCATCTGTTTACCGATCAACTTCCAAGGATTTTATCACATTAATATCATTCTGATATATTTATCGTAATAAAATCAACTTAGAATAGATCAACTTGGTAATTTCTATTGATGGACTCAAACCGAGAAACTAGGTTCTATAACCTCAAATCACAACGAGCGAACTGGGAATCAAGCCTAACTGGAGATGGCGAAACCACCTCGGCTTCTCCAGGGTTCCTCTAAAGAGAACAGAATGCACCCATATCTAACGGGGCAACGGGGAAGGAATTAGTCTTTCTAGACATAGAAGCAAGCTTACTATATCAGACTGTACAGAAGACATGACTATGAACGGTGTTTTGAAATTCTTTTCACTTTGAAAATTCAGAGCCCTTTTAAAGCATTTTCAAAAACGGATAAATGATTTATAAAATCCCAAACCCGTTTTAAAACCTTTGGCTCTGATACCACAACTGTAACACCCCCAAATCTTAACCCATTTGGAAATGTATTACCGCCAGTGACCCCAGTGTTCCTTACCGAGATCACCCAAGGCTTTACCGGTTTAAATACAATTTAGGAAATACAATTGATACATAATGATCAAAGTATTCAAATCAAAACATCAATCAAATGAAACATGAGTTACGGGATTACATCCCAATCCCGAATAGAACAAATACAAAGTTTAAACAAAGTACAACGGAAGTCTAAAACAAAGATATTACAAAAAGGGTTGTGATCGTAGTGATCACCTGCCCAAGGATCTCAACCTGATTAAAAGAAATTATTAAAACATCCAAAAACAACCGTCGTCTTCATAGTCAATCTAGTCTCCTCATATCTTCGCTCTATCTGATGTGCCGAATCGAACGGATGACACCAGCCCACATGCAGAGAACAAAGTTCGTGGGTTAGTCTACTTGAATAGACTAGCAAGGGTAAAAAGCAGAGTGGTTCGAGTGATCGTAACCGTTTACTATCATTGTCCCTCGAATCATAACCGAAGGGACGATACATAACCCGACACTTTCACGGAATAACAACAAGAGGTATGCACAAGAGAAGATTCTGGAAGACTTAATCTTCACAGAAATCGACCCGAAAGAAGACTCCAAAGGAAATGAGTCTTTAAAGAAATATGACAAATCTGGAATGTTTACAGAATCAAACAACAACGATTAAAAGCTGACTGAGATGCTTCGGCTCACAACCAACCTCACCGCTTACAGCGAATCCAGATCGGAAGGAGAACGTACTACATTCAAGTCTGGATCTTACAGAACCACATAACGATGATTTAAAAACTGACTAAGATGTTTCGGTTCACGACCAACCTCATCGCTTACAGCGAATCCAGATTGGAAAGAGAACGTACTCTGATCAAAAGTCAAGACGAGCTTTCCTAGCTGCACTATTTACTTAGCTGCACTACTCGCCAAAGGTATATTAATTAAGTGCTCTCGGGCACCTTATCTTATTTAATTCAAAAACGATTAACACATTAAAAGCTTTTAATATATGTCCCTGTCACACGGGACCCATATCTAAGGAATGAACCTCACCGAGTCCAAACCTCTGAATCTACATCGAATGAATGAACCTCACAGAGTCCAAACTTCTACTATCACAGGGTCTTGCTCGCCCTTTAAAAGAATGAACCTCACTGAGTTCAAACTTCAACAATCGTTGGGTCTTCATCGCCCTTACAGTTATAAAGGAATGCGCATGGAACTCTCAGGATCCAGGCGTTCCTACAAATACTCGTGCTAACTTACAGTTACAACACAACCACAGTACAGGATAAATCCACATAAATGCCCAGAAGGCGATCACAGATAATAGCGTCGTTCTAGCAGATATACAACCTATTATATGATTTTCCAAAACCGTTTATAAAACCATTTCCAGACAAACACAGTAATCATTCCAAATTAATTACTCAGATAAACAGCTGATAATTAATGTAAATATGGAACGATGAGCAAGAGCGAACCGCCACTTGCTTGAGTCCGCAGAGATTGAACGAAGTCTAACGACGGGATTCCGGGCTCGACGCAGAGACGAATCTGCCAACTCCGGTACCTTCGGATCGACCCATACAGAAACCCTAAGTTAGATTCGACAAACAACAATACCGATCTATGAAAGAACGAAAGGAAACGAAACCCGAACGAAGGCTACGGAAGCCAACACATCAACCCACGGCCAACAACAACTTCACGGCGGGCGCCGCCTTAAATACGGCGGGCGCCGCCTCCCACGCGGCGGGCGCCGCCCAACTACGGCGGGCGCCGCTCAACTGCGGCGGGCACCGCTCCTTGGCCCTTCTTCACGACGGTTGGCCATAACATCACGGCGGGCGCCGGGATCTTCACGGCGGGCGCCGTCTCATGCTGGCGGTCGCCGTGTTCCTCACGGCGGGCGCCGTCTCATGCCGGCGGTCGCCGCCTTCGAGCCGGCGGTCGCCGTCGCGAACGAAAACAGAAATACGAGAGGAGAAAACTCACCCTCGACGATCGATTTGGCTCGTCTTTCGCCTTGCTTGGCTTCTAGGCGTCCGAGAGCCTCCAATGCTCCTCTTGGCCATCGGAAACGACACTAAACGAGCTCCGACGATCCACTAGAGCCTTCCCGAGAGAGAGCGTTTTTGAGAGACGAGAGCTTGACAGTGCTTCCACGTTTTTCAGCCCCTTTCACCCTCACCCAATGCTCTCTATTTATAGGCAAAATTAGGGTTGGAAGGGAGCTTGGGTAATAACCCTTGATTAACCAACTTGTACTTTTGCCTCATGGATAATAGCTCTTGGACAATAACCTTTGGATAAAGAATCTTGTACTATTGTCCATTAGATAACAACTCTTGGGCAATAAACTTGTACCAATCTTAACCTGCGTTAACAAAAGTCGTACACGAACGAGTACGAACTTCCAAAACATCTCGACTGTATAATTCTTCACTGAGAAAAATATTACAGATACAGAGCACATTACAGAATGTCTCAAACCTTCAGAATTAAATCCGACGTACCAAACTGGCGCTCGGGAAAATTCCATAATTCCCAAAATAGCCTTACAAAATTACGGGGTATCACATATGCACACTTTTTGAATTAAACCCATAAATGAGAGGAAGTGTGGCCCATTGGTCCCCTATAAGTTTCTAATTCAATAAAATAGCCCTAAATATTTTTTATTCAATTTTCAACAACCCCTTTATAAACAACATTCTCCCCTCTCTCCGGCTTCATCTCTAGCTCCCGATTTTAAAAGCTCTCGCTCCCGATTTTCAAGTGTCAAGCTCGATTTCTGTCGATCTCTCTCTCGCTCACGCTTTCGATCTCATTGTCGTCTCCCACAAGCCAGGTTGTCTCCGGAAATCTCTCTTTCTCTCGCTGGAAATCTCTCTCTTTCGCTCACGATTTTCGTCCGATTTCGATCTCGGATTTTCTGTCGATCTCTCTCTCGATCTCGTTGTCTTCTCCCACGCTTCATCATCTCTTGTCGATCAAAGTCTGGTTGTAGCATTTCTTTATCTAACAGGTTTGATTTCTTCCTTTTTTGGCTTAAACTAGTTTCTAGGGTTTCGATTACACCTACATTGCAATTTGGAGCACGCGTTAGTTTCGATTACACCTCTTTTCTAGTGTTTCGATTGCATTTCGTTGTAGTTAGGGTTAGGTATTCAAGCGTTTTTATGTCCATTTCACTCTTTCACTTCTAATGACACTATTTTATATGTCCCTGTACTTTGAATGCTTCATGATAAGTTGTTTACAAGCTCGTTATGCGTCGTAACTCCGTCTACGTCACTTTCGTTGTCGTCGGAGCCTTCCTCGGTGAACGTGTGCGTTTCCGTTTTCTATCTACTGTTTTTCCTATCAGTATTATTGATGTTCTTCAATTCATTCTCTTTGGAGGATAAGTTGTTTTGCCTGCTCTTTTTGTTCCCTTCTAATTGCTTATATGCGGCTGATTGTTGTCTGTCCTTATTTGATCGAGACCAAAATTTTGGATCTTCGGAGGCTAATATGGGCAAATGAGTTTCCGAATTTCTCCTAGCTTGTTTGAAGAATTGATCTTTCCTTTTTGACAATTTTCACTAGAGAAAATCAACAGTACCTGTATATTTCGTCCCCAAAAAATTGAATCAGTCCCTTCGGAATATTCATCGGAGTTGTCAGATTGCCATCTAGTTTGCGTGTTCAGTTTAATTAGATTTATTTATGTGGACAAGTGGTGTGTGATTTTGATTGCTTACTCTTTATGCAGGTTGTGGACTATGGTGTTCACAAGGTTTGGGAGTACAACAATGTTGGGGTAATCACTCTCATTCTTACAGTATATTAGTATCTGCAGTAACTACATTTCTGAAAATATACCTTTCAAGTATATTGATTAGAATCATGGGAACACCATGTGTTCAGTTTTTCAAGAACAAAGAACTGCTAAGGTTTATTAGACGAAACCCACATTTTGAACCAACTTTTCTTCTATTGACATGTTTTATGGTCTAATATTCCTATTTGCTTGTTAGAGATACTATCTTTAAATTTAAAAAAGGTATTGTAAGTCTTATACTTGATATTCTTTATCTGATGCAATTGTACTATGATTTATTTGCAGGACTGCACCAGGTGTCAAAATAATGAAAGAGTACAGAGAATTCATAGAAGCAAATATATAGAATTAGTATTTCAATGTTCACTTGGAAACCTCTATGATTCAATTTTGTTTCTCCAGAGTCAACTCACGAAAATGATAACTTTGTATTGTGTTACATTAATGACAATGTATTTGTTGCCTCTAAATATTCATTGCACACTTTCGCTTCTGAATTCCCAAGTTCTTATGAAAGCCGTTCAAACTTTCCTCGGTGGATTAGTGCCTTTTATTTCATATGTCAACAACAATACTTCCTCCGTTTTTTCTTGTTTATTTTTTGAATTTAAAATTTTATTTAGATATTAATCCTTCAAAATATTTTGGATAATGCTTGTCCAATTTTATTTAGATATTAATACTTCATATTCAATGACACTTTTTCAAACTTCAATGACACTTTAGATTCAATTACTGATGAACTTTTAATGACACTTTTACACAGCAATGACATTTTTTAATACTAATTTAAATAAGTTCGATGACAGTTTGACCAAGTTCGATGACGGTTTGACCAAATTCGATGACAATTTGACCTTCGATGACACTTTTACCAAGTTCGGTGACGGTTTGACCAAGTCCGATGACAATTTGACCTCCAATGACACTTTTAATAAGTTTGATGACGGTTTGACCAAGGATGACGGTTTGACCTCTAAAGTGTCATTAAGATTACTTTTCACATCTAAAGTGTCATTAAGATTGTTTTTCACCTCTAAAGTGTCATTAAAATTACTTTTCACATCTAAAGTGTCATTAGGACAGAATGTCATTAGATTTTTTTTCACCTCTAAAGTATCATTAAGATTATTTTTCACCTCTAAAGTGTCATTCTGACAAAGTGTCATTAAAATTACTTTTCACATCTAAAGTGTCATTAGGACAGAATGTCATTAAGATTATTTTCACCTCTAAAGTGTCATTAGGATTATTTTCCACATCTAAAGTGTCACTAGGATTATTTTTTACATCTAAAGTGTCATTCTGACAAAGTGTCATTAAGATTACTTTTCACATCTAAAGTGCCATTAGGACAGAGTGTCATTAGGATTATTTTTCAATCAGGAAAAAAGATCAGTAAGAAGAGTACCAAACAACAGATGCTATAGACAAAAATAGAAGTTTTCAGTATGTATCAATAAGTCAAGGATCCAACATTATCAGTTGTTGCAATTTCTTCCATTTGTATCCACACTCCTTGCAAGCTGGATGAAAGATGGACTCAACTTGCAAACCAAATGCACATTGATTCTACTAGTTTATGTAGCAGGGTTTTAGACTAATGAGACAAAAAAACAACAAAAAACGGACAGGAAAAACAAGGCTTGCTGTAGTTCATGATAGAAAGACTAATAAAGAGACTTGTAAATTGTAATCTGAAACTGCTTTCCTCTTGTGGCTCAACAAATGCTTGAGTAGATAAAGCCCCTGCAAAATTCTCTTGTGGCTCAACAAATCCTCTTGTGGCTCAACAAACTACTTTCCTCTTGTAATCTGAAACTGTTGTTGAGAGTCAAGTCAGACTCCAAATACCAGATGAAGCACATGAAAAGTACAGAGAACAAAATATGTAATCTTGGTTCTGATATATGTCACCACAAGCATAGAACAAAATCACTAAAGTTCTTATACAAGCAAGAAACTTTAGCAGCTTCTCTGCAAAATTCTGGGAATTTTTTGATTCCACAGTTTCATGTATATGTTTGAAGAAAAGAAAATCAAAATCCAAAGGGGCAAATTACCAGACTCGTGTACCTGTTTTTCGATGCTTCGTAGCTCATCGTGAAGTTTCGCTCTTCGATTCAGCAAAGTCGCAAGCATATTCGAAGGATTTCATTGGCCTGAAACAGACACAGAGGAAATTACAAGAGGGGTAAGGAATCGAGCTTTGAAATCAAATGATCAAAACGCAGGCTAGGAGAAATCAAAGATTGAAACTTGAATCAACCTTCGTGATCCATTTTCAGGCGGATTGCAATTAGGTTTTGAGGAATTTTTAGGGTTAGGGCACTCCGAAATGTTCACATCGGAGCATGTATTCCAAATCTCAGCATATTTCAATTGCAAATCAAAGGCTCCCGCCAGGAAATAGAAGAATTCGAACAACCAAATTCAGATTTGGAAGAGAAATTACTTGTTTCTAGTGCGATCGAACTTCAATCTCCTTGGATCTCTTCGATCAAACAATTGAAAGCTACCTTCCCTGCGATCGAAGCGGAGCTGAATCCTCCTGTAGTCGCTGGCGTGCGGTGGCGTGCGGCGGCGTGCGGCGTGCAATCGATCGGCCGGAGCTCTTGTGTGCGATCGATCGATCGGCCGGAGCTCCGGAGCTCCTGTATTCTGTTATGGAAGGAGAGATCGATCGATCGAGCCTCCAGCGTTTTGTTTTTTATTAAAATAATAAACAAGTTGGGATGAAGGGTCCAATTTCAGTAAGGGTCCATTAGTTTATAAAAAGGTTTGTAAAATGGTCACTTACCTAACTCATCGCATAAATGACTAGGTATGCACGTTTTGCGTTTAATATGTGCAATTTTCATCATTTAAGCGCATACCAATTCAGAAACAATTATAATAAATATTATGTATATGATCAATAACGCTCTTTTGAATATATTATACATCTTTGATATCTAATTCACAGAGTGATGATCAAAAGAGTAGGGATCTTACCGTATGGAGGGAAAAAGTGCTCAAATATATAAGCAAAGTGTATATTTATATGTGAAAAGTGCATATTTTTAAGTATGCATTTTTTCATTAAAATGTGCACTTTCTAAAAATGAATCATGCGCAAATATGCACTTTTACATATTATTTATGTTCCTATGTATATATATGTATTTGCACTTTTACATAATATATATATATACCACGTACTATCTTTTATGCAATATCTATATATGCACCTATTTATACATATTAATTTGTGCACTTTTACACAATATCTATGCATCTACGTATACATATTTGTGCACGTTTAGTCTTTTATGCAATATCTATGCACCTATTTATACATATTAATTTGTACGCTTTTACATGATATATATGCACCTTGTATATATACATATTTGTGTACTTTTAGTCTTTTATGCAAGATCTATGCACCTATTCATACATATTAATTAATTTGTGCACTTTTACACAATATCTATGCACCTATGCATATATATTTGTGCACTTTTTATTCATATTTGTGCACTTTTATTCTGTTATGTAATATCGATGCACCTATTTATACATATAAGTTGTGCACTCTTACATAATATCTATGCACCTATGTATACATATTTGTGCACTTTTAAGTAATATCTATCTTTATATACACTTCTATCCACACTTTGCCTCTGTGTAATATTATCGATCTTTTGCAAGTAAAACCTACTCATATTCTTTGCACTAGTTATGCACATTTTTAGATAAAAAGTTAATTGTTCTTAATTATGCAGATTCGTGTTGATATAATAACTTTGCACGTTTCTAATATAATATATGTAGATTCACACTATAGACACATATCAATTAATAAATTACATGGTAATTATCTATGTACTTAAATACTTTGTTAAAATGTGTACTTTGTAGAATTCGACCATTTAAAACTTAATTTTCGTAACACCCCCGACTTATGTCGGTAGTGCCACACACCAGTGATCTCAGACGTTAATGTCCAAAGTCAACTCAGGCTTTAATCGGAACAATTAAGCTTTAAATAAATACATAAATATTAAATAATGAAGAAATAGTCAGCGGAAGACATTTCAAATGAACAAACTCAACCTTTTATTAAGATTCCTCTCGTAAAATGAGAAGGACGGTTTTACAACAAAGTATAGTGACAGCGAAAGACTTTTAAATTACAGCGGAATACTTTTTTATAAAGTAGTCCCTATTACATGACTATGTATTACAGTTATTTCAAATTAAACATATACGCCTTGAAAATATTACTTCTTAAAATGCAAACTTCAACTACAAGCCTTCTCTTCGACATGTTACTTCAATCGTCGGGGACCAACCTCTGATGTGCCGTATAAGACGGATGACACCAGCCAACCATGCAAGGAATAAAATCTGGTTGGTTAGTCTAATGAAAGACTATGCAAGGGTACAAACAGAATGGTTCTAGTGATCGTAACCGTTTACTATCATTGTCCCGCGAATAATAGTCGAAGGAACGATACATAACCCGAAACTTTCATGGAATGATAAAAGAAGATATGCATCGAAAAGAAGACTCCAACGGAATTGAGTCTTATAGGAAACATATGAAATTGTTTGGGAACGTTAAGTTTTCACACAAGTTTATAAAAACGACCTTGATTATTTGGGTCCACGACCAATCTCACCGCGCAATGCGAATCTAGATTGGAAAGAGGACTTACTCTAACAAGAGTCCGGGCGGTTTCCACGTTATACTCCTCGCCCGAGGGTATATTAATTATGTGCGTAAAAGCACTTATCTTATTTACTTCCAAAAAATGTACATTTAACGTTAAAGCTTTTAATCCACAACAATCTCGCAATGAGATATATAACATGGGACGAATCCCGAATTTTAGCACTAGCTAAGTGCACCACCACCTATATTCGGATAGGGGTAGGTCATGACCAAAAGCGTTAGGGAATTTATCTTCCTAACACAAAGTTATAAAGAAACGACTAGACCTCGTAAGGTACATAGCGTTCCTACAAATACTCGTGCTAACTAAGCATGTAAGTCCACATATAAATCCACACCAAAATCCATTCATAACTTTATGATAATATCATATAGAATTATATATAATAGCGTTGTTTCTAGCAATATATACAACCTATTATAAATTCATATTTTAACACATCGTTTTATCAAATATGTTCCCAAACACCAAAACAACAACTTTATTCCAACTTAATTAAACAATTAAATAATTGATAAAGGGAAATATGGAATAATGAGCAAGAGCGAACCGCCACTTGCCTTAGCTAGACGAACGAGAGATCGGGTTCCGAGATCTGGAAACTTGCACTTGCGCACGGTTTCCTACGACGATGACGAGTTTTAAGACAAAACCCTAAGTTAGATACGATACGAAAAGACGAAGCGAAATGATGGAAAGAAGCTGACAGGCCTAAAGTCGTATGCCTAATCAAAGAAATCCTAAAGTACCTACTAAAGAGTATAGCAAGCAAGTCAGGGTCGAACCCAAGGGAATCATGTTATCAATTCTTGTGTTTTTCAAGTCACCAACTAGGAACTAGGGGGGGTTTGTATGATTTTCGAACCAAGTAATTAAAGCAAAGCAAAGCAAACAAATTCACAGGAAAAGGTTGTGAATATGATGGGGAAAAGCGTCACATCTGACAAATATCCACACAACAAGAGATATGGTTGATCACTGAATTTTATCAATCTCAAGTTCTTATCTTTCCCTTAGTTGTTCTTATCCCGATCATATGTAAGTATTTGTTCTACCAGCCCTAATAGTACTTATTACCAAATCAAATCCGAAAACCTTCAAGACTCAATAAAGCAATAGCATTCAACCAAGGATTCAACCAGATACATGCAATACAAACAACCCGTTACTATAACATGCAATTAACTCTCTCTCACGATGAACACTCGCAACCCGCTTATGTAAATCGTGTTTGCTACTAGATATGCAACCCGAACCCGGAATCACAAGTCCTAGCAATTAGGAAGATATCAATATACCTAGTTAGCAACTCTAGATAAATCAACATAAACCAATAACCATTCAAGCACAAGAGAATTAATACAACTAAATAGGAAACGAACAAGAGTAGAAAACTCACAACCAATCAATTGAAGGCTTCAAAACGTCAAGTGCAACAATGGAAGCTTAGTTCTTCATAGGGTTTGTGAGAGAAAAACTAAGATAGGTGGCAACTAGGGTCTTCTAAACAAAGTCTTAGAAATAACCTTAAATACTAGGGCAAATAATCCAGAAATAAATAAAACGAAATAACAAACTTGGAAACAAAGTTTCAGAAATAAAATAAAAACATATAAAAGATCTCGGAAATAAGCCGAGAAAAGTTTTCAGCGCGTCGTCACCGCGGGTGCGGCAACACCCACCGCTGGGTGCGGTGGATCTCTAGAGGCTCCAACAGCTTCTTCGACACTTCCGTAAAAACGCCATAACTTTTGATTTCCAACTCGGATTGCGCTCATATTTTGAGGACTTGCAGTAGACTTCAAGTTCTAACTCCTCGAATTGGAATCACTCCATTTGGACATACGAGTAGAGAGAACGAACCAATTGAATTCAACACACTGTCCTTCTACTCTTCAATGCACTTCAAACCTCTGTAAATCCCATGATTTCTTCACTTCTAGTCTTCTCTTCCGGATTACAGAATTACCATCAAATCATATCCAAACATCATCTAAATCATGCTAATAACCACTAGATGTGCTATACAATATATCGCATATCAAATTCCTTCATGCTTAAACCTTGCTCGTTCTCGAGTAAGCTAAAGTCAACCTACTCCTCCAAATTCAACCCCAAGGCTTCAGGAAGCACAAGAAAATATGACACTAGTAGTTACAACACATCAACAATAAGCTCTAAGACAACCAAACAAGAGATGCAAAACATAACATACAACTCCTCAAATCAACACCCCACACAATCAAACTTAAAGGAAAGCAGAGTACTTCCTCCAAGCTTATCCCGAACACCATAGAGTGAATAAGTTCTAATCCTAGTCTCCCATCTATCTTCTTATACCTCCCAGAGTGACCTACCCAAATCCTCCTTATATCACTTCTTCTTATGTCACCACGCCAGGTAAAATGAAGATTCCTAAAAATCACTCTTTTTCTTTTCACTCATTTTGCCAAGGCGCCCTTTTGGGTTTTCACCAAGCCACTCATTTCATTTTTCAATAGATGGGCTCACAATATACTCACATCACTCTTGACCAATTATTACCCCAGCCTAATGCTGGTCCAAGCCACTTGCTTCTTACCTAAGTCGCCCTTTCGGGTTTTCGACTTATCCCAGGATTTCAATTTTTGCCTTTTTTCAAATTTTTGGCTTTTTCAATTTTTTTTATTTTTCTCCTCAACAACGTAGCAAGTATAGAACTCTCCCCCATGCTTAAACATTGCATTGTCCTCAATGTAATGAAAGACAAAAAGAATAGAAGCACAGGGAAAAGCAAAAAAAAATAACTCACAACGTCGCCGAGTTGGCTTGGACACTTCCTTTGTTGCTGGCGGTCTTCACTATATGCATGGGTCTCTGGTGTTGGGCGGGTGTTTTCATCAACTCCATAGTTTTCTCCTACCGTGCAACCAAGAGGAAACCACTTTGGTGAGTAGTGGATTTGCAAAGATGTCGGGGTTGCACGACCTTCAACGAACACATGGTGGAGCCCAGATGTAATCGTGATGGGGGCTCTAGTGTTCCTCCTCCTCAACTGTCAATTGTAGGGCCATCATCGTTGCCAAATAATGTGTAGGGCTAATGTATCCTCCTTGACAACATGATGCGCACCGTCTCTCCATGGGGAACTCTGGACAGCTGGCCTACGGTAGAACTCTTTTTTTTTTGGTTTTTTCATTTTTTTTTATATCCCCGTTTAAGGTTTTTTCGGGGATTTTATTTAGTGCAGGGCAAAAGAAGACTTACAATGGTGTGGGAAACACCTTCTTCAATTCGCATAGGGTCTCCTCCCTGCAGGTTAGTCGGAAACAAAGAAAAACAAAAACAAAGCAAGAACACACTAAAAACAAATGCAAAAACAAAGAATGAAAAACAAAGAAAGAAAAACATACCTCGGGTTTCCTCTCGGACAACGCCTTAGTTATTGTCGTGGCTCGACATCCTACTCAGACAACCTCAACTCGGGTTGCTCACAACAACTGAATTCCTGGGATCTATATTAGGGGGATGCCTCTTTGTATATTCCATGTCGAGCTTGACCCTCGTCCTCCTACACTTCATGATGGGTGGACCGCTGTTCATATCAATGAATGCACTTGCCCTCTTTAGGAACGGTCTACCCAACATCTCAGGGGCTGCATGCTTATCCTGCCTCGTATCCAGCATGTAAAAATCCGTCACTTGAATCAAGGCCTCCTTCTTGTACTTTCCCTTTGGTTTCTTTTTGATATTGCCCAGCGCCCTTAAAACTTCTGTGCAGCGAGGGACGTTGTTTGCCAGTGTGACCAAAGGAACGTTCGCCTTGCAGCTACTGAAGGTGTCAAATAAACCTTTGTCATTCTCCACCTTTTGGGTGTCCTTCAAAGCCTCAGGGAAGGGTGCGGGAGGCTTCTCAGAACCGAGAGGGGGAAAGTACAGACGAACATAGGTGTCGACGTAGGGCTCTTTCACAATTCCAGAAGGTCCACCGCGGGTGCGGTCAGAATCCACCGTGGGTGCGGTCGTCCCGACAGAAAAGTCTCGGAATTCTGGGGCTCCGTCACCGCGAGTGCGGTGACTCACCGCGTTGTGCGATGGTGTGGCCATTGGGTGCGGCGAGAGTGGCGCGGGGTGCGGTGATCTCGACTGAGAGCTCAGTTGCTCTTCTGTAGTCCCACCGCGGGTGCGGTCTTCTTGCCGCAGGTGCGGTGAACTCGACAGAGAGTTCTCGTCTTCTGTGTCGTCCTCTTCAGCACTAGGAGCGACGTTCAGCTGCTTACCACTTCTGAGCGTCACGGTACTAACATTTGCTCTCGGGTTAACTACCGTTTGAGATGGTAGATTCCTCGAAGTCCTTGCATCGATCCTTGTGATAGCCTCATCCATTTGTCTCATCTGCTTCTCTAGATTCTTGATGCTTGACTCCCTAGTTTCAACACTAGTGCTGAAATGTTTAGTCAGAGCTTGGAGCATATCTTCAGTTGACATGGAGGAACTTGGATTGGACACTGGCGGGCTATGCTCATAGGCCGGATTGTACTGCCGTGGAGTACCCTGCTGGTAGAACGATTGTGGCTCCGGGTAGAACTCCTGGTAGTCATCACCATATGGAGGGTATTGCTGGTACCCATAACTCGAATTGGGGTAATCTCTCCACCCTAGAGTGTATGGGTAGGAGTATGGGTCATATCGCGGCTCTCCCCAGAACTCCATATCTGTAACAAAGAAAAAGAAATCAGTAGCACGAGTGTGGACTGTAAGATAGGTCCACACGAAAGTTGGTAACAAACAAAACCACAAAAACAGAAATTTTGATTCCCCGGCAACGGCGCCAAATTTGACAGGCCTAAAGTCATATGCCTAATCAAAGAAATCCTAAAGTACCTACTAAAGAGTATAGCAAACAAGTTAGGGTCGAACCCAAGGGAATCATGTTATCAATTCTTGTGTTTTTCAAGTCACCAACTAGGAACTAGGGGGGGTTTGTATGATTTTTGAACCAAGTCATTAAAGCAAAGCAAACAAATTCGCTGGCAAAGGTTGTGAATATGATGGGGAAAAGTGTCACACTTGACAAAGATCCACACAACAAGAGTTATGGTTGATCACTGAATTCTATCAATCTCAAGTTCTTATCTTTCCCTTAGTTGTTCTTATCCCGATCATATATAACTATTAGTTCTACCAGCCCTAATAGTACTTATTACCAAATCAAATCCAAAAACCTTAAGATAGGTCCACACGAAAGTTGGTAACAAACAAAACCACAAAAACAAAAATTTTGATTCCCCGGCAACGGCGCCAAATTTGACAGGCCTAAAGTCGTATGCCTAATCAAAGAAATCCTAAAGTACCTACTAAAGAGTATAGCAAACAAGTTAGGGTCGAACCCAAGGGAATCATGTTATCAATTCTTGTGTTTTTCAAGTCACCAACTAGGAACTAGGGGGGGTTTGTATGATTTTCGAACCAAGTAATTAAAGCAAAGCAAAGCAAACAAATTCACAGGAAAAGGTTGTGAATATGATGGGGAAAAGCGTCACACCTGACAAAGATCCACACAACAAGAGATATGGTTGATCACTGAATTTTATCAATCTCAAGTTCTTATCTTTCCCTTAGTTGTTCTTATCCCGATCATATGTAAGTATTTGTTCTACCAGCCCTAATAGTACTTATTACCAAATCAAATCCGAAAACCTTCAAGACTCAATAAAGCAATAGCATTCAACCAAGGATTCAACCAGATACATGCAATAGAAACAACCCGTTACTATAACATGCAATTAACTCTCTCTCACGATGAACACTCGCAACCCGCTTATGTAAATCGTGTTTGCTACTAGATATGTAACCCGAACCCGGAATCACAAGTCCTAGCAATTAGGAAGATATCAATATACCTAGTTAGCAACTCTAGATAAATCAACATAAACCAATAACCATTCAAGCACAAGAGAATTAATACAACTAGATAGGAAACGAACAAGAGTAGAAAACTCACAACCAATCAATTGAAGGCTTCAAAACGTCAAGTGCAACAATGGAAGCTTAGTTCTTCATAGGGTTTGTGAGAGAAAAACTAAGATAGGTGGCAACTAGGGTCTTCTAAACAAAGTCTTAGAAATAACCTTAAATACTAGGGCAAATAATCCAGAAATAAATAAAACGAAATAACAAACTTGGAAACAAAGTTTCAGAAATAAAATAAAAACATATAAAAGATCTCGAAAATAAGCCGAGAAAAGTCTTCAGCGCGTCGTCACCGCGGGTGCGGCAACACCCACCGCGGGGTGAGGTGGATCTCCAGAGGCTCCAGCAGCTTTTGCGACACTTCCGTAAAAACGCCATAACTTTTGATTCCCAACTCGGATTGCGCTCATATTTTGAGGAATTGTAGTAGACTTCAAGATCTAACTCCTAGAACTGGAATCACTCCATTTGGACATCTGAGTAGAGAGAACGAACCAATTGAATTCAACACACTGTCCTTCTACTCTTCAGTGCACTTCAAACCTCTGTAAATCCCATGATTTCTTCACTTCTAGTCTTCTCTTTCGGATTACAGAATTACCATCAAATCATATCCAAACATCATCTAAATCATGTTAATAACCACTAGATGTGCTATACAATATATCACATATCAGAAGCCAGTGCCGCGGTCGCGGATGGCATAGCCGCGATCGCGGCCTTGCTGGGCAAAATCGCGATCGCGGTTTTGCGCCCAGCCTGGGTCGCGAGTCTTAGCCCGGCCGCGGTCGCGGTGGATGGAGCCGCGGTCGCGGGACTCCATCCCAACGCGAGTTTAATCGAGCTTTCGAGGTCATACCGACGACGACGAGGATTCGTACTTCGCTTCTGAACCAAGGCGCATCACCACCACTCCAAGGATTTCCCACGACAACGACTTCGGCTCCGGCGACGACGACTCCGACGAACACAAAAACTTTTACAAGAGGAAGAGGAAGCTTGAGATGGTGGAGAGGATGGCTGCCACTCCCTCCTATTTATAGGCTCAGAAGGAGGAGTTCACCTCAACGCCGAGCAACCCAATTGATCCAGCTCCCCGCCGTTCGGGCACGAGGGGAAATTTCGATCGTCGGCCTTCTGGAAGCAGAGGAAGACGACGATCTGAGTTGCCCGCGATCGCGGTTTCAGAACCGCAATCGGGGTTTGCCCATAGGCAAAACCGCGCCCGCGGTTTCAAACCGCGGTCGCGGAACTGCCGCGCTCGCGTTCTTGGTCCTTGCTCGCGGGTCTTGATCGTGGTCATGCTTAATGTATATTTCAGCACTCCTCAAATAATTTAAGACCCATATATTTCAATAAATGTATATCAATGCGTTCAAATGGTCCTTACAGAGGTTACAGAATATGCCTAACACGTCTTGCTTACAAAACGAAAGTTTGAAAATTACCCAAATACCCCTACTAAAATTGAGGATTATTATATTACTACCCCCTTAAAAATAGTTTCGACCCCGAAACTAACATTTCGACCCTGAAACTAACACTACCAAGTTAGAGGGTTCGATTTCCACATTAACCTCTCTACTTGAGTTTAGTATCCTTAATTATTTCGTACTCAAAATTAATCCTAGGAAAGTCGATTTGTTTCCTCGGACATGACATCCATCATATGTCTCGTTTCCATATAATATCTCATGTGCCAACTCTTAATATACTCACAAAGTCATGATTACCTTAGAATCGTAGTCTCCAAAATCATCACACGATCTTAATACACCTTAAACTTGATAATACACCTTTTCTTTCAACTTTTCTCTTTATAAACGACTCTCAAAGTTCATACCTTATCTACTTATGACCTAAATTAGTACTCCCAATTGTCATATCGTCTTACTCCTTACATATGCACCTCACATATTTCATTATTTACCTTAATTAAATTTGGCCCTTATGCCATTTCTTAACCCAAAATCTTTCCATTAATCAATTAAGCTCTAACATAAGACCTTTAAGGTTCCTTAATCCTTGTTACAATTAACCGCACAACATCTTATTCATGTTTTCCTCAAACATGATGTTAACAATCCTTTTAACACGATTATAATTAATCACCTTGTTCATCCAACACGTGTCAGAAGATCGCCTTAATAGACATAGGTCACTTTTTCACCAAGTCCAGTTAATAAAAATCCACACACTTACATTATCTCATACTATTAATCCACCCAAGTTACAACAAACTTTTACCGACTGAGTTTGTTATTCACCCGTAAATCCTTAAACACTTAATCGTCCTCATACAATTTATTATCCCAAATCAAGCAACCTTTTGCCTTATCGAAATTTAATATTTACCCAAGACATAATCGTCTTAATACTCCTCATATCATTATATCATTTTCTTAAGAAAGCCTCATAACTAAACCTCGGATAGGTCTTCCAAAATAATACTTATGATTTCACACACTTAGCTTTTCCAAAAGCTTTAACCACTGGTCCTACAATGAGCACACTCACTTATAAACCCCATAACCATAGCTCTTGGGTCTAAAGTTTATTCAAGATCGTATTAGCGTACGATCATTTTAGAGAAAACGAACTCCTTATGAAATATCTCTCTTATACATTTATTCACTTAAATATATATTTTATACAACTCACACTTAAGTACTTTGAGCTTTATATTAGCTCACTACCCCATCTAATGCTCCGAGTATGCACATGAGGAATAACCTCAAACTCCATAGAGCATTACTACACACACCAAATCCTTATAGCAGGAAATCCTTACAACCTTAACCTCTCGAGACAATGCTCATGAATTCGAGCGAAGGGAACAAATAATGTCAATGCCCAACTAGACATTATTTCAAGAAAATAGACGGGTTCTTACAAATAGTTTCGACCTCGAAACTAGAACTAACAAGGTAGGGAACAATCACACATGTCCCAACCCACACTATCCTTTATGAGTCCAGACAGTCTTTATCAACACATGACATGTACTACTTTTGGCACTCAAGGATTCTCGTATGAATGAACAACTTGCAATAGTAACGAATTTAGTAATTTCCGGAACAAGGAAACACTTCTTTATTATTTGAAACATTACATTAAAACAATTGACAAAATGTCGAACAGACAGATTACTAATCCATGGAGACTATCGACACAAGTCATCGCTCCTTATTTAAAAAGCTTTACAAAAATACCACTACTCGTACAAGGTTTCCTTCCCGTCGGATTGACGCATCACGAAGAGTCGTTGCCCTTGACCCGAAGATTCCATAGACGCATTGTCTTTATCATAAGCAACAGATTGCTCAGGAGCGGACACTTCCGACTTTGGGTTCTGCCTACTGCCAACATTTGAGGCCTGATATGATTGTGTTGGCCCTTGACCCTTCTGCCTACAGTATGTTTGCATGTGGCCTTCCTTCCCACAATTATAACATACCCACTTCTCCTTTTGGCAATTGAAACTTTTATGCCCAGCCTCACCACAGTTATGGCATTGAATCACACCGATACTCCAACCTGAGCCTCTGGCGGAGTCAGACTGAGTCGTCTCGGTCTTAGAAGATATTAGCTATCCGATCTTGTTGCCCACCCTTCGCCTTATTCTGTTCCTCCCGCTTTCGGGCGGATTCCTCCAGCGTGACCTCTATTCTATAGGCCGCATCAACATATTGCTCCAAAGTAGAGCAACCGTGACGCACCATCAGAGGTTTGATTTCTGGATTCATCCATCCATGGAAGTACCAGATCTTCTGTTCTTCTGAATGCACGTCCGAACCAGCATAATGTAGCAAATGATTGAACTTTGCCGCCAGCTCAAACACTTTCAGTCCTTCAGTCCTTGGGTAGAGTAACTCTTTCAGCTTTTCTTCCCTCATAGCACGAGAGAAGAAGCGATCAGTGAGCTTGGCCTTGAACATTGCCCAGCTCAGATTTGGGTGGTCGTCCAAACCAGTTCCTTCCTACCACTCACTTGCTCCGTCTTTTAGATGTAACGAAGCAATGTGCACCTGCTCAGCCTCGGTGCAGACCACATTCCGAAAGAGTCACTCCATATGGGAAAACCAATAGGCAACCTTGACTGGTTCCCCGGTCCCATCGTAGCTATCCGGGCGCATCGAATTGATCGTCTTCAATGCCCGGTTGTAATTCCCGTCATTTCTTTCGGGAGCCACTGGATGTGTAGGACCTTCACGTTCCTCAACATTAGTTGCAACTTGGGGAATGGGAGCCGCTTGAGCTCGCGGTATCCCCTGGGCCGTTAGTACCTCGACCACCTGCCTCTCTATTTGCCCAATGACCATCGCATCCAACACGATCGGGGCATGAGGTGGAACTTCCCTCGCAGCTTGGGGGTTCACTTGTCCCTGATGAACATCTTGCCGCAGGGTCGGGTCATTGTTATGCGAGCCAGATCTCGCGTCATCCCCTTGCTGAGTAGCACTCATCAGCTGAACTCGGGAACCGTTGTTAGGACCTTCATTAGCTGCTTGGTTGGTGGATCAGGCGTTCACCATCTGTCGATGAATCATAACGTCAGTTTAGAACTTTTCCAACTTGTATATGATACTCAATCAATTACGTTATGATACGAATTATAAGGGTCCAAACAAATAACTTTATATTAGTTTGACTGACCCTCCACCATTAACCTCAAAATGATCTTCTTCTCTTACTTGAGAATGGATCAATTAGGAGAAATGTCAACCTTTAAATGACATTAAACCTAAGAAAAGACGATACCTTTAAGAATGGATCTAAGGAATAAGTAACAACCCGAAGCTTATAGAAGTTTGAAAAACCACTTAAACCCTATGCTGTTAAACTTTATACTTTATACTTTTAAACCTTATATATTTAACTTAATAAAATAATTATTTATAAAGTTAGTTTCTCAAACTAATGACATTGTTATCACCTAAAACCTTACTATGACCAAAATCACACTTTTAAAGTTTATAGCACGAATTAAATGTTAAACGTTTATAGCACACCATTTATAAGGCAACTATAAAATAACTATTAAATTCCTAATAGTTAAACCATTAATTTAAATTAAATTCTAAGAAATCATAAAACTTTAAATTTAATACTAACATTTAAACTCTCAAAATTCCAAGAATAAAATAGTTTGAAAACAGTTTCGAAAAATAATTTCGAAAATTCTCAAACCTAACAATAGGCCAAGAATTTTAAAACCATTGCTCTGATACCATAATTGTAATACCCCCGACTTATGTCGGTAGTGCCACACGCCAGTGACCTCAGACGTTAATGTCCAAAGTCACCCCAGGCTTTAATCGGAACAATTAAGCTTTAAATAAATACATAAATATTAAATAATGAAAGAATAATCAGCGGAAGACATTTCAAATGAACAAACTCAACCTTTTATTAAGATTCATCTCGTGAAATGAGAAGGACGGTTTTACAACAAAGTATAGTGACAGTGGAAGACTTTTAAATTTTATTGCGGAAGACTCTTTTAAAGTAGTCCCTATTACATGACTATGTCTTACATTTATTTCAAATTAAACATATACGCCTTGGAAGTATTACTTCTTAAAACGCAAACTTCAACTTCAAGCGTTCTCTTCGACAGGTTACTTCAATCGTCGGGGACCAACCTCTGATGTGCCGTATAGGACGGATGACACCAGCCAACCATGCAAGGAATAAAATCCGGTTGGTTAGTCTAATGAAAGACTATGCAAGGGTACAAACAGAATGGTTCTTATGATCATAACCGTTTACTATCATTGCCCCTCGAATAATAGCCGAAGGAACAATACATAACCCGGAACTTTCACGAAATGATAAAAGAAGATATGAATCGAAAAGCAGACTCCAACGAAATTGAGTCTTATAGGAAACGTATGAAATTGTCTGGGAACGTTATGTTTTCACACAAGTTTATAAAAACGACCTTGATTATTTGGGTCCACGACCAACCTCACCGCGCAATGCGAATCCAGATTGGAAAGAGGACTTACTCTAACAAGAGTCCGGGCGGTTTCCACGTTATACTCCTCGCCCGAGGGTATATTAATTATGTGCGTAAAAGCACTTATCTTATTTTCTTCCAAAAAAACATACATTTAACGTTAAAGCTTTTAATCCACAACAATCTCACAATGAGATATATAACATGGGACGATACCCGAATTTTGGCACTAGCTAAGTGCACCACCACCTATATTCGGATAGGGGTAGGTCATGACCAAAAGCGTTAGGGCATTTATCTTCCTAACACAAAGTTATAAAGAAATGACTAGACCTCGTAAGGTACATAGCGTTCCTACAAATACTCGTGCTAACTAAGCATGTAAGTCCACATATAAATCCACACCAAAATCCATTCATCACTTTATGATAATATCATATAGAATTATATATAATAGCGATGTTTCTAGCAATATATACAACCTATTATAAATTCATATTTTAACACATTGTTTTATCAAATCTGTTCCCAAACACCAAAATAACAACTTTATTCCAACTTAATTAAACAATTAAATAATTGATAACCAAGGGAAATATGGAATAATGAGCAAGAGCGAACCGCCATTTGCCTTAGCTAGACGAACGAGAGATCGGGTTCCGAGATCTGGAAACTTGCACTTACGCACAGTTTCCTACGACGACGATGAGTTTTAAGACAAAACCCTAAGTTAGATACGATACGAAAAGACGAAGCGAAATGATGGAAAGAAGCCAATGCCGCGGTCACGGATGGCATAGCCGCGATCGCGGCCTTGCTAGGCAAAACCGCGCCCGTGGTTTTATAACCGCGATCGCGGTTTTGCGCCGAGCCTGGGTCGCAGGTCTCAGCCCGGCCGCGGTCGCGATGGATGGAGCCGTGGTCATGGGACTCCATCCCGACGCGAGCTTAATCGAGCTTTCGAGGTCATACCGACGATGACGAGGCTTCGTACTTTGCGTTTGAACTAAGGAGCACCACCACCACTCCAAGGATTTCCCACGGCAACGACTTCGGCTCCGTCGACAACGACTCCGGCGATCACAACAACTTTTACGAGAGGAAGAGGAAGCTTGAGATGGTGGACATGATGGCTGCCACTCCCTCATATTTATAGGCTCAGAAGGAGGAGTTCACCTCAACGCCGAGCAACCCAATCGATACAGCTCCCCACCATTCGGGCACGAGGGGAAATTCCGATCGTCGGCCTTCTGGAAGCAGAGGAAGACGACGATCCGAGTTGCCCGTGATCGCGGTTTCAGAACCGCGAACGCGGTTTGCCCACAAGCAAAACCGCGCCCACGGTTTCCAAACCGCGGTCGCGAAACTGCCGCGCTCGCGTTCTTGGTCCTTGCTCGCGGGTCTTGATCGCGGTCATGCTTAATGTATATTTTAGCACTCCTCAAATAATTTAAGACCCATATATTTCAATAAACGTATATCAACGCGTTCAAATGGTCCTTACAGATGTTACAGAATATGCCTAACACGTCTTGCTTACAAAACGAAAGTTTAAAAATTACCCAAATACCCCTACTAAAATTGAGGGTTATTACAATTTTAGCAACGTAGGTGTGAACATTTAAATAAATAAATGTGTAATGATTTTATATTAATTCCCATAATTGGTCAAATAAAACAAAAATCAACACGCGCGGTACCGGAGGGGAGGCCGATTGTGGTCCACTTTCTCTAACATGAAAATGGAGAGACATTATGATGAAGGGGAAATGTATTTTAATTACATGTGCGGTACCATATGTCAATTTTTGGCAGTTGGATTGAATTGATATGACGACTATAGTTAATCCACACTTTTCATGTGGAGAGAGATCCACATTTGATCTGTTCTCTATAAAGGATAGAACATATAAGTGTATATGGACCCAGACAAGGTCACCGTGCGCAAAAGTGAGGCGGCGCCAACCCTTGTTGGCCTTGTGCTCATACTGTCTCGTCCGCCGCTCCAGCTGCTCCTTGGTCCTGGCGTACAACTCCTGGATGAACGCAGCCCGATCCGCGGCCTTGAGGTTATCGCCGTCGCGGAGAGGATGCAGAGTGAGGTCAGCGGCGTGAGCGGGTTCCGACCATAGACGACCTGAAACGGACTGAGGCGCGTCGCCGAATGCACTGACCTGCTATAAGAGAACTCAACACAAGAAAGTAAGTCCTCCCAACAGCACGGGTTGGCCCTAAGCATGGCTCTAAGCAGGATCCCTAAGATGCGGTTGGTCACCTCAGTATGTCCATCGGTCTGGGGGTGGTAGCTAGTGGAAAATAGGATCTTAGTACCCAACTTACCCCACAATGTCCTCTAAAAATGACTCACAAATTTCATATCCCGGTCACTCATAATCGACCTAGGTAACCCATGCAATCGCACCATAAGAAAAGGCTAGCTATGTCCGAAGCATTGTTGGTTTGCCTACAAGGGATAAAATGAGCCATCTTGGAGAAACGATCTACAATCACAAATATAGAGCCCCTTCCCTTCTTAGACATCGGCAATCCCATCACAAAATCCATAGATAAATCCTCCCAGGGGGGCGAAGGTACAGGTAAAGGTGTATACAAGCAGGGGCTCGACCTAGACTTGGCTCTATGGCATGTAACACAGGCATTGATAAGCCTAGTCACCTGTCGGGTCATATAAGGCCAATGAAAATGTTCTTTAAGCGCAAATACAATCTTAGCTATCCCAAAATTACCACGGCCCTCATGTGCCTCCTATATGAGTAGAGCCCTAATAGAGGATTGGGGAATACACAACTTCCCAACTCGAAACAAATACCCATGCGCAGGTTTCATAAATAGTCTTAAAGAAAGTATCATGCAAATACAAATCTTTAATCAATGAAAAACCTAAAACCCGAGCATCGAGCTTAGTCAAGAGAACATACCTGTGGGAAAGAGCAACCGCCACCACGTTCTCCTTGCCATGCTTGTGTAGCACCACATACGGAAATGTTTCCATAAATTCGACCCAACAGGCATGTCGTCGGTAGAGCGTAGATTGGTGCTTCAAGTAGGCGAGCGCTTCGTGATCAGTGTGAATCACGAACTCCTTGGGCCATAGGTAATGCTGCCAGGTCTTCAGCACACGAATAAGGGCATACAAATTCTTGTCATATGTACCATAGATTGTGGCGCCGGACAGCTTCTCACTGAAATAGGTGATGGGTCGCCTCTCTTGCAGTAAGACGCCGCCAATCCCAAAGTGAGAGGCATCACACTCGACCTCAAATGTCTTGCTGAAGTCGGGCAGCTGAAGAAGCGGGGCATTGCAGAGCATGTGCTTCAGAGTCTGGAAGGTGGCCTCATGCTTCTCTGTCCAGTCGACCGAGGCGCCTTTCTTGGTGAGCTCATGCAACGGTGCGGCAATGGTGCTGAAGTCCCACACAAAACGTCTATAGAAGCCAGCCAACCCCAGAAAAGATCTCACCATGGTTGCGGTCGTCGGGGTGGGCCACTCCTGAATAGCTCGGACCTTCTCCTGGTCCACTCGTAGGCCATCCTTGGACACAACAAAGCCCAGGAAGACGGTGGTGTCGGAGCAAAAGATGCACTTCGCCATGTTGGCAAACAAGTGCTCGATGCAAAGGCACTCCAAAACCTGTCTAAGATGGTCAACATGGTCCTGCAAACAACGAGAATAGACCAATATATCATGAAAATAAACAACGATGAACTTACCCAGAAAATGGCGAAGGACGTGGTTCATGAGCCTTATGAAGGTGCTCAGAGCATTCGTGAGGCCGAACGGCATCACAAGGCACTCGCAGAGGCCATACTTCGTCTTGAAGGTGGTCTTCCACTCGTCGCCTTCCTTCATCCGTATCTGGTGGTAGCCACTGCGAAGATCGATCTTGGAGAACAGTGTGGCTCCATGTAGCTCATCAAGCATGTCGTCGAGGCAGGGAATAGGATGTCAGTATTTCACTGTAATCTGGTTGATCGCCCTGCAGTCGACACACATGTGCCATGTTTCATCCTTCTTCGGGACCAAAATCACTGGCACAACACAGGGACTTAGACTCTCTCGAACGTAGCCCTTGTCCATCAACTCCTGGACCTGTCTTTGGAGCTCCTTCGTCTCATCAGGGCTTGCTCGGTAAGCAACCCAGTTGGGCAAGGAAGCGTCGGGGACAAGGTCGATTTGGTGCTCAATTCCACGCACAGGTGGAAGGCCAGGCGGAAGCTCCTCGGGCATGACATCCGTGTATTCCTGCAAAAGAGAAGAGACAGCAGGGGTAGATCATCCAACTCTTTGGACGCAAAAAGACACGCAGAAGGAAAAACAACAATACAATGAGAACTTCCCTGAAAACTGGAGTGAGATCCCGAGTGCGTGCCATCAACAAATTGTGTTCGCAGCGACCTTGCAATGGAGGTGGCTCGGCATCGGCTATAGCAGGATCGGCACGCGAGGGCTTCGGTGCGCGGGAGCTCTGCTGTGGCTCAGGCGAGGGCGAGTGCGTTGGAGCGTGCGGCCGTGCAGTCGTGGAAGCTGGCGATGTCGTGGGTGCACGGCCTTTGGCGCTAGCAGGCGCGATAGGGTGGCTATGCCCTATGTCACGGGGCGCAGGCGTGTCGATACGGCGCACGGCAATGCAGGCATCTTCCCGGGCTTTCTCTCGGCTCCTCTCCACTTGGTCATGTAGGATCTCTTGGGGCGTCATAGGCAAGAGAGTCACTCTCCTACCCCCATGCATAAAGACGTAGGTGTTGATGAACCGTCTTCTTGTCAAACTGCCAAGGCCTGCCAAACAATAAATGGGTCGCATCCATGGCGACAATATCACAAAGAACACTATCCTAGTATTGATCAATCTAAAATGTGATATGGCATTGCATGTTTACCACATCACCATTACCTTCAGAAATCCACTGAAGACCATATGGGTGAGGGTGTGGCTGCGTCAGTAATTGAAGGTGTTGGACCACCTTCTCATTCACTATGTTGCAGCATGAACCACCATCAATAATGATGATGATGGAAGTAGTCTGGACCAGGCAGCGGGTATGGAAGAGGTTCTCTCGCTGGTCTATCAGGGCAGCCTCCTTCACCGTCAGAGCACGCCTAGTGACAAGGCTCAGCGGAGTGTCGGCATCCAAGTCATGAGGCACACATGTATAGTCGGCGTCGTCCTCGGCGTCGTCTAGCGGCTCAGGTGGAAATTCCTCCTCGGCCTCATCTTCAAACGACTCGTAACTAGCGGCCTGCGTGTAGAGGATCTTCTTCGGATTGATGGAGCTTTTCCCCAAATCAAGCACTTGCCATTTGTTCTGCGGAACTCTTGCCTTTGTCTATCGAAATCATAGTTGATGTAGACACATAGTATGCCAGCAATAAGAATACAACTTGCAAGCTGATGCAGAACAGTAAGACCTAGTAAGGAATAAATCTTAATTCGAAGACGAAGGAAGCATAAGCGAGTCAATGGAAAGCAAAGGAAGCATATGCTGCAGTTATTACCTTCGATTTGGTCTTTGTAGTCTGTGTAGCAGCAATAGTTTTGAGTTCTAACCTCTGTAAGGCAAATAACATATATAAATTATCACGGAAAATAACTGCCCTTGAAATTACAATTCCATTAAACAACTAATTGAGCAAATATAGTTTGCTTCCGTATGTGTTCTCCTCTATCAACCTCCCCTCATTCCTAGACACGTTACATATATATCCGTTGTGTAGGTACGTTTGCAAATTCAGCATAGTAAATCTAAGGTGAAGGCAGCCCCCAAATTGAAGGAGAGGGGATGGTTTTTTTTCTTTCTCGCATTGTAAAATATCAGTATCAGATTACAAGACTTACTAGAATAGAACTGGACTTTCTTCTCAAATTTGCGGTCCGCTTTCTCTTTAGCTTTTGCTCTGGTAAAGAGGGAAAAGATTCAAGAAATTAGTCAACAGAAATCATAGATTGAAACATTAATAAGAAAATTTTGAATGCAACAAAAAACAAAAGTTGTATATCACCTTAAATTGTTCAGCCCCATATTGAATAAGTTGCTCCAACTGCGATACAAACTGGATTTCAAGAGGTTCAAATGTTAAGAGTTTTAGAAGGGGGAAAAGAGGTATTTTTCACCAACAGTGGAAGGTTAAAGAAACAAGCAAGTGGCAATCTTCAAGATAAAAACGTTTCATTAATGTGTTGCGCCTTGTAAATGTTCCTAGAGCCCTTCTTGGTTATGTTGTTTCAATACATCTTAGGGTAATAGCAGCATACAACATCAAATATAAGTAAGCTTCCTTGTATTGATATTATTATGAAATTATCCTACTATAATACCCTACAAAATCTTAAAGAGTAGAGTTTGAAATTATTAATATATTATAAATTTAAACAAAGATTTAGAGTGGCTCTAGTCTTGGTAACACCTCCATAATTATGGATGTACAGTATATCTAACTGCTCAAATTCTCAATGCTAGCAAGTACTCCATACAAATCACAAAGTTTCTATCTTACAATGGTTCTACCTAAGTTTCTCCACATGGTCATATTTTAGCAAGTTCCAACGAAATCATAGAACAACATCACATGAAACAACAAGAAAGGATAGAATTTAGTAGCATACTGCATACCCATATTATTCAGCCAGAGCAGTCAACAGGCGATGGGAGTTTGATGACAGGGACGAGGGCATAAATCTCATCTTCCTCGGGAGCTTCCCTTGTGATCATCTACTGAGCTTCCCTCAGGAGCTTCCCTTGTGACCATCATTGAACAAATCAAATATCGAGTTGAGCACATTAGAAATTATCAAAATAATCCAAACAAGTAGAAATTTCGTCTTGGCATTTTATCGAACACCTTACGTGTACCGTTACAATATATGCCTAGACCCCAAATTCATGGAGATTGAAACTGTAATTCCATAATCCTACCGAACTAAAATTAACAAACCTCATAATCAAACAAATACATCCAAATCTGAACCTTAACCAGTCGTTCCCAATTATTGAAACATGAGGGGGGAAACTTACAAATTTCGCCGTCGTTGCGAAGATCTATCAGTGGAGGGTGGCCTGCTATCGAGTCCAACCTCGAGTCACAAATGATGGAAGATTATTGGCGCTCCTGGTGGTTGGACCGGCGGAAGCGAGTGGGGCGCGCGACGAGTTGGCGAAGAAGCAAAACAGAGAGAAGGCAAAGGAGTCGCCGGTGGCCGGATGGGGTGGCTCGCCGGTGGTCGGGGTGAGGGAGAGAGAGCGTGAGGAGGGAGTTCGGGGGAGAGATGGAGGCAAAGGAGGGTTATGGATATGAGGGCTTAGGGCTGAGAGGTATCGGGGTTGGGAGAAAAGAAAGAGAGGAGAGAGAGAAAGAAAAGAATAGAGGGAGAGAGAAAGAAAAGCAAAGAGAGAAAAAAATTGTTGAGGCGGGCTTTAAGAGGCCCGCCTCAATTAGTTAGCATTAGAGGCGGGCCTTACCCTGGCCCGCCTCTAATACTTTAGCGGGAAATGTTTTTTCGGATACTTGTTGAGGCGTATATTAATTTGCCCGCCTCAAAAGATGTTTTTGAGGCGTATAAATTAATTATCTGCCTCAAAAACCAAAAAAAGTGATTGCCTAAGTCGTTGTTGAGGCGTTTTGAACTATGTACGCCTCTAAAAGGGAGCCTCAAAAAGTGTTTTTTCCACTAGTGAAAGCACACCTGGTCACGGGTGCAGTCGGCACGCGGCGGGGGTGGGTTAGCTGAGGCGGGCGGCGCAGCAGCGCGCGGCACGTCGTGGGCTCGGGCGGGGCCGCAGCTGGCTGGAGGCGATGGGTTCCTGAGCTGGACAGGAGATGACGCAGAAGTAGAAAAAGAATTAGACGAAGATCTAGAATTATACCTGCGAGTCAACGACTGGGGCCAAGGGGCCTGTCTGCGGCGCGCCTGCTGTTGATGGATCTGTATCACCGTATGAGTCAGCGTGTTGAGGTCCCGGATGGGCAGGATCTCCAGCTGGTCCTAGATAGGCGTATTCAAGCCACTCAGAAACCTGGTACGCAGGGTAGACAGGGTGACGCTCATGCTCGCCTTGTAATACAGGTCCTCGAGCTTGGAGAAAAACTCGAGCGGTGTCTAAGTGCCCTGGTGAGCGAGCACAATGTCCATCTGCATGTGGTTCTGGTAGTCATTCGGGACATACTTGCAATGCATGATGAAGATAAACTAGTGCCACTGCTCAATAGGCTCGAGGCCTCGCTGAATCCTGTCGGTGGAGAAACGGTGCCACCAAGTCCGGGAAGCACCACGAAACTGCAGGGTAGCAATCTCAACCTTCTCGTACTCATAATAGTTGCAATGTTGCAGTGCATACTTTGTAGCCTGCATCCACTCTAAAAACGCAAAAGGGTCATATTCACTGTAAAAATGATCAATTGTTACCTTAATCTCACGGTGACTGGCGTAGGGGTTGGGCCCGGGGCGGCGGTTAGCAAAGCGCCGAGCAGCATGGTTTGGCTCTGGATATGGCTCATCCAAGTCGTCATCAAAGTCATCAAAATCATCCTGGACGGCAGGGCGGGGGCGGCGCTGGCAAGCGTGGGCATCGACGCGGGGGTGCTCGCGGCCGGCGTGAACGGCAGGAAGGCCGCATGCATGATGGGCAGCCGGCTGTCTTGCCTGGCTTCACGGAGGCGTCGAGATCCTTGGCGGGCTGTAATCTGAGGGGTACTGCTGGCTCTCCACTGGATCGCCCAAGGGCGGATGAAAATTGCTCGGATTCGGGTCACCTGCACACTCAAAACCCTCCTCATCATACTCAGTAAAGACAATAGGAGTGATATACCCGGGGCGCGGTGCCGAACGCGGGAGAGCGCCAGGGTCTCGGCTGGTCGTGGGGCGCGACGGGGCTGTGTGGGGTTCACGACCGCTGGCTTGGCCGCGCGCGGCGTCTCGGCTGCGCTCGATGGCGTCATGGCGCGCCTCGGTCCGCTGCATGGTCTCATATCGCCGACGTCGATCAACAATGTCGATGTAAGGATATAGCCTCAAATCTGTGGTTGGAGACTCGTGCTCGGGAGAGTCGTAGGCAAGTTCATCCTAATAGTTGCAATATGTGACTTCTTTCCAAACAAAAAATTAAAATCTTGCGTCGTCTATTTAAAAAAAAAAAAAAAAAATCTTGCATTACAAAAGACTCACCATAGACACAAAAGGGTAAAGATTCCCCGCTTGGCGCAAGGTTTCCATTTCATTTTCTTCCATTGTCTAAATTGCAACACGTGTAAAAGGTTTGATTTGTCTTGCTATCTTTCAAGAAGAATTACTTCTAACACGTGAAAATCATTGTTGACGCTTTGTGCATCACGACGCTTGTGTGAATCATTGCTTGCTACTTCATTTGCTTCTAGCCTTACGTCAAGCCTAATCCGTCTCACGCTTGCCCAAAGTTCTCGGCCCTTAAGTGCCAAATTTTGGGTCGTATGTGACAAGGACTTGGTTTGTCGTTAGGTTCTCTTGCCTTTGATTACTTTGATTCCAGTGTTTGCATGATCACAAATTCACAATAGGTTCGGTTTCCATGGCTCCCAATGCCGAGCATGACAACACACCCGTCGGCAACCAAGAGCAAGTAGCAAACCGTTCCCCGTCTGAGGGCACCGCTAGCCTCCATGCCCTCATTGCTGAGTTACGTGCCAAAGTTGCTGCCCTCCGTACCGCCAAACAGTATAGACCCCTAATGCCCACGGGTCCACCACCACAACTTTTTGTGGACCCGGCCGTCGAGGCTCAAGCTAGAGAAGGAGCCGCCTTATTCTGAGGCAAAGATCACATGGCTCTTTCGACCTCGCATCACCCGGCGCTTCCCTGCCCCTTGAGGTCTCAAGTTGACAGCCACCCAGGGCATGTCAACCATCGTGATCGCCATGACCCTAGAGCATCCTACTCCCGCCCGAGCCATTTCTTGGGAGGTGACCCAACCGGTGATGACTACGACTCGGTCCCGGAGGATCCTCTTCTCTATGTTGATACTCGAGACCAGGGCAAGGTTGCGTAGCGCTTTCCTAGGCGCTTCCCATCAGGTGGCCGCAATAGTTACACGACCTATGGTAGTGATTACCAAGATTTTGAGGGCAACGACGAGGACTAGCAAGTTGCCTCCAATGAAAGGCTGTACCACGCTCCGATCGGTGAAATCTTTGATAGTGATCATGATGATGATTGGATTCCCTAGGCTCAGCCCGGCCCTCGCGACCAACGTGGGCGCCATCGACATAGCCCGTGTGATGATCCTGACTGGATGCCAGAGGCGCATCGTGGTCCCCATCAACACCTCCATGACCCACCCGATGATTATGAGTGGAACTCTGATGAGCGTCCCGCTCGTGAGCCTCGGTGCCCCCGTGGCGGTCATGGGCCGCCCTGAGACCGTGACCCATCCATGAGCCGGTTCCTAGCTCGTCGTCACGAAATCAAGGTGAAGCTTGAACACTTTGCCGGCGAGTATGATGCATCCCAGTTTATTGAGTGGAGACAAGCCACCGAGGATGCCTTCGACCATTGCAGATATGCCGAGGGGGAAAGAGTCAGAGCAACTACTTTACACTTCACCGACAATGATCGTGCTTGGTGGTACCGACTCAGGACTGAGCGGAAATAGCGTTTCTTGCCCTGCATTCGTACATGGTCACAACTCGTGTATGTGATGACCAAAAAGTACGTACCCGAAGATTATGCTGAGCAGATGCGCCTTCGGATTGCCCTCTCCGAGGAGGGAAACCGTTCACCCCTTGAGTACTTTGCTGAGCTCGGGGATTTGTGCCACAAGGCCGGTGTTCACCAGTCGCCCACGGCTATGCGCACAACCTTCATGAGTGGGTTGAATGTTGATATCTGGGACCAACTCCGGATCCTCAACATCAAGGATATCCACACTTTGACCCACACGGCCATGGAGATTCACAACCAGATCCAAAGACGGAAGAAGGCCACTTGGTCCCGCAATTCGGCTTCAAGGTTTGGCCCTTCCACGGCCGCACCTCCCTCTGGACCGCCCCAGTCTTCGGTCCCCACTCGCCCTAACTACCCGTCCAAAGCGCCCACCAATGTTGTGCCTCCTACTCGCGGTGCCGCGCCAACCGGCCATCCTGGCGCCACCATCGAGGAACGTGCTCGTGATCGGGTTTGCTTCAAGTGCCAGGGCCGAGGACATGTGCAACGGGATTGTCCGAACAACAAGAAGGTACTATTCATGGCTCAATCTGGTTATGAGTCCTTTGATGATGAGTTTGAGGCCAATGAGGCCGAGCACCATGTTGATGCCGCCTATGAGGCCGGCGATGAAGAGTATTTTTGTAGCGCTATTGACGAGGCTGACGGCACCCCTTTGAGCCTTGTCTCCCGCCGTGTCCTAACCGCCAAGGAGGGCATCCTTTTAGACCAACGAGAAAATCTCTTTCGTACTCGTTGCTTGGTCCAAACTTCCTCGTTGAGCGTCATCATTTATGGTGGGAGTTGTTGCAACATCGTGAATGAGAAGGTGATCAAACACATCAATCTGGCTACCACTCCGCACCCACAGCCATATAGCCTTCAGTGGATTTTCCGAGGGAAAGGGCAATGCTATGGTTCACCGCCAATGCCTCATCGAGTTCTCCATTGGCTACTACCGAGACAAGGTGCTATGTGATGTGATTGCTATGGACGCCACCCACCTCCTTTTGGGCCGTCCTTGGCAATTTGACAGGAAGGCGCTCCATGATGGGTTTCTTAACACCTATGTGTTTATGCACAACTCGAAGAAGGTGACTCTCCTTCCGATGTCCCCGAAAGAGATTTTACAAGACCAAGTGGACCGCAACCGTGTGAAGGTGCTCGAGAATGCCAAGGGCAAGAGCCTTCCGAGTCGTGAAGCCGCTACACCGCAGCGCCTAGGCCAGCCAACAGCCAAGGCCAAGACATTTCCGGCTCCTCTTTCTGGCCCCGCCCCAAGTGCCTTATCATCTTCGACACCCATCAAGGGCACTTGCGAGTCCCAACTCCTCATGGCCCGCCAACGCCACATGGTGCCTATCTTGCACGGCCGACGTCTGTGCTTTTTCCTGGTACCTAACCCTTGCTTTATTGTCAATACTGATTTGTTAGAGTTACCCCCTACGGTTGCTTCCTTGATGCAGGAATTTTCAGATGTTATGCCCGATGAGCTTTCCACTGGCTTGCCCTCGGTGCGCGGAATCGAGCACCAAATCGATTTTGTGTCGGGCGCTTCTTTGCCAAATCGGGCCCCATATCGTGCTAGCCCCGAAGAGACTAAGGAACTCCAATGTCAAGTTCAAGAACTCATGGACAAATGATATGTCCGTGATAGCCTTAGTCCTTGTGTTGTGCCCGTGATCCTTGTGCCCAAGAAGGATGGCTCTTGGCGAATGTGTGTGGATTGTCGAGCCATCAACCAAATCACGGTCAAGTACCACCACCCAATCCCTCGCCTTGATGACATGTTGGATGAGCTTCATGGTGCCACCTTGTTCTCTAAGATCGATCGTAAGAGTGGCTACCACCAGATCCGTATGAAGGAGGGCGACGAGTGGAAGACTGCCTTCAAGACCAAGTACGGTCTCTATGAGTGGCTCGTGATGCCTTTCGGCCTCACCAATTCCCCAAGCACCTTCATGCGCCTCATGAACTAGGTTCTTCGGGCTTACTTGGGTAAGTTTGTGGTCGTCTACTTTGACGACATTCTGATCTACAGCAAGAGTTTGGAAGAACATGTTAGCCATCTCAGGTCCGTGCTCGAATGCCTCCAAAAGGAGAAATTATTTGCTAACCTTTCTAAATGCTCTTTTTGTGCCCCTTCTACTGTCTTTCTAGGTTTTGTGGTGGGACGCAATGGCTTGCACGTCGATGAAGAGAAGGTGTGCGCCATTCGAGAGTGGCCTCAACCAACAACGGCCACCATGGTCCGTTCTTTCCTTGGCTTGGCTGGGTTCTACCGGCGTTTTGTGCAGGATTTCAACACAATTGCCGCACCATTGCATGAGCTGACCAAGAAGGGAGCTACAGTGGAGTGGAGTGATGCGCACAAGGCGGCATTCACTGCACTCAAGGATCGCTTATGCAATGCTCCCTTGCGTCAGCTACCAGATTTTTCCAAGACCTTTGAGGTGGAATGTGATGCCTCCAACCACAGCATAGGTGGTGTGCTTCTCCAAGACCGACGCCCCATTGCATACTTCACTGAGAAGCTCACCGCTGCCACTCTCAATTATCCGACGTATGACAAGGAGCTCGCCTTGATCCGGGTCTTGAAGACATGGCAATATTACCTCTGGCCGAAGGAGTTCGTGATCCATTCCGACCATGAGGCTCTCAAGTATTTGAAGAGCCAAGTGCATCTCGGCCGGCGCCACGCCCGATGGGTTGAATTCATGGAGACCTTCCCATATATGGTGAAGTACAAGAAGGGCAAGGACAATGTGGACGCGTACGATGAGTTTTAAGACAAAACCCTAAGTTAGATACGATACGAAAAGACGAAGCGAAACGATGGAAAGAAGCCAATGCCGCGGTCACGGATGGCATAGCCGCGATCGCGGCCTTGCTAGGCAAAACCGCGCCCGTGGTTTTATAACCGCGATCGCGGTTTTGCGCCGAGCCTGGGTCGCAGGTCTCAGCCCGGCCGCGGTCGCGATGGATGGAGCCGCGGTCGCGGGACTCCATCCCGACACGAGCTTAATCGAGCTTTCGAGGTCATACCGACGATGACGAGGCTTCGTACTTTGCGTTTGAACTAAGGCGCACCACCACCACTGCAAGGATTTCCCACGACAACGACTTCGGCTCCGTCGACGGCGACTCCGGCGATCACAACAACTTTTACGAGAGGAAGAGGAAGCTTGAGATGGTGGACATGATGGCTGCCACTCCCTCATATTTATAGGCTCAGAAGGAGGAGTTCACCTCAACGCCGAGCAACCCAATCGATCCAGCTCCCCACCGTTCGGGCACGAGGGGAAATTCCGATCGTCGGCCTTCTGGAAGCAGAGGAAGACGACGATCCGAGTTGCCCGTGATCGCGGTTTCAGAACCGCGAACGCGGTTTGCCCACAAGCAAAACCGCGCCCACGGTTTCAAAACCGCGGTCGCGAAACTGCCGCGCTCGCGTTCTTGGTCCTTGCTCGCGGGTCTTGATCGCGGTCATGCTTAATGTATATTTCAGCACTCATCAAATAATTTAAGACCCAAGACCTTGGCCGCGCTCAAGGAGCACTTCTTTTGGCCCAAAATGCTTGACCATGTCACTAAGTTCTGCAATGGCTGTGTGACATGCCATTAGGCCAAAAGCAAGTCGAGTCCCTTTGGCTTATATACCCCTTTGCCAATTCCGGCAGCCCCTTGGAAGGACATTTCTATGGACTTCATAACGGGGTTGCCCATGTCTAAGAAGGGGAAGGACTCAATTTTTGTTGTGGTGGATAGATTTTCCAAAATGGCTCACTTTATTGCATGTAAGATGACCAACAATGCTCAGGAGGTTGCCACTTTGTTCTTTGAGCATGTAGTCAAGCTACATGGCATTCCTCGTAGCATTGTGTCGAATCGCGATGCTAAGTTTGTGAGTCACTTTTGGAAGACTCTTTGGTCCAAATTAGGGACGCGAATTCTTTTCTCCACTTGTTTCCACCCTCAGACGGATGGTCAAACTGAAGTGACCTATCGTACTCTTGGCGCCTTATTGCGCACTATGTTGAAAGCTAACATCCGCAGGTGGGAAGATTGTTTGCCCCATGTTGAATTTGCTTACAATAGGTCTATGCACTCGGCGACCAAGAAGACGCCATTCGAGGTCGTCTATGGCCTCAACCCTGCCACCCCGCTTGATTTGATACCACGGCCACTTCATGATGCCAAGAGATCCACAGGTCTTGACTGTGCTGAGTTTGTCAAGAACCTCCATGAGTGCACCCGTGTGCAACTTGAGCGCTGAGCTGAGCAGTACAAGCGCCAAGCGGACAAGGGACGGTGCAACATCACCTTTGAGCCGGGCGACATGGTGTGGCTCCATCTGCGCAAGGAGAGCTTTCCAGCCAAGCGCCGCAGCAAGTTAGATCCCCGAGGAGATGGACCATTCCGCATTTTGGAACGCCTTACTGACAATGCATTCCGCCTCGAGTTGCCAGGCGAGTATGGTGCCCATCCGAGCTTCAATGTTTCAAATCTCTCTCCATATGCTCCCCCCGAGTATGACGAGGACGATGCGAGGATGCTTCGCATCCAAGAAGGGGAGAATGATGACTCCATGCCTACCCCTCTTACGGCGAGAGACGAAGAGGACCTTCTTACAGTGCATTCCGATGGGCTGATGACTAGAACCCGTGCTAGAAGCATTGCCCTAGCTACTCAATCTTTAGTCACCCGCATGTGTGCGAGTTTCGGGTCTGAGCCAAGTTGTTTGTGCGTCTCTCTTTCGACCCTTGATTTCTAGGGGGTTATCTGGCGATTCCGCCTCGGGCCCACTTACTAATTATAGCTTTGCTAATTATGTTTTGCATTTCCATTTTTAGAATGATGTAATGGGTTGGGCCTTGATGTCTTAGGCCCAAGCCCATTAGGGTTTCCTCTTCAATCCTAGTTTTCCCTTCTTTTTCTATAAATAGCCTTGAACTCTCATTGTAATCTTGAAGTTAAGCAAAGACAAACATAGTTGAGAGTCACTCCTAGTTTGTCCCTTGGCTTCATCTCTCTTTCTCTTGAAGGCTTTCTAGCCTTTTCTCAAAGTTCTCTAAGGAGCCATAACGTTGGCCTCCTTCCACCACCTCGGGTGTTCATCACGTTGAACACCTCTGCCTCTCAACCACCAAGGTTGTTCCTCCAAACTCAAGAAGAGGAGACATAACGTTGTTTCCTCGAAGGAGTTCACGAAGAATGCGAAGAACAAGTGCTTGCTTGGGAAGAACAACGATCCGAACCTAGATCGGTCTTGCTCCACGGGGATCGGTCGCATTAGTTCGTATGAACCCCAATCACACTAAATGACAATGAAAGTACTAAAATTACCAACATAATATACAATAAGGGAACTATTATGCAACATAAGCTAAATTTACAAATGTTATAAACTAAGAGAAAAGTGCGAGACGAGAGAAAAGAGGAGAGAGTAAAGTTTTGTTTATTTGCCTTCTAATGAGAGGCTTATATAGGAATTACAATACTTAGGGGATAAGATGATGTGATATGGAATCCAATCAATATGCAAGACAAATCCAAGAGTTGTACCAATCCTAGAAGAGTAACAACGCTGCCAACGTCGCCGCCATTGCGCCTCATACTAGAGTTTTTTAAGACCGTCGAGCCAACAACGTCCAAATTGAGACCTTCCAGCTCCAATCATAGAGCAGGCTTAATTGAGGAACCCTTGCAATGTATGAGGCAAGTTGGAGGAGGATTGCTTAGGGAAGACACAAGGGACCTCAAAGTAGCAGCGCCGACAAGACTTGAGGAGCCACAGTCACACTGTCGATCCACAAGACTTGGCATGAGGAAGACTTAGCCAATCTTCATTAGGGATTCCAAGGAGTCCACGGATCCAAGGTTGGACGAGGGAAGTTGAAGAGGGTTCCGAGAAGTCGAGCCAACAGAGTCAAGTCGCGGCGCCAGTGACCACAGCTTGCGACGCCAAACTTGTGTAGAGGCGCAAATCATGATCCTTCGTGTGTTTATATTGTGTCCACCTTTCAGGCCCAATGGATTTCTATGGAGTGAGTACGAGTTTAGAGAACAATTAGGGTTTTTTAGAACATTTGGTGTATTTATATGTTTTTCCATTTTCATTTTTAGTTAGCTTTTGATTATTGAATATACAGAACTTTAATTTTCATTGACTGAACTTTGAAGTTCACGTTCTTGTGTGTTTTGTCATGGTGAGTCATATCCATTTCAATCAACTCGATTTTGGTGAATCATATCTAAAACGATTGTGCAACCTAGGTGTGTCATATCCTTAGCGAATCAACACGCCTCCTTTTGAGTCTTTTGGTGCATCATATCTAATAGATCCAAATTGTCTATCCCTATTATTTCCTTGCATAAAAAAATCCTAAAATCAACAAAAAGAATCATTCTTGACGGCGATCCGAATCTTAAACGACACAAAGCCTTGGAGGGCGACTTTCCTTGAACCACAACAGAGATCCTTAGGCGGAAACACATCACCTGCGAATTTATTTTGTGTGTATGCGTGCAAATTGTGGTTTTTTTGGAGGATTCTTTAGTTTATGTCTTTTTCTGTGGACTCGAGTCATGTAATGTTTTGGAAGAATATTGATGATTGATAAAACTATACGAACAAATCCTTTGATTATTAATTATACCAAGGGATCAAATTCCCAAGAATTGGTGATTTTTTTTACATCCAGTAAAAATGGTAACGTCACAACAATGAAGACAGGTATGATAATACTCAAATATATAGTACTTCATGTGTCGATAAGTTGTAACCGTTGCTGTTAGATTGAAAGTTGTTAAACCAGTGTCATAGACAAAATGTGTCTTCTCTATTCATGCAAAATATTTTTATGTGTGCCATTTTCTTGTCAATTTTCTCGACGATTCGCATACACTAAGTATTGGTGACCATTATATTCGTTGTTGTTCTATAATACAAGCGTCGTCTCATGAAACGGTATCATAAATGTTTTTATGTCAACATCTAACCTCGTTGTAAATGCTATTACAACACCACAAACATTGCCTTGGAATAGTTCCAGATGAATTCCTTAGTTTATTTAAAGGCCCTTACTTTTTAACGCATAAGCGAAATTGTCTTTCAGCGCATAGGCCTCTCACGTAACGTGAGGAGAGGCTCCACACGTTACGTGAGGGGAGGCTTCCCACGTAACGTGGGAACAGGCTCGACACGTTACGTGTGGAGCCTCCCCGGCTTTAAAAGCCAAGCTTTCTTCTTCTTCCTCCCCTCTACCCAAAACCTCCGCTCACCTCTTCAAAAATCTCCCTTCCCACGTTACGTATCTAGTTTGTCTCCTCGTTACGAATCAACAAGATTCGCACGTTACGTAGATCCAAATCCTTCAAAGGTTAGTAACATCCCATATCTTGTTAATTTTTATGTTAATTTTTTTGTTAGTTTTTGTAGATCCATAATATTTTAGTGTAATTTCGAAATAGTTATTTGCATTTGATGTTTTTGTTCTTGCATTTGATGGTTAATTTTGAAGTAGTTATTTTGTATGAAATTGTAGAAATTTGATAGATTTGTATGAAAGGGTGTTTAGGGTTTTTGTTGGATTTGTATGAAAATAGCCAAATGCAAGTGGTAGTTTTGTTGGATTTGTTTTAGAAGTGTTAGTTTTGTTGAATTTTGGTAAAATTTTGATGAAAAAAAGCTTTGCCGAAATCTGGAATGGCGCCGACGACATTCCGGCGTTAAGGGGAATTGTAATTTCACACGTAACGTGTGAAATTACAATTTTGAGATACCTGAATTCAATTGTATCGGAATTGAATTTTGTATTTTAGGTATACTCGGAATTGTATTTTTTGAGATAAAATGATTTAGTGTTGTAGATGGAGCCTGGTGAGAGAACGAAGCATAGAACCAGACGAAACCTCGTACGAGACGTTTTGTTTCGGACTGAGGAGGAGGTAACCCGTAGGGTTGCGGGCGGTAGTCAGGATGCTGGAGGATATGGGCAGGCGGGCAATGTTGACCCCCCTGTGTTGCCGTTTGTGCCATCGTCATCATTTCTTGTGGCGGGTGGTCGTGCGGACTCGGACCCGCAGTTGTACCCAGAGTACAACGTGATCCCGCTCCATGGTTATTCTGATACGATAGATCAGAATAACTATTATGGCCCTCCATTTAGTCTGTCGCCCCAACAGAGCCCTTACCATCATCAGAGCCCGATGTCCCATAAGAGCCCGGCGTCCCATCAGAGCCCTCACCTCCATCAGAGTCCGCTGTCCTATCACAGCCCTCACCTCCATCAGAGCCCTCACATCCATCATCACAGCCCCGTATATTATCAAGGCGGCGTAGATGATCAGATGGGGTATAACCCATGGGAGAACTCGGGGCTTAACCCGAACGCATCTGATCATATGGTAAGTAGCCTTAATATATGAAAATATGAGTGTATGATAAAAATGTAATTACTTATCATTTGTAAAAAAAATGTAGGACGAGGATAGTCAGGCTTGGGCTTCAAGAGGTCAACCTGATTATGCGGACGAGGAGCCATAGGAAGCCAGCTCTTCGCGGCCAAAACCTCCCCGAACGAAAAAAAGGGGAGATATGACCCTGAATTGCAGGTTAGAGTATATGGAGGTCCGAAGATTCCCGAACTTCTGAAGGGTTTTGCCAATCACGTGGCGTACACCCTTTACCAGCGCATTGTAAGTTGCATGGAAAACCTTATTCTTGTAATTTCACATTTTATTATAAATATGTCAAATCGATTGCTTACACTGGTTTAAAAATGCAAATTTATAGCATGTGCCACCGTTGAGGTTTCAACAACGAGGCAAACAGACACGCGCATGGTGTTTGCAGTTGCAAATGCCATGGGGTGAACTGGCATCTAGATCAGGCATGTGTCATATTCCGGATGTGATACATGAGCATGTGCACGAGACGCTGATTGGTGCATTCGTTGAGCGCTGGCAACCTGAGACCAGCTCATTCCATATTCCATGGGGAGAGATGACCATAACTCTCCATGACGTATTGTTGATCCTTGGGCTAAGCATCAACAGAAAAGACTTGGCACCTCCACGGGGTTGGCAAGAGCAGTTAGGTGTGACTGGTTTGAAGAAGGCCACGGTGGCGGAGGCACAGGGATTCTTTGAGTTGCCTGCTAAGGAGGTGACATCTGGTACCGTAACTGTTGATTCGTTCAGGAAGCATTGCAGAGAGCTGAATGACGAGAAGTGTGCATCTGGGTAATTGCTATACTTGTTGGGCTCTTGTCTCTTTCCGGACAAGTCCCAACACAAATTGCCACTGTACTATACGGGATTTGTGGATGATCACTCGTGCACCAAGGATTACGCATGGGGTGCTGGCGTTCTTGCCCACGTGTACCGCAGCTTGGGCGAGTGCACAAGAAAAGATGCGAGATTGATGTCCACGTGCTACACTCTGATTCAGGTATTTTTTTTAATTATAAAAACTATTGTTTATACCAAATTTTATTATTGTAAATGTAATTACTCAATAACATGGATTGCTTACGAAAATTGCCTTTTAGGCTTGGATATACCAATATTTCACCATGTTCAGACTTGCACAGAGTAGAGACTGAGACTCTGATCATGCGGTCCCATACGCTCATAGATGGGACCTTTTAGTGAAATCCAACCCAATGAGAAACTACAGATTAGAGCTCGATATGATGACTGTGGACATGGTAAGTGCATATATTTATGTTTAGGTTGATTGGATGTCGTTCGGTACGATTGATAGGTATGTTTAGGTTGACTTTGATTTTTAATTATTTTGCATCCTATTAGGTTTAGGTTGATTGGGAGCCGTACGATATGATTGACTTTAACGATGCGAGCTTCGCTCCATCGCGCTTCCATGGAGTTATCTCGTGTATTTGGATTTCGAGCCGTACATGCCAGACCGTGTGGCGAGACAGTTTGCCCGTGTACAGCAGATTCCAAGAGCGCCTATAGTGCCTAAAAGGGCTTGGAGAGGAGCAAAGATCAGCAGCTATACGGTAGAGTACGACAGAGCTCGATTTGCATGGGATGCGCAGAATGTACATTCCATGACCCTAGATGCGATGGGCCCTCCTATCCAGCAAGGCCATGACTATAGGGCTAATTACATGGGCTGGTACCTCCCACGTACACATCCATTCGTCAACCCCCCTACCATTGAAGACGTGACACAGGTATGAAATTGACTAATTTGTAGGTTGTTTAATGTCCGGTTAACTCTATCTATATTTATTATACATATCAACGTTTTTGTGTTGTGTGCAGGCCTTCGAAAATTGATACAATGATCTTGAGACACATCGCAACCATGAATGTGAAGATGTAGCAAAGGCGCTACGCCGGTCACTGGAGCGAATGTATCCCTTCCTTCCCAATTACTGAGGAAGTTGTGAAGACTGTTTTATGATTAAACTTGTTTTGTTTTATGGATTTCATTAAACTTTGGATTATGGAAACAATGAATGTTATGACTTCTATTTGATTGTTTGTTATGACTTCTATTTGATTGTCTGTCTCCACACGTTACGTGTGGTGTGGATGTATTAAGTGAGACCGCATGGCCGTGCGTTTTAACGCACAGGCCGTGCGGTGCTCTCGGCTTTCCTGTAAGCAAAATGACGAGGGATGACGGAAACATGTGTCTTAGTATTTCACCAATAGCTAATAAATACAACGAACATGTGTGTCTTGGTATTACATCAATGTCATTGCATAAAATAGTTTCATAAAATAGTTTCAACTTTCTTCTTTCCTCTTTGCTTCTTTGGTTTGTCTGCTTGGTATGCCATCAATCGATCAAGGAATGGATCTACCAAATCACCCACATCCGGGTCATGAAATCTCAGCCACGGCCCGTAAAGGTACGGCAAGGGCGATGTTTCGGCAAGGCCAATCTACAGCAAAGTTATTGCATCATACATATGTTTTAACATAAGATAGTTTTAACTTATTTGATTGTATTAATGTACCGCAATGAAATGTTGCTCTTTTTGGACATGGCAAATGCATATCATCTTCAACTTCTCTCCAACCGCTTGGTTTGGTTTCGCCCTCATAGGCATGTATGTCATGCCTACACCAGCACCGACGGAGACGAACACACAGTTGAATGCAGTTGCCACCAAACATCCCATATCCGGGAGGTCCAACCATGTCTCCCATGGGGCAGGCATGTTGGGCAAAGGAAAACATGCAAGCTTCGCCTCCATTGCCTCAAGTGTCATCGTAGACATCCAAATTGGCACGAATAGCTCATACTCTTGTTTCAACGTAGCGATCATGGTACGTCGAACAAAAGCCCACTACTCCTGCCCTAAACCCATACCATGCGCAATTGATCTGTATCCGCAGTTTCCATCACCAATTATTTCCCATCATCCTCCCACGTGTCGTTTCATACACTTGGGAAACTCCGTAATATATCGCCTAGGGTTCTTGATCAACGTTGTGTGACCCGAAGGCATAGGCTCCCGTGGTTGGTATGGCATGGTTGAAGCTTCCTTAGGTGGTCTTCCTTTTTGCTTCTTCGGAGGTGTTCCCTCCATCTGTTGGTTAGTGTACTCTCATGCTGACGGTTGTCTTTTGGTGGGAATGTTTAGAGCTCATTGAGGCCAACCCTTATGCCTAACTTTAGCTGGCTCTTGTAGAGTAGTCCGCTCTGGATGTGCTATACTTGTTAGTGCAGAGACAGCTCTGTGTTGATCATGCACTAGCAATGTGGGGAAGACGCTTGCAGCAAATTCTTCAAGCAACGACCTATTCACTCTACGTTCTCTGGCTTCTTCTTCTTCTTTTGTCCGCACTTCTGACAAGGTCAATTGCCTCCAGAACGGATGCAATGAGCTAGGTTCAATTGGTTCCTGGTTCATCACATTCCGCGTCATGTCATGCACGCAAGGCAAGCCATCTCTGACCCTCATCTGGCATCTGCATATAGTGTTCCACAATGGAGCTTCGCCTTTCTTGTATTCCTCAATCAACTGAGCTAGTGCAATCGCAGAGACCTTGTAGTGCAGCTTGCAGAAAAGATGTGTGTTTCTTATCAGCGTAAATCGCTTTTCTATGCTCTCATTCAAGGCCCCCCTTATCTCACTAATATGAGTGCGCAACCGTGCATCATATTGATCAAATACAGTGCAAAGGTTGCCATCATTGCTAGTGAAGAAGCTTTTAAGACTGGAATGAGCCCCTTCAACCCTGTATTACAATCAAGAATTTGAAGTCAGTATGTTGCTGTAAAAGTCTAAGTTCAAATAACCAGTTAAATTTAAAAACATAATGCACAAAACTGTTAGTTGTGGTTGTTCCAAGAGTGAACACTGTATCTGTCCATACTGAGATGATTTTTTCCATGTACGGGTCAAGCCAGTTTTTTTGTACGTACTTGAGACATTTTGGATATTTCCTCCAATCTTGCTGAATCTTCTTCAGTGTTGCTTCATACCCTTCTATGGTTGTTTCTTTGAATAGTTTCATGTAGACGTTGGAAAACGTTGTGCCCCTAAACTTGTCCATGGCCTTCTTCCCGAAGTCTCCAATATTCTTCCTCACATGGCGCCTACATAGAAGGAATTTTGCTTCTCTAAGGCGTTCATCAACGCATTCTCCCAATCTGTAACCAAGCATATGGGTGCTCGTTGGACCTTGAAAAACAATTTTGAAAGTTGTTCTATGGCCCACTTGTAACTCTCTTTGTCCTCATGCTCTAGAAACGCCCCGACAATATTGTAGTTTTTCCAAACAGATGTGATGCGTACAATTTCAAGGAATGACAAATCGTATCTACACATAATGATATGTTATGGCATGCTAATGATTACATGAACAAGTGAAGAATATAATAGATATGTGTGTTACTAACCTGTTAGTTGCGTATGCAGAGTCCAACAACACAATGTACGGGAATGCCTTCAGCAGCGACAACTAGTCCGGGCTTGCGAAGAAGATATATGTTATCTTATTGGTCTCCGTATTGAATCTATGCTCCATGAAGTATCCCTTCTCATTGCACTCATAGAAGAACTGTTGCACCACTGTTCTTCCTTCCATGCCCTTTTTTTGTATCTCATGCATGATGTTGTACACTTGCTTCATCTTGGTCAAGTTTCTTGGGGACGACTTGATTGTAGTAAAAATCTTTTGAGGCTTGGAATGATTAACTGTCATTACCCTAATAATCTTCTTCTCTTCAACGTTTGGTCGCCCAGCTAATGCATGACCATACAAATTCTCTTTTATCACATGATTGTGAGTTCCATGTTGTACACCGATCTTCCATGATCCCTTCGGTCCTTCTTTCAGTCTCAACATGAATGGACACCCACACTTCTTCGACCTTGTGATGTCCCTCACTTGGTCAGCTTGTTTACGCACGTTTTGTCCATGCATATCGCACGGTAACCAAGACCCCCCAAGGGCTCTATACGCGGAAGGTTTATTCCTCCACTTTATGATGCAGAAGTTGTGACACATAGCAGTGTCCCATGCCCACATAAATTCTTCTTCTCTGGACTCCCGAATTTGGTCAGTTGTGAAGAACTCTGAATAATCAGCAAAGACGAAAACATCCTCTTTTGGTGGTACACTAAACTGAGGCTGTGTGTGTAGGGATGGAAAGCAAAATTGTGGGTTAGCAGAAGCCGAATTCTTAGTCTCTTCATGAGATAAAGATGCTTCTGGAGGCGGACAACTATAGTCAAACGATCCAAGTGAGAAGGATGGTATATCATCTGGTGTCTTACACTCAGATGGTGTGCGTCATTCCGGCAACGGTTGATGAGGTGTTTCCCAACCAGAAAATGATTTTTATGGGGTGCTCCAGTCATCGAGGGAAATATTGTTTAACCCCTCGTACAAATAATAGTTCGCTTGCATACACATGGAATCGCCTCATCAAATAGTGAACTAATTATCAACTGTGAAACCATAATTCCCTTTAAGGAAGCATTCTTAGACAAGAATTTAAAGACACAGAATAAATGTGTAATAACCCACCAGAAACCACATTCTGGTAAATGGCACGGTTTGTGACAAACCGTGCCCTTTTACAAAAGGCACAGAAACCGCCAGAATCTGGTTGTGGTTTCACACGTAACGTGTGGACATGCTGCACACGTTAAGTGTGAAACATGTCCACACGTAACGTGTGAACCACCATCTGGCACATGTTCCGCACGTTACGTGGGAACATGTTAAACACTTAACGTGTGGACATGCATAGGGCATCACGTGTGAAATTGTTCTTCAATGTAACGTGAATCTCGCTTTCTTACACATGTATCCCTCAAAATCTAGCATGTAAAACTTGGTTTCTAATACCTAAACAACAAATATCAAGTTCAAAACTTTAAAAATCTAGCATGTGAAACTTGGTTAAACCCTAAACCCTAAACAACAAATATCATGTCTAGTTTTCTAAACCCTAAACAACTAAAGCTCAAAACTTTGAACATGTCCAAAACAAAAAATGAGAACTTTAACTTTAAATAACGGAAATTACATCATTCAGAAGTGGATCCTCTTCGACATTGTTGTTCCAATAGTCATTGTTGTTCATATTGTCCATTTTTTTTTACAAAAAATGAGAGTGTAAAACACAAATTTTTTAGTGTTTGAAATGAAGTGTTTAGGCTCGAAATTGGGGCTTAGCCGGGGAAGATGAAGAGGGGACCATTAATTCAATTAGGTAGGGACAAGACGGTTAATTCAATGCGTTTTACAACAGACAAAACCACACGTTATGTGTGGTCATCTTCCACACGTTACGTTTGGGCATCTACCACACGTAACGTGTGGAGTTTATTCACCTGTAACGTGGTACTTCTTTTTCCCTTAAGGGTTTAGGAATTAGGGTATAGGGTTTAGGGTTCGGGGTTTAGGTTTTACATTTAGGGTTTAGTACTTAGGGTTTTAGGGTTTAGTGTGTAGGGTTTATGGTTAGGGTTTAGGGTTTAGGATAAAAGACTCGTGACTACAGTTGTATACAGCTATATACTACAGTTGGTTATTAGTTGTCAAAAATTTATCAATCAGATTTCTCCTTTTTGAGGCTGGTTATTAGTTGTCAAACACATTGCATTTTCACTATATACGAAGTTGTTTGTTCACTACAACAATTCCAACACAAGCGACGCCTGAAGATACATTTTTGGGTAAGCTTTTACTAACCCTAATTTTTTATATTAATGGATTCATGATATTTTTAGGAAACCAAATACTACAACAAATAATGGCATCTTCATCCAAATCATCAACAAACGCAGATAGGCTATGCTATTGTAATTTGAAAGTCGTTGTCCGAACTTGGGATTTGCAGTGGAACTACAGAAGGAGGTATTGGGGATGCCGAGAAGTGGGGTGTCGTTTCAGGGAGTGGATTGATCCAAAGTACGAGGAGAGGGCACACGCGGTTATTCGACAACAATGGCAGGAAAAACAAGATCTTGTTAAGGAAAATCAAGATCTTGTTAAGGAAAATCAAGATCTTGTTAAAGATCTTGATAACATTCGTAGGTATAACTTCAATCTACTAAATGCTATACATCGTAGATGATTAATGTCGTATATTTTGTGTAATGTTGTTTATGTACTATCAACCTTTGTAGGGAGCAAGCAAATTTAGCAAAGCAGAGATATCATATGAAACGAACGTTTACCAAAGACTACCCTAATTTCTTCAAACGCTAAAGCCGTGTCATATATTTTCTCTAATTTTTTCTAAGTTTATGATCAATTTGTATTATTTTCTGTATTGTGTGCTAAATGCTGGTTGTAGTCAACTAGCATAATGAACAATTTGTTTTGCCTTCTAGGTTGATGATCATTTTGTATTATTCTTATAAAGATTAGAGAAAAGTTGGGCTATACAATAGGGGTAACCCTCCCCTAATGTCTATTTAGAAATAATAGTATGGTTCATACACAACATTGAAACACAAAAAAATACTACAAATAAACAATAGTATGATTCATACACAACATTATAATGTTACTTAATCAAAAAATCACACGTTACGAGGGAATCAGATCCACACATAACGTGTGGAGTATAACCACACGTAACGTGTGGACCATAACCACACGTAACATGTGGAACTATTTTTACCTCACGTAACGTGGGAAGTCATGCCACACGTTACGTGAGGACCCTATGCGCTGAAATGCAATTTTGCATATGCGTTGAAAAGTAAATGTGTATTTAAATTAGGTAGTTACATCAAACATTAACTTTCTCTATAAATATTTCCCTTTTTGTATTCTATAAAATAGCTTACATAGATTTAAATATCCCTCTTTAAATGTAGCGTGTCTAAGGAACAAGCAATTTAATGATCGTCATATATTAGAGTAACTTGGACAATTGAGAAATATATCTTTTACGAGGACGTCTAACAGGCTCAACTATGTTCTCGGAGAGATTCAAAATTATATACCTCCCAATGTTTTTATCTGATATATAAACATCAATTACGATTTTCAAAGAAGATAAAATAGGTTTCATGACATTTTAATATCACATTATTCATATTTCAAAGACTTAAATTACAATATATACAGTTCTTAATGTATTGGCCCCAAACTCGTTCTGGTCACGTCTTACAACTGGGTTATTAGCGTTATAGGGCTTTCTCATTTTTTTGGACTTCTAACTTAAAACGAGAGGTCAAAGGAGAAAAAAAGACTATAAAATCTAACTTCTAAATTTGTCTCTTCCATCTCTCTAATCTGTATGGCGATACTTCCGACGACTGCTCTAAGACTTCCAATAGTTGGCTACTGCCAAATCGGTCACTCTTTAGGTAAATAATTTTATACTTATTTTTTTACTTTTATCAGTCATTTTCTTTTGCTCCTGAAGTGAGGTAATCTTTTTCTTCCCACTTCTTTTCGACTTTCTGATTTTCAGTCTTCTAAATGACTAGCTATTGCGTCAAATGGTAAAAATTCGTCAGTGTAGTAAGACTACCAATAAGAGTTTCAATCGTAGTAGTTCTATAATTGAGACAAATATATAAAAAAGGTTGTTTTGTGACTATGATTTTAACAATCGTTGATACTCTGTTCTCACTTCAATTTGTTGTTGGTTATAGTGCAGATTTAGATCTGAATCATAATAAACAATAAAGAATATTTTCCAAATAAACAAAACTCATACAAGAAAATTATTTCGAATATAAATGGAATGCTTAGCACCACCATACCACGAAAATAGACGAATATAGGAAACAACTCATACAAAGACGGTACACACAGAACGATGTCCCAAAACTATGACCATAAAGGTGCAACAATAGCATACTACCACTTATGCGCTTCAATCAATATCTCACCCACATATTGAAAAGAACACACACATATACACAATGAACAAATTACAAAAACTACAAACTAATTTTTACACACGTAGTAAAATATATCAACCAAAGGTACATGATGGACTAGGCTGCTAAAAACATGTTAACTTTGTAATAAATATACCCTTTATATTATTATTTAATGCGTACACATACGTTTGAGTTTAAACAAAATTAAAAAAGGTTGAAAATGTCAAGATCTGGCAGCATACAACTACTACTCAGTGGGTAGTAGTTTGCATACTACTACTAATTTTGTACTATACATACTACTACTTGACATGGACATCCTCGAACTGTCCCGCCTGACCAGTCCCATTCGCCCGTGAAAACCGGCAAACATGGACAATGTGTCTAACACTAAAGGGCCGGTAAATTCTGACCTGATTATCCCCATGACTGTGTATGGACAAAATGTCTAGTTCTAAAGGGCCGATAAGTCCGACTGGTATTTTTATATACAAATTAGTACTAATAGAATGCTTTATATAATTTTATTTAAGTATAAATAAATATTGCTTTGTTATTTAAGGTCCATCCAAGATGCTTGGGTCTAGAGGAGATCGACGACAAAGTCGAGCAAGAGAAAGCAACCATGTAGAAGATTGAGGGTTACTACCATCGTTGATGTGTGTTTTTATTAACTTATTGCAGACTTTGGTGATTGAATATTTCATGTTATGTAGCATGAGTTATTTTATAAGATGGAGACAAAGCAACTTTTTTATCAAAAAATTTGATTTTTTTTTCTTTAATTAGAAATTCAATTATATACTAAAATTCATGTATGTCATGTGGGGCTGTCTGGGTCCGGTAATGCGGGCGAGTACGGATAGGATCCAAAACCCTATTCTTGGGCTTGGCCCGACCCGAGTCTTAATAAATGAACATGATATTGGGGTCAAGCTCGTTCATATCTGGCCTTGGTATGGGAATGCCCATGTCTAACTACTACTGATGGCGTAATAGTACGCATACTACTACACATCGGAGAAGATGGCGTAATAGTACGCATACTACTACTACTACTGATGGTGTAATAGTACGCGTATATTATCGCGCTATCTGACGAAAACCCCCAAGCTTTGCTTACACTACTAGAAAATATGTTGTTTCTAGACATTTTAGCCTCGACGCTTTAAGACACTGTCGAGGAGGATTTTAAGTGCGTGCCTGGAATAAACAACTCTCGACGCCTTTTACTGTCGGGAGGTGAAAATAAAATTTGGACATTTAGAAGCGTCAACTATCCAAAAAATAAGAAAACAAGGTAACAACCTCTAGGTCCTCATTTCCTCTCTTAAGTTGCAAATCCTAACCCTCTGTTTGGCTAAAGGTTTATTAAAGGGACGGAAGGAATAGTAAAAGAGGATAGGGAAATGATAGGAAAATAAAAGACATAATTTTAAATAAATATTGTTTGACTAGGGTGAAAAGAAAAATGTAGAATTTTAAAAATGTTGTTTGGGAAGTGGGGGAAAAATAAAAGAAAATGTGAGTTTGTAGAGTTTGGTTTTTTTCTTTTTTTAAATATTATTAAGAAATAGAAATTCCTTCAAATTCCACCCAAATAGAAGGGGTTATTTTACCTCTAAATCCCTAGCTTATTTTCTCTTCATTTCTCCCAGATTACTCTCAAATCTCTTTCAATAATTCAACAAAATAACATGTATGTTATAATATTATGTATCTGGATGTACATAAGATAAAGCTCATGTAAACCCTAGAGTTGGCTTATGGGCCAAGCATTGTAAACCCTATATATATCCTCATTGGAGATCTAATAATACACAAGTTTACTCTCTCTTTACTCTCTTCTCTTCTCTCAACTTTATTTGTTTTCTCTTAGTTTATAACACGTTATCAGCACGACTGCTCAAGACTCAAGGTAATTTTTCTTAACTTCTTTTTCTTTCTCCCGTACGACCATTCACATTCCTTACCCAATCCCTCTCATACGTACATATATATAGAATTAAATAACTTCTTCCACCATCATTAACTTCTAATATGTTGTTAGCCTTAATCAAGCTTTCTTTCTTCTTCTTACTGATTTTTACATTACGCATGCTATCATATTACTTTCTTTTCATTTTTCTTCTTATTGTATTACTTTATTAGTAATCCCTGAAGCGATAATTTCCAATCCCTGAAGCGATAATTTTCAATCCCTGAAGCGATAAGATAATTTTTTATCACTTAAGCGATATAATTTTCAATTCCTGAAGTGATATAATTTCCAATCCCTGAAGTGATATAATTTTCAATCCCTGAAGCGATAAGATAATTTTCAAATCCCTGAAGCGATAATTTTCAATCCCTGAAGCGATATAATTTTCAATCCCTGAAGTGATATAATTTTTAATCTCCGAAGTGATAATTTTCAATCCCCGAAGTGATTTTCAATCCCTGAAGTGATATATATGTCATACGTACACTTTTGCTTACTTTATATACGTATATATATATGCCATACGTACTACACTGTTGCTTACTTTATATATATATATATGCCATACGTACATTGCTACTTACTTAACATATATATAGCCATACGTACTGTTGCTTACTTTATATATATATATATGCCATAATCCCTGAAGTGATAATTTTCAATCCGTAAAGTGATAGTTTTTCAATCCCTAAAGTGATAATTTTCAATCCCTGAAGTGATAATTTTCAATCCCTGAAGTGATAAATTCGAATCCCTGAAGTGATAAATTCGAATCCCTGAAGTGATAAATTCGAATCCCTGAAGTGATAATTATTTAGTCTTGGACCTTTTAGTATCCCTGAAGCGATAAATTTCAATCCCTGAAGCGATAAATTTCAATCCCTGAAGCAATAAATTTCAAATCCCTGAAGTGATATTTTATTATTTTATTCCAAATTTCTCTACTTTTAGTTCTTATGTATTACTTTACTGCTGCATGCTTACTTTATATACATATATATATGCCATACGTAATTCTTCCACTTATAGTCCGAACATGTATTACTTTACTAATAAATCCCTGAAGTGATAAATTTCAATCCCTGAAGCGATAGTTTTCAATCCCTAAAGTGATAGTTTCAAGTGATAGTTTTAATCCTTGAAGTGATAGTTTTCAATCTCTGAAGTGATAGTTTAGTTTACAATCCCTGAAGTATGTCTCAATTAATCCCTGAAGCGATATGTCTCAATCCCTGAAGCGATAGTTGTCAATCCCTAAAGTGACGGTTTTCAATCCCTGAAGCGATAATTTTGAAACGATAGTTTTCAATCCCTGAAGCGAGAATTTTCAATCCTGAAGTAATATTTTCAAATCCCTGAAGTGATAGTTTTCAATCCCTAAAGTGACAATTTCAACCCCTGAAGTAACAGTTTAGTTTTTAATCCCTAAAGCGATAATTTTTTAAACGATAGTTTTTAATCCCTGAAGCGATAGTTTCGAAACGATAGTTTTCAATCCCTGAAGCGATAATTTTCAATCCATCTCCTTTTAATCCCTGAAGCAATAATTTTTGAAACGATGGTTTTCAATCCCTGAAGTGATAGTTTTCGAAACGATAGTTTCAATCCCTGAAGCGATAACTTTCAATCCATGTCCCTGAAGCGATAATTTTATTTCTCGAAAAGGATATGTTTATTCTAAATAGGATGTATTTACAAAGTAAATGATAAATGGATTCATCCCTGAAGATGATGTGTTTATAAGGATTATATCACCCAGTAGTGTGATGGATTTCATTCCCCGAAACGGATGACATATTAAAAATCTAATTGCTTATTCATTTTATTTGTTAACTTGTTTACTTTCAGTTGCATATTTATTTTTACGTTCTTTTATTTTGTTCCTATACTATTGAAATTTGACATCCCTTGAAGTGGATGCACACATAATATTTGTCTAGGTATAGACAAATCCAAAATCTCCCGAAGTAGACGATACAATAAACCATATTACTCCTTGTAGCGAGTAAATAAAGAAAATATCATCTCCTGAAGTAGATAATACAAGGATATATTAGAAATAACCTCTTGTGGTAGGTTATAAAAAGGGTCAATTATTCTGGTGTTTGATTTCTTGTCACCTGAAGTTGACAATGATCCTCTCTATTTAAGTAATGGTGTTTGTGTTATTTTTTATCGTTGTTTCATTAATTATATTTACTTTTGCATATGTTATGTATTTACAGTAAAATAATAATTTCATCCTTGAGAGTGGATGCACACATAAAATCAAATTGTCCCTGAAGTGACATGATTCCTCGAAATGAAAGAATGATGAATTTATCTTCTTTTAATAGTATTTTACTTCTCTAATTTATTTTGGAATAGTTGCTATTATTGCAACGCCAAATTTTTAAAAGGTTTCCAGAAGAAACAATTTGACACGTGGTTTAAGTGTTAAAATTCATTTAGCTAAACGAATTTGGGATAAGAATTAGCACTTGGAATTTCTGTGAAATTGTGCTAAACTAATGGTTATACCATACCATCAACAACTCTATGAGAGTATTAAGACTCAATATTTTGACAATGTAGAGATCGCTATATACTCCCGAAGAGTTTTCATGATCATCTGTCAATTTTGTACTATGGTAGTAGTACATATTTTAAGGCATCTATTTTTATTCGGAAGTTATAAATCATGGTAATGATTTATCTAATTTTGAGTTGATGATATCCCAAATATTAAAGGATCACCTATATGGAAATTTCAATGGTGGAAACTATTGTCGATAATGTCATTATTACTTATACCATTTTGGTAAACCATAAGTTTCTTTATCCTGCAAAATGGCAAAAACCAAGTGTGAAATATAAGGTTTAGAAAGAGCGTCTCATTTTATGACTCCAGAAGAGGTCTATCTTGTTATTGGAAAGAACAATATATTAAATGAGTAACACTCTATGTTTACAAGTTCAGGACAAACTTGTTGATCGTTTGAAAAGATATTCGACAAATTGGTTATCATGCAGAATTCATGAATGAGGAAAATATCGAATATCTATCTAAAAGTCCATAGGAAACTTCGCACACTAGGTATATATGACAACCCATTGAATCATATAATATTTCTAACCAGAAGTTAGTTGATGGCAAAAATATTTCTTTGTGGCAAAAAAAAAATGAATTCGATCACCTAAGTGAAGTAATGATGTGCATGATCATTATAAATTCACTCAAACACCTACTAAAGGACCGGAGGATCCTAGGACATGGAGTCCTTGTCTTAGAGTGATCGTAAATACACGAAATCGCGTTTTACATCAATTAATATACACCAGATGTGTGTCAAAGTGTTGTAAAAGGATGAAGCTATGTTATTATACATCGGTTAGTCACCAGGTCCGGCGTATAATGTTTGGCGTGTCAAAAAGGGAACCGTTGTATATAGTATATACATCGGGCATTCAATAACCCATGTATAAACGTCATGTTTTCAATTTTACAACGAAAATAAGAATCGATGTGTATACTATATACGTCGTAAATTGTGAACCCATGTATAAATAACATATTTTTTTATTACAATTATATATAAAATATATTTATGGTACCTATGTTGTAATTTTTTTATATAAATATAATTACTGCTTTTTTTTTCTTATTTGAATTTCTCAACCATACCCGTGCCTTTTACAGCCTTGAATATATATCAAATAATTAACTTTAAAATTTCTAAAATATGAAAAAATTATGTACACAATTAGACCTGTCAACTGGGTCGGGTTGGTCGGGTTCGGGTTCGGGTCAAATCGGGTTCAGGTCGATCGGGTTGGTAAAATTTTCGGGTCGGGCAGGTTCGGGTTGACCCGACGAGTCGAACATGTCCTTTTTTTATGATTATTATTATGATTTTTAACTTTAATAAAATAATTATAATAAAATAATTAATATTATATTATTATTTATAAAAGTATATTAAAATATTTAACATAAATGAAATAAAATATACAAAATAAAGGGGACCCACGAGCTCGAATTTGCGTTCGGGTCGAGTCGGGTTCGGGTTCGGGTCCTTTTTGATCCAGTGACATTCGGGCCGAATTCGGATCCTTTCGAGTCGGATCAGGTCGGGTTTTCGAATTGGGTCGGTTTTTGACAGGTCTATCAATACATCTATATCTATACTTAATATAAAAGACTAACCACCTCAAATAAACAGTGCCCAACACATGCCTCTCACGTGACTGCTGAAACTTATACTCTTCCACGCCTCTCCTATCTCGTCTCCCACACCATCCTTCATTCCTTCCATCCACAACCCGTCTCCATCCTCATCGTCCTTCCATGCCTCTCCTATCTCTTCTCCCACACCGATGCTTCGCACAGATCTCCTCCTTCCCACTGAAACCTGTCTCCATCCTCATCGTCCAACTCCTGCTCTGATCGTCCTCTTCCTATCTCTCTCTTTCTTCTTCTCTCTCTCTCTCCCTCCGTGTTCACGAAGGTAACTGGAAATTGATCCTTTGTTTTTGCTTTTTGCGTTTTCGCTTTTTTAATTCACGCCATTGAATTTGCTCTGCATTTGCTGTCTTTTTTCTAGACAGATGAAATTGAACTGAATTTTGTTCAATCATAGGGTTTCGACGCGAAATTAGGGTTTTTGTTGTGGTTTGATTAGCTACTTTGGGTCGGATAATGGACATTATCGTCGCTTGACTATTCGAAGGAGGAAATCATGAGAGGATTGATTGGTTCGTCGCTCAACCCTTTCGCGGCCAGACACCATCTCTCTACTTCATCGTTAGTCTTTCTACTCTTCTTTCTTTGATCTTTGCAATTGGTTTAATCTCCTGATGCTTGCATATAATTGTTAGATGAAATTCAAATTGGAGATATATAAATTTATTCCTTTAGTCTCTTTCGATCTTCGGTCGGTTATTTTTAAAATTCTCGAAAATTGTCAAACCAAATATCATCATGATCATCACGATTGGAATAGTTCATCCACTGCTTTGCTTTTCGTCCTGAATTTTGATGTTATTCAACGTGCACCAGTAAAATCTCCTAAAATGCATACTCGGATTCGCACTTGTTTTATGGTCATCACGATCATGGAACAATTAGTTGAAGTATCTCTCCACTATATAAGAATGGTATCTCTATTAATCATCTCTGTACACCACTACTGTATCTCTCTTTATCTCTTTCTCTCTGGATTTGAAGTTTGTGGAGGAAGAGAGAGAATAGAGAGTAAGAAGCCACGGATTTCAGTCCAACGAAGGCCCTGAACATTGAGAAGAAGCGTAGGTTCCGATCAATGGAGCTGATCGACGTTGACTTGAAGGAGAAGTTGTCGTTGGAGCCGGAGGGGGCGGAGTATGGGAAGCTGGAGAATGGGTTCACGTATTATGTTCGACAAAATGCCAAGCCGAAGATGAGAGCTACTTTTGCACTTGCTGTCAAAGCTGGGTATGATACTCTAATTTATTATTTTAAGGTTTTTGACTATCTCATCTGTAAATTTAAAAAATGCAGAAATTGACCTTTGTCATAATTTTTTATTAGGGAAAAAAAAGTTGCCCAATAATGTAAAAACAACCACCCTTTGTCTGGTTTTAAACCTGGATAACATGAAGCATGTAAGTAATCAACATTGGCTTTGAATATTTTGATTGTTGATTAAGAATGAGTTTATTGTATACTAATCGCTAATTAAAAAGAAAGAGCTATCTTGCTAAGGCCTAACAAGGTGATATTTGGGTGATTATTAGTATATTTGTGCATGAAGTTTAAACCTCCAAAGTGTTAGGAGGAGATGGAGCTGGGTGATTGTTGTTGTTGCAGCTCAGTTTTGGAATAAGAGAATGAGCGTGGAGTAGCGTATATCGTGGAGCATCATGCATTCAGCGCCACAAAGAGTTGCACAAATCATGAGATTGTCAAATTCCTGGAAAGCATAGGTGCAAGCTTTGGTGTTTGTGGGAATGCGTACACGAGCTGTGACGAGACTCTTTACGAGCTCTTTGTTCCCATTGATGATCCTCAGTTGCTCTCCAAGGCCATTTCCATTTTGGCTGAGTTCAGCTCAGAGGTTAGTGAAATGCTAAAAACACAACACATTAGGTACCTGTCTGTATAATGAGTTTGTGCCAAAACTCCTTGCAATGAGTAATTTATTAAGTATCAGCTCAGATTTACACAGTGTACTTAACTAGAATTACTGCTATAAATCTCCTAGGTTGTGTAAATACAAGTGTGCATAGATTTCTTTCATGTGTTGTACGAACTAGTTATTTTAAACAAAAATGAGGTGATTGCAGGCTGATCAATCACAGTTTTTTTGCTGCATGATTCTGATGAAATATTACTAGTGCTATTAAAGCGTGAAGATAAAAATGTAAAATTTCCTGATTTTTTGTTGGATGAAGCTTCTACTGCTAATGTCTTGAATTTATGTTGAATATTTTAATAAAGTAAAAAAGTGTATTCATATTAAATTGCAATCTCATTTTCATAAAGTTCGTTGATGGTAGCCTTATGGAGTTATGAGCAATTGGGTATCCACATGCCTAAATAGACTTTTATTATGAAACGGTGCAATTATGATTTATTAGTACAATACCATTGTGCCTCCTTCTAAGGAAAAAAAAAAGATCAGGCTTCCCTAGATACTGGATTGTGGATATTATGTGTTGTGATATATGCGAAAGATTGTTGCAGTTCAAAATACAAATTCAATTCCGGAAGGAGTATTATCTCTAACTTTTCTTCAATATTAATGATTGCATATTCTAAGGACTGTTGTTCCATCCATATGTTATATTATTCGTGTTTAATTTTGTAGTACTATAATAAACGCCAACATCCATATTCCTCAAAGGAAATTGATCAAATCCGTGTAGAGTGGTTGTAGTACTTCATTAACATTTCTAATGAAGAGGTATTCCCTTTGACTTTTAATTTATGTGACGTGTATTTCTTTGTTTGTCAATTTTCAAAAATTAACTATACATGAACTAGTAAATTGATGTATGATTTATGTGTGTCAGGTTGTAGCTTAAATGACAATATACATCAATTGTAGAATCATGGTTGACATGGAGATATTGATTACAGGTCAAGTGAAGCACAAACCATATTAAAACTTTTGTTCCTCTAGAAAAAAGTATTTCATTCGGCAATCTCTGTTTACAACATTTTGTTGTCTTTTCACTAGTTACTTATTGACAATGCAAAAGTTTAGTTTTATTGGATGATGTAGATATTATTGTCCATTGAACATATGATATTTTGATCTTATCTAATACCTTTGGATAATCTATTGTCCGTTTAAGATCAGCTTGTTAATTGGTATGTCATTTTACACTTGTTGACACTTGAATTGTACAGGAAATTGGTAATGCGAATTGTACATGAAATTGGCATTGTGAATTAACAAGAATTTGTCCATTAAAAAAAAAAAGCTTTATACACTGGTTATATAAAACCTATGTATATATGTAAGGGCCGGCCTAGCAAATTACACGTGGTAATGATATGTTTATACAACGGTTGTAAATTGATGTATTAAGTGTCTTCCCCTTGGTGCGCCAATGGTTATTACACGAGTTTATTGAGTTTTATACACCGTGTATCAAATCGATGTATATAACATTTTACACGTGTTGTATCGTCTTTAGACATCGGTTCTCGACCGATGTATATACCCTCCCCCGAGTCTGCATTTCTAATTACACTGGTTTTAATGGACATTATACATCGGTTCACAACCGATGTATAATACTCTATTACATCGGTTGCGTTTTAATACATCACTAACCTGTACACCGGTTAAAAACCGATGTGTAATGTGTTACACGCCCGGTGTAAAACGCCATTTTTGTTCCAGAAGAAACAATTTGACACGTGGTTTAAGTGTTCAAATTCATTTAGTTAAACGAATTTGGGATAAGAATTAGCACTTAGAATTTCTGTGAAATTGTGCTAAACTAATGGTTATACCATACCATCAACAACTCTATGAGAGTATTAAGACTCAATATTTTGACAATGTAGAGATCGCTATATACTCCCGAAGAGTTTTCATGATCATCTGTCAATTTTGTACTATGGTAGTAGTACATATTTTAAGGCATCTATTTTTATTCGGAAGTTATAAATCATGGTAATGATTTATCTAATTTTGAGTTGATGATATCCCAAATATTAAAGGATCACCTATATAAAAATTTCAATGGTGGAAACTATTGTCGATAATGTCATTATTACTTATACCATTTTGGTAAACCAGAAGTTTCTTTATCCTGCAAAATGACAAAAACCAAGTGTGAAATATAAGATTTAGAAAGAGCGTCTCATTTTATGACTCCAGAAGAGGTCTATCTTGTTATTGGAAAGAACAATATATTAAATGAGTAACACTCTATGTTTACAAGTTCAGGACAAACTTGTTGATCGTTTGAAAAGATATTCGACAAATTGGTTATCATGCAGAATTCATGAATGAGGAAAATATCGAATATCTATCTAAAAGTCCATAGGAAACTTCGCACACTAGGTATATATGACAACCCATTGAATCATATAATATTTCTAACCAGAAGTTAGTTGATGGCAAAAATATTTCTTTGTGGCAAAAAAAATAAAAAATGAATTCGATCACCTAAGTGAAGTAATGATGTGCAGGATCATTATAAATTCACTCAAACACCTACTAAAGGACCGGAGGATCCTAGGACATGGAGTCCTTGTCTTAGAGTGATCGTAAATACACGACTTGTTTTCTTGGTAACAATGTCGATTATGTAAAGAGTAAATGCATAGTCTCCTTGTTTCTTGACATATTCAAGAATACATATGAGGACAAATAACACCGTCATATGGACCAATGTTAATTGTTCATATATTTTATGATGTTGATAGATGCATCAACACATTGGTCACACAAAACATAAAGTGGGAGAAATAAATCAATCATGTAGTGTAACGGTCGAGCATTGGGTAGCTCACACTATTTAATAGGACGACATGGTACAGTCGTTATTTATATGGTCATCAATCATAGCTGAGTTAAAGCTAATACATCAAACAATCTAGAAGAATCGTTGACCATAAGGGGTCATATAAAATTTGAATGTTGAGAATTAAGTTTGACTTTGACTGACCATGATATATTCCCCTAATTGAAACTTATCTCCAGAAGAGAACTGAAAGTATATAGATATGCGGTGTACGTCCAATTCTCACCCTAAATGAACTAAATTAATGCCACAAGGAAAGTTGGGATTCTACGAGGGCAGGAGTCCCTATAGATTATTGAATACCTAGAGCTTATATTGGGTGATCGCTCGGTATCAAGATTATCATTTTGAAGAGATAAAATCCCAACTTTAGGGGGAGCGGAAAATGAAACTAATATGTATAAGAAATTGCAAGGAATGCAAATTCTCGATAATTTTATATCGTTGGTTAAACGAACATGAACCAGAAGTTCAACGGATCGTATACATGATGATATAGCTAGGATGCTATAAATTGTATTTACAAGTGACGGAGTCACATATACCAACTGAAATGCCTAGCTCATTTGGAGGTTCTTATAGTAACTACAGACCAATTCACTACAAGGGAGTCTTAATTACGCTAGAAGCGTGGGAGACTATTAGACTATATCTAAAGCTCATTTTTTCTGAAGAGGAATGATATATTGCAGCTTAACAAGCTGTTAATTGTTGACACGTGACGTTTCTTGAGATAAGTTCTTCAAGAAAATCGTATCTCAGATTACACATCATAAACAAGGACTTTAAAGGACAAGTACGAAATTTTTGCTAAATCCATTTCGGAAGGACTCGAAATGCGCTTATCCTGAATGATGTTGTTTGAATAAGTATTTGCACCAGAAGTGACATACGAGAAGGTTAATGATTCTTGATCAATGGAAATACGTCGACAATGATGATTGGTAGAGCTTAGAAAGACGATTCAAGCAAAGTTAAATTTTTTAGGCTGATACTATATGCACGACGAATTTTTGCTGTGCGCGCGACATTCTGTACGCTAGGAAATGGTGTACGCCATTTCCTAGCATACAGATTAAAATATGCATAAATAATAAGGTTATATGTATTTTGATTTTTTTTTTAAAAAATAAGTATAAATCTGTACGCCATAATCTGGCGTACAGATTTATACTTAAAAAAAATATATATATATATATATATATATAATCTGTACGCCAGAATCTGGCGTACAGATATTAAAAAAAAAATTAAACACTTTTTTAATAAAAAAAAGTTTTTAAACATTTTTGTAATAAAAACATTTTTAAAACATTTTTTTTAAAAAAAAGTTTTTAATCATGTAGAGAATTTCAATACGAGTCCGTACATATAAAATTCGCCCAAAACGGACATCGTTTGCCCCTCCAAAAGCCCAAAACACGAAGCCTTCCTACCCATTTATTTTTATTTGGTGCCCGACATATAGCGCATTGTAGTGAAATTTTTTGAATTTTTCTACTATAATTTTGTATAAAATTTTAATATGCGTCCGTACATATAAAATTCATTCAAAACGGATATCGTTTTCCCCTCCAAAAAGCCCCTCCATTAAACCCCTCTTTTGAGTTAGGGCTTAAAGATGAGGCTTAAATGGAGGTTTTTTGAGTTTAAGCCTCCATTTAAGCCACAACTCAAAAGAGGGTTTAATAGAGAGGCTTTTGATCCCAAATTATATTTATATTAAATTATAATTATTTCATTATATTAAGTTATTAAAATATCATTTATATTAAATTACTAAATATACCCTTTATATTAAATTATAAAAAAATTGATTTTATATTAAATTTCAATTATATGTTGCATTTTAGGTGAATTGAAAGAAAGGAAAAAAATCGCGGGCGCGGCCTTGGAAGAACTCAGCTAAGATGCCAAGAAGCAAAGCCGCGATCGTATATAAGTGTAACTATATGAAATATAATAAAATACTATAGTATATATAAGTGTAACTATGTGAAATATAATGAAATGATATAGTATATAAGTCTAAGTATACTATATTTAATGAAATACATTAGTATATAAGTGTTACTATATGAAATATAATGAAATACTATAGTATATAAGTCTAAGTATACTAGATCTAATGAAATACTATAATACATCAGTGTAACTATAGGAAATATAATGAAATACTATGGTACATCAGTGTAACTATATGAAATATAATGAAATACTATAGTATATAAGTGTAACTATATGAAATTTAATGAAATACTATGATACATAAGTGTAACTATATGAAATATAATGAAATACTATGGTACATAAGTGTAACTATATGAAATATAATGAAATACTATGGTATATAAGTGTAACGATATGAAATTTAATGAAATACTATAGTATATAAGTGTAAGTATACTAGATCTAATGAAATACTATAATACATAAGTGTAATTATATGAAATATAATGAAATACTATGGTACATAAGTGTAACTATATGAAATATAATGAAATACTATAGTATATAAGTGTAACTATATGAAATTTAATGAAATACTATAGTATATAAGTCTAAGTATACTAGATCTAATGAAATACTATAATACATAAGTGTAACTATATGAAATATAATGAAATACTATGGTACATAAGTGTAACGATATGAAATATAATGAAATACTATAGTATATAAGTGTAACTATATGAAATTTAATGAAATACTATAATATATAAGTGTAACTATATGAAATTTAATGAAATACTATAGTATATAAGTGTAACTATATGAAATGTAATGAAATACTATGGTATATAAGTGTAACTATATGAAATATAATGAAATACTATGATACATAAGTGTAACTATATGAAATATAATAAAATACTATAGTATATAAGTCTAAGTATACTAGATCTAATGAAATACTATGGTACATAAGTGTAACTATATGAAATATAATGAAATACTATAGTATATAAGTGTAACTATATGAAATTTAATGAAATATTATAGTATATAAGTCTATGTATACTAGATCTAATGAAATAATATGGTACATAAGTGTAACTATATGAAATATAATGAAATACTATGGTATATAAGTGTAACTATATGAAATTTAATGAAATACTATAGTATATAAGTCTATGTATACTAGATCTAATGAAATACTATGGTACATAAGTGTAACTATATGAAATATAATGAAATACTATGATACATAAGTGTAACTATATGAAATATAATGAAATACTATAGTATATAAGTCTAAGTATACTAGATCTAATGAAATACTATGGTACATAAGTATAACTATATGAAATATAATGAAATACTATAGTATATAAGTATAATTATATGAAATTTAATGAAATACTATAGTATATAAGTCTATGTATACTAGATCTAATGAAATACTATGGTACATAAGTGTAATTGTATGAAATATAATGAAATACTATGGTATATAAGTGTAACTATATGAAATTTAATGAAATACTATAGTATATAAGTGTAACTATATGAAATTTAATGAAATACTATAGTATATAAGTATAACAATATGAAATATAATGAAATACTATAATATATAATGAAAATACTATAGTATATAATGAAATACTATAGTATATAAGTGTAACTATATGAAATTTAATGAAATACTATAATATATAAGTATAACTATATGAAATATAATGAAATACTATAGTATATATAATGAAAATACTATAGTATATAATGAAATACTATAGTATATAAGTATAACTATATGAAATACTATAATATATTAGTATATTCACATTAAATATAAAGAAAAACTATAGTATATAAGTATTTCCTTAAATTTCATATAATTACAATTATATACTATAGTATTTCATTATATACTATAGTATTTTCATTATATAGTATAGTATTTCATTATATTTCATATAGTTATACTTATATACTATAGTATTTCATTAAATTTTATATAGTTACACTTATATACCATAGTATTTCATTAAATTTCATATAGTTACACTTATGTACCATAGTATTTCATTATATTTCATATAGTTACACTTATGTATCATAGTATTTCATTAAATTTCATATAGTTACACTTATATACTATAGTATTTCATTATATTTCATATAGTTACACTTATGTACCATAGTATTTTATTATATTTCCTATAGTTACACTTATGTATTATAGTATTTCATTAGATCTAGTATACTTAGACTTATATACTATAGTATTTCATTATATTTCATATAGTAACACTTATATACTATAGTATTTCATTAAATCTAGTATACTTAGACTTATATCTATATCATTTCATTATATTTCACATAGTTACACTTATATATACTATAGTATTTTATTATATTTCATATAGTTACACTTATATACGATCGCGACTTTGCTTCTTGGCATCTTAGCTGAGTTCTTCAAAGGCCGCGCCCGCGGTTTTTTTCCTTTTTTCCAATTCACCTAAAATGCAACATGTAATTGAAATTTAATATAAAATTAATTTTTTTTATAATTTAATATAAAGGGTATATTTATTAATTTAATATAAATGATATTTTGATAACTTAATATAATGACATAATTGTAATTTAATATAAATATAATTTGGAATTAAAAGCCTCTCCATTAAACCCTCTTTTGAGTTGTGGCTTAAATGAAGGCTTAAACTCAAAAAGCCTCCATTTAAGCCCCATCTTTAAGCCCTAATTCAAAAGAGGGATTTAATGGAGGGGCTTTTTGGAGGGGAAAACGATATCCGTTTTGAATGAATTTTATATGTACGGACACGTATTAAAATTATAGTAGAAAAATTCAAAAAATTTCACTACAATGCGCTATATGTCGGGCACCAAATAAAAATAAATGGGTAGGAAGGCTTCGTGTTTTGGGCTTTTGGAGGGGCAAACGATGTCCGTTTTGGGCGAATTTTATATATACGGACTCGTATTGAAATTCTCTACATGATTAAAAACTTTTTTTTATTTAAAAAATGTTTTAAAATTTTTTTTTATTACAAAGATGTTTAAAAACTTTTTTTTATTAAAAAAATGTTTTTTATTTTATTTTATTTTATTTTATTTTATTTTAATAATCTAATCTGGCGTACAGATTATATATATATATATATATTTTTTTAAGTATAAATCTGTACGCCAGATTATGGCGTACAAATTTATACTTATTTAAAAAAAAAAAAAATTCAAAATACATATAACCTTATTATTTATGCATATTTTAATCTGTACGCTAGAAAATGACGTACGTCATTTCCTAGCGTACATAATGTCGCACGCACATCAAAAATTCATCGTGCATATAGTGGCCTCGATTTTTTATATTAAAAGTGATATGTTTTGGACCAGTTACATATGTAAATCATTAATTTGGAAATGGTTATCTGTATTGGTTTGTATTTATATTTTTGATACAAGTATGTACATGCAAGTTCTTGAAGAATCGAGATTTATGTGCAAATGGAGATATATGAAGGTCATGCATCACTCCACACTCAATCATTTACATATTGACGATTCAGTCAAGCAATGTTAAATTGAGGGGGAGAATGTACACTTATGAGCTTTGAGTCGAAAGGAGGATCAGTTCAGCCGATTCAGTCAAGCAATGTTAAATTGAGGGGGAGAATTACAACTGTACTCTTTTTTTCCTTAGTCTTGATTTTTATCCCATTGGGTTTTTTCAGACAAAGTTTTTAACGAGACAGTTAGTGATGTACATCCAAGAGGGAGTGTTATAATATTATGTATTTGGATGTACATAAGATAAATCCCATATAAATCCTAGAATTGGCTTATGGACCAAACATTATAAACCCTATATATATCCTCATTAAAAATCTAATAATACACAAATTTACTCTCTTCTCTTCTCTCAACTTTACTTGTTTTTTCTTAGTTTATAACAATATATTAATTTCTCTTATTTTTTCATCCTCTTTCCCCCTTCAAATACTAACTTCCAAACAAAGGTAAGTCGTACTCTTCCCCGCCGCAAGTCGAAATCTAAACCAACCCCCATTAGAGGATAAAACACCGGCCTCTCTCCCAAGCGGTGTTGTAGACCTCCCTTTCACGCGCAACCATGTAGGTGGTGTCGATGGTAGAGGTCCCGATCCGCGTTGGAAAGATGTCGTCTAGTCGAAGTAGGTGAACGGGGCACAGAACTCTCTGGATTTGGAGTTATTGAGGACGGCGACTGGCTCGACAGATTCACCGCCGTTGAGCGTGTAGAGGCGGAGGAGGCGAGCAGAGAGGAACATGAAGGATGCTGATTAAACACGAGCTTCCTCGGATGGTAGGGGTGGGAGAAGGAAAGAGATGGATTGGGGGTTTAGGGTTTCGTCGTCGAATGTGTAACTGGTTTTTGAACTCCTTTGTGAAGCTTCTGACCACGAAGTACGTGCAGTCGGCGCGACGGTGGAGGTGGCCAGCTATGGCGGAGGAGAAGGACATGGCGTAGAGAAGGCAGGGAGACTAGTAGGTGACCAAACTCTCATTTCGAAGGTGCGATTCTTGAGTCGAATTTTCATTTTTTTCTGGTGGAATTGTTTGATTTGTTACTGTTGCTGAAACATTATACTAAGCAGCTTGTGTATGTTACACTTACTTTATTCATTGTGCTTCAGATTGGAGTATGACAATGTTGAAAGCTAGAATCGAATCCACCACCCATTTTACTTGGTTTAGCATTGTTAAAAGCTGAGAAGTGTTGATTTTTAACATTATTAAGGGTATCCTACAGTTCTTAATACTAGTGAAAAATATATTTATAGTAGTTAATCACTTCTTAGTGAAAAAAACAATGTTTACATGAACATATAATACTTTCCTTGACAAGGATTCTTATTTCTTGTCTGGCATATAGAGCAATGCATAAGTATTATGTTTCTTTTCACAAACTGCATGCTAATTCAAATTTTGGAACATTAAGCCGAATGTACAGTGATATTTGTGTAGTTTGAACATCTATAGATACTATCATGACATTTATATAGTTTGACCGTATATTGATACTATAATCATGAAATTTATGTAGTTTGAATTTGTATTGATACTGTCATCGGTCATGACATAGCTAATAAACAATTTGAGATGGCTACGTAGCACATGTAACCAAGTGTAAAAGCATCAGGAAAGATAAAATCTATTTGTCCCTTTGATATGTAAAGATATGGATTTTTAATGTGCAAATCACATAGCAAGCAGAATTACTATGCATACAAATGATTACTTCTTTTTATTAATGTAGAATTGTCCATATTGCAAGATGATGATAAATTGCAGTCAAAGGGCTTTCTATTGAAGAAATTTCAGCCTGAAGTGATTTGGTCCTTGCGCTTCCTAAAAGAATTCGGTCCATAACGGATGGGGATCCAGCTGGACCAAAAACTATTGGGGGATGGGCTTCTCGTGTTCGTACAGGAGGAATTCAGTTTGATTCAGGTGATAGCTAATCTAGTAAGATGAGGATGGAACTCTGCCTTGGGTGTTAATTACAAAACTCTTTTTCTTTTTCTTTTGATTTTTGATAGATGGAAAAAATTGATGACGAATACTTCCAAGAGAGTGCTAAATTACGTCACTTCAGGCAAGAGTATGAAATGCGAAAAATGAGACAGGTGAGTTGTATTTAGATTGTTTTCTAATTTGGAAGTCGATTAGTTGCTTATTATGCTTATTTTACTCAGAATTTTGGGATCTGATGCTTACTTTTTTGTAAAGGATGAAGGACTAGACATGATATCAAAAGAATTGGAGATTCTAAAAACATGGCAGAGATGCACTAAGAGATGACCTTGAAGGAGTTTAATACAACGAGAGAACTAGTTGAACTTGTTAGTAATATAGGGGTTGGATCTTTGTACCAGACTCCTGTAGTCACCCTGCCATTCCTCTCTCCATATTCTGCTGTTGTAGCTTTCTGTGAAGGAGTTTTGAAGTACGCCACTGCATGAGATGCACTAAGAGATGACCTTGCAGCGCAAAAAGCTACCATGACCCTTGAAGGAGTTTTGTTTTCCATCCCTTTCGTCACTCCTATATCTGCACGATTCTTGCTTTAAGGATTCCTTCGGTAACAACACTACTTAGGAAATGGCTGTCGTACTTGTTGGTTGATTCTGCATTGATATTTTGGTAATACAATGAGAACCAGATACCAATTGCCACATTAGCTCTTTGTTTACTTGTGTTGAACTGGATGCTGTAGTTTGGTTCTCTACACTTCATTGATATTTGTTGTTGCTTGTTAAGTCTTCTGCAAAATACTCCCATAATTTGTAATGCCTCTGTGTTCCATTGAGGAACTGGTTCCTTGGAAAAAAATCAATTATTTTTTGTTGATTAATCCGTTCAAATGCTTCTTTTCATGGATCAAACAACATACATCTTATTGTTGGGTGACAAATACAGGATGATAGGTACATACCAAATCACTCAGTTCTGGAGCTCCAGAAGGCTTGGTCGGGTTCATAAGTGAGATGGGTAATCAGCGGGCACGTCTCCTCCATCCTCCTCCACAGTGGCGAATTCTACAGGGCAATCATGGACGGTCTCAACCGATTGAATTGGAAGGAATCTCCTTAGGTGATGCCACTGTGCAAACTTACCATATGTAACCTTTTCTTCTCCCAATCCATGTACATTCATATGACATTCCAATCTTGACTTGTAGATACCACAAAGGGGAGATGAAATTGAAACCCCTCTCATCCTGGTGTTTACTCTTTTTCCTTACTTCCCCCGATTGTATGATTGGCTTATGAACTTCTTGTTGAGACGAAATTGTTGTTGATTCTTTTCCATGAACCTGTTTGGGTCTCATTTGGGTTCATATCATCTCCATTATTGAATAGCCATGTTTCTGGATTGGGCTTGGATGCTACATATTGGTCCACATTTGTGTACAGAAAGATGATTCAGAATGAAGCATGATAAACACACAAAGATGTACATTTCATTACTATTGAACATTTGATGGCATCTACTATGAAATCCAGGCTACAGAAATGGATTAATGTACATTTCATTACTATTGAACATTTAACAGGTTCAACTAGCTCCTAATGCATGCTCAAGAGAGAACTAGACGGCATCCACTACGATATCTAGGCTACTTACCCTACAGAAATGGATCTTGATGTCATCAGGGAACATGCACATTAGTTTTCTGGCTTTGGATAGAAGAGAGAGTAGTGCAGGAACCCTATATTACTAACAGGTTCAACTAGCTCCTCAAATCTATTTTATTTTGCTTAAATAAATGACATCTTGTGAAGGTGGTAGCATTGTTGCTAATCTCGTCTTGACATACTATGTTATGTGTATACTCTCTTCTCATAGCAATATAAATTATATACATATTTCAGTTCAATACAGCATTGAAACTTTGATTAATTGCACCCCAAAACCTAGGTTCCGCTTTTTTCCGTCTAGATACAGTAGTATGGTAGTGGCGCCCAATAAAATCTCGACGCTTAAAACAGTCACAATTATCTAGAGGGCTTTGAGAGACAAATCTCGACGCTTGTAGGCGTCTGAAATGTAGCGTCAGTGTGCAACTCTCGACGCTTGTAAGCGTCGGTAAGCGACTAGACTGCGTGATTTCTCCCCTACAAGAAGCGTCGTGAATGCATCCTCGACGCAAACAAGCGTCGAGATTGGCGACGCAAAAAAGCGTCAACCAATCTCGACATTGAAATTCTCGACGTTTTTATAAAGCGTCGAGAATGAAAAAGGCGACGCTTTTAAGCGTCGAAAAACGTTTAAAAAAGCGTCTAAAAACGACATGTTTTCTAGTAGTGTTAGTTGTGCTTGGGGCTGCCGTCGCAATCCCCAGAACCCCCAAGTTTCACTCATTGTGCTTGGGGCTACTATCGCAATTTTGTTAAGCTGACGAGAACCCTCGCACGTTGCCTGAGGTTGTCGCCATGCTATTATCGCGATATTAATATGCTATTGTAAGTGATGTGACTATGTCCCATCATGGAAGCCTTGGCACCCCAGTCGCCGCAGCGGCCGCCACTCCTATGCCATCCTCGGCACGATGCAAGTCACCTAAGGCCTCCAAAGACTTCCTTAGTCATGAAGAGTTGAACCAGCCCAAGTGTGCCACATAAGCTTTGCCAAGGGTGGAAGATGGCCGCACCTCATTGCCCGTTCCTAGCACCCCCACAGCTCCATCGACCACTCCAGATGTTGGCCTCCACACCTAAGGTCCACAACACTCCTCAAGCCCTATAAAGGGCCCTCACTCAGGGTTGTCCGGTGAAAGTCCTAAGGAGCATCATCAATGCCGCTCACCTTCCTCCACGCGCGGTGACGCTAGGGTTTCACCCTTGGACTTGGATGATGAGCTGCCACCCGGGGTTATCACACGTGCACGAGCCAAAGAACTTGAAGTCAAGCTCAAGAGGGGACTCCTAAGCCTTGAAGCACCGAGCCATGATCAATTTGACTCGATGACTTTGCTCATGACGCGTCGGGCCGCATAGAAGACAAATCGCCAAGCGCGTCTCAAGCCTCCTCAAGATATTCAAAGGTTGCGTCTTCTAATTTTACTTCCAGCTTATTATATGCATTTTAAAATACTTTTAAGACTCCTTTAAATGTTGGATAAGCTTGGGAGGAGAAGAGTTTGGAGTTAATTTTTGTTGGTCATGTGAAGGGTTGGTCGTGTAGCTCCTTTGAGGCCTTTATAAGGCCGTGTTCTCTGCCTTGTAAAATCATCTTCCAACTTAATAAAACATCTCAAGAAAAGCTCTGTTTTCCCTTGAAAACTCCAGCAAGAAATCAGTTCATGTGTAGGATCGAACAACCCCTTTGAACTTCTACTTTGGGTGTGTTATCCCTTCGCTTTAGATCAATTTGTTCTTCCTTTGGTGGTGCGTTGTATCCACTCAAGAACGTTCACTTATCCCCTCTTCTACCCCAGCAAATCAATATCCCTTCATCCATTCCATCTTTCCTATCATTCCCTTCGAAATTCTCTTAAAAGACCCCATCATAGCAAGTCCTTGGGTTCCTCTTGTTTGGTTGCATCCCTTGGCGTTTTCCTTGCACCGAGGATGAAGAGATTGTTGATCCTATCATGTGGTATCAGAGCCACACAAGGTTAACCCTTGGCGTTTTCCTCTTGTTTGGTTGCATCCCTTTCGTGCCTTGATGCGTCAAGTTGTTGAATTTGCAGTTGTGTTGGTCGTGTTTTTTTTTTATTGCTGGAAACACTTCTGAATTTTGTTCCTTCCAAAGGTTGAAGACAACCCCTTAATTACCCAAAACCGCCACCCTTTTAATGGTGTCACCCGCCAAACCTCTTGGCTTCACCTTCCCTTTTTAACTAGCCTTAGTTACTAGCTTGTCTTTTATGATTTTTCTTGCTGCAATTAATTTGTTGGCTTGTGGAATTCTTGTGATCAAACTGAACCAATCAAGCAGTAAGGATATGAGAAAGGCCTTGATTCTCACGTTCTACTTTTTATTTTGTTTTGCTCTTGTAATCGGTTGCAGCTATGAAAAAAAGGAGACGTTGATCTTATTGTTCCAAGTTGTGACCAAAGTTTCTAGCTGAGTTAAACTCGAGAAAAAAGGGCCAAGAGCCAGAAAAAGGTGAGTAAACAAATTGTAATCTAAACAAGCGCGAGAAAGAGTGGCGAAGCCAGAAATAAACGAGCCAAGTGAGCTTGAGAGGTCAAGTGCTTAGTAGCTTCCTTAACACTTGTGTTGGTTCATGTTTGGTCAAGGAGTTATCACAAGTTCATTCAAGTTTTTGTGGCTTGTTTTTGCTTGATCGAGTCTACCCTAAGCTACCCTAAAACTTGAAACTTGTAACCTGAATTTTGTGAAACCTTACAATCAAATTTTGGCACTTGTTGGTTCACGGTTCCATTGGTTGATTGCTTTCTCTTTAGTTCTTGTGCTTGGTATTTGTTTTGGTTGCTAACTTGCAAGGGGAGTACCATGGATCCCTCCGACAAGCAAAATGGAATTACCATAAATGATCCTACACCCACCCCACCAGTCACTATGGAGACACTCCTAAAAGCCTTCCAAACAAGCAACAAGAGCATGTGCGGCAACAAATCCAAGAAGTGAAGGCAGAGACCGCCGCCTTCATGCAAAGTATGGAGGCCATGATAGAGCACTGGCCAGCGAGAAGAAGGCGGTTCCATGCACTCACCACGCCATGAAGGAGACCATCTCGGAGCCATGCCGAATGCCTTCTCTAGGATGGCCCTCAATGAGGAATATACCACATCCCAAGCTCCTCATGTTGCCACCACTCGCCAAGAACAAGGTTTGGGTGATGATCACTTGTCTAATGTCAATTCATACCCCCATATTCGCACTAACTATGCAGGTATTGGCGCAAGAATTGCCCCGCCACGACCCTTCTTTAGGTTGGCTCCCTTGCCAAGAAGAGAAGGAGGAGCGTGTGTATGGGGGATATCCGACCATTGAGACTTGGGGAGAGCTCAATGCTGCCATGATAGCTCATTTTGTGCCAGATGACTACTTGACACACATCCATGTCAAGCTTGAGCGTATCAAGCAAGGTCCAAGAAGCCTGGATGAGTTTTATAAGGAACTTAGAACTCTTTGTTGGTGGCTTGAATTCTGATTTGGCTAACCTTGTAGAGAACCAACGGTTTGTTAGGGGCAAACCAATTGAAGAAGCCCTCCATTATGTCAACCATGTGTATGGCAACTTGCATAAGAAGAGAACTAGCTCAAGCTCACGTCCATGGCCCACATCAAGCTCAAGCTTCACTAATGCTCAACCTAGGCGTCAATAGCCAAGAGTGGAGCCTTACAAGAGGCAACAAAAGAAGGAAGTGCCACCACCACTGCCTAGGAAGGAAGGGGAATCCCGCATTAGGGATTTGAAGTGCTTTAAGTGTCTAGGCCGTGGACACTTTGCCAAGGACTGCCCAACCAAGAAACAAGTGTTGCTTAACACTCATGGAGAATATGAGTCTGAAGATGTGCCCTTGGAGGAGGCCGTGAAGGAAGAAGGCGAAGAAGAGGAGGAGCTCCATCTAGAGGCTGCTATGGGAGATTACTTTGTTGTCAAACGCGCCTTGGTTGCCAATGAAGCCCCAAGCATCCCTAATCAATGTGAGACCATATTCCACACAAGCTGCTTCAAGCAAGGTAAGGTTTGTAGTATGATTATAGATGGTGGCTCGTGTTGCAACATAATTGATCAAGAGGTAGTCACCCGCTTTAATCTCTTAACTACACCTCATATTCAACCCTATATATTTTGTTGCCTTAACTCTTCTACTCCTCTCAAAGTCAAAGAAGAGGTTAAATTTTCCATTGGAGGCTATGAGGATGAAGTCCTATGTGATATGTTGCTCATGACTACTTGCCACATCTTGCTTGGGAGGCCGTGACAATTTGATAGGGGTGTCATACACCATGGGGTTACAAATGAATACTCATTCCATTTGAGGGGCAAGCGGATCACCCTCCATCCCTTAGCACCCTATGAAATCATGACTGATCATTTAGAGAGGAAACAAAGGAAACTTGCCAAGGAGAAGGAAGCCACCGCCAAAGGTAAGAAGTTGGCCATCGGGAGCAAAGGGGGCGCATCCAACCATATGCTTCTAGCCAAGCCAATGGAAGTGGTTCACGCCATCCAAGGAAGTAAAGTTTGTTTTGTCCTTATCTTCAAAGATACATTGCTTACTTCCCAAGGGCTATATGATCTCCCTCCTCCTATTCCTCGTCTTTTGCAGGGTTTTGAAGATTTGTTCCAAGAAGAAATTCCTCTTGGGTTGCCACCGATTAGAGGGATAGAACATCAAATTGACTTCATACCCGGGGCATCACTTCCAAATCGAGCTGCCTATAGAGCCAATCCAGAAGAGACAAAGGAGCTTCAAAGGCAAGTGCAAGAGTTACTTGACAAAGGCTATGTGAGGGAAAGCCTTAGTCCATGCGCCGTTCCAGTTATCTTGGTCCCAAAGAAGGATGGGACATGGAGGATGTGTGTTGATTGTCGGGCCATCAACAACATTACCATCAAGTATCGACATCCAATTCCTAGGCTTGACGACATGCTTGATGAGCTGCATGGGGATAGAATTTTCTACAAGATAGATCTCAAAAGTGGCTATCACCAAATAAGGATGAAGGAGGGCGACGAGTGGAAATCCGCCTTCAAAACCAAGTATGGCTTGTATGAGTGGATGGTCATGCCATTTGGGCTCACCAAAGCCCTAAGTACATTCATGAGGTTAATGAATCATGTTCTACGGCCTCTTCTTGGTAAATTTGTGGTAGTTTTCTTTCATGACATCTTAGTATATAGTCACAACCTGCATGAGCATGTCAATCTTCTTAGACAAGTCTTAGAAGCGCTTAGGCGTGAAAAGTTGTATGCTAATTTCAAAAAGTGTCATTTTTGCTCTGATCACGTGATGTTTCTAGGCTTTGTTGTGTGCAGGAAGGCTTGAAAGTTGATGAGGAAAAGGTGAAGGCAATCCAAGAGTGACCAACTCCCACCACCATGACTCAAGTGCGCAATTTTCTTGGATTGGCTAGGTTCTACTGCAGGTTTGTAAGGGATTTTAGCACATTGGCCACACCTCTCACCGAACTCACCAAGAAGAATGTGGTCTTCAAGTGGGAGGCTGCGCAAGAAGAAGCCTTGAAGGCTCTTAAGGAGAAGCTCACGCATGCACCACTCCTAGCCTTGCCAAATTTTGACAAAACCTTTGAGATCGAGTGTGACGCATCCGACATTGGTCTTGGGGGTGTGATTATTCAAGAAGGCAAGCCAATTGCTTACTTTAGTGAAAAGCTAGGAGCAGCTGAGCTGAATTATCCTACATACGACAATGAGTTATTGGCCGTAGTCCGAGTGCTCAAGGTAGGGAATTTGTCATCCATTCGGACCATGAAGAATTGAAGTTCTTGAAAGGGAAAAGCAAACTGAATAAGAGGCATGCCAAATGGGTTAAATTCATCGAGGCTTTTCCCTATGTCATCAAGCATAAGAAGGGGAAAGACAATGTGGTTGTCGATGCACTTTCAAGGCAGTACTCTCTTCTCTCCCTTTTGGATGCTAAATTGCTTGGATTCTCCTTTATGAAAGAACTTTATGCTAGTGATGCAGATTTTTGTGATATCTTTCATGGATGCATGTCCACGGGGAGTAAGGACCAATTCTATTTGCATGAGGGGTTTCTATTCAAAGGGTCTAAGTTATGTGTTCCTAAGGGCTCGTCTAGGAGATTATTGGTTCAGGAAGCCCACGGTGGGGGACTCATGGGACACTTCGGGGTGCTTAAAACCTTGCATACCCTTAAGGAGCATTTTCATTGGCCATGCATGCTTAGGTCAGTTGAGAAATTTTGTGAATCATGTACCACTTGCTTGCATGCTAAGTCTAAAGTCCAGCCCCATGACCTATACACTCCCTTGCCCATTCCTGAAGCCCCTTAGGAGGACATCTCCATGGACTTTGTCCCAGGGGTACCTCGGTCTAAGAGAGGGAGAGATTCCATCTTTGTTGTGGTAGATAGATTCTCAAAAATGGCTCACTTCATTGCTTGCCACAAAACTGATGATGCTTCACATGTTGCTAATCTCTTATTTGATCAAGTTGTGAGGCTACATGGTGTTCCTAGGTCCTTTGTCTCGGACAGAGATGTGAAGTTCTTGAGCTACTTATGGAAGACTATTTGGGCCAGGCTTGGGACAAAACTTCTCTTCTCCACCACTGTCGTCTCCAAACGGATGGACAAACTGAGGTAGTAAATCGAACTCATGGTGCATTGCTTAGGTCTTTGTTGCACACTAACTTGTGCAGGTGGGAAGAATACCTCTCCTTCATAGAGTTTGCATACAATAGGTCGGTTGACTCATCCACCAAACGCACACCCTTTGAGGTGGTGTACGGCCGTAACCCTACCACTCCATTGGACCTCATGCCCTATGCTACCAAGGACCGCGAGAGCAAAGAAGGAGCTGACCATGTTGCAAGGATTCAAAACTTGCACGAGGACACAAGGCTGCAATTGGAGAAAAGAACCTTGCAATACATAAAGCAAGCCAACAAGGGCCGCAAGGAGGTGATCTTTGAGCCAGGAGACCTTGTATGGGTGCATCTAAGGAAAGAGCGCTTCCCCACCCTTCGAAATTCAAAGCTTAAACCTAGAGGAGATGGCCTATTTCAAGTGCTTGAGAGGATCAATGACAATGCCTACAAGTTGGAGCTTCCCCCTACCTATGGTGTCCATGATGTTTTCAACGTTGCGGATTTGGCTGCGTTCGTGGTGGATGACGAAGAAGGTTGTGAAGACCTTGATTCGATGACGAATCCATTTCAAGAGAGGGAGGATTGTAACACCCCCAATTTATACCGGAGATATTACATGCCAGTGACCTCAGACTTTACCGTCCAAAGTCACCCCAGACTTTTCCAGAACAATTAAGCTTAAATACATAACATAATTACATAATAATGGAAAGATTAAACAGCGGAAGACTTTAAATTACACAGCGGAAGACTTTAAAGAGCCAACTTATAACATGGCTAAATTATGAAGATACATTGAAGTAACACTTTAACAATATTAAAACACTTAACAACTTAAAACACTGACTTTTAATTCTTCGTCTGCAAGCTTCTTATCCTTCAATAGGTTACTTAAACTCCGGGAATCAACTCCTGATGTGCCGAATCGAACGGATGACACCAGCCCACATGCAGAGAACAAAGTTCGTGGGTTAGTCTACTGAATAGACTAGCAAGGGTACAAAGCACAGTGGTTCGAGTGATCGTGACCGTTTACTATCATTGTCCCTTGAATAAAAACCGAAGGAACGATATATAACCCGGCACTTTCACGGAATGATTTAACAATTAGATATGCACTGAAGAGAAGACTCCAACTGAAATGAGCCTTATAGGAAATTATGACAACTGCTAGGGAACATTAAAGTTACACACATAAATGATTTAAAAGTTGACTGAGATGCTTCAGTTCACAACCAACCTCATCGCATACAGCGAATCCAGATTGAAAAGAGAACGTACTATGATCAAAGTCGAGACGAGTTTTCCTAGCTGCACTATAACTTAGCTGCACTACTCGCCGAAGGTTTATTAATCATGTACACTCGGGCACATATCTTATTTAATTACCAAACACACTTTACTGAAACACGTTAATGTTATTAAGAGCGGCACAAAGCTTAAATCTCAGGGTGACAATCATGTCGACCCAAATTAACACAACACACAAACACACACACGCACACGCACACGCACACACGAGACTTAACATTATTCCGAGAACAACGGAGTTATTATTACACAGGGTGATCTTACGTTCACCCAGATTACACTGCCACAGTGCTTACACTTTAATTTACAGGATGACAGTTACGTCCACCCCAATTCAGATCCTTAACGGTGGATAAGAAGCATAGGTCATGACCCTTAAATTATTATCCGGAAATTAACCCGAGGAGTATTACGATTTAAAGAATCGACAAATCCTTACTTGGATTAGCGTTCCTACGAACATTACGTTATAAAGAAACGACTAATCCTTACTTGGATTAGCATTCCTACGAACACTCGTGTTAACTAAACAGTCTAACACAATAATTATTCACATTAAAGCCATCCAGGCAATCAACTTAAACATAGAGATAATAGAAACGGCTAATCCTTACTTGGATTAGTTTTTCTATTAACCCACATGCTATTCTAGCATTAAGATTAAATTCACAACAATACCATCACGGTAATTATCACATATAATAGCGTTGTTCTAACAAATATACAACCTATCATAACATTACTTTAATCATGTTTATTTATGAAATTAGTTCCCAAGCAAAACAACAGTTCACTCCAATTTAATTAACAATTAAATAATTGATAATTAATGAAACATGGAATGATTAAGCAAGAGCGAACCGCCACTTGCCTTAATCCGCAGAGTTGGAACAAGCCTAACGACGACGGAATACCGGGCTCGACACGGGTATAGCTCCGACAGCACAACAACCTCTGAGTCGACCCATAAGAGAAACCCTAAGTTAGATCCGACATAAACACAGTACGAATCTAAAAACGACGAAAGAAATCGAAAGAAACACGCCTCGACGACGACCACCAAAGCCAAAAGCCAAAGAGGCATTCTGGCCTCTGGCGGCGGGCGCCGGGTTCATCACGGTGGGCGCCGTGTTCATCACGGCGGTCGCCGCCATGAACACAGCGGGCGCCGTGAAGAGCCCAGAAACAGAACGGCGAGAAGACTCACCAAATGGCACGCGACTTGGCCTCCTTTCGACTTGCTTTGGGTTCTAACCTTCAAAGGCTACCCAAAAGCTTCACAAGGGCCACTAGAACAACACCACACTACACCGGCGATCACTCTAAAGAACTCCGGCGAGGGCAAGCTTTTCCGGCGAGACTATTTTGAGGGATTGAAGCTTATGATTTTAGCTCGAATCCGACCCCCAAGCCTCTCCTTTTATAGCCACAGATCGAGGGAGCACAATGATGGCTAGGAGGGTGTCGTGGCGGGGCTAAAACGGCGATTGTCAGACGACTCCGGCGACCATAGGGCTACGCCCCCACTAGGAAACGGCGGGCGCCGTAATTCCCTTGGTTGCCGCCTTGCAAATACCCTACGGCGGGCACTTACGGCGGGCGCCGCAAAAGCGCGGCGGGTGCCGTTTTCTGGTCGTCGCGCCCAGTTAGAAGACGAGGCTACTATTTGCCTCGAGCCCTTAATGGCGGGCGCCGCCTTAACTACGACGGTCGCCGCCACCGTGGCTTCGCCCTCCTCAGCTTTTGGACGACGTTGTCTTAAACCGGGATAAAAATAATCGTACACGAACGAGTATTAAAATCCAAAGTACGTCGTCTGTATTTTATTTCACTGAGAAAAATATTACTGATACAGAGCACATCACAGAATGCCTCCAACTTTCTGAATTAAATCCGACGTACTAAACGGGTGTTCGGGAAAATTCCAAAAATTCCCAAAATAATCCTTATAGAATTACGGGGTATCACATCACCTCCCCCTTAAAAGAAGTTTCGACCTCGAAACTTGCAGGAAGCCAATGAGGACACTGCCTCGAAACCAATCTTACCACCTGGATCCAACATCTTCAATCACTTCATCCTTGAAAGGGATTACATGAGATATTACTCTTAATTCCTTAGGACATCATACTGAAAATGATTCATCCTCCTCAAAGCTTATGGCACAAACTCACACATGAGAGATAGCTCCTGATCTCTCCGAACAAAACTCTACAAGTTCATTCCCTTTCCTTAAGAAATCTCGGAAGCACTCAGCGTATGAGATAACGCTTACCACTGTACTCTTTAGATGTATAAAGACAATCCTTCATACTGAATCTTTAATACATCGGGATCATCAACATATCTCATCCTTAACTGCAACCTTTCTTCTTAGCACAACAACTCCACAACTTAATCTTCCTCAAAGAGTTGCACCTAGCCTTGTAGATGACATACTCTATGTATGAAGAAGAATCTTAGGAAATGATTTAGATTTAAACAACAGAGTCGACTTTCCGATTAACCTTATAGGGGACGAACATCTACGTTGCCCACAATACTCCACCACCATAAATCCGACAGTCTTTATCCTTACTTGGCATAAGCTGTTCTCGACACTTACGGGGTTTTGTATGAACAACTAATCCGTACTGATAACGCATTCAGAAATTTCCAAAACAAAGAAACACTTCATGTCATTAAACATTACATTAACTGTCAAAAGTTGCCCAGACAGATCACAATGCTACGGAGATTACCGACACACGTCGTTACTCCTTAATCTTAAAGAAAGGCTTAACACGATTACAACTTAATGGATCAGGATTCTTCTTCGTCGGCTTGGCTCATTACAAAGAGTCGTTGCCCTTGGCCTGAAGACCCCATAGGCGCCTTGCCTTTATTAAGAGCCATAGATTGCTCAGGAGCAGATACTTCTGGCCTTGGGTTCTGCCCACCTCCAACATTTGACGCCTGGTACGACTGCATTGGTCCCTGACCCTTCAGTCTGCAGTAGGCTTTTATGTGGCCTTCTCTTCCACAATTATGACATACTCTCTTGTCCTTTTGGCAATTAAAACTTTTATGCCCAACTTCACCACAGTTGTGGCACTGAATTACTCTGCTGCTCCAACCTGAGCCTCTGGCAGAGTCAGACTGAATTGTCTCGGTCTTAGCACGACCAGACTTCTCAAACTTGGTAGGCGATGCCGGTCGTTTGAATGAACCAACCTGGCGATCCTGTTGCCCACCCTTTCCCTTAACTTGCTTCTCCCGCTTAAGGGCAGACTCCTCCAATGTGACTTCTGTCTTGAAGTCTGCATCCACATATTGTTCTAACGTAGAACAACCATGACGCAACATTAGAGGCTTGATCTCTGGATTCATCCATCCATGGAAGTACCAGATCTTTTGCTCCTCGGTTGACACCTCAGGTCCAGCGTACTGCATCAAGTGATTGAACTTAGCTGTGAGCTCGGTCACCTTTAACCCATCAGTCTGCGGGTACAGAAATTCCTTATGCTTCTCCTCCCTCATAGCACGGGAAAAGAAACGGTCAGTCATCTTTGTTCTAAACATGCTCCAATTCAGCTCGGGATGATCTGCCAGACCGGTGCTCTCCCACCATTCGCTAGCCACATCCTTGAGTTGAAGAGAGGCGATGTGCACTTTCCCAGCCTCAGTGCAATTAATGTTCCGGAGGAACTGTTCCATATGCGAGAACCAATATGTCACCTTGACCGGTTCTCCAGTACCGTCATAGCTGTCGGGCCTCATTGAGCTCACGACTTTTAACGCTTGACCGTAAGTCCCCCTGTTCCTGGCAACATTGATATGAGGTACTTGGTCCACTGACTCCTCAACTTCAGGAATAACCTGAGGAACTGGACCACCTTGTGCTTGTGGTGCAACTGGTCGCATAACATCTGTGATTGCCTGCATGACAATTCCTCGAATTGCCTCCACTGCTGCAGCATCAAACAACATCGGAGCGTTGGCCTGAGCTTGGCCATTGCCTCCCTGGTTATTGTTAGAAGCAGCCTCACGCTCTTCCCCTTGATTAGCGGCGCTCCTCAGAATCAACCTTGGTTCAGCACCAGCATGGGCTGTGTTCCTTGTGTTTACCATCTTCTGGTGAATCATAACATTACTTTAGAACTTATCCAACTTAATTATGACACTATAGCCAAATATGTCATGATACAGATTATAGGGGTCCAAACTAATAACTTTATATTAGTCTGACTATCCTTCACTGTTAACGGCAAGAACGACCTTCTTCTGCTCACTAAAGACTGAGAACCTGGGAGAAATGTCAACCTTTAAATGACATCAATCCCTAGAATAGACAATATTCCTAAGAATGGATCTAAGGAATAAGTAACACTTGAAGCTTGTAGATGTTTGAAACCACTTATTAACAACCTCACTTTCAAACTTCAGACCTGTAAACTTTAATTTACTTGCTTATAACACAACACTTTTATAAACCAATTATAAGTAGCATTTGAAATTCAAAAGCTAAATCATTTAAATTAAATCACCGAGTTACTTATAACTCTTAACATTGAAATTCTCAAAATTTCTTTTTAATATGAAATAGGTTTGAAAACAGTTTCAAAATTAATTTTTGAAAATTCTCAAACCTAACAATAGGCCAATAATTTTAAAACCATTGCTCTGATACCATAACTGTAACACCCCCAATTTATACCGGAGATATTACATGCCAGTGACCTCAGACTTTACCGTCCAAAGTCACCCCAGGCTTTTCCAGAACAATTAAGCTTAAATACATAACATAATTACATAATAATGGAAAGATTAAACAACGGAAGACTTTAAATTACACAGCGGAAGACTTTAAAGAGCCAACTTATAACATGGCTAAATTATGAAGATACATTGAAGTAACTCTTTAACAATCTTAAAACACTTAACAACTTAAAACACTGACTTTTAATTCTTCGTCTGCAAGCTTTTTATCCTTCAATAGGTTACTTAAACTCCGGGAATCAACTCCTGATGTGCCGAATCGAACGGATGACACCAGCCCAAATGCAGAGAACAAAGTTCATGGATTAGTCTACTGAATAGACTAGCAAGGGTACAAAGCACAGTGGTTCGAGTGATCGTGACCGTTTACTATCATTGTCCCTTGAATAAAAACCGAAGGAACGATATATAACCCGACACTTTCACGGAATGATTTAACAATTAGATATGCACTGAAGAGAAGACTCCAACTGAAATGAGCCTTATAGGAAATTATGACAACTGCTAGGGAACATTAAAGTTACACACATAAATGATTTAACAATTAGATATGCACTGAAGAGAAGACTCCAACTGAAATGAGCCTTATAGGAAATTATGACAACTGCTAGGGAACATTAAAGTTACACACATAAATGATTTAAAAGTTGACTGAGATGCTTCAGTTCACAACCAACCTCATCGCATACAGCGAATCCAGATTGAAAAGAGAACGTACTATGATCAAAGTCGAGACGAGTTTTCCTAACTGCACTATAACTTAGCTGCACTACTCGCCGAAGGTTTATTAATCATGTGCACTCGGGCACATATCTTATTTAATTACCAAACACACTTTACCGAAACACGTTAATGTTATTAAGAGCGACACAAAGCTTAAATCTCAGGGTGACAATCATGTCGACCCAAATTAACACAACACACAAACACACACACGCACACACACACACACACACACACACACACGAGACTTAACATTATTCCGAGAACAACGGAGTTATTATTACACAGGGTGATCTTACGTTCACCCAGATTACACTGCCACAGTGCTTACACTTTAATTTACAGGATGACAGTTACGTCCACCCCAATTGCACTAGCTAAGTGCTTAATACACATGACTGCTATTGAGCTCATCCACTGACGCTAGCAAGGCACTTAAAACACTTCAGATCCTTAACGGTGGATAAGAAGCATAGGTCATGACCCTTAAATTATTATCCGGAAATTAACCCGAGGAGTATTACGATTTAAAGAAACGACAAATCCTTACTTGGATTAGCGTTCCTACGAACATTACGTTATAAAGAAACGACTAATCCTTACTTGGATTAGCGTTCCTACGAACACTCGTGTTAACTAAACAGTCTAACACAACAATTATTCACATTAAAGCCATCCATGCAATCAACTTAAACATAGAGATAATAGAAACGGCTAATCCTTACTTGGATTAGTTTTCCTATTAACCCACATGCTATTCTAGCATTAAGATTAAATTCACAACAATACCATCACGGTAATTATCACATATAATTGCGTTGTTCTAACAGATATACAACCTATCATAACATTACTTTAATCATGTTTATTTATGAAATTAGTTCCCAAGCAAAACAACAGTTCACTCCAATTTAATTAACAATTAAATAATTGATAATTAATGAAACATGGAATGATTAAGCAAGAGCGAACCGTCACTTGCCTTAATCCGCAGAGTTGGAACAAGCCTAATGACGACGGAATACCGGGCTCGACACGGGTATAGCTCCGACAGCACAATAACCTCCGAGTCGACCCACAAGAGAAACCCTAAGTTAGATCCGACATAAACACAGTACGAATCTAAAAACGACGAAAGAAATCGAAAGAAACACGCCTCGACGACGACCACCAAAGCCAAAAGCCAGAGAGGCATTCTGGCCTCTGGCGGCGGGCGCCGGGTTCATCACGGTGGGCGCCGTGTTCATCACGGCGGTCGCCGCCATGAACACAGCGGGCGCCGTGAAGAGCCCAGAAATAGAACGGCGAGAAGACTCACCAAATGGCACGCGACTTGGCCTCCTTTCGACTTGCTTTGGGTTCTAACCTTCAAAGGCTACCCAAAAGCTTCACAAGGGCCACTGGAACAACACCACACTACACCGATGATCACTCCAAAGAACTCCGGCGAGGGCAAGCTTTTCCGGCGAGACTATTTTGAGGGATTGAAGCTTATGATTTTAGCTCGAATCCGACCCCCAAGCCTCTCCTTTTATAGCCACAGATCGAGGGAGCACAATGATGGCTAGGAGGGTGTCGTGGCGGGGCTAAAACGGCGATTGTCAGACGACTCCGGCGACCACAGGGCTACGCCCCCACTAGGAAACGGCGGGCGCCGTAATTCCCTTGGTCGCCGCCTTGCAAATACCCTGCGGCGGGCACTTACGGCGGGCGCCGCAAAAGCGCGACGGGCGCCGTTTTCTGGTCGTCGCGCCCAGCTAGAAGACGAGGCTACTATTTGCCTCGAGCCCTTAACGGCGGGCGCCGCCTTAACTACGGCGGTCGTCGCCACCGTGGCTTCGCCCTCCTCAGCTTTTGGACGTCGTCGTCTTAAACCGGGATAAAAATAATCGTACACTAACGAGTATTAAAATCCAAAGTACGTCGTTTGTATTTTATTTCACTGAGAAAAATATTACTGATACAGAGCACATCACAGAATGCCTCAAACTTTCTGAATTAAATCCGATGTACTAAACGGGTGTTCGGGAAAATTCCAAAAACTCCCAAAATAATCCTTACAGAATTACGGGGTATCACAAGGATGATGTGACTATGTCCCATCATGGAAGCCTTGGCACCCCAGTCACTGCAGCGGCCACCACTCCTATGCCATCCTCGGTGCCATGGAAGTCACCCAAGGCCACCACACCATCCCAACGACTTACCTCAGACACCCCGACCTCCAAAGACTTCCTCAGTCATGAAGAGTTGAACCAACCCAAGTGTGCCGCACAAGCTTTGCCAAGAGTTGAAGATGACTGCACCTCATTGCCCATTCTTGGCACCCCACGGCTCCATCGGCCACTCCACACGTTGGCCCACACACCCAAGGTTCACAACACTCCTGAAGCCCTAGGAAGGGCCCTCACTCAGGGTTGTCTGATGAAATTCCTAAGGACCCTCACCAATGCCGCTCACCTTCCTCCACACGCGGTGCCTCTAGAGTTTTACCCTTGGACTTGGATGATGAGCTGCCACCCGGGGTTATAACACGTGCGCGAGCCAAGGAAATTCAAGCCAAGCTCAAGAGGGGACTCCTAAGCCTTGAAGCGCTGAGCCATGATCAATTTGACTCGATGACTTTGTTCATGACGCGCCGGGCCGCATAGAAGACAAACCGTCAAGCGCGTCTCAAGCCTCCTCAAGATATTCAAAGGCTGCATCTTCTAATTTTAATTCTAGCTTATTATATGCATTTTAAATACTTTTAAGACTCCATTAAATGTTGGATAAGATTGGGAGGGGAAGAGTTTGGAGTTAATTTTTGTTGGGCATGTGAAGGGTTGGCCGTGTAGCTCCTTTGAGACCTTTATAAGGCCGTGTTCTCTGCCTTGTAAAATCATCTTCTAACTTAATAAAACATCTCAAGAAAAGCTCTGTTTTCCCTTGAAAACTCCAGCAAGAAATCAGTATGTGTGTAGCATCGAATAACCCCTTTGATCTTCTACTTTGGGTGTGTTATATCCCTTAGCTTTAGATCAATTTGTTCTTCCTTTGGTGGTGCGTTGTATCCACTCAAGAAAGTTAACTTATCCCCTCTTCTACCCCATCAAATCGATCTCCCTTCATCCATTCCATCTTTCCCATCATTCCCCTCGAAATCGTCTCAAAAGACCCCTATATCAGCAGGTCCTTTGGTTCCTCTTGTTTGGCTGCATCCCTTGGCATTTTCCTTGCACCGAGGCTTAAGAGATTGTCGATCCTATCAGTAAGTCTACGAGAACCATTGAGCTCCAATTAAGGTTGTCGTCACTCTAATCGCGCTATCATTGCGCTATTCGACGAGAGCTCCCAAGCTTCGCTTAGCGCTTGGGGCTGCCGTCACAATTCTCATATATTGACAAGAACCCCCAAGCATCGCTCATTTACACTTGGGGCAGCCGTCATAAATCTCATAAGTCGACGAGAACCCCCAAGCTTTGCTTAGTTGCGCTTGGGGGTACCGTCGCAATTTTTGTAAGTTGACGAGAACCCCCAAGTTTTGCTCATTTGTGCTTGGGGCTACCGCTGCGATTCTTTGAAGCCGACGAGAACCCTCATGCTTTGCTTGAGGCTACTGCCGCGCTAATATCACACCATTAACGTGCTATTTTAAGTTGACGAGAACCCTCGAGCTCAGCTTGAGGCTGCCGTCGCTCTATTAGCGCGCTATTGTCGCACTATCCGATGAGAACCCCCAAGCTTTGCTTAGTCGTGCTTGGGGCTACCATCGCAATTCTCGTATGTCGACGAGAACCCCCAACTTTTGCTCATTTGAGCTTTGGGCTGCTATCGCGACTCTTTTAAGGCGACGAGAAGCATCACGCTTTACTGCAGGCTGCTGTCACGCTATTATCGTGCTACTGTAAGTCGACGAGAATCCTCGAGCTCCACTTGAGGTTGTCTTCGCTCTATTAGCGCACTATTTTTGTGCTATCCGACGAAAATCCCCAAGCTTCGCTTAGTTGCGCTTCGGGCTGTTGTCACAATTCTCAGAACCCCCAAGTTTCGCTCATTGTGCTTGGGGCTGCCGTCGCGATTCTTTTAAGATGACGAGAACCCTCCCACTTTGCTGGAGGTTGTCGTCACGCTATTATCGCGCTATTAACGTGCTATTGTAAGTTGACGAGAACCCTCGAGCTCCGCTTAAGGTTGTCATCGCTCTAGTAGTCCTCTATCATCGCGCTATTCGATGAGAGATCCCAAGCTTCGCTTAGCGCTTGGGGTGCCGTCACAATTCTCGTAACTAGACAAGAACCCCCAAGCTTTGCTCGTTTAAGCTTGGGGTTGTCATCGCAATTCTCGTAAGTCGACGAGAACCCTAAAGCTTCGCTTGAGACTGTTGTCGCAACCAAGTAAGAAGAGAGTCATTTATTTTAGACTTGAATGAAATAGGAGCGATGAGGATAATGTGTGCGGATGATGCATGGTCGCTCTGTTTGAGTTGCATTAAATTGTCGTCTTACGACTATTCAAAGCAATGGGTTGTGACGGAACCGCGATGCACCTGCACACGCATCACATCATACATCGCTCATCAAATATTAATAAATTTTCCCGTGATAATATAAGTCAAACCTCTTGCCATGGACAAAAAACGCGATGTTGATTATGTGGCTAGCGCGATGTTGGTTACGTTGCTACATCAGAATGCAAGTGTTTTGTTGGAGTGTGGAAGCATGTCCACTAGCGCGATATTGGTCGTACGCGGTGATGGTAGTCGATTCCTGTCTAGGAATGCAGTGATTGCCATTCGCACTAGCTAGTGGAATGCATGGCCTCCAAGTGTACGCTCCATTCCGCCATGTGTCGACCATGTGAAAGTTTACCTCTTGGGCATGCAAGCAATGTGGAGAAAGAGCAAACAAGTGTCGAGCGACTCTCTCTCCTCTTGAATTTTATATAAAAATGAGAAGATGTCATTTTTAGTGGACTTCCTCTAGGGAGCTTGAAAGGTGGCGAGGAAGGTGACGAATCCTGGTATTGAGTGTGCCTCTTTAGGCATCATTCCACAAAATCTTCACAACACTCAGTTGTTGTCCGCGAGCGGGTGATGGATCTTTCTCAAGGTGCAACCTCAAGGTTTGCTTCACTAAACGCAATAGATACCCATTCCTAGAAGAGCAATCTTATACAGTGATCGATCTAAGAAGTTAATCAAAAGCAGACAGCTATCGATTTGGAAATCTTCAATGGTGGGTTGGATTCATAGGGCTTTAGGGTGTGGGGTTTCTAGAGTTAGCGGTTTCTAGGTTTACAATGTGTAGGATTTTTATGTTTTATGTTTTATAGGGTTAATTATATAGTATTTAGGGTCTCTATACGCACAATCGTGTTCGCTACTAGATATGCAACCCGAACTCGGAATCACAAGTCCTAGCAATTAGGAAGATATCAATAAACCTAGGTAGCTACTCTAGATAAATCAACATAAACCAATAAACATTCAAGCACAAGAGAATTAATCCAACTAGATACGAAAACGAACAAGAGTAGAAAACTCACAGCCAATCAATTGCTGGTTTCAAACTGTCAAGTGCAACAATGGAGGTTTAGTTCTCCATTAGGATTTGTGAGAGGAGAAATATGAAAAGTGGCAATTAGGGTTCTTGGTGGCAAAACAAAAGGTAACCTAAATAAAGTCTTAGAAATAACCTTAAATACTAGGGCAAATAATCCAGAAATAAATAAAAGGAAATAACAAACTTGGAAACAAATGTTCGGAATTAAAAGAACACGGAATTAAAAACTCGCAAAGAAGATCTTCAGCGCGTCCCACCGCGGGTGCGCCAGACTCCACCGCCGGGTGCGGCCATTTAACAGAAACTCCAGTTCTCTGACGACCTCGCCGCGGGTGCGGCAGTGTCCACCGCTGGGTGCGGTGGGATTCCAGTACTTCAGCTTCTGCGACACTTCAGTAAAAACGCCATAACTTTTGATTCCCAACTCGGATTGCGCTCATATTTTGAGGACTTGTAGTAGACTTCAAGATCTAACTCCTCGAATTGGAATCACTCCATTTGGACAACTTCTCTTCACTTCCTTGGCGTCTTCTTCTTGTGGCTTCCTATGATCTCCAAAACAGCTCAAACACCTCCAAAAACACCAAACTTCGCCCCCAAATGCCATACACATGAATGTGTCTAAATCTACCCGAATGGCACCAATAAACCCTCTAAAGACTCTTACTTAAGCCCTACAAAGTAGTGCTTATCACCCACATCAAGAAGCCAAATCACCGCAAGAAGCCTTGGAGCCCGTTGCCGCCACCATGCCCGTAACGTCCTCAATTGGGCACGAGAAACGGCTTGGCAAACTATAATTAAACGCAAGCCCCATTGAAACATGTGACTGCCATGCCAAGGTGGACCATTTTAACCCAAGTGTTCTGAAGCAAGTATGGCCCACGCTGATGTGACTATGTTCCATCATGGAAGCCTTGGCACTCCAGTCGCCACAACGGCCGCCACTCCTATGCCATCCTTGGCGCCATGCAAGCCACCCAAGGCCACCACACCATCTCAACGGATTCCCTCGGACACCCCGGCCTCCAAAGACTCCCTCAGGCATGAAGAGTTGAACCAACCCAAGTGTGCCGCATAAGCTTTGCCAAGTGTTTAAGATGGACACACCTCATTTCCCGTTCCTAGCACCCCTACGGCTCCATCAGCCACTCTACATATTGGCCCGCACACCCAAGGTCCACAACACTCCTCAAGCCCTAGGAAGGGCCCTCACTCAGGGTTGTCCAGTGTAACTTATGAGGAGCCTCACCAACGTCGCTCACCTTCCTCAATGCGCGGTGCAGCTAGGGTTTCACCCTTGGACTTGGACGAGGAGCTGCCACCCAGGGCTATCACACGTGCACGAGCCAAAGAACGTTCAATCCAAGCTCAAGAGGGGACTCCTAAGCCTTGAAGCGTCGAGCCATGATCAATTTGACTCGATAACTTTGCTCATGACGCGCCAGGCCGCATAGAAGACATACCACCAAATGTGTCTCAAGCCTCCTCAAGATATTCAAAGGCTGCGTCTTCTAATTTTAATTCCAGCTTATTATATGAATTTTTAAATACTCTTAAGACTTCTCTAAATGTTGGATAAGCTTGGGAGGGGAAGAGTTTGGAGTTATTTTTTTGTGGCCTTTATAAGGCCGTGTTCTATGTCATGTAATGGCATCTTCCAACTTAATAAAACAACTCAAGAAAAGCTTTGTTTTCCCTTGAAAACTCCAGAAAGAAATTTGTTCCTATGTAGCATCGAACAACCCCTTGATCTACTACTTCGGGTGTGTTATATCCCCTAGCCTTAGATCAACTTGTTCTTCCTTTAGTGGTGTGTTGCATCCACTCAAGAAAGTTCACTTATCCCCTCTGTTTCCCTAGCAAATCGATCTACCTTCATCTATTCCATCTTTCCCATCATTCCCTTCGAAATCCTCTCAAAAGACTCCCATCGTAGCAAGTCCTTGGAATCCTCTTGTTTGGCTGCATCTCTTGGCGTTTCCCTTGCACTGAGGATGAAGATATCGTCGATCCTATCATGTGATATCAGAGCCACGCAAGGTAAACGCTTGAAACTTGATTTTAACGTTGATCTTTGTTCAAGTTGCAAGCCTTCATGCTCTTTCATGTCTTGCTGCTTCAAGTTGTCGAATTTGCAATTGTGTTGGTCGTGTTTTGGGTTACTGGAAATACTTCTAAATTTTGTTCCTTCCAATGGTTGAAGACAACTCCTAAATAACCCAAAACCACCACCCTTTTAAATGTGTCACCCGCCAAACCTCTTGGCTTCACCTACCTTTATAATTAGCCTTAGTTATTAGCTTGTCTTTTCTTATTTTTCTTGCTGTAATTAATTTGTTGGCTTGTGGGATTTCTTGTGACTAAAACTGAACGAATCAAGCAACAAGGATACGGGAAAGGCCTTGCTTCTGACATTCTACTTATTTCTTTTTCTTCTTTTGTTTTTGTAATTGGTTGCAGCTATTTAAAAAAAAAAAACAGAGGCGATTGATATTGTTTTTCCAAGTTTTAACCAAAGTTTCTAGCTGAGATAAACTCGAGAAAAAAGGGCCAAGAGCCAGAAAAAGGCGAGTAAACAAATTGTAATCTAAACAAGCTCGAGAAAGAGTGGCGAAGCCAGAAATAAAAAAGCCAAGTAAGCTTGAGAGGTCAAGTGCTTAGTAGCTTCCTTAACACTTGTGTTGGTTCGTGTTTGGTCAAGGAGTTTTCACAAGTTCATTCAAGTTTTTGTGGCTTGTTTTTGCTTGATCGAGTCTACCCTAAGCTACCCTAAAACTTGAAGCTTGCAACCTGAATTTTGTGAAACTTTATAATCAAATTATGGAACTTTCTGGTTCGGGGTTCCATTGGTTGATTGCTTTCTCTTTAGTTCTTGTGTGCTTGGTATTTGCTTTGGCTGCTAACTTGCAAGGGGACTACCATGGATCCCTCTGACAAGCAAAAGGAAGAGCAAAAGAGCATGTGTGGCAACAAATCCAAGAAGTGAGGGCAGAGACTGCATCATTCATGCAAAGTATGAAGGCCAAGATAGAGCACTTCCTCAGTTGGATGAGGCCAAGTGGCCAGCGAGAAGAAGGCATCTCTATGCACTCATCGCGTCATGATGGAGACCATCTCAGAGCTATGCCGAATGTCTTCTCTAGGATGGCCCTCAATGAGGAAGCTACCACATCCCAAGCTCTTCATGTTGCCACCACTCGCCAAGAACAAGGTTTGGGTGAGGATCACTTGTCAAATGTCAATTCATACCCCCCTATTCGCACTAACTATGCAGATACTAGCGCAAGAAATGCCCCGCCATGGCCCTTCTTTAGGTCAACTCCCTTGCCAAGAAGGAATGTGCCAAGGATTCCCCTCTTAGGGACCATCCTAGGGAGAAAATAGGCCAGTTCCAAAGGGGCCAACGTCAGGACCCACGAGGATACTTTGAGAATGACTATGAGAGACCTTAAGGGAGGGAGCAATACCATGGTGTGAAGGTACAAGTTCCCACATATGCAGGCTCGTCGGATGTTGATGCATACTTGGATTGGGAGTCGAAGGCCGAGTCCGTTTTTTACTTCTATAATTATGGAGATGCTCAATGTGTTGCCCTTGCTATCATCAACTTCACGGACTTTGCATACCAATGGTGGCAAGAAGAGAAGGAGGAGCGTGTGTATAGGGGATATATGACCATTGAGAATTGGGGAGAGCTCAAGGCTGCCATGAGAGCTTGCTTTGTGCCAGATGACTACTTGGCACGCATCCATGTCAAGCTTGAACGCATCAAGCAAGGACCAAGAAGCCCGAATGAGTTTTATAAGGAACTTAGAACTCTATTGTTTAGATCCGGCATCAAATTTCCAGAGTAGTATGAAATCTCTAACTTTGTTGGTGGCTTGAATTCTGATTTGGCAAACATTGTAAAGAACCAACTGTTTGTTAGGGGCACACCAATTGAAGAAGTTCTCCATTATGTCAACCATGTGTATGGCAACTTGCAAAAGAAGAGGACTAGCTCAAGATCACGTCTATGGCCCACATCAAACCCAAGCTTCATTAATGCTCAAACTAGGCATCAAGAGCCAAGAGTGGAGCCTTACAAGAGCTAGGCAAAGAAGGAAGTGCCACCACCACGGCCTAGGAAGGAAGGGGAATCCCACACTAAGGATTAGAAGTGCTTTAAGTGTCTGCCATGGACACTTTGCCAAGGACTGCCCAACTAAGAAACAAGTGTTGCTTAACACTCATGGAGAATATTAGTCCGAAGATGAGCTCTTGGAGGAGGTTGTAAAGGAAGAAGGACAAGAAGAGGAGGAGCTCCATCTAGAGGTTGTTGTGGGAGATTGCTTTGTTTTCAAACGCACCTTGGTGAGACCATCTTCCACACGAGGTGCTTCATCCAAGGTAAAGTTTGCAGTATGATTATAGATGATGGCTCGTGTTGCAACATAGTTGATCAAGAGGTAGTCACCCGCTTTAATCTCTCGACTACACCTCATCTTCAACCCTATAAAATGTGTTGGCTTAACTCTTCTACTCCTCTCAAAGTCAAAGAACAAGCCAGGGTTAAATTTTCCATTGGAGGCTAAGAGGATGAAGTCCTATGTGACGTGTTGCCCATGACTACTTGCCATATCTTGCTGGGATGACCATGGAAATTTGATAGGGGTGTCAAACACCATGGGGTTACAAATGAATACTCCTTCCATTTGAGGGGCAAGCGGATCACCCTCCATCACTTAGCACCCCATCAGATCATTGCTGATCATGTAGAAAGGGAGCAAAGGAGACTTGCAAAGGAGAAGGAAGCCCTGGCCAAGGGCAAGAAGTTAGCTGTAGGAAGCAAAGGTGGCGCATCCAACCACATGCTTCTAGCCAAGCCAAAGGAGGTGGTTCATGCCATCCAGGGAAGTACAATTTGCTACCTCCTTATATTCAAAGAAACATTATTTACTTCTCAAGAGCTAGATGATCTCCCTCCTCCTATTGCTCGTCTTTTGTAGGGCTTTGAAGATTTGTTCCAAGAAGAAATCCCTAGTGGGCTGCCACCGATTAGAGGGATAGAACATCAAATTGACTTCATACCCGGGGAAATACTTTCAAATCGAGTTGCCTATAGAGCCAATCCAGAAGAGACAAAGAAGCTCCAAGGGCAAGTGCAAGAGTTGCTTGACAAAGCCTATGTGAGGGAAAGTCTTAGTCCATGCGCCGTTCCAATTATCTTGGTCCCAAAGAAGGATGGGACATGAAGGATGTGTGTTGATTGTCGGGCCATCAACAACATTACCAGCAAGTATCGACATCCAATTCCTAGGCTTGACGACATGCTTGATGAGCTGCATGGGGCTAGCATTTACTGCATGATAGATCTCAAAAGTGGCTACCATCAAATAAGGATAAAGGAGGGAGACGAGTGAAAAACCACATTCAAAATCAAGTATGGCTTGTATGAGTGGATGGTCATGCCATTTGGGCTCACCAATGCCCCAAGTACATTCATGAGGTTAATGAATCATGTTCTACGGCCTTTTCTTGGTAAATTTGTGGTAGTTTATTTTGATGACATCTTAGTATATAGTCACAACCTGCATGAGCATGTCCATCATCTTAGACAAGTCATAGAAGTGCTTAGGAGTGAAAAGTTGTATGCTAATTTCAAAAAGTTTCATTTTTGCTCCGATTACGTGGTGTTTCTAGGCTTTGTTGTGTGCATGGAAGGCTTGAAAGTTGATGAGGAAAAGGTGAAGGTAATCCAAGAGTGGAAAACTCCCACCACCATGACCCAAGTGCACAATTTTCTTGGATTGGTTGGGTTCTACCGCAGGTTTGTGAGGGATTTTAGCACCTTGGCCACCCCTCTCACCAAACTCACCAAGAAGAGTGTGGTCTTCAAATCGGAGGCTGCACAAGAAGAAGTTTTTAAGGCTCTTAAGGAGAAGCTCACGCATGCACCACTCTTAGCCTTGCCAAATTTTGACAAGACCTTTGATATCGAGTGTGACACATCCGACATTGGTCTTGGAGGTGTGCTTATGCAAGGAGGCAAGCCAATTACTTACTTTAGTGAAAAGCTAGGAGGAGCTGAGCTGAATTATCCTACATACGACAAGGAGTTATTGGCCGTAGTCCCAGTGCTCAAGGTATGACAACACTACTTACTACTAAGGGAATTTGTCATCCATTCGGACCATGAAGCATTGAAGTTCTTGAAGGGGCAAAGCAAACTGAATAAGAGGGATGGTAAATGGGTTGAATTCATCGAGGCTTGTCCCTATGTCATCAAGCATAAGAATGGGAAAGACAATGTGGTTGCCGATGCACTTTCAAAGCGGTACTCTCTTCTCTTCCTTTTTGATGCCAAATTGCTTGTATTCTCCTTTATGATAGAACTTTATGCTTGTGATGCAGATTTTTGTGATATCTTTCATGCATGCATGTCGACGGGGAGTAAGGATCAATTGTATTTGCATGAGGGGTTTTTATTCAGAGGGTCTAAGTTATGTGTTCCTAAGGGCTCGTCTAGGAGATTGTTGGTTCAAGAAGCCCACGGTGGGGGACTCATGGGACACATTGGGGTGTTTAAAACATTGCATACCCTTAAGGAGCATTTTCATTGGCCACACATGCTTAGGTAAGTTGAGAAATTTTGTGCATCATGTACCACTTGCTTGCGTGCTAAGTCTAATGTCTAGCCCCAAGGCCTATACACTCCCTTGCCAATTCCCCATGCCCCTTGGGAGGATATCTCCATGGACTTTGTCCCAGGGTTACCTCGGTCTAAGAGAGGGAGGAATTCCATCTTTGTTGTGGTAGATAGATTCTAAAAAATGGCTCACTTCATTGCTTGTCACAAAACTGATGATGCTTCACATGTTGCTAATCTCTTCTTTGATCAAGTTGTGAGGCTAAATGGTGTTCGTAGGTCTTGATATACTTTTGGAAGACTCTTTGGGCCAAGCTTGGGACAAAACTTCTCTTCTCCACCACTTGTCATCCCCAAACGGATGGACAAATTGAGGTAGTAAACCTAACTCTTGGTGCATTGTTTAGGTCTTTGTTGCACACTAACTTGCGCAGGTGCGAAGAATGCCTCTCCTTCATAGAGTTTGCATACAATAGGTCGGTTCACTCAGCCACCAAACGCACGCCCTTTGAGGTGGTGTACAGCCGTTACCCTACCACTCCATTGGACCTCATGTCGTATGCTACCAAGGACCGCGAGGGCAAAGAAGGAGTTGACCATGCTGCGAGGATTCAAAAGTTGCACGAGGACACAAGGGTGCAATTAGAGAGAAGAACCTTGCAATACATGAAGCAAGCCAACAAGGGCCACAAGGAGGTGATCTTTGAGCCGGGAGACCTTGTATGGGTGCATTTGAGGAAGGAGCGTTTCCCCACCCTTCGCAATTCCAAGCTTAAACCTAGAGGATATAGCCCATTTCAAGGGCTCGATATGATCAATGACAATGCCTACAAGTTGGAGATTCCTCCTACCTATGGCATCCATGATGTCTTCAACGTTGCAGATTTGGCTCCCTCCGTGGTGGATGACGAAAAAGGTTGTGAAGACCTCGATTCGAGGTCGAATCCCTTTCAAGAGAGGGAGGATGATGTGACTATGTCCCATCATGGAAGCCTTGGCACTCCAGTCGCCGTAACGGATGCCATTCCTATGCCATCCTCGGCGCCATGCAAGCCACCCAAGGCCACCACACCATCCCAACAGCTTCCCTCAGACACCCCGGCCTCCAAGGACTCCCTCAGGCATGAAGAGTTGAACCAACCCAAGTGTGCCGCAGAAGCTTTGCCAAGGGTTGAAGATGGCCGCACCCCATTGCCCGTTCCTGGCACCCCCACGGCTCCATCGTCCACTCTATATGTTGGCCCGCACACCCAAGGTCCACAACACTCCTCAAGCCCTAGGAAGGGCCCTCACTCAGGGTTGTCCGGTGTAAGTTTTGAGGAGCCTCACCAACGCCGCTCACCTTCCTCCACGCGCGGTGCCGCTAGGATTTCACCCTTGGACTTGGACGATGAGTTTCCACCTGGGGCTATCACAAGTGCGCAAGCCAAAGAACTTCAAGCCAAGATCAAGAGGGGACTCCTAAGTCTTGAAGCGCCGAGCCATGATCAATTTGACTCGATGACTTTGCTCATGACGCGCCGGGCCGCATAGAAGAGATACCGCCAAACGCGTCTCAAGCCTCCTCAAGATATTCAAAGGATGTGTATTCTAATTCTAATTCCAGTTTATCATATGCATTTTTAAATAATTTATGACTTCTCTAAAATGTTGGAAAAGCTTGGGAGGGGAAGAGTTTGGAGTTAATTTTGGTGGCCATGTGAAGGGTTGGCCGTGTACCTCATTTGAGGCCTTTATAAGGCCGTGTTCTCTGCAATGTAAAGGCATCTTCCAACTTAATAAAACAACTCATGAAAATCTTTGTTTTCCCTTGAAAACTCCAGCAAGAAATCAGTTCGTGTGTAGCATCAAACAACCCCTTGATCTACTACTTCGGGTGTGTTATATCCCTTAGCCTTAGATCAACTTGTTCTTCCTTTGGTGGTATGCTGCATCCACTCAAGAAAGTTCACTTATCCCCTCTATCTCCCCAGCAAATCGATCTACCTTCATCCATTCCATATTTCCCATCATTTCCTTCGAAATCCTCTTAAAAGACCCCCATCGCAGCAAGTCCTTGGAATACTCTTGTTTGGCTGCATCTCATGCCAAGGCCATCGCTCAAGCCACACAGTCCTTCGTTGCCCGCTTCATCGCTAGCATCGGCTCCTCCTCGACACCACCGCTGCCCATGCTCCTCATGACACTCGATGCCATAGTATCGCCCACCATGACGTTGATGCATGGCGCGCCAGCGCCGAAGGCATCATTGCCATAGCGCCACATCGCTCGCCGCTTGCCTTCGTAGCGCTTACCTCAGCATCACATGCCTCGTCGCCCGACTATGCTTGCCAAGCGACGCCTATCTTCGTACTTAGGCTATTTTGAGGTTATTTTGCTATTTTGGAACTTTCTATTTTTACTTAGTTATTTCATGCATTTTCTATTTCGGGCGTGTGCTCCACTCATTTCGAGTGGGCAAGCCCATTAAGCCTCTTGGCCCATGCCGAGGCTCTTATGTCTATTTAAGCCACCTTTGGCTTCATTTGTAAGGTCACACTATTTTTTATTCAATCTAGAAGTAGAGAGTTTTTCTCCTCCATTGAGTCCTAACGTCACTTCATTGATCGAGTTGTTCCAACCCAAAACAACGAGGTCATCACATTGATCTTGTACAAGGAGTCATCATATTGATTCCTCCTCTCAAAGCCGCCACACCTTCATCACCTTGAAGGCTTGCGACTTCCCATTTGGCTCCCTCACAAGCGACGCCGACAACCTCAAACAAGACCGTGTGGTGATTTCCAATCTAGGTCCGCTTATCCGAGGCTATCTTGTCCGTTCCGAGGCCGAGGACGCATCAATTGGTATCAGAGCGCCAAGGCTTGTGTAAGTCACTCTTTGCTCTTGTTTGCAAGTTTCACTCTCACATCCATCTATCCTCACCGCCATCATCACCAACCCATAGCTTCCGCCATTATTCACTTCCTTCACCTAAGAAAATCCATCCATTTTGCTTCCAAAAACGGCCTAATCGAATCCCTAAAATCTAGGAAATGATCGGCACTTCAAATCAAGCTTTGACCGATTCAATTTTTCTCGCCCAAAATTGTTGAAACAAATCCCTACAATCACGCATAAGTTGTTAGTAATATTGTTTCTGATTTGTTGCTTGAGTTAGTTGATTAAAATTGATTTGCATAATTAGTGGAATTGTTAGCATCTTTGGCTGAGATTCTCGCCTAGTTTGTTACCCAAAATATCTCTCTTCTTATCTTGAAGCAATTTTTATTGCTTTTCTTTCTATAAAAAAAATCTTGGCCAATTCCATTTGTTTGAATTTCAAATTTAAAAAAAAATTAGAACATAATCATAAATCCGAAGTCAAAAGCCAAAAGATAAAGAGAAATTCACATTCACCATCGGCCAAGGTCCACTAAGAACATCCCTCCGTCTTCTAGGGTAGCCTACTTGGAGGTTTTCTTGCACATTGCATGTTACATACTTACTACTTTTGCATCTCAATTTTTCTTGACTTGCTTGCTTTAAGTTGGTAACTTGTTATTGCAACTCTTGCGTTTTTGTGACTGTAACCCACCCACAACCGCCCTCACGGCACAAGCAAGAATTAGATCCCACATGATACTTGCTAACTTGAGCCTAGTGTGATTTATTTGATTGTTGTGCCTTTTTTATATTACTTGTGCTACTTGATCCTCGCGTATGTCCCCTATTCAAATAGGTACCATGTCCACCGGCAACACAAGTGAGCACGAGCATGAAGAAATGGATGCGCTCATGGCCGAGCAAAGAGAGCTCATGGAGTTGCACCGCAGAGTGGCTGAATTAGATGCCCAAAAACAGAACCCCATACCGCAGATCCATATCAACCCCTCCAATCAACGACAGGGGGATGAGGCAAGTGCCTTGGCTCGGCGCCAAGAGAAGGGCAAGGGGCCAATGCCTACGACCTTTCAACCGCCATAGCTGCAACGTATCAACTCCATCATTGTGAGTCGGCGCGGCACCGATCGCTATGAGCCCCGCTCTAGTCCGCGCCAGGGCTCCGATGAGGACGATGATGACGAGTCCGAGGAGGAGCACCGCTCTTAGGAATACGACCTTTCAACCGCCACAGCTGCAATGTATCAACTCCATCATTGAGAGTCGGCGCGACACCGATCACCATGATCTCTATACGCCCCGCTCTAGCCCGCGCCAGGGATCCGATGAGGACGAGTCCAAGGAGGAGCACCGCTCTTAGGAATACACCCCGGGTCCATGTCCTTTTGTAGATACCGGCAACCTTCATGAGAGTTGGGAGTGCATGGAGCGCAAGCAACAACGCCTCCAATAGAACACCGCTCACCATTGTCAAGGGCACCGTAGCAACCCGGAGCGCCACAACCACTATCACGGCGCCTCGGGTAGGGACGCATGCCACAACAACGACTTTGAGCATTGCGCACGACGTGTCTCCCTGATAGGTGCCATTTCATGCACCTTACACTAGTGGAAAAAACCCTAATAGAGGCGGGCATTTGGACACTTATTGAGGCGAACACCGTTCGCTTCAAATGAGGGGGCTGCAACAAGTGGGGACCCTTTTTGAGGCGGGCAATATACGCCTCTAAAAGCCACTTGTTGAGGCGGGCCTCTATAGGCCCGCCTCAACAAGTGCCTCACTATGGCGCCAAAGTGAGGCACTTTTAGAGGCGGGCCTATGTAGGCCCGCCTTTAAAAGTCCACTTGTTGAGGCGGGCCTCTATATGTCCGCCTCAACAAGTGCCTCACTTTGGCGCCATAGTGAGACACTTGTTGAGGCGGGCCTATAGAGGCCCGCCTCAACAAGTGGCTTTTAGAGGCGGGCCTACATAGGCCCGCCTCTAAAAGTTATTTCAACAATTCGAGTACAACAACGCAATAGATTTATGATGCACCATACACACATTAAATTTGCAGAATAGATTCATGATTTTATTCACAGAATAATATACAACAACACAACAGATTTCACCAGAGTACAGTCAAGTTCTCAACAACAGTTTACATGACAAGTACAAACAAGTTCAATCCGATAATAAATACTTCGATATAAAATACTGTGCCCATTGCTCACGAACAACATCCATTTCTTCATAAGTATACGCTGTCTTCCTCTTAGGATATAGCTTCATAAAAAACACAGAAATTATTGACACAAAACACAAATACTATCAATATATAGTTAGTTAAGTTACATACCTTATCTAGTCGCTCATCAGAGTCCTCGAGTCCCGTGACTATCTCTAACATGAACTTCATGACATAATAGCCACACTCGGTTCCGCTGCTTTGTTGAGCGCACTAATTACACAACATAAGGGGGCTGTCTTAGATACAAGGCCTTTGATTATAAATAAACAAACCTAAAGCGTTTAAAATGCTATATGTACCTCTATATTGCAGACTCTCAACGTCTTATGTTTTCCTATTGATTTATCGCACTTCCCACCTTGATACTTAAACACTTGAAATGCCCTAGAAAATCAACATAATACAGTCACGAAACTGATATTGTTAATATTCCAAAAAAACTAGTTCGTAAGCAAAATAACTTACAAATTCATGATTCCAGATGCATCAGTCGTTCTGTTGTCTGGACCTTTTAGAGAATCGAAAAGATAGACTTGTGCTTTAAATAGGTTTATCACGTACAGAGTCCAATGATTGCTGCATCATTTAAACGTAAATTGATAAACATTAATAATTGCTTAAAATACTAATTATATATGAAACTTATTGAAAACACTTACTCTTGATTATATGGGAGCAAAAACAATTTGGCACTGTTAGCATTGAACACACGTTGCAAGTAATTTGCTGGAACAGATGGATCGGCCTTGATTCTAGTGCTTGACACCATCTCAGGACAAATGAACCCAATTCGATAATTTTCAAATGCATATGTGTGATTGTCCAATAAATACCTGCACATTTAAAGAAAAAATGATTAAGAATGATAGTTGAACAATTAAAGAAAAAACGATTAAGAATGATAGTTGACAATTAAAAGATAAAGACTGATCAAAACATTTACATCATGTAGACTTGAATCACAGAAATGTTTAAGCACGCCCCCTTAAGGAACTCTTCTACATCGGATGCAGTGACGTATGTTTCTTGATCTGTCACATAATTCCAAACCGAGGCATCCAATGGGATGGGAGTACTATCATATATACCACCCGACGCCGAAGACATAACAAATTGCAACCACTTGCATGACTGGCCATGACCTTGAATTTCTTCGTTTTCTGCTTTCTTCCTTTTGGCGGCTGATTCTTCTATTTTACGATCACAGCTACCAACCACCTCTTTGTTGGACTGAGACTTAAGAGTTATTTTGACATGAAATTTCCAAACAATAATAATGAAGTAACATTGGTATTATTGAGCACAACCAAGGAAGATTTAATATCATTTCTAATAACTATCCCGCCAAGGGCCTAAATTATGAATTCTATCCCGCCAAGGGCCTAAATTATGAATTCTATCCCGCCAAGGGCCTAAATTATGAATTCTATCCACCTTTTTAGAGAGAAATGACTTACCTTTGTATTTTTGGCGCTGTCATCCACCTTTTTAGAGAGAAATGACTTGGACTTCTTTGTTGGGCGTGGAGTAGTATAGTCCTATATATATTAGAATTATAGATGAGCAAGAGTGAGTAATGTGTACATTATTATTGAGCCTAGATTTCTTACCTCGTCGTCTTCGAAAATCACTAAGCGGATTGGCCATTGCACGAAACTACCCTGAGCACCGCCTAAGTTAGTGAAACCATCACCCGTAGGCACCAGAAGAATATCAGCATGATGTCCATCATAAACAAAATCAACTTGGACTTTGTAGTGATCATGCTTCATCGGTGTAAAGTGTTGGGACGATGCACCGTTTGAGGGTTGTACCATACCATCCGCTACGAGCACTTTGTTACCAGAATCTTTATCCTCAAGGGCAAGATGGCATGGAGTCCTTTCCTGCATAAGAGGTATTTTAATTCATGTTATAAGAGGTATTTGGACATAAAGAGTTCATGATAATACTCAAACTCAATCATACCTTTAGCTCACGTGGTTGCGGTGTGGAATCAGGACAAGTGGTATAGGGTGCATCAACATTAAGTTCAAGAACGGGAGTAGAAGTGAAGTTTGGTTGATTTATGTGTAACATGGAGCATAGTTGCTTTTGGAGGGCCTCAACAACCCTTTTATCTAACTCACCTTCAAACTCCTTTCTAACTTCAGCTCTGATCGATTCGATCAGATCTGATGAAGCTTCACTAGAACATCTTCTCCGTCGTTCTCTTGGACCGAAAGCAACTCTATAACCCACATTTCCACCTATTGCCTTGACACGGCCACGATGATCTTTTTTCCCAATGGCTTTGGTGAGGGCATCCTCATCATCCTCGAAAGTAAGGTTTCCTTTTTCTTCTTCTTCTTCGATATACTCCTCCTATAATGTCAATTAGGAAAGTATAGATTAGTTCATATTTCCAAGTAAATTTAAGTAAATATTCATTAAAAAGCACTACTTACAACTTTTCTTGCAATTTCTACGACATCCTTATCGTTCGGGCTAACTTCCCACTTTCCATCCTCAGTTCGAACTTGATGAGCCAAAACCCACTCCTTTGATCTGTATTTTCTAGCTCTAGGAACCGATGAGTTCACTGAGGAGCTACTTGACAGAGATAAAGCTGCTTCCTCTAGGAGTCGTCCTTCTTTTATCCACTCGTGTCGTTTTCTAATATAACCCGCCTGGCCGGTGCGATGAGGATTCTTGTGGTGGGCTGCACTTGCCTTTGCTTTCTCACTACGAGCCTGTCAAAAGTCAATTGCATTATTACCAATGATTTCCGCTAGCTGACTAGAAATCTTTAATACTAAAAAGAAATAACATTATTACCAATGACTCTGGCCTGTAATATTCTTGAAGAAAAACTGACCAATCAGCCTCTGTAATGTGGTGGTAGATTTCCCAAGGCATCTTGTTTCTAGGATACTTCGACGGCTTTTGCGTCTTAGTTATCCATCGAGCTACCAACTTGCTCTTGAAATCTCTAAATCGTTTTGCCACACAAGAATGGAAGTATTTTTCCCTTGAGTTATTGACATCCTCAATGATGTGGAACATAAGCTGTGGATTTTTACAATAAGTTAGAATGATAGTTAATATAGTATATATTTAAAACAATTTAAAAAGACATTATACCTTGGTCTCCTCCCAAAACCCTTGCCTCATCTGCTCATCTATCCTTCGGTATTCTTTCACGTTAATATTAATTCTTTGAGCACAACTCCCAACTTGCTTTCCGTATTGTTTCGACCACTCGCCATCAGGGACATTAAACTCATTAAACTCAAGGTGCATAGGCTTTTTTACTTGAACGCCTTTTGACGGACCACGCCCTTTAGCGATCTGTGTAATCACACTAACACCTTGTGATTCAGGATCACCTTGGGTAGGGAAAATAGCATTTCCACTTTCGTTAGACATAGTGGCTAGAATTCCTGCAACAAGCACACAAAAAAAATTACTTATTGTAACATAAAGCTTCTGCATTGTCACATGAAAATGAACTTCCTAAGAGGAGAACAAGGTATAATTAACGTCTATGTAATAAAGACTCATTTGCTTCAGCATTGCTCATACACAAAAAACTAGAGAAACACATATTCATAGGGGCATTTCATCAAACACCTTCAATGCACGAGCTTTACACACAAAAATACACAAATTCGTACAAGCTTTAAACACAAAATACACAAATTCGAAATCAGTACATTAGGATTTGCTCGTATTTTACTTCTCCAAATCCGTACAAGCTTCAGTACTTATGATTTTACTTCTCCAATTACTTCTCCAATTCGGTATGAACCTAAATAAAATTGTAAATGTGTTTGATGAAATTAAAGTAAAATAGGGTGTTAGATGTGCTTACCGGCCAGCGGAATCGGGTGAGGAAGTCGGAACTCTGGTGAAACCGAGTGCTCGGCGAAAGGAGAGGAAGTCGGAGCTCGGCGAAGATGACGATACGAAGATATGAACGAAGGCGCACGCAGAGCTGAATGTTTTTAATTTAATTAGGGTAGACTTATAGAGGCGGGCCTAATATGTCCGCCTCTATAAGCTGAATGTAATGAGGCAATAGAGGCGGGCCTCTTTATGCCCGCCTCTATTGCATATATTTATTGAGTCGGGCTATAATATGCCCGCCTCAACAAAAGTTAATAGAGGCGGGCTTTTTCGCCCGCCTCAATTATGTACCATTAGAGGCGGGCCTACATTTGGCCCGCCTCTAATACTTTAGCGGGAATATTTTTTCGGAAACTTTTTGAGGCGTATAATTATTTGCCCGCCTCAATAGATTTTTTTGAGGCGTATAAAATAATTATCCGCCTCAAAAACCTGAAAAACTGATTGCGTAGGTCGTTGTTGAGGCGTTTTGAAATATGTACGCCTCTAAAAGGGAGCCTCAAAAAGTGTTTTTTCCACTAGTGTTAACTAGTGATTATTAACATGATTTAGATGGAGTTTCGGTATAGATTTAGGCTAAGTCTGTAATCCAGAAGAAGGGTTGAGAAGTGAAGATATCATAGGATTTACAACTTAATGAAGGATGGAGAAGATGAAGGAGAAGATCTGCTTAAGACTCATGGAGGAAGGCTACCATCACTTGGTAGTATAGAAGAGCAGAAGATGAAGACTTGAAGAAGCTGTACTTTGCCACCCCGTGCCAAAAGCCACCGCGACCCGGCGGTGGATCTCAGAGAAGGCAAATGAGCGTAGCCGCCGCCCCGCGGTGGAACTCACCGCCCCACGGTGGACACGTAGACGCCTCGCGACCAGCGGAGATTTGTTTCCTATTTTGCATTTTCGGATCTCCTATTTTTATTATTTTATTTCCTTTATTATTATTGTTCGGTTTAGCTTATTTTCCTTTGCCTATTTAAGATCCTTTCCAGGTCTTAGATAGGGGACTCTTGTTTCTTTCTATCTCTAGGTTTTTAGCCAATGAAGAACTAAACGCGTTTTGATAAGCGCTACTTTGTAGAGCTTAAGTAAGAGTCATTAGAGGGTTTATTGGTGCCATTCGAGTAGATTTAGGCACATTCATGTGCATGGTGTTTGAGGGCGAAGTTTGGTGTTATTAGGAGTGTTTGAGCTATATTGGAGATCACTGGAGACACTGAGGAGGAAGCCACCAATAGAAGACGCCAATGGAGTGAAGAGATGTGCTAAGAAGTGGTGCGAGGCAAGCTAGGAGAAGAAGAAGACGAGTCTGAAGACCACCGCCCCCGGCGGTGTGAAGATGGCCGCCCCCAGCGGCAAGAAGAGCTGACGCCTGGCCACGGCAGCTTACCGCCCCCCGCGACAGGAAGGCCACCGCACCCCGCGATGGTAAGGCGCTGACGAGATTTATTTCCGAGTTTTATTTCTGTTTTTCTTTTATCCGAGACTTTATATTTTGGAATGTTATTATTTCCTTATTTTATTCCATATTGGTTTCCTAGTATTTAAGACTATTTTAGAACACTTTATGGTTAACCCTAGTGGCCACCGTTTTACGTATTTTTATCTCACAAACCCTAATGGAGAACTAAACCTCCATTGTTGCACTTGACAGTTTGAAGCCATCAATTGATTGGTTGTGAGTTTTCTACTCTTGTTCGTTTTCCTATCTAGTTGGATTAATTCTCTTGTGCTTGATTGATTATTGGTTTATGTTGATTTATCTAGATTGATCACCTAGGTTTATTGATATCTTCCTAATTTCTAGGACTTGTGATTCAGGGTTCGGGTTGCATATCTAGTAGCAAGCACGATTGTTGCGTATAGGGAATCCGAGCGCTTCATCGTGGGATAGAGTTAATTGCATGCTTATAGTAACGGGTTGTTTCTATTGCATGTATCTTGTTGAATCCTTGTTTGATTGCTATTGCTTTATTGAGTCTTGAAGGTTTTCGGATTTGATTTGGTGATAAGTACTATTAGGGCTGGTAGAACTAATAGTTATCTAAGATCGGGATAAGAACAACTATAGGAATATTAAGAACTTGAGATTGATAGAATTCCGTGATCGACCTATCTATTGTTGTGTGGATCTCTGTTGAGTGTGGCGCTTTTCCCCATTATATTTACAACCATTTCCTGCGAACTTATTTACTTGCTTTGTTTACTTTGGTTACGATAAACACAAACAAACCCCCCTAGTTCCTAGTTGGTGACGTGAATTGCAAGAATAGATAACCTGACTCTCTGTGGGATCGACCCTGACTTGCTTGCTATACTCTGTAGCAGGTACTTTAGGATTTATTTGATAGGCATACGACTTCAGCCCTGTCAAATTTGGCGCCGTTGCCGGGGAGTCAAATTTTATGTTTTTGTGATTTGTTTGTTACTAACCCTTGGTGTGGACCTATCTTATGGTCCACACTCGTGCTACTAATTCACCTCTTCTGGATTTTGATCCAGAGATTGAGAGAACTTTGTCCCAGGATCGCAGAGTGAACCGTACTTTGGTTTTTGACAACCCTGCATTTGAGATGGGTGACGCCGACAGAATGTTGAGACAGTTGATTGCGCCCAACCTGCAACAACAACCTTTGGCTGTGACTATTCCTGCTATAGGAGTGGGCGTAAACTTTGAGTTGAAGCCGGGGCTGATTCATTTGCTCCCATCTTTCCATGGACTGGCTGGAGAGGACCCAATCAAACACATGGGTAAATTCCACACAGTCTGCATGAGCATGAAACCGGCGAACGTTACTGAAGAGCAAATAAAGATGAGAGCTTTTGGGTTCACCCTCAAGGACGCAGCTGATGATTGGTACTACCATCTGCCTACTGGAAGCATCGATACGTGGAACAAGCTGCATAAGGCATTTCTTGAAAAGTATTTTCCTGCAAAGAAGGCAAACAGTTTGAAAAAGGCTATTAGCAACATTGAGCAGGAGGATGACGAGAGCCTGTATGAGTACGATGAGCGGTTCAAGAGACTTTGCTCAAGTTGTCCGTTCCACGGGTACTCCAATCAAGATCTGGTGCTCTGATGTGGCTAAAGCCTACCCACAAGTGTATGGGGTCAATTATATTTTTTCAAGTGTCGATCCCACAGAGACCAATGTAATATTAATTGAAATGCTATCAGTGTACTAGGCCAGAAATAAGGAGATATGGAAATCTATAACTAACTACTAGAAAAGCAAATAAAAGAGATAAAAACTATGGGATAAATGTGTGTAAGGTTAAGGATCACCGCAATGATGCAACAGTAAATAAAATCACAATCTGCCTGAATCTAGTCCAAATTATTTGAAGGTAAGTCATCTAAGGTAATCTACTAACTCCTCTCAGACGATAATAGATATGTCTGAACTAAACTAACAATCGCTCTCGCGCAGAGCTAATCTCATTAAAACCCATTAACGCACTTAGAGTCTAGAGATAAATTGAGATAGCATCCGCTCTCGCGCTCAGCTAAATCAACTCAAACCTAGAACATCTATGACGACTTAGTATCCTTAAGATTAATTAAGTTGCTCTCGCACAAATAACACTCAGGTTCGATTCCTATGGATCTAGTAGAAATTATCACCTATCGGTCTCAAACTCTACCTGATTACTTACTAGTATTTTCACCTCTCGGTCTCAAACCCTAATAAGATCCAATTCACATAAGCTAAAATGGGCATAAAGCATCTAGGATCGAATCAAATATTATTTCAACTCAGGCAAAAAAATAATTCTAATTACATATGCATCGCCGGGATCACCATAACCCTAGAACTAGAAATTTAGCCAAGCATGATCGAAGATAAATAATAGATTAAACTAGCTATCAATATGCATAAATTATTCAACAAAAATAAGAGATAAGAAAACTTAATCTCAATGTCAAAATAATTCAAACGAAAGCTAGAACATTAAGGACAATCTTCAATCCATGCCAAAGGACAAAATTCCTTCATGAAGTTCCACTCCCTCTGCCTGTGGCAGAGAAGCTCTCCCCCTCCAAACAAAACTCCCAACTGAAAACAAAAGCTAAACTAAAGAAACCCCCCTCCTCTCCTCCAGCTCCGTAACCCCCTCTTTAATCAAATCCTTTAATTCTCTTCAATCCATCTAAGCCACCGTTTATTTCTTCAATGGGCCTTTGCACAATAAACTCTTCAAGCAACCCAAATTCATATTTTGTGCAGTCTCTCTTCATCCTTAGTGGGCCAGTCTAAATAAATTTCAGCAGATTTGTTATCATCACTTCGGTCCAAACTCAGCAGACTTGTTCGCCCCGAAGTCTCGTATTAATTAGCTTAAAAATACCTGAAACATATAAAAATACGAGTGTAGACTCCGAATACAAAATAATGCAAAACTATCTATAAAATATATAAAATATGCATGAGAATGACCTAATCTAATATGCAACTAGACTCTTAAAATATGTATAAAATGGATGTTATCATGCTCCACCTTTACAATGGTCTATTGGACAATGAAAGGAGGATTGTCGACGCTGCATGTGGAGGCAATATTCTCAACACAACACCGGCAACAACTATGGAGAAGATTCAAGAGATGGCAGAGGGCACAGGAAATTTCGGCAGAGCTTCTACCAAGAGAGGAGTCAATGCTGCTGACTCTAGTTGCTCTGCGTATGCCAGTGATATTGCTGAGTTGAAGGACATGGTGAGGAGACTTACGCTGCAAGGAACTCCTTAGCAACTCAAAGCGTGTGGGGTATGTGCCGATCAATTCCACCCCACTGACGCCTGTCCTCAACTACAAGATGATTCGCCTGCTGAAGTAAACGTTGTAGGAGGTTATGGAGATCCAAGACCTCGGCATGATCCCTACTCCAACACTTATAATCCGGGATGGAGAGACCACCCAAATTTTAGATGGAGGGATCAACAACAACATCCTTAGTTTCAACAACAACAGCAACCAAGACCTCAATTTCTACAAAGGTCGCAAGATCCACAACCTGTTGCGTCTCCTTCAACTGCAGATATGCTCCAAGTCTTGACGAAACATTTCACTACTCATGTTCAAGCCACAACGTCAAGCATAAAGAATTTGGAAACGCAGGTGAGCCAAATGGCTGAAGCCATCACGAGGATCGATGCAAAGATGTCGGGATATCTACCATCTCAAACGGTAGTTAACCCATGGGCAAATGTTAGTGCTGTGACTCTCAGAAGTGGGAAACAACTGCCAAGCGCTGAGGAAGACGTTGCAGGAAAAGAGGAAGCTCTGGAGGAAAACCGCACCCCGCGGCACCAGCTTGCCGCCCCCAGCGGTAAGAAGGAAAATGAAGATGCTCTGACGACCACCGCCCCCCGCGGCAATGAGGCTACCGCCCCCAGCGGTGACCTTGATTCTAAAAAATCATCGGGTAGTTTACCGCCCCCCGCGGTGAACACTGGCCACCCCCCGCGGCAACCTGCTGGAGCTAATGACGAGCCCTTTGTCGACACCTATGTTCGTCCTTACTTTCCTCCTCTCGGTTCCGAGAAGCCACCCGCCCCTTTTCCAGAGGCGCTCAAGGAGAGAAGGGTAGTTGACGACAATGACCTCTTCGAAACTTTTAGCAAGTGTGAGGTCAACATTCCTTTGCTCAAGCTTGTTAAAAGCGTTCCCAAGTATGCTCGGTTCTTGAAGGAGCTCTGCACGATCAAGAGGAACCAGAAGCAGAAGAAAAAGAAGCAGGTCCAAGTGAGCGAGCAAGTATCTGCTGTATTTCAAAAGCGTTTGCCCAAGAAGTGCAGTGATCCAGGTATGTTCTCTATCCCTTGCATCATTGGTGAGACAAAGATTGATAAGGCTATGCTAGATCTTGGTGCTGCTATTAATGTCTTACCATTGTCGTTCTATGAGTCCCTTGGTCTGCCACCACTACAGGACACTAGACTAGTTATTCAATTAGCTGATGGAACCAATGTCTACCCGAAAGGGGTTGTTGAGGATGTCCTTGTTATGGTAGATACGCTGATTTTTCCCACTGATTTTTATGTTCTTGATATGGATGGTGGTACAGGTGCACATATGCTGTTAGGTAGACCTTTCATGAAAACTGCAAATACCACAATTGATGTTAGAAGTGGGAAATTAACTATGGAATTTGATGGGGATGAAGTTGAATATAACATATATGATATGAAACCCATCATTAACACCTCTTTGAACTTTGTTGATGTAATGAGTCCTAACCCTTTGGATGAATTGCAACCTATACTAGAGGATCCCATAGTTGACTTGCCTGTCGATATTACTGTATCTTCTAATCTGCAGGAAGTCACGGCTTTATTGGATGAGAAGGGTGAGTCTCCTACTTCTCTTTTGGGCATTGGCCCCACTGTGCTAACTCCGAGCGAGAAGCTCGTTCCCTCTATGATGCAGGCCCCTGAAGTTGAAGTTAAACACCCCCCTGATCGATCTAAGTATGGGGGGAAGGCGAATACGAAAGACAAGGTGAAAGAGCCGTTGAAGAAGAGGAATGGTCTAAGGTTCAAACCTTTCCATGATTGGTTCATGAAGGAGGTGCTGAATGAGAGGGTACCTAAGGAACCCGATGCTGTGGATTAAGGTTGTTCGAGTAGTATGTCAAGCCATGACAATAACTAAGGCGCTGTCCGGGAGGCAACCCGAGGTATGTTTTTCTTTCTTTGCTTTTCTATCTTTATTTTTGCATTTTCTTTAGTGTGTTTTTGCTTTGTTTTTGTTCTTGTTTTTGTTTCCGACTAACCTGTAGGGAAGAGACCCATGCCTATTGAAGAAGGGGTTTCCACACCAATGTAAGTCTCTTCCTTTCCTGTACTAAGTCACCCCCCGAAAAAACCTTAAACGGGGGGCAAAAAAAAAAAAGTTTTACCGAAGGCCAGCTGTCCGGAATTCCCATGGAGATGGTGCGCATCATGTTGTCAAGGAGGACACCTTAGCTCTACACACATATTTGGCAACGATGATGGCCCTACAATAGGCAGCTGGAGAGGAGGAACACTAGAGCCCACACCATGATTACATCTGGGCTCCACCATGTGTTCCTAGAAGGCCGTGCAATCCTACTATTATTGTTTTACCACTATTCACCAAAGTGGTTTTCTTTTGGTTGCACGGTAGGAGAAGATTATAGAGTTGATGAAGACACCCGCCCAACACTGGAGACCTGGGCGTTACTGAGTATACCGCCAGCAACAACAAAAGTGTCCAAGCAGCTCGGCGACGTTGTGAGTTAATTTTTTTGCTTTTCCCTGTGCTTCTATTCTTTTGTCTTTCATTACATTGAGGACAATGCAATGTTTAAGCATGGGGGAGAGTTCTATACTTGCTACGTTGTTGAGGAGAAACATAAAAAATTGAAAAAGCCAAAAATTTGAAAAAAGGCAAAAATTGAAATCCTAGGATAGGTCGAAAACCCGAAAGGGCGGCCTAGGCAATAAGCAGGTGGCTTGGACCAGCATTAGGCTGGGGTAGTATGAGGTCAAGAGTGATGTGAGCTTATGTGAGCACATCTATGAAAAAAAAAATGAGTGGCTTGGTGAAAACCCGAAAGGGTGCCTTGGCAAAATGAGCGAAAAAGAAGAAGAGTGATTTTAGGATTTCTCATTATTCTTGGCGGGGCGACATAAGAAGGGAGAAAAAGAAGGATTGTCGGGTAGGCCACTTTGGGAGTCATAAGAAGTCATAGATGGAGGCTAGGATTAGAAGTCACTCACGCTTTTGGATGTCCGGGTTAAGCTTGGGGGAAGTACTCTGCTTGCCCCCAGGTTTGTTGATGATGAGGATGTGTTGTAGATGAGATTGGCGCCAGGAGTTTTGGCATGGGTTAGGTGACTCTTAGTTGGAGGAGATGCTTCCTGAGACCTTGTGTGCTACATTGGAGGAGTGAACTTTCTTTTAGTTTACTCGAGGACGAGCAAAGGTCTAAGCATGGGGGAATTTGATAAGCGCTACTTTGTAGAGCTTAAGTAAGAGTCATTAGAGGGTTTATTGGTGCCATTCGGGTAGATTTAGGCACATTCATGTGCATGGTGTTTGGGGGCAAAGTTTGGTGTTATTAGGAGTGTTTGAGCTATATTGGAGATCACTGGAGACACTGAGGAGGAAGCCACCAATAGAAGACGCCAATGGAGTGAAGAGATGTGCTAAGAAGTGGTGCGAGGCAAGCTAGGAGAAGAAGAAGACGAGTCTGAAGACCACCGCCCCCGACGGTGTGAAGATGGCCGCCCCCAGCGGCAAGAAGAGCTGACGCTTGGCCACGACAGCTTACCGCCCCCCGCGGCAGGAAGGCCACCGCACCCCGCGGTGGTAAGGCGCTGACGAGATTTATTTCCGAGTTTTATTTCTGTTTTTCTTTTATCCGAGACTTTATATTTTGGAATGTTATTATTTCCTTATTTTATTCCATATTGGTTTCCTAGTATTTAAGACTATTTTAGAACACTTTATGGTTAACCCTAGTGGCCACCGTTTTACGTATTTTTCTCTCACAAACCCTAATGGAGAACTAAACCTCCATTGTTACACTTGACAGTTTGAAGCCATCAATTGATTGATTGTGAGTTTTCTACTCTTGTTCGTTTTCCTATCTAGTTGGATTAATTCTCTTGTGCCTGATTGATTATTGGTTTATGTTGATTTATCTAGATTGATCACCTAGGTTTATTGATATCTTCCTAATTGCTAGGACTTGTGATTCCGGTTTTGGGTTGCATATCTAGTAGCAAGCACGATTGTTGCGTATAGGGGATCCGAGCGCTTCATCGTGGGATAGAGTTAATTGCATGCTTATAGTAACGGGTTGTTTCTATTGCATGTATCTTGTTGAATCCTTGTTTGATTGCTATTGCTTTATTGAGTCTTGAATGTTTTCGGATTTGATTTGGTGATAAGTACTATTAGGGCTGGTAGAACTAATAGTTATCTAAGATCGGGATAAGAACAACTATAGGAATATTAAGAACTTGAGATTGATAGAATTCCGTGATCGACCTATCTATTGTTGTGTGGATCTCTGTTGAGTGTGGCGCTTTTCCCCATTATATTTACAACCGTTTCCTGCGAACTTATTTACTTGCTTTGTTTACTTTGGTTACGATAAACACAAACAAACCCCCCCTAGTTCCTAGTTGGTGACGTGAATTGCAGGAATAGATAACCTGACTCTCTGTGGGATCGACCCTGACTTGCTTGCTATACTCTGTAGTAGGTACTTTAGGATTTATTTGATAGGTATACGACTTCAGCCCTGTCACGTTTGTTTCGCTAGACGATTGAAGCATTGCAATGGATTGGTTGTGAGATTTCTATTCCTTGTTCTATATCTTATTAGGTTGGTTTAATTCTCTTGAGCATATTGTCTATTGGTTTGTATTGATTTATCTAGAGTAGCTAACTAGGTTTATCGATATTTATCACAGTGCTAGGATTTTGCATATAGCGGAATGCGAGTGCATTTCTAGTAGCAAACACAATTGTTACATATAGTGGAATACGAGTGTGCAATTGTGAAAGAAAGTTATTTGCATGTTAAGTAGTAAGGTTTTCTTCTATTTGCATGTATTCTATATCCTTGTTTGAATGCTATTGCTTTATTGATAGTAAGGTTTTCTTCTATTGATATTGTGGTAAGTGCTGCCAACAACTGTCTGAATTGGTAGTGAATTACGATCAGGATAGGAACAACTATAAGGTTGTGAAAAGAACTTGGAACAATAGTTATCAGTGATCAACCAGCTTTATCTGCAGTGTGGATATTTGTCTAGTGAAATACTTCCACACATCATACTTATTCTTTCTCTAAAAGCTTGCATCATTGTTACTCTGCGATCATACAAAACCCCCCTTGTTACTTGTCAGTCACACGTATTTTGCATACAGATAACCGACTCCCTGTGGGATCGACCCTGACTTGCTTGCTATACTCTTTAGTAGGTGAATTAGGATTTCTTTGACAGGAAAACGACACCGGTTTCCAGCCCTGTCAAATTTGGCGCCGTTGCCGGGGAGTCAAATACTTTGTTTGTGATTATTTGTGATTGACTGCGGTGTGGATCTATCTTACGGTCTGCACCTTTGCTACTGATTCACTACTTGTTGAAGTTGATATAGAGACAGGTACGAATGGCTCAGACATTCCGACAACTGACTGTGCCAGATCTGATACAGCAGCCATTGGCTATAATCATTCCACCCCTTGCGGATGGTGTGACATTTGAGCTTAGAACAGGAGTGATACGGTTGCTCCCGAGATACCATGGACGAAGTGGAGAGGACCCCATCCAACACTTGGGTAAATTCCACAACGTTATTATGAGCATTAAACCAGCTAACGTCACTGAAGATCAAATTAAAATGAGAGCCTTCGGGTTCACTCTTAAGGACGATGCTGAAGACTGGTACTATCATCTGCCTGGAGGAAGCATAGATTCATGGGAGACCCTTTTTGACTATTGTGAGCGGTTCAAACGACTTTGTTCTAGTTGCTCGTTCCATGGTTTCGACAAGAAAGCTCTAGTACTCTATGTTTACAATGGGCTGCTGGATGATGAAAGAAGAATCATAGATGCTACTTGTGGTGGTAGTATCTTGAATATGACCCCTGATGCAGCCATGATTTGACTTCATGATATGGCTGAGAGCACAAGGGATTTCGATGAAGCCCCAAAGACCAGAGGAGTTAATGCTGTCAACTCCAATGATGCATATTTATTGCAAGAAATTGCTTCATTGAAATACATAATTGCGAAGATGGGTAAACAAGAAGCACCTCAACAGCACAATGTTTATGGAATTTGCGTTGATCCATTTCACAACACCAATGCTTGTCCCTAACTTCAGGATGCCACTACTGCTGAAGTATACGCTGCTGGAGGTTACATACCTATTAGACCTCGACATGATCAACAACAGCTATAACAACCACCACAACCTCACTTTGATGAGCTACCAGTTGCTCCCCAAGATAATAGCTCCCCTTCAACTAACGACTTGCTCACGGCCTTAACAATGCACTTCACAACTCATGTGCAAACAACTGAGGCAAGCATCAAGAGCATGGAAAAGAAAGTGGGTCAGTTAAAAGATGTGGTCACTAGGTTGGACAAAAGGGTCTCGCAAGAAAGTGTAAGTGCTGTGACCCTCCGAAGTGGCAAGCAATTGCAAGTCGCTCTTACTGCTGAAAAGAACGACAAAGCTAAAATTGAAGATGGGCAAATCTTACCGCCCCGCGGTGCTTCCGACTGTGACCCAGCGCAAACTCTCAGTTCTCCTGAGTTACCACCGCCGCCCCGCGGCCAAGTACACCGCCCCGCGGTGAAACCACCGCCCCGCGGTGAAAGCCCAGATCTAGATTTTGATCATGACGAAGAAGAGGACCCCTATGTTCGTCCAAATTTTCCTCCTCTTGGTTCTGAAAAGCCCTCTGTCCCCTTTCCGGAGGCACTAAAGAAAAGGAGAATAATCGACGATAAGGATCTCTTCGACACCTTCAGTAAGTGTGAGGTAAACATCCCCCTCCTTAAGCTTGTAAAGAGTGTACCTACGTACGCTTAGTTTTTAAAGGAGCTATGCACCATCAAGAGAAATCAGAAGCTGAAGGGCAAGGAAAAAGTCAAGGTGAGCGAACGCGTATCCGCTGTATTCCAGAGGCGTATGCCAAAGAAGTGCGGCGATCCAGGTATGTGGAGCATTCCTTGTATTATTGGTGATACTAAATTTGAAAGAGCTATGCTTGATCTTGGTGCCTCCATTAATGTTTTGCCCTATTCCCTCTATGAATCTCTTAGACTTGGACCTCTGCAGGAAACAGGAATTGTAATTCAATTAGCTGATAGGTCTAGTGTCTATCCTAGAGGAGTAGTAGAGGATGTTCTTGTTATGATTGATAAATTGATATTCCCTGCAGATTTTTATGTCTTAGATATGGATACGGATACAAAGGTGACTCCTATACTGTTAGGTAGACCATTTTTGAAAATTGCTAAGACTAAACTTGATTTGCAAAGTGGGACACTTTCTATGGAATTCGATGGGGAGAAGGTGGAATATAACATATATGAAGCTATGAAACACCCCAATGAAGACCATTCTTTATGCTCCATTGATGTGATTGATTCTATTGCGCAAGATATATTTAATATATCTGGTCCTGATGAGTTGATGTCCATTGTTGAGAATAATTTGGATTTGTCCCATAAGGAATACTCTTTACCAACTAACATGCAGGAAATCATAGCTCAGATGGATGCATATGGTAAGTTTCCTATAGATCCTTTAGGCGTTGGCCCCAATTTACTAAACCCGAGCGAAAAGCTTGTTCCCTCTGTTGTACAGGCTCCCGAGATTGAATTGAAGCCGTTGCTGGATCACCTCAAGTACGCCTTTCTTGGAGCCAACGACACTCTGCCAGTTATTGTGTCTAATAAGCTTTCTGAAGACCAAGAAATGAAGCTATTAGGCGTGCTCAGGGAGTACAAGACTGCGCTAGGATGGACCATTGCAGACATAAAAGGGATAAGTCCCTCGACTTGTATGCATAGGATTCTACTTGAAGATGGAGCCAAACCATCTAGGCAGCCACATAGAAGACTCAATCCTCCAATGATGGAAGTGGTCAAGAAGGAGGTGCTGAAACTTCTTAAAGCTGATATGATCTTCTCTATTTCCGATAGCCAATGGGTAAGTCTAACTCAGGTTGTCCCTAAGAAATGAGGTATCACTATAGTAGAGAATCAACAAGGGGATTTGGTTCCTACAAGGACCACTACAGGATGGAGGGTGTGCATTGACTACCGTAAACTGAATACGATAACTCGAAAAGACCATTTTCCCTTACCTTTTATTGATCAAATGCTAGAATGCCTTGCTGGGCGCCCTTATTACTATTTTCTCGATGGGTATTCAGGATACTTTCAGGTGGCTATAGCGCCAGAGGACCAGGAGAAAACCACCTTTACATGCCCCTTTGGCACCTTTGCATACCGCAGAATGGCATTCGGTTTGTGTAACGCACTCGGTACATTTCAACGATGTATGGTTAGTATCTTCTCTGAATATGTTGAGAAATTTATTGAGGTATTCATGGATGACTTCACAGTGCATGGGACTAGCTTTGATTCATGTTTGAACCATTTGGCACTTGTACTTAAAAAATGTGTTGAAACCAATTTGGTTTTGAATTTTGAAAAGTGTCATTTCATGGTAGAACAAGGTATAGTACTTGGTCATATTGTTTCTGCTAGGGGTATTGAGGTCGATAAGGCGAAGATTGATGTGATTCAGTCTTTGCCTTATCCTACTAATGTGCGTGAAGTGCGCTCCTTTTTAGGTCATGCAGGTGTTTACCGAAGGTTTATCAAGGACTTCTCTAAGATCTCTTCACCTCTATGCGAGCTACTGAAGAAGGAGGTGACCTATGAGTTCACCGACGAGTGCAAGAAGGCATTTGATTGCTTGAGAGAACGCTGATAGGTGCCATTTCAGGCACCCTAACTAGTGATTATTGACATATTTTAGACGGAGTTTTGGTATAGATTTAGGCTAAGTCTGTAATCCAGAAGAATAGTTGAAAAGCGAAGATATCATAGGATTTACAACTCAGTGGAGAGATGATGGAAGATAGAGGAGAAGATCTGCTCAGAATTCATGGAGGAAGGCTACCATTACTTGGTAGTACAGGAGAGCAGAAGATGAAGACTCGAAGAAGCTGGTCTTGCCGCCCCGCGCCACAAGCCACCGCGACCCGGTGATGGATCTCAGAGAAGACAGCACAAGCCTAGCCGCCGCCCCGCGGTGGAACTCACCGCCCCGTGGTGGAGAACGACGCCTTGCGGCCAGCGTTGAATTATTTCCGTTTTAGTATTTTCGACTTTATAATTGTCATTTTTTTTACTTTCCTTATTTGCTAGGTTAGTTTTCTAAAACCTATTTAAGAACTTTTTTTTAGTTTTTGTGAGGAGTTCGGTCCTCTCTATTATTCATTCCAATTCCAGGGTTTGAACGAATGGAGAGCTAAACACCTTTGTTTCGCTAGACAATTGAAGCACTGCAATGAATTGGTTGTGAGATTTCTATTCCTCGTTCTATATCTTATAAAGTTGGATTAATTCTCTTGAGTATATTGTCTATTGGTTTATGTTGATTCTTCTAGCGTAGCTAACTAGGTTTTTCGACATCTATCAATTGCTAGGATTTGCATATAGGGGTTCCGAGTGCTTATCTAGTGGCAAACACGATTGTTGCGTATAGGGGTTCCGAACGCGCAATCGTGAGTGAGAATTATTTCCATGCTAAGTAGTAGGGTGTCCTTCTATTTGCATGTATCCTATATCCTTGTGTGAATTGCTATTGATGTGTTAGTGGTAAAGTATGCCGACAACTGTGAGAATCGGTGGTACTTTACCAGTGACATAGTAATAAGTCTATCGACAACTGTGAGAATCGATAGTACTTAAGATCAGGGTGGGAACAACTATAAGATTGTAAAAAGAACTTGGAACGATAGTTTTCAGTGATCAACCTATTTCATCTGCTGTGTGGATATTTGTCTAGTGGAATACCTTTCCTCATCATATTCCTTCTCCTGTTAAATCTTGCGTCTTTGTTACTTTGCCATTACTATAAAACCCCCCTGTTACTTGTTACTCATACGTTATTGCATACAGATAACTGACTCCCTGTGGGATCGACCCTGACTTGCTTGCTATACTCTGTAGTAGGTGAATTAGGATTTTTTTGACAGGAAAACGACACCGGTTTTCGGCCTTGTCAAATTTGGCGCCGTTGCCGGGGTGTACTTCAGCAATTTCATAAGGGCCTGTCCACTTGGACCTCAGTTTCCCAGCAAAGAGCTTAAGCTGAGATTGAAAAAGGAGGACCTTATCCCCTGGCTTAAAATCCTTTCTCAGAATTTGCTTGTCATGCCACTGCTTGGTCTTCGCCTTATAGCTGACCGAGTTCTCATACGCCTCAAGGCGCAACTCCTCGAGCTCTTGCAGTTGTAGCTTCTGGAAATCTCCCACTTCATCCAATTGCATGTTGCATTTCTTTATTGCCCACCATGCTTTATGCTCAAGCTCTATAGGGAGGTGACAGGCTTTTCCGAATACCAACCGGAAAAGAGACATTCCTATCGGAGTCTTGAAGGCTGTGCAATATGCCCACAGTGCATCACTGAGTTTGGTACTCCAATCCCTACGATTAGCTGCAACTGTTTTCTCCAGGATAGATTTAATCACTCCGTTGGAGTTCTCGGCATGCCCATTAGTTTGAGGGTGATAGGCTGTCGAGATTCTCTAGGTGACGTGATACTTCTTCAGAAGGGCAGTCACTGTCTTGTTGTAGAAATGGGTTCCCCTGTCACTAATTAAAGCTTTGGGTATCCCAAATCTTGAGAAAATGTTCTCCTTAAGAAAACTTGCTACGACTTTAGAATCATCAGTCCTGGTGGCCTTCACTTCCACCCACTTGGAAATGTAGTCCACCGCAAGCAATATATAAATATTTCCATTAGAGCTAGGAAAGGGTTCCATAAAGTCCATTCCCCAAACATCAAAGACCTCACAAAAGATTAATGACGATTACGACATCTCATTTCTCCTGGTGATATTTCCAACCCTTTGGCATCGGTCACAGGATTTGCAAAAGGCGTAAGCATCCCGAAAGATGTGTGGCCAATAAAATCCCGCCTCCAATACTTTCCTAGCAGTCCTATTTGCTCCAAAATGACCCCCACATGCTTCAGAATGACAGAAGGTAAGGACAGATTGTACCTCATTGTCCGGAAGACACCGGCGCACTACCTGATCGATACAATGCTTCCAAAGGTAGGGATCATCCCAAACATAATGACGGGCCTCTCTACGTACCTTCGCCTTTTGAGCTCTGGTGTAATCCGGGGATAGTTCCTCTCGGACCAAATAGTTCACGATATCTGCGTACCACGGCCTGAAAGAATAGATTCCGAAGACGTCCTTGGCTATGTGAGGAGAGGGGTCATAAGTGTCTACAGATTAAAGTGGAACACCAGAGATGTTGCCGCGGGGCGGTACTGTCGCCACGGGCCGCGGTAAGCTTCCCTGGTTCTCAAGTAAATATGCCGCCGGGTCGCGGTGAACGTTACCGCGGGGCGGTGGATCCTCCAGCTTCATACTGGCTACAAGTCGCCGGGTCGCGGTAATGGGGGCCGCGGGGCGGTGAGCACTTCCTGAACTCTCTTCGATCATAAAGAGTGTGTCGTCTGGGAAGGTTCCGTGAATGGGGTTATGTTTTCTGGGCTGATCTTCCTCATGTACGAGTCTACTCAGGTGATCAGCTACTAGGTTCTCCGCTCCCTTCTTATCACGGATCTCCACATCAAATTCAATGAGAAGGAGAACCCATCGGATTAATCTTGGCTTTGCTTCTTTCTTCGTCATGAGGTAACGAAGAGCAGCATGATCTGTATAGATAATCACCTTGACTCCCAAAAGATATTGCCTAAACTTCTCCAAGGCAAAGATAACTGCCAGCATCTCCTTCTCAGTAGTGGAGTAGTTCCTCTGGGCTCCATTCAGAGTCATGGAAGCATAATGAATCACATGGGAGGCACGCCCCACTTTCTGTCCTAGAACTGCTCCAACTACATAGTCACTAGCGTCGCACATGATCTCAAACGGGCGAGACCAGTCAGGTGCCTGAATGATGGGTGCACTTGTCAGGTGTTCTCTCAAGCAATCAAACGCCTTCTTACACTCATCAGTAAATGCATAGGTCACCTCCTTCTTCAGTAGCTCGCATAGGGGTGAAGATATCTTAGAGAAGTCCTTGATAAATCTTCGGTAAAAACCTGCATGACCTAAAAAGGAACGCACTTCACGCACATTAGTAGGATAAGGCAAAGACTGAATTACATCTATCTTCGCCTTATCGACCTCAATACCCCTAGCGGAGACGATATGACCAAGTACTATCCCCTGTTCTACCATAAAATGACACTTTTCATAATTCAAAACCAAATTGGTTTCAACACATCTTTTAAGTACAAGTGCCAAATGGTTCAAACATGAGTCAAAGCTAGTCCCATGCACTGTAAAGTCATCCATGAATACCTCAATAAATTTCTCAACATATTCAGAGAAAATACTAACCATACATCGTTGAAAGGTACCAGGTGCGTTACACAATCCAAATGGCATTCTGCGGTATGCAAAGGTGCCAAAGGGACATGTAAAAGTGGTTTTCTCCTGGTCTTCTGGCACAATGGCCACCTGAAAATATCCTGAATACCCGTCGAGAAAGCAGTAATAGGGGCGCCCAGCAAGGCGTTCTAGCATTTGATCAATAAAGGGCAGGGGAAAATGGTCTTTCCGAATTACCGCATTCAGCTTACGGTAATCAATGCACACCCTCCATCCTGTGGTGGTCCTTGTAGGAACTAAATCCCCTTGTTGATTTTCCACTATAGTGATACCTCCTTTCTTAGGAACAACCTGGGTTGGGCTTACCCATTGGCTATCTGAAATGGGGAAGATCATATCAGCTTTGAGGAGTTTCAACACTTCCTTCTTGACCACTTCCATCATTGGAGGATTGAGCCTTCTCTGCGGCTGCCTGGATGGTTTGGCTCCATCTTCAAGTAGAATCCTATGCATACAAGTCGATGGACTTATTCCTTTTATGTCTGCAGTGGTCCATCCTATCGCAGTCTTGTACTCCCTGAGCACGCCTAATAGCTTCATTTCCTGGTCTGCAGATAGCTTACTAGACACAATGACTGGCAGAGTATCGTTGGCTCCAAGAAAGGCGTACTTGAGATGATCTGGCAACGGTTTCAATTCAATCTCGGGGGCCTGTTCAACAGAGGGAACAAGCTTCTCGCTCGGATTTAGTAAAGTGGGGCCAACGCCCAAAGGATCTAAAGGATACTTACCATATGCATCCAACTGAGCTATGACTTCCTGCATGTTAGATGGTAAAGAATATTCCTCATGGGAAAAATCCAAATTGTTCTCAACAATGGATTACAACTCATCAGGACCAGAAATATCAAATACATCTTGTGCAATAGAGTCAATCACGTCAATTGAGCATAAAGAATGGTCTTCATTAGGGTGTTTCATAGCTTCATATATGTTATATTCCACCTTCTCCCCATGGCGCCATTGGATTGATTAACCCCAAGACAGGCAACATTTTCAAAGTGAATGGCCACAGGTTGAAACCTTATTATGAAGGTTTTGACCCGAACCATGTTGACGCGGTAAGTTTTGAGTCTCCTGAAGCTGAAATCTGATAGGCCACAGCCTATGTCGAGCCAACGACGTTAACCAAGGCGCTGCTCGGGAGGCAACCCGAGGTATTTTCCTTTTTCCTTTTCTCTTCTTTTGATTTCTTCTTTTCTTAGACTTTTTCGTAGTTTCTTTTTCCTTGTTTCGTTCGCCTGCTACTAACATTTCAGGTACGAAAGTAAATGAAGGCGAGTTCAACTCCCCAGAAACCTCAAGACCGCCCCGCGGTGAGTCCCACCGCCCCCCGGTGAAGCCTGGGTAATTTCACTCAATCCCGATTATTTTTTTTAAAAATATGTTTTGTTTTCAAAAAAAAATTAAAAAATATTTTCCAAGTTGGATACAAAGGATTTGACGGTTTCAGTTGGATCGCCCCGCGGTCCGATACCTGGTATTTACCTTCATCACACTCATTAAACACTCCCGCCAATACCCTAATCCCCTCATTCTTTTTCTTCCCTTCTCTCTCTCTCTGCCGCGGCCCCTTCCCCCTCTCACACCCTCAATCTATAACCTCAGATTCCCAAATTCCCAATCCCATACCACCACACTGCACCCGTCCGACCGCCCTATGGTGTTTATTAGAGAAGGGTGGTGTTTTGAGGTTCTGGAGGTGTGATTGGAAGAAGTTGCGTGTTGTCTCGGCTCTTCGGAGGATGAAAGAGGTGTCATAGCACAGTGGCCGCCTCACACTGCAACAGTACCGCCTTGCGCGAATCGTGTTTTTGATTTGGAGAAGGCGGTGAACAGTACCGCCCCGCGGCAGCCCTACCGCGACCCGACATTGCTTTTCAGTAGACGCTCCTAGTCCTCTTCGCCGCCCCGCGGTGAATTGTACCGCCCCGCGGTGACCCCTTGGTGAACCCCGCCTTTGGTTTGTAAGTCCTTTTTTCCTAGCTCTTTCACCAACGTATTCAATTACTGTCATTATGCCGAGGGCTAGGAAGGTTGGCATGACTATAGAGGAGAATGAGGCGTATGATGTGGTTGCGGCGAGACCTGTGCACCCGCCTCGCTTCTTTGATAGAGGAGCTTTGGCTGAGTTGGGTTTGTTAGAGATGGTCCAACGGTGCTTGGATAAGATGGGATTGGGTGGCTTCTTGGACAAATGTGCCCCTGCTTTCCCCGAGCTTTGCTACCAATTTATCGCCACTTTGTCAAAATACCATACCCGACGCATTATCAATGGAGAAGAGCATACATACATGGCGGGTATTAAATTCAAGTATGAGGGCAGGGCTTATGAAATTCCACTGGAAGAAATCCGGGAGTTGTTGGGTGTGTCGAAACCACCTATTGCTGGGTGGAAGCAGGGTCCCAATGAGGCTGACATTAGAGACTTCTGGATCTCCGCTACAGGGATGTCTGAGTTTAAAAAGGGGAAGGAGACCAATAACAAGATCGTACACCCTTGTCTCCGCCTAGTTTTTACAGTGTTGATCCGGTCATTTTGAGGAAGTGTGGAGGAGAGGAAAATCTCCCTGAAGCGCCTTGGTTTATTCTCCCCGATGATTGACCCGTTGGATGAGGAGACGCCCGGGTGGGTTATGATATGGCTCCACGAGCTACGACGGATTCGCGAGGGTGCTGCGTGAGACATTGTTCAGGGAGGTCTGATCACCTTAGTTGCTGCAGCCAGGATTCAGACAGACACTATCCCTAAGCCGATCATGCCTGTTCGCTATGACATCCCATGTCTGCGACGGTATGGTTTGCTGAACATCTCTCAGGGGCAGTTTCTATGGTGTTCTTATGGAGGTCACATGCTGCGACTCCCTCGCCCCTTGGCCTACCCGCGGGACTTCATGGGATGGTTTATTCTATCTGACGCTGAGGTTATCCCTTCCGACACTGAGGATGAGCCCTAGGCCGCTATTCCTGCTATTATGGATTTTGATCCCCCTGCGTCTGCTGCTGCTTTTGCCTCTAGATCGACTTCTGAGATTCCTTGGGATGAGATTTTTGCTCGTTTTGATGCTTTCACACTGCGTCAACACGCTGCGAACGAGGAGATGCTGACTCGCCTGTAGACTTTACAGGCTGACATTGCACGAGATATCATGAGCCAGTTGAGTTCAGCTGAGGCATTCATGCAGGAGCAGTACTTCGGGAGGCATCCACCTCCGCCAGGCTATCCACCGTATCCACCTTTCCAGTGAGTTTATGTTCTTCCTCCCCTAATTCGTTTTGTCTTCGTCTCTTCATTGAGGACAATGTGTGTTTCAAGTGTGGGGAGGGATTTAGACTTGCTGCTTATCACAGTTAGTGTACATAGTCTGTATATGCATTTCATATTTGCATTTTCAAAAAAAAAAAAGCCAAAAATATTTGAAAAAGGCAATCAAAATCCTGGGATGGGCCGAAAACCCGAAAGGGCGGTTCAAGTAAAAAGCAGGTAGTCCGACTGGTATAGACCGGTGCAAAAGTGGACTGGAGCGATGTGAGTACATGTGAGTACATGTGAGATGTCTAGTAAAATGAAATGAGTGGCTAGGTGAAAACCCGAGAGGGCGCCTAGGCAAGATGAGCGTAAAGAAAAATGAGTGATTTTAGGATCATTCTGGAGGTTGGCGTCATAAGCAGAGGTGATATAAGGAGTTCGGGTAGGTCACTCTGGAGCAATAAGGAGCTAGACAGGAGTTAGGAATAGATTTATCTCGCATCACTTGTTTTGGTTGTCTGGAGCTGATTGTTGAGTTGTTGTAGTCACTGGTATCATGTCTGCTCGCACTTCCTGTGGCCTTGGTGTTTGATGACTAGAGTAGTATCAGTTTTGATTTACTCGGGACGAGTAAAGGTCTAAGTGTGGGGATATTTGATAGGTGCCATTTCAGGCACCCTAACTAGTGATTATTGACATATTTTAGACGGAGTTTTGGTATAGATTTAGGCTAAGTCTGTAATCCAGAAGAATAGTTGAAAAGCGAAGATATCATAGGATTTACAGCTCAGTGGAGAGATGATGGAAGATGGAGGAGAAGATCTGCTCAGTATTCATGGAGGAAGGCTACCATTACTTGGTAGTACAGGAGAGCAAAAGATGAAGACTTGAAGAAGCTGGTCTTGTCGCCCCGCGCCACAAGCCACCGCGACCCAGCGATGGATCTCAGAGAAGACAACACAAGCCTAGCCGCCGCCCCGCGGTGGAGAACGACGCCTCGCGGCCAGCGTTGAATTATTTCCGTTTTAGTATTTTCGACTTTATAATTGTCATTTTTTTACTTTCCTTATTTGCTAGGTTAGTTTTCTAAAACCTATTTAAGAACTTTTTTAGTTTTTGTGAGGAGTTCGGTCCTCTCTATTATTCATTCCAATTCCAGGGTTTGAACGAATGGAGAGCTAAACACCTTTGTTTCGCTAGACAATTGAAGCACTGCAATGAATTGGTTGTGAGATTTCTATTCCTCGTTCTATATCTTATAAAGTTGGATTAATTCTCTTGAGCATATTGTCTATTGATTTATGTTGATTCTTCTAGCGTAGATAACTAGGTTTTTCGACATCTATCAATTGCTAGGATTTGCATATAGGGGTTTCGAGTGCTTATCTAGTGGCAAACACGATTGTTGCATATAGGGGTTCCGAGCGCGCAATCGTGAGTGAGAATTATTTGCATGCTAAGTAGTAGGGTATCCTTCTATTTGCATGTATCCTATATCCTTGTGTGAATTGCTATTGTTGTGTTAGTGGTAAATTATGCCGACAACTGTGAGAATCGGTGGTACTTTACCAGTGACATAGTAATAAGTCTATCGACAACTGTGAGAATCGATAGTACTTAAGATCAGGGTGGGAACAACTATAAGATTGTAAAAAGAACTTGGAACGATAGTTTTCAATGATCAACCTATTTCATCTGATGTGTGGATATTTGTCTAGTGGAATACCTTTCCTCATCATATTCCTTCTCCTGTTAAATCTTGCGTCTTTGTTACTTTGCCATTACTATAAAACCCCCCTGTTACTTGTTACTCACACGATATTGCATACAGATAACTGACTCCCTGTGGGATCGACCCTGACTTGCTTGCTATACTCTGTAGTAGGTGAATTAGGATTTCTTTGACAGGAAAACGACACCGGTTTTCGGCCTTGTCAAACGCCTAACAAGTGCACCTATCATTCAGGAATCTGACTGGTCTCGCCCATTTGAGATCATGTGCGACGCCAGTGACTATGCAGTTGGAGCGGTTCTAGGCCAGAAAGTGGGACGTGCCTCCCATGTAATTCATTATGCCTCCATGACCCTAAATGGAGCTCAGAGGAACTACTCTACCACTGAGAAGGAAATGCTGGCAGTTGTGTTTGCCTTGGAAAAATTTAGGCAGTATCTTTTGGGAGTAAAGGTGATCATCTACACAGATCATGCTGCCATTCGTTACCTAATGATGAAGAAGGAAGCAAAGCCAAGATTAATCCGACGGGTTCTCCTACTCACTGAATTTGATGTTGAGATACGAGATAAAAAGGGAGCGGAGAACCTAGTAGCTGATCACCCGAGTAGGCTCGTACATGAAGAAGATAAGCCCGGAGTGCAGAGCCCCATTCACGGAACTTTTCCAGATGACACACTCTTTATGATCAAAGGAACTTCGGGTAACGCCTACCGCCCCGCGGTCTACACTACCGCGACCCGGCGGTCTGTAGAAATTGTGGAACTGGAGGCTCCACCGCCTCGCGGCGACACCTACCGCGACCCGGCGGCATGTTCAACTGAGAGCCAGCAAAACTCACCGCTGCCCGCGGTGACATCACTGCCCCGCGGCAACATCTCCGGACTCACACTTTGCTCTGTAAGTACTTATGTACCCTCTCTTCACATAGCCGAAGCCGTCTTCGGGCTCCGTTCTTTTAGACCATGGTACGCAGATATCGTGAACTATTTGGTTCGAGAAGAATTACCCCCGGATTACACTAGAGCTCAAAAGGAGAAGGTACGAAGAGAAGCCCGTCACTATGTTTGGGATGATCCTTACCTATGGAAACATTGTGTCGATCAAGTAGTACTCCGATGTCTTCCGGATAATGAGGTACAATCTGTCCTTAACTTTTGCCATTCTCAAGCATGTGGGGGTCATTTTGGGGCAAATAAGACTGTTAGGAAAGTATTGGATGCATGATTTTATTGGCCACACATCTTTCGGGATGCTTATGCCTTTTGTAAATCTTGTGACCGATGCCAAAGGGTTGGAAATATCTCCAGGAGGAATGAGATGCCGCAATCATCATTAATCTTTTGCGAGGTCTTTGATGTTTGGGGTATTGACTTTATGGGACCCTTTCCTATCTCTCATGGGAATCTCTATATATTACTTGCGGTGGACTACGTTTCCAAGTGGGTGGAAGCGAAGGCCACCAGGACCGATGATTCTAAAGTTGTGGCAGGTTTTCTTAAGGAGAATATTTTCTCAAGATTTGGAATACCCAAAGCTTTAATTAGTGATCGGGGAACCCATTTATGCAACAAGACAGTGACTGCCCTGCTGAAGAAGTATCACGTCACCCAAAGAGTCTCCACAGCCTATCATCCTCAAACTAATGGGCAAGCCGAAGTTTCCAATAGAGAGATTAAATCTATCCTGGAGAAAATGGTTGCAGCTAATCGAAAGGATTGGAGTTCTAAACTTAATGAAGCACTGTGGGCATACCGCACAACTTTCAAAACTCCAATAGGAATGTCCCCTTTTTGGTTAGTATTCGGAAAAGCATGCCACCTCACTGTAGAGCTTGAACATAAAGCATGGTGGGCAATAAAGAAATGCAACATGCAATTGGATGAAGTGGGAGATTTTCGGAAGCTACAGCTGCAAGAACTAGAGGAGTTACGCCTTGAGTCATATGAGAACTCTGTTAGTTATAAGGCGAAAACCAAGCAATGGCATGACAAGCACATCTTGAGAAGAGATTTCAAGCCAGGGGATAAGGTCCTTCTATTTCAATCTCGGCTTAAGCGTTTTGCTGGGAAGATGAAATCTAAGTGGACAGGTCCTTATGTAATTGCTGAAGTATACCCCCATGGCGCCATTGGCTTGCTTGACCACAAGACGCACAATGTTTTCAAAGTGAATGGCCAAAGATTGAAGCCTTACCATGAAGGTTTCAACCCGAACCAGCTTGATGAAGTGAGTTTTGAGGTCCCTGAAGCTGAAAAACGATAGACCACAGCCTACATCGAGCCAACGACGTTAACCAAGGCGCTTATCGGGAGGCAACCCGAGGTATTTTTCTTTTCTTTTCTTTTGATTTTTCTTTCCTTAGACCTTTTTCGTAGTTCTTTTGCTTTGTTTCGTTCGCCTGCTACTAACGTTTCAGGTACGAAAGTAAATGAAGGCGAGTTTATTTTTCCAGGAAATCCATCACCACCCCGCGGTGAACCACACCGCCCCGCGGTGAAGTCTAGGTACTTTTACTCAACTCTGATTTAAAAATAAAGGGCCCCGAAAAAAATAATTTGTTTTGTTTTCAAAATCATTTTGTAAGTTGGATATGAAGGATTTGACGGTGTTATTTGGATCTCCCCGCGGTCTGGTACTTGGTATTCACCCCATTACTCTCCCATGAACTCAAATAAAAACCCATTAAACACTTCCCGCCAAACCCTAACCTCCTCACCCTCTTCTTTCTCTCTTTTTCTACCGCGCCGCGGGCCCTTTCTCCTTTCAAGCCCTCACCCAAAATCTCACAAATCCCTGCCTTTCCCTTGTTCTAAGCTAGATTGTGGAGATCCTTGAACCCAATCTCAGATTCCCATAACCAAGCCGCCACATTGCACCCGTCCGACCGCTCCGCGGTGTTTATTGGTTGAAGGGAGGTGTTGTGAGGCTTTGGAGGAGTGATTGGAAGGACGTTGAGCCTTATCTAGGCTCATTGGAAGTTGAGGTAGTACAGATCGCACAGTCGCCGCCTCGCTTTGGAGCTCCACCGCCTCGCGCGACTCAAAAATTTCTTTTGATTCGGAGAAGAAGATTGAACGGTCCACCGCCCCGTGTCAGTCCACACCGCGACCCGGCAGAAGCTTTCAGTAGAAAAAAATGGTTCTCACCACCGCCCCACGGTGAAGCATACCGCCCTGCGGCAAGACCCTGGTGAATGTCTGTCTTTGGTTTATAAGTCGTCTTTGCCCAGCTCTTTGATTCCAACGCATTCACATACTTTAATTATGCCAAGAGCTAGGAAGGTTGGTATGACTGTGGAGGAGAATGAGGCATATAATGTGGTTGCGGAGAGAGCTGTGCTCCCATCTCGATTCTTTGATAGAGGGACATTGGCCCAATTGGGAATGTTGGAGATGGTCCAGTTGTGTTTGGATAGGTTGGGGTTGAGTAATTTTCTTGACAAGTGTGCCCCTGTTTTTCCCGAGCTCTGTTATCAATTTATTGCCACTATGACAAGATATACAGATAGACGTACTATTAATGGTGAGGTGCGCAAGGTGCTTGCTGGCATACGGTTTAAGTATGAGGGATGAGCCTATGAGATGCCGGTGGAGGAAGTCAGGGAGGTGTTGGGAGTGACTAGACCACCTACGGCTTGGTGGAAGAAGGGATCTGACGAGACGGAAATTAATGAGTTCTGGACTATTGCTACAGGAATGCCTGGTTTTCAGAAAGGTAGGGAGTCCAGTAACAAACTAGTACACCCTTGTCTGCGCTTAGTTCATAGAGTGTTGGTGCGAGCATTTTGTGGGAGTGTGGAAGATAGGAAGGTTTCTCTGAGACACCTTGGTTTGCTTCTTCCGATGCTTGACCCTTTGGATGAGGAGACTCCATGTTGGGTTCTAGTGTGGGCTCATAACCTTACGAGGATTCATGATGGTGAGGCGCGTGACATTGTGCAGGGTAGTCTGATCACCTTGGTTGCTGCTGCCAGGATTCAGACTGACACTATTCCTCAGCCGATCATGCCTGTTCACTACAATATTCCATTTCTACGACGGTGTGGTATGTTGAGCAACTCCCAGGAGCAATTCATCTGGTGTTCTTTTGGAGGTCATATGCTGCGCCTTCCTCGTCATTTTACCTATCCGCGGGATTTCACACAGTGGTTCATTCCTTTCGACGCTGAGGTCATTCGTCCCGTCTCTGAGGGTCGATTCCAGGCTGCTGTTCCTATGGTTATTGATCCTACTGCGTATGCTGCTGTTTCTTCTTCTGCATCTACTTCTGAGGTTCCTTGGGATGAGGTGTTTGCTCGTTTTGATGCTTTCACGCTGGGTCAACACGCTGCAAATGAGGGGATGCTGACTCGCCTGCAGACTTTACAGACTGATATTGAGAGTGATATTACGAGCCGGTTGAGTTCAGCTGAGACGTCCATGCAGGAGCACTATTTTGGGCGGTACCCATATCCTCCAGGCTATCCACCATATCCATCCTACCAGTGAGTTTATTTTCTCTTTCCCCCTATTTAGTTTTGTCTTTTTTTCTACATTGAGGACAATGTGTGATTCAAGTGTGGGGGAGGGATTTAGACTTGCTGCCTATCATAGTTAGTGTACATAGTTTGTTTATGCATTTCAATTTTGCATCTCAGATTCGAGTTTTTTATTTTCTAAAAAAAAAGCCAAAAATATGAGAAAAAGGCAATCAAAATCCTGGGATGAGCTGAAAACCCAAAAGGGCGGTTCAGGTAATAAGCAGGTAGTCCGACTAGTATAGACTGGTGCAAAAATGGACTGGAGTGATGTGAGTACATGAGAGATGTCTAGCAAAATGAAATGAGTGGCTAGGTGAAAACCCGAGAGGGCGCCTAGGCAAAATGAGCGTTCAAACAAAAAAAAAGTGAATTTTAGGATCATTCTGGAGGTTGGCGTCATAAGCTGAGGTGATATAAGGAGATCGGGTAGGTCACTCTGGAGCGATAAGGAGCTACACAGAAGTTAGGAATAGATTTATCTCGCATCACTTGTTTTGGTTGTCTGGAGCTGATTGTTGAGATGTTGTAATTACTGGTATCATTTTTGCTCGCACTTCCTGAGGCCTTGGTATTGGATGGTTGGAGTAGGATTAGTTTTAATTTACTCAGGGACGAGTAAAGGTCTAAGTGTGGGGGATTTTGATAGGTGCCATTTCATGCACCTTAACTAGTGATTATTAACATGATTTAGATGGAGTTTCGGTATAGATTTAGGCTAAGTCTGTAATCCAGAAGAAGGGTTGAGAAGTGAAGATATCATAGGATTTACAGCTTAATGAAGGATGGAGAAGATGAAGGAGAAGATCTACTTAAGACTCATGGAGGAAGGCTACCATCACTTGGTAGTACAGAAGAGCAGAAGATGAAGACTTGAAGAAGTTGTACTTTGCCGCCCCGCGCCAAAAGCCACCGCGACCCGGCGGTGGATCTCAGAGAAGGCAAATGAGCGTAGCCGCCGCCCCGCGGTGGAACTCGCCGCCCCGCAGTGGAACTCACCACCCCGCGGTGGACACGTAGACGCCTCGCGGCCAACAGAGATTTGTTTCCTATTTTGCATTTTCGGATCTCCTATTTTTATTATTTTATTTCCTTTATTATTATTGTTAGGTTTAGCTTATTTTCCTTTGCCTATATCTCTAGGTTTTTAGCCAATGAAGAACTAAACGCGTTTGTTTCGCTAGACGATTGAAGCATTGCAATGGATTGGTTGTGAGATTTCTATTCCTTGTTCTATATCTTATTAGGTTGGTTTAATTCTCTTGAGCATATTGTCTATTGGTTTGTATTGATTTATCTAGAGTAGCTAACTAGGTTTATCGATATTTATCATAGTGCTAGGATTTTGCATATAGCGGAATGCGAGTGCATTTCTAGTAGCAAACACAATTGTTACCTATAGTGGAATACGAGTGTGCAATTGTGAGAGAGAGTTATTTGCATGTTAAGTAGTAAGGTTTTCTTCTATTTGCATGTATTCTATATCCTTGTTTGAATGCTATTGCTTTATTGATAGTAAGGTTTTCTTCTATTGATATTGTGGTAAGTGCTGCCAACAACTGTCTGAATTGGTAGTGAATTACGATCAGGATGGGAACAACTATAAGGTTGTGAAAAGAACTTGGAACAATAGTTATTAGTGATCAACCAGTTTTATCTGCAGTGTGGATATTTGTCTAGTGGAATACTTCCACACATCATACTTATTCTTTCTCTAAAAGCTTGCATCATTGTTACTCTGCGATCATACAAAACCCCCCTTGTTACTTGTCAGTCACACGTCTTTTGCATACAGATAACCGACTCCTTGTGGGATCGACCCTGACTTGCTTGCTATACTCTTTAGTAGGTGAATTAGGATTTCTTTGACAGGAAAACGACACCGGTTTCCGGCCCTGTCACTCCCCGGTCCAATTTTAGGAGTTTGATGATGAGGATTATGACGATGCAAGCGAACCCAACCCGACAACTTCCACCCACCGATTGGCGACCCCATTGAGAGCCAATAATTTCCAACATAATACATTATGCCAAGGGTTAACACCGGCAACCATGGCTATGGGCGCCATGGTGTCGACCCCTATGATGACCATGATGACTGAGGCCGGCTCCTCGCGCCAGCAGACCGCAGCTATGTGCATCGCGAGGTCGACGAGCGATCATATCGACAACGGAGCCACAATAAGGATCGCGACGCCTATGACATTCGACATCCTCAATATGATGACTGTGTCCCCGATGCATGGTATTATGAGGCCCGTCGCCCACAACTTTGGTGCTCGTCGCGACATCAAGGTAAAAATTGACCATTTTTGTTGTCACTATGATCCATCTATTTTTCTTGAATGGGTGCAGGCTACGGAGTATGCTCTCCAACATTGCCAATATGATGAGCACGAAAAGGTGGAAATTTCCACGCTCCACTTCATCGGCGCCGCGCGCACTTTGTGGCATCGCCTTGTGAAGGATCGCTTGTGGCGCCACCTTCCACCCATTGAGCAATGGAACCAATTGGCATTTGTCATGACAAGGAAATATGTACCTGAGGACTACAAGAACCGCATGCGTATGGACATTGCTCTAGCTTGCCAAGGCACCATGACTCCATTTGAATTTTTTCAAAGCTAGAGGATATGTATTACAAGGGGGACTTAAGATACTCCCTATCAAGGATCTCAACTCCCTCACCCATACAGCTATGCATCTTCACAACCAAATCATGCGTAGGAAGCGCGAGCCATGGACAACCACCGGGTCCAATAGCTATGATTCTAAACCCTTCAATTCAACTTTTCCTACTGATGTGTGTTCCTCTTCGTAGGCTCAAACGCAATCGAGCAATGCAACAAGGCCGCCTCCTACGACAGCGGTACCAATGCGCGCCCAGGCGTATGCGGTGCAAGCACAGCGTGCGGATCGCATCCGCGATCAAGTGTGTTTCAAATGTTGTGGGTGCGGCCATATGCAGCGCGATTGCCCCAACTCTAAGAAGGTTTTATTCTCCTAAGCCATCGACTATGAATCATATGACAATGAGGCCCCGAAGAATGAAACCCTCGATGACGTCTACAAGAGCGAGGAGGACAAAGCCTATGCCTATGCCCCATCCGACCTTCACGCAGGCACTCCCCTTAGCCTCGTGACGCGACGCATGCTCACCGTCAAGGAAGGTGACCTCATGGACCAGCGCGAAAACCTTTTTCACACTCGGTGCGTGGTCCAAGCCACCTCTATAAGTGTCATTATTGAGGGCGGGAGCTACTGTAACATCATGAACGAGAAGGTGGTGAAGCACTTCGACCTTGCCACAACACCACATCCACAACCTTATGACCTCCAATGGATTTCGGAGAGCAAGGGAGATGTTGTTACTCGCCAATGTTTGATTCGTTTTGTATTGGGCACCATAAGGATATTGTTTTGTGTGATGTTATTGCAATGGATGCAACACATTTGCTCTTAGGGCGTCCTTGGCAATTTGATAGTCGCGCGCTACATGATGGGTATTTAAATAGTTATGTGTTTATTTACCATGGCAAGCGCATCACTCTATTGCCAATGACACCCCAAGAAATTTTGCAGTACCAGGTGAAAAGGATTAGGCAAAAGGCCGTGGAGGCCTCGGCCGTCGCTCACGGTGACGCTGCCATGCCTACCGCAAGCGCTACCGCAGCAGTGCCCAATGCTCCATCGCGGCACGCCCTACCCCTCCACAACGCCCATGACGTTACCCCGGGCATTGTGTTCCCCACTGCTACAGTGCCACCCTTGGCCAAGAGCGCGCTTCATCCCCCCTCTGATGCGCCCGCTGCAGCGCTTGCGATCCAAGGCCGCTACGAGAGCCGGCTACTCTTGGCGCGCCACATCGATTTGACTCCAGCTTTTAAGGGACGCTCACCTTGCTTCTTTCTTATTCCTAAATATTCCAATTCTATTGAAAAGGAGCATGTTTATCTTCTTGGTAGTGTTGTGTCTCTCTTGCAGGAATTTGAGGACGTCATGCCGGATGACTTGCCTACGGGACTTCCACTACTTCATGGCATTCAGCACCAAATTGACCTCATGCCCGGCACCTCGCAGCCTAACCGCACGGCCTACCGTGCCAGCCCCAATGAAGCGAAGGAGTTGCAGCGTCAAGTCTAGGAGCTTCTTGACTGCGGCTATGTGAGGGAAAGCCTTATCCCTTGCGCCGTACCGGTCATTTTGGTGCCCAAGAAGGACGGTTCATGGAGGATGTGCGTCGACTGCCACGCCATCAACCAATTCACCGTCAAATACCGCCACCCGATTCTGTGCCTCGATGATATGTTGGATGAGCTGCATGGAGCCACACTTTTCTACAAGATAGATTTGAAGATTGTATACCACCAAATTCGAATGAAAGAAGGCGGCGAGTGGAAGACGGAGTTTAAGATCAAGTATGGTCTTTATGAGTGGCTTGTCATGCCATTCGGGCTCACCAACGCCCCCAACACATTCATGCGCCTCATGAACCTTGTTTTGAGGATTTCTTGGGTAAATATGTTGTCGTGTATTTTGTTGACATTTTGGTGTATAGCCGAAGTCTAGATGAGCATGTTGGGCATCTTAGGCAAGTGTTAGAATGCCTTAGGAAGGAAAAATTGTATGCCAACCTTGGCAAGTGTCGGTTTTGCACCGACTCCACTATCTTCCTAGGATATAAAGTGTATAAGGATGGACTTCACGTGGAAGAGGAGAAGGTCCGTGCCATTAGAAAGTGGCCAACACCAATGACCCCCACCATGGTGAGATCATTCTTGGGGTTGACATCCATGAGAGTGCCTTTACAACACTCAAGGAGGCGCTATGCAATGTACCACTTCTTCAACTCCCAGACATCACCAAAATGTTTGAGGTAGAGTGTGACGCATCCAACTTCGGCATTGGATGCGTTTTGTTACAAGACAAGAGGCCAATTGCTTACTTTAGCGAAAAACTTTCGGGAGCTACCCTCAATTAACCAACCTATGACAAGGAGCTGTATGCTTTTATCCGGGTTTTGAAGACTTGGCATCACTACTTGTGGCCAAATGAGTTTGTGATCCACTCTGATCACGTTGCACTCTCCTACTTGAAGAGTTAAGCCACTCTTGGTCGGCCCCATGCAAGGTGGGTCGAAATCATGGAGATTTTTTCGTACATGGTTGTGCACAAAAAAAGGTAAGGAGAGAGTGGTCGCCGACACCCTTTCTTGGAGGTACTTGCTTCTTACTCATCTTGATGCTAAGGTTCTAGGTGTTGCTTTGATTAAGGACTTATATTTAATTGATGCTTATTTTAAGTCTATTTTTGAAACCTGCCTAACCAAGGGTGAGTTCGAGAGTTTCTTTAGTCATGAGGGATAACTATACAAAGCGGGGAAACATTGATTTCCTAGCTCCTCCATTAGGCACCTTCTCATCAAGGAGGCACATGAGGGCCATTGTCATTTTGGGGTAGCCAAGACCTTAGCAGCCCTTAGGGAGCATATCTCTTGGCCCCATATGACTATGCATGTCACTCAGTTTTGCAAGAGTTGTATGACTTGCCAAGGCTAGATCGAGTCCTCATGGTCTTTACACCCCCTTGCCCATACCAGAGCACCCCTAGGAAGACTTGTCCATGGATTTTATTTGCGTCGGGAGCACTTCCCTGCCAAGCACAAATCCAAACTGGATCAACGAGGTGACAAATCAATCAAGATTCTCAAGTCGTGTGGCGACAACGCCTACCAAGTGGAGTTGCCGGATGAGTATGGAGTCCACCCTACTTTCAATGTCGATGACCTTTCACCATATGTTGCCCCGGTGTTTGAAGAGGGTGAAGCAGGGACACTTCACAACCAAGAAGGGCAGAGTGATGCGACCTTGCCCTCTTCGACCGCCCATGAGGAGGAAGATTCCATGAGCCTGCGCTCTAATGGACCCGTGACTAGGGCTCGTGCCATGGCTATCGCTCAATCCACACAGTCCTTTGTCGCCCGCTTCATAACTAGCGCCGACTCCTATTCGACACCGCCGTTGCCCATGCTCCTTGTGACACTCGATTCCATAGCATCGCCCACCATGACATTGATGCATGTCGTACCGTTGGAGGCATCATTGCCATAGCATCGCCCACCATGACGTTGACGCGCTTGCCTCAGCGTCACCTGCCTCGGCTCCCGGCTATGCTTGCCAAGCGACACCAATCTTCGTACTTAGGCTATTTTGAGGTAATTTTGCTATTTGTGGAACTTTCTATTTTTAGTTAGTTGTTTTATGCATTTTCTATTTTGGGCGTGTACTCCACTCATGTTGAGTGGGCTAGCCCATTAAGCCTCTTGGCCCGTGCTAAGGCTCTTATGTCTATTTAAGCCACCATTGGCTTCATTTGTAAGGTCATGCTATTTTTGTTTCAATATAGAAGTATAGAGTTTTTCTCCCCCATTAAGTCCTAGCGTTACTTCATTGTTCGAGTTCTTACAAACCAAAACCACGAGGTCATCACGTTGATCTTGTCCAAGGAGTCATCACGTTGATTCCTCCTCTCAAAGCCGCCGCGCCTTCATCACGTTGAAGGCTTGCGACTTCCCATTCGTCTCCCTCACAAGCAACGCTGACAACCTCAAACAAGACCATGTGGTGATTTCCGATCTAGGTCTGCTAATCCGAGGCGATCTTGTCCGTTCTGAGGCGAAGGACGCATCATGATGGCACTTGTGCAAGAAGGTTCCCCGATGTCGGGCGTCGAGTCACAATGTAGCCCTCACAACTCTCCCGACAAATTTGATCCAAATGAGGCCAACATCCTACCACATATTTGTCATGATGAAATAAGCCCTTTGAGACTTGAAGTGCCAAGACAAATGTCCAATGGCTCGGAGATGGCTCATGCCCTAGTGGCCTCGCCGACGCTGATGCGGCCTCAAAATTGATCCAAGTTGTTGTCCCAAATAGCTCGTGCATTTGGACCCTTTTTTTGTGGTGACGTGTCATATCTTGCCCACTTGAGCATATCCAAAATTTACATTGGTTGGAGTTGAGATGCTCAAGGATCATCGAACGTTCATCATTTAGTGTTTTGTATTTATTTCCTCAAACACTTTCTCCTTTAGAAGGGTTGGCTTATGGTCATTGTTTTTGAAGTTGAATATTTTTAAACCCTCTTGAACTTTCTCTGATCAAAGCCTCACAAACCCTAGGTTTAATGTCCTTTGTTTAGTGTGTTTATCCAAACAAGTGTAGTCGAGAGAGTGGTGCATTTATCCACGATCAATACTACATATCTTCTGGATAATTTTGGTGTGTTCATCAAATTATCTCCATTTGTCTATCCCCTCAAAATCTCAAACTAAAAGAACGACCTTTGCTCGATCAAAACTCTCAAAACTCATCAAGGAGCGGCGCGACGACGAACGAGGAGTCGGGCTTGGGTGGCGACTTCCCCTTGACACGATCGAGATTCTTGTCCAAGGGCCATAATTTGGTATCAGAACCCTATTCAAGGTAAGTTTAAATGTAACCTCTTCTCTTGAAAGTTCAAGAAAAAATCATGCGAAACTCACCAAGTGTTTGCCTTGATCTAGCTTTGTTTTGGTTGCCGATTAAGATTGTCTTGATCTGCTTGAACTCTTGATTATCCCATAATGTTGAGAGGTTGAAGACAACCCTTAATGTGCCACAAGCTGAAAAATTAAAAGACCAAGTCTCTTGAACAACTGACTTTCTTAAACCAAGCATAATTAAAACTGGCTTCTTTAAGACAACCCTTTTTTGCCGATCCATTAAGTGCTATTTCTTGGCTGCATTTTTTGTCTCATACTTATGCATGTTATGACTATTGCATGATATAACATAAATAGCATAAGATACGAAAAAAGCACTTGGTTCCTAATGACTCATAGCCAGCCTTGACTTGGAGGGACTTAGAGAAGGTGATTCAAGTGCCAAAGGAGCCACCATTGTTGCGTTTTACTCACCCACATGGAAGGGATATTGCATTCCTATCATTTGTTTCAGTTTCACAACATACTATTTATGGCAGTCTGTGAGACTAAAAGTTAATGCTCTTACTATTTTTAGTAGTTCTTTGTTAGACTTCAATATTTATGTTATTTTATTGTTTTAGTGGCCTTGGGGTTAGATGGAGAGAGCTAGAGCCGGCCATGTTGGTGTGTGCCATCTCTCTTCCTTGCTCCCTACGCTTCTTTTTTCTATTCAAACTCCTTTCTATGTTAATGAAAATCAGATTGAATTCGAGAATAACTTGGCTAAGTTACTTTCAAGGTTGTTCAATCCAAACCTTGTTTCTTTCTAGCAATTAATCATCCCAAACAAAACCACTTTCATTCTCATCAATCAAACAAATCGGAGTTCTAACATTCTCGGGGATTTCCCATTCTCAACACTGCACGCTGAATTTGTTTATGATAGTTCTGGAGTTCTACGAATCCAATCAACGTGAAATTTGGAGGATTTCTAGCTGACTTCCTGATCTTTAATCTGGCGTTGGAATCACACAAATTTGACATCGTAGCAGAAAGTTATACTTCGCCAAAGAAGGGACCAAAATTTGAGATCTCTTGCGCGCCAAGGCGAGTTCTTTCCATTCAAGAACGTGGCAATCAAGTGATTTCACATCAAGTGGTATCAGATTCCCAGGTTGAGGCAAGTATAAATTCTTGTTTTTCATGTTTCAATTCTTAAATTTCAGCAAATACTTTGATCTTGTTGTTTTCTTAACCACCAAAACCCCAAAAAAAAAACATTAAAACCCAAACAAAGATCGAGTTCTTTTCAGATTTTACCCAGGAAAAGCTATTTTTTCTACAATTTTATTTAGTAACATTATAGAGCATCTCGATACGAGTCCGTGCATATACAATTCATCAAAACATCGTTTGACCCCCAAAAAGCCCCAAAATCGTATTTTTTGTGCGATTTCCAACCACCACCGCCGCACCATCGTCTAACCACCAACTCCAACACCTGAGACCACCACCCCCTACCCTTCATACCTAGGTAACAACATATCCAAATTTGAGCCAAAACGGCAACCTCTAACCCTAGGAACACCCTTTCCCTAGCTTGACAAAACCTTAACATTTCACAACTCTTTGCTGAATTTTAAGGCTTGTTTTGTGTTTTGCACGAACTTGTTTTGCATTGGGCGTTTATTCTACTTTGTTTGTGGGTTTCTACCATGGCCTCTATGTGTTTTCAGATTCTCTAACAATGAGCAAGTACCAAGATATAGAGAACCTCTTTCATACTCGTTGTGGGATGAATGACTTCACTATTAGAGTCATTATAGATGGACATAGCTGCAACAATCGAATCAATCAACTATTGGTTGATCATCTCCAGTTGAAGACGACGCCACATCCCCGACCATACGCTTTGTTGGGGTTAGATAGCCAAGGAGACCGCATGATCACGAGACAATGCTTGATGCAGTTTCACATTGTGCATTATCAAGATGAGGTCCTTTGCGATGTGGATCCGGTGGATGACACTTACCTTCTTCTTGGGACGCCTTGGCAAGACGACCACAATGTGATCTATGATGAGTCCTTGAATCGGTTCAAATTTATGTGCATAATGGGAGAAAGATAACTCTAGTTTCCCTTAGTCCCCAACAAATCAATGAGGATTTGGTCCATAGTACAAAGGTAAAGGCCGAGAGCACGACCAAAGTTGCGAAGGAAGTTGTTGCAAAGGGAGTCGCTGCGAAGGCAGCCACTGTTAAAGAAATCACACACACCGGGGATGCCACTTCAACCAAGCCTCACAAAGAGGATGTTGAGGCCAAGGAGCGGCTTGATGTTGAGCACCACAACCATATGACCCCTTACTCAGCGCCACACATAGCCCAAGCTGCCAAGGGTCGAACAAGGAGGCCATGGGACAAAAAATAAATGGCGTGGCTGCATTGGAGGGCTAGGAAACACAAGCTCTATCCTAGAGTCGCTAGTCTTTGGCATGGAGTAAAGAGGATACATGCTTATGATTATCATCTCCATGTGCCCAACGAGTTTATGGTTTCTATACCCATTTCTACCTTCTCTTCCATACTTGTTGAAACAAGGACGATTCGAAGCCAAGTGGGGGAGAATGATGACTCATGGCCAGCCTTGAATTGGAGGGACTTAGAGGAGGTGATTCAAGATCCAAAGGAGCCACCATAGTTGCATTTTACTCACCCACATGGAAGGGATATTGCATTCTTATCATTTGTTTCAGTTTCAAAACATACTATTTGTGGCAGTCTGTGAGACTGAAAGTTTATGCTCTTCCTACTTTTAGTAGTTCTATGTTAGACTTCAATACTTATGTTGTTTTATTATTTTAGTAGCCTTAAGGTTAGACGGAGAGAGCTAGGGTCGGCCATGTTGGTGTATGCCATCTCTCTTCCTTGCTCCCTACTCTTCTTTTTTCTATTTCAACTCCATTCTATGTTAATGAAAATCAGATTGAATTTGAGAGTAGCATGGCTATGTCTCTTTCAAGGTTGTTCAATCCAAAGCTTGTTTTTTTCCAGCAATTAATCATCCCAAACAAAACCACTTTCGTTCTCATCAATCAAACAAATCGGAGTTCTAACATTCTCGAAGATTTCCCGTTCTCAGCACTACGTGCTGAATTCATTTCTGATAAAATTTGGAGGAGTTCTAGTTAACTTCCTGATCTTTAATCTGGCGTTGGAATCACTCAATTCCGACATCGGAGCATGAAGTTATACTTCACCAAAGACGGGACCAAAAACAGAGATCTCTTGCACGCCAAAGCGAGTTCTTTCCATTCAAGAACGTGGCAATCAAGTGATTTCACATCAGTTCCGCCAAGTTAAAATTGTTGTTCTAAGTGATCAAAGTTCGATTGTGACACAAGTGATTCAAAGGACATTTCCCAAAGTTGTAATCAAGTTCAAAGCTTGGACATAATAAAAAAAGGAAGCTTGAGAAAGAGTGGTTGGTACTAGAAATACTCGGCCAAAAACAAAAGGGAAGGTCATAGAAACATTAGTCCAACCATGAAAATTAAAGTGACGAGCAAGTGAAAGTTTGATTTTTTTTCCTTTGTTTTTGTGAACTGACGTTGTAAGTGACCAAGTGCCTAGTAGTTTCTTGTGTGACTTGTTTATATCTTGCATCATCTGAAGTGCATAAGTACGAGTGAAAGAAGTGAAATTTTTTACCAAACAAACCACCTAGCCAAACCCTAGCGCTTGGTGAGCATTGCATTATTTTCTCTTGCTCTTGCAAGTGCTTGTCTAGGACTACTTGTGGAGGGCTGGATATTATCTATGTGTGCTCTAAAGAAGGCCTTGAGAAGTCTTTGGGATAAGCCACTTGAGGACCCTTACTGCATTCGGAGAAAAGAAGAAGCTTGAAAGAAGCTTGAGGTACTCGACAACTTGAGCCTAGTGAATTATTTTAGACTGATTTATGTGTGTTTCTTGTTTTCCCTTGTCTTAGTCAAATGCATGACCCTAAAGGAAAGAATCACATGGAGGAAAAGCCACTTAAGTAGGGGACATTCAAGCCTTGTTTGGAAGGACATGACTTGATCTCCTCCAAGCCATTGATGACAAGCTTGAACAACGACTTTGAAGTCCTAGAGGAAGGAGTGATTCGGAGAGCCATCCTAACTCTTCACATGATAGGGATTTTAAAGGGACTCTGAGAGAGGCCGAACTTTCCAGTCAACCTAGAGAAAGCACCAACCTTCGAAGAACCTCTAGGGGTCCTAGTCCTATGCTTGATGACATGGAGAATCCTTTCTCCCCGGAGGCAATCAACCAAGCACTTCCACGGCCTCACACCACCACCACTCAACCATTGCTTGAGAGAATGATGAGGCACCTTTATCAGCTACCTCTTGGCCCTATTATGATGCCTAGGATTGTGCCATATGAACCACAGGATCACAAGGAAAGGGTTAGAGCCAGAGAAACACCACCAAGGGTGCTAGTACTAAGGAATCGAGCTAATGGCTATGGTGATGAAGATAGGGCACAAGGGAGAGAACACTGCCATGGAATCAAGTTGATTGTACAACCTTTTGCCTCACCTCGAAGGATGAATTCTATCTTGATTGGGAGGCCAAATATGAAGCCATCTTTGACTACTACGGCTACACGGATGTGCAAAGAGTGGCCATTGTCACCATCCATTTCACGGAGTTTGCATATGCTTGGTGGCTTGAGGACAAAGCAGAGAGGGCTTACCACAACTTCCATCCAATCTCTACATGATAAGACCTTAAGGAGGCTATGACTTTTCTCTTTGTGCCTCAAGGCTACAAGGACAGAATTCAAGTCAAGCTAGAGAAAGTGAAACAAGGGAGCCGCACTCCTGAGGAGTTCTACAAGGAGCTCAAGCATCTAGTCTTTCGTTCAGGGGTTCACTTCTTGGATAGGTATGTTGTGTCCAAGATTATGAGTGGTTTGAAATCTGATATTGGCCAAATTGTTGATATGCAGAGGTTCGGACCACATGTCAACATAGAGAAAGTCTTGCACTATGCAACACAAGTGATGTGTCCCCTCGGATCCTTGTACGTCAGTTCTTGAAGTGAAGTCGAGATCGAAGCTAGAGAGTGGGGAAGTTTAGACGACAACACCTTCTTTGGCTTGCTTTTGTGTTGAATTCTGCGGAGGAGGATATGAAGCGGTTGAATCTCCTTGGGATGGATGAGGCACGAACAAGATAAGCAATCCACAGTCCAAATGAATCCACACTTGAACTTGGAAAGATTCCCCTTGGCTTGGATATGGCCACCAAGTCGAGAAGAGGTTGAATCGGGTGTGATGTTGGATATGTCCACCAACAACTCCTTGGATTCGGTTTGAATGAAGCCTTTGGATATGTCCACCAAAGGGAATCAGTCGAGTTCTTGATATGGCCACAAGAACAAACAAAGAAGATGAACGAAATTCTGGAAATTACTTGAAAACTTAATGACAACAAAAATAAGAGAGAGTTTGAACTCAATATTCGCCAACCCTTGAACAAGTAGGGTGAAACGGATTTTATAGGCAGAAAACAACCTAAATGGGCCTCACAAAATGGACCAAAGCCCAGTCCAAAATCAGATGTAGGAGCCCACATGCCTAGCCTTGGTTGTCTTGACGTCACGGTGGGCGGCAACGGTGGAGTCATTGAGCCATTGAGAGATCCTCTAGTGCCTTTCAAGCCCAACCAGTTCCAGGCCTTCCTTAGGTCCATATGCGCCTATTGGACCCCCATGTGTGCGCTGGAAAATGGCTCGAGCCAGGAGATGTGAACTAGCCACCCTAGCGTGCTCGACGCTCTTGGTAAGGCCTTTGAGATCTCTAGACATTCGTGCTTGAAATGACCCCAAATTTGCCAGGCAATCATATTTAGGCATTTGTTGAGGAATGCCCAAGACATAACTTGGATTCTTGGTGGTTGGCCTGGGCAAAGCTGAAAACCCTAATCGGGTGCCCGACGTCGGGGGAATGCCAAGGCGATCACCGAGCCATTCTCCTCCAACTGACATGAAACTTGGCCACACCTCTTTATATGGCAAATCTTAAAGTTTGGCACTAGGTGTGCCGAGTGGAGATGCAGTTGGCCCACAGAAGTGTAGAAATCCACTCTTGAGTGCCGCCGGGTGGCGCACGCTGTCCTTGGGGCCGTGTGATGAGTCTCTAGCCTTGATGGGGCCCATGGTCACATCATCCTCCCCCACTTGGAGAGGATTCGACCTCGAATCCTTAGTCCTTGCAAGAGGAAAGTCATAAAAACAAAGAATTTGGTTAAGGTTAGTGATAATCCAAAACGTTCTCTCACTCGCCTCCCTCCTCTTCTTTACACTCTTTGATTTTTCCTTTGGGGGTGGACTCTCATCTCACTTGTGTTTCACTCACTCTCGCCTCACAAACTGATTTGAAAGGCACCAACGAGGGAACCGAGCAAACTGATTTGAAGGGAACCAAGAGAAGTTTCCAAAGTCTTGTTGATATAGTCCACTTGAGAGAACAACTCCTCCAATAGCCGCTGCACAAATCACCAAGACAAACACAACAAGTGATAGCAAAACAACTCAAGAAAGTAAGCGCTAGAGTGAGTATTTGGACAACTCAAGATGAACTCACAAAACTCAAAGTTTGGAAGGAAATGAAGCAAGAGAAGGCTTAGGCTTTTTGGCCTTGTGATGCTACTGATTTTGGGGTTCCCTTCAACACGTAGCTACCTTCAAGACTTGGCACCAAGATTTGAGAGAAGAAAAGACGAAGAGAAGAGTTGCATAACTCTTGGCTTTGCTTGCTTTCTTTCTTCTTCTTTTTTTCTTTTTTTTTTCTTCGACTTTTTTTTATATAATATACTATGCTATGCTCAGCCAAGAATGTCACATGTACGAAACATTATGACTTGACTTAAGAGGGAAGAAGAAAAGAAGAGAAGAAGACAAGCCCCTTGAAATTTCGGCTCCTTAAATAATCTCTTGAAGAAGCTAGGTGAAAGGATGGGGTTTCAATACTTAAACTCTTGATTGAAGCTGAGTTAAGTGATGCGACCCTACCCACCATGACGGCCACCGAGGAGGAAGAGGCAATGTCAGTTCACAGTGATGGGCCTGTGACTAGGGCTCGTGCCAAAGCCATTTCAAAGGCTACCCAATCCCTAGTCACCCGTCTAGTAGCAAGCCATGGCGCCCCGGAGTCCGCGCCTGCCCTAAGGCTCCTCCTCACCCTTGATAGCCCAGATCCGATCGAGCCAAGCACTTCCACTTCTGGCTCGAGCACTTCACTGGAGGAACCTCTAGAAGACTAAGCCACGACAGCGCCACACCTTTGCCCCAGCGAGCCGCCCCCGGGCCTTCGACATCGTCTTCATCGCCGCCGCCGAAGCCTTGCAAAGGCACAAGTGTTGGCATTGGCCATTTTAGGGCATAGAGGTTTATGACATGTAATTTGAGACTATTTTGAACACTTTCCCATTTTAGTAACTTTCTATTTTTAGTATTGCTAGTTATGGAACTTACTATGTTTAGTAAGTTTCCATATTTAGGTGTTTTCCATTTTTAGCACTTTCCATTATTAGTAAGTTTCCTTTTTTGGATGTGCGCCCACTATTGCATAGTGGGCTAGTCCATTTGGTGTCTCGGCCCATCATAGCCGAATGCCTATATAAGGCCCTCTCGGCCTTTGTATCTAGGTTACGCACCAATTTATCCTAAGTCATTGTTGAGAGCCAACGCCTCCATCTTAGGGTTTGCGTCACCAAACACTCTACTTCTCATCCCTTTCACCCGCGCCGACGCTACGGCAACCCAAATTGGATCCCCTTCCGATTATATCCCTCTCGCCGTCTCTTCGGCACTTGCTCGAACCCACCGAGCCCACACCTCCATCCGCTGCCGATGATACGGCTCCAATACCGCCAATACCATTACCTTACCCATCGCTCTCAGCATCGCAGTCGCCGTCGTCCTCGCCGATGCCTTCGTTGCCAAGACCTTCGCTTTTCCCAACTCCATCGATGCTGCCCTCGGCATCGCTCTCGATGTCGTCTTCGCCAGTGCCTTCGCGAGTGTCACCACCCTCGCCTTCGTTGTCTTCGCTGCTGCTCTCGGACACTCATCATGTCTCTAAACCTCTAAAGTTACTGTTCACTCCGACGTCCTGAAAGCCATTCGTGCAATACATCAAGGCCGAAGCCAAGGGTTCCACGGCAGGCCTTCGACACTCGAGTCAAGCGACCCACTACAAGACGAGATCCTCGCCTTCACGACCTTCGTGCCGGCATCCGGAGATAGGGACGCATCAACTGGCATCAGAGCCAAAGGTCTTGTAAGTCGCTTCTTGTTACATTGTTCATGATTTTTTTTTTCTTACCATCATCAATCTTCCGCCATTGTTACAAATTTTCCTTCACAAAAAAATTGCTTGTCCCAATCGGTCCCTAAGGAGATTCTCTTGCCGATCTCACAAAATTACCCTAGCGAAATTTTAGGGATTTGCATGCATGAGATTCGCCGAGATTTGCTTGATTGATTTGTTTGTTAATTGCGTGATTATTACTTACCATATCTAGCCGAATCGGATAGTAATTAACCACCAAATCTACATCGAATCTCTCTCTCTCTCCTATCACACGCTTATTGTGATTTCTTTCCTAAAATTAAGTTACTTAGCCGATTTTGCATTTCTTTATTTGTAAGTCATATCCGAATCAAATCAAAGAAATTTCGGAATTCGAAATTTGAAATTCAAAAAAAAAAAAGAGTCAAAGTCGAATTTAAAAAAAAAAAAAAGACAATCGACTTTCAAAAAAAAACAAAGAAGCATAGCCAAAATAAGGTAAACTTCTTCCCCTATTCGGCTAGGCTCATTTCTCTACCTCTCCATTGTCTAGGTTCATGCTTGAAGGTTTGTCTTGAATGTTGAGTGATTAGTTGCGTAAGTAATTAAGCAATTTGTCATGTTATTTCATTGATTTCTTGCTTGCTTATCTCAATTATTTCGCTTGCCTTAAGCCGCCCTCACGGCTAAAGACCTTGCCTTCCCTTCGTGAACTTTTGTGACTTGTGAGTGCTTGCTTTATCTTTGCTTGTGTTGTTGTTGTGCGTTGTTACTTCGATGTCTGGTCCTATTGTGATAGGTAGCCTCTCGGTTCCCACCGGTGGCAATGGCAACGACGATGGCAACCAAGACAACCCGTCCAACACGGTGATCGACACCGGACTTCAACTCCAACAAGTCTTGGAGCTCTCGGCTGAGCAAAGAGAGATTCAAGAGCTGCGCCGCCGAGTGGCCCAACTAGAGAGTGAGAAGGCCGCCAACCCTACACCACAAATAGAGATGGTGCAACACCAAGCGGCCAATCCCACAGTGGCGGGCCCAAGCACGGCACGCCTTGACAAAGGCAAGGGCATCATGCCCTCCACATCTCTGCAACAGCCACGCCTCAATCGCATTCAGTCGGTGATAGAGAGTCGGCAAGGCCAAGCCTCACCGCAAGGCCAACTAGCGCCGACCGCGCCGCCGCTCGACTACTCCCCCGACGACGACGAGGCTCGCGATTACCCTGGTGAGTTTTCTGAACCATATCACTTTGATGACAGGTATGCTATAGCCAAGACGGATCGCCGCCGCCAAAGGCCCGCCGCGCTTCAAGAAAGCAATGGCCATACCGCCGCGCGCGATTCTAGCCGCCGACGCCGAGACCTCCGGCGCCAGAGAGGCGATGCAGGGGCACACAATCATACCCAACCCACTCCAGTCCATTTCAAGTGGAGGACTACTTGGTGCATCAAAGTGCTCGGACGCCAAGATATGGCTCGGAGGGCTACTACTCTACCACGCCCCTCCACCAAGACGACTTTGATGAATTTGATGATGAGGAGATGGAAGATTATGGAATGCTGAACCCATGCAACTTTCATCCCCCCTAGGCGATCTGACCGAGTTGCAAGATCACCCAAAAGGATAGATCCCGGCCTCGTTGCTTCCCCAAGGCGCAGCTCCGGCAACGACGGCCCACAACAGGCGCGATGATGGCTTTCGGAGGCATGACATGCCATATGATGTCCGCCAGCCCGCGCCAAGACAAGGCCAATAGCGCCAGCAACGCGGCCAATTTCAGGATCCTTTAGCCCCAGTAGCCGACTACCGTAGCCATGATGAAGGCCGACGGCGCCAGCTAGGGCACCAAGCGCCTTACCCTGCACAAGGCCATGCCTATGGCCATTATGACATGCCTCCGCCGCGCGCGCAGCCAGCTCCACAAGCCGTGCCTCCAAGGACATTTTGCCATGAATTTAAGGTAAAAATTGAATTTTTTTTATGGTGAATACGACCCGGCTATTTTTCTTGAGTGGTTGCAGGCAACAGAATACACCTTGAGGTCGTGCCAGATTCCAGAGAGTGAGCACGTGGCTGCCACCACCATCAACTTCCGCGGCGCCGCCCGGACATGGTGGCATCGCCTAGTGGATGACCGAGCCCGGCGCCATTTCATGCCTATCACCGAGTGGCATCAATTGAAGCACATTATGACGCAGAAATATGTGCCCACGGATTATAGGACCCAAATGCGCCTCGACATAGCTATGGCTCGGCAAGGCTCCCAAAATCCCTTAGAGTTCTTTTCCCGCCTTGAGGACATGTACCACAAGGCATCGATTAGTGTGGCACCTTCAACATTGAGGACCAAATTTCTGAGTGGCCTCAACACTTCTATTCGAGATCAATTGGAGGTGCTTCCCATCACCAACCTCAACCAGCTTACGCATGCGGCCATGCAATTGCACAACCAACAAATGCGCAAGCGTCAAGGATCCTACTCATCGTATGGCTCACAGAGGTATGTTCCTAACTCTAGTACTTTGCCTTCCACTAATGTGTGCTCCAGTGCCGCAGGATCTATCGCGCTTTCCCAAAGCCGCAATGCCAAGCCCTCGGCGCCGACAACAAGCTCCAAGGCCACCGCGGCGCCGAAGCCGAATTCTGTCGGCCAAACAAGGCCCTCACAGCTGGAGTGCTACAAGTGTGGTGGCCGGGGTCATTACATGCGTGATTGCCCCAACGCCAAATGAGTGCTCTTCTCCACGGCCACAACCGGCTATGAGACGATGGACGACGAGGAGGAGCCCGCCTTGGAAGGCATTAAAGAAGGCTTGGAAGAGGACGAAGACGAGTACACCTGCGAGGCTGTTGGGCTCCATGCCGGGACGCCCCTTAGCCTTGTGACTCGCCGGATACTCACGGTGAAGGAGGCTTCTCTTGGCGATCAACGTGAAAACCTATTTCACACAAGGTGCATCGTCAAAACTGCCTCCCTTAGTGTCATTATTGACGGTGGTAGCTGCTGCAATATTATTAATGCAAAGGTCGTCAAGCACTTCAACTTGGAGACGACGCCACACCCGCAGCCCTACGGCCTTCAATGGATAAGCTCCACTTCAGGTAACACTGTCTCACAATAGTGCCTCATACCCTTTTCCATTGGTCAATACAGTGACACAATTTTGTGTAATGTGATTGTTATGGACGCCACCCATCTCTTGCTTGGGCGCCCATGGCAATTCGATCGCCGCGTGCTTCACGACGGGTATCTAAACACCTATGTGTTTACCTACCACGGGAAGCGCGTGACCCTCTTACCTATGTCCCCCCACGAGATCTTGCAGGACCAGGTTGAGAGGGATCGCCAAAAGGCCATCGAAGTCGCCGCAGATCAAGCCAAGGCGCCTCTGACGGTGGCTAAAAGATGCACAGGCAAATGTCGTTGATTAGCCTTATCAAAGTAAATTATCCTAACAAACCCACTAAACAGAAGTATAACAGACAAGTAAGGGTCGATCCCACAGAGAAGGTTTGATGTAGTATGCAACCGTGAATGACAAGTAACACAACCGGGGGGTTTAGTTATCAAGAGAACAAAGCAAACAAAGCAAATGAATTGAGTTGAGTTTAGAAAATATAATGAGGGAAAAATAGTTCCACTAGAGTGAAATCCACAAGTACAGAGATAAAGTTCGATCACTGAAATCTATTTCGTCCAAGTTCTTTAATTATCCTTATAGTCGTTCCCACCCTGATCTTAAGTACTATTGATTCTCACAGTTGTCAATAGACTTATTACTATGCCAATGATAAAATACCACTGATTCTCACAGTTGTCAGCGTACCTTAGCACCAACACAGCAATAGCAATGCACACAAAGATATAGGATACATGCAAGTAGAAAGACGTACAAGTACTCACTCCCCTACTTAACATGCAACTGATTCTCACTCACAATTGTACGCTCGGAACCCCTATACGCACAATTGTGTTTACCACTAGATGTGCACTCGGAACCCCTATATGCAATCCTAGCAATTGATAAAAAGCATTCAACCTAGTTGATCAGGCTAAGAACAACAACAAGAAATCAATATCAATATAACCAAGAGAATCAATTCAACACTTATAAGGATAAGAACAAGGAATAGAAATCTCACAAACACATCAACTGTACTGCTTCAATCGTCTAGCAGAACAAGGGTAAAGTTAGTTCTCCATCAAAGGGGATGAAAAACTCTATAGAAAATAACGTCTGAAAACGGAAGCAATCAAGTGATGATAAGTCTCTCCTCTCTTGGTCCAGCAGACCGTTGTGCAGATAAAGGACAAGGTCCTGCTTGGCATATCCGTGGAATGGGCAGCTGGAACAGAGCCTCTTGTACCTCTTCAGATAATCATACAGCGTCTCATCACCAGCCTGCTCAATGTTGGCAATTGCCTTTTTCAAAGCATTCGCCTTCTTCGTGGGAAAGTACTTGTCCAGGAACACTTTGTGCAGTTTAGTCCATGTATCTATGGTTCCTGGCGGCAGGTGGTAATACCAATCGCTCGCAGAGTCGAGTAAGGAGAAACCAAAAGCTCTCATCTTGATCTGGTCTTCCGTCACATTCCTGGGCTTCATCGTCATACAGACATTGTGGAACTTGCCCAGGTGAGAGATCGGATCCTCTCTACTCAGCCTGTGGAATTTAGGGAGATAAGCAACAACTCCCGACTTCAATTCAAAGTTCACCCCTTCTCCTAGCGCAGGGATGATGACAGCTAGGGGCTGCGCCCCTATATTCGGCTCAATAAGCTCTCTCAGGGTTCCAGTTCCAGCCAATGCAACGGCTGGAGTATTGGCAGTCTCAACAGTTTCTGTCTCGATGGTTTCAGTCTCAACGGTCTCAACGGTCTCTATTCCTTCTTCTCCGTCTTCCCTTTGATTGCGCAGGTTCCTAAGGAAAGATCTGTCAACCTCTGGATCGAAAGGAGCTAGAATAGGGTCAGTACTATGGGTGTCGACCATAAGATAGGTATCCACCAAAAATCAATCACGAAAACACACAACAAACAAAATCCTTCCCCGACAACGGCGCCAAATTTGACGGTGGCTAAAAGATGCACAAGCAAATGTCGTTGATTAGCCTTATCAAAGTAAATTATCCTAACAAACCCACTAACCAGAAGTATAGCAGACAAGTAAGGGTCGATCCCACAGAGAAGGTTTGATGTAGTCTGCAACCGTGAATGACAAGTACCACAACCGGGGGGTTTAGTTATCAAGAGAATAAAGCAAACAAAGCAAATGAATTGAGTTGAGTTTAGAAAATATAATGAGGGGAAAATAGTTCCACTAGAGTGAAATCCACAAGTACAGAGATAAAGTTCGATCACTGAAATCTATTTCGTCCAAGTTCTTTAATTATCCTTATAGTCGTTCCCACCCTGATCTTAAGTACTATTGATTCTCACAGTTGTCAATAGACTTATTACTATGCCAATGATAAAATACCACTGATTCTCACAGTTGTCAGCGTACCTTTAGCACCAACACAGCAATAGCAATGCACACAAGGATATAGGATACATGCAAGTAGAAAGACGCACAAGTACTCACTCCCCTACTTAACATACAACTGATTCTCACTCACAATTATACGCTCGGAACCCCTATACGCACAATTGTGTTTTCCACTAGATATGCACTCGGAATCCCTATATGCAATCCTAGCAATTGATAAAAAGCATTCAACCTAGTTGATCAGGCTAAGAAGAACAACAAGAAATCAATATCAATATAACCAAGAGAATCAATCCAACACTTATAAGGATAAGAACAAGGAATAGAAATCTCACAAATACATCAACTGTACTGCTTCAATCGTCTAGCAGAACAAGGGTGAAGTTAGTTCTCCATCAAAGGGGATGAAAAACTCTATAGAAAATAACGTCTGAAAACGGAAGCAATCAAGTGATGATAAGTCTCCTTTCTCTTAACCTAGAAAAGAGGCTTAAATAGTCTTAACAAACTAGGTTAAACTAAAGCTAAAATTAAAGGAAACAAAATAATAATAAAATAAAGTCTCAAACATAAAAGGAAACTAAATCGTCTCTGGCGCGAGGTCATTAAGCACAGCCACCGCGGGGCGGTGAATTCCACCGCGAGGCGTCGAACTTCCACCGCTGGGCGGTGGCATCCTCTGGCGCGGGCTTCATCTTCACTGAGAGTCACCGCTGGGCCGCGGTACTTCTGGCGTGGGGCGGTGAGCTCATTTCTCCAGCTCTCTTCTTCTTTGCTTTTGCTGCTCTTCAATCCTACCAAGTGTTGGTAGTCTTCTCCATAGATGCTCCAGCAGCTCCATCCATCCTCATGCTCCATCTAAGCTGCAAAACCTTGGATTTCTTCACTTCTCTCCAAAACATTTGGATTGCAGACTTAGCACCAAAACTCATCCAAAACCTCTCCAAATCATGCTAATAATTGCTAGTAAAGGTGTATGAAATAACACCTATCAGCCTCCGACAGGCCCACCGAAGAGACTCGACCCCAATCCTGGCAATTCTGGTTTTGGGTCGGGCACTGGCTCCAAGAAGTCCAGTGACACCGCTGCTACACCAACTGGCCCTCTGTAGAACCCTAGCGTCGCACACGCTACCGCAAAGAAGCCCAAGCAGAGGCCCACAGAAAACTGGCCAGGCCATTCGAATTCTGGCTCGAGCACTAGACCCTACAACACCTATGGAGACCACCAAGGGTCTGGTGTCCGAGCGAAGTCGCCAGTGGCCAGGAGTTCGCCGCCTACACCGGGTTTGCAAGGCCGCTGCGAGCCGAGACTGCTTCTGGCGAGGCCCAGCGACCTGACGCCGGCACTGAAGGGCCACAGGCCTTGCTTCCTTCTTGTGCCTACCTCCAGCACAGAGCGCGCCGGAGAGAAGCCCCTGCCGCCGGCCGTGGCCTCGTTGTTGCTTGAGTTCACCGATGTGATGCCCGAGGAGTTGCCCCAAGGGTTGCCTCCCGTCCGTGGGATAGAGCATCAGATAGACCTTGTTCATGGAGCTTCATTTCCAAATAGGTCCGCCTACGAAGCTGGTCCAGAGGAGACTAAAGAGCTCCAGCGCCAGGTACAGGAGTTGCTTGACAAGGGCTACGTCAGGGAGAGCTTGAGCCCTTGTGCTGTGCCCGTGATATTGGTGCCAAAGAAGGATGGCACATGGAGGATGTGCGTAGACTGCCGCGCCATCAACCAGATCACAGTGAAGTATCGCCACCCAATCCCCTGCTTAGATGACATGTTGGATGAACTCCATGGCGCTTGTTTGTTTTCAAAGATTGACTTGCGTAGTGGATATCACCAAATCAGGATGAAGGAAGGGGACGAGTGGAAGACTGCTTTCAAGACCAAGTATGGTCTATATGAGTGGCTTGTGATGCCCTTCGACCTCACCAATGCTCCTAGAACATTCATGCGCCTCATAAACCACGTCTTGAGGGAGTTTCTCGGTGAGTTTGTTGTGGTTTATTTTGATGATATTCTAGTGTTTTCTCACAGCTTGCAGGATCATGTGGAGCATCTTAGAAAGGTGTTCGACACACTTCGAAGGGAGCAGCTCTATGCCAACCTCAAGAAGTGCAGTTTTGTCAAGGAGTCCACCAATCTTTTAGGGTTTATGGTCTCCAAGGAAGGGCTACGTGTAGACGCCAAGAAGGTCAAGGCGATCAAGGATTGGCCCACCCCTACCACAGCGACCATGGTGCGATCATTTCTAGGGTTGGTTGGGTTCTATCTCCGCTTTGTCAAGGATTTCTCCTCCATTGCCGCGCCTCTGCATGAGTTGACCAAGAAGGGGACCATTGTGGTTTGGCTCCCTAAACACGAGGCGGCATTTGAGCCTTTGAAGGCTGCTTTGTGCCAAGCACCCTTGCTCCAGCTACCAGACTTCTCCAAGCACTTTGAGATTGAGTGTGATGCATCTGATGTTGGCATTGGAGGCGTCCTTCACCAGGAGAAGAGGCCCATAGCTTTTTTCAGTGAAAAGCTCACAGGTGCAACTCTTAACTACCCTACTTATGATAAAGAATTGTATGCTTTGATTAGGGTACTCAAGACTTGGCAGCACTACCTTTGGCCAAGAGAGTTCGTGATTCACTCGGATCACTCGGCACTGAGCTTCCTCAAGGAGCAAATGACACTCAACAGGCGCCATGCCAGATGGGTGGAGTTTATGGAGACATTTCCCTATGTGGTGGTGGACAAGAAGGGAAAGGAAAATGTTGTGGTCGATGCTCTCTCTCGTAGGTACTCTCTTCTCACTCATTTGCAAACTAAAGTACTTGGCTTTTCTTTGATTAAAGATTTGTATTTGAGTGATATTTTCTTCAAGCCTATCTATGAGAGATGCCTTGAGAGTCGTGAGTTTGAGTCTTATTTTGTGGATGAGGGGTATTTGTACAAGGCAGAGAGATTGTGTATCCCTAGTTCTTCCATTAGGCACCTCCTCATTCAAGAGGCACATGATGGCCGAGGCCACTTTGGGATTGCTAAGACCTTGGCCGCTTTGAGGGAACATTTCTTTTGGCCATTCATGGCTAGGCAGGTTAGGAAGTATTGTGGGAGTTGTGTAAGTTGTCAAAGGGGGAAGGCTAGATCGAGTCCCCAAGGTTTATACACACCCCTACCCGTTCCATATGGCCCTTGGGAGGACTTGTCCATGGATTTTATTATCGGTTTGCCTAAGTCTAGGAAAGGCCGTGATTCTATATTTGTGGTTGTGGATAGGTTTTCCAAGATGGCCCACTTTATACCTTGTAGGACCACACATAGTGCGAGTGAGATAGCCGAGCTATTCTTTGAGTTTGTGGTTCGACTTCATGGAGTGCCTAGGACCATTGTGAGCGATAGAGACTCTAAGTTTGTTGGGCACTTTTGGAGGACACTTTGGGGGAAGCTAGGGACCAAGCTTCTATTTTCCACAAGCTATCACCCCCAAACCGATGGCCAGACTGAAGTCACAAATATGACCCTAGGAGCCCTCCTCCGGACCATGCTCAAGGCCAATCCCAGGCGTTGTGAGGACTTACTTCCTTTTGTTGAGTTTGCATATAACAGGTCCAGGCACAGCGCTACGAGGCTTACACCATTCGAGGTGGTGTATGGGAGGAACCCTTTGACTCCTATGGACATGTTGCCGAGGCCGCTAAGAGATGAGGAGCATGTGACGGCGGCCAACGGTGCAAGCCAAATAAAGGAGCTACACCGGCGGACAAGGGAGCAATTGGAGCGCCGCTCGGCGCAATACGAGGCCCAGCACAACAGAGGCCGGCGCAAGGTGACCTTTGCACCTGGGGACATGGTGTGGGTTCACCTACGCAAGGAGAGATTCCCTAGCCTCCGCAAGAACAAGCTTTCGCCGCGTGGAGATGGCCCATTCCGGGTTGTCAAAGCAATTGGCGACAATGCGTATGAGGTGGAGTTACCCCCTGATTTTGGAGTCCACAGCACCTTTAATGTAGTAGATTTGACACCCTACGTGGCTCCTGAGTTTGATGACAGTGAAGCGGGGACGCTTCACCCCCAAGTGGGGGAGGGTGATGCGACCCTACCCACCATGACGGCCACCGAGGAGGAAGAGGCAATGTCAGTTCACAGTGATGGGCCTGTGACTAGGGCTCGTGCCAAAGCCATTTCAAAGGCTACCCAATCCCTAGTCACCCGCCTAGTAGCAAGCCATGGCGCCCCGGAGTCCGCGCCTGCCCTAAGGCTCCTCCTCACCCTTGACGGCCTAGATCTGATCGAGCCGAGCACTTCCACTTCTGGCTCGAGCACTTCACTGGAGGAACCTCTAGAAGACTAAGCCACGACAGCGCCACACCTTTTCCCCAGCGAGCCGCCCCCGGGCCTTCGACGTCGTCTTCACCGCCGCCGCCGATGCCTTGCAAAGGCACAAGTGTTGGCATTGGCCATTTTAGGGCATAGAGGTTTATGACATGTAATTTAAGACTATTTTGAACACTTTTCCATTTTAGTAACTTTCTATTTTTAGTATTGCTAGTTATGGAACTTACTATGTTTAGTAAGTTTCCATATTTAGGTGTTTTCCATTTTTAGCACTTTCCATTATTAGTAAGTTCCCTTTTTTGGATGTGCGCCCACTATTGCATAGTGGGCTAGTCCATTTGGTGTCTCGGCCCATCATAGCCGAATGCCTATATAAGGCCCTCTCGGCCTTTGTATCTAGGTTACGCACCAATTTATCCTAAGTCATTGTTGAGAGCCAACGCCTCCATCTTAGGGTTTGCGTCACCAAACACTCTACTTCTCATCCCTTTCACCCGCGCCGACGCTACGGCAACCCAAATTGGATCCCCTTCCGATTATATCCCTCTTGCCGTCTCTTCGGCACTTGCTCGAACCCACCGAGCCCACACCTCCATCCGCTGCCGACGATACGGCTCCAATACCACCAATATCATTACCTTACCCATCGCTCTCAGCATCGCAGTCGCCGTCGTCCTCGCCGACGCCTTCGTTGCCAAGACCTTCGCTTTCCCCAACTCCATCGATGCCGCCCTCGGCATCGCTCTCGATGTCGTCTTCGCCAGTGCCTTCGCGAGTGTCACCGCCCTCGCCTTCATTGTCTTCGCTGCTACTCTCGGACACTCATCATGTCTCTAAACCTCTAAAGTTACTGTTCACTCTGACGTCCTGAAAGCCATTCATGCAATACATCAAGGCCGAAGCCAAGGGTTCCACGGCAGGCCTTCGACACTCGAGTCAAGCGACCCACTACAAGATGAGATCCTTGCCTTCACGACCTTCGTGCCGGCATCCGGAGATAGGGACGCATCATTAAGGCAGCTTGTTTTAATGAGGGACGGCTGGAGTTATGGAAGTGAAGGTGGGTTAATGAAAGGGTGGTGAAAGGAGGCAAAAGGGTGAAGTAAAATGAAGTGTTAACTTCACTTAATGCTTCCTTTAAGTGGCAAGTTGGCAACCTTTGGAGTGCCTTCAGCCTATGGGACGTGGGGAAGGTGTTTTGAGGAAGAGGATGAGTGCTCAACCTCAGCCAATAATGGTGAGAAGAAATTCAGTTCGGTTTTGTTCAAGCAAGGTTCGAAAAATTTCCAAATTTTGAGTGTATGCAAGAACAAACTCAAGAAACCAATTCATACCCTCTAACCTTGAGGAACTTACTTCAAGAGGAGCTCTAATACCACCTGATGTGTCCCCTTGGAACCTTGAATGTCGGTGCTTGAAGTAAAGTCGAAATAGTGGCTAGAGAATGGAGGCGCTTGGACGACAACACCTTTCTTGACTTGATTTTGGTTGAATTCTGCGGAGGGAGAGATTATTTAAGGAGCCGAAATTTCAAGGGGCCACCCGGCGAATATTTAAGTAGCTCCCAAGGCCAGCGTACGCCACCTAGCGACACTCAAGATGAGATTTCTTCACTTGTGCGAGCCAACTTCATATCCACTCGGCACACCTGGTGTCAAACTTCAAGATTTGCCACATGAGGAGGTGTGGCTAAGTCTCATGTCAGTTGGAGGAGAATGGCTCGGTGATGGCCTTGGCATTCCGCCGGCGTCGGGCACCCGATTAGGGTTTTCAGCTTTGCACAGGCCAACCACCAAGAATCCAAGTTATGTCTCGGGCCTTCCTCAACAAATGCCTAAAGATGATTTCCTGACAAACTTGAGGTCATTTGAAGCACGAATGCCAGAGATATCAAAGGCCTTACCAAGAGCGACGAGCACACTAAGGTGACTAGTTCACATCTCCTGGCTCAAGCCAGTTTCCAGCGCACACATGGGGGTCCAATAGGCTCATATGGACCTAAGGAAGGCCTGGACCAAGTTGGGATTGAAAGGCACGAGCGCATCTCTCAATGGCTCAATGACTCCACCGTTGCCACCCACATTGACGTCAAGACAACCAAGGCTAGGCGTGTGGGCTCCTACTTCTGATTTTGGTCTGGGATTTGGTCCATTTTGTGAGGCCCATTTAGGTTGTTTTCTGCCTATAAAAACCGTTTCACCCTACTTGTTCAAGGGTTGGCAAATATTGAGTTCAAACTCTCTCTTATTTTGTTGTCATTAAGTTGGGCTAAAGATTATCCCTACTTGTTCAACCGTTTCACCCTACTTGTTGATGTGACCATGGGCCCCATCAAGGAAAGATTATTTAAGGAGTCGAAATAGTGGATATGTCCACCAAAGGGAATAAGAGAGAGTTTGAACTCAATATTCGCCAACCCTTGAACAAGTAGGGTGAAACAGATTTTATAGGCAGAAAACAACCTAAATGGGCCTCACAAAATGGACCAAATCCCAGCCCAAAATCAGAAGTAGGAGCCCACATGCCTAGCCTTGGTTGTCTTGACGTCACGGTGGGCGGCAATGGTGGAGTCATTGAGCCATTGAGAGATCATCTCGTGCCTTTCAAGCCCAACTTGTTCCCGGCCTTCCTTAGGTCCATATGAGCCTATTGGACCCCCATGTGTGCGCTGGAAAATGGCTCCATCCAGGAGATGTAAACTAGCCACCCTAGTGTGCTCGACGCTCTTGGTAAGGCCTTTGAAATCTCTAGACATTCGTGCTTGAAATGACCCCAAATTTGGCAGGCAATCCTATTTAGGCATTTGTTGAGTAATTCCCGAGACAGAACTTGGATTCTTGGAGGTTGGCCTGGGAAAAGCTGAAAACCCTAATCGGGTGCCCGACGTCGGGGGAATGCCAAGGCCATCACCGAGCCATTCTCTTCCAACTGACATGAAACTTGGCCACACCTCTTGATATGGCAAATATTAAAGTTTGGAACTAGGTGTGCCGAGTGGAGATGCAGTTGGCCCACAGAAGTGTAGAAATCCCCTCTTGAGTGCCGCCGGGTGGCGCACGCTGTCCTTGGGGCCGTGTGATGAGTCTCTAGCCTTGATGGGGCCCATGGTCACATCATCCTCCCCCCCTTAGAGAGGATTCAACCTCGAATCCTTAGCCCCTCCTCTTCTTTACACTCTTTGATTTTTACTTTGGGGGTGGACTCTCATCTCACTTGTGTTTCACTCACTCTCGCCTCACAAACTGATTTGAAAGGCACCAACGAGGGAACCGAGCAAACTGATTTGAAGAGAACCAAGAGAAGTTTCCAAAGCCTTGTTGATGTAGTCGTTGAGAGAACAACTCCTCCAATAGCCGCTGCACAAATCACCAAGACAAACACAACAAGTGATAGCAAAACAACTCAATAAAGTAAACGCTAGAGTGAGTATTTGGACAACTCAAGATGAACTCACACAACTCAAAGTTTGGAAGGCAATGAAGCAAGGGAAGGCTTAGGATTTTTGGCCTTGTGATGCTACTGATTTTGGGGTTCCCTTCAACACGTAGCTACCTTCAAGACTTGGCACCAAGATTTGAGAGAAGAGAAGACGAAGATAAGAGAAGAGAAGAGAAGAGAAGAGTTGCACAACTCTTGGCTTTGCTTGCTTTCTTTTTGCTTTTTCTTTTTTTTTTCTTCGACTTTTTTTTTATATAATATACTATGCTATGCTCAGCCAAGAATGTCACATGTACGAAACTTTATGACTTGACTTAAGAGGGAAGAAGAAAAGAAGAGAAGAAGACAAGCCCCTTGAAATTTTGGCTCCTTAAATAATGTCTTGAAGAAGCTAGGTGAAAGGATGGGGTTTCAATGCTTAAACTCTTGATTGAAGCTGAGTTAAGGCAGCTTGTTTTAATGAGGGACGGCTGGAGTTATGGAAGTGAAGGTGGGTTAATGAAAGGGTGGTGAAAGGAGGCAAAAGGGTGAAGTAAAATGAAGTGTTAACTTCACTTAATGCTTCCTTTAAGTGGCAAGTTGGCAACCTTTGGAGTGCCTTCAGCCTATGGAACGTGGGGAGGGTGTTTTGAGGAAGAGGATGAGTGCTCAACCGCAGCCAACAATGATGAGAAGAAATTCAGTTCGGTTTTGTTCAAGCAAGGTTCGAAAAATTTCCAAATTTTGAGTGTATGCAAGAACAAACTCAAGAAACCAATTCGTACCCTCTAACCTTGAGGAACTTACTTCAAGAGGAGCTATGATACCACCTGATGTGTCCCCTTGGATCCTTGAACGTCGGTGCTTGAAGTAAAGTCGAAATAGTGGCTAGAGAATGGAGGCGCTTGGACGACAACACCTTTCTTGACTTGATTTTGGTTGAATTCTGCAGAGGGAGAGATTATTTAAGGAGCCGAAATTTCAAGGGGCCACCCGGCGAATATTTAAGTAGCTCCCAAGGCCAACGTACGCCACCCGGCGACACTCAAGAGGGGATTTCTTCACTTGTGCGAGCCAACTTCATATCCACTCGGCACACCTGGTGTCAAACTTCAATATATGCCACATGAGGAGGTGTGGACAAGTTTCATGTCAGTTGGAGGAGAATGGCTCGGTGATGGCCTTGGCATTCCCCCGGCGTCGGGCACCCGATTAGGGTTTTCAGCTTTGCCCAGGCCAACCACTAGGAATCCAAGTTATGTCTCGGGCCTTCCTCAAAAAATACCTAAAGATGATTGCCTGCCAAACTTGGGGTCATTTGAAGCACGAATGCCTAGAGATCTCAAAGGCCTTACCAAGAGCAACGAGCACACTAACGTGACTAGTTCACATCTCCTGGCTCGAGCCAGTTTCCAGCGCACACATGGCGGTCCAAGAGGCTCATATTGACCTAAGGAAGGCCTGGACCAAGTTGGGATGGAAAGGCACGAGCGGATCTCTCAATGGCTCAATGACTCCACCGTTGCCGCCCACCTTAACGTCAAGACAACCAAGGCTAGGCGTGTGGGCTCCTACTTCTGATTTTGGGCTGGGATTTGGTCCATTTTGTGAGGCCCATTTAGGTTGTTTTCTGCCTATAAAAACCGTTTCACCCTACTTGTTCAAGGGTTGGCGAATATTGAGTTCAAACTCCCTCTTATTTTGTTGTCATTAAGTTGGGCTAAAGATTATCCCTACTTGTTCAACCGTTTCACCCTACTTGTTGATGTGACCATGGGCCCCATCAAGGAGAGATTATTTAAGGATTCGAAATAGTGGATATGTCCACCAAAGGGAATAAGAGAGAGTTTGAACTCAATATTCGCCAACCATTGAACAAGTAGGGTGAAACGGATTTTATAGGCAGAAAACAACCTAAATGGGCCTCATAAAATGGACCAAATCCCAGCCCAAAATCAGAAGTAGGAGCCCACATGCCTAGCCTTGGTTGTCTTGACGTCACGGTGGGCGGCAACGGTGGAGTCATTGAGCCATTGAGAGATCCTCTCGTGCCTTTCAAGCCCAACTTGTTCCAGGCCTTCGTTAGGTCCATATGAGCCTATTGGACCCCCATGTGTGCGCTGGAAAATGGCTCGAGCCAGGAGATGTGAACTAGCCACCCTAGTGTGCTCGACACTCTTGGTAAGGCCTTTGAGATCTCTAGACATTCGTGCTTGAAATGAACCCAAATTTGTCAGGCTATCATATTTAGGCATTTGTTTAGGAATGCCCGAGACAGAACTTGGATTCTTGGTGGTTGGCCTGGGCAAAGCTGAAAACCCTAATCGGGTGCCCGAAGCCGGGGGAATGCCAAGGCCATCACCGAGCGATTCTCCTCCAACTGACATGAAACTTGGCCACACCTCTTGATATGGCAAATCTTGAAGTTTGGCCGGGTGGCACACGCTGTCCTTGGGGCCGTGTGATGAGTCTCTAGCCTTGATGGGGTCCATGGTCACATCAACAAGTTCACAAAAACTTGCAAAGGAGGAAAGGCACCACAAGCTCTCGGCCTTGGAGCTCCACCTCCAATCCTAGCACCACTACTTTCACAACTAGGTGCCAAACAGTTAAGAATGATCAAGCCAAGCCTCCACCAAGGCCTGAAGGCCCTCAACAAGGCCAAGAGATCAAGAAGGAAGACTTGTCTCGTACTAGGGACGTGAAGTGTTACAAGTGTCTAGGGAGGGGGCATTGTGTGAGGGATTGCCCTACTAGGAAGCAAGTGCTTCTTAACAAACATGGAGACTACATTTCTGAGGATGAACATGATGAAGAAGTGGAGGAAGAAGCTCAAGACGATGGCGGAGAAATCCATGCCATGACTGCCATTGGAGATTGCTTTGTGGTGAAAAGAACTCTTGTCCCTAGTGACACACCTCCCTTTCCATCTCAAAGGGAAACTATCTTCCACGCTAGATGCCACATCCAAGGCAAGGTGTGTAGTGTTATGATTATGGAGGATCCTGCAGCAACATCATAGACAAGGAAGTGGTGCAAAGATTCAATCTCAAAACTACACCTCACCATCAACCATGCACTCTGAATTGGCTCAATTCCTCAACTCCACTTAAAGTGCAAGAACAAACCCTAATTCAGTTTTCAATAGGTGCATAGAAGGATGAGATTTTGTGTGATGTGCTCCCTATGACATCCTACCATCTATTGCTTGGCCGACCGTGGCAATATGATAGAGGTGTGATCCATCAAGTGGTCACCAATGAATATTCTTTCCACATGGATGGCAAGAAAATCATCCTACATCCGATGGCTCTTCATGAGATTATGGCCGACTATGTTGCAAGTGAGCAAAGGATGAACCAAAGAAACCAAGAGAAAGTAGCCAACAAGAAGCTATCCAAAAAAAAAAAAGATCATGACTAAGCAACCATATGTTGTTGGCTAAGCTAAACAAGTGGATCAAGCAATCCACAGAAGTCAAGTTTGGTTTCTCTTAATTCCTATCACTAACTTGTTTTCCTCTCATGAATTGAGTGACATACCTCCTTTTATTGTTTATCTTTTGCAGGATTATGAGGACTCGATTCAAGAAGAGGTTCCTAATGGCTTGTCTCCAATCCAGGGAATAGAGCATCAAATAGACTTTGTTCCCCGAGGTACCTTGCCGAATAAGGCAGCTTAAAGGAACAATCCAGAAGAGACCAAGGAGTTGCAAAAACAAGTTCAAGAATTGCTTGACAAGGGCTATGTGAGAGAATGTCTAAGCCCTTGTGCCGTTCCAGTCATTGTAGTGCCAAAAAAGGATGGAAGTTGGTGAATGTGTGTGGATTGTAGGGCCATCAACAACATCACTATCAAGTATAGACATCCTATCCCTCTCTTGAATGATATACTTCATGAATTTCATGCCTCACAAGTCTTTTTAAAGATTGATCTCAAAAGTGGATATCACCGTATCCGAATAGGAAAGTGATGAATGGAAAACTACCTTCAAAACCAAGTATGGCCTTTATGAATGGATGGTCATGCCTTTTGGCCTAACTAATGCACCAAGCACTTTTATGAGATTGATGAACTATGTGCTTACAAGTCTTTTCAAAGATTGATCTCAAAAGTGGATATCACCAAATCCGGATGAAGGAAGGTGATGAATGGAAAACTACCTTCAAAACCAAGTATGGCCTTTATGAATGCATGGTAATGCCCTTTCGCCTAAATAATGCACCAATCACTTTTATGAGATTGATGAACCATGTGCTTAGGACTTTTCTCGGGAAATCTGTGGTTGTTTACTTTGATGACATATTGATTTATAGTCAAAACTTGCAAGAGCATGTTCATCACATTAAACAAGTATTTGATGTCCTTAGGAAGGAGAAGCTATATGCTAACTTCAAAAAGTGCCATTTTTGTTCGGATCATGTGGTTTTTCTTGGTTTTGTTGTTATCAAGGCATGTTTAAAGGTGGATGAAGAAAAGGTTAAAGCCATAAGAGAGTGGCCCACACCAACAACAATGACTCAAGTGAGAAGTTTCCTAGGCTTGGTCGACTTCTATAGGATATTTGTGAGGGACTTTAGTACTATTGCCACTCCCTTGACCGAGCTCACCAAGAAGAGTGTGGTTTTCCATTGAGGTGAGGCTCAAGAAACTGCATACAAGCTAGCCTTTTTCTAGTGCTCCCGGATTTCACTAGAACCTTTGAGATTGAGTGTGATGCTTCTGCAATTGGACTTACGGGAGTCTTGATCCAAAAAGGTCACCCCATAGCCTACTCCAGTGAGACAATGAGTGGTGCCAAACCCAATTACCCTACCAATGATATGGAGTTGTTTTCCTTAGTTCGAGTGCTCAGGACTTGGCAACACTACCTCATGCCCAAAGAGTTTGTCGTACATTCGGATCATAAAGCCCTAAAATACCTTAAGGGGCAAAGAAAACTGAATAGGAGACATGCCAAGTAGGTGGAGTTCATTCATGCATTCAATTATGTCATCAAACATTAGAAAGGTAAAGACAACATCCTTGTCGATGCCTTGTCACGAAGGTATACTCTTCTCACATCACCAGATGCTAAAGTCTTAGGGTTTGCTTGCATGAAATCGCTATACCCTAATGACCATGATTATGTAACACCTATTGTGCATGTGTGGATAAGGGTAGTCAAGGGATGTTTTACTTGCATGATGTATACTAGTTTAGAGGTGACAAATTGTGTATGCCTTGTGAATCTCTTTGAAAATTGTTCATTCATAAAGCTCATGGGGGAGCACTAATGGGTCATTTTTGGGTAGCTAAGACCTTAGGCACTTTGAAGGAGCATTTCTTTTAGCCTCGCATGACTAATGATCTTGAGAGATTGTGTGCTTCGTGTGCTACTTGTGTGCGAGTCAAGTCTAAACTTAACCCTTACGGTTTGTACACTCCCCTTCCCATTCCTAGTGCTCCTTGGGAGGATATATCCATGGACTTTGTTCTAGGATTGCATAGGACTAAGAGAGGGAGAGACTTTATCTTTGTGGTAGTTGATCGATTCTAAAAAATGGCTCACTTCATTGCATGTAATAAAACCGACAATGCATCACATGTGGCTTACTTGTTCTTCTGTAAAATTGTTAGATTGCATGGTGTTCCTAAGACAATTGTTTCTGATAGAGATCCTAAGTTCCTTTGTTATTTTTGGAAGACATAATGGTCTAGGATAGGAACCAACTTGCTTTTCTCTACTTCAAGTCATCCACAAACTGATGGGCAAACTGAGGTTGTTAATAGAACTCATGTGGCCTTGTTATGTGCTTTGTTGAGTACTAAGATATCCGGGTGGGAGAAATGCTTGGCCTTCATAGAGTTTGCCTACAATAGGACAATTCATTCCACTACCAAGAAGTCACCATTTGAGGTTGTCTATGGGTGAAACCCCATTACTCTTCTAGATATGGTCCTGAATGCTTTGAAAGATCAAGAGGACATGGAGGGTGTGGACCATGCAGAATTTGTCAAGAACCTACACAAGACCACTCGCAAAAGGCTTGAGGAGCGCACGACGCAATATATAAAGCAAACCAACAAGGGTAGAAGGGAGATTATATTTGAGCCAGGCGACTTGGTATGGATTCATCTAAGAAAGGAGATATTTCCTACACTTTGGAATTCAAAGCACACGCGGCGGAGCTAGAAGATGCACTTGATTTGAGGTCGAATCCTTCTCAAGAGAAAGAGGATGATGTGATTCATGCTGACCTACATCAAGAAGCCAAAGCCCCGCAAGAAGCCTTGGAGCCCGTTGCCGCCACCGCTACCCGCAAGAAGCCTTGGCGCCCGAGCTCTTACGCGCACAAAAGATGAGGCCCACGACGCTCACCTAGCCAAGAGAGTGATCACGAGAGCGCGAGATGAGCAACTCCTTAAGGACCTCAAGGGAGGCCTTTTGTTCCATGGACTGTCGGGCCAAATGTCCAAAGCCTTGGTTATGGCCCTTGTGCAAGAAGGTTCCCCGACGCCGGGCGTCGAGTCACATTGTAGCCCTCGCAACTCTCCTGGGAAAGTTGATCCAAGTGAGGCCAACATTCTACCACATGTTCCTCATGATGAAAGAAGCCACATGTGACTTGAAGTTCTGAGACAAATGTCCAATGGCTCGAAGATGGCTCATGCCCTAGTGGCCTCGACGACGCAGGTGCAGCCTCAAAATTGAGCCAAGGCGTTCTCCCAAATGGTGTGTGCGTTTAGGCCCATATTTGGTCGTAACGTGGCATATGGGACCCACTTGAACATATCCAAAATGTACACCGTTTGGATTTGAGATGCTCAAGGATCACCGAACGTCCATCATTTAGTGTTTTGTATTTATTTCCTCAAACAATTTCTCCTTTAAAAGGCTTGTCTTGTGGCCATTGTTTCTGACGTTGAATATTGATAAATCCTCTTGATCTTTCGTTGATCAAAGCCTCAAGAACCCCAAGTTTAATGTCCTTTGTTTGGTGTGTTTATCAAAACAAGTTTAGTCGAGACAGTGGTGTGTTTATCCACGATCAATACTACATATCTTCTGGATATTTTTGGTGTGTTCATCTAATTATCTCCGGTTGTCTATCCCCACAAAATCGCAAACCAAAAGAACGACCTTTGCTCGATCAAAACTCACAAAACTCATCAAGGAGTAGTGTGATGAATAAGGAGGAGCCAGGCTTGGGTGGCAAATTCCCTTGACACGATTGAGATCCTTGTCCAAGGGCCATCACCACCCCTCATCAACAACCGTACACCCTTAATTGGCTAAACGCTACTGCCCCTCTCAAAGTTAAACAGCAAGCCAAGATTCAATATGCTATTGGAGGATACAAGGATGAAGTATTATGCGATGTGCTGCCCGTGACCGCTTGCCTATCCTTTCACATGGAAGGAAAATAATTCTCCCTTAATCCCATGGCTCCACACGAGATCATGGCCGACCATGTTTCTAGGTAACAAAAGAGGAGAGAAAAAGGGAAAGAAAGGGGCAAGAACAAGAAGATGACCATAGACTACAATTCGGGTGCTAGCAATCATACGCTTATAGCTAAGGCTAAGGAGGTGGACCACGTAATTTAGGGGAGTAGAGTTTGTTTCCTTTTAATCCCTATGTGTAACTTGTTTACTTCTAATGAATTGAGTGACCTAGGTTGCTCAATTAATGTAGGATTTCCATGACTTGTTCCAAGAAGAAGTTCCCAATGTTCTCCCACCAATTAAGGGCATTGAGCATCAAATTGACTTCGTCCCGAGTGCAACTTTACCAAACAGATCAACTTATTGGACCAACCCCGAGGAGACCAAGGAGCTTCAAAGACAAGTCCAAGAGTTGATGGATAAAGCTATGTTAGAGAGAGTTTGAGTCCTTGTGGTGTTCCTGTGATCCTAGTCCACAAGAAGGATGGAAGATGGCGCATATGTTTCGATTCCAGATCCATCAAGTATAGACACCCAATCCCAAGCCTGGATGATATGCTAGATGAACTCCATGGATCTAACATCTTTTCCAAGATAGATTTGAAGAGTGGTTACCACCAAATTTGGATGAAAGAAGGTGACGAGTGGAAGACTGCCTTCAAAACCAAGTATGGCTTATATGTGTGGTTGGTAATGCCCTTTGGACTAACTAATGCTCCAAGGACTTTCTCGCGCTTAATGAATCATGTCCTTTGAGCTTTTCTATGAAGATTTGTAGTTATTTATTTTAATGGCATCCTAATCTATAGCCGATCATTACAAGAGCATGTCAATCATCTTAGACAAGTACTAGAGGTCCTTAGGAAATAGAAGCTTTGTGCTAACTGTAAAAAGTGTCATTTTTGCTCGGACCATGTTGTGTTTCTTGGCTTTGTGGTGTACAAGGCAGGTTTAAAAGTAGATGAAGAAAAGGTTAAAGCAATCAAGGAGTGGCCTACGCCCACCACAATGACTCAAGCACGAAGTTTTCTTGGGTTAGCCGGCTTTTACCGCCGGTTCGTGGAATATTTCAACACAATTGCTACACCCCAAACAAAGCTCACAAAGAAGAACGTGGCCTTCCATTCAGGTGAAGAACAAGAAAAGGCATTCAAGTGATTAAGGAAAAGCTAACCCATGCACCCTTGCTAGTACTTCCTGATTTTACCAAGATATTCGAAATTGAGTGTGATGCCTCCGGAATTGTCCTAGGAGGAGTGCTAATGCAAGAAAGATGCCCCATAGCTTATTTTAGGGAGTAGTTGAGTGGAGTTGAACTGAACTATCCCACTTATGACAAGGAGTTAAATGCACTCATGAGGGTGTTGCAAACATGGCAACACTATCTCTTCCCAAAGGAATTTGTCATTCATTTGGAACATGAAGTTCTCAAGTTTCTTAAGGGACAAAGTAAGCTAAACACGACGCATGCCAAGTGGGTTGAGGTTATTGAAGCTTTCCCATGTTCATTTTCTGAGCGAAATATGCTTATCGTGCGAAATGCGAAGCGGTCGTGTTCATTCGAGTTCATAAATAGACACCACATGTTCATTTTCTGAGCGGTAATGTTCATTATCTGGGGGGTAATATTCAAGGGCACTGTACTGTTAAAAAACGGGGGGGATAGTGAATAGTGACGCGGTGGCATAACCGTAAATATGGTGAATTTTTTTTTTCGGTCAATAAATTTTATTTATTTATTATTTATTTATTGTCTCTGATCGTTCTGGAATAGACAATTATTAACGTTCACATATAAGTACTATATGTTCATTGTATGTGCCGTATAAGTTCACATATAACATGATCATGTTCCAACACATGTCTTTGAACATTCAGTGCTTATTTGTGAACGTGAATGTACAAATAAATGAACATCTAGTGCTTATTCGTGAACCTTCTATATAGGCTTTTCCAGAATGATCACAGGACGAAAATGAAAAAAAAAAGTTGTTGACCAAAAAAAAAAAAAACGGTACGGCCGAGATTGCTTCGCATTTCGCATGGGAACCCAAATCTATGTTATTAAGCATAAGAAGGGAAAAGACAACATTGTGGCTGACGCCCTGTCCCGAAGGTACGCACTCATAACATCCTTAGATGCAAAAATGCTTGGTTTCTCTCTAATGCATGAATTATATGATCAAGATTATGATTTTGGAGAGATATTTCAAGTATGCCAAACTAAGGGTAGCCTAGACCAGTTTTACATTCATGATGGACTAAACTGTGTGTGCCTCAAAGTTCTATATGTAGGATTTGTACAATAAGCACATGGAGGAGGGTTAATGGGACACTTTGGGGTGACTAAGACTTTGGCAACCCTTAAAGAACATATTTATTGGCCACATATGCATAGCAAAGTATTTTGGTTTTGTGCCTTATATGTGACCTGCCTATGAGGTAAATCAAAACTCAACCCTCATGGATTGTATACCCCCTTACCTATACCTAGCGCCCCTTGGGAAGACATATCAGTGGACTTTGTGATGGGATTACCCAGGTCTATGAGAGGGAGGGATTCTATATTTGTGGTGGTTGATTGTTTTTCCAAAATGGCCCATTTTATTGCTTGTCACAAAACCGACAACGCATCATATATAGCTGATTTGTTCTTTGAAGAGATTGTAAGGTTGCATGGAGTACCTAAGACCATTGTTTCAGATAGAGATGCTAAGTTTCTTTGTTTTTTTTGGAAAGCTCTTTGGGCTAGGATGGGTACTAAACTTCTTTTCTGTACTTCGTTCACCCACAAACAGATGGTCAAATTGAAGTTCTTAATAGGACTCCTGGTGCTTTGTTACCTTCTTTGTTGAGTACTAACTTGCGTAGGTGGGAAGAATGTCTTGCCTTCATTGAGTTCGCTTACAATAGGATTGTACATTCAGCTACTCAAACGTCACCATTCGAAGTTGTCTATGGGCGTAACCTATTACTCCATTAGACATGGTTCCTTATGCTATCAAGGATCGTGAGAGTTAAGAAGGGGTTAACCATGCTAACCACGTCAAATAGCAGCATGAAGAAACTAAGAAGATATTAGAGACACAAACAGAAAAGTATGTGAAGTAGGCTAACAAAGGAAGGCGAGAAGTAATCTTTGAGCCTAGAGATTTGGTGTGGATACATCTTCAAAAGGAACGCTTCCCAAACCTACGTTATTAAAAATTGAACCAAGAGGAGATGGACCCTTTCAAGTCATAAGAATGATCAACAACAATGCCTATCAGATTGAATTACTAGGTGAGTATGGGGTGCATGACGTATTTAATGTGGTCAAACTCCTTTTGTTGTAGACGAAGAGGACTTGGACATTGAAGAAGATTCAGGGTTGAATCCTTTTTAAGAGAGGGAGGATGATGTGATCACGCATATGCCACATCAAGATCATGGAGAGCCAGTGTGTAAGGAAGAGCCATCAGGAGACTAAACCGATGCCATTACCACCCGGAGCCAGTGGTCCTCTTAGAAGAAATACCACTTTAAAACCCCAAGTATGGAAACAGTTAGTCACTTCTAGTTTATTTGAACGCATGGCAATAGAACACTGACCAACAGTTAGTCACTTAAACAATTTATTGGTACTGCAACTTGCCACAATTGAATGCAATAGCCTGATATTGAGATCAAATTGGTTACCATATGACGAATTAAATGAATCAAATAATGCAAAGAAAAAAATTGGAAGGTGAAAAGAAACAATGGAATGAAGTTGTAGTATCTGCAGTGCCCGGTCTGTTGCAGCTTTTACACAACCATAAAGATTGAGAAATTTCGGGTTGGTGCAGAACAAACCTAACAATGTTGTGAAAGCCGTATATTGCATTTTGGGATTTCATTCGCGATATCATGGTGAATAATGGGGGAAAACGATGGCCAATTCTTCTCTTTCAGAACTATTCTAGCTGCAAAGATGAGAATGAAAAATTAATTTCAAAGTAACCTACAAATAACCAGAACATAGTACTCTATTTTGGTATCTCTATAGTACTGGTTAAACAAATCAAGTTCCAGTCTGTTTAAATGTTCATCATGTAATCCTATGGAAGAAAATGTTGATAGATAGAAAAACAAGTGGACCACTAAAACAATGAACCTCGTGCTGCAGCATCCTCTCTCCGCTTGACTTCTTGTAGACAACCAAAAATCTAGGTCAACAGATTAACTAAAATGATTAAATGATTTCTAAAACAAGAATTTGCAATATTATCATACTAGGTGGAAAAGAACGAATATCAAAATGAATAAATGTACCAATATTTTGATAATCAAAGTACTCGCTCCCTCTTTCGCAATTCTGCCTATTTAGCTTGGAGTTCCCTCTCTTTCTTTTTCAAATCCTATATTAAAAGCTCCGAGCAGTCAGATAAAGAACGTCTCTGAATAGATGAAAACTAAACTATAATAGTGACTATTAGAATTTACATTACCTTTTTTGAGTCAAGGGGAATATCAACAATGGCAGTAGGGTTATAGAAATCAGCCGGCTCAGGAGGAAGTGATAAAGGCTTGAGTTTGTGGCAGAAGGCACGCTTCCAGGTGTCTGAAACCCAACAAAAATATCAGAAAGATCAATTAAAATGTGAAGTCTAGAAAAGAACAAACAATTTCAACAACACAAGTAAAGCTTATTAATACAAAACCACATAAAATGAATGCAACTCTAATCATATAGGAAGCAACCCTAATCATGCATGTAGCTTGCACTAAAGCAGCCAAATAAACTGTAAGTATCAAAAAGCAACAGATTCTATCTTTCTGATATGAATTGGGCTAGATCATACAACAAATTCAAACTTTCTAGTGATATTATGATCATACTTAAGTAGAAAGTTAATCAAGAATAAAGTTTACCCTTGTATAGAATGCACCACCACCATAGTTTGATTGTCCTAATGTCCTGCCCCGTTCCTAGTTACATATATCACACAAAGATATCATCAGAGTAATTTATTCTCATTTTTAATCCAATTAACAAAACAAAGAGTAAATTAAGGGTCCTCTATACATATGACACTCACACATGAGTACATGACAATAGCATACAACTATCAGTCCAGTACAGGTATAATACAATGAAGAAGTGACTAAATTGGAATAGAAAAGATGGACATAACATACTCATTTTCTACCAATGAATTTGCTCTTTACATCAATTGATTAAAAACTACCAAAATCTGTGCAGAATGATTGCAACAAGATTACTATATCTATACTGCCTTTGATGCCATTAATGTACTAAAGTAAAGTCAACTTTGCAATTCCAAATGGTTCAAAATATCGGTCGAAAAGTGCACCGAATAATCTTCTTCTAATTCAAATTACTGCCACTAGCAAGAACAACAGTCCAAACCGATTAATAACCTAAGATCAACAGTTGACCAATTGAACAAAGTAATCACCAGGCTAAGACAAAACACGGAAAAATCTGGCGGATGAAGCACAAGCACAAGTCAAACCAATTACAATAATTAAGAAGAAAAACACAAGGCGAAGGGAAGAGAGTATTACAGAGAAAGGATTGTCATCTTCAGGCTCGTCGAAAGGGTTAGGATCGTAGTGACGGGCCATCTGACACCTTCCATATCTGCGAGCGCTGAGTGAGGGGGCCGTAGTACTCGTTGTCATAACAGAAGTTAATGTGGGGCTCGATCAATGGTGTTAGGGCTCAGTTCGTCAATGGTGAACAATTTGGTCTAGTGCTCTTTTTCATTGAAGGAGAAGAATGGAGAAGAGGCAAGCCGCTAGTGCAACACAGAATTAGGGCTTCGATTAGATTGCTCTGTCTTGATAAGAGATTATATAATCTGGGCATTACATGAGAAGATTAATTTAATCACAAATCACCTGGAGCTTAAAAAACCGGATCATTACATAGGTAGAAATAACCCGGATATTTATAACACCAAGTTATTTGATTGTGTCATTCGTTCTATTAACGCGGATGTTGAATGCCTGGGTTATAAAATATAACACCATTTATTTCGACAGCTTTATAACTCGTCTATTGAACGCCCGGGTTATTTTTTATGGGTTATTAGGTGAGTTCTATAGTAGTGAATGTACATTTTGCTCTTCTTCTACTGTTTTTCTTGGATTTGTTGTTTCTTAAGATGGATTGAAGGTAGATGAGGAGAAAGTGAAGGCTATAGTGGAGTGGTCGGAGCCCACTACCGCTACAATGGTGTGTTCCTTCCTTGGATTGGCTGGCTTCTATAGGTGGTTTGTACGTGATTTTAGTGTCATTGCTGGACCCTTGCATGAGTTGACCAAGAAAAACAGCCCCTTCAGTTGGAAGGACAAGCACCAATAAGCCTTTGACACCTTGAAGGACCGCATTTGTCACACCCCACTTCTGCAGCTTTCGGACTTCTCTAAGACATTTGAAGTGGAGTGTGATGCCTTCGGTATTGGCATAGGAGGCGTGCTTTTGCAAGATAGGAAGCCCATAGCCTTCTTAAGCGAAAAGCTTAGTGGAGCCGAGTTGAACTACCCTACCTATGGTTCATAGACATGTCAGATAGCAATATATGCTTGTGTCTCAATTTGTTTGATGAAGCTGACTTTATAGAAAAGGAATAATTTAGGTGATGCTAAGGTAAAGACATATGTTTAATTCAGTTTTGTGCTCTGAAATTGACCCCGGTTGCTATTTGTGTGCAACAAAGATGAATTTGACTTTATAGAAAGGAATAATTTGGATGATGCTTAGGTAGAGATATATCTAAGCCGTTAAGTTGTATTTAACTCTAGTCTACTTTAGGTTTAAATATACAGCTGTAAATCTAGGTGTATATTTCCTAGGCTATTTTTCTGATAGTTTTTTGGTCTCTTTAGTTTCCCTTTCCCTCTATTTATTATGTACCTCTCAGCTCGAAATACACAACATATTTCTCTCATCTCCATCTATCTCTTTTACTAACAAGTCTTATGATTGTGTTTGATATCTACTTATGAATCTATTCACTCTCTACTTATGAATCTATTCACTATCTCTTGTGTGTGCTCTTTTCATTTGATTTTCGCGTTGATTTCCAGTATCCTTTAACAATAAGTTGGATGATTAAGCAAAAGTATTTGGTTTGAGATCAACGTTCCTAGGTTATCTAATTTTACTATTACCCCATGCCTTTCAGGTTTCTAGTCAATTTTCTAAAGGACAATTTACTAGTCAGGCCCGTAACATGGATAAGTACCGCTTGATTGGTTTATATTATAAAATTGACCAGTATCTCATTCAAATTGTTTTAACTTTAGTGCTTGTTTGCTTGGGGTCTCTCATAGTCTTCTTTAAAGTACCCTCATTGGTCCTGGCGTTGACCCTTTTGAACTGGCCTACTCTCTCCCTAGGATGGTCCCTAAGAGGGAGATTCCTTAGCACATTCTTCCTTGGCAAGGGAGTCGGCCTAAAGAAGGGCTGTGGCGGGGCATTTCTTACGCCAATACCTGCATAGTGAGTCCGAATAGGGGGGTATGAATTGACATTAGACAAGTGATCCTCACCCAAACCTTGCTCTTGGCGAGTGGTGGCAACATAAGGAGCTTGGGATGTGGTAGCTTTCTCATTGAGGGCCATCCTAAATAAGGCATTCAGCATGGCTCCGAGATGGTCTCCTTCATGGCGTGGTGAGTGCATGGAACCGCCTTCTTCTCGCTGGCCATTTGGCCGCATCCAACTAAGGGAGTTCTCAATCGTGTTGCTCTTCCTTGCTTGTTTGGAAGGCTTTTAGAAATGTCTCCATAGTGACTGGTGGGGTGGGTGTAGGATCGTTGATGGTAATTCCCTTTTGCTTGTTGGAAGGATCCAGGGTACTCTCCTTGCAAGTTAGTAACCCAAAGCAAATACCAAGCACACAAGAACAAAAGAGAAAGCAATCAACCAATGGAACCTCGAACCAGCAAGTGCCAAAATTTGATTGTAAAGTTTCACAAAATTCAGGTTGCAAGCTTCAAGTTTTAGGGTAGCTTTGGGTAGACCCGATCAAGCAAAAACAAGCCACAAAAACTTGAATGAACTTGTAAAAACCCTTTGACCAAACACGAACCGACAGAAGTGTTAAGGAGCTACTAAGCAAGTCGGCGACGTTGAAGGTCGCGTGGACACCGTAGGTGTCTAGCAGCGCGAGCTCGTAAGCTATGTCTCCAATGGGCGCGCTATGCATGATGGGAGTTGGCACCAACAGGAAGCAGGCGCCTTTCCGTTCAACGTGGCAGTAAGGTCGCTTGGCCGCGCGAGAAGCAAGCGGTGCTCACAACGACCCTGCAACGCGGGGCTCTTCAGCTGGCGTTCGGCCAACTGTGTAGTTGGTGATGCACCTGGCGCGCTACGAGAGGCATTATGGTTGGGGGTCTCAGTGCTTGAGCTAGCATGGGGCGTGCCAGACCAGGGCTCAGTGGGCCGCGTTCTGTCCTTTCACGCGATGTTGCTTGCGGCGCGATCAGTATCTAAAGCGGCGCCGTGTTGGCCTTGGACACGACGCGACGTTCTGGAGCCAGTGCTTGGCGTAGGTGACAAATCGCCAGAAGTTGGGTTGGATCGCGGCGGCGTTGCTGCGGTCGCGGCTGCTTCGATAGCCTTCTGACGATCTCGCTCTACCTGGTCCTGTAGAATCTCATGTGGAGACATGGGTAAGAGGGTGACGCGCTTCCCGTGGTAAGTAAACACGTAAGTGTTTAAATAGCCATTGTGAAGAACGCGCCTGTCGAATTTCCATGGGCGCCCTAGCAAGAGGTGCGTGGCGTCCATTGCAATGACATCACATAGGACCGAGTCTGAATACTGACCAATGGAAAAAGAGATAAGACATTGACGAGTTACAGTGTTACCAGAACTCGAAGAAATCCACTGGAGGCCATAGGGCTGTGGGTGAGGCGTGGTTGGCAGGCTGAAATGGTTGACCACTTTCTCATTGATGATGTTGCAGCAGCTGCCCCCATCTATGATGACACTCAGGGACGCCGTCTTGACCAGGCAATGCGTGTGGAAGAGGTTCTCGCGTTGGTCGACCAGTGTGGCCTCCTTGACGGGGAGGATACGGCGCGTGACAAGGCTGAGAGGCGTGCCGTCATGGAGCGCGGTGGCCTCACACGCGTAGGCTTCCTTGGTGTCATCCTCGAATCCTTCTTCGATGGTCTCAAGTTGGGCGTCCTCCTCCTCGTAAGATTCATAGCCGGCGGTAATGTTGGAGAAGAGGACCTTCTTTGTGTTCGGACAATCCCTCTTGTAGTGGCCTCGCCCTCCACACTTGAAGCATTCAAGGTCACACGCGCGTTCAGTGCCCGGGGAGGGGCCCATAGGCGCGGTCTCGCGAGCGGCAGTGGAGGTTGGTGTCGCGGTCTTGGCATTTTGGCCTTGGCTAGACGCGGTGGCTCTTGTGGATGGAGCGCGCACATTAGTAGTAAGGGAATGACCAGGGTTAGAATCATACCTTCGTTGGCCTTGAAGTTGCCAAGATGACCTCCGGCGACGGGAGAGTTGATTGTGGATTTGCATCGCGGTGTGAGTCAAGGTGTTGAGATCCTTGATTGGAAAAATCTCAAGCTGGTCACGTATTGGCACATTCAAGCCACTAAGAAACTTCGTCCGAAGGGTGGATGGGGCGACACTTATGCTTGCCTTGTAGTACATGTCCTCCAAGTGAGTAAAGAACTCAAGAGGCATTTTGGTGCCTTGGCATGCCATGGCAATTTCCATCCGCATCTGGTTTCTATAGTCAGCGGGCGTGTACTTCTAGGTCATGACGTAGACAAGCTAGTGCCACTCGATGATGGGTACAAGGTGGCGACGAATGCGGTCATCAACGTACATGTGCCACCAAACGCGTGCAGTGCCTCAAAAGTGAAGTATTGCCGTGTCAACATGCTCGTCTATGGGGATGTGACAATATCTCAAAGTGTACTCTGTAGCCTGCACCCACTCAAGAAAAACAGCCGGATCATATTCACCAAAGAAATGCTCATATTTGACCTTTACCTCGTGGTGGCTAAGCCGTGGGGCGGGTTGGGCAGGCTGGGGCACGTAAGCGTGTTGTGCAGGTGCTTGAGCGCGACGAAGTTGTCGGCGAGCGCGGCCGTCCTGAACATCGTCCGTGGCGAAGACCGCGGGTGGTGTGTTGTGCTCGGCGTGTCGCGGTCATCGCGTAGGGGCATAGGCATCGTTGCGGCGATGAAAGTCACGCGGCATGTCCTCGTGGTGCTGGCCACGAGTTTCACGCGTATTGTCACCTTGGACATGATGGTGTGGGCCTACTTGCTGGTGTGGGGGCGGAATCCAATCCACGGGCCTGTCCTGGAGCTCAATGGGATCACCAAGGGGAGGGTGGTAGGAGGATGGGGTTATCATGCCGGAGTCTTCCATCTCTTCGTCGTCGAACTTGTCAAAGTCATCGTGGATTGTCGGCGTAGTCGAACCATAGCTATCGGAGCCGTAGCGCGGTGTGCGCGTGCTTTGGTGGCCAAGATGGTCGTTTACGTCGAAAGGCACTGGAGTGGGGGGCATGTCGATGCTGACGCAGCTCAATGCCTTGGGTGTGGATGGGTCGATGCGGGAGCCCAGAGTCGCGTTCATCTCGGCGTACGCGGATGTCATGAGGCATTGAGGCAATGGCACGGCGGCGTCGAGTTCCTCTGGCTGCATACCTGTCATGAAAGTCAAAGGGTTCAGAATACTCACCTTGAGAATCATTGTCGCGGTCGGAGCCACTGGCGTAGCCGGCAGGGGTTGCTCGCGATGCATAGCGTTCACGCTGCGAAACGTATCATTGGCGGCTTTATATCACCGACTGTATCCGTTGTAGGCATGGTTGTGGGTTGGAGGTTGAGGGCATCAACCCTTTTCCCTTGTCCACGCGTGGTTGGCTTGGCCCAGCTTCAGTGGGGCGCGGCCCTCCCACGGCAACCATCGGAATCATCAGTGTCGGTGTGGGCAACACGGGTGTCGCACGCTGCATGGATTCGAGTTGAGCAACTTGGCATCATAGCTCTTGTATCTCGCGCTGCTCGGCCGAGAGCTCCAATATGGGGTCTTGAGTAGTCGGATCAAGATGTGGAACCAAAGAAGGGTTTGGAGGATTGTTGTTATGGTTGTCTCCATTGCCATCACCACTTGTCGGGGCCGCCATGCTGCCTATGACAATATGACCAGACATCGAAGTAAAACGAACAAGAGACAAAAGTAATCCACAATCAAGCAACAAGTGTTCACGTAGGGAGGGGAGTATTGATGGCCGTGAGGGCGGCTTAGGCTAAACACAAGTAAGGCGTGAGAAGTAAGCACGAAAACCAACGAAACCAAGTAATTAATCCCAACCCTAACGCAAGCAATCAACAATATCAAACGTAACTTACCTTCTAGGAGTTGACCTAGACGGCGAAGAGGTTGAGAAGATGAGCTAAGGCCGAAAGGGAAAATACTTAAAGGATTGCCTTATTTTGGCTTTGCTTTCAAAAAGTCGGGTCTTCTTTTTTTTAATTAATTAATTAATTTCCGACTTGGCTTTTTTTTTGTTTTTTGAAATTAAATAATCCAAGAATCTTTGACTTTGTATGAGATCTTGGATAAGATAGAATCAAAACAAAATCGGCCTTAGTAACAAGAAAGAAATCACACATGATCTTTGTGATAGGAGAGAGAAAGAAGATTGTAGAGAATAATGGCTAACAACCTATAATTTAAATCACGCAAAAAAATCAGGAAAATAACCACCAAATCTCGGAAGATCTCCGAACTAACCAATCACACCAAATTTGCAAGGGAAGAAAGAAAACAAATTTCAGCCAAGGCTTGCCTTGAGAAACCGACTAGGACTAGCAAGTTTGACAATGAGAGAAGAAAAATTTTCATGAAAATGGAAGCGGAAGCAAGGGAATGGACACGAAAAAATTTCTGTGAACAATCGAAACATGGAATAGCGACTTACAAGACCATAGGCTCTAATGCCAGTTGATGCGTTCCTGCCTTCGGATGCCGGCCAAGTTGTCGCGGCGGTGTCGGATCTAGGTCTTGGTGGTGAGTCGCTCGTCTCGGCGAATTGCACGAAAGGCTTGAGGTTCACGTAGAGAATGATGGAACGCGGGGGAAGTGTCGCGGCACGGTGAAGGTGACGTGATGATTGAAGTCACGACACGCAAACGATTGAGCGCGATGAATATCACAAAACGTTAGCGGTGGCGAGCGGTGGCGGATCTGGATCACAGCCTCAGGACTAGGCGTGATGAAGGATAGGGCTCGACGGATCGAGCAAGGCCATAGCGTCGGCGGCGGAGTGAAGGAGGTGAGAAGATAGATTAGGGTTTTGACGTCCGATCAAAGGAAGGAGGCAATGGCACTCAAACTTAAGCTTTGATTAAAAAATAGACGTAACCTTTTACACAAGGCTGAGATGGCCTTATATAGAGGTCGTGAAACCCTAATGGGCCAGCCCACTCAACATGAGTGGAGCACGCACCCAAAATAGAAAACTACTAAAAATAGTAACTTCTAAAAACAGATATTGCCAAAACTAGAAAAGTTTGAAAGTAGCAAAAGAATCTCTAAATGACAATGATAGGCGCCGTTGACGCGATGCCGATGGTGGTGAGGAGTTTGAGAGAGACCGCGGTCTCGGGCGCGCCTTGGCTAGCGACGATGCGCACGATCAACGATTGTATGGCGTTGGCGATGGCCTTGGCATGCGATCTTGTCATGGGCCCTTGTGAGCGATTGCTCATGGCTTCCTCCTCCTCAGCTGCAGTCATGGTGGGCAGGGGCGCATCACCTTTCTCCCTAGTTTTTGCCAGAGAAGTCGTCTTGCCCGAAGAAGCTTAAATCCCTACAACTCATTATCTTTTCCTCATCGAGGAAATAAATATATCCCTCATGACATTCATGTTGGATACTGTTGATGAGCTACGGGACGATGCCGCCAACCGGATGGCAATGTACCAAAAAGGGGTCACTAGAAGCTACAATCACAATGTAAGGACAAGTGCGTTCCAAGTGGGTGATTGGGTTCTACGAAAGGTGTTTCAAAACACAAGAGAAGAGAATGTCGGAAAGCTAGGATCAACAAGGGAAGGCCCTTATCAAATCACCAAATTAGTCGATCAAGGTGCCTACGAGCTTGCCACACCAGACGATGTGCCCATCATCCGAAGCTGAAATGCGACGCATCTCAAGAAGTACTATTTCTAATCTAGTTTCCATTCATGCATGTTATCTATTGAAATTCAGTTTATTCAATAAAAAAATAACAATTACTTTCACTTTCTTGGTATTACAAATTTCCCCTAAGGCGACGCCTGGTCGAGCTACATCGTAGTCTTTGGCTATATTGACATTGATCCCTGTGAGCTTTGTCGTGACGCTGTCTGTGTCCGCTCTAACACCACCTCTACAGTTACCTACGTCTCTGCAATGTGATCCCTGCTATCATCTGCATCCCCATTGATACAACCTCTACGGTCACCGACGTCCCCGTAAACGTGACCTATGCGATCATACACGTCCCTGTTGACGCGACCTCTACACCTACGTCCCCGCGATGTGATCCCTGCAATCATATGTGTCCCAGTTGACACGACCTCTACAGTCACCTACGTCCCCGTGACATGATCCATGTGATAATCCTCATCCCCTTTGATACGACCTCTACGGTCACCTATGTCCCCGTGACGTGATCCATGCGATCATTTGTGTCCCCGTTGACGCAACCTCTATGGTCACCTATGTCCCGCGATGTGATCCATGCGATCATCTACATCCCCATTGACCGGACCTCTATGGTCACTGTTATTTTCCTTGTTGAGCCTTGACACTCTGAGACAGTTTGAAATTCTTAGAGGAAAGTAAGTCCAATGTGTTCCGATCAACTTTAGCCCTGTTCTCTGTAGCATCCGATTGCGACAAGATCCCCTTGACACACTCTTAGGCACACAGCGTCGCTTGAAGACACTGCTATTAAGACCGTTAGAACCAATCGGGAACAAGGATAAAGTATATAACATTAACATGTTTTACCTACCATTGCATGGCGACAATTTCCCCAAACATCTCAATTGTGTTAATCCCCACGTAGTGCTCCTTCACAGGGGTGACCAAACACTCTTTCCCAGTTGGAGGGATCATTCTTGGAAAAATCGTTATGGAAGCAAGTATTCCAGGGAGCTATGACACGTTCGAAGAAGGCGATACTTTCTCCTTGGTCACCTCTTCCTTCTTCTCCACAGTAGGGGGTGTCTTGGGCACCTTTGGAAGTTTCTTGGGGATCACAACCGACGCGGTGAAAGAGGAGCCCTCTCCTAGCAGCTTCCTCTTCTTTGCGGCAATCTTTTCAGCAGTGGACTCAGTACGTCTTGCCTTGGATGTTGAGAGAACCAACCATGACGATATGAGTTAGGCACATCAAGAAAAGTAAACGTGTCGAAAAGAACATGATTTTGAGGGACATACACATGTTTGGAGAGGGCGTCCTTCCGATTTCTTCAACGGGGAGTTCTACCAACGAGACCTCGGCAAAAGTCATCTCTGACACTGGCAAAGTTAATATATGTTTCGTGATCTCCTCTGACTCCTCCATAGAATTAATAGCTTCATGAATCACTGTCAATGAGAATAAGTGAGAACAAAGTTAAAATACGACGAATTCATGAAGGAAAACTGAAACAAAATTTACCCTCTTTACGTCACGCATGGCACAAGAAATTGCAATCTGGCCCCATAGATGGTTTCTTCATGAAGAAGAAGCGGTCTGACCATCCTTTGTCGTTCTTGGTCGCATCTATCACCAGATAAGGTGTTTCCTACCTGGACTTGCATGTGATCCTTCCTTGGCCACATAAATCCAGGGAGGAGGGGTAAAGAAGATCTTGGATCATGAAGGGAATGTTGTGGGTTTGGATTATTTGGTCAAGGGTAACGGAAATCCTCCAAGTTTGAGGAAGAATCGGGGTGACGCTGACATCTAAGGTTGACAGGAATGAGTAGACTAGAGGCGAGAAGGGGAGAAGGGGAGGCGATGTCCGATCCGAAAGGGATCGGACATACATCATTTACAGAAGCAGTCGGCGAAGACGAGTTCGTCTGTCACAATGACGGCCACATCCTCAGAGAAACGACCGCCCTAACGAAGGGGCATGGATCGGTGATAGAAGAAGCCCTTTGGTAGTGAGGGGTTAGGATATGAGAAGGATGGAAAAGAAGTTGCTCATCATCAGAAGTTTGGAAGCTTGGAGCGTAGGGGTTTTCGGCAGCTATTAAAGGGTTTTCCAAAATGCAAAGAAGAAATGAAGAAGAGGATGGAAGACGAAGATGAAGAGTTTTACCTGCAAGAATAATGAATTGTAGATGTGGGATAAAGAGAAAGGTAACCTTAGAGTTAAGGAATGAAGGATTTTAGAGTTGAAGAGTACTCCATAAGGGTTTAGGGTTGAAGAGTATTCCATTAGAGTTAAGGCATGAAAGATTTTAGGATTGTAGGGTTTAGTGTGTAGGGTTAAGAACTTGTTTGATAAGCCCAGAACGCTAACGTTTAGTTTAGCGTTTAAAATGCTTTGTCAAACGCTAGTTGAGTGTTTGGCCTCACCAGCGGTAGAGGCTTGTCTAGCGTTGAAATGCTCACCTTGTGACCGTTTCTTGGAAAAGCATCGTGAATTTTGAACGCACGTTTGATGATTTTTCCCAGATCTGCCCTCAACCAACTAGGATACCATGGCTTCTCTAATATGATCCTCACGCTTATCTACCGGAGCCTCTCATCCATCTCTCTCGTCACTCTGCTCCTTCCTCTCTTCCTGTCAATTTTTCCAACCGACCATTTCTACAATTTTGTCCAGTTGATATTTGAGAAAATGTAGATTTCTATATTCCTTAAATGCTTGAGTTGTTCTTGCTTCTAATCGTTCCCTCTCTACAATTTTGTCAATTTCTTCAAAGTCTTAAGTTTATATTTTATTATTCTACCGATATTTGAATCAACTTTTGAGTTGAAGCTCTATTAAAAAAATTATTATATTAAAAATTTTGATGTGTGAATACAGGATTTTGGATAAGTTTTAGGAAATTGCTAAGATATGCTCTAATTTTTGTTGTGTGAATTTGGAATTAGTACTCTCGGATGATAGACTGAGAATTGTTATATGCTAAATTTAGGGATTGTACAATCGATGACTGTATAAGTTATAAATCATGAGTTTTGAGTAGTCACTTTTGGAAAATTAAACTTAATGAAGAATAAGAACATGAATTTGCTACAGATTTATCACAAACCTTGCTAGAAAGATAAAGTACTGCTTTTGAAAGAAAAAAAACAGAGAAATGAAGTACTGTTATGATTAGTTCTATTCTAGCATTATATAAGGTACTGCAAAGATTAGTTCAAGTTCTGGTATTTTAGAAACCAACAATTGAATGGGGATGATGACATTGTACATGCAAGTATCCAACCTGTGAAGGAGGTGATAGAGAGCCTCATGATAAAAATGATATGTCCAATTAAGTCACTTTATAAATAAAAGCTATATCTAAAAGCTAAATCAGCCAAACGTATATTAGCATTTTATTTTTGTTCGGCATTTACCGTTGGTTTTTCCAAACAGGGTCCGTATTCCGCCTAAAGTTGAAGTTGGAGTTGATAGGTTTTACATTTAGGGTTGGTATTTTAGGATTTAGGCTATTTCATTAGGGTTTACGAGTGAAGGGTGTTCCATTAGAGTTTGGGTTTTAGAGTTTTAGGTTTGAAAAGCATTTCATATAGAGATTAGGGTTAGTGTTGAAAGATTAAGAGTTTAGGGATTTTAGAATTTATAATTAGGATTGAAGGGTTAAGAATCAATGTTGAAAGACTTAGGAATTAGGGTATTCAGAGAAGACAACAAGTTCAGATCTCCACTCTAAAATTCGAATATTTTGATTTTTTTTAGTTTGTAAACCTATATTATATAGCAGCAAAAAATTTGATAAGTTATTAACAAAATCATCTTAGACTTGTTTGCACTAGGCATACTAGTGTTTCCACTTCTTATTTTAAACCATATGCATGGGATATAATCGATTTAAATAAATTGGTCTCATGAAAGTATAGCCGTAAGACCTTAGCTCAATTGGTTATGTGCAAAATAAGTGCGGTTGAAGAGGTTTCCTTTCTCATAAGGTAAACTTTGTTTCCTTCCTCTTTGGCGGTGTGAGGGTCTTCTAGCTACTTGCTAGTCTTTGGTTCACAGTTCTCTCTCAATTGTTGTGTTGTTCATGGAGGCTATGAATATGAGCGATCTTTATCTTACTCCGGATGAAACAAAAATAGTTCAGTGTTCTGTATGTGTGGAAGGCTAAGATCCTAACAAGATTTCTCTAAATCTTCCTGGGAAGCTTTTTACTGATAAACCTTTCGATTTGCATGCACAATTAAATTGGCAAAGAATTTAAGGAAAGGTTTTGTTCTCCGTGAGATATAAACCAATTATATATTTTTCCAGTTTGGTTGTTTAGAAGATAAGAACACGGTGTTAGCTAAAGGTCCTTGGTCCTTTGATCGTTAATTGCTCATTTTGAAAGAGGTAGGTTCTACACAACTGTCAAAAATTCAGTTCACTTCTAAGTGGTTTTGGATTCGGGTACATAACGTTGTGACAAGTAAGACGGCTATGGCGATTGCTAGTTTATTCAAGAATTCAAGTCCTATTTCTTCTGCAGATCTAGTGGATAAGTTTGGTTTCATGAGGCGTCATGTTATGGTTGATCTTACCCAATCGCTCCAACGTGGGCTTCTCCTTAATTTAGAGGTTCTGGGTAAGATTTGGGTTAAATTTCAATATGAAAAGGTTACCCAACTTTTGTTATATTTGTGGAAAAGTTGGACATGTGCAAATTGAGTGTGATGATATAGAAGCTCGTTACTATGATAATCAGTATGGAGCATGGTTAAGATAACCTCCTCTTACTTGTGTTGTGTTAGCTACTAGTGAATCTAAATTAGCTGAAGATATTCCTCAAAAACATACAGAAAAAGGAGGTCGATGCTTGCTTGATGCTATCTTAGATGGTCTTAACAATGATGAGGAGGAGGATGCATCACAATACAAGCGGCTGAATGGTTTTAATGGTGATATTGTTGAGATTAGTGATTAGATTTGTAATATGGATCTTCCAATGGTCCCAATTGTTGTGAATCAAGTTGTTGTTGGTCCAATAAATGTTTTTGATGGGCTGACATGGTTGACCCCAGTGTGAAGTCCACCTTGTCTATTGTAAATATGGTCCCTCTTCAACAAATGTATAATATGCTTGCTATTATTTAATTAACTCTTTTATTGGTTGCTAATGTTGGCAATCATGTGGAGCATAATTTGGCTATTTCTGTAAAGGAGAGTAAAAAAGCCAAGTGGAAAAGGATGAATAAAGAATTGGGCACTCCTATGGTGGAAAAAACATTTAAAATTTTGCAAGAGAACACTTTATGCCCACTTTTGTTCCCTAGATACTTCCAAGAAACAGTGCTTGGTTGATGTCCTTAACTCTGATATTACCTTCACTGTACCACCTCAAATATCAGCGGAAGGGATGACATACCCTTCTGTCCGGATGAAATGAAAATGTTATGCTTTAACTACCGAGGTATTGGGAGTCCTCATGCAGTTTCAAGGCTCCATAAGTTAAAAAATAAGGAGCATCCCAACGTTCTTTTCCTTATGGAAACAAAATCTAGTGTTAACTATATGTATTCTATACCCCATAGGTTGGGTTTTGATGAATGTTTTGTTGTGAATAGTTATGGTAGAAGTGGTGGGCTTGCGCCGTTTTGGGATACTGATGTAAATTTTGTTGTGTAGTCTTCTTCGAGTCATCATATTGATGTCAGTTTTAACTTTGAATAATGGTTTAGTAGACTTGTATTGTAAGTTTTTGTATGGTTGGCGTAAATTGAGGAATAAGCACCTTTCTTGGAGTCTTCTTCAACATATGTTTCTTGAAGTTGTGTCTCCTTGGCTCTATGTTGGTGATTTCAGCCAAGTGCTCTACTCATCTGAGAAAATTGGGGGTATTTGTCCTTCTTTGATGATTATGGCTGCCTTTCAATCTATGTTTGATGTTTGTGGATTGGTTCACCTCAATACTTCTGATGGTTGCTTTTCATGGCCGAATGGGAGGTCTGGGGTTGAGTGTATTAAGGAAAGACTTGACACAGCAATAGCTTATCTCCGTTGGTTGTCTAAGTTTCCAAATGTCATATGTTCTATCATGGGGTATTGGGGTTTTAACAATACCACGATTGCTATTACATTGGATGTTTCTAGCTCCATGTCTTATTCTCAATTTAGGAGTAGGCCCTTCAGATTTGAATCTATGTGGATTGGAGCACCAAGATACAATCAGGTGGTAAATTATTCTTGGCAAACTGTTCCTAGTTCCTCTTCTATCTCTCAAAGATTGTCCTTGGTTAAAAATTCCTTGTTGCATTGGAATAAAGATGAATTTGGAAATGTGGAAAGAAAGCTGAAACATTCTACAGGACATGATTTCATGATATTTCACGAGGCCATTATGTGGGAGGGATTCTCAAGTCTTATATGATCTTAAAAGGCAAGAGGAGGTGTTACTTTGACAATAAGAGACTATGTGGTACCAAAGGTCTAGAGCTAATGAGCTTTGTTGGGGTGACAAGAACACTAAGTATTTTCATACTAAGGCTAGTGGTTGAAAGAGAAGAAATTTCATCAAAGAGCTGGATAGGGAAGATGGTTCAATGGCCTTTAATCATGAAGAGAAAGAACAAGTTGTTATGCATTACTGTGAGAATTTATTTTCATCTGATTTACAGCAAGTTCCCAAATAGTTAGAATGTTGCATTGATCAAGCCTTTTACTGCTATTGAGGTGGCTAATGTTCTGAATCTTATGCATCCATCTAAATCACCTAGGCTTGATGGTTTTCCTTCTAGGTTTTATAAAACTCATAAGGTAGGTAAATAAGTTACTTCTTCTATTCTTAATATCCTTAATGGGGCGCAGTTGTCTGGAAGTGTGAATCATACCTACTTGACATTGGCACCTAAAGTTTCTAATCCTTCCCGTATTACTGATCTAAGGCCTATAAGCTTATGTAATGTGATTTTCAAGATGGTGTCCAAGTGTATTGCTAACAGATTGATGCGGAGGGAAATTGCTTCAGCCATTAGTATGTTGTTTGCCACATCTAGTGGCTTCCATATGAATTGGTTCTGCTTTGTCATTTCTAATAATGAAGCCTGATGAAGGTTCACCATTCTGAAGTTTTGATCCTTCAAAGTTTATTTTATAGAAACGAAAATGTGATTTTTGCTATTTAATTTCCTGGTGATTATGAGTCTTTTTTTATTGAATTTCACCATCATCTTGGATGTGTTTTGCTTTGTTCCATTTTTGAAGTTGAGTTTATATAAATTACACAAGATCTATTATTAGATTGATTGTGTTATGACCAAAGATTTTTTGGTTCTTTGATATCAGATGCTCCACCAAATAACAAGTTAAGTTGAATCTTATTTGATCAAACTTATAAAAATTTCATTTATAATTTGCAATGTTCTTTTATTTGTAATATCTATATTTATTAGTAAGGTTCTAGTTTTGCTATTAATCGTATTAACAATGTTTCTAGTACATGGACAGATAATAAGGATGTGAATTAAATCTTCATACAAGTTACCACAAGAGGAGCATTGAAGAGGGATTGTTGTTCGCTTTATACTATGCCTATATTTGGTAAGAAGACCATTGTGAATGATCTTCCACATAAAAGTTAGGTGTGGTAACCAGTTTCCAATTCAAGAGAAGCTATTGCACGTTCAGTTGCATCGACTTATAGTCCCTGGAAGATCTTATTGTTTAGGAATTGCCACACCAAAAACTGAAATCGCTAAAACAACCACATCCTACCCGTTGCAAAAAAGAATCTTTCCTTGTGGTAGTTCCTAGCCAATCGAGCCAACCATGAACATTGTAATTGTGTAACATCTAAGGCTCATACAAATCCGATAAGAATGACATCCAAAACGTCGTGGGAGTTCAAGATGTTCATTGAAGATATTAGGCGATTCTTTGAAAGTTTCAATGAGATCAGGATTTTTCGTTGCTACAGATAATCAAACCAAGCAGCAATTTATCTAGCAACAAGAGAATACAATATGCAAATCATTAGACAACATGTTTCGCCGCAAACACAAGAAGGAACAAACAATTTTCCCCATCTTGTGAAGGATCTCTTAAAAATTATCCGTATGGATAATTTGGGTAGGGACTTTTCTTAGAAAGGCCATGTGGTTCTTAACTATATTGTATAAAAATAAGAATGACATCCAAAACTCATTTGGTTAAAGAACAATTACCCCATATGTTCTCTTCTGTTTCATGGTGTGTTGCAGTCCTGCAGAGGACGTTGGTTCATCTTTGGTATATATTATTACTAAATCACAAACATGGACAATAGTTGGTTTTTGTTCTGGGTTGACTCCATCAGTAACAACTAACAACAATTGATAGAATGAGATTGAAGGATTGATAAATTATAGATGAAGAATGGTTGGATGAGCAAACGACATATTACTTAAGAGATTTATATGATATTCCGATGCCAAAAAACAAGGACATCTCTAAATCTCCATTTTCAAGCTACATACGTAATTGAGAATGCAACAATAATCAACATAGAAGGTCACCAGGAACACCCAAATGTTAGAAAGATGAAACCAACATAATAAGTTTTCTGGGTTACAAAAGGAAAGTCGATTTGGTGATCAGAAGATGACTGACTCACAGTGCTTTGAGGATTTCATCAGCACCGGAGACGGTGAATTCCCCACCCATCTCAACATTTGCTACCTTGACCTTCAGATCATCAACAAGGAGTGCAAACCTACGGGAGCGAACACCCAGCCCTTTGTCAGAGAGGTCAAGCTCAAGACCGAGGGCATGGGTGTAGGTTGCAGATCCATCAGCTAAGAACTTGATATGCTTGTTCTCAGGGTATGTCTTTGCCCAAGCCTTCATCACAAATGGGTCATTCACTGCAAGCACAGAACCAATAAACACTGTTCAGAAGAATTGAAGCTGACTTTAGGGTATTATTGGTGGCATTTTGCAAAATTCAAGAGTTGTCACTAAAAATGGAAATTTATGAAATTTATAGCTCCTGTCACAGATGTTGATTCAAGTATTGATGCCATTTTGCAAAATTCACTAAAGATGGAAACATGGTCAAATTTGGAGCTCAAATATAAATGCTGGTTTACAGCTTCATGGCTTTTTAAAAAAATCACACCGAAGCATTACTAAATATGGTACGGACTGCCAAGCAATTGGCATCCCAGTGGTAGTGGGGCATTGAGGGTTAATAAGAGGTCGTGGGTTCGAGTCCAGGCCTCTGCCCCGGGTGGGTGTTCCCATCACCTGGAATTGGGGCCAGGGCCCTGCTATGCCGCTTCACTGGGGCAGCACCGGTCGACGCAAGTCGTCTTACTTGGCTCGGGGCCTTTGTCGGGTAGGTCTCGGGTCCGTGGGAGGACTAGGGGGAGGGCCCCGCGGGTGGCGCCTCTGAAACTCCCATGTCATTCAAAAAAAAAAAAAAAAAAAAAATGGTACGGACTAATAAATTATTATTAAGATTCCAGGACCTGGGAGTCTAAAATATTACCACTAATGCAAAGGATTTCATCAACTCCTTTCGCCTTCAGCTCATCTGCCTTCTCAATGAACCCAGGCACGTGCTTCAAACTGCAGTCGGAATTTATAGTTTAGTTTAGTTTGAAACAGCTAATAGAAGGATTAATGAATTCAATGAAAAAGGAAAATTATATGGAGAAATTTATAAATCTGATGAGCAAAACGGGGGTACAAAAGTAGACAGCATGCTGAAGGGCTTATAAATGACCCAGCTAGCAAAATGAGGCAACCAAGAAAACCAAAACTTCACAGTAAAGACATTGACTGATTTTACTGCAAGAAAAACTTCATTAGTTATTAATTTAGCACAAACACAATGAATTATGAAGGCCGGCTTGGGTTCAAACAGTCAGCTTGGTGACAGACAACTATTAAAACATTTTGGTTTTGAAGGAGTTAATATGATAGAAAGGTGGAAAATAAATTTGACAACAATACTTAACCATACATGCTGAAGGGCTTATAAATGACCCAGCTAGCAAAATGAGGCAACCAAGAAAACCAAAACTTCACAGTAAAGACATTGACTGATTTTACTGCAAGAAAAACTTCATTAGTTATTAATTTAGCACAAACACAATGAATTATGAAGGCCGGCTTGGGTTCAAACAGTCAGCTTGGTGACAGACAACTATTAAAACATTTTGGTTTTGAAGGAGTTAATATGATAGAAAGGTGGAAAATAAATTTGACAACAATACTTAACCATACAAACAGTCAAATGTAAGATAAAAAAATGGTTACAAGATCAAAAGTCAAGCATGCTCCCTAAGATAATCATACACAACGTTGGAGCAAAAACGATGGACAAAGAAGCAACCGCAACCCCAAAAGTCAAGCCTTGGAAGATCTCAACAAAAGCAAGAAGCAGCAAAAAGAGATGCAAAACCTTAAAAACATCAGCTGCTAAAAACCGGCCAAAACCAGCTAAATGACAGCAAGACAGCGGACATCAACAACATAAAAGCAAACAACCGAGTAAACCAGCAAGAAAACAAAAAAATAAATAAACACTCCATGACAGCAGCTCAACAAAAACACTAAATCAGACAGGGCAAGGGACTGAAGATCATGTCCATCAAATCACAAACAAAACTATCTCAACAGCTTGAAAATCCAGCTGAGCCAACGGCCAAAGACAGCAAAAAGGACTCAAAAGGCAAAAAGACTGACAGCAAAGAATACCAGCAAGCCATAGTGCCATACAGTAGCATCAGCCATCAGAAACAACTGTTTTTAGAGCACAGCTCAGTGAGCAAATCCGACACAGCTAGAGACAGACCTACATTGGACCCAGAGGGGGCTGTGCCCCCACTGGGCCCCAATGAATATTTTCTAAAAATAAAATTTAAGAATTAAAAAAAAGTCCAATAAAATGAAGAAGAATACAATACATGGTAGGCTTTTTTACTTCAATCAAAAGGCCTAATAAAAAAGCACACAATAATTACTTGGAACCATGCATTATGACTTATAAAGATTATAAATAAAAAGAAATTTGTTTGAAACAAAACATGCCTTTAACATAATTTTTTTATGACAAAAAAAACATTATTTTTCTAACTAGTTTTAAAGACTTTGTTTAATTTATAATGCATTGAAAATAACTTATTAACAAATTTTATATCATTAGAATTTAGTTTGTGTTCATTGTCTATGTTTTGTGCTTAGGACTCTCTAATCAAGTTGTTAGTTAAGAAACTAAAACATATATTGAGAAAGATGTACTCATATCTATTGAGATTGAAGATATTAATGTGAGATTTCTGAACGTGACAACTCGAAAAATGTAGCTTTAAAACTAGAAGCCAGGAAAAGACCAGCAAAGCAGTATGACATAACACCAGCGCCCAAATCAATCAAAAGTGAAATAATATTTTTAGTTAGCTTGCTTGAAAAATTGTTTTTCTTTTTCTCATTTCTTCAGTTCAGGATTGTTTTTGAGTGTATATATAAAAGAGTGATTAGAGCTTTATTCTTCATTTGTAAGACTTCCTCTCCCATGTCCTTTTTTCATAATTTTTCTTCAGAAACTTTGTTTAATCACTTTTGCTGCTTTTTCTATAATTCGATGAGTTTACAAATTCAATATTCTGTCCAACATCATTATAATATGGAGGAGCATATCATATTAACAATAAAAAAAATATTAAGCAATTATTCTCATTTGATCTGTTCCACTCTAAGGTAAGTAAAGCGAAGTTAAGCATTTTATAATAACAATTCACAGCGCAAAAGCGCAGATCCATCCCAACGATGTGGGGAATCGGAAATAGAATTTTGAAACGAACAACATGGAAAGCAAGATCGAGCTTGTCATCTCACATGAATCCCAATCCGTGAACCTTCAATTCTAAGATTCAGCGATCCATTCAATTAAAAAAATTCGAATCAACCGAGAGAGAGAAAAACAGAACCTGCAAGTGGGAGTGAAGGCGCCGGGGACGGCGAAGAGGACGACCTTCTTGCCGGCGGCGAGGGAGTGTACGGAGACGTCCTGCTTCTGGTCGTTCTCGTCGAAGTAGGACATCATCCCGTCGGGGATGGTGTCTCCAGCAGAGATAGGAGCCATAGCTTTCCCGGAAACTAGGATATCGGATGGCGGTGAGCAGCGGAGGGGTGCTTTTGATCGCGTGAGATTGTAGAATCGTGGGGGTGTGGTGTTAGGTTATATAAGAGCAGAGTAGACAACGGATTTCAAATCTCTTCTGAGCTCTATTAAATTTGATTTAACTATCGTGTTAGAGTCCGTGCGTCTGAACACAGGTTATTTAACAATCACGGTTGAATGCCAACCAACCGTTAAATTAAATTTTGATGGTTTTAGGAAATCTGATGACACAACATACTTGAGATATCTATTATATGATAATGACGGTGCTATTCTCTCTTTTTATCGTGAAAATATCTTGTCTATTTCTGTCTTGTAAAGTGAAACTCTTGTAACGTTTTTTAGTCTTTAGCAAGCTGCTAAGCTTCACGTAAAAAATATGATTATTGAAGGTAACAATCTAGTTATAACTAGTGTAGTACTCGTGTCTTGTACGGGATTTGTTTAGTTTATTTATAAAAATATTTTATTTTAATTATCTATGAGTCAATTATTCAATATATATTTGATGTTATTTACAGAAAAAAATACTAATCGACTAAAAATATTCAAGATATACAATAAATTACATTATATAAAGAGAGGTGAAACTCTTTATAACTTTATTAATAATAAAAATTGGCTAAGTAGTCTTTGAAATAGGGATAGCCACACCCCTTAAATAAAAACAATGAAACATAAAAAAAAAATTCATCTAATACATGACAATGAAAGGCTAAACATAAAATCCGGCAATATGTTTCAAATTGCTACAAATTATCAAAAACTTCTGTGTATACTATATTGGTTGTAGTAATAGATCTCTTCTTGTCTTTGTCACAAACCAATATCTTCAAACCTTTCTTGCTAGTCACCCTTGATGATGCAACATAAAACTGGCCATGACTGAAAACAAACTGTGGAAGATACAAACCAACATTTACAAGAGATTGTCCCTGGCTCTTGTTTATGGTAGTTCAACCTTTCTGATTCAATCATTGTATAAACATCAACCAAGAATTGTTGAAACAACTTTCTAGATGACCTAAGAGTCCCAACTTCCCCTCGACGCTCGTGGATTCTAAACTGTATAAACTCTTTGAGCGTAACCCTTGTCCTCTTCCTTGCAGAAGTGTTGCTCCTTTCACTTAAAGCAATGTCAGGTATGTATCCGTCCTCATCATAAGGGAATGCCAACGGATATTGAAGCGCAAGGTACGAATGATGCAATTCGTGAATCCGTTGTAACTGACCAAACCCTGTATGAAGTATAATGTCCCTTGGCGAGAGATTTGTACCAATGTCACCAATAATAAGAGCAACAACCTCAGAGCTTGTTGAGAGATTATATCTTCGACCATCCGTGTTTCTTTTGCTAACCAGACGCAACTTGACATCTGCCACACCTTCATCATTAAATCGATCTTTTGCCATCCTAAATGCATTTGCATGGAGGTTGTGTTGATCTATCATCTTTCTCAACTCAGTCACAAGAGAATCATCAACTTTTTTGACTCTAGAGCTGCAATAAGTAAACATCAAATTAATGTCTTAATAATAAAGGTTAATATGAAATAATCATATATACTAACAAAATAAATATAAATATACGTCATTGACATACCTTATGACACTAATTCTGTTTGAATCTTCATTTTCAGTATCATATACATTCTGGTTGCCTGCAAAAATAGATGGATGTTTTTACATATTTAGGTTTAAGAAAACAATATTATAGAACAAGTATATATTGGTATAGTTATAAACATAATTAACTTTATTTTTAACGTACTAATCATTTTCGCGATCATGAAATTAAAATATTTTGAAATATTGAACATCAAACAATATTACAATATATATGACCAAATCGAAGTAAATAAAAACTTTATAGCATAACAATTACTAACCATTTGAAATGTCGGACAGGGGAATACGATCATTAACAACAGAATTGTTACTAACTCCAAGAATAGAACCTGCATAATTAGTATGTATATTAAAGTTTATATTTTAATTTATCGGCAAATATTATAAAACAATTGAATAATTACTATTAACCTGGTCGATTTGAATGTGTATGTTGTCGTTTCTCTCTAATAGCATTCAATCTCAACGTTCTGTTATGTCGGGTTAATTCGTCCATTACAAAATCACCTGACAAACTAAGATATATTAAAAGTTAATTGTCCCTTCACATTTATATCTAATATCACCAAATCTCAACATTATATTATTTTGGTTTAATTCGTATATAAAACTTTCAGTGGAAAGTTTTAGATATATATTGCAAAGAAAAAATATACAAATTTAACTGTTAATATAATAATATAATTACATTTAAACAAATGTAACAACTTTTAAAAAATTATAAATAATATTGATTTATTTTAATATTATTAACAATTAATACATATTTTAAATTTAAAATGGACTAATAGGCCCACGTTTAACTATCTGAAATTTACATGAGTTAATGGGCTTGAAGGCCCAATTAAATACAATCGGTTAAGCCGTTTGCAGCGAAGACAAACTCAATACGAAGCCCAAGCCCATTGTATTTTTAAAAACAAAATCGAAACGCTGCATCTTTGGCCCAAGCCCATTCTTTTCTCAAATTCGGCCATTTTGAACACCGAAACAAACCCTAATACTCTGCATACCATTCTTTCTCTACTCTGTCGTTTCCTTTCACTCTCTCGTTTCTTAAAGTTTCCCTTTTGCTTCTCTTTTCTGCAAGCTTGAAGAAAAACCTTTCCTCTTTTAATCTTTCCAGTTCAATCTCATGTTTCTTTCCAATTTCAGAAGTCGAATTTACTCTTTCTATAAATATCATCCAAGCGTTCGTATTGTTTATTTTAAAATCTTCGAGATTGAAATTCGTTTTTCACAAAGAACCATCTGATCTAGAGGTTCCAGATCCGAGTTTATTCTAGATCGAAAATCGTTTCTCACAGATCCACAAAAAAATATCATTCTCAAAACTCATTCACATCTAGAGGATTTCTGAGATTATTGTCGAAACTCATTCAAATCCAAAGGATTTCTGTTTCAGATCCAAAAAAAAGTTTCATTCTCCATATCTGTGTAGCATGCAAAGGCCGATGAAGAACGCAAACAGAGATCTGGAAACTGCTAAATTAGGGTTACCGAAACCCTAATTTCTGACAGATCTGGAGCTTAGTAAAGGTATGTAACACTTCTATGTAATTATCTCCTTCCCCGGATAATTTTTCCTTTTTAAATAATAGTCTGGCTTGATCACTATCAACATTGAGCAAAAAATGACTACTCCGAAATTGTGGATTTCATTATGTGTTGACATTTTTTGTCCTGCTTTATAGATTAGCCATATACTAACTCATTTTTTTCTTCATATCATGATATGTCGATTTCTGGACATTTCTGTGGATTTTACTTTGAATAAGGATGCTTTCGCACTCTCCCTACAGTCAAGAAGGTAATCTGTTTATTTTCCATTCGGTTTTTATTTTTTCTGCTATGGTTCATTAATCTCTGTAATGCTAGGATGTGTAAATTATGTGTTAACATTTTTTTACCTGCTTTATAAGTTTGGCATATACTGACTCATTTTTGTTTCACATATTTCATATGTTGAATTCTGGACATTGATGCGGATTGCACATTGAATAAGGATGCTCTCACCTCTCCCAACAGTCAATAAGGTAATGTGTTGATTTTCCATTTCATATTGTTTAGTTGTATTTAGGTCATTTTTTTTAACTCTGACATTTGTTCTTGCAGTAAATATCATAGCTAGCCGAATTCAAAATTTTATTTCGGAAAAAAATGTAAGAGAAAAGGAAAATGAGCAAAAACTAAAATGGACTAAAACGCAAATGTGCTGGTCATTATATCTGATCTATGTCGTTATATGTATTGGGCTAAATGGACCATTAAAGTATATGTTTAATATATAAACGAATGCCTAAGAAAATAATTTCGGATAAAAATCTAAATTAAAAGGAAAATGGGCTAAAACTAAAATGAACTAAAAGACAATTGGGCTAAATGACCCATTAAAGTACCGGCCTAAGAAAATGAGTTCGGATTAAATTCTAATATAAAAGGAATGGGCTAAAATGAAAATGGAGTAAAACACAAATGGGTTGTTAATTATATCTGATATATTTCGTTATAGGTATTGGGCTAAATGGCCCATTAAAAAATATGTTTAAATATACAAAACAACGATATACTAAGATTTAATAGTCTAAAACGCAATGGCCCAATAGTATTAGTACAGTATCATACAACGTTTAAAAAAATTTAATATATGTATATTTATAAGCAAAGAATAAATTTTGTTACTGGGCTTTTAGGCCCATAATGGGTCTAATAATTTTATTTTCTTAATTATATTTAACATGCATCTAGACCCAATGACATTATTAGAAAAATATATATTGTTGGCCCAATATTGGATAGATAAATTAAACCGGGCAAAATATTTAACATTGGCCCATTATCAAGATGAGACTGCAACATAAAAATCCCGACTGATTTTGGGCTTTAAGGCCCAAGTTTTAAATTAAAGCCCCAAAGTCAAAATTTTATAAATGTGTATTTCCGGACACATTAAATCAAATAATATTTAAAAATCATATAAGTCTTATGGGCCGATATTTTAATTATAAAGCCCATAATGGCCTTATGGGCCCAATATGAAAATATGTACCATTATATTCCAGAATCTACCCTAAACCTATCTGTTTTCGCTTTTCACTTTTGCCGACAACAATCTCTCTCTCTCTCTCTCTCTCTCTCTCTCTCTCTCTCTCTCTCTCTCTCTCTCTCTCTCTCTCTCTCTCTCTCTCTCTCTCTCTCTCTCTCTCTCTCCTTCCTTATGTGGGACGTTTCAAATTACTCAACATTTTCCAGATTCATCTTAAACCTTCGGCTTCGCCGAACGTCTGTACATGAGTTCACAGATCTAATTTTTTGTACAACTTCTTTGTCTTCGAGGGTTAAACAAAAATTGATTAAGTCCACGGCAAGAAGATCTAGATCTAACCACATGCAAAAGAATACATACAACTGCGATCATGTGTAAGTTCCTTAATATCTCTCGATCTATCTATGTTTCTCTCTCTGTCACTATTTAGATGAGTTTACAGTCCTAATTTAGGTACTTATTTTTCTCAAGTGTTAAATAAAAAGAGATTCACACCACGGACAGAAGATCTAGATCTCGCTAACAGCAAAAGAAGTTCTTTGGAAAGACAGTATTTAATAATGAGGTTCGTGTCTCTCTCGGTATCACACCTCTCTCTCTATTTGACTTTACAGATCTATTTTTTCTGAACTTTGTCTTGCTACAAAGATACTTATTTTTTAAACTTTGTCTTGCATGGTTCACAAATCTATTTTTTTTACAATTTTTTTTGTCTTCGAGGGTTAAACCAAAATCGATTAAGTACACCGCAAGATGCGGTTTATAATCTATAACTGCGATTTTACGTCTTCATTTGACATGCAAAGCGAGAGGCGGTTTATAAGAAATGGCATGGTAGACTAAAGAGTAACCTAAACCCTAACACAACAATGTGTAAGTTGTTTAATCTCTCTCAATATCTCTTTGTTTCTCTCTCTGTCACTCTATACATGAGTTTACAGTTCTAATTTTTTTATATGTACTTTTTTTCTCCAGTGTTAAAAAAAAGGGATTCACACCACGGACATGAGATATAGATGTCGCTAACAGCAAAAGAAGATACAACAAATAAATTATTAATAATGAGGTTGGTGTATTATTGTTCTCTCTCATTCTCTCTCTCTCTCTCTCTCTCTCTCTCTCTCTCTCTCTCTCTCTCTCTCTCTCTCTCTCTCTCTCTCTCTCTCTCTCTCAATTTTACTGAACTGTTTTTTCTCTATTATGTTTATAATTTTGTACATGTATATGAAGAAAATATACGATATATAGAACAATAGTATACATAACAGTAACATTTAGTTGCAACTTATATATATAATAAATAATTTTTTCATAGAGTACGAAACTAACCTTTTCAATTCCTCTCCTCTATCTAAATGCAGATAATCACTCCATGTGGCCCTGATAACAACAGTCAATACAATATTAATGGATTTATAAAGTTCAATACTTTCATATTCTGCAAGGTGGAACATATCTCCTTTGCAAAATTCAATTTGTTAATATTCTGCAACATATTACTTTACATAATTGCTTCATGCTTATTAATTCATATTCTAATTAATCGTTTTTCCACTTGTGCAAGTAGAAATAACTGAATCCAAAATTAGAAATGTACTAGAAATCAGTCAGCAATCTGAGTGTTACAATCATATTTTAAGGTACTCTTTTTTACACTACAAAATATACATTTTCATTCAAGTTCTTAACTGCTATTCTACTTTACAGACATCTGGTACATGTAGTAATTTAACCCTATTATTTTCCTTCATAGGTTTGAAGAAATAAATATCCATGATACATGCTTTTGAAATCAGGGAACAATAATACATATAAAGGTACCTTTCTTATAGAGCTTATATATGTTCGAATACAATTTTCAATACAACTAAATTTGCAATTGCTATCCTATGTCAGATTGCATGTGAGCTCTTGAGGAAGTTCAATCTGTTAATATTCTGCAAGGTAACACGTCTTAAATTACAAATTATATTATTTGTTTATGCTTCTTAATTCATATACTAATTACTGGTTGTTCTACTTGTGCAAGTATAAACAACTAAACCCAGAATTTAAAGTGTACTGGAAATCAAATAGCTATCTAGGTGTTACAGTTTACTAATATTGCAAGGTACTATTATTTACATTGTAATTTATACATTTCTTTGAGCTTTTTATTGATCATGACCATAAAAAATATTTACTGTATGATCGTATCCCTTGAAAATACAGGTTTTAGCATTAGTCTCCAATCTACATCTATTACTGGGATTGAAGATACACAATAAGGTCATGCTTTTTTTTCCTATGCTAAATTTTTTACTGTGTTTATTACTCATTAACTTGTATTGCAATTACTCATTTGCGACACTTTGCATTACAGGTTTCAAGACTTAAACTCCAAGATACATCTCTTACTCTGCAATAAGGGGAAAAAGGTCATTGTTCAATCTATTTACACTTAACATAAATTATTTTAATTTGTTTTATACCTGTTCAGTACATAACTGTTTATTCTTCGTATAGGAATTACATGTGTGAGATCAGATTGGACTCAAAATTAACAAAAAACATTAATTGGTACTGCATAAAAATGAAACAAATACAGGTACGCCTACTATCTTCATCTTTAAGCATTTTATATGAAATGTAATAACCCAGTTCTGAAATCTATTGTTCTGAAATCTGAAATTCTGAAATCAGTATAGATATTATATAAAATGTAAAAGTTCTGAAATCTGATTTAGTTGTAAATATACACAAATAATATGAATGAACCCTATTGATTTAGTTGTAATTAACCTAAATAATATAATGAACCCTACTCATTTGCATGCCTCCTCGAATAGAAAAACTTCTCCAAGCCTCATAGTCGATTCTTTGCTCAATGTATCTAGGTTTCATCAGTTTTATTTGTTTTCTCGATGTGTTGTATACAACTCCTTCATGAAAAATTGCTCATTATAGAAATTAATTTTTTTTTAATAATATATCAATTGATTCTGCAATCATATATGGACATTAAATTATACTACATTGGATAATCAAAATAATTTATATACAACTTGCCATTTCCTGAAAAACCGCAATCCAAAAAAAAATTTGTAGTAAACTAATCTTTACTAAATGTTATATGACTTAAATAAATTGTTTTGAAAGTATTTGTATACATCCTACATGATCTTTAGACACATTAACAACTATTTACATCATATAAATTGCAGTTTTATAAGTTTATATAATTTCCCCCTTTTTGTAATACCCCGTATTTTATAAGATTATTTTGGGAATTTTTGGAATTTTCCCGAACACCCGTTTATTACGTCGGATTTAATTCAGAAAGTTGGAGGCATTCTGTAATGTACTCTGTATCTGTAATATTTTTCTCAGTAAAATAAAATATAGACGATGTGCTTTGGATGTTAATTACTCGTTCGCGTACGATAATTTTATCCCGGGTTAACATCGTTTCGTCTAAGAGCAAAGGAAGCGGCCGAGCCAAGGGGCGGCGCCCGCCGTCGCAAGGCCCAAGGGCGGCGACCGCCGTGGGTATGGCGGCGCCCGCCATCGCAAGGCTCGAGGCAGCCGCTGGTCGTCTTCTAGCTGGGCGCGAAGGCTAGGAAACGGCGCCCGCCGTATTAATGGCGGCGCCCGCCGTATTAATGGCGGCGCCCGCCGTATTAATGGCGGCGCCCGCCGCAGTTATGACGGCGCCCGCCGTCGATGTTGTCCGGAGGTCTTTGAGGAAGATTAAGTTGTGGAGCGGTCATGTTGAGAGGAAAGGTTGCAGTAAGGATGGGATATGTTAATGATCCCGATATATTAAAGATTCAGTAAGGAGAATTGTCTACGCATCTAAGGAATACTGTGGTAAGCGTTATCTCATATGCTGAGTTCTTCCGAGATTTCTTAAAGAAAGGGAATGAGCTTGTAGAGTTTTGTTCAGAGAGATCAGGAGCTATCTCTCATGCGTGAGTTTGTGCCATAAGCTTTGAGGCAGATGAATCATTTTCAGAATGATATCCTAAGGAATTAAGAATAATATCTCTGGTGATCCATTTCAAGGATAAAGTGATTAAGGATGTTGGATCCAGGTGGTAAGATTGGTGTTGAGGTAGTATCCTCATTGACTTAATGCAAGTTTCGGGGTCGAAACTTATTTTAAGGGGGAGGTGATGTGATACCCCATATTTTATAAGATTATTTTGGGAATTTTCCCGAACACCCGTTTAGTACGTCGGATTTAATTCAGAAAGTTGGAGGCATTCTGTAATGTGCTCTGTATCTGTAATATTTTTCTCAGTAAAATAAAATACAGACGACGTGCTTTGGATGTTAATTACTCGTTCGCGTACGATAATTTTATCTCGGGTTAACATTGTTTCGTCTAAGAGCAAAGGAAGCGGCCGAGCCAAGGGGCGGCGCCCGCCGTGAGATTGGCGGCGCCCGCCGTCGCAAGGCCCAAGGGCAGCGACCGCCGTGGGTATGGCGGCGCCCGCCGTCGCAAGGCTCGAGGCAGCCGCTGGTCGTCTTCTAGCTGGGCGCGAAGGCTAGGAAACGACGCCCGCCGTATTAATGGCGGCGCCCGCCGCATTGATGGCGGCGCCTGCCGCAGTTATGACGGCGCCCGCCGTCGATGTTGTTCGGAGGTCCTTGCCCGAAGGTCGCCGGCGAACGTCTGACATCGCCGTTTTAGCCCCGCCACGACGCCCTCCTAGCCATCATTGTGCTCCCTCGGTCTGTGGCTATAAAAGGAGAGGCTTGGGGAATCGGATTTCACACAAAATCAGAAGCTCCATCTCAGAATTTCTCTCGCCGGAGTTTGGTGCCCTCGCCGGATTTCTGAAGCAATCGCCGGTGTCATTTGGTGGTGTTTCCAAAAGCCCTTTTTAAGCCTTTTGATTGCCCTTGGAGGTCAGAACCCAAGCAAGGCAAAAAGGGGTTGAAACACGCATCGTTTTGGTGAGTCTTATCGCCATTCTGTTGTCGGAGGTTCTTCACGGCGACCGCCGTTCATCACGGCGCCCGCCGTGATGAACACGGCGCCCGCCGCCAGTGGCCAGAAGCCCCTTTGTTGGCTTGGTCTTGGTGGTCGTCGTTATGGACTCGTTCCTTTCGATTTCTTTCGTCTTTCCTTAGATTCATACTAGTTTTTGTCGGATCTAACTTAGGGTTTCCTTATGGGTCGACTCGAAGGTCGTTGTGCTGTCGGAACTATACCTGTGTCGAGCCCGGAATCCCGTTGTCTCTGCTTTGTTCCAGATCTACGGACTAAGGCAAGTGGCGGTTCGCTCTTGCTTAATCAGTCCTTGTTTCGTTAATCATTAATCGTTTAATTGTTAATTGAGTTAATGTGAACTGTTGTTCGGTTTGGGAATTAATTTCATAAGTAAACGTGATTAAAGTAATGTTATAATAGGTTGTATATCTGTTAGTACGACGCTATTATATGTGATAATTACCGTGATGGTATCGGGTGGTTTAATGTTAATCTTTAATTATTAATCTCGTGTGTTCGTAGGAACGCTAATCCAAGTAAGGATTTGTCGTTTCTTTAAATCATATATTCCTCAGATTATTTCCGAATAATTTAAGGGTCATGACCTATGCTTCTTATCCACATGTAAGGATCTGAAATGTTTTAAGCGCCTTGCAAGCGCCATTGGATGAGCTTAATTGCAGTCCTGTGTATTAAGCACTTAGCTAGTGCATTGGGGTGGACGTAACTGTCACCCTGTAAATTAAATTGTAAGCACTGTGGCAGTGCAATCAGGGTGAACGTAAGGTCACCCGGTGTAATAATAACTTCCGTGTTCTCAGAATAATATTAAAAGCCTCAACAGTGTATGTGTGTGTGTTGTAATTTAATAAGATAAGTGCAGTTAAGCACATAATTAATAAGTGTAAGCACTGTAATGGTGCAATCAGGGTGAAGGTAAGGTCACCCGGTGTAATAATAACGCCGTTGTTACTCGGCATAATAATGTTAAGTCCCGCGTGTGTGTTTTAATTTGGGTTGACGTAATGGTCGCCTTAAGATTTAAGCCTTGTTGTCGCTCTTAATAACATTAACGTGTTTCAGTAGTGTGTGTTTTGTAATTAAATAAGATATGTGCCCGAGTGCACATGATTAATAAACCCATGGCGAGTAGTGCAGCTAAGTAATAGTGTAGCTAGGAAAGCTCGTCTCGACTTGAATGTAGTACGTTCTCTTTCCAATCTGGATTCGCTGTATGCGATGAGGTTGGTTGTGAACCGAAGCATCTCAGTCAAATTTTAAATCATTGGTGTGTGTAACTTTAATGTTCCCTCGGTTGTCATAATTTCCTATAAGGCTCATTTCAGTTGGAGTCTTCTCTTCAGTGCATATCTTAATTGTTAAATCATTTCGTGAAAGTGTCGGTTATATATCGTCCCTTCGGTTATTATTCAAGGGACAATGATAGTAAACGGTCACGATCACTCGAACCACTCTGCTTTGTGCCCTTGCTAGTCTATTCAGTAGACTAACCCACTGTATTTTTGTTATCTGCATCTTCATGGTTGGTGCCGTCCGTCCATTTCGGCACATCAGGAGTTGATTCCCAGATTTTAAGTAACCTATTGAAGGATAAGAAGCTTGCAGACGAAGATTTAAAAGTCAGTGTTTTAAGCTGTTAAGTGTTTTAAGATTGTTAAAGTGTTACTTCAATGTATCTTCATAATTTAGCCATGTTATAAGTTGGCTCTTTAAAGTCTTCCGCTGTGTAATTTAAAGTCTTCCGCTGTTTAATCTTTCCATTATTATGTAATTATGTTATGTATTTAAGCTTAACTGTTCTGGAAAAGCCTGGGGTGACTTTGGACGGTAAAGTCTGAGGTCACTGGCATGTAATATCTCCGGTATAAATTGGGGGTGTTACTGTTATGGTATCAGAGCAATGGTTTTAAAATTCTTGGCCTATTGTTAGGTTTGAGAATTTCGAAAGTTTATTTTGAAACTGTTTTCGAACCTATTCTATATTAAAATGGAATTTTGAGAATTTCAATGTTAAGAGTTGTAAGTAACTCGGTGATTTAATTTAAGTGATTTAGCGTTTCGAAGTTCGAAAGCTATTTATAATTGGTTTATAAAAGTGTTGTGTTATAAGCAAGTTTAAATGGTTGAAGTTTGAAAGTGAGATTGTTAATAAGTGGTTTCAAACTTCTACAAGCTTCAAGTGTTACTTATTCCTTAGATCCATTCTTAGGAATATTGTCTATTCTAGGGATTGATGTCATTTAAAGGTTGACATTTCTCCCAGGTTCTCAGTCTTTAGTAACCTAAACCCTAACACAACAATGTGTAAGTTGTTTAATCTCTCTCAATATCTCTTTGTTTCTCTCTCTGTCACTCTATACATGAGTTTACAGTTCTAATTTTTTTATATGTACTTTTTTTCTCCAGTGTTAAAAAAAAGGGATTCACACCACGGACATGAGATATAGATGTCGCTAATAGTAAAAGAAGATACAACAAATAAATTATTAATAATGAGGTTGGTGTATTATTGCTCTCTCTCTCTCTCTCTCTCTCTCTCTCTCTCTCTCTCTCTCTCTCTCTCTCTCTCTCTCTCTCTCTCTCTCTCTCTCTCTCTCTCTCTCTCTCTCTCTCTCTCTCTCTCTCTCAATTTTACTGAACTGTTTTTTCTCTATTATGTTTATAATTTTGTACATGTATATGAAGAAAATATACGATATATAGAACAATAGTATACATAACAGTAACATTTAGTTGCAACTTATATATATAATAAATAATTTTTTCATAGAGTACGAAACTAACCTTTTCAATTCCTCTCCTCTATCTAAATGCAGATAATCACTCCATGTGGCCCTGATAACAACAGTCAATACAATATTAATGGATTTATAAAGTTCAATACTTTCATATTCTGCAAGGTGGAACATATCTCCTTTGCAAAATTCAATTTGTTAATATTTTGCAACATATTACTTTACATAATTGCTTCATGCTTATTAATTCATATTCTAATTAATCGTTTTTCCACTTGTGCAAGTAGAAATAACTGAATCCAAAATTAGAAGTGTACTGGAAATCAGTCAGCAATCTGAGTGTTACAATCATATTTTAAGATACTCTTTTTTATACTACAAAATATACATTTTCATTCAAGTTCTTAACTGTTATTCTACTTTACAGACATCTGGTACATGTAGTAATTTAACCCTATTATTTTCCTTCATAGGTTTGAAGAAATAAATATCCATGATACATGCTTTTGAAATCAGGGAACAATAATACATATAAAGGTACCTTTCTTATAGAGCTTATATATGTTCGAATACAATTTTCAATACAACTAAATTTGCAATTGCTATCCTATGTCAGATTGCATGTGAGCTCTTGAGGAAGTTCAATCTGTTAATATTCTGCAAGGTAACACGTCTTAAATTACAAATTATATTATTTGTTTATGCTTCTTAATTCATATACTAATTACTGGTTGTTCTACTTGTGCAAGTATAAACAACTAAACCCAGAATTTAAAGTGTATTGGAAATCAGATAGCTATCTAGGTGTTACAGTTTACTAATATTGCAAGGTACTATTATTTACATTGTAATTTATACATTTCTTTGAGCTTTTTTATTGATCATGACCATAAAAAATATTTACTGTATGATCGTATCCCTTGAAAATACAGGTTTTAGCATTAGTCTCCAATCTACATCTATTACTGGAATTGAAGATACACAATAAGGTCATGCTTCTTTTCCTATGCTAAATTTTTTACTGTGTTTATTACTCATTAACTTGTATTGCAATTACTCATTTGCGACACTTTGCATTACATGTTTCAAGATTTAAACTCCAAGATACATCTCTTACTCTGCAATAAGGGGAAAAAGGTCATTGTTCAATCTATTTACACTTAACATAAATTATTTTAATTTGTTTTATACCTGTTCAGTACATAACTGTTTATTCTTCGTATAGGAATTACATGTGTGAGATCGAATTGGACTCAAAATTAACAAAAAACATTAATTGGTACTGCATAAAAATGAAACAAATACAGGTACGTCTAATATCTTCATCTTTAAGCATTTTATATGAAATGTAATAACTCAGTTCTGAAATCTGTTGTTCTGAAATCTGAAATTCTGAAATCAGTATAGATATTATATAAAATGTAAAAGTTCTGAAATCTAATTTAGTTGTAAATATACACAAATAATATGAATGAACCTTATTGATTTAGTTGTAATTAACCTAAATAATATAATGAACCCTACTCATTTTCATGCCTCCTCGAATAGAAAAACTTCTCCAAGCCTCATAGTCGATTCTCTGCTCAATGTATCTAGGTTTCATCAGTTTTATTTGTTTTCTTTCTCGATGTGTTATATACAACTCCTTCATGAAAAATTGCTCATTATAGAAATTAATTTTTTTTTAATAATATATCAATTGATTCTGCAATCATATATGGACATTAAATTATACTACATTGGATAATCAAAATAATTTATATACAACTTGCCATTTCCTGAAAAACCGCAATCCAAAAAAAATTTGTAGTAAACTAATCTTTACTAAATGTTATCTGACTTAAATAAATTGTTTTGAAAGTATTTGTATACATCCTACAGGATCTTTACACACATTAACAACTATTTACATCATATAAATTGCAGTTTTATAAGTTTATATAATTTTTCCCTTTTTGTGATACCCCGTATTTTATAAGATTACTTGAAACACATACGGTCACTAGATCGCTCAGAATAGGGGGCCGTGGCGCGCGCATCGGGAGCGAGGCGGTCAAGCGTGCGGCGCCGGCGGCACCAGCTGGCGCGGCCGTGGCTGGGGCGCGGCTGCGGAGCAACATGAGCGGCCGAAGGAGACGTAAGTGATGGACTAGGAGTGGAGGCATACCTCGGAGGTTATGAGCGAGCCCAAGCTGCCTTCTTCCTCCGTTGTAGTTGGTTTTAAATCTCCATGGCCGTGTGAGTGAGGGTGTTGAGATCCCAGATTGGAAAGAGAGTTAAAGGCTCCTGGATCTCAACATCAAGGCCACAAAGGAACATGGTACGAAGGAAGGCAGGATTGGTGGACACGCCGACCTTATAGACTAGCTCCTCTAGCTCTTCAAAGAACTCAAGAGGTGTGCGGCTACCTTTGCGGGCTATGGCGATTTGGAGGCGCATTTGCTCAAGATTATCCTCCGGCACATACCGCTTGGTGATGACATGGATGAGTTGATTCCAAGCCACAACCGGCGGAAAGTGGTGCCTAGCTCGGTCAGTAGTGAAGTGGAACCACCATGAGTGGGCATTGCCGGTGAAGTGAATTGTGGCAATCTCAACCTTCTCATTGTCTTCATATTGGCAACGGTTCAAAGCATATTCGGTGGCTTGCTTCCAATCAAGGAACTTGGCGGCGTCATATTCACCCTCAAAGGGCTCAATGCGGACCTTGATCTCCCGGCGTTTGCCAAAATTCTGTTGTGGGGCAAATTGATCATGGTGGTGGTCTTATTGGGGGCGGTGAACATGGCCATTGGCTCGGAAAACGGCGGGTAGTGGTGGCAACAAATAAGGGCCGCGGCGATCTAGTGGGCACCGGTGGTTGCCCCGGACTCGACCATGATCCCGAGGGTGCACGTCCGCCAAAGGATCCTCTTAATAGGGATCTTGGTACAACTCACCATAGGCCTCATCCTCATCATGGACCCCAAAGGTCTCATCTTCCTCATTGAAGTCCGTAAAGCCACCATAGCTATACCGGACATTAGGCTCATCATCGACTGCGGGGGCCGGGGCGGCGCATGGATAGGGCTCACCATCCATGGGGGCGGCGTGGTCATGTGAGCGTTGGCCAGGCGGCGGCCGAGCGTCGTGATGTCCTCGAGGCTCCACACGCGCTGAATGGTTATCATAGTAGGAGGGCTCACGCCGTGGTGGCAATCTTCCGGCAAGGGTCCTAGCCTCGGAGTGAGTTGGTGGGAACATAGCCCCCTTGCCACGGTCACGCGCCGAGGCCTCAAGGTGGTGGTGATCGGCCGGGCCACAGGAGGAAGCGCCGGTAAGGATGGGCGTTGGGCGGGACAGTGCCAAGGCCGGCATGGGCGTCGGGGAGGTGGCGGAGAAGTTAGCCAAGCGACATTCATGGGCGTCCATCCGGGCGTCGGATACTTCCTTCTCTCGGCGTCGCTCGGCCTCTACAATCTCTCTCTCCCGGCGGAATTCGGCCTCGACAATCTCTCTCTCTCTCGGTGGGACTCGACTAACTCAGCTAGGGCGGCGCGCAAGTCCTCGACAGTGGCTGCTTCACGGCATGCATCTTCTTTGGCGCGGTTCACCTCGACTAGTCTAGCCGCGAAGGATTCGGGTGAGAGTGTGGGCGTGGAGCTACGGTTGCTCCTAGTGGCGGCCTCAAGGTGTTGCTATATAGTTGACTCTTCTACAGTAACCAACAAGGCAAAACAAGTCAAAAGTTCAAGGCAACCAAGGCAATCACACTAATTGAGGGAGAATAAACTAAGCCTAAGACAAGCAAAACAAAATCAAAAGATGAAGGCTTAAGGAGAAAGCACAAGGTCGTGGGTATCTTGTGACTTGCAAGACATAGGTAGACTTAGGCACTTCCAATTTTCCAATTTAGAGACTTAGGCAATTTAGGGACCCAATCCTCAAAACTTAGAGTAACAAGAGTGGGAAGAAAGGACGTGGGCTGCCATGTGGGTGGTGGGGTAGGAAAATATGAAGTGGCAAGAGAGGAATGTGGAGAGGCAAGCTTAGTGGCCCATGTTGCCAAAGTGAAGTGGGGAATGTAATGGCCCTTGATATTGAATTAATGAGAGGGGCCACATAAATTTGGAGCTGAAGTGGGCAGCAACAAGGGAAAAAAAGAGAGGGCCAATGCCACTTTTGGTGTATGTGACAAAGCCTTATAAGAGAGAAAGAGAATGTTGTTTGTTTGCCACTTCTGTTTCCCCCTTTTTTGAACCCCACAAAGGAAGCATCCTAGCTCTCTACCCAAGCAAGTCAGCCCAAGAGTCAAAGTTTGGAGTTTACCCAAAAAGCCTAAGCAAACTAAATGGAAAAAGAGGGAAAGCACTTTTGGTTCTTGCCAAGTATAGCCAAGTCACATGCATGGTTTAAGAAATTCAAAAGGGAGCTAACAATGGAGCATGAATGTAAGGCTGGCCATGGAGGATAGGTCGGTGGTTGTGGGGTAGTCAGAGGCGGCGACAAGGTGGTGGGTGGCGGTGGCGTGGTGGTCGGCGGCGGCGGAAGGGTTTTTCTATGTTTTTGGCGGCGATTTTTGGGAAGAAAAAACACTTTACTTGGCCTTTGAGCTCTGATACCAATTGATGTGAAACAAGGAGGTTGATGGCCTTGTCTCACTTGCTTGAGCTCCGGATCGTTGCACAAGTAGGCTTGAGCTTCTCCTTGAGGCACCGACTAGCTTGGGACTGTCCTTGGGGTTTTCTTGAGGTTGGTTGAGGGCGGAAGCAAGAGGGAGCCTCCTTTGGCTGCCGAGATAGACAATGGCTAGCTGAGGGGGAGCAAGGGCCAAAGGAACCTCTAGAGGAGGTTCCTTGGCTGACTTCTTCGAGGAACAAGATCAAGAGATGTTTGGTGAGTATGGAATGCGTGAGATTGAGAAAAAGAGAGGTTAATGAGCAAAGCTTGAGTTCATAGATAAATTGGAGGCCTTAGGGAGGTATTCCTCAACCCAAGGATAGAAATCCAATTCTTAAATCTTCAACTAGTTACAAATGTTCAGCTAAAAGCATTTAAATACTAGGGTTGCTAGTGGGCTGAGATCCATGTGCAAATGGGTCCACACGCTTAAAATAGAAAGGTCCAAACATCAATAAATGACTAAAAGGGAAAGGGGATAAAGCCTTGGAAAGTCTTGGATAAATACAGCCACTTGGCCAACCGTGGGGCGCGTACCTATGAAGGTCATGGAGCTGCGGCGCTCCCGGTGCCACCTTGGCTTTATGTGTGGACATAGTCACCAAAGTAACTAGGCGCGGTGGAGGGGGCTTGGCAAGACCAATGCTTACGGTGGTCTGAGCAATGAATGATTGAGAGGCTTGAGCAATGGCTCTTGCTTGAGCCGTTGTCACCGGGCCATCACTCTTCAATGTCAACAAGTCCTCCTCGTCGATGGCAGTCAAGGTATGTTGGCGGCCATCAAGCGTCCCACACACAAAGTGTTGCATGTTCACAATGTCCTTAAGATCAGAATTCAAGCTATTGATAAACTTAGAAATAAGATAGCCATCGAGAAATCTAAGACCAGACCTAAAGACCAAAGTCCTTAGCTCCTTATAGAACTCATCCGGGGTCCTATTTCCTTGTCTCAATTGCTCTTGTCTAGCATGAACTCTTTCAGTATAATCTTAATGTACAAAACGGTTTCTCAAAGCATTTTTCAGTTCTTCCCAAGTTTCAATTTGAGGGTATCCTCTAAAGTTTCTTTCCTCTTTATCCTCCAACCACCAATGATAGGCAGAATCAACAAACTTATTGGAAGCAATGGCTACTCTTTATGCGTCAGAGTAGTTGTAGAACTCAAAGATTTGTTCAGTTTTTTGCTCCCAATCAAGATAACTTTCTACCTCACACGTACCTCCAAAAGGTTGCACTTCGAGCGTGCTCTGTCCTGGACCTCGCCATTATCTTCATCAAATGCCACCCTTTGAGCTTGATAGGGCATCCTTGGAGCTTGAAAATGGCCACAGCCAAAGCCCTGACCAGGCATGTTCCTCCTTAGTAGCAAGAAAGGAGCGGGGTTCCTTGGAGGATAATACTCATTGTGAACTTGGGCAGGTCCTCTTGCTCCCAAGTATGCATGGTTAGTACGCAAGGGAGGAAATGTAGAAACACCTGAAGTAACAAGGAACTCATAATTCATACCTTGCCCTTCTCTAGTTGTGGAAATGGGTGGGACTTGTGAAGAGGTGGTGTCATGGATGGACAGCCGTGAAAGTTCTTGAGAAAAGGCTCTTAAAGCGCCTCCTTATACATGAAATGAGTGGGATGGGCCTCCTAGCTCATGTGCACTACTAGACCTCAGGCCACTTTGAGATTGCTCCCAGTTGGCCTCCGTATTCCTCATGAAGGTTGCTTGTTCTTCCCTCAAAGCTTGGATCTGTTGGCGAACCCTTTCATCCGTGCCATTTTTTGTTGTTTGGATGGCTTGGAGAAGAGTCTCCATGGTGATTGAAGATCCGGCTAGTAGGCCTTTAGTGGAGGGGCCCTTGTTCTTGTCTTGGGCTTCCATTGTGAGTATCCTTGACAATAAGACTCAAACAATTATTCCAACACCAAGCTCCCACAAAACACAAGTCTTATCAATGGATCCTAGAGCTAGTAAGAGCTTTCAACCTTGATTCATGAGTCAAGACTTTCAGTCAAGCAAGCAAACCTATGTAGTTTAGGCATAGGGTCCTAGACTCAATTTAAAGCAAAATAAACAAGAAGCACACACCACAAATGAACCTGAGATACTTGTGCATTAACCAAGTCAACCAATGCCAAAGAAGCTAGTAAACTCACTTGCACTTACAAAGATTACACTTGTTGCAAGAAACAAAGAAACCAACGACAAACTCAGCCAATACTTCAAGTCTTTTCAATGTTGATTCACTTTTTCTTTGGCCTCCCTTTTGTTACTTGGGCCGGGTATTTCTGAATCAACCACTTTTTCTTTGATTTTTTTTTCTTTTAACTTGAAATTACTAATTGCTGAATATAATGCAACAAAAAAAATATTACAAGAATCAGCAAGGAGTCTTTCCCATTACATTAGCGTTGAAGATATAGTCTATGCACAAGCAATCAACACGTTCAAGCATGGAATACAACAACAATTAAAAAGAAAAGGATTCTAACAACTAACTACTAGGGCTAGATAATAGGAAAGGCTTTGACTCAGCAAAACAAACAAATCTAAGGCTGGAAGTGGTTGAGATGCACGCTGAATTTTAGGATCTGGCAAAATAGAATTTCAATTCTCCTTCAACCTCACGTCTTACACAATCTGCAGCCTAATGAACTCAAGGAAAGACGTAACAAACAAAAAGGAAATGAAGCAAGGAAAGACGTAAGGAAACAACAAGGAAAGATGAAACAAAACTCAAGAAAACAAATGCCAAATGTTTAGATTTGAGGGCACAAAATCTATGCTTGCAAACCTGAATTATCTAACGCCTTAAACCAAGGTTTAGAGCAATACTTTACGTAGCTCTGATACCACGTGATAGGAGAAAGGATCGAGGGTGACTCGGTGCAAGGAATTGCTCTTCTACGTCTCCAAGGCAAGGGTTCACGTCCGGGAAGACAGGCTGGCGCAGGAAGACTCCAACAACAGTTTCAAGGGAGAACACGTGAAGGAACCTGGTAAATTGATTGATGATGATGATGAAGGTGTGAATATGATGTTGATGGCGGTGGAACAAGGGATGAATATGTGCTCTTCTTGGCTTGGATACAACACACCAAACTAAGGAGAACAAGGCTGGTTGTACTTGGGATGTAACGTACTCAAGAACAACCAACAATCTTTCGATGCAACACACGAGCAAGAAGAGGAAGAGAGCTTTCGTTCTCATCCAAAAAGAGAGAAAACTGTATTTCTGAAATCTGGAATGCAATGAACGTCTCTTTCCACAAGGAACAAGAAAGCCTTATAGAGGCTAAAACAAAGTTGCGGCCCAACTTGGCCCATTAAGCCTAACATAAGCTTAAACTTAAAAACTCAAGAGGCACATGGCTTGGAGCTCCAAGGCTCGTCAGTCCCTTCTTTATCTCCATTTGAAGTTGCTTGGCTCGGACCCATGTGATAGAACCAGGTGGAAGCTCATCATCTTGGTCTTGGCTTGGATTGGCGTCTAAAGTTTCACTAGGATCATCTTGGACACTTGAGCCATCACTCAAGTCACCATGTTCATCATGGCTCTCTTGATGGGACTTTATTACATAACAGTGCCCTTTAGCCCCGGTGCCCGCGCCCCCGTCTGACTCGGTGCCCGTGCACCCGCCTGCCCCGGTACCCGAGCCCCCACCGACCCCGGTGCCCGCGCCCTCGCCGGCCCCGGTGCCCACACCCCCACCGGCCCCTATACCCACGTCCCCGTCTGCCCCGGTGCACGAGCACCCGTCAATCGGAGTGCCCGTGCCCCTGCCAGCCCCGGTGCTCGTGCCCCCGCCCCTTGGCTCCCAACGGTCCCGACATCGATCCTTACCCTGACGGTGAAATCTTGCATTTTACTTCCATTAGGGCATGGCCTTGACCATGTACCGCTTTTTGGCATGTCACCGGCACCGGACTCGCACATGTGGCTCGCCCATGAGCCCTCTCATGTTGGTGTGCCCAAGGAGCCACCCGACAACGGTTCTTGTATGCTTGTGCCTATTTTTGTTAGTGGCGGTCTCCCTCACTCCACCTTCAGCTTTAAGAAGGGGAGACACACCACCATACTTTCGCCACTCCCCGGCCTCCTAACACACTTGAAGCGAGGACGCTTTGAAGCTGAGAAGGAGAGAGTGATAGCCCCCGGTGAGGCCCCAACCCCTTGGCTCTCGACGATCCATCATCCTATTGGCGCTCGGCGCACATCCATCAGCATTGCCCTCGCACCTTGGCTCTTAGGCCCTTGGCACCCCGATGTCTGGGCTTTTGATGCCTTCGACGTCATAACTTGTCTTGCCATTGGTCGTGACATATGCCATCCATTTCGGCGGCCTATGGCGCGCATATCTGAGCCCATTTAGGGGTTCTTATCCTAGCTTTACTATTATTAGTAGTAGTCTTTATTATTGTTGTTTCCTTTTTGGTCGTGTTGGACCATTTGCAAATAGGCCACAGCCCACTAGTTGGCAAGGCCTTGTTGGCCAAGAGAATTGTCTTTAGTATTTAAGCCAAGTATTGGCTTCATTGTACCCTAGTTGAAGATTATTATTGGAAATCGAATATGGGTTGAGGAATACCTCCCCAAACCCTCCAATCTATCTTCCAACTCATGCTCACTCTTTTCTCATCTCTTTCACTCAAACAAACAAAGCTCATACTCAAACAAAGCTAACTTGTTCTTGCATTCACAAAAATCAGCCAAGGAACCTCCCTTTGAGGTTCCCTTGGCCTTGTTCTTCCCGGTTTCCCTCAAGAACTCCTTCCCTTGCTTCCACCTAGTTCGAGCATTCAAGAAGACAACAAGATCTAGTTGAAGCCCGGAGAGAAGAAGTCTTGCCTTGCTAGCCACGATCGAGCACAACTTGTGAAGAGAGGCTCCTTCGGTGTCTTGATTCACATCAAAAGAGCTAAGATTTTGTGCGACAAACAACACTAATAACTCCTACGATTTACCATTTACGACACAAGGCAAAACTTTAAACGAAAGTTATGTGTTTCAAATTTTGTCAATTTCTTTTTTTGAATCATCTTATAAAGTAAAAATATTGGGGGAAAACAAAGAGCTAAGAGTGTGGGAGACAAACCACACTAGAAACACATACGATTTACCATTTACTACACAAGACACAACTTTGAGCGAAAATTATGAGTTTCAAATTTGTCAATTTCATTCAATGAATCATCTTATATTGTTAAAATATTGTGGGGAAGCAAAGAGTTGATAGTTTGTGATGCCTCATGGCCAACCTTGAGTTGGAGGGACTTAGAGGAGGTGATTCAAGAGCCAAAGGAGCCACCATAGTTGCATTTTACTCACCTATACAGAAGGGATATTGCATGCCTATCATTTGTTTCAGTTTCAAAACTCACTATTTGTGGCAGTCTATGAGACTGAATGTTTATGCTCTTACTATTTTTAGTAGTTCTTTGCTAGAATTGAATATTTATGTTATTTTATTATTTTAGTAGGCTTAGGGTTAGATGGAGAGAGCTAGGGCCGGCCATGTTGGTGTGTGCCATCTCTCTTCCTTGCTCCCAACTCTTCTTTTGTCTATTTAAACTCCTTTCTATGTTAATGAAAAGCATATTGTATTTTGAGAGCAACTTGGCTAAGTTGTTTTCAAGATTATTCAGTCCAAGACTTCCTCTTTTCCATAACTTTTGATTTCCTGGTTCAAACGTGCTGAAATTTGAAGGAGTTAAAGTAGACTTCTTGATCTTTACTCTGGCGTTGGAATCACTCAATTCGGAGTTACAAAGCAAAAGTTATACTTTTCCAAAGATGGAACAGAAAACAGAGAACTCTTGCGCGCCAAGGCAAGTTAATTCCATCCAAGAACGTGACAACCAAGGGGTTTCACATCAAGTGGTATAAGATTTTTAGGTTAAGGCAAGTATAAATTCTTGTTTTGCATGTTTCAATTCTAAATTTTCAGCAAAAACTTTGATCTTGTTGTTTCCTTCACCACCAAAAACAAAACCAAAAAACTCAATAAAACCCAAACAAAGGTCGTGTTCTGTCCAGATTTTGCACAAATAAAAACTATATTTTCTGAAATTTTGTTTTTTAATTTATGGAGCATCTCAATACGAGTCCGTGCATATAAAATCCATCAAAATCGGACATTGTTGACCCCCCAAAAGCCCCAAAAGCCCCAAAAATGCACTTTTTGTGCGATTTCCAGCCACCACCGTCCAACCACCAACTCCGCCATCTGAGACCACCTCCCCCTTCCCCTCATACCCAGGGACCATATATCCAAAATTTACTCAAAACGGCAACCTCTAACCCAAGGAACACCCTTGCCCTAGTTTGAAGAAACCTTAACTTTTGCAACTCTTTGCTGAATTTTAAGGCTTGGTTTTGTGTTTTGCAAGAACTTGTTTTGCATTGCGTGTTTGTTCTACTTTGTTTGTGGGTTTCTTCCATGTCCTCTTTGTGTTTTCCGATTCTCCAACAATGAGCAAGTACCAAGATATAAAGAACTTATTTCATACTCGTTGTGGGATGAATGACTTCACTATTGGAGTCATTATACATGGACGTAGCTGCATCAATCAAATCAATCAACTATTGGTTGATCATCTCCAGTTGAAGACGATGTCACATCCTCGACCATACGCTTTGTTGGGGTTAGATAGCCAAGGAGACTGCATGATCATGACACAATGCTTGGTGTAGTTTCACATTGCGCATTATCAATATGAGGTCCTTTGCGATGTGGATCCGGTGGATGACACTTACCTTCTTCTTAGGACACCTTGGCAAGATGACCACAATGCGATCTATGATAAGTCCTTGAATCGGTACAAATTTATGCACAATGGGAGAAAGATCACTCTAGTTTCCCTTACTCCCTAAGAAATCTAGGAGATCTGGCCCATCGTACGAAGGTAAAGGCCAAGAGAGCGACCAAAGTTGCGAAGGAAGTCACTGCAAAGGCAGACACTGTTAAAGAAGTCGCGCAAACCGAGGATGCCGCTTCAAACCATCCTCATAATGAGGATGTTGAGATCACTCTAGTTACCCTTACTCCCCAAGAAATCAAGGAGGATTTGGCCCATCGTACGAAGGTAAAGGCCAAGAGAGCGACCAAAGTTGTGAAGGAAGTCGCTGCAAAGGAAGACACTGTTAAAGAAGTCGCGCAGACCGGGGATGCCGCTTCAAACAAGCCTCACAAGGAGGATTTTGAGGCCAAGGAGCGGCTTGATGTTGAGCACCACAACCATATGACCCCTTACTTAGTGCCACACATAGCCCAAGCTGCCAAGGGTCGAACAAGGAGGCCATGGAACGAAAAAGAAATGGCGTGGCTGCGTTGGAGGGCTATGAAACGCAAGCTTGATCCTAGAGTCGCTAGTCTTTAAGATGGAGTGAAGAGGATACAGTCCTATGATTATCATCTCTATGTACCCAATGAGTTTATGGTTTCTACACCCATTTCTACCTTCTCTTCCATACTTGTCGAATCGAGGACGATTCGAAGCCAAGTGGGGGAGAATGATGACTCATGGCCAACCTTGAGTTGGAGGGACTTAAAGGAGGTGATTCATGATCCAAAAGAGTCACCATAGTTGCGTTTTACTCACCCACATGAAAAGGATAGTGCATGCCTATCATTTGTTTCAGTTTCAAAACTTACTCTTTGTGGCAGTCTGTGAGACTAAATGTTTATGCTCTTACTATTTTTAGTGGTTCTTTGTTAGAATTGAATATTTATGTTATTTTATTATCTTTGTAGGCTTAGGGTTAGATGGAGAGAGCTTGGGCCGGCCATGTTGGTGTGTGCCATCTCTCTTCCTTGCTCCCTACTCTTCTTTTGTCTATTTAAACTCCTTTCTATGTTAATGAAAAGCAGATTGAATTTTGAGAGCAACTTGGCTAAATTATTTTCAATATTATTCAGTCCAAGACTTCCTCTTTTCCAGAAATCAATCATTCCAAAACAATCAAAACATTCGAATTCATCAAGCACCCAAATCGAGGTTCATTCAACCGAAACCCTAATTTGCGGCAGCACCTGCGACACAATTTTGGAATCACCATAACTTTCGATTCTCTGGTCCAAACGTGCTGACATTTGGAGGAGTTAAAGTAGACTTTTGGATCTTTAACCTTAAGTTGGAATCACTCAATTTGGAGTTACGAAGCGAAAGTTATACTTTTCCAAATACGGTATAGAAAACAGAGATCTCTTGCGCGCCAAGGCAAGTTCTTTCCATCCAAGAACGTGACAACCAAGGGGTTTCACATCAGTTTGGGCGACAAACCTCACTAAAAACTCCTATGATTTACCATTTACGACACAAGGCACAACTTTGAGGGGAAGTTATGAGTTTCAAATTTTGTTAGTTTCTATCCACGAATCATCTTATATTGTAAAAATATTAGGGGGAAACAAAGAGCTAAGATTTTGTGCGACAAACAACACAAAAAACTCCTACGATTTACCCTTTATGACACAAGGAACAACTTTGAGTGAAAGTTAAAGGTTTCAAATATTTATAATTTCATTATGTAAAATCATCGTATATTCTCAAAAAATTGGGGAGAAACAAATGTCTAAGAGTTTAAGCGACAAACAACACTAAGAATACCTACTATTACCATTTACGATACAAAGCACAACTTTGAGTGAAAGTTAAGGGTTTCAAATTATAATAATTTCATTCCATGAACCATCTTATATATTCTCAAATAATTGAAGGGAAAAAAGAGCTAAGAGTTTAAACGACAAACAACACTAAGAACACCTACTATTTACCATTTACGATACAAGGCACAACTTTGAGTGAAAGTTAAGGGTTTCAAATTATAATAACTAGTGTAACGCCCGTGCCATGCACGGGTGAGTACAACTTATGAGTTAACAGATGAGTCAGCTGCTACATAATTTTGTTTAACCGATAATTGAGTTATCCGCTACAAAATTTAGAATACAACTTATGAGCGACGACAACAATTAATAAGAAATTCAAATTGACAAACACATACGACAAATCACCAAATTACCTCTATAATTTGACACAAAAATAACAGTGCTTGAATGTGACCAGGAAAAAAAAATGTGTTTAGATATAACATTAACGTTTCATTCCATAGTACAAATTCAATCTTTGATTTTGGGCTAGCATAATGAAGAGTTTGAGCCTAATATTCCAAGTTACAAGTACAAAAATATATATTAGACAATGAATTTATATAAAATAAGCCTAGAAATAGAACGGAACAAAAAAAAGTAACAACAAAAGTGCTTATTTTTCATATTAAATAGAGAGTAATTTCACCTCAGCCACCACACTCGTATCCTATGCAATTTGATATTGATCATCGTTTTTTAGAAATTTGTTTCACCCAACCAAATAAAGTTTGGGTTACGAAGCACTGCATTGTCAGCATACATGTGTAAGAGTTCAACATCAGGGTATTATGATGCAATGGCTTCTACTCTTTATCTCCAAAGCATTAATGCCTGATAACAAACACATGAATAAGTCTAGCCAAGTTCTCTAACAAACACATGAATGAGGGAGATACAACACAATATTCCAGTCTGAGCTCTGTAAGAAGCAATTAACCATCCAACTTTTTCTACAGGGTAAACTTTACAATTGAAAGAGGAGACGTGGGAGAAGACTCAATTGAAAGAAAATTAGGGCTTCTCTCTCTACGGCCTTAACTTCTTCTTTTTCATGTCTGCATATGTTGGAGCAAGTTCTCGTCATCGACAAAACTGGAGCATGTAAGGTTTATTTCCTCCCGTCAACCACCCTTCAAAATGAAGCTAAAAAATTGGAGGACGTAGAAAAAAGCAATGAAATGGAGAAAGTGAAAGAAGAAAATAGAAGAAGCAGACAGCCGATTGACGAATAAACATGAGGAAATTGGAGAACGAAACTACTGCTCTCAAGAAATTGAAGAACGATTTAAGAGGATGAAACATTACTACACAGTGAAGCAGTTGAAAACAAATGGGGGAATAATCAGTTTTTGGGAGATTGACAGATGTTTGATTTAGGAGATGCCATATGGCAGTAAAATAGAGAGCCAAGTGGCTAAATTTTTTTTGAAAATATTCCTTCAACTTTAATTATTTAGGGTAGATTTCATTCCATGAATCATCTTATATTCTCAATACATAAGGGAAAACAAAGAGCTAAGAGTTTAAGCAACAAACAACACTAAAAACACATACTTTTTACCATTTACGATACAATGTACAACCTTGAGCGAAAGTAAAAAGTTTTTAATTTTGTCAATTGCTTTCCATGAATCATCCTATTTTGTCATAACACTGGGGACAAATAAAGAGCTAAGAGTTTGAGCGACAAACAACACTAAAAAGACCTACGATTTATCATTTACGATAGAAAGCACATCTTTGAGCAAAAGTTAAGTGCTTCTAATTTTGTCAATTTTTTTCTATGAATCATATTATATTACCAAAATGTTGGGGAAAAGAAAGATCGAAGAGTTTGAGCGACAAACAACACTGAAAAGACCTACTATTTACAATTTATGATACAAGGAACAACTTTGAGCGAAAGTTAAGGGTTTCAAATTTTGTCAATTTTTTCCCGTGAATCATCTTAAATTGTCGGAATATTGGGGGGAAACAAAGTGCTACGAGTTTGAACGACAAACAAAACTAAGAAGACCTACTTTTTTCCATTTACCACAAGGCACAACTTTGAGCGAAAGTTAAGGGTTTCAATCTTTTTGAATTTATTTCCTTGTATCATCTTATATTGCCAAAATATTATGGAAAAACAAAGAGCTAAGAGTTTGAGCGACAAACAACACAAAAATGACCTACTATCTACCATTTACGATACAAGTGACAACTTTGAGTGAAAGTTATGGGTTTCAAACTATAATAATTTCATTCCATGAACCATCTTATATTCTAAAAATATTGGGGGGAAACAACGAGCTAAGAATTTAAGCAACAAACAACACTAAAAACACCTACTTTTTACCATTTACGATACAAGGCACAACTTTAAACGAAAGTAAAAAGTTTCTAATTTTGCCGATTGCTTTCCATGAATCATCTTATATTGTCATAAACTCATAATAGAGTTTGAGTGACAAACAACACTAAAAAGACCTACGATTTACCATTTACTATACAAGGCACAACTTTGAGCGAAAGTTAAAGGTTTCAAATTTTGTCAATTTGTTTCCATGAATCATCTTATATTGTAAAAATATTGGGGAAAACAAAGATCTATGAGTTTGAACGACAAACAACACTAAAAAGACCTACGTTTTACCGTTTTCGATACAAGTCACAACTTTGAGCAAAATTTAAGAGTTTCAAAATTTGTCAATTTCTTTCCTTGTATCATCCTATATTGTCAAAATATTAAGGGAAGACAAAGAGCTAAGTGTTTGAGCAACAAACAAGACTAAAAAGACCTACTATATACGATTTACGATACAAGGCCCAACTTTGAGTGAAAGTTAAGCGTTTCAAATTTTAATAATTTCATTCCGTGAATCAATTTATATTCTCAAAATATTGGGGGAAAACAAAGAGCTAAGAGTTTAAACGACAAACAACACTAAAAACACCTACTTTTTACCATTTATGATAGAAAGGCACAACTTCGAGCGAAAGTAAATAATTTCTAATTTTGTCAATTGCTTTCCATGAATCATCTTATATTGTCATAATATTGGAGGGGAATAAATAGCTAAGAGTTCGGGTGACAAACAACACTAAAAACATCTACGATTTACCATTTACGACACAAGGCACAACTTTGAGAGAAAGTTATGAGTTTCTAATTTTGTCAATTTCTTTTCGTGAATCATCTCATATTGTCAAAACATTAGAGAGAAACTAAGAGCTAAGAGTTTGGGCGACAAACAATACTAAAAACACCTATAATTTACCAATTTACGTCACAAGCCACAACTTTGAGCGAAAGTTGTGAGTTTCAAATTTTGTCAATTTATTTTTTTGAACCATCTTATAAAGTCAAAATACTAGGGGGAAACAAGGAGCTAAGAGTTTGGGCGACAAACCACACTAAAAACACCTACGATTTACCAGTTACGACAGAAGGCACAACTTTAAATGAAAGTTATGAGTTTCAAATTTTTTCAATTTCTTTTTTTGAATCATCTTATAAAGTTAAAATATTGGGGGAAAACAAAGAGCTAAGAGTTTGGGCGATAAACTACACGAAAAACACATACGATTTACCGTTTACGACACATGGCACAACTTTGAGCGAAAGTTATGAGTTTCAAATTTTGTCATCTTTATTTCGTGAATCATCTACCTTGTCAATGCAGCCTTATAGAGGTCGAGAGCCATGGAATGAGCAACCTAGAAATCCGCCAAGGCATGAGGCTTCACCAAGACTCCAAGCTACATTTGATGAACCACCAAGGATGGTTGAACCGCATCACGTCATTCAGCCTCGACCAAGGTTGGTTGAGCCAAAGCAAGTCAAAGAGCCTCTCCCGATGGCTGAGCCACCCAACTGTGATGAAGAGCTCGAGGAAGAAACATGTCATCCTCCTATGATCATTGAAGAGGAGCTAAGGCCAAAAGAAAAAGAGGGGGAAACCCTTGAACCATCTCCTACTCCTCCAAGAAGCATGTGTCGGCCAACCATCAAGCGAACCTCTTTAACTTCATTGGCTACTCCATGGACGGACCGGACACACATGGTTCCTTCAAGTTTGCCTTTCCTACTACAAGAAGAAGTTGACACCAAGGATGTGAATCCTTCCAAAAAATCTGGTTGCTGCCAAGAAGAGAAGGAAGTTCCATTGAAGACTTTTTCTACGGTAGTAACTCTTGGCCCTACACTCTCAATTCTTTTTCCCTTGCATCAAACTGAATATTTTTCAAGGGCTAGAGAATTTTCAGCTCATGAATATGATTTTTTTGGTAGAACTAGATTTTCATGCATACATCATAGTTCTCTTGCTCATTTCATGACTTGTTGGATGCCACTAGTTCATGATAAGCATGTTCAAAAGTCATTGCATTTGTGGCATTCAGTTTCTGCCAGTAGAACTAGGCATTCATGTGTGGATCATTGTTCTCATTCAAAGTCCTTTTTTGCATGAGGAAAAATTTGTTCTATGCATTGCATTTGTTGATAACAATGTCATGTGCATATCATGCTCTATTCATAAGCATATCTTTAGACTAAAATTGGGCAACACTTGTGCATGGAAATTCATCCATGGACACTCAATGGATCTATTCATGTTTTCTTACACGTGCCCTGCGTTCCCAAAAGACGTTTAAGATTCCTCACTTCCATGTTTTGCTTGGTGAAGTTTTGTGCAATGTAAAGCCTTTTCTTGAAGTGCACTAGGATTCAAGGTCGAATCCCTTTCAAGGGAGGGAGGATGATGTGACCCTGCCTAAGGTCAATCAAGAAGACTTGCCCATGGCTTCACCAAGCTTTCTTAAGGCGCCCGAGCCCCGCCTCACTCATTCACAAGCGCGCGCCACCGTTAGGGTTTCTACAACAAAGCAAGGCTATGAACCACCTCCTGACATGATCACAAGGGCCCAACCTTTTAGACTCAAGACTAAGTTTATGGAGGGTCTTTTGATCTTGCGAGCGCCGAGCCAATTTGTACTTGACTCGGTGGTTCTTCTCCAAGTAAAGTCGGCACCGGCGCCTCCACTGCAGATTTGACATGTTAGGGTAAATCGAGGCCCATATCAAATCAAACTCAAGGGGTACACGTGGGACCTCTTCCTCTACAAGATCAATGAAGGGTTTATTCAGATTTGAAGTAATTTAAATGATGTAATTAGTTGGCAAAGTGAATGGTTTTTTCCTTGTCTTGAATAGACTAGCTCAAGGGTTATAACTCTGCCAATTATGTTCCTATTTAAACTGGCCTTATTGGCCTTTGTTACTCACTTCAAATCATGATCAAAATTTCATGAAAAGCTTTGTTTTCAGCATAAAAAACTATCTGACTTTGAGAGCTTGTTCGTGAGTAATATTAAACAAAAACCGATCTTCAACTTTTGGTGCATAATATCCCTTAGGCGTTGATCAAATTGCTCCTCTTTGTGTGGTGCGTAATATCCACCCAAAGGAGTTCCCTTATCCCTTCATTACCATCTCCAAATCCATCACCATCCATGTCCCCTTCACATTCTTTATCCAAACACTCATCTTGTTGATCTCCCTCGCGGTTCTCTATGCTACCCTTTAGTATAATTGTCATAACTTTTGATTCCCAGATCCGTTCACGCTCAAATGTAGAGGACATAAACAAGACTCCTGGATCTAACTCCTGGTTTTCGAATCATTTGATTTGGAGTCCAAAGCAAAGAGAACGGCCTCGTAGAAGATAGGGCCAAATTCTGGAAACTTACTGTCGGGTTATTGGAGATCCTAGGAGTAAGGCCGAGTTTCACATCATTCCTAGGCGATTACCTTGCACCGAGGCTTTAGGGAGACGCGATCCTATCATTATGAGTTTCAAATTTTTTCAATTTCTTTTTTTGAATCGTCTTATAAAGTCAAAATATTGGGGGGAAATATAGAGCTAAGAGTTTGGGCGACAAACGACACAAAAAACACCTACGATTAGCATTTACGACACAAGGCACAACTTTGAACAAAAGTTATTAGTTTCAATTTTTCTTAATTTGTTTCAGTGAATCATCTTATATTGTTAAAATATTTTGGGGAAATAAGGAGCTATGAGTTTGGGCGACAAACAACACTAAAAACTCATACGATTTACCATTTACGACACAAGGCACAACTTTGAGGGGAAGTTATGAGTTTCAAATTTTGTCAGTTTCTATCCTTGAATCATCTTACATTGTAAAAATATTTGGGGGAAACAAAGAGCTAAGATTTTGTGCGACAAACAACACTAAAAACTCCTACAATTTACAATTTACGACACAAGGCAAATCTTTGAGCGAAAGTTATGAGTTATAATTTTTGTCAATTTCTTTGTTTGAATCATCTTATAGAGTCAAAATATTGGGGGGAAACTGTAATACCCCGGATTTGTAATCCTTTATAAGGATTAGAATGCTACCCATGTCAACAAGAGCTCTTCCTTTTCCTGGTTCAAGTGAGGACAAAGAACTAGGAAGTTAAGCGTACTAGGGCGGGAGTAGTCCTGGGATGGGTAACCTCCTGGGAAGTTCCCAGTTGGCATGGGGACAGCCTTTCTAAGGCTGTGGGCCTTACAAATGGTATCAGAGCCGACTCTGGGTTACGAGTAGGCTTGTCTTGGATGGCAGTCGCTCGACCCAAAGGGTGGTCTTTGGGACTTGATGGGCCTTGACGAGGTCGTCAAGGGTTTAAGTGGGGGTGATTGTAATACCCCGGATTTGTAATCCTTTATAAGGATTAGAATGCTACCCATGTCAACAAGAGCTCTTCCTTTTCCTGGTTCAAGTGAGGACAAAGAACTAGGAAGTTAAGCGTGCTAGGGCGGGAGTAGTCTTGGGATGGGTGACCTCCTGGGAAGTTCCCGATTGGCATAGGGACAACGTCTCTAAGGCTGTGAGCCTTACAGAAACAAAGATCTAAGAGTTTGGGCGACAAACCAAACTAAAAACACCTAATATTTACCATTTAAGACACAAGGCACAATTTTGAGCGAAAGATATGTGTTTCAAATTTTGTCAATTTCTTTTCATGAATCATCGTATATTGTCAGAATATTGGAGAAAACAAAGAGCTAAGAGTTTGGGCGACAAACAACACAAAAAACACCTACGATTTACCATTTACGACACAAGGCACAACTTTGAGCGAAAGTTATGAGTTTCAAATTTTGTCAATTTCTTTTAGTGAATCTTCTTATATTATTAAAATAGTTTGGGGAAATAAAGAGCTAAGAGTTTGGGCGACAAACAACATTAAAAATTCCTACGATTTACCATTTACGACACAAGGCACAACTTTGAGGGGAAGTTATAAGTTTCAAATTTTGTCAATTTCTTTCTGTGAATCATATTATGTTGTCAAAATATTGAGGGAAAAAAGAGTTAAGAGTTTGTGCGACAAACAACACTAAAAACACCTATGATTTACCATTTACAACACAAGGCACAACTTTGAACGAAAGTTATGAGTTTCAAGTTTTGTCAATTTCTTTTCGTGAATCATCTTATTTTGTCAAAATATTGTGGGGAAACAAAGAGCAAAGAGTTTGGGTGACAAATAACAACTAAAATACCCACGGTTTACCATTTACGACATAAAGCACAACTTTGAACGAATGTTATGAGTTTTAAATTTTGTCAATTTCTTTTCCTTAATCATCCTATCTTGTCAAAATATTAGGGGGGACAAATATCTAAGACTTTGGGCGACAAACAACACTAAAAACACCTACGATTTACCATTTACGAAACAAGGCATAACTTTGAGCGAAAGTTACGAGTTTCAAAATTTGTCAATTTCTTTTTTTGAATCATCTTATATTGTCAAAATATTAGGGGAAACAAAGAGCTAAGAGTTTGTGCTACAAACAACACACACAAAAACCATGATTTGCCATTTACGACACAAGGCACAACTTCGAGCGAAAGTTATGAGTTTCAAATTTTGTCAATTTCTTTCCATGACTCGTCTTATATTGTCAAAATATTGGGGAGAAACAAAGAGCTAAGCGTTTGGGTGACAAACAACACTAATAACATCAACAGTTTACCATTTACTACACAAGGCACAACTTTGAGCGAATGTTATGAGTTTCAAATTTTGTTAATTTCTTTCTGTGAATCATCTTATATTGTCAAAATATTAAAGGGAGGGAACAAAGAGCTAAGAGTTTGGGCGACAATCAACACTAAAAATACCCACGATTTACCATTTACGATACAAGGCACAATTTTGAGTGAAAGTTATGAGTTTCAAATTTTGTGATAGATCGTTGGTTGAGGATCTCAATCTTGACAAGGAAGGATCGCCACTCAAGTCGTCGGTAGTCTCTCTTTTGTCGCCGGATGTCTTAGCGATGGAAGAATAGTGATTGGATCGACAATCTCTTCAGCCTCAGTGCAAGGAAAACGCCAAAGGATGCAACCAAACAAGAGGAACCCAAGGACTTGTTGTGATGGGGGTCTTTTGAGAGGATTTCGAGGGGAATGATGAGAAAGATGGAATGGATGATGGGAGATCGATTTGCTTGTGTAGAAGGGGGAATAAGTGAACTTTCTTGAGTGGATACAACACACCACCAAAGGAAGAACAAATTGATCTAAAGCTAAGGGATATAACACACCCAAAGTAGAAGATCAAAGGGGTTGTTCGATGCTACATACGAACTGATTTCTTGCTGGATTATTAAAGGGAATACATAGCTTTTCTTGATATGTTTTATTAAGTTGGAAGACGATTTTACAAGGCAGAGAACACGGCCTCATAAAGGCCTCAAATGAGCTACACGGCCAACCCTTCACATGGCCAACAAAAATTAACTCCAAACTCTTCCCCTCCCAAGCTTATCCAACATTTAAAGGAGTCTTAAAAGTATTTAAATTTGAATATAATAAGCTGAAATCAAATTTATAAGACGCAACCTTTGAATATCTTGAGGAGGCTTGAGACGCGCTTGGCGGTTTGTCATCTATGCGGCCCGACGCTTCAAGGCTTGGGAGTCCATTCTTGAGCTTGACTTGAAGTTCTTTCGCTTGCGCACGTGTGATAACCCTGGGTGGCAGCTCATCGTCTAAATCTAAGGGTGAAACCCTAGCGGCACCGCGCGTGGAGGAAGGTGAGCGGCGTTGGTGAGGCTCCTTAGGACTTTCACCAGGCAACCCTGAGTGAGGGCCATTCCTAGGGCTTGAGGAGTGTTGTGGACCTTGGGTGTGCAGGCCTACATGTGGAGTGGTCGATGGAGCCATGGGGGTGCTAGGGAGGGGCAATGAGGTGCCGCGATCTTCAACCCTTGGCAAAGCTTCTGCGGCACACTTGGGCTGGTTAAACTCTTCATGAATGAGGAAGTCTTTGGAGGGTGGGGTGTCCGTGGGATGCCATTGGGATGTTGTGGTGACATTGGATGACTTGCATGGCGCCAAGGATGGCATCGGAGTGGCGGCCGTTGCAGCGACTGGGGTGCCAAGGCTTCCATGATGGGACATAGTCACATCATCCTCCCTCTCTTGAAAGGGATTCGTCCTAGAATCAAGGTCTTCACAGCCTTCTTCATCATCCACCACGAAGGGAGCCAAATCCGTAACGTTGAAGACATCATGGACGCCATAGGTAGGGGGAAGCTCTAGCTTGTAAGCATTGTCATTGATCCTCTCGAGCACTTGAAATGGGCCATCTCTTCTAGGTTTAAGCTTTGATTTGCAAAGGGTGGGGAAGCGCTCCTTCCTTAGATGCACCCATACAAGGTCTTATGGCTCAAAGATCACCTCCTTGTGGCCCTTGTTGGCTTGCTTCATGTATTGCGAGGTTCTTCTCTCCAATTGCAGCCTTGTGTCCTTGTGCAAATTTTGAATCCTTGCAGCATGGTCAGCTCCTTCTTTGCTCTTGTTGTCCTTGATATCATAAGGCATGAGGTCCAATGGAGTGGTAGGGTTACGGCCATACACCACCTGAAAGGGTGTGCGTTTGGTGGCTGAGTGAACCGACCTATTGTATGTAAACTCTATAAAGGAGAGGCATTCTTCCCACCTGCGCAAGTTAGTGTGCAACAAAGACCTACGCAATGCACCAAGAGTTCGGTTTACTACCTCAGTTTGTCCATCCGTTTGGGGATGACAAGTGGTAGAGAAGAGAAGTTTTGTCCCAAGCTTGGCCCAATGAGTCTTCCAAAAGTAGCTCAAGAACTTCACATCTTTGTCCGAGACTATGGACCTAGGAACACCATGTAGCCTCACAACTTGATCAAAGAAGAGATTAGCAACATGTGAAGCATCATCAGTTTTGTGACAAACAATGAAGTGAGCCATTTTTGAGAATCTATCTACCACAACAAAGATGGAATCCCTCCATCTCTTAGACTGAGGTAACCCTAGGACAAAGTCCATGGAGATGTCCTCTCAAGGGGCTTGGGGAATGAGAAAGGAGTGTATAGGCCATAGGGCTGGACTTTAGACTTAGCACGCACGCAAGTGGTACATGATGCATAAAATTTCTCAACTGACCTAAGCATGTGTGGCCATTAAAAAGACTCCTTAAGGGTATACAAGGTTTTAAGCACCCCAAAGTGTCCCATGAGCCCCCCATCGTGTGCTTCCTGAACCAACAATCTCCTAGATGAGCCCTTAGGAACACATAACTTAGACCCTCTGAATAGAAACCCCTCATGCAAATAGAATTGGTCCTTACTCCCCGCGGACATGCATGCATGAAAGATATCACAAAAATCTGCATCCCAAGCATAAAGTTGTTTCATAAAGGAGAATCCAAGCAATTTAGCATCCAGAAGGGAGAGAAGAGAGTATTGCCTTGAAAGTGCATCGACAACCACATTGTCTTTCCATTTCTTATGCTTGATGACATAGGGAAAAGCCTCGATGAATTCAACCCATTTGACATGCCTCTTATTAAGTTTGCTTTGCCCCTTCAAGAATTTCAATGCTGGTCTGAATGGATGATAAATTCCCTTGGCAGTAAGTAGTGTTGCCATACCTTGAGCACTCAGACTATTGCCAACAACTCCTTATCGTATGTAGGATAATTCAGCTCAGCTCCTCCTAGCTTTTCACTAAAGTAAGAAATTGGCTTGCCTTCTTGCATAAGCACACCCTCATGACCAATGCCGAATGCGTCACACTCGATCTCAAAGGTTTTGTCAAAATTTGGCATGGCTAGGAGTGGTGCATCTGTGAGATTCTCCTTAAGAGCCTTAAGATCTTCTTCTTGTGCAGCCTCCCACTTGAAGGCCACACTCTTCTTGGTGAGTTCGGTGAGAGGTGTGGCCAATGTGCTAAAATCCCTCACAAACCTACGGTAGAACACAACCAATCCAAGAAAACTGCACACTTGAGTCATGGTGGTGGGAGTTGGCCACTCTTGGATTGCCTTCACCTTTTCCTCATCAACTTTTAAGCCTTCCCTGCACACAACTAAGCCTAGAAACACCACGTGATCGGAGCAAAAATTACACTTTTTGAAATTAGCATACAACTTTTCACTCCTAAGGACTTCTAAGACTTGTCTAAGATGATTGACAGGCTAATGCAGGTTGTGACAATACACTAAGATGTCATCAAAATAAACTACCACAAATTTACCAAGAAGAGGCCGTAGAACATGATTCATTAACCTCATGAATGTACTTGGGGCATTGGTGAGCCCAACTGGCATGACCATCCACTCATACAAGCCATACTTAGTTTTGAAGGCGGTTTTCCACTCGTAGCCCTCCTTCATCCTTATTTGGTGGTAGCCACTTTTGTGATCTATCTTGGAGAAAATGCTAGCCCAATGCAGCTCATCAAGCATGTTGATAAGCCCAAGGATCTAAGGTGACTCGGTGCAAGGCAATCGCTCGTCTAAGCCCCGGTTGATCAAGACCTCGGTTTGGAAGCCAATTCAGTTTTTGATGATATTTTGATGGAGATGATGATGACGATTAGGTTAGATAGGGCTCTCCTTGGCTGGATATAACTCACCAACTAGAAGAACAAGATTGGTAGATCTCAACGATACAACACACTCAAAGAATTACCAATCACACTCGATCTCACACACGAGCAATGAACAATGAAAGAGAGCTTTTCTAGAGAGCAATAACTGTCTTGTTGAATCTGATTAAATGTGCCATATAAATGACAACGTTGCTGCCTCTATAGGAAAAACAAAAGAAAATACTAAGGAAAACTAAATGAAAGTGGCTAGCGGCCCACATGGCCCATTTAAGCCTCATAAGGCTTAAATCTGAGTTTTGATGAAAAAACAATTATACCAATGTCTAAAAATGTCATGAACCAACATGAAAAACCCAAACATAATAATTCACGCACCATGACGCCCCATGAGAAGATTGAATGGCTCAAGAGGAGATGGACTTGGAGCTCCAAGGCGTGGGAGTCCCTTCTTGAGCTCTTGATGGAGGTTCTTGGCCCGGACCCTCTTGATTGGCTTGGAGGCTCTTCTTGGACACTTGAGCCATCATGGTTGTCTAGGCTTCTTTAACTCATTTGGCTCTCTTGATGGGACTTGGTCACATCATCCTCCCTCTCTTGAAAGGGATTCGACCTCGAATCTAGCTCATCAAGGTCTGCATCTTCGTCCACCAAGAAAGGCACCACATCAGCCACATTGAAGATGTCATGATCTCCGGGTTCAAAAGGCACTTCTCCGGATTTCATCTTGGAGTAGCTGAAATAATTCTCATCTTGACCCGAAACAAAAGACATTGGAACTCCATGCAATCTCACAACTTGATCAACAAAAAATTTAGCAACATGAGATGCATCTTTAGTTTTAGGGCATGCAATGAAATCAGCCTTTTTGGAGGACATATCCACAACAACAAAGGTGAAGTCCCTCCCTCTCTTAGACCTAGGAACTTCCTTTTGCTTAGCCAAGAGCATATGATTGAAAGCACCCCCTTCGCTTCCAGTGGCCAGCTTTTTGCCCTTAGCTTGCTCTTTGTTTTGTGGAGACTTCCTTTGCTCCCTAGCCATATGGTCATCCATAATCTCATGGGGAGCCAAAGGGTGTAGGGTTATTCTCTTGCCATTCATCATGAAAGAATATTCATTAGAGACTCAATGATGAATAACACCCCTATCAAATTGCCATGGTCTACCTAGGAGGAGATGACATGCAGTCATGGGTAAGACATCACACACAACTTCATCCTCATATCCCCTATAGCAAACTGAATGATGGTTTGATCTTTGTCCTTAAGAGGAGTGTTGGAATTCAGCCAACACAATGCGTAGGGTTGAGGGTGGGGAGTGGTAGATAGATTGAATCTAGTTACCACTTCCTGGTCAATGATGTTGAAACATGACCCACCATCAACAATGACACTACACACCTCCCCCTAATGGTGCACCTTGTGTCAAATAGGGTTTCACGTTGAGTAGGCACACTACGACTCTCTGAGGCAATCAAGGTCTTTTTGACCAAAAAACATTCACCCTCGGCTGCCATCACATGCAATTCCTCTACCTCCTCTTCCTTTTCAACAACCTCTTCTTGACACTCATCCTCAGACTCATAGTCCTCTAGAGTGTTAAAAAGAACTTGCCTTTTAGAAGGGCAGTCCTTGGCAAAGTGCCCTCTTCCAAGGCACTTAAAGCACTTAAGATCTCTAGCTCGGCTCTCCCCCTCTTTTAGTTGGGGTTGAGGCTGAGTTTGAGCATCTCTCTTAGGCTGATTTTATTGGTCAAGCCTAGGCTTTAGCCGCCTTGGTGTGGTTTGGGAACCACTAGCACTAGTTGGAGTCCAAGGTCATGAACTAGCCACTTGAGGGCGCCTTTGAGGGAGGTTCTTAAATACATGATTAGTGTAATGAAGAATCTCTTCAATAGACATCCCACACACAAAGTGTTGCATGTTCACAATAGCTTTAAGAGCAGAATTTAAGCTTTTGATAAACTTAGAAATAAGATAGCCCTCGGGGAATCTATGTCCGGGCCTAAAGACCAAAGTCCTTAGCTCCTTATAGAACTCATCCGGGGTCTTAATTCCTTGTCTAAATTGCTCAAGTCTAGCATGGACTCTTTCAGCATAGTCATCCGACACAAACCGGTTTCTCAAGGCATTCTTATGCTCTTCCCAAGTCTCAATTTGAGGATAGCCTCTAATGGTCCTTTCCTCTTTATCCTCAAGCCACCAATGATATGCAAAATCTACAAACTTAATGGAAGCAATAGATACTCTTTGGGCATCAGAGTAGTTATAAAATTCACAAATTTGTTCAGCTTTTTGTTCCCAATCTAAGTAAGCTTCTACCTTACATGTACCTCCAAATGGATATACTTCGAGCTTGATGCCATGGTGGTGTGGTCGTCCTTGGCCCTCGCCATATTCTTCTTTAAATGCTCCTCTTTCAGCTAAGTATGGCATCCTTGCTGCTTGGTATGGGCCATGGCCAAATCCTCTTCCAGGTGCATTCCTTCTTGGCATCATTGGAGGAACTTGATTCCTTGGAGGGACTCATGTTGATCTTTGTGATGTCCTCTTGCTCCCAAATCTGCATGGTTAGTTCGCAAGAGAGGTAAAGTAGTAACTCCAAAAGTAACAAGGAACTCAGAATTCATACCTTGCCCTTCTCTAGTTGTAAAGACAAGTGGGATATGTGAGGAGGTGGTGTCATGAATGGACAGCCGTGACACCTCTTGGGACAATGCTCCAGGTATGCCTCCTTCTACATGAAAAGAGTGGGATAGGCCTCCTACTTCATGTGCTCCACTAGGCCTCAAGCCACCTTGAGATTGCTCCCACTTGGCTTCCATACTCCTCATGAAGGCTACTTGTTCTTCCCTTATTGCTTGAATTTGTTGGTAGACCCTTTCATCCGTATCATCTTGGCTGGTTTGAATGGATTGGAGAAGGGTCTCCAAAGTGATGGGAGGGATGGCTAGAGTGCCTTCGATCGAGGGACCTTTTGTTCTTGTCTTGAGTGTCCATTTGGATAATCTTGACATTGAAACTCAACAAGCAACAGCCAAGCACAATAGTCTAAAAAGAACATAAGACTTATCAATGGAATCTAAGCTAGTAAGAGCATAGAACCTTGATTCAAGAATCAAGACTTTCAGCCAAGCAAACAACCTATGTAAGGTAGGCTTAGGGTTCCTAGACTCAATTGAAAAGCAAAAGACACAAGCAAACACATCACAAATGAATCTGAAGTACTTGTGCACAACTAAGCCAAGCAACGTCAAAGAAGCTATTAAACTCACTTGCTTATACAAAGATTACACTTGTTGCTTAAATTAACACAATGTCTAACGCCCAATGCAGCCAACTACAACTTTTTCAAGATGTTGAATCACTTCTTCTAGGGCCTTCCCTTTTGTTACCAGGCCGGGTATTTCTGATTTCAACCACTTTTCCTTGAACAATTTCTTTTTTTTATACTAATGACATCCAAATGCAGAATTAAAAGCAACAATTTTTTTTTTCAAACACATCAAGGAGCCTTTCTCGTTACTCTAACGTTGAGGCTGTAGCTAATGCGCAAGAGACAACAAACTCAACTATGGAATGCAGCCAACGGCTCAATAAAAAATAAAATGGCACGGCCAACAATAATCTAGAAGGTAAAAATTAATTTGAATCAGCCAAAACAAGGAAACTCAAATCAGTCGTGGGTAACAACAAGCAAATCATCCAATAACAACTTGGTTAAGATCTCCCTAGTTTATAGGATCCTTTAAACCAAGTTTTCAAGAAATTACCTTACAAGCTCTGATACCACGTGATATGCACAAGGATCTAAGGTGACTCGGTGCAAGGCAATCACTCATCTAAGCCCCGGTTGATCAAGACCTCGGTTTAGAACCCAATGGAAGCCAATTCAGTTTTTGATGATATTTTGTTGAAGATAATGATGAACACGGCCAGATCTGGAAGAGATGATGAAGGGATGAAAATGGAGATGTGATGATGAACCAATGGATGGTGATGAGGATGACGTGAATGATGGAGATGATGATGACGAATAGGTTGGATAGGGCTCTCCTTGGCTGGATATAACTCACCAACAAGAAGAACAAGATTGGTAGATCTCGGAGATACAACACACTCAAAGAATCACTAATCACACTCGATCTCACACACGAGCAATGAACAAAGAAAGATAGCTTTTCTAGAGAGCAATAATTGTCTTGTTGAATCTAACTAAACGTGCCTTACAAATGACAAGGCTGTTGCCTTCTATAGGGAAAACAAAAGAAAATACTAAGGAAAACTACAAGAAAGTGGTTGGCGGCCCACATGGCCCATTTAAGCCTCACAAGGCTTAAATCCGAGTTTTGATGAAACAAACATCTAAACCAATGTCTAAAAATGTCATGAACCAACATGAAAAACACAAACATAATAATTCACGTGCTTGGACGCGCCATGAGAAGATTGAATGGCTCAAGAGAAGCTAGACTTGGAGCTCCAAGGCGTGAGAGTCCCTTCTTGAGCTCTTGATGGAGTTGCTTGGCTCGAGCCCTCGTGATTTGCTTGGAGGCTCTTCTTGGACACTTGAGCCATCATGGTTGTCTAGGCTTCTTTGGCTCATTTGGCTCTCTTGATGGGACTTGGTCACATCACATGTCATCAAGCCTAGGAATTGGATGTCGATACTTGATGGTAATGTTATTGATGGCCCGATAATCAACACACATCCTCCATGTCCCATCCTTCTTTGGGACCAAGGTAACTTGAACGGCGAATGGACTAAGGCTTTCCCTCATATAGCCTTTGTCATAGGGTGCTAAGGATGGACGGTGATCCGCTTGCCCCTTAAATGGAAGGAGTATTCATTTGCATCCCAATGGTGTATGACACCCCTATCATATTACCACGGCCTCCCAAGCAAGATGTGGCAAGAAGTCATGAGAAACACAACACATAGGACTTCATCCTTATTGCCTCCAATGGAAAATTTAACCTTGGCGTGTTCTTTGACTTTGAGAGGAGTAGAAGATTTAAGCCAACACAATGTATAGGGTTGAAGATGAGGTATAGTTAACAGATTAAAGCGGGTGACTACCTCTTGATCAATTATGTTGCAACACAAGCCACCATCTATAATCATACTAGAAACCTTACCTTGGATTAAACATCTTGTGTGGAAGATGGTATCACGTTGCAAGGGAAACGCTCCAACTGAGGCCCAAGTGAAGGAAAGGACACGACCTGGTTTTAATGGAGGGAAACGAGCTTCGCCAAGGGAGAAAAGGAGTGATGGAGGATGGATATGCGAGGGAGGAGTTGAGGAAGGTGGATATGGGTGTTTGGATGAGTGGATGGTGAAGAGGAGTTGCTGGATAGGTGAACTTCAAAGGAGGATGTGACGCACCCCCAAGGAACAACAAGTTTGATCTTCAACTTTGGGATATAACTCACCCAAAAGAGGAGATCAAGGGTAGCTCGATATAACTCACAAACTAGGAGATTTTCTTGGATAAAACTAAGCTCTTAGCTTCTGGTTATTGATTAAGTTGAGCGTTCCTATAAAAGAGGGAAAGAAGGCTATATATAGCCTTAGCAAAACAAGTTACAAGGGACCCTTGACATGCCAAGGATCACCAAGCATCACAACTGAAATCGACTTAATTAAAGTTGGAAAATATCATTAAAAGACTTGAGAAACTGATAAAAATAAGAAAAAAATTGAAGTCCACATTGAATGCCCAACTTCACGCCCATGTTGACAACAAGGGTTCGGCGCCAATGCATCTGAATGAGCCACAAGCAACATGACCAAACCATCTTGACTTTCCCTCAACACTCCATGGCTCATTAGACCCTTCATGAGCCTAGATTGGAGTTCCTTGGCTTTGGCGTGGGTGATAGTGCCAAAAGATGGATCATTGCCGGCATTAGGTGTAGAAACCGCTTGCCCCTTAAATGGAAGGAGTATTCATTTGCATCCCAATGGTGTATGACACCCCTATCATATTACCACGGCCTCCCAAGCAAGATGTGGCAAGAAGTCATGAGAAACACAACACATAGGACTTCATCCTCATAGCCTCCAATGGAAAATTTAACCTTGGCGTGTTCTTTGACTTTGAGAGGAGTAGAAGATTTAAGCCAACACAATGTATAGGGTTGAAGATGAGGTGTAGTTAACAGATTAAAGCGGGTGACTACCTCTTGATCAATTATGTTGCAACACAAGCCACCATCTATAATCATACTAGAAACCTTACCTTGGATTAAACATCTTGTGTGGAAGATGATATCACGTTGATTAGGGATGCTTGGGTCTTCATTGGAAACCAAGGTGCATTTGTGATAGGATCCACTTTCTCTTCATCCACGGTGCAAGGGAAACGCTCCAACTGAGGCCCAAGTGAAGGAAAGGACATGACCTGGTTTTAATGGAGGGAAACGAGCTTCGCCAAGGGAGAAAAGGAGTGATGGAGGATGGATCTGCGAGGGAGGAGTTGAGGAAGGTGGATATGGGTGTTTGGATGAGTGGATGGTGAAGAGGAGTTGCTGGATAGGTGAACTTCAAAGGAGGATGTGACGCACCCCCAAGGAACAACAAGTTTGATCTTCAACTTTGGGATATAACTCACCCAAAAGAGGAGATCAAGGGTAGCTCGATATAACTCACAAACTAGGAGATTTTCTTGGATAAAACTAAGCTCTTAGCTTCTGGTTATTGATTAAGTTGAGCGTTCCTATAAAAGAGGGAAAGAAGGCTATATATAGCCTTGGCAAAACAAGTTACAAGGGACCCTTGACATGCCAAGGATCACCAAGCATCACAACTGAAATCGACTTAATTAAAGTTGGAAAATATCATTAAAAGACTTGAGAAACTGATAAAAATAAGAAAAAAATTGAAGTCCACATTGAATGCCCAACTTCACGCCCATGTTGACAACAAGGGTTCGGCGCCAATGCATCTGAATGAGCCACAAGCAACATGACCAAACCATCTTGACTTTCCCTCATCACTCCATGGCTCATTAGACCCTTCATGAGCCTAGATTGGAGTTCCTTGGCTTTGGCGTGGGTGATAGTGCCAAGAGATGGATCATTGCCGGCATTAGGTGTAGAAACCCTAGTGGTCGCGAGAGCAAGGCGAGGAGAGCGGCGACGATCGGGCATTTGGTCAGTTCCCTCGGCACTCTCAGGTTGTCTGGCTTTCTTTGGGCTAGTGGAGCCTTGTGACTTGTTGGTGTGCGGGACAAATTGATCGGGGCCCAAAGAAGTGGGTATAGGCAAGCTAGGGCCGCGATGGGCGTCGGCGAGGGAGAGTCATAAGGTAGCACCTCTTGGTCATCAAAGTCTTGATGAGGCGTAGTCACATAATCCTCCCCCTGAAAGAGATTCGACCTCGAATCTAGCCCTAGTTCCTCCTCCTCATCATCCACCATATAAGGAGCCAAGTCAGGCACATTGAACACATCATGGACGCCATAAGAAGCGGGCAACTCCAGCTTGTAATCATTGTTGTTGATGCACTCCAACACATAAAAAGGTCCATCGCCACGAGGCTTGAGCTTGGAATTACGGAGGTTTGGGAAACGTTCCTTCCTTAAGTTGCTTCCTTGTCTCATCATGCAATTGCTTGATCTTGGCAGCTTGATCGGATCATTCCTTACTCTCATGCTCAGTTATGGCGTAGGGAATGAGATTAAGTGGAGTGGCAGGGTTCCTTCCATATACAACTTCAAATGGTGTCTTCCTTGTGGCAGAATGGATGGATCAATAAACTCAATGAAAGCTAAGCAATCCTCCCACCTGCGCAAGTTAATATTAAGAAATGATCTAAGTAAAGCACCAAGAGTCTGATTCACTACCTCAAATTGGCCGTCAGTTTGAGGATGGCATGTAGTAGACAAGAAGAGCTTGGAACCTGGCTTACCCCACAAGGTCTTCCAAAAATAGCTTAAGAACTTAACATCACGGTCAGAGACAATAGTTTTTGGGACACCATGCAAACGTACCACATGTTCAAAGAATAAACTTGCAACATTAGAGGCATCATCAGTTTCATGACATGCAATGAAGTGTGCCATCTTGCTAAACAGATCCACCACCACAAGTATAGAATCTCAACCCCTCTTGGTCCTAGGGAGTCCTAACACAAAATCCATGGAGATATCCTCCCAAGGTCTACTAGGAATGGGTAGAGGAGTATAAAGCCCGTGAGGATTCAGTTTAGATTTAGCTTGTCTACAAGTGACACATGAAGCACACAATTTTTCTCTATATTTTTTTTACATGCGTGGCCAGTAGAAATGTTCCATTAAAGCATGTAAAGTCTTAGACACACCAAAATGCCCCATGAGACCTCCACCATGCGCATCTTGCAATAGGAGTTTCTTAATAGAACTACTAGGAACACACAACCTATGCCCCTTGAAGAGATACCCCTCATGCATATAAAATTGATCCTTACTCCCCAAAGATTTACATGCTTCAAAAACATCTTGAAAATCAGTATCACAAGCACACAAATCTTTCATAAAAGCAAAACCAAGTATTCTAGCATCAAGAGTTGAAATAAGGGTATACCTCCTTGACAAGGCGTCAGCCACCGCATTTTCTTTGCCCTTCTTGTGTTTGATCACATAGGAAAATGCCTCAATCGACTCAACCCACTTAGCATGCCATTTTTTTAGCTTATTCTGCCCCTTGAGGAATTTTAGGGCTTCATGATCCGAGTGTATCACAAACTCCCTTGGATGAAGATAATGTTGCCAAGTCTTGACCACTCTCACCAGGGCAAGCATCTCCTTATCATACGTGGGGTAATTCAGATCGACCCCACTCAATTTCTCACTAATTTATTCAATGGGACGCCCTTCTTGCATGAGCACTCCACCAAGCCTAATGCCGGATGCGTCACACTCAATCTCAAAAGTTTTGGAGAAGTCCGGCAAGACGAGAAGCGATGCATGAGTAAGCTTATGCTCGGTGAGAGGCATAGCAATGGTGCTAAAATCCTTGACAAAGCGTCGGTAGAATATAGCAAGCCATAGGAAGCTTCGAACTTGAGTCATGGTGGTATGTGTTGTCCGCTCTCTTATTGCCTTCACCTTTTCTTCATCAACCTTGAGTCCTTCCTTGCACACCACAAATCCAAGAAAAACCACATGATCCGAACAAAAATGGCATTTCTTGAAATTAGCATACATGTTTTCTTGCCTTAGGACTCCAAGGACTAACCTAAGATGCTTAGCATGATCATGCAAGTTGTGACTATAAATGAGAATGTCATCAAAATATACAACCACAATCTTACCTAGGAAAGCTCTCAAGACGTGATTCATAAGCCTCGTGAAGGTGCTAGGTGCATTAGTTAAACCAAAAGGCCTGACTAACCATTCATATAGGCCATACTTGGTCTTGAAGGCAGTTTTCCATTCATCTCCCTCATTCATGCGGATCTGGTGGTATCCGCTCTTCAAGTCAATTTTGGAGAAGATACTAGACCCGTGGAGCTCATCTAGCATGTAGTCAAGCCTTGGGATTGGATGCCGGTACTTGATTGTGATGTTGTTGATGGCACGACAGTCCACACATATTCTCCATGTGCCATCCTTTTTTGGCACCAAGATGACGGGCACAGAGCAAAGACTCAAGCTCTCTCTCACATACCCCTTGTCCAACAATACTTGAACTTGCTTTCGGAGCTCTTGGGTCTCGGCTGGATTGGTCCTATATGCAGCTTTGTTTGGAAGAGCAGCATCGGGAACAAAGTCTATTTGATGTTCAATCCCACAAATTGGAGGCAGTCTAGCCGACACCTCCTCTTGGAACAAGTCATGGAACTCCTACAAAAGAGAAGAAACAATAGGAGGCAAGTCAACTAGTTCTTGGGAAGAGATTAAAAAATCCTTATATATAACAATAAAGCAAACTTCACTTCCCTTGAGCGTGTTGGGGTCTTTCTTGGCCTTCGCTAGAAGCAAGTGATTAGATGCAGCTCCATTGCCACATATTGCCAAATTCTTGCCTAGAGCCTTTTCTTCCATTCCTCTAAGTGCTCTCCGCTGCTCATTGGCAATGTGATCGGCCATAATCTCATGTGGGGCTAAAGGAAGTAAGGTGATCCTTTTCCCCCGTCAAATGGAAAGAGTATTCATTGGAGATCCCTTGGTGTATCAGCCCTCTATCAAGCTGCCAAGGTCTTCCTAGGAGCAAATGGCATGCAGTCATGGGCAATACATCACATATAACCTCGTCTTGGTACCCTCTTATGGAAAAACTGACTTTGGCTTGCTCATTCACCTTAAGAGGATTGCTGGCATTCAACCAACAAAGAGTATAAGGCTGAACATGAGTAGTAGGGAGGGCAAACCTTTTTACTCCCTCTTGTTCGACTATGTTGCAACATGAGCCACCATCAATGTGGCTGCTTGTATGGAAGGTTCTTATACACATGGTTGGTATAGTGGAGCACTTCCTCAATAGGTTCCCTCTCATAAAAAATGTTGCATGCCCACAACGACCTTAAGCTCCGGATTCAAGTTGTTAACAAACTTGGATATAACATAGCCATCGGGGAAGCGCATGCCAGACCTAAATATGAGGGTCTTAAGCTCTTTGTAGAACTCATCTAGGGTCCTATTGCCTTGCCTCAATTGCTCCAGCCTAGCATGCCCTCTCTTGGTATAGTCCTCAGGCACAAATCATGCTCTAAGTGCAGTCTTCATCTCATCCGAAGTGGCAATCTATGGGTACCCTATAAAGGTTCTCTCTTCCTTCTCTTGAACCCACCAATGGAATGCAAAGTAAGCTTCTACATTTGAGGTGCCTTCAAAGGTTTGAACCTCTAGCTTGACATTAGGGGGACGGTCTCTCCCTTGGTACTGATCTTGGTCATCCTCAAAGTAGCCTCTATGAGCTGGATAAGGTGCCATGAGAGCTTGGCCAAACCTCTCACGTACTTCATCTCTTCTTGGTGCATTCCTCCTAGGCAAAAGATGTTGAGGAAGATTGACCCTCAAGGGAGGCTGCTCAAAAGCCCTCGGTGGTACCTCTTGTGCTCCCACACCTGCATGGTTAGTGCGCAAAGGAGGGAAACTAGGAGCACTAGGGAGAGTAGAGGAAACCAAAGGATCATGGTCCATACCTTGCTCATAGCGTGTAGTAGATACATAGGGGGATTGAGATGGATGGGCTCCTCATGAAAGGTCATCCGAGAGAATTCATGATGTATTGCTCCAGAATATTTCCCTTCATGTCGTGGAGAATGAGATGCTGTGCGTTCTTCCCGAGCAACACTTGGTCTAAGCCAGCTAAAAGAGTTTTCCAACTTGGTCTCCATGCTTCTTATGAGGGCGGCGTTTTCAGCTCAAACCTCTTGTATTTGTTGACGCACATGTTCCTCTTGTTCCGCCTTGTTGGACTGAATGGCGTGAATGAGTGTCTCCAAGGTGCGAATAGGGGGGTACGAATTGACATTGGACAAGTGATCCTCACTCAAACCTTGTTCTTGGCGAGTGATGGCAACATCAGGAGCTTGGGCCACAACACTAAAAAAGTGGGCAAACCCACTTCACTTCGGCAACAAGGTCCACTAAGCCTACCTCTCCACCTTCCTCTATTTCCACATCTACAAGAGTCTACCACAACGGCTCATTTTGCGGCCTACACTCTTTCTTCCCTTTTTAGTTGTCAATGGTTTTTAAGGATGGGTCCTTAAATTGCCTAAACGCTGAAATTTGGAGTGCCTTCCCTCAAACACAAGTTGCCTACTACCTTGTGCCTTCCTTTAAACCTACGTACCTTGCATTTATTTTTGTTTGTCTTAGACTTAGTGTGTTATTCTTCTTTTAGTGTGTGCTTGTTTCAATTGCTTTGAACTTTTGACTCGCATTGCTTTGATGGTTGATATAGGAGATCCACCTATGAAGGAACCCCTTAAGGTCGACGCTTGGACCAACCGAAGTTCAACACCGACCCTCTCGCCCGAGTCCTTCGAGGCTCAGATGCCAGAGGAAGCCCGCACCAATGCGGTCTGGGCGATCGAGATGAACCGTCGCAACGAGGCCGCAACCGAGGAGGTGTGCGCCACTAAGGCCCAAGTGGCCGAGGTGGTCCATCACAAGGAGATCACCGACGCCCGATTGGCCGAGCTCGAGCGCCTCCTTGCAAATGTCCATACCGCCCCCGCGGTGCCCACGCCGCCCATGACCCAACCCCAGCCGGCTCCCATTCTCACCAACACCTCTTCTCTTGGCCCAGCCGACCTCCACCACTCTGAAGCCTTGGCGATTGACCGAGGAAAGGGCCCCATGTACCCTCCGTCTCACTCCGCCGTCGCATAGCTCAACGCGGCCTTGCCGCCCCTCACACTATGACAACCAACCCGCGCGTGTGGAGCCCCAAGAGTCCTACAACGCTCGGCCGCTGCCGGGCCGGTGCCCACAAGGCCAAGATCGTGATGCCATCTCCATGGATGGAAGGCGCTATCCATGGGCCGACCCTAGGACATCGTCAATGACGAGATCAATGACCAATATGGCTATGGCTTCACCGACTTCAATGTGGAATATGAGAATTTTGGAGTCAATGAAGGGGAAGACCCCTATGGAGAGCCTCACCAAGATTTCTTTGAAGTTGATGCCTTGGCGGATGTGTACCAATGGGAGCATGGCTGTGCCCGGGGCCACCCCCGATGCCCGCTCGACCGTCGTGATCCTCATTGGATGCTGCCTCCCCGCACCGGTCTCCGAGCCAATGGCCGGGATCACCGCCTCCAACAAGACCAGCGCCATGATCACCTTGGTCCACAACAAAATTTTGGCCAACACCAAGAGATTAAGGTCCGAATTGAGCCCTTTGATGGCGAGTATATTGCCGCCAAGTTCCTTGATTGGAAGCAAGCAACCTAGTATGCCTTGGATCATTGCCATTATGATGAACGTGAGAAGGTTGAGGTTGCCACACTTTATTTAACTGGCAATGCATGGTCATTGTGGTTCGGCTTCAAGGCCGATGGAGCTAGGCACAACTTGGAGTCGGTTGTGGCTTGGAATCAACTCATTCATTTCATGACCATGTGATATGTTCCGGGAGATTACCTTGAGCAAATGCGCCTACAAATTGCTCTAGCCCGCCAAGGTAACCACACCCCTCTTGAGTTCTTTGCCGAGCTTGAGGAGCTGGTCCACAAGGCCGGTGTGGCCACCACGGCCGCATCCCTTCGCACCATGTTTCTATGTGGCCTTGATGTTGAGATCCATGAGCCTTTGACCCTCCTTCCAATCTCGGATCGCAACACCCTCACTCACACGGCCATGGAAATTTACGATCAATAACAAAGGAAGAAGAAGGCCGCGCTCGCTCACAACCGACAAGGTATGCTCCTAATCCTAGTCTATCCTTTTCTTCTAATCTATTTGTCGGTGATACAAAGTGTTGAAAAGGAGTTGAGTACCAAGCATCCTCCACAAAGTCTTCCAAAAATAGCTCACGAACTTAGTATCCCAATATGAAACAATGGACTTTGGGACTCCATGAATATGAATGATCTCCTTTAAATAAAGCTTGGCAATGTGAGATGCATCGTTGGACTTGTGACAAGGAACAAATTGTGCCATCTTTGAGAACCGATGAACAACAACCATGATAGCATCTTTACCCTGCTGCGTTCTTGGAAGGGCTACAATGAAATCCATGCTAACATCCTCCCATGGACGACTTGGGACCGGAAGAGGAGTGTACATGCCATGATGAAACTGAGATTTGGCACGATGACAAGTAGTACACGTCGAGATAATGGCCTGAACATCTCCACTCATACGTGGCCAATAAAAGTGCTTGAATAAGATCTCCAACGTGTTTCAATCAAGGATAAGCAAGATGAAAAAGGGTAAGCACGATGAAAAAGGGTTTCCCACTCTGAATTTTTCTCTCAACCCGTGTTTTACTCAAGAATAGCTCTTTCTCACTTGTATTTCCCTTCCTGGGCTGGATTTTGTGGATTGGTGGAGGTAATGGGGTAACTGTGATTTTCTTGTGATTGGTAATAAGGGAATAGGTGTTATGGTGATCATCATGTAAAACTCCTCTATCAAACTGCCATGGTCTCCCTAATAACAAATGACAAGCCATTGTAATAACATCACATAAAATCTCATCATCATATATCTTGCCAATTGAAAAAGAGATAAGGGCCTGTTTTGTTAACGAAACTTCATTCTCTTTGTTCATCCATTGGGACTTGTAAGCATGAGGATGCTCCATCGTGGGAAGTTCAAGCTTGCCAACCATCAAAGTTGAGGCCACATTAGTGCAACTCCCGTTGTCTATAATTATGTCACATACTTTGTCATTGATAGTGCAACGAGTGTGAAAGATCTGCTCGCATTGTTCCTCATTCTCCAAGGGTGATTCAATAACATGAAGAACCCTTTTCATCATCAAGGATTCACCATGATCAGCAGCTACCAAGGTCTCTTCCTCATCATCTCCTTGCTCTTCACAAACATTCTCAATCTCATGGTTGATCTCATCAACCTCTCTTACGGTCATAACATTTGAATCACTTCTTGTCATCAAACTTCTTAGGAACTTCTTTAGCAACTTCCTTTCCCTTGCTCTTCTCCTTCTCATATCTTTATGGCTACTCATATTTTGAAGAAGAACTTGCTCTAAATGGTTTTGAAAAAGTTTTAGAGAAGAATATCTTACCCGAAATCTGCTTCTCCACCTTAAGAACAATTTTGACAACATCATCAAATGTCCAATGGGGTTGTAAATCTACATTTTCAGCAATGGTGGAGGTCATGCCACCAATGTATCTAGCAATGGTTTACTTAACTTCTTCATTCACTCCCGTGGGTAACTTGAGTTGTTCAAACTTTTGTGTGTAGTCCGCGATGCTAAGGTTGGCTTGGTTCAAATGGGTCATTTGAAGGTACAACTATTGCTTGTAAGTGGATGGAAGAAAACACTTGTCCATGAGCGTTTGCAACTTATCCCATTAGTGAATACTTCTCTTGCCTTCTTGCATTCTTTGGTGCTTCAAGTGCTCATACCAAAGAGATGGATACTTCTTGAGCTTAAGGACAGCCACCTTAAGGCTCTTCTCATCAGAATATCCCTTAGCCTCAAAGACTCTCTTGATGGTGGATTGCACCCATTCAAGATAATCTTCCGGGTTCAAGCTTGCATCAAACTCAGGGGGTTCAACCTTCACATCTCGAAAATCATCATGTGCATGGTTTCTTCTCTAATGCCTCGGGCTACTAAGGTCTGAATCACTACTCTCATCACTTCCTCTAGAAGTTTGGCTTGCCTCCTCACCATCTCTGTGTGTCGGGGGCCTTCCTTTACCATTCCCATCCCATAAAAGGGTGAGAATCTCTCCTATTTGCTGTATAAGTTCGTTGATTTGATGATCTCTCCGCTCGTTGTGAGCTTGTTCAAGACTCAAATTTCTGGGAGTCGTATCACCCATGGTTGTTTTTGTGTTAAAACGGTTCTTTTGTGGACTGGATGTTTGGGTTAGGGGTTCTTTGTGCACTGAAAGTTTGTGATGTATTTAGGATGAAGTAATGAAGAAAATCAAAGAAAACGAGCTAAAATGAACCTGATGCTCTGATACCGATTTGATGCGAGATGTTCAACACTTCAACTCATACAAGGATAGATCAAAGAACAAGAACCAAGGATAGATGAAGCTCACAACCAAGAACATAAAGTATGCGCCACCAACTCAAGGATAAAGGGCTCACTTGACTCACCACAAGCCTAAACTTGATAAAGAGAACAAGATTTAGGTAGAAAACTCAGTTTTCTGAATATGACCTCAAAGCGGTGCTTAATATTATTCAAATCTGCTGAAAATACAAAGATTAGGCCTCCATATATAGAGGAACCTCAATATCAACGGGATTACACTTGATTGCCTAGAAAATGCAAGATAACTCAAAATTTTGCTTAGCCAACAACAAAAGCATTTAATGCATTAACCTTCCAAGGCAACTAGAAAAGATAAATAAAGCAAAAGTAGGAAATATGATGACTTACAAGGTACCCTGACGACCAAGGATGTTGATGAACTTATTCGAGTCCCTTTAAATGGTCCTATAACCAGATCAAGGGCTAAGAAGATCAAGGAAGGGTCGTGTTCTTTGCTTGAGAGCTTTGCAGCCACCATGGAGGTTCCTTCCGAGCCAAGGTGGGTGACCTTTCTCACGCACCACCAAGAGAGCCACGAGCCATAGCTTGAGTTACTTATTTACTATATTTAGTAGTTTGTGAGACTATCTTTAGTAGTTTCTTGTTTTTTATTTCATAATTAGTTTATTGACGTTTTTAGAATAGTTTTAGAAGAGAGAATCCTCCTTAGGGTTGGCCCTAGTTGGTCCTTCTCTCTTCCTTGCACAACACTCTTGTTTTCCTACTAAAACGTTTCTTTGATTGAATAGAAAGCAGATTGAATTTTGAGAGCAACTTTGCTAAGTTGTTTTCAAGATTATTCATTCCAAAACTTCCTCTTTTCCAGCAATCAATCATTCCAAAACAATCAAAACTTTTGAATCCATCAAACACACAATTCGGAGATCATTCAACCGAAACCCTAATTCGTAGCAGCGCCTGTGACACGATTTTGGAATTGCCATAACGTTTGATTCTCTGGTCCAAATGCGCTGAAATTTGGAGGAGTTATAGTTGACTTCTTGATATTTAATTCGGTAATGGAATCTCTCAATTCGGAGTTCGGATCAGAAAGTCATTCTTTTCCAAAGACGGGACCAAAAATAGATATCTCTTGCGCGCCAAGGCGAGTTCTTTGCCTTCAAGAACGTGGCAACCAAGGGGTTTCACATCAAGTTGTATCAGATTCCTAGGCTAAGGCAAGTATTCCTTGTTTTTTTCTCTTTTAATTCTTCAATTTTTTCAGCTTTTAACATCTTTCTTGACCGATCTACAATCCTACCACCCAAGATCTTGATTTTCTTGATCTTTCCTTGTGTTTCTTGCACCTATCCCACCACCACCGCACCACCAACACTCGACCACCACTAGACCACCTTGTTACCACTACCATCAGACCCTTCTGCAATCCCAACGATGCACCCTAGCCCCAATCGCAACCCTTTGACACTCCAAGAACACATTTTGTCATCAAAACCCTAGTTGGCTATAGGTTGTCTTGCACCCAAAACCTTCACCTTTAGGAGTTAGTTAATTTTGTTTGCTTTGTTTTTCTTGTTTAACATTCAAGTTGTTGTTTTGCATGATCTTTCTTGCTTTAACTTCAATTCTTGCATGCTAAGTTTTGTGTTTCTTGCTCTTGATCTTTCTTGCATAATTGGTGTGAATCAACATACCAAAGGAGCCTCTCTTCACGGTTTGTGCTTGATCGTGGCTAGCAAGGCAAGGCTTCTTCCCTCCGGGCACCAACTAGATCTTGATGTCATTTTGAAGGCTCGAACTAGAGGGAAGTAAAGGGAGATGATCTTGAGAAGAACCGAGGAGAGCAAGGCCAATGGAACCTCAAAGGAGGTTCCTTGGCTGATTTTTGTGAATGCAAGAACAAAAGAGTTTTCTTTGAGTATGAGCTTTGTTTAATTGAGTGAAAGAGATGAGAAAAGAGTGATATTGAGATAGATTGGAGGGTTTGAGGAGGTATTCCTCAACCCAAATTGGATTTCCAATAACAATCTTCAACTAGGTTACAAGTGGCAACATAAGGAGCTTAAATACCAAGGCAATTTGGCCAACAAAGCCTTGCCAACTATTGGGCCTTGGGTTAATCCATATGCATATGGCCTTACACACCCAGTAAGGCAAGTCTAGAAACATAAGGCAAATACTAAAAATAGCAAGAATAAGAGCTAAAGCTCGGATAGGCATGGCATCGGGTGTGTCAAGGGAGGTGTCAACGTCCACGGTGCCATGGCATGTCATGGCATCGATGTCCTTGATGTCATGGCGTCGAGGTTAGTGGCCTGGCATTGGTGAGTTCCCGACCAAGGTGTCTTTGATGGCCATACATGTAAGCATGCGCGGGGCTTCCTCGTCGATGGAGATCAAGGGAGGTTTGCATCCATCACTCTCCCCTTCTTGAGGTAGAATTATCCCCAATTCTTCTTCATACTCTGGAGGCACATAAGGGGAAAGGTCTGCCATATTGAAAGTGGGGTGGGTGTCGTAGTCATTGGAAAGCTCCACCTCATAAGCATTGTCTCCGAAGAACTTGAGCACTTTGAAGGGACCATCGTCGCGTGGGTTGAACTTGGAGTGGCGTCGGGCGAAGAACCTCTCAAAAGGAGTAAGCTTGGTCACCGAATGCAGTGTCCTATTACAAGCAAACTCAACAAACGAAAGTAAGTCCTCCCAACGGTGCGGGTTGGCCCTGAGGACGGTTCTAAGCAAGGCACCAAGGGTGCAGTTGGTCACTTCCGTTTGGCCATCGGTTTGGTGGTGGAAACTAGTGGAAAAGAGACGGTTTGTCCCAAGTTTGCCCCACAAAGTCCTCCAAAAATGACCCACAAAGTTAGGATCCCTATTTGACACTATAGAGGTGAGTTGCATCCATGGAGATAACATCACACAGAATTGAATCATAGTAATGACCAATAGAGAATGTCATGTGGCATTGCCTAGATACCACATCACCCTTACCGTCGTAGAGCCATTGGAGGCTATAGGGTTGAGGGTGATGCGTGGTGGAAAGGTTGAAATGCTTGACCATGCGCTCGTTGACAATGTTGGCACAAGACCCACCATCAATGATCACACTAAGTGAGACGGGCACCAAGTGCGAAAAAGATTCTCCCATATATTGGTCCCTTGTGTCACCTTCGCGGACTGAGAGCATACGGCGAGTCACCAAGCTAAGCAGGGTGTCGGCTCTATGCTCAAGAGGGCCACAATCATTGTCATCATAGGCAACCACCTCGGCGGCCTCAAATTCTTCCTCTGGGGCCTCTTCCTCATGTTTAAATGATTCATAGCCGCTTTGAGATGTGAACAAGACCCTCTTGTTGTTGGGGCACTCTCATTGATAGTGGTCATGGCCACCATATTTGAAGCAAGCTCGGTCGCTAGACTGCTCGGAGGTGGGGGCCGGGGTGCGTGCGCCGGGAGCCGGGCCACGAGGCAGGGCATTCAAGCGAGCGGCACCGGTGGAACCAGCTGGCGCGGCCGTGGTTGAGGCTGGGCCAGAGCGCGGATGCGGGGCAACACGAGGAGAAGGATTAGAAGAAAAGAATGGACTAGGATTAGGAGCATACCTTGTCGGTTGTGAGCAAGCCCAAGTGGCCTTCTTCCTCCGTTGTTGTTGATTATAAATCTCCATGGTCGTGTGAGTGAGGGTGTTAAGATCCCGGATTAGAAGGAGGGTCAAATGAGGGTGTGGTGGACACACCGACTTTGTGGACTAGCTCCTCTAGATTGGCAAAGAACTCAAGAGGTGTGCGGTTATCTTGGCGGGCTAGAGCAATTTGGAGGCGCATTTGCTCAAGATAATCTTCTGGCACATACTGCATGGTCATGACATGGATGAGTTGATTCCAAGCCACAACCGGCTCCAATTTGCGCCTAGCTCGGTCGGTCGTGAAGCGGAACCACCATGATCGGGCATTACCGGTGAAATGAAGTGTGGCAATCTCAACCTTCTCATATTCATCATAATGGCAATGATTCAAGGCCTACTCGGTGGCATGCTTCCAATCAAAGAGATTGGCGGAATCATACTCGCCTGTAAAGGGTTCAATTCAGACCTTGATCTCCCGACATTGGCCAAATTTTGTTGGGGCCCAAGGTGAACATGGCGCCGGTCTTGTTAGAGGCGGTGATCATGGCCATTGGCTTGGAGATCGGCGCGGGGAGGTGGCATTCAATGAGGATCATGGCGGTCGAGCAGGCACCGGTGGTGGCCCCGGACGCGGCCATGCTCCCGTGGATACAAATCCGCCAAGGCATCATCTTCAAAGGGTTCTTGGTAATGCTCTTCATAGGGGTCTTCTCCTTCATGGACTCCAAAAGTCTCATCTTCCACATTAAAGTCGGTGGAGCCATAGCCATATCAATCATTGAACTCATCATCGGTGGCGGGCCTAGGGTCGGCGCGTGGGTAGTGCCCCCTATCCATGGAGGCAGCGTCACGAGCATGGCCGTATGGACGTCGACCCGGTAGAGGCCGAGCGTGGTAGGGTTGTTGGAGCTCCTCACGCGCGGGTGGATTGTCATAGTGAGAGGGGCGGCGCGGAGGTGGCATGGCCGCGTTGAGCTCCGCATCGGCTGAGGGAGGTGGAGGGTACATGGGGCCCTTGCCTTGGTCGCGCGCCAAGGGCTCATGGTGGTGGAGGCCGGTCGGGCCAAGAGAGGAGGCACCGGTGAGAATAGGAGTCGGTTGGGGCTGGATCATGGACGGCGTGGGCGTCGCGGGTGCAGTGTGGATATTGGCAAAGAAGCGCTCGAGTTTGGCCAACCGGGCATCGGTGGCCTCCTTGTAACGGAACACCTCGGCCACTTGTGATTCTTCATCTCTGTTGACAACTTTCCATTCGACAAACACGCTTGCATGACAATCCTTTACGCAATCAGCTAATATATATCAACTTCCTACAATGCTTTGCAGAAATTAAAGAACAAAAATATATATATCAAACAAAAAGTAGAATGACTTATTAGGTGTTATTAATAAATTCAAACTACAAGCAATAGGTAAATAGAACTTCATACCTAGATAAGACTTAGGAAATAATCAAACCACTCCCGTCGAATTTCATCAACATCTTCATTTGTGTAGGAAGATCGGTCATCATACCACTATAAATATATACAACATGATATTTAGTTAGAGTAAACCTTATTTATCAAAGACAAACAATTACAGATTAAAAAAGCCTTACATTGATGGGAATTACAGGACAATTTTTTTGGTAAAGTATAAGATCTTTCATAAACTTCAAAACATAGTATCCACAATCAATCGCATTCTTCTGACGAGGACACTGTAAGTCATACACAAATAATTGTATAAGATTGGAAAATGTATCGAAAGAATGATGTATTCATACATGTAACACTTTAATTAGGAAATTCTAACTCAACTACAAACAAGTTTAGAAAATCAGTAAATTTACCTTAACTTTATGCCACAAAGTTTCTTTTCGTGGTGTTTTCCTACCCAACTTGGCATATTTCAATTTATAGCTCCTGTTTACAACAAACGCAATTACTTCTATAAGGAATAATGCAAGAATCATACTCGACATATCAAACAAATACTTACAATGTAACCAATGACTCCGCATCCTTCTCAATTTTTCCAAGTTGTGAATCAACCCAATAAGCATGACCCAGTTGAGGATTCATCAATATCAACACCCAATGATACCTAAAAATATATGATCATTTAATTTAACTGACAAAAGTTATAAAAAAAATATAAGGGCTGGTTACCTAAAATGGTAGGGTGCCACAAGGTCTTTCCAATACGGAAGATCAAAAAGTAAAGACTTCCTCTTCCATCCATCAACAACTCCTTTCTGGCTTTTTTTTTTCAAGGGTGACATTTAAGTCACTCACTTTACTCAATACCTCATCTCCACTTAAGGGTACTGGAGCCCTCTCGTTACAACGACGACCATTGAAAGGCTTACAAAGTCGCCTGTACCTATGATATTCGTCTAAAAAAATACGATATTCCAGATAGACAACCTTCTTGCTACATGGCAAATGAAAAGCATCAAGATCAACTCCACACGTAGGGCAGGCAGTGTATCCCTTCGTAGTATATCCAGCAAGATTACCAAGAGCTGGGAAATCACTTATCGTGCAAAATAACATGGCTCGAAGGCGGAAGTTCTCCTGACGGTGTGCATCATAAACTTCAATGCCCATTGTCCACATGTCTTTCAAATCATCAATAAGAGGTGCCAAATACACATCAATATCATTTCCCGGTTGCTTCGGCCCAGAAATCAGCAAAGACAACATCATATACTTGCGCTTCATGCATAACCATGGAGGCATATTATACATCACTAAGACCACCGGCCATGTGCTATGACTTGTACTCATATTCCCAAAAGGGTTCATGCCATCAGTGGAGAGTGCAAGACGAAGGTTTCTTTCCTCAGCAGCAAATTGAGGATGTAATCTATCAATTGTTTGCCATTGTAAAGCATCAGCTGGATGTCAAATTTTACCATCTTTGATCCTCCCATCTGCATGCCAAGTCAGTTTTTTTGCATCATCAGGATTACCGAAGAGACGCCGAAATCTAGGCCTTATCGGAAAATACCAGAGCACCTTAACATGAGATCCATTCTCCTTGTATCTCGGTTCACCACAATCAGGATTTGGACAGCTTTGCAATGATTCATATTCCTTTCTGTACAAGCAGCAATCATTTGGACAAGCATGTATCTTCTCATATTCCATCCCCACTGAGCAGAAAAGTTTTTTGGCCTCGTATGTACTACTAGGAAGACAATTGTCCACTGGAAGAATTTATGTAAGTAGCTTAAGTAATGCTGAAAAACTCTTATCAGACCACCCATTACCGACTTTCAAATTATACAACTTCAGCACAGTTGTAATTTTCGAGAACTTGGAGCAAGCAACATATAAGGGCTTTTTTGCATCATTCACAAAATTCTCAAACATATCAGGACGGTCAATAAGAATCTGCTCAACATCACATATCATATCATCTATTCGATCATTTTCACAAATGTCAAAGTTCTGAAATTCCTGAGGGTTAGAACTAGCGGACTGAATTGGTGTTTTCTCCCCATGCCACATCCATACTTTATAGTCAATGTTAATGCCATCACAAATAAGATGCTCTCTAATAACACTAACCTTGTATCTCCTTGAAAAATCACAATCGTTACACGGACAAATAATTTTAGCAGGATCAGCCCCATGATCAAGAGCAAATTTAATAAACAACTCAACCCCTTCAACATATTGAACTGAATTACGACTTGCTCTCATCCATTACTTATCCACCATTCTCTATAAGTTGAAAAAGATTAACAAAGTTTTAAGTTTTAAGTTATCTCCAAATACTAATCAGAACAAAGCAATTCTACTCTAGTGACTATTTCACTCCAACAAACGCATCAGCAAACGCATCAACAAAATCAGTAAAATCTGTGTGGCCATTGCTTTGCACAAAATCCCTAAATTGCCAAATCGACATCAGCACAAGTAAAAAATCACAAGATTACATAGAGAGAAATACATCGGCACGAGTGTGGAGCATACGGCGAACAAAACCCCAAATTGCTAGAAGAATAGTTTCGTATGAACCCTAAACAAGAAAAAATGAAATTAGTGATGATGAACAAACAAACTAAGCAAAATTGAGAGTTATACAACAATATCAAACTTCACAAAATTTAACAAAAATTTAGGCCTGAAATCCCCAAAATTTAACAACCCAGAAATTTACGGATTAAAATACCCAAAATTTCCCTGTTCACTATCATCTTCACGAATTTCACGAACTCACACACTAAAATTTCCCAGAATTTCACGAACTCACACACTAAAATACCCAAAATTTTACGGATTCTGCAAGGCCATTTCGCCTCTCCCTGTTCACTATCATCTTCACGAACTCACTTAATTTAACAACCCACTCGAAAATCTCACGCAGGAAAACAGGGAGAGGAAAAGAAAAGCTTACGGATTCTGCAAGTTGGTGGCGGCGTCGAAACAGAGAGCGGCGAAGTGGTGGCGGCGTCAATGTTGGTGGCGGCGTCGCATATCACAGGCGGGGACAACAATGGCAGCCACCCCCGATCGATTTTAGGGTTTGGCCTAAAGTGCGCGCACTGGGAAGGAGGCTCTGTGAAGGAGACTCTGTGAAGTCGACGAAAGGAAGGAGACAGAAGGAGGAGATGTGTAGTCCGGGAAGGAGGCTCGATCTGTGAAGTCGGAAATGGCCAAGGAAGGAGACGGGATGTGTAATCTGAAAGAAATGAAGAAGGAAGGAGACGCGCGCGATAGCTAGGGCTGTGTTAAGTCGGGGACCGGGCTGAACATGCTTTTACCACAAAATAGCCCGGATAAAATAGCCCGGATGTATTTTAACCGGCTTATTTTAATGTGGGTTAATATAGAACACGACAAAATAGCCCGGATATTCCCAAATAAAACACGCCCGTGCTATTAAATTTTGACTCCTTTAAATAAAATTTGTTTTTAGCCCGGGCTTCCCTACAACAGTCCGGGCTAATATGTTATATTTCTTAAATAGCTCAACTTCTTCTGATGTATCAGGACTTTATATCACGGATATTTAGGATCCGGGCTAAATAATCACGGGCTAAAAAGCGTTTTTTGTAGTAGTGTTTAGAGCAAAATAAACAAGAAGCACACGCCACAAATGAATTTGAGATACTTGTACAACAACCAAATCAAGCAACGCCAAGGAAGCTACTAAACTCACTTGCACTTTACCAAGGTCACATTGACGTACAACACATAGAAACTTTTAATTACTTGGTCTATGCTCACGTCTTCTTCTATGTTGATTCACTTTTTCTTTGGCCTCCCTTTTGTTACTTGGGCTGGGTATTTCTAAATCAACCACTTTTACTTCAATTTTTTTAACATTAGAGTACTAAATGCAGAATATAATGCAAAAAAAATTACAAAGATCAGCAAGGATTCTTTCCCATTACCTTAACGTTGAAGATGTAGTCTATGCACAAGTAATCAACACGATCAAGCATGGAATGAGGCAGTAAAAATAAAAAGAAAAAGACTCTAATGTGGTTAACTACTAGGGCTAGAAAATAGGGAAGGCTTTGACTCAGAAAATCAAACAAATCTAAGCTGGATGTGGTTGGAGGAAGAGGCTGAACTGCACGGTGGATTTTAGGAGATATCAAAACAGATTTTCAAGCTCTCCTTCAACCTCTCGTCTCACAAAAACTGCAGCCAATGAACTCGTCTCAAACCAGTCAAAACAACAAGGAAAGACGCAACAAAACTCAAGAAAACAAATGCAAAACGTTCGGGTTTAAAGGGCACGAAATCTATGCTTGCAAATCTGAATTATCTATGCCTTAAACCAAAGTTTAGAGCAATACCTTACGTAGCGCTTATGCCATGTGATAGGATCAAGGATCTAAATGAACTCGGTGCAAGGAATTGCCCTCCTAAGCCTTGGGACGCAAGGGATCTTGTTTGGGAAAAGTAGATGGAAGATTAAGACCTAGGCAATGAGTTGATGAAGATGGCGCCCAAATCTGAAGTGGATGACGAGAAGATGATGATGATGAAGGCGTGAGGATGTTGTTGATGACGGTGGAACAAGAGCTGGATATATGCTCTTCTCGGTTTGGATATGACACACCAAACTAATGAGAACAAGGTTGGTTGCACTTGGGCTGTAACGCACTCACGAACAGCCAACAATCACTCAATGCAACACACGAGCAAGAAGAGGAAAAGATGGTCATCTTGGGCAGGGCCTTGGCTCTCTTGGCTCTCTTGATGGGACTTGGTCACATCAGGTCTTCCCCTTCATTGACTCCAAAAGTCTCATCTTCCACATTGAAATCGGTGAAGCCATAGCCATATCGGTTATTGATCTCGTCATCGGTGGCGGGCCTAGAGTCGGCGCATGGATAGCGCCCTCCATCCATGGAGATGGCATCACGAACTTGGCCTTATAGACGCCGGCCCGGCAGTGGCCGAGCGTGGTAGGACTCTTGGGGCTCCACACGCGCGGGTTGGTTATTATAGTGTGAGGGGCAGCGCGGAGGCAGCAAGGCCGCGTTGAGCTTTGCGGCGGCGGAGTGAGGCAGAGGGTACATGGGGCCCTTGCCTCGGTCGCGCACCAAGGCTTCATGGTGGTGGAGGTCGGTCGGGACTAGAGAAGAGGCATCGATGAGAATGGGAGCTGGCCGAGGATGGGCCATGGGTGGCGGGGGCGCCGCAGGGGCGATGTTGACATTGGAAAGAAGCTCGAGCTCGGCCAACCGGGCGTTGACAATCTCCTTATGGCGGAGCACCTTGGCTAGCTGGGCCTTAGTGGCGCGCACCTCCTCGGCTGCGGCCTCGTTGCGGCGGCTCGCTTCGGTCGCCCGAGCCGCGTTGGCGCGGGCCTCCTTGGGCATCCGGGCCTCGAAGGACTCGGGCGAGAGGGTCGTTGTTGAGCTTCGGTTGCTCTGGGCATCGGCCTCAAGGGGTTCCTCCATAGGTGGATCTCCTATATCAACCATCAAAGTAATGCGAGTCAAAGATTCAAAGCAATCGAAACAAGCACACACGAAAAGAAGAGTAACACACTAAGCCTAAGACAAACAAAGATAAATGCAACATAAGTAAGCTTAGAGAAAGGCACAAGGTAGTAGGCAGCTTGTGCTTGAGGGAAGGCACTCCAATTTTCAAAGCTTAGACAATTTAAGGACCCATCATTAAAACTTTTAACAACTAGAGGGGGAAGAGAGAGTGTAGGCCGCAATGTGGGCCGTTGTAGTAGGTCCTTGTGGATGTGGCAATAGAGGAAGGCGGAAAGGTAGGCTTAGTGGACCATGTTGCCGAAGTGAAGTGGGTTTGCCCACATTTTGAGTGTTGTGGCCTAACCGATATTTTGTAGTGGGCTCTTTCCTTTTACTTTGGCCTCTTTCTTTTCTTTTGGCTTTTTTTGTGTTTTTGTGTTTAGGCAATTTTAGAATGTAGTTTTCCTTTGATTTGTATTGAGGAGGGAGGGGTCAAACCTTGAATGTTTGACTTAGGCAGCAACAGGGGAAGAGAGAAGACAATTGCCATTGTTTGTGTTGACAACGTCTTTGCAAGAGAGAAAGAAAGAATTGTAGTTTTGCCACTTTGGTTCTATGTTTTGAAACCCACAAAGGAAGCTTACAAACACTCTACCCAAAGTTAGTCAACAAAAGCGTCAAGGCTTGGAAGTTAACCAAAAACGTCTAAACAAGTCAAATTTGAAAAGAAGAAAGGGCATTTGGACTTTACTAGGTTTAGAACAAGTCACATCCAAAGGATAAGGGCTTAGAAGAAACCCTAGCTATGGTGTTTGAAGAAGTGACCAGCTATGGTGGGAAGGTGGGTAGTGGAAGGGTGGTGGGAGGCGGCGGCAGGGTGGTGGGAGTAGGCGGCACGGTGGTGGGCGGCGGAGACAAGGCGGCGGAAAGCAATTTTGTGGCTTTTTGAAGCGGTTTTTGGAGGGGATGAAATATTAACTTAAACAAGCATAAAAAGAGAAAAAATTAGAGAAGAAAATGTACTTAACTCAGCCTCCGAGCTCTGATACCCATTGTTGTGAATTAAGACACCAAAGGAGCCTCTCTTCACGGTTTGTGCTCGATCGTGGCTAGCAAGGCAAGGCTTCTTCTCTCTGGGTACCAACTAGATCTTGATGTCTTTTTGATGGCTCGAACTAGGCGGAAGCAAAGGGAGATGTTCTTGAGATGAACTGAGGAGAGCAAGGCCAAGGGAACCTCAAAGGAGGTTCCTTTGCTGATTTTTGTGAATGCAAGAACAAGAGAGTTTTGTTTGAGTATGATCTTTGTTTGATTGAGTGATAGAAATGAGAAAAGAGTGAGTTTGAGTTGGAAGATAGATTGGAGGGTTTAGGGTGGTATTCCTCAACCAAAATAGGATTTCCAATAATAATCTTCAACTAGGTTACAAGTGGAAACATAAAGAGCTTAAAAACTAATGCAATTTGGCCAACAAGGCCTTGCCTACTAGTGGGCCTTGGGTTAAAGTCCATATGCATATGGAATTACACACCCAATAAGGCAAGTCTAGAAACATAAGGCAAATACTAAAAATAGCAAGGATAAGAGCCGAAACTTGAATAGGCATGGCATCGGGCGCGTCATGGGAGGCGTCGATGTCCACGGTGCCATGGCATGTCATGGCGTCGACGTCCTTGATGTTTGGGTGTCGAGGTGAGCGGCACCCGGTCAAGCAATGGCATTGGTGAGTGCCCGGGCGTGAGCGATGGTAGTGCCCAGCCAAGGTGTCTTTGATGGCCATACATGTGAGCATGCGCGGGGCTTCCTCATCGATGGAGGTCAAGGGAGGTTGGCATCCATCAATAACAACCTGTGTTTTCTACCCTATCTTTTTCTTCTTTTTGCAACCGTGTTTCCCATTGTTATTTGCTTGATTTTTCGCTCTTGGATTGAACAGGCCAATACGTGATGTCCTTGAGCTTCAATGCATTAAGGATTTCAATGAGATGGTTTATGAAGTCGGACTTGCATACAAGCAATAACAATGGAACAAGGACAAGTCTTGGCCCTCTTATGGCCAACGAAGGTACAATCCTAATTCTTGTTCTCCTAATTCCTTCACTTCTTCCACTAACCCTTCCGTGCAGCCTAAGGGAGTTCATGACTCACCTAAGAACCTTAATAGCACGTCCAAGGGCAGGGAAAGAGAGGCTTTATAGCCCCGAGAGAGAACAAGTGAGACCAAGTGTTTCAAGTGTCAAGGACGAAGCCACATTGCCAAGAATTGCCATAACCAAAAGGCGGTCCTTGTCACACTTCCTAGGGGCTATCAAACTGATGAGGAGGATGATGAAAAGATGCCACCCCTTTGAGGAGATAGGTGATGACCATGAAGGGGATGAAAGCATTGCAAGAGGGCACTATGACAGCCCACTTGCTCTTATGACTTGGCGTGTTCTGCATGTGCAAGAGGTCCCTTTTAAGGACCAAAGGGAGAACTTGTTTCACACTCGTTGTGAGGTGAATGATGTCACATTGAGCGTGATTATATATGGAGGAAGCTGCTGCAATATCATCAACCAAAGAGTGGTTAAACACCTCCAATTGAAGACTATACCTCACATCCAACCGTACTCTCTTCAATAGATCTCGGATGTCCAAAGCGATAACATGATCCTATACCAATGTTTGGTCCATTTCAACATAGGACACTATGAGGACACGGTCCTTTGTGATGTGATTCCCATGGATTGCACACATATACTTCTAGGAAGGTCGTGTCAATTTGATAGGAATGTGATCCTTGATGGCTTCTTGAACCGATACAGCTTCATACACAATGGACGCAAGGTCACACTTGTTCTCTTATCCCCACAAGAGATTATGAAGTGATGCGGGATGTTCAACACTTCAGCTCGTACAAGGATAGATCTAAGGACAAGAACCAAGGATAGATGAAGCTCACCACTAAGAGCATAAAGGCTGCGCCACCAACTCAAGGATAAAGGGCTTACTTGACTCACCACAAGCCTAAACTTGATAAAGAGAACAAGATTTGGGTAGAAAATTCAGTTTTCTGAATATGACCTCAAAGGGGTGCTTAATATCATTCAAATATGTTGAAAATACAAAGATTAGGCCTCCATATATAGAGGAGCCTCAAAACCAACAGGATTATACTTAAATTACCTAGAAAATACAAGATAATTCAAAATTATGCTCAGCCAACAAGCAGAGCATTTAATGCATCAACTTCCAAGGCAATTAGAAAGATAAATAAAGCAAAAGTAGGAAATACACTCCCATGGCTGCTAAGTCCATGCTTTTCTCTAATTCTCATGTCCTCATCAATGCTCCAGCCTATTAATTCAAGTAAGAAGAGTGCAGCCAATCTGATCATTACCGAGCAAAGGGGCGGTTATACATGCAAGTAAAATCTGGACGAATACAACTTCATGTTTAATATCTTGACTCGGCTCGGGTTTAGGCATGTTACTCGGTTCAGCATCATTGTCACTTGCTCCCGCATCAACCTCCTTGGGTTGTTTTGGATTTTCCCTCAAATCCTCAAGAAATTCATCTTCCAAGTATGGTGAAAGATCTCCAACATTAAAAGTAGTTGAAATTGACATATCACCAGGGATTTCCAGCTTATATGCATTATCACCAATGCTCTCAAGGACTTTGAAAGGACCTTATGATCGGGGCATGAGCTTGCTTTTCCTCTTAGAAGGAAATCTCTCTTTACGAAGATGCAACAATACTAGATCACCGGGCTGGAAAATAGCCATCGTACGATGCTTATTAGCCTGTTCCTTGTGCATCTCATTGACCTTCTCAATTCTGGCTCGAATCTGCTAATGTAACTTCTTCAAGCACTCAGTAATAGGGGCCATATGTGAGCTAAAATTGTGAATAAACCTCCGGTAGAAAGAGGCTAACCCATGGAAGCTCCTCACATTAGAAATGGACTTCGGAGTTGGCCATGTGCGAATACCTTCCACCTTGGACTGATCAACTGAAATTCCATCCTTGGACACCATATAATCAAGGAAGATGATGCTTGATGAAAAGAACTCACATTTCTCAAGCTTGGCATAAAGATGTTGCTTGCGCAAAACTGAGAATACTTGCTCAAGATGCTCCAAATGCTCCTTTTCATCCTTTGAATAGATAAGGATGCCATCAAAGTACACCACCACAAACTTTCCAATGAAAGATCTAAGCACCTCATTCATCAGCCTCATGAAGGTACTTGGAGCATTCGATAATCCGAATGGCATCACCATCCACTCATAGAGGCCTCCCTTAGTCTTAAAGGATGTCTTCCACTCATCTTCATCTCAGATTCTGATTTGGTGGTAGCCACTCCTCAAATCAACCTTGGAAAAGACTTGTGCACCATGGAGCTCGTCCAACATATCATCAAGTCTAGGAATGGGGTACCTATACTTGACGGTATTGTTGTTGATAGCACGACTGTCCACACACATCCTCATAGTGCCATCCTTCTTAGGAACAAGCAAAGGCCGAAACTGAACAAGGACTCATGCTCTCTTATACATAGCCTTTGACAATGAACTCCTTAACTTGTTGTTGTAACTCCTTTGTTTCTTATGGGCTACACCTATAGGCAGCCTTGTTTGGCAACATAGCTCCCGTAATCAAGTCAATATGGTGCTCAATGCCTCGAATCGGAGGTAAACCTGTGGTAAAATCATTAGGAAAAACATCTCCAAAATGAGTTAGTAAGGGCTGCACCATGGGGTTCAAGGTCATCTCCTCTTTGCTTATAGTTTGCTCAAGGATAAGCAAGATGAAAAAGGGTTTCCCTCTCTGAATATTTCTCTCAACCCGTGTTTCACTCAAGAATAGCTCTTTCTCACTTGTGTTTCCCTTCCCGGGCTAGATTTTGTGGATTGGTAGGGGTAATTGGGTAAGGGTGATTTTCTTGTGATTGGTAATAAGGGAATAGGTGTTATGGCGACCATCATGTAAAACTCCTCTATCAAACTGCCATGGTCTCCCCAATAACAAATGACAAGCATCCATTGTAATAACATCACATAAAATCTCATCATGATATATCTTGCCAATTGAAAAAGAGATAAGGGCTTGTTTTGTTACCGAAGTTCAAGCTTGCCAACCATCGTGGGAAGTTCAAGGTTGCCAACCATCAAGGTTGAGGCCACATTAGTGCAACTCCCACTGTCTATAATCATGTCACACACTTTGGCATTGATGGTGCAATGAGTGTGAAAGATATGCTCGTGTTGTTCCTTATTCTCCTTAGGTGATTCAATAGCATGAAGAACCCTTTTGATCCTCAAGGATTCACCATGATCAGCAGCTACCAAGGTCTCTTCCACATCATCTCCTTGCTCTTCACAATCATTCTCAATCTCATGGTTGATCTCATCAACCTCTCTTACGGACATGACTCTTTTGTTTGGACATTCAGCTTGAACATGACCAAAACCATGACATTTGAAGCACTTCTTGTCATCAAACTTCTTAGGAACTTCTTTAGCAACTTCCTTGCCCTTGCTCTTCTTCTTCTCATATCTTTGTGGCTGCTCAGAATTTGAAGAAGAACTTGCTCTAAATGGTTTTGAAAAAGTTTTAGAGAATAATATCTTACCCAAAATCTGCTTCTCCACCTTAATAGCAATTTTGACAACATCATCAAATGTCCAATAGGACTGTAATCCACTTTTCAGCAATGGTGAAGGTCATGCAACCAATGTATCTAGCAATGGTTTGCTCAACTTCTTCATTCACTCTTGTGCGCAACTTGAGTTGTTCAAACTCTCGTGTGTATTCCGCAATGCTGAGATTGGCTTGCTTCAAATGGGTCATTTGAAGGTACAACTCTTGCTTGTAAGTGGATGGAGGAAAATGCTTGTCCATGAGCTTTTGCATCTTAGCCCACGAGCGAATACTTCTCTTGCCTTCTTGCATTCTTTGGTGCTTCAAGTGCTCATACCAAAGAGATGCATACTTCTTGAGCTTAAGGACATCCATCTTAAAGTTCTTCTCATCAGAATATCCCTTAGCCTCAAAGACTCTCTTGATGGATTGCACTCATTCAAGATAATCTTCCGGGTTCAAGCTTCCATCAAACTCAGGGGGTTCAACCTTCACATCTCGAAAACCATCATGTGCATGGTTTCTTCTCCCATGCCTCGGGCTGCTATGGTCAGAATCACTACTCTCGTCACTTCCTCCAGAAGTTTGGCTTGCCTCCTCATGATCTCTTTGTGTCGGGGGCCTTCCTCTACCATTCCCATCCCTTAAAAGGGTGAGAACATCTCCAATTTGCTGCTGCAGTTCATTGATTTGACGATCTCTCCGTTCGTTTTGAGCTTGTTCGAGAGTCAAATTTCTGGGAACTGGATCACCCATGGTTGTTTTTGTGTTAAAAGGTTCTTTTGTGGACTTGAAATGTGTTTGGGTTAGGGTTTCTTTGTGGACATAAAGTTTGAGATGTATTTAGGATGAAGTAATGAAGAATATCAAAGAAAACGAGCTAAAACGAACCCGATGCTCTAATACCAATTTGATGCGGGATGTTCAACACTTTAGCTCGTACAAGGATAGATATAAGGACAAGAACCAAGGATAGATGAAGCTCACCACCAAGAGCATAAAGGATGCGCCACCAAATCAAGGATAAAGGGCTTACTTGACTCACCACAAGCCTAAACTTGATAAAGAGAACAAGATTTGGGTAGAAAACTCAATTTTCTGAATATGACCTCAAAGGGGTGCTTAATATCATTCAAATCTGCTGAAAATACAAAGATTAGGCCTCCATATATAGAGGAGTCTCAAAACCAATGGGATTATACTTAAATTACCTATAAAATGCAAGATAATTCAAAATTATGCTCAGCCAACAACCAAAGCATTTAATGCATCAACTTCCAAGGCAATTATAAAGTTAAATAAAGCAAAAGTAGGAAATACACTCCCATGGCTGCTAAGTGCATGCTTGTCTCTAATTCCCATGTCCTTATCAATGCTTCTGTACATTAAGCCAAGTAAGAAGAGTGCAGCCAATTTGATCATTACCGATTACAGTGGCGGTTAGGGGTGGAAATAGGTTGGGTGATGGATGGGTGGAGCCATTTTATCACCTGACTCGTGAAGTTAAATCATCCACCCGACCCATCCTTCATCAGCGAAACTTTTCACCCACATCCGTCCATCCATCATCTAATGGGTGATTCGGGTGGGTCGAGTCATCCGCATAACATTTTTTATTAATATTCTATAATTATTTATATGTAATAAAATACATGATTAAGTGTAGAAAAAATTAATTTTCTTCAATATATGAAAATAGTGTTCTAAATACATGATTTGATGGATGTAAATAGAAACTATTCTTAAAATGTTCAACTTTTAAACATAAAAAAAAACTAAAATTGAAGTCACACATTTTAATAAAATAGTATTAGAACTACAATCGTTGACGGGTGAACGGATGGGTGAGTGAAGTGCGGGAAATGGATCGGGTGATGGGTGAGATTTACATCACGCATCACCCACCCGTCATCCGTTTCGCCCGACCCATCAACCATCTGTCACCCGGTTTACTTCAGGTGATCATTCATATAATCAGACCGGGTTTTTCGGGTGGGTCGGTCACCCACGGGTGATTTCCAGCCCTAGTGGCGGTTGTACATGCAAGTAAAATCTAAACGAATAATACTTCATGTTTAATATCTTGACTCGGCTCGGGTTTAGGCATGTCACTCAGTTCAGCGTCATTGTCACTTGCTCCCGCATCATGAAGGATCAAGTTGCTAGGGAGCAAGCCAAGGCAGTCCATGAAACCAAGGCTGCCAAAAAGGTGCAAGCTATGCACCACGCTCCAACCGAGGCCAAAACCGCCAACGCCAAGGCCTATGGTGGGTCCGTTCGTGAAGGGCCTCAAGGGGGCTCTAAATCTGGTTTTTACAGCCCTAAGACGTCCCACAAAGGCTCCAAAAACGTCCCACACCAGCCCACACAACCGAGCTCAAAGGGGGCTGCGAGAAGAGGACGTTGATTGCTAGACCGAGAGATGTGTCCCAAGCCTTGAAAGGGGGCAATTTATATCTTGTCCTCTTATATAAGGAGTGTCTTATTGCTATAAATGATACATCTCACTTGCCATCTAATATACAGAGTTTGTTGCATGACTTTGCAGATGTTATGTCGGACGAGTTACCTAAGGGCCTCCCACCTATTCGAGGCATTGAGCACCAAATTAATTTTTCTCTCGGTGCCTCCCTACCTAATTGGGCTGCATATCGAGCCTCTCCATATATGACCAAGGAGCTGCAAAGACAAGTCCAGGAGCTTATGGACTTAGGCTATGTACGAGAGAGTCTTAACCACTACGCAGTGCCAGTAATTTTGGTGCCAAAGAAGGATGGTTTATGGCGCATGTGTGTGGATTGTCTCGCCATCAACCATATTACAGTGAAGTATCATCACCCTATTCCTCGTCTTGATGATATGCTTGATGAATTGCATGGTGCTACTTTGTTTTCTAAAATAGATCTTAAAAGTGGTTACAATCAAATTAGGATGAAGGAGGGAGATAAGTGGAACACATCCTTTAAGACTAAGTATGGCCCTTATGAATGGTTAGTTATGCCTTTTGGACTTACTTTTGCACCTAGTACTTTCATGAGATTAATGAACCATGTCCTTAGAGCATTCTTTGGAAAATTTATTGTTGTCTACTTTGATGATATCCTTATTTATAGCAAATCCTTGAAAGAGCATGTTGAACACCTTAGGGCTGTTTTAGAGTGTCTTAGACTTGAGAAATATTATGCTAACCTTAAGAAATATACATTTTGCTCTTCTTTCTACTGTTTTTCTTGGATTTGTTGTTTCTAAATATGGATTGAAGGTAGATGATGAGAAAGTGAAGGCTATAGTGGAGTGGTCACAGCCCACTTCTGCTGCAATGGTGCGTTCCTTCCTTGGATTAGTTGGCTTCTATTGGAGGTTTGTACATAATTTTAGTGTTATTGTTGGACCTTTGCATGAGTTGACCAAGAAAAACAGCCCCTTCACTTGGAAGGACAAGCACCAAGCAACCTTTGACACCTTGAAGGACCGCCTTTGTCATGCCCCACTTCCGCAGCTTCTAGACTTCTCCAAAACCTTTGAAGTGGAGTGTGATACCTTCGGGATTGGGATAGGAGGCGTGATTTTGCAAGATAGAAAGCCCATAGCCTACTTCAGCGAAAAGCTTAGTGGAGCCGAGTTGAACTACCCGACCTATGACAAGGAGTTGTATGCTTTGATTAGGGTGTTCAAGACTTGGCAACAATATCTATGGCCTAAAGAGTTTGTTGTGCACACAGACCACGAAGCTATTAAGTACTTGAAAGGCCAGCCCAAGCTTAACCGAAGACATGCTACTTGGGTGGAGTTCATGGAGACATTTCCCTACATCGTGAAGCACAAAAAAGGGAAAGAAAATGTAGTGGTTGATGCACTATCACGTTGGTATGTTCTTCTTCCTCAATGTGATGCTAAGATACTTGGTTCTTCTATGATTAAATGCGCTGGATGATTTCTTTAGAGATATCTTTAATCATTGCTTAGCTAAGGGAGAATACAACACTTATTTTATAGATGATGGATTTTTATATAGGAGTGGAAAATTGTGCATTCCTTTGTCATCTATTCGTAAGGTTGTTAACTAGAAAAGCTCATGAGAGTAGAGGACATAGGAGAGTTGAGAAGACTTTTCATGCTCTTAATGAACACTTCTATTGGCCTAATCCGACTAATTATGTGCTAAAATTTTGCAATAGTTGTGTTACTTGTGCTAATGCTACGTCTAGACTTAATCCACATGGTTTGTACAAGCCCCTACCTATTCCTACAGCCCTTGGGAGGACATTAGCATGGACTTTATAGTGGGTTTACCTAGGACTAGAAAGGGTAGAGATTCTATTTTTTGTGGTAGTTGACTGGTTTTCAAAGATGGCTCATTTCATTGCTTGTAATAAGACGTATGATGCATCAGCATTGCATGTAGCTGACTTGTTCTTTAGGGAAGTAGTTAGATTACATGGCATTCCTTACACCATTATTTCTGATCGTGATGCTAAGTTCTTGAGATTTTTTGGAAAACCTTATGGTCAAAGATGGGGACAAAGCTCTTTTCTACATCTTGTCATCCCCAAACTGATGGGCAAACTGAGGTTACTAATAGGACTTTAGAAGTTCTGTTGTGTACTATGCTTAAGTCTAACCTCAAGCATTAGGAATATTGTTTGCCTTGTGTGGCATTTGCTTATAACAGGTCCAAGCATAGCGCCACCAAGATGACACCATACGAGGTGGTATATGGACGCAATCCACACACTTCCATGGACTTGACGCCACTGCCTTTTAAGGAGATGGAGAGCTTTGAGGCTACGAAGAGGGCTGAGTTCATGAGGAAGCTTCATGAGCGGACACGCTTGCAGCTTGAGTGGCGTGCACACCAATACAAGACCCAAGCTGACAAGGGGCGTAAAAGGGTCATCTTTGAAGAAGGTAACATGGTGTGGCTGAATTTGAGGAGGGAGAGGTTCCCTCACAAGAGGAAGAGCAAGCTAGATGCACGTGGAGATGGGCCATTTCGAGTGGTGTAGCGGATAGGTGATAATGCTTATCGCCTTGACCTTCCAGGAGAGTATGGTGTCCAACCTACAGTCAATGTGGCAGATTTATCCCCTTATGTACCCAACGACATTGATGAGCTTGACGAATCGGGGACGATTCGAGGCCATGTGGGGGGGGGGGATGATGACTCACAAGGTACCCTGACGACCAAGGTTGTTGATGAGCTTATTCGAGTCCCTTTTGATGGTCATATAACAAGATCAAGGGCTAAGAAGAACAAGGAAGGGTCGTGTGCCTTGCTTGAGCGCCTTGCAGCCACCATGGAGGTGCCTTCCGAGCTAAGGTTGGTGACCTTGCTCACGCACCACCAAGAGAGCCACGAGGCATAGCTTGAGTTACTTATTTACTATATTTAGTAGTTTGTGAGACTATCTTTAGTAGTTTCTTGTTTTATATTTGATAATTAGTTTATTGATGTTTTTAGAATAGTTTTAGAAGAGAGAATCAGCCTTAGGGCCAGCCCTAGTTGGTCCTTCTCTCTTCCTTGCACAACACTCTTGTTTTCCTACTTAAATGTTTCTTTGATTGAATAGAAAGCAGATTGAATTTTGAGAGCAACTTGGCTAAGTTGTTTTCAAAATTATTCATTCCAAAACTTCCTATTTTCCTGCAATCAATCATTCCAAATCAATCAACTCTTTCGAATCCATCAAACACACAATTCGGAGATCATTCAACCGAAACCCTAATTACCGGCAGCACCTGCGACACGATTTTAGAATCGCCATAACGTTTGATTTCCTGGTCCAAACGCACTGAAATTTGGAGGCGTTATATCTGACTTATTGATCTTTAATCCCGCGTTAGAATCACGCAATTCGGAGTTCGGAGCAGAATGTTATACTTCACCAAAGAGGGGCAAAAAAATAGAGATCTTTTGCGCGCCAAGGCGAGTTCTTTGCCCTCAAGAACGTGGCAACCAAGGGGTTTTACATCAAAATACACTCCCAAGGCTGCTAAGTGCATGCTCTTCTCTAATTCTCATGTCCTCATCAATGCTCTAGCATATTAAGCCAAGTAAGAAGAGTGCAGCAAATGTGTCCATTACTGAGCAAAGGGGCGGTTGTACATGCAAGTAAATTCTAGAAGAATAATACTTCATGTTTAATATCTTGACTCAGTTCGGGTTTAGGCATGTTACTCGGTTCAACATCCTTTTCACTTGCTTCAGCATTAAAAGTTGTCTAAGAAATGAAACAACGAAATACTTAAATAGCCAAATGTTCTCCCGAAACCCTAATCCTCTAGGTTCTTGAAAAAGGGCATAACGTCTTCCTAGTAACTCCAATGGGCCTGACTTTTTGATATGTCACAGATACGCTAACTAACAACATCATATCCAAAAATCAGACAAATCCACCGAACCAATTGAGAACACGGTTGTCAACAAGATTTACTCTTATTTGCCATCTAGTATACAGAGTTTGTTGCAAGACTTTGCAGATGTTATGTCGGACGAGTTACCTAAGGGCCTCCCACCTATTCGAGGCATTGAGAACCAAATTGATTTTGCTTTCGGTGCCCCCCTACCTAATTGGGTTGCATATTGAACCTCTCTAGATATGACCAAGGAGCTGCAAAGACAAGTCCATGAGCTTATGGACTTAGGCTATGTACGAGAGAGTCTTAGCCACTGTGCGGTGCCAGTAATTTTGGTGCCAAAGAAGGATGGTTTGTGGCGCATGTGTGTGGATTGTCCCGCCATCAACCATATTACAGTGAAGTATCGTCACCATATCCCTCGTCTTGATGATATGCTTGATGAATTGCATGGTGCTACTTTGTTTTCTAAGATAGATCTTAAAAGTGGTTACAATCAAATTAGGATGAAGGATGGAGATAAGTGGAACACAACCTTTAAGACTAAGTATGGCCTTTATGAATGGTTAGTTATGCCTTTTGGACTTACTTTTGCACCTAGTACTTTCAGGAGATTAATGAACCATGTCCTTAGAGCATTCTTTGGAAAATTTGTTGTTGTCTACTTTGATGATATCCTTATTTATAGCAAATCCTTGAAAGAGCATGTTGAACACCTTAGGGTTGTTTTAGAGTGTCTTAGACTTGAGAAACTTTATGCTAACCTTAAGAAATATACATTTTGCTCTTCTTCTACTATTTTTCTTGGATTTGTTGTTTCTAAAGATGGATTGAAGGTAGATGATGAGAAAGTGAAGGCTATAGTGGAGTGGTCATAGCCCACTTCTGCTGCAATGGTGCGTTCCTTCCTTGGATTAGTTGGCTTCTATTGGAGGTTTGTACATAATTTTAGTGTCATTGTTGGACCTTTGCATGAGTTGACCAAAAAAACAGCCCCTTCACTTGGAAGGACAAGCACCAAGCAGCCTTTGACACCTTGAAGGACCGCCTTTGTCATGCCCCACTTCCGCATCTTCTAGACTTCTCCAAAACCTTTGAAGTGGAGTGTGATACCTCCGGGATTGGCATAGGAGGCGTGATTTTGCAAGATAGGAAGCTCATAGCCTACTTCAGCGAAAAGCTTAGTGGAGCCAAGTTGAACTACCCTACCTATGAAAAGGATTTGTATGCTTTGATTAGGAGGTTCAAGACTTGGCAACACTATCTATGGCCTAAGGAATTCATTGTGCACACAGACCACGAAGCTATTAAGTACTTGAAAGGCCAGCCCAAGCTTAACCGAAGACATGCTACTTGGGTGGAGTTCATGGAGACATTTCCCTACATCGTGAAGCACAAAAAAGGGAAAGAAAACATAGTGGTAGATGTACTATCACGTAGGTATGTTCTTCTTGATCAATGTGATGCTAAGATACTTGGTTCTGCTATGATTAAATGTGATGGATGATTTCTTTAGAGATATCTTTAATCATTGCTTAGCTAAGGGAGAATACAACACTTATTTTATAGATGATGGATTTTTATATAGGACTGGAAAATTGTGCATTCATACGTCATATATTCATAGGCTGTTAACTAGTGAAGCTCATGAGAGTAGAGGACATAGGAGAGTTGAGAAGACTTTGCATGCTCTTAATGAACACTTCTATTGGCCTAAGATGACTAATTATGTGCTAAAATTTTGCAATAGTTGTGTTACTTGTGCTAATGCTACGTCTAGACTTAATCCACATGGTTTGTACAAGCCCCTACATATTTCTACAGCCCTTGGGAGGACATTAGCATGGACTTTATAGTGGGTTTACCTAGGACTAGGAAGGGTAGAGATTCTATTTTTTGTGGTAGTTGACCGATTTTCAAAGATGGCTCATTTCATTGCTTGTAATAAGACGGATGATGCATCAGCATTGCATGTAGCTGACTTGTTCTTTAGGGAAGTAGTTAGATTACATGGCATTCCTTGCACCATTATTTCTGATCGTGATGCTAAGTTCTTGAGTTATTTTTGGAAAACCTTATGGTCAAAGATGGACAAAGCTACTCTTTTCTACATCTTGTCATCCCCAAACTGATGGGCAAACTGAGGTTACTAATAGGACTTTAGAAGTTCTGTTGGGTACTATGCTTAAGTCTAACCTCAAGCGTTGGGAAGATTGTTTGCCTTTTGTGGCATTTGCTTATAACAGGTCCAAGCATAGTGCCACCAAGATGACACCATATGAGTTGGTATATGGACGCAATCCACACACTCTCATGGACTTGACGCCACTGCCTTTTAAGGAGATGGAGAGCTTTGAGGCTACGGAGAGGGCTGAGTTCGTGAGGAAGCTTCATGAGCGGACACGCTTGCAGCTTGAGTGGCGTGCACACCAATACAAGACCCAAGCCGACAAGGGGCGTAAGAGGGTCATCTTTGAAGAAGGTAACATGGTGTGGCTACATTTGAGGAAGGAGAGGTTCCCTCACAAGCGGAAGAGCAAGCTAGATGTGTAACACCCCCAAATTTCACCCCATTTGAAAGTATTACTGCCGATGACTCCGGACGTAAACCCCGAAGTCACCCCAGGCTTTTCCAATGACATAACTGTCTTAAACGTAGTTACAATTCTAAAATCATAACTTTTATTAAACCACATGGTCGCGGAATTACACGATTCCAAAAACGACCCAATTAATCAAAAATACAACAGCGGAAGTCTTAACAAATACAACGACAAAACAAGTTGTCGAAAACAAAATACCGTCCATCCTCATAGTCGCTCTAGCCTCCTTGGATCTGTATGTGCCCAAACGGACGGACGACACCCCCATGACGTTACAGATAAATAAAATACAAGGGGTTAGTCTAATGAATAGACTAAGCAAGGGCGGAAAACATTCACCAATGATTCACACAAATGCAACACAAGCAGTTCCACATATCACAAATCACATCAAAATCTCAAGTGCTAACTCAAACAGTTCAACACATCAATGAATCATATCAAAATCTCAAGCCACATAATTACAACATATCTCTTATAATAGCGTTGATTCTAGCAGAAATACAACCTAATATAATATCAGATTTTAATTATCTCAAATTAATTAAAAGCCACTTGCCTGGAATAGACGAGCTCAAACAAAGCTTAAGAACGGGTTCCTGAATCCAAAACGGGGACAGATCTGGAATAAAAATTCCTAGGAAACGACCCATAACAAGATCCTAACTTAGATCAAATATCCTCATAAATGAATCTAAAAGAATAGGAAAAGAATCCAAAGGATCGAGCCAAACCTCAAGCCAAAACTCCAAAACAACCCTTCTCGGACAGCCTTGCTGCGGGTGCGCCACATGCCTGCCGCCGGGTGCGGTCAAGTGACAGAGGCGAGCTCCAAGAACAGCCATGGCGGAAAAGAATTATTACCCAATCGATTCAAGCTTCGTCTTGCATTCGAATTGATCACAAAGCACCTCTAAGCTTCACCTAACACCTTGGCAACCTTCTCCAACACACGAAGCCTCTCGATTCAAGCCCAAAACCGAGCTCACAGCTCGTGCATCAATGGCGAAACAGGGGAAAACAAAGGAGAAAGAGAGAAGAAGAAGAGAGAAGGAAATGCTTCGGTTTCGACCCCTTTTATAGCACAAATCCAAACCACCTTAGGGGGAACAAGCAAGGGACAAGGGGACAAAGGCGAAGGGCCACTTGGCCTGCCCAAAAAATATCCCAACCGAGCCACTTGCGCGAGGAAGACGACCGCCTCTGTTTTGGCCCTTGCCGCGGGTGCGGTGGCTCCTGGCGCCGGGTGCGGTCACGGCAAAATCACCCATTTTTACCCGTTTGTCCTATCTCACCAAGAGATCAAATAATCTTAATCCCGGGTTAAATATATTCGTGCATCATCTAGCACAAACATCTCAAGCAATTACCTCGCACAATTACCGTGCACAAATATCTTATATAAATACCGTGCACAAATATCTTATATAAATATCTTGCACAAATACTTTACATAATTATCCTGCATATATTTGTGACACTCCAGGCCAAGCTAACACAACTACCAAGCCACCCACCCATCTTATATGATGCCGGTGCCGGTACTGGTGCCTGCCTGAGTCCCCAATTATCCTACACGAATATCTTATATAAATATTTTACAACAATATCTTATATAATTATTTTGCAACAATATCTCATACAATTATTTTGCAACAATAACTCATACGAGTAAAGCTCAAAAATACCAAAAATTTCCTTACCCAAAAATGGGAAAATGAGGGGTATTACAAGATGCACGTGGAGATGGGCCATTTCGAGTGGTGCAGCGGATAGGTGATAATGCTTATCGCCTTGACCTTCCAGGAGAGTATGGTGTCCAACCTACAGTCAATGTGGCAGATTTATCCCCTTATGTACCCAACGACATTGATGAGCTTGACGAATCGGGGACGATTCGAGGCCATGTGGGGGGGGGGGGATGATGACTCACAAGGTACCCTGACGACCAAGGTTGTTGATGAGCTTATTCGAGTCCCTTTTGATGGTCATATAACAAGATCAAGGGCTAAGAAGAACAAGGAAGGGTCGTGTGCCTTGCTTGAGCGCCTTGCAGCCACCATGGAGGTGCCTTCCGAGCTAAGGTTGGTGACCTTGCTCACGCACCACCAAGAGAGCCACGAGGCATAGCTTGAGTTACTTATTTACTATATTTAGTAGTTTGTGAGACTATCTTTAGTAGTTTCTTGTTTTATATTTCATAATTAGTTTATTTATGTTTTTAGAATAGTTTTAGAAGAGAGAATCAGCCTTAGGGCCGGCCCTAGTTGGTCCTTCTCTCTTCCTTGCACAACACTCTTGTTTTCCTACTTAAATGTTTCTTTGATTGAATAGAAAGCAGATTGAATTTTGAGAGCAACTTGGCTAAGTTGTTTTCAAAATTATTCATTCCAAAACTTCCTATTTTCCTGCAATCAATCATTCCAAATCAATCAACTCTTTCGAATCCATCAAACACACAATTCGGAGATCATTCAACCGAAACCCTAATTCCCGGCAGCACCTGCGACACGATTTTAGAATCGCTATAACGTTTGATTTCCTGGTCCAAACGCACTGCAATTTGGAGGCGTTATATCTGACTTATTGATCTTTAATCCCACGTTAGAATCACGCAATTCGGAGTTCGGAGCAGAATGTTATACTTCACCAAAGAGGGGACAAAAAACAGAGATCTTTTGCGCGCCAAGGCGAGTTCTTTGCCTTCAAGAACGTGGCAACCAAGGGGTTTTACATCAAAATACACTCCCAAGGCTGCTAAGTGCATGCTCTTCTCTAATTCTCATGTCCTCATCAATGCTCAAGCATATTAAGCCAAGTAAGAAGAGTGCAGCAAATGTGTCCATTACCGAGCAAAGGGGCGGTTGTACATGCAAGTAAATTCTGGAAGAATAATACTTCATGTTTAATATCTTGACTCAGTTCGGGTTTAGGCATGTTACTCGGTTCAGCATCATTTTCACTTGCTCCCGCATTAAAAGTTGTCTAAGAAATGAAACAACGAAATACTTAAATAGCCAAATGTTCTCCTGAAACCCTAATCCCCTAGGTTCTTGAAAAGGACCTAACTTCTTCCTACTAACTCCAATGGGTCTGAATGTTTGATATGTCACAGATACGCTACCTAGAAACATCATATCCAAAAAGTAGACAAATCCACCGAACCAATTGAGAACACAACCGTCAACAAGATTTACTCTTAAATATAGAATTTTCTTAAAAGATAGATCTTGTGGATGCGATATCTTTCTAATCGGAAGTTTGTTTGACTTGAAATTTGGATAGCTTTCCCCATATGCCCATGAACAATAACATATCCAAAAATCAGCCTAATCCACTGATCCCATTGGTAGAACCGCTCTGCCCTAGTTCATCCCCGACGCCGGCGTCGTTGACGTATCATGTGTTCTATTCTTCCTAGCAACTCCTTTCCAATGACACCTAAACTGAGCATGATTTCCTCATTTAGTAAGTCTTGAGGATGGGGCCCTTGAGCTCACCCATGGAGTCGTTGGTCTGGTATACTCGTCAAACCCTACATTCAGCGCCTTCGAGACCGTTGGTGTCGTCCCTTGAGATCTTGTAATTATTCTGGGCCATCTTCCTTCATCTGAGGCACTCCCTTGTACAAGCCCCTGCTTTGATCCTTTATGTAGCCCGCCATGATTGTAGCCTATTTTGGAGGTGAATGGCTCAGGCATCTTGTAGAACCCTTATTTAGAGCTTGTTGGCGGTTTCGGTGACCTTAACTTGTCTTGGTGCAGCTTCGAGCTTTGACTTGGCATATCTTGAAGCTTGATGTGAACCATGCAATATCACACGGCACACACTGCCAAGGGTAGGGCGAGGAGGACATAGGACAAGAAAGACATGGTGTGGCTGCATTGGAAGGCTAGGAAACGCAAGCTTGATCCTAGTGTCGCTAGTCCTTATAGTGTGGAGTGAAAAGGATACGGGCCTATGATTATCATCTCCATGTGCCCAACGGGTTTATGGTTTCTACAATCATTGCTACCTTCATTTTTTCCTTACTTAAGAATCGAGGACGATTCAAAGCCAAGTGGGGAAGAATGATGACTAATGGCCTGCGTATATTTGGAGGGACATAGAGATGTTGATTCAAGGGCTCATGAAGGTCAAAAGGACCATGTCTTGGTTGGATGAACCACCTTATCCACATCTTGGCTCACTCACATGCAAGGGATGTTGCATACTTGTCCATACTTCCAATTTTAAGACATCCTATTAGTGGCAGTTTGTGAGACTAAAAGTTTTTGTTTGCTATTTTTGGTATTTCCTAGCTACCCTATATTTAGTACTTTCTTTAAGCTATTTTTAGACTTAGGATGAGCATTAGGAAAGCTAGGGCTGGCACTAGATGGGGTGTGCCATCTATCATGCTTTTTTATCTTGTTTCCTCTGTTTATACTATTGTTTTATCTAATAGAAAAATAGATTGAATTTGAGAGTAACTTGGCTAAGTTACTTTCAAGTTGTTCAGTCCAAAACCTTCATCTTTTTCCAGAGAATTAATCATTCAAACCATAACACCAATCATGTTCAATCACAACAACAATCGGAGCAAACATCAATAGAAACCCTAATTCGCGGCAGCACATGCGACAAGATTTTAAAATCGCCATAACTTTCAGACCTTGGTCCAATCGTGCTGAATTTTGGAGGAGTTAAAGTAGACAACCTGATCTTTAATCAAGTTTTGGAATCACTTGCTTAGGTGTTTCGTAGCAAAACTTATACTTCGTCAAAGACGGGACCAAAATCAGAGATCTCTTGTATGCCAAGGCGAGTTCTTTCCATCCAAGAACGAGGCAACCAAGTGATTTCACAACATCACACCATTGTAGTTGTTACCGCTTTTCTTCTTAAAGCTCTTTTGACTAGTTCAAACTTGTTTAGAAGGGTCACTAGGTGGACCGTGGAGCTGGGGTAGTATGAGATCACATTCGTCCCACGAACAGATGTGAAGGCCCAAGTCCTTGTTTACTTTGTTGTTGAGTTTGCAGGGGTGGACCATCATTTATGGCAGAAGGTCTAGCATCTACAAGTTAACATACAGACTTTGTAGCTACAGATCGATGGGCGCTAAATCAATCTCACTTGCCAAGCTGAAACAAAATGGTGATCAATTATCAAATCTTTCTCTACTTTCCCTTTATAATTAAAAATAGGGTTTTTTGTGCCAAACCACCCGTTATATGGCCGATTTTTCATAAAATCATATGTCATATCTGATGTTAAAAAACCCTACGATAGGATCGTCACGCACTGTTTCGGTCCCGTCTTTGAGGCAAGCTGCAAACGACCTCTGAATTCGATGAAATTATAAAATCTACACTTTAAGGAACTCATAAACAATCCATAAAAGTTTTGGGATTTTTGGAGAAGGATTGATTGATCAAACGAATTAAAGAAGAACAGATCGGTAGAAAGCAAAAGAGGTGTTTTGGATAGGGAAAAACTCAAGTATAACTTAACAAAGTTATACAAGATTCCCAATCTGATTTTTATTAATTAAAACAAGAGTTTAAATAACATAATTTCATACCTATGTCTTGCAAAAGAAATAATCTATCTAATGCTAAAGATAAGGAAACTAGAAAAAAGATAGAAACTTATAAAAGAAGAAACAAGGAAACCAAACAATCTTGGACCCCAAATCTTCTTATCTAATCCTAAAAAATAGTTAAATCTAATTAATAAAGCTTACACAAAAAAAAGATAACATAACAAATAAAAAACGGAATCAAATCTTATCTAAATCTAACTAATTATGAAAGTAAATAATTTTCGCTGGAAATTGCACTGTCTTAAGTAAAACTGAATTTTGATCATCTTCCCGTTGGCATTTTGATTTGGTGTAAACTAAGGAGTTGTAGATATTTGAATCATATTTCCAACGCATCCTGAATCATCTTGAGATCCAATTGCTAGCCACGGTTATGTCCGTTTTACCGAAGGTTGTCCAGAATTTGACGAGAACTAAAAACTTCAAACTTTGACAAGAACTTTCCTTGGTTGAGCCTCTTCCTTGGAGGCATGTGAGTTGTTTTCCCATGATTGTCATCATTCTCCCCCACTTGGCTTTGAATCGTCCTCGATTCAACGAGGAAGAAGCCAAAAGCATGGTGGAGAGATACTGTGGCACTAAAAATCAGCATAGAACATGTTGCTCCACAAAATCGAACAACATCAAATCAGGCTGCTTGTTGCTCGACTATTCTACGTATGGTGTGTGTATGAGGTGGGTGGTGAAAGAACAAGTTGCTTTCGGGTGGTCTCTATCAGATTCCCAGCTTGAGGCAAGTATAAATTCTTGTTCTGCATGTTTCAATTCTTAATTTTCAGCAAAAACTTTGATCTTGTTGTTTCCTTCACCACAAAAAAAACCATTAAAACTCAAACAAAGGTCGAGTTCTGTCCAGATTTTTACCAGATAAAAATTATCTTTTCTACAATTCTATTTTATAATCTTATAGAGCATCTCAATACGAGTCCGTGCATATAAAATTCATCAAAAGCGGACATCGTTTGACACCCCAAAAGCCCCAAAAATGCACTTTTTGTGCGATTTCCAGCTACCATCGCTGCACCACCGTCCAACCACCAACTCCGCCACCTGATACCACCGCCCCCTTCCCCTTATACCCAGGGACCATATATCCAAAATTCACTCAAAACAGCGACCTCTAACCCTAGGAACACCCTTGACTTAGTTTGACAAAACCTTAACTTTTCGCAACTCTTTGCTGATTTTAAGGCTTGTTTCTTGTTTTGCAAGAACTTGTTTTGCATTGGGCGTTTGTTCTACTTTGTTTGTGGGTTTATTTCTTGTCCTCTATGTGTTATCAGATTCTCTAACAATGAGCAAGTATCGAGATATAGAGAACCTCTTTCATACTCGTTGTGGGATGAAAGACTTCACTATTGGAGTCATTATAGATGGACGTAGATGCAGCAATCGAATCAATCAACTATTGGTTGATCATCTCCAGTTGAAGACAACGCCACATCCCCGACCATACGCTTTGTTGGGGTCAGATAGTCAAGGAGACCGCATGATCACGAGACAATGCTTTGTGCAGTTTCACATTGCGCATTATCAAGATGAGGTCCTTTGCGATGTAAATTCGATGGATGACAGTTACCTTCTTCTTGGGATGCCATGGAAAGACACCACAATGTGATCTATCATGAGTCCTGGAATTGGTTCAAATTCGTGCACAACGGGAGAAAGATATATCTAGTTTCCCTTACTCCCCAACAAATCAATGAGGATCTGGCCCATCGTACAAAAGTAAAGGCCGAGAGAGCGGCCAAACTTGTGAAAGAATCTGATGCGAATGAAGTCGTTGTGAAGGGAGCCGCTACGAAGGCAACCATTGTTAAAGAAGTCATGCACACCCGGGATGCCGCTTCGACCAAGCCTCACAAGGAGGACGTTGAGGCCAAGGAGCGGCTTAATGTTGAGCACCACATCCATATGACACCTTACTCAGTGCCACACATGCCCCATGCTGCCAAGGGTCACACGAGGAGGCCATGGGACGAGAAATAAATGGCGTGGTTGCGTTGGAGGGCTAGGAAACACAAGCTTGATCCTAGAGTCGCTAGTCCTTGGCATGGAGTGAAGAGGATACGGGCCTATGATTATCATCTCCATGTGCCTAACAAGTTTATGGTTTCTACATCCGATGCTACCTTCTCTTCCATATTTGTCGAATCGAGGACGATTCGAAGCCAAGTTGGGGAGAATGATGACTCATGGCCAGCCTTGACTTGAAGAGAGTTAGAGGATGTGATTCAAGAGCCAAAGGAGCCACCATAGTTGCGTTTTACTCACCCACATGGAATGGATGTTGCATGCCTATCATTTGTTTCAGTTTCAAAAATTTACTATTTGTGGCAGTCTGTGAGACTAAAAGTTTATGCTCTTATTATTTTTAGTAATTCTTTGTTAGACTTTAATTTTTATGTTATTTTATTATTTTAGTAGGCTTAGGGTTAGATGGAGAGAGTTAAGGCCGGACATGTTGGTGTGTGCCATCTCTCATCCTTGCTTCATACTCTTCTTTTGTCTATTTAAACTCTTTTCTATGTTAATGAAAAACATATTGAGTTTTGAGAGCAACTTGGCTAAGTTGTTTTCAAGATTATCCAGTCAAAAACTTCCTCTTTCCAAAGTTTAAATCATTCAAACAATCCAAACTTTCGTGCTAATCAATCAAACAAATCGGATCTACTCAATCACGAATATTTCCCGTTTTCAACACTGCACGCTGAATTTGCTTCGGTTCGTCCTGGAGTTATATTTGTCCAATTGACGTAAAATTTGGGGGAGTTCTAGATCACTTCTTGATCTATAATCTCGAGTTGGAATCACTAAATTCTGACATCGGAGTAGAAAGTAATACTTTGCCAAATATGGGACCAAAAACAAATATCTCTTGTGCGCCAAGGCGAGTTCTTTCCATCCAAGAACGTGGCAACCAAGTGATTTCACATCATATTGGTTGATCATCTCCAATTGAAGACGACGCCACATCCCCGACCATACGCTTTGTTGGGGTCAGATAGCCAAGGAGACTGCATGATTACGAGACAATGTTTGGTGCAGTTTCACATTGTGCGATGAGGTGCTTTGCGACGTGGATCCAATGGATGACGCTTAGCTCCTTCTTGGCATGCCTTGGCAAGACGACCACAATGCGATCTATGATGAGTCCTTAAATCGGTACAAATTCGTGCACAATGGGAGAAAGATCACTCTAGTTCCCCTTGCCCCCAAACAAATCAAAGAGGATATGGCCCATCGTACGAAGGTAAAGGCCGAGAGAGCGGCCAAAGTTGCAAAGGAAGCCACTGTGAAAGAAGTCGCTACGAAGGGAGCCGTTGTGAATGCTTCCACTATTAAATAAGTCGTGCACACCGGGGATTCCGCTTCGACCAAGCCTCACAAGGAGGGCGTTGAGGACAAGGAGCGGCTTGATGTTGAGCACCATAACCAAATGACACCTGATGCGAGAGCAGGTGACAATGATGCAGAACCGAGTAATATGCCTAAACCCGAGCCGAGTCAAAATATTAAACATGAAGTATTCTTCCATAATTTACTTGCATGTACAATTGCCTATTTGCTCAGTAATGGTCAGATTGGTTGCACTCTTCTTACTTGGCTTAATATGCTGGAGCATTGATGAGGACATTGGAATTAGAGACAAGCATGCACTTAGTAGCCTTGGGAGTGTATTTCCTACTTTTGCTTTATTTATCTTTTCTAGTTGCCTTGGAAGGTTGATGCAATAAATGCTCTTCTTGTAGGTTGAGCATAATTTTTAATTATCTTGCATTTTCTAGGCAATTAAGTGTAATCTCGTTGATATTGACCCTCCTCAATATATGGAGGCCTAATCTTTGTATTTTCAGCAGATTTGAATGATATTAAGCACTCCTTTGAGGTCATATTCAGAAAACTGAGTTTTCTACCCAAATCTTGTTCTCTTTATCAAGTTTAGGCTTGTGGTGAGTCAAGTGAGCCCTTTATCCTTGAGTTGGTGGCACAGCCTTTATGCTCTTGGTGGTGAGCTTCATCTATCCTTGGTTCTTGTTCTTAGATCTATCCTTGTACGAGCTGAAGTGTTGAACATCTCGCATTAAATTGGTATCAGAGCATCAGGTTCGTTTCAGCTCATTTTCTATGATTTTCTTCATTACTTCATCCTAAATACATCTCAAACTTTCAGTCCACAAAAGAACCTTTTTAACACAAAAATAGCCATGGGTAATCCGGTTCCCATAAATTTGACTCTCGAACAAGCTCACAACGAGCGGAGAGATTGTCAAATTAATGAACTTCAGCAGCAAATGGGTGAGATTCTCACCCTTTTAAGAGATGGGAATGGTATAGGAAGGCCCCCGGCACAAAGAGATCGTGATTAAGCAAGCCAAAATTCTAGAGGAAGTGACGAGAGTAGTGATTCTGACCATAGCAACCTGAGGTGTAACACCCTCAAATCGTAACCCATTTGGAAAGGTATTACCGTCAGTGACCTCGGTTTCCACACCGAAGCCACCCCAGGCTTTACCGGTTTAAATACAAATCATAAACAATAATCATGATGTAAACACCAAAATCTTTGGTTAAAACATATGTCTGGGGATTACATCCCAATCCCCATAGGACAAAACAGAATAATCAGCGAAAGTCTTTGCAAAGTATAAATACAAGGGTCTTGATCGTAATGATCACCCACCAAGGATAGCAACCTGATAAATCCGTTAAAACACCGTTTTCTTTTATAGTCGTTCTAGCCTTTGTTTCTCGGATTCTTATCTGATGTGCCGAATCGAACGGATGACACTAGCCAACCATGCAGAGAACAATTACGGTTGGTTAGTCTAATGAAAGACTATGCAAGGGTACAAAGCAGAGTGGTTCCAAGTAGTCGTATTAGGTTAGACTCATCGCTCCTCGAATCAAAACCGATAACGATAGTCAACCACCATACTCTACTGAAACATATGAAGAGGCATGATCAAGAGAAGATTCTGAAAGACCAAGTCTCACAGAAATCAATCCCAAAGAAGACTCCAACGAATTGAGTCTTATCGGAAATATGACAAATGTTGGGGAACATTAATTAATCATACAAGCGTTCAATAACGACTTGATGTTTCGGTTCACGACCAACCTCACCGCTTAATGCGAATCTAGATTGGAAAGAGAACGGTACTCTGATCAAAGTCAAGACGAGCTTTCCTAGTTGTACTATTCCCTAGTTGTACTACTCGTCTGAGGTATATTAATCATGTGCTACGACGGCACTTATCTTATTTAAATTCCTAAACGCGTATCACGTTATAGACTTTTAAATATATGTTTCGCCATGAGGGACATACTCCTGAATGGGACGAATCCCAAGATTTGTAGCATCAGTTAAGTGTCACCATCTCTATACCTGAGTATAGAGATCGGTCATGACCCACCAAATGGTGTTTGGGTTTATCACCCTTTGCACCATTAATCATTATTAATAAACGACTGGACCTCGAATAGTCCATCGCTCCTACGAATACTCGTGCTAACTAAATAGTTCAACACAGTAATAATCATATCAAAGCCCTCCAAGCTAATATCATAAATATATATCATTAATAGCGTTGTTCTAGCAGATATACAACCTATTATAATATCATATTCTTTTCACATCATTTATCAAACTATTCCCAATAGAATAGTAAATCATCCCAAATTAATTAACAATTAAACAATTGATAATTAATGGAAATATGGAATGATAAGCAAGAGTGAACCGCCACTTACCTTAGATCAGACGAAAGCTTTAACAAGCTTAGAGACAACGGTTCCTGAGTCTGAAACTGGGACAGATCCTGGATATTAAATCCCTCTGGAATGATCCATAATGAGACCCTAAGTTAGATTCAATATCTACATATATGAATCTAAAAGAATAAGAAAGGAATCAAAGGGGTCAAGCCTCGCCCAAAGCCAAACACCCAAGAACACACACCCCGGACAAGGCTCACCGCGGGTGTGGTGGAGCCATTGCCGCGGGTGCGGTCAGGCGCCAGTGGCGAGCTTTTGACAGCTTCGATGGCGAACTCACCCAATTTGATTCGTTCGCCTTCGATTCGTTTGTGGTTCGATCCCCAACCTTCTTAGGCCTTTGAACACCACTTAAGATCACATTTGTAAACACTCAAAGGGGTTCGATCTCTTCTCAAACGAAGCTCACAAGCTTGACAACAATGGAGATTTCAGAGAATTTTTCAGAGGAAGAAGATGGAGCTCGTCCATGGCTTCTCCTCCTTCTTTTATACCCCAAGCATGGAGCTTACCAACCAATGATTTCAAGGAGGAGGTGGCCCGACCAGATAGTCAGCTAGGGGGGCAACTAAGGCGAGCTACGGCCTGTGACTTATCGCGATGACGTCGGAGCTGACGATGGCCGTGGGGTACGGCAGGGTGCGGTGGGGGTGCGGTGGCCGACTCGTGACCGCCACTTGCATTGGCCTTTGCCGCGGGTGCGGCAGGGTGCGGCCAGGGTGCGGTCAAGGCCAATTTTGCCCCCTTTGACCCGTTTTGTCATTTTTACCAAGGGGTAAAAATATTCTTAACTCCGGGTTAAATATATTCGTACACGAACGACCCTTTTTACCCAAAAATACATTAACTGTATTTTATATTACTCAGAAAAATATTACAGAGATCAAACATCTCATAGAATGTCCGTACTTCTCTGAATTTAATCTGACTTGTAATATGGGCATAAGAAGATTCAAAATTTTCCTTACAAAATGAGGGATATTACATTACCTCCCCCTTAAAAGAAGTTTCGACCCCGAAACTTAGGCCGAAAACAACTCGGGAAAGCGTCTAAGCATATCCTCTTCAGTCTCTCAAGTCTCCCAGGTAACTTCTTCGGTTTCTGACTTGGACCACAGAATCCGTACCAACGGTACTACCTTGTTGCGCAAGTGCTTCCCACAGCGCTCGAGAATACGCACAGGTATCTCTTCATAAGTACCATTTGCTTGAATCTCAATGTCTTCATAGCTCAGCACATGAGACTCATCAGGCACGTATTTCCTCAGCAAGGATACGTGGAACACATTATGCATTGGATGTGCCGATGGCGGCAATGCCAAACGGTACGCTAGAGATCCCACTCTGTCAAGAATTTCAAATGGTCCCACGTAGCGAGGGTTGAGCTTCCCACGCTTACCAAATCTGAACGCGCCTTTAGATGGCGAGACTTTAACAAAGACCTTGTCACCAACCTCAAATTCAACATTTCTACACTTCGGATCAACGTAAGATTTTTGTCGACTTTGAGCTGTCAATATCCTTTGTCTTAATAAGGCAATATCCGAAGCAGTTCTCTCGACCAATTCTGGTCCGAGAAGAATCTTGTCGGCGTTCTCATCCCAACAAATCGGAGATCTGCATCTGCGACCATACAAAGCTTTGAATGGAGCCATCTTGATAGTAGCATGCCAGCTATTGTTATATGTGAACTCGATTAGACTCAGGCTGTCCTCCCAGCTAGTCGGACGATCGAGTACACATGCTCTCAACATATCCTCCAGAGTCTGGATAGTCCTCTCAGACTGTCCATCCGTTTGAGGATGAAACGCAGTGCTGAATCTCAATTCAGTTCCCATGGCCTTGTGGAGTTCCTTCCAGAACCTTGACATGAATCGGCCATCACGATCCGATACAATGGTCTTTGGAGTACCATGCAAACGGATAACCTCTTGTAAAAACACTTATGCTAACCTCTGGGTTCCCCACGTTGACTTGATAGCCACGAAGTGAGCACTCTTCGTGAGCCTGTCAATGATAACCCAAATAGCATCTTTCTGACTCTTAGTCTTGGGTAATCTTATGACGAAATCCATTGAGATATCTTCCCATTTCCATTCTGGAACTGGAAGAGGTAGCAATTCACCACCTGGTCTGCGGTGCTCTATCTTGACTTTCTGATAAGTCAAGCATTTCGCCACAAATTCTGCTACATCCCATTTCATGTTGGGCCACCAGAAATTCTTCCGGAGGTCCTTGTACATTTTGCTAGAGCCTGGATGTACATAGTAGGCTGACGAATGGGCTTCTCTCATTACCAATGGGCGAAGACCATCAACGTCAGGCACACAAATTCGGTTTTGAAACCAAAGTGATCCATCCTCTTGGATCACAAAACCGAGAGCCTTCCCGTTCATCACTTCATCACACAGCTTCACCAAGATCACGTCATCAACCTGTTTTTCCCTGATCTGATCAAGAAGTGTAGCTTGGATTTCAAGCATATTCAGGTATCCTCGACTTTGATCGTACAAGATTTCAATCTCGCATGACTCTTGGGTCAGCTTGGTTTGAGCAACGAGTAAAGCCACTACGGTCTCATGCGACGTCTTCCGGCTCAATGCATCGGCTACTATATTAGCCTTGCTCGGATGATACAGTAATTCGAGATCATAGTCCTTGAGTAGTTCTAACCAACGACGTTGTCTCATGTTCAACTCTTTCTGAGTGAATACATACTTGAGACTCTTGTGGTCGGTGAAGACTTGGCATTTCATGCCATAGAGATAATGTCTCCAAATCTTCAGGGCAAACACTACCGCCGCTATCTCCAGATCATGCGTCGGATAGTTTTCTTCATAGGTTTTCAGCTGCCTTGACGCGTAAGCAATAACCTTGCCTCTTTGCATCAACACGCATCCTAAACCACTCTTCGAAGCATCACTATAGACCGCATAATCACCAGTTCCGTCTAGTAGCGTTAGCATTGGTGCGGAGGTCAAACATTGCTTCAATTTCTGAAAACTGGCCTCGCACTTGTCATTCCAGACAAACTTCTTGTGGACCTTGCGAAGCAGACCGGTCATAGGTAGAGAGATCTTAGAAAATCCCTCTACAAACCGTCTATAATATCCGGCAAGTCCAAGGAAACTGCGCACCTCCTTCACATTCTGAGGCCGCTTCCAGTTAGCTACTGCTTCAATCTTTTGGGGATAAACCATTACCCCATTCTCATTGATCACATGGCCTAAGAAAGCCACTTCCTTGATCCAAAAATCGCACTTAGACAATTTAGCGTACAACTCATTTTGTCTAAGGATTGACAACACAATCTGAAGGTGTTCCTCGTGAACTTCCTCATTCGGAGAATAAATCAAAATGTCATCGATGAAAACCACCACGAACTTATCCAAGTACTGGTGAAAACATCGATTCATTAAGTCCATAAAGACCGCTGGAGCGTTGGTAAGTCCGAATGGCATGACTACGAACTCGTAGTGACCATACCTCGTCCGGAATACAGTCCTCGGAATATCTTCCTCACGAATTCTGAGCTGATGATAACCAGATCTCAGATCGATCTTGGAAAAGACTTTAGCTCCCTGCAACTAATCCAACAGATCATTAATCCTTGGCAAAGGATATTTGTTATTGATCGTGACTTTATTCAACTCACGATAGTCGATACAAAGTCAAAACGATCCATCCTTCTTCTTGACAAACAAGACCGGAGCACCCCAAGGCGATGCACTCGGTCTTATATAACCTTTGTCGAGAAGATCCTCTAATTTCTTCTTCAACTCTTGCATCTCAGCAGGAGCCATCCGGTACGGTGCCTTCGAGATCGACGCAGTACCTGGTTCAAGATTAATAGAAAATTCCACGACACGATGCGGGGGTAATCCAGGAATCTCTTCCGGAAAAACATCAGGAAATTCATGAATCACAGGAATATCAAGAATTGATGGTTCATCTTTCATGGGCGCATCCAGATAGCAAAGGTACCCGACACAACCCTGTCGAAGTAGCTTAAACGCAGCCATCGCATTGATAAGCCTGTCGTTATCAGCGTCATTCTGACCCTTAAATTTGCACACACTCTGGCCCCCAGATGACACCATCACAGTTCTTGCACTGAAGTCGATTACCGCCCCATAATGTGTTAGCCAATCCATACCGAGAATAATGTCGTATGGAGCCATGGCAATACATATCAAATCTGCCTCGAATTTCTTACCCTGGATGGTAATCGGAAATTCAGACCGACACTTAGTTCCAACTAAATGGTCCCCATTTTGGATCAGCCCATTACATGGTTCACAGACGGCCCACTAGTGGCTCCGAGCCCAGGCCCAGCCATTACTAGTGTCCACTGTTGCCATGAGCCGCTGTCCATACATCTCAACCCATCCTTGGAAGCTCCACCTAATTAATAGGCAGCCATCTCCTAAGAGGTTGTTGGTGAGTCTCGAACACGAGACCTCACCCCATACCAAGCAATGAAACACTAACTTGGTATAAACCAAAGGTTCATATATAAGAAGAGTTACAACAAAAGGTTCACAACCTCGTTGCACACACAACTTAACTTACTACAAAACTATCCAAAACGAAAGACTGGGTAACACCCAAATCAACAACATACCAACAGAAGGTAATAAGCACTTTAAGCATATGGAGCATCGGGTCCATCTGCCTCACGCATCTCGTAAAGGCGTTGACCTTGACTCCCAGAAGCCTTTGGGGCTTTCCCCTTGTTCTGTGTAGCTGTCTGCATCGAAGGACTAGGAGTCTCTGCTAGTTTAAACATGGGTCGGTTACTCTGATTAACAGACCCCTGCTGTGACTCCGCTCCTTTCTGCTTTCCCTGCCAACAGAACTTCTGCAAATTCCTTTCATTCCCACAACCAAAGCATGTCTTTCTTTCCTTAGGACACGCAGTACTCTTGTGCCCAGCAGCACCACAATTATAACATAGGATCGGACTCTTGACCTGCCCCGATTGCTGTGTCGACTCTCCTTGAGCCCCACCCATTTTCGCCTTGCTGGATTTGGCAAAGTTAGACGGTGGCGCAGGACGTTTGAATCCACTCGCCTGAGGTTGATTTTGCGTCGACCTCTGGCGATTCTTTCTCTTGGTCGACTCATCCAGAGTCACCTCCAACTTGTAAGCCGCATCCACATATTGCTCCAAGGTAGAGCAATTGTGGCTCAACATCATTGGCTTAATCTTTGGGCTCATCCACTCGTGGAAATGCCAGATTTTATGTTCTTCACTGGATACTTCCGATCCAGCGTACCGCAACAAGTGATTGAACTTGGTTGCCAGATCATTCACCTTTAACCCTTCAGTCTTAGGGTAAAGAAATTCCTTGCGCTTTTCCTCCCTCATTGCCCGAGAGAAGAATCGGTCAGTCATCTTGGTCTTGAACATTGCCCAATTCAAATTAGGGCTATCAGCAAGACCAGTGTCTTCCCACCACTCACTAGCATCTCCTTTCAGTTGAAGAGAAGCTATGTGCACCTTCTCAGCCTCAGTGCACTCTGCGAAACAACCACTCCATGTGGGAAAACCAATGCGTTACTTTAACTGGTTCACCCTTCCCATTGAAGTTGTCAGGTCTCATAGAATTTATGGCTTTCAGTGCTCGGCCATAATCATTCCTGCTCCTGACCACATTCTCCTGATGCAAAGGTACATGAGTTTCCTGTTCTCCAACTCCCGGGGTCGCTGAGGATGCCGGCACATCTTGTGCTTGAGGCATATTCGGGTGTAGGACATCATTCATTGCTTGCATGAAAATTCCTCGAATTTCTGCAACGGTCGCTTCATCAAATATCCTTGGAGCGTTGCCCTGAGCTGGGTCATTGCCTCCGGGATTATGTTGGGAACTGGACTCACGTACATTCTCAGGATTTCCAACATTTCTCTCGTTATGTCCGGGATTATTACTCGGCCCAGCACCAAAACGAGCATTGTTCCTTGTGTTCATCATCTGTTTACCGATCAATTTCCAAGGATTTTATACATTAATACCTTGTAGTATACTTAATGTAACAATCAACTCGGAAAGGATCAAACTACGTAAACTTTATTAGATGAACCTCAAACCGAGTTACTAGGTTCTACAACCTCAAAACACGACGAGGGAACCGGGAACTCAAGACTATCTAGAGATGGCTCCGCCATCTCGGCTTCTTCCGAGTCCCTCTGAAGAGAAAGGAATGCACCCATATCCTTCGGGCGACAAGAAGAGAGTTTAGTCTTTCTAAATATAGAAGTGAACTTCCATATCAGACTAAAGAGAAGGCACGACTAGAACGGTAAAAAATTTCTTTTCATTTTGAAAACTCAGAGCCCTTGAAAACATTTCTCAATTTAAAACGAGTAAATGGTTCATGAATTCTCAAACCCGTTTTAAAACCTTTGGCTCTGATACCAGATCTGTAACACCCCCAAATCGTAACCCATTTGGAAAGGTATTACCGCCAGTGACCTCGGTTTCCACACCGAAGCCACCCCAGGCTTTATCGGTTTAAATACAAATCATAAACAATAATCATGATGTAAACACCAAAATCTTTGGTTAAAACATATGTCTGGGGATTACATCACAATCCCCATGGGACAAAACAGAGTAATTAGCGAAAGTCTTTGAAAAGTATAAATACAAGGGTCTTGATCGTAATGATCACCCGCCAAGGATCGCAACCTGATAAATCCATTAAAACACCGTTTGCTTTTATAGTCATTCTAGCCTTTGTTTCTCGGATTCTTATATAATGTGCCGAATCGAACGGATGACACCAGCCAACCATGCAGAGAACAATTACTGTTGGTTAGTCTAATGAAAGACTATGCAAGGGTACAAAGCAGAGTGGTTCGAAGTAGTCGTATTAGGTTAGACTCATCGCTTCTCGAATCAAAACCGATAACGATAGTCAACTACCATACTCTACTGAAACATATGAAGAGGCATGATCAAGAGAAGATTCTGAAAGACCAAGTCTCACAGAAATCAATCCCAAAGAAGACTCCAATGAATTGAGTCTTATCGGAAATATGACAAATGTTGGGGAACATTAATTAATCATACAAGCGTTCAATAACGACTTGATGTTTCGGTTCACGACCAACCTCACCTCTTAATGCGAATCCAGATTGGAAAGAGAACGGTACTCTGATCAAAGTCAAGATGAGCTTTCCTAGCTGCACTATTCCCTAGCTGTACTATTCCCTAGTTGCACTACTCGTCTGAGGTATATTAATCATGTGCTACGACGACACTTATCTTATTTAAATTCCCAAACGCGTATCACGTTATAGACTTTTAAATATATGTTTCGCCATAAGGGACATATATTGAGTATATGTTTCATCATGAGGGACATATAGGATATATGTTTCGCCATGAGGGACATACTCCTGAATGGGACGAATCCCAAGATTTGTAGCATCAGTTAAGTGTCACCATCTCTATACCCGAGTATAGAGATCGGTCATGACCCACCAAATGGTTTTTGGGTTTATCACCCTTTGCACCATTAATCATTATTAATAAACGACTGGACCTCGAATAGTCCATCGCTCCTACGAATACTCGTGCTAACTAAATAGTTCAACACAGTAATAATCATATCAAAGCCCTCCAGGCTAATATCATAAATATATATCATTAATAGCGTTGTTCTAGCAGATATACAACCTATTATAATATCATATTCTTTTCACATCATTTATCAAACTATTCCCAATAGAACAGTAAATCATCCCAAATTAATTAACAATTAAACAATTGATAATTAATGGAAATATGGAATGATAAGCAAGAGTGAACCGCCACTTGCCTTAGATCAGCTGAAAGCTTTCACAAGCTTAGAGACAACGGTTCCTGAGTCTGAAACTGGGACAGATCCTGGATATTAAATCCCTCTGGAACGACCCTTAACGAGACCCTAAGTTAGATTCAATATCTACATATATGAATCTAAAAGAATAAGGAAGGAATCAAAGGGGTCAAGCCTCGCCCAAAGCCAAACACCCAAGAACACACACCCCGGACAAGGCTCACCGCGGGTGCGGTGGAGCCCTTGCCGCGGGTGCGGTCAGGCGCCAGTGGCGAGCTTTTGACAGCTTCGATGGCGAAATCACCCAATTTGATTCGTTCGCCTTCGATTTGTTTGTGGTTCGATCTCCAACCTTCTTAGGCCTTTGAACACCACTTAAGATCACCTTTGTAAACACTCAAAGGGGTTCGATCTCTTCTCAAACGAAGCTCACAAGCTTGACAACAATGGAGATTTCAGAGAATTTTTCAGAGGAAGAAGATGGAGCTCGTCCATGGCTTCTCCTCCTTCTTTTATACCCCAAGCATGGAGCTTACCAACCAATGATGTCAAGGAGGAGGTGGCCCGACCAGATAGTCAGCTAGGGGGCCAACTAAGGCGAGCTACGGCCTGTGACTTATCGCGATGACGTTAGAGCTGACGATGGCCGCGGGGTGCGGTGGGGGTGCGGTGGCCGACTCGTGACCGCCACTGGCATTAGCCTTCGCCGCGGGTGCGACAGGGTGCGGCCAGGGTACGGTCAAGGCCAATTTTGCCCCCTTTGACCCGTTTTGTCGTTTTTACCAAGGGGTAAAAATATTCTTAACTCCGGGTTAAATATATTCGTACACGAACGACCCTTTTTACCCAAAAATACATTAACTGTATTTTATATTACTCAGAAAAATATTACAGAGATCAAACATCTCATAGAATGTCCGTACTTCTCTAAATTTAATCTGACTTGTAATATGGGCATAAGAAGATTCAAAATTTTCCTTACAAAATGAGGGATATTACATGAGGCATGGGAGAAGAAACCATGCACGTGATGATTTTGAGATGTGAAGGTTGAAATCCCTGAGTTTTATGGAAGCTTGAACCCGGAAGAGTATCTTGAGTGGGTGCAATCCATCAAGAGAGTCTTTGAGGCAAAGGGATATTTTGATGAGAAGAGCTTTAAGGTGGATGTCCTTAAGCTCAAGAAGTATGCATCACTTTGGTATGAGCACTTGAAGCACCAAAATATGCAAGAAGGCAATAGAAGTATTCGTTCATGGGCTATGTTGCAAAAGCTCATGGACAAGTGTTTTCTTCTATCCACTTACAAGCAAGAGTTGTTCCTTCATATGACCCATTTGAAGCAAGCCAATCTCAGCAGTGCGGAGTACACACGAGAGTTTGAACAACTCAAGTTGCGCACGGAAGTGAATGAAGAAGTTGAGCAAACCATTACTAGATACATTGGTAGCATGAGCTCCACCATTGCTGAAAAGGTGGATTTACAACCCTATTGGACATTTGATGATGCTGTCAAACTTGCTCATAAGGTGGAAAAGCAATATTTGGGTAAGAGATCCTTCTCTAAAAACCCTTTAGAGCAAGTCTTTCTTCAAATTTTGAGCATCTACAAAGATATGAGAAGGAGAAGAGCAAGGGCAAGGAAGTTGCTAAAGAAGTGCCTAAGAAGTTTGATGGCAAGAAGTGCTTCAAATGTCATGGTTTTGGTCATTTTCAAGCTGATTATCCAAACAAAAGAGTCATGACCATAAGAGAGGTTGATGAGATAAACCATGAGATTGAGAATGATTGTGAAGAGCAAGGAGATAATGAAGAAGAGACCTTGGTAGCTGCTAATCATGGTGAATCCTTGAGGATCAAAAGGGTTCTTCATGCTATTGAATCACCTAAGGAGAATGAGGAACAACACGAGCAGATCTTTCACACTCGTTGCACCATCAATGCCAAAGTGTGTGACATGATTATAAACAGTGGGAGTTGCACTAATGTGGCCTCACCCTTGATGGTTGGCAAGCTTGAACTTCCCACGGTGGAACATCCTCATCCTTACAAGCTCCAATGGCTAAACAAAGGGAATGAAGTTTTGGTAACAAAACAGGCCCTTATCTCTTTTTCAATTGGCAAGATATATCATGATGAGATTTTATGTGATGTTATTACAATGGATGCTTGTCATTTGTTATTGGGGAGACCATGGCAGTTTGATAGAGGAGTTTTACATGATGGTCGCCATAACACCTATTCCCTTATTACCAATCACAAGAAAATCACCCTTACCCAATTACCCCCACCAATCCACAAAATCTAGCCCGGGAAGGGAAACACAAGTGAGAAAGACCTATTCTTGAGTGAAACATAGGTTAAGAGAAAAATTCAGAGTGGGAAACCCTTTTTCATCTTGCTTATCTTGAGCAAACTATAAGGAAAGAGGAGATGACCTTGAACCTCATGGTGCAGCCCTTACTAACTCATTTTGGAGATGTTTTTCCTAATGATTTTCCCATAGGTTTACCTTCGATTCGAGGCATTGAGCACCATATTGACTTGATTACGGGAGCTATGTTGCCAAACAAGGCTGCCTATAGATGTAGCCCGGAAGAAACAAAGGAGTTGCAATGACAAGTTAAGGAGTTCATTGTCAAAGGCTATGTACAAGAGAGCATGAGTCCTTGTTCAGTTCCGGCCTTGCTTGTTCCTAAAAAGGATGGCACTATGAGGATGTGTGTGGACAGCCGTGCTATCAAAAACAATACCGTCAAGTATAGGTACCCCATTCCTAGACTTGATGATATGTTGGACGAGCTCCATGGTGCACAAGTCTTTTCCAAGGTTGATTTGAGGAGTGGCTACCACCAAATCAGAATCCGAGATGGAGATGAATGGAAGACAGCCTTCAAGACTAAGGGAGGCCTCTATGAGTGGATGGTGATGCCATTCGGATTATCGAATGCTCCAAGTACCTTCATGAGGCTGATGAATGAGGTGCTTAGATCTTTCATTGGAAAGTTTGTGGTGGTGTACTTTGATGACATCTGTATCTATTCAAAGGATGAAAAGGAGCATTTGGAGCATCTCGAGCAAGTATTCTCAGTTTTGCGCAAGCAACATCTGTATGCCAAGCTTGAGATGTGTGAGTTATTTTCATCGAGCATTTTCTTCCTTGGTTATGTGGTGTCCAAGGTTGGGATTTCAGTTGATCAGTCCAAGGTGGAAGCTATTCGCACATGACCAACTTCGAAGTCCATTTCTGATGTGAGGAGCTTCCATGGGTTAGCCTCTTTCTACCGGAGTTTGGTTCACAATTTCAACTCACATATGGCCCCTATTACTGAGTGCTTGAAGAATAGTTCATTTACATGGACCCAATCTGGCAAACGAGCTTTTGAGGCTATCAAGCAAAAACTTTGCACCGCACCTATTCTTGCTTTGCCGGATTTTGATCATGTCTTTGAAGTTGAGTGTGATGCAAGTGGAGTTGGAATTGGAGCTGTTCTTGTTCAAAATAAGTGTCCCATTACTTATTTCAGTGAGAAACACAATGGGGTAAGGCTCAACTACAGCACTTACGATAAAGAGTTCTATGCTATTGTTCGTGCCTTAGATCATTGGAGTCATTATTTGAAGCCTAAGCAGTTTCTGCTACATTCTGATCATGAGGCCTTGAAAGACATCAATGGTCAGCACAAGTTGAGTTCTAGACATGCTAAGTAGGTGGAGTTCCTCCAATCTTTCTCCTTTGTTTCCAAACACAAGGCGGGAAAATGCAACGTTATGGCTGATGCTTTTTCAAGGAGATACTAATTGCTTGTTGTTCTTGAGGCTAAGGTGTTGGGATTTAGCTTCATCAAGGAGCTATATTCGGAGGATACTGATTTCTCTCCATACTTTAGTTGGGAAGATAGCACCTTTCCATGTTCATACACTATCCAAGATGGTTTTCTTTTCAAGGGAAACAAGCTATGTATTACCAAAGGCATAATTCGAGATCTTCTTATTCGGGAAGCTCATGGAGGAGGCTTATCTGGTCATTTTAGCATCAATAAGATGCTGTAGATCTTATCCAAGCACTTTTATTGGCCACGTATGAGTGGAAATGTTCAGGCCATTATCTCGAGGTGTGCTACTTGTCATCGTGCCAAATCTCAGTTTCATCATGGCATGTACACTCCTCTTCTGGTCCCAAGTCGTCCATGGGAGGATGTTAGCATGGATTTCATTGTATCCCTTCCAAGAACGCAGCAGGGTAAAGATGCTATCATGGTTGTTGTTGATCACTTCTCAAAGATGGCACACTTTGTTCCTTGTCACAAGTGTGACGATGCATCTCACATTGTCGAGCTTTATTTGAAGTCGATCATTCGTCTTCATGGAGTCCCATAGTCCATTGTTTCAGATTGGGATACTAAGTTTGTGAGCTATTTTTGGAAGACTTTGTGGAGGATGCTTGGTACTCGACCCCTTTTCAACACTTAGTATCACCCACAAACGGATGGTCAGACTGAGGTTACCAACCGTACTCTAACCACCCTACTTCGTAGCTTGATCAAGAAGTCTCTCAAGGAGTGGGATTTGAAGTTAGATCATGCTAAATTTGCCTACAACCGATCACCATGCTATTCAACCAGGAAGACTCCATTTGAGGTTAATTATGGGTTGAATCCTCTCACCCCCATGGATCTTATTCCTTTGCCATCCCAGTCTCGTGTTTGCTTTGAACCTGAAGGATGATCTAAGGAAATGAAGAAGTTACATGAGTAGATTCGAGCCAGAATTGAGAAGGTTAATGAGATGTACAAGCAACGGGCTAATAAGCATCGCAAGAAGGCTATTTTCTAGCCCGGTGATCTAGTTTGGTTGCATCTTTGTAAAGAGAGATTTCCTTCCACGAGGAAAAGCAACCTCATGCCCCGATCAGAAGGTCCTTTCAAAGTCCTTGAGCGCATTGGTGATAATGCTTATAAGCTGGAAATCCCAGGAGATATGTCAATTTCAGCAACTTTCAGTGTTGGAGATCTTTCACCATACTTGGAAGATGAATTTCTTGAGGATTTGAGGGCAAATCCAAAACAACCCACGAATGTTAATGTGGGAGTAGGTGACAATGATGTTGAACCGAGTAACATGCCTAAACCCGAGCCGAGTGAAGATATTAAAATGAAGTATTATTCTTTCAGAATTTATTTGTATGTACAACCGCCCCTTTGCTCGGTAATGGTCAGATTGGATGTACTCTTCTTACTTAGCATAATATGCTGGAGCATTGATGAGGACATTGAATTAGAGACAAGCATGCACTTAGCAGCCTTGGGACTTGGGAGTGTATTTCCTACTTTTGATTTATTTATCTTTTCTAATTGTCTTGGAAGGTTGATGTATTAAATGCTCTTATTGTTGGTTGAGCATAATTTTTAATTATCTTGCATTTTCTAGGCAATTAAGTGTAATCTCGTTGATATTGAGGCTCCTCTATACATGGAGGCCTAATCTTTGTATTTTTAGCATATTTGAATGATATTAAGCACCCCTTTGAGGTCATATTCGGAAAACTGAGTTTTCTACCCAAAGCTTGTTCTCTTTATCAAGTTTAGGCTTGTGGTGAGTCAAGTGAGCCCTTTATCCTTGAGTTGGTGGTACGGTCTTTATGCTCTTGGTGGTGAGATTCATCTATGCTTGGTTCTTGTTCTTAGATCTATCCTTGTACGAGCTGAAGTATCGAACATCTCGCATCAACACCTTACTCAGTGCCACACATGGCCCACACTGCCAAGGGTCGGACGAGGAGGCCATGGGACAAGAAAGAATTGGTGTGGCTACATTGGTGGTCTAGGAAATGCAAGCTTGATCCTAGAGTCGCTAGTCCTTGGCGTGGAGTGAAGAGGATACATGCTTATGATTACCATCTCCATGTGCCCAATAAGTTTATGGTTTCTACACCCATTGCTACCTTCTCTTGCATACTTGTTGAATCGAGGATGATTCGAAGCCAAGTGGGAGAGAATGATGACTCATGGTCAACCTTGACCCGAAGGGACTTAAAGGAGGTGATTCAAGAGCCAAAGGAGTCACCATAGATGTGTTTTACTCACCCACGTGCAAGGGATGTTGCATGCCTATCATTTGTTTTAGTTTCAAAACTTACTATTTATGATAGTATGTGAGACTGAAAGTGATATGACTATGGGTGACATCATATTTGAGGAAGAATAAAAGCTAAAAACAAAGGAATCGTTCAAATGTGGGAAGGTGACAATACCGACAAAACCGCTGAATCTGTCCCTCTGACACCTCCTCAGTATTTTGGCTATAAAGGGAGCTACGAACATCCAATGGAGGACCATGAGTATCCATTGGAAATATAACAAAAGGATATACAACTATGATGAAAGCTGCTTCCATGGAATCTACCCCCGAACAGTCCAGGAGTCGCAGTCTTCAGCGGCAGTCCAGCAGAAGAGCCTCATGTTTAATTCACAATCATTTAAGGCAAGGGAGGCCAAGAAACAAGTCATCAATTGGAAGTCATTAAGCCTCCTTATGCATTTGATGGACCTAATAATGTGAAGATTCTTCACCTTGATCAATATTAAATCCGTGTCATTTGAAGAGTCTTCCAAGACAACCATCTTCAATGCCGAGCCATCAAAGAGTCTCTAGTATGTTCTCTATTTAAAGAGCTTTCTTCTACCAGTGTAATCACGTCTTTGATCATCAAAATGAAGCCTAAAACTGAGCGTTTTCTTTAGAGAATTAGTAGAACTCTTGTAGTTTGCTCGTGAGTAATATAGAGCGTTGATCGATCCATTTGGGTGAGTCATATCTTGAATTGTTTGATCTTGTTCAAGGCGCGAGTGGTGAGTCATATCCACAAGTACCTTTTCCACTTATCCCTTTCAATTTCCAGCAAAGCATACCTTTCAAAAAACGGATCCAAGATCCAACAAAAAAACAGCCCCAAACACACTACCGAAATCATCATCTTCAAGTTTTGATCCTCATCGTCGTCTTGTGTGCGTTTGAGGGTCAAGGTTCCTTGATACTGAGCATATAACGATCCTACTTCTCATCATTTGGTATCAGAGCTACCATCAAGGAAGTTTCAAAAGAAATCATGTTCAACCATGGAAAGCACCAGCCGATCACCATGTCGGAGTTTCGACAAATTTGGCGAGAGAGTACCGCATCAATTTTTGCCGATTGTAAGCGCTTGTTGGAAGATCAGGATCATCATGCAAATGAGAGAAAAATTCAGTTTATGGAGATGTTGTACCAATATGCGGCGGACGCTGCCCAAAGCTTGTCAAGGAACCCTTACAAATGGAGAAGTCACTCAATGGTGATGAAGCGTGATCAGCGCTACTTTGTAGGGTTTAACTAGGAGTTGTTACCGGAGTTTAGGTACCATTTATGTGTGTTTAGAGCATAAGTTAGGAGAATGGAGTTAAGGAGAAGAAGTATTGATTTGGTGGTTTTGAAGAGTTTAAATGAAGACTTAAGAAGATGGAGGAGAAAACCACAAGAGAAGACCGAAGACAGAAGCAGAGAAGAGCTATAGTGAGAAATCCGCGGTCGCGGATCATCCAGCCGCGGGCGCGGAAAACACGAGAAGCAGCGAAGCCACAGAAACTTTTCCGCGGTCGCAGAAATCTGTCTGCGGTCGCGGATACTGTTCACAGATGCGGGAGCGGGATTTCGTCCGAAGAATCGTTTTATCTTATTTCATTTTCTTTTATTTCGTTATTTCCTTTTAGATATTATTTCTTATCTTTTTAGTTAGGGTTTGCTAGGTTTTTCTATTTAGTTAAGTAGCAGCCACTTTTCATTCGACCAGAACGAGAATTCAGAATTCAAGTTTTAACATCAGTTTTTCCCTTTGAGTTTTTACGTTTCCAAGACTATGAAGAACTAAGCAACTTTTGCTTAGTCCGACGATTGAATCCTTCGTTTGTATTTGGTTGTGAGATTATAACTCTATTTCCTTTCCCTTGATTATATCTCTTCTCTTTGTGCTTAATCCCATTGATTCTTGCTTATTTGACTGGCCTGATCAACTAGTTGATATTAGTAATTGTCTATTCCTAAGGTTTGGATATTTCTTGTTGAAATCCCTTATCTTGTGTAGTAAACATGATATTCTAGGACTGGTTGGACTAGTTTATTGCAAAGAGAATTGATTACGTGTTAAATGCTATGGGTTGTTAGTGTTACATGTATCCTGGTTAATTCCTATGCTTACTGCTGCTATTGGATTAAATCTTGATAGTTTCTTGTGCATTTGATAGTTAGGGTTATCAGGATTAGTTGGACTGATAACTATTTCAGAATAGGGACAAGAATATTCATAGGAAGGAATTGAGATAATCTAGGATCAATCAATCAAATGAATGGTGGATATTTTTCTGGCTAAGTTACTTCTTACCAATTGATTACATCCTTTGCTTTTATTTACTTTGTTACATTGATTACAAACCAAAACCCCCCTTTGTTACTGTTGACATACAACGGTTTCACTTAGAAAGATTGCTACCTCCCTGTGGGATTCGACCCTTACTTGCCTACTATACTTAGTTAGGTTTTTGAGGTTTATTTTGATTAGGCACAACGACTTTAGCCCCATCAAATTTGGCGTCGTTGCCGGGGAGGCAAGTTTTAAATTTTCTTTGTGTTTGTTTGTGTGCCAACTTTTGTGTGGACCTATCTTATGGTCCACACTCGTGCTACTGACTCTCCACTGTTAGCTTGTGATACAAAAATTGAGAGAGCACTTTCTAGGAACCGCAGGATAAATAGATCATTATGCTTTGATAACCCGTGCTTTAAGATGGCTGAAGAAGCACCGACTCTCAGGAAGTTGACTGTACCGAATCTGCAGCAGCAACCGCTTACTAGCCCACTTCCATGGGATGAGTGGAGAAGACCCCAATAAGCATCTGTCTGAATTCCACGCTGTCTGCACCAGCATGAAGCCACGAGACGTTACTGAGGACCAGATCAAGCTGAGGGCATTTCCTTTCTCCCTAAAGGATGCGGCCAATGATTGGTTCTACTATTTGGCCCCAGGAAGCATAGATACATGGGCTAAAATGAAGAAAGCCTTCCTGGAGAAGTACTTCCCTGCGACCAAGCTCAATAGCTTGAAGAGGAACATCAGCAACATTGAACAGCATGCTACTGAGACATTGTATGAGTACTACGAGAGGTTCAAGAGGTTGATTTCAAGATGCCCTTACCATGGGTATTCAGACCAAGACCTTGTACTTTATTTGTATGGTGGACTTCTTGACGACGAGCATCGGATGGTAAACGCCGCTTGTGGTGGGAATATTTTTAACAAGACGCCTGCTGTAGCTTTTGAGATCTTCTTTGAGCTATCTGAGGGCTCAAGACAGTTTAGTAAGAGGGCGAGCGCCCAAGCAGTCAAGGCCGCTGACTCTCAGCCATCGTCTTCACTAATTTCTTAGATGGCTGAGATGAAGGAGATGATGAGGAGATTCATGACGAAGGGCACCCCGCAGCAAGTCAAATCTTGGCGAATAACTCCTATGTGTATCCCAAAGGAGTCGTGCAGGATGTTCTGGTAGAGGTTGACAAGCTGATTTTCCTTGCGGATTTCTTTGTGATGGATACGGGGCAAGATAAACACACAGCCCCTCTGATGCTGGGAAGGCCGTTTATGAACACGGAAAATATGAAGATTGATGTGAGTAGTGGTTCGCTCACCATGGAGTTTGATGGGGTGAGGGTCGGATTCAACATAGATGACGCAAAAAGACACCCTCTTGATTGTGAGCCCTAGTGTTCGGTTGATGTGAGCAACTCGGGTTGATCTAGAGAGCACCATGTCGAGCCACGACAATAACCAAGGTGTTGCTTGGGAGGCAACCCGAGGTATGTAATTCCTTTCATGTCTTTTCGTTTCTAGCTTTCATTATTGTTGTTTCGTTTTTGTTTTAGACTAAAACGCAGGTAGGAGACCCGAAGCCAAATCGAAGACGGTGTTCAACTCGCACCAGAAGCTTTTCCGCGACCGCGGAAATATCACTGTAAGTCTCCTTACTTGAAAAAAAATGAAGAATCCGCGATCGCGGCACTCTTTCTGCGATCGCGGTCCAACTGTCCGACGTTTATTTCGAGAAGCGGTGCGCATCATGCTGCCAAGGAGGAGATCAATAGCTCGACATTTTATTTGGCACCGATGATGGCCCGACATTCGACAGCTGACGAGGAGGAACACCAGAGCCCATACCACGATTACATTCGGGCTCCCATTATGTGTTCATAGAAGCCCATGCAGTAGGGGTGTTCATCCGGTCCGGACCGGAATTTCCGATCCGGTCCGGTCCGATGGACCGGATTTTTGGGCATATGTGGACCGAAGACCGGACCGGATAGGTCCGGTCCGGTCTTAATCCGGTCCGGTCCGGTCTTAATCCGGTCCGGTCCGGTCTTGGACCGGATTGGACCGGATTTAATTTTAAAAAATAAAAAAATTAAATTCTTATTTAAAATCTATAAAAAAATATCTAAAAAAATATTTATAAAACATATATACTCCTAGATTATTAAATTTAAAAAAATATCTACAAAAAAATACATATAAATCTCTAAAAAAAAATATAAAACATATAAATTACAAAAAAAAATATTTTTTTAAAATTCCGGTCTTCCGGTTCGGACCGGATTTTTTCCGGGTTTGGACCGGACCGGACCGGAAACCGATTTTGGGGAAATGGTGGACCGGAGACCGGACCGGAATTTTATCGGTCCGGTCCGAAAATCCAGTCTGGTCCACCCATGAACACCCCTACCGTGCAGCCCCGTTTTCTTTGATGTACCACTACATTATACAGTGGATCTATTTGGTTGCACGTGGAGTTTGTTTGAGAAGGACCGCGCAACACCAACGACATGTGCCTTCATTGATTTACCGCCAGCACCACCGTCCACATCCAGGCCACTTCAGCGACGGTGTGAGTACTTTTATGCCTTTCCCTGTGCTTTATCTTTTATTTTTTTTTGTATTTCATTACATTGAGGACAATGCAATGTTTAAGCATAGGGGAGTGATCTCTACTTGCTAGTCGTCTGAAGAAAAAAAATAATGAAAAATTGAAAAAGTCAAAAATTGAAAAAAAAAAGACAAAAATAAAATCCTGGGATAAGTCGAAAACCCGAAAGGGCGGCTTAGGTAATAAGCAGGTGGCTTGGACCAGCATTATGCTGGGGTAATATGAGGTCAAGAGTGATGTGAGTTTTTGTGAGCCCATCTATTGAAAAATGAAATGAGTGGCTTGGTGAAAACTCGAAAGGACGCCTTGGCAAAATGAGTGAAAAGAAGAAGAGTGATTATTAGGATTCCTCATTTTTCCTGGCGTGGTGACATAAGAAGAGGTGATATAAGGAGGATTCGGGTAGGTCACTTTGGGAGGCTGATAAGCACTACTTTGTAGGGCTTAACTAAGAGTTATTAGAGGATTTTATTGGTGCCATTCGGGTAGATTTAGACACATTCATGTGTATGGCGTTTGCGGGCGAAGTTTGGTGTTTTTGGAAGTGTTTGAGCTATCTTGGATATCATAGGAGACACTGAGGAAGGAAGCCACCAAGAGAAGACGCCAAGGAAGTGAAGAGGAGAGGTTAGGAGGCAAAGCCAAGGAGTAAAGTCCGAGCATTAACCGCGACCGCGGGCAAGGGTGTCGCGATCGCGGTTCCTCGGGGCAAGTCGAGAATTATCTGCAAGCACGGAGAAGTGTGAAGAGCGTGGAGCCACAAGGGGCCGCGATCGCGGTCCATGGGCCGCGATCGCGGATCATCAACGCAGGAAGTTCGGACTTTTCCCGAATCTATCTTTTCTGTTTTTCTTTTCTTATTTTCTCATTTTATTCCGTTTCTTTTCTTATTGGGCTAGGTCATTTGTTAGAAGCCCTATATATACTCTCTTTAGCATTAGGTTTGAGAGTTTGCCATTCTAGATTTTTCATTTCATTGTTGCCACTTTTCATACTTTTGAAGTTCATCATGTTTATGAGGAGCTAAGCCTCTTTTGCTTAGTCCGGTAATGGAAGCATAAGTTTATTCATCTGGTTGTGAGGTTTTGTTCCTGTCTATCTTATCCTATTGAGTTATATCTTTTCTCTTGCGCAAATTATTATTTGGATGTTTGTTGGTTTATCTAGATTGATCACCTATTGCTTTCATTCATATTGCTAATACTAGGGAACTGTTGGGCTAACACTCTAGTTCGAGTAGCGAGCATAGATTATATCTGCCACTGTGGAATTTATCTATGTAGAGAATTGATTACATGTTGAATGCTTCTGGTTGAGGTGTTATGTGTATCCTGATTAATTCTTATATGCATTGTTGCCTTTGGATTGAATCACTAGTGGTGCTAGGGTTATTCATTGGTAAGGGTTCTTAGGTTTGGTTGATCTTTGAATCTACCCAAGATCAGGACAGGAATAACCGAATAGGAAGATAGGACATAATCAAGGAACAACCGTTGGATGACTTATGTGGACATTACTTGGCTAAGTGTTTTCTCTCTTTGATATTTCATTCATCTACTTTGCTGTGTTTGATTTGATTGTGACCAACCAACTTACAACCCCCCCCCCCCTTTTAGTGACTTGCATGCAACCACCATTAGTTTCTCTCCTTCCCTGTGGGATCGACCCTTACTTATTGACTATACTAGTTTATTTGTGAGGTTTTATATTTGACAGCTACGAACGACAGCACGTCAAATTTGGTGCCGTTGCCGGGGAAGGCAAGTTTTGAGCTTTTGGTGTTTTTGTGTGCTTTGTGTGTGTTTCGAAATTTTTGTGTGTTTGCTTGTGTGTGTGGACCTATCTTACCAATTGATTATCTTGTGTAGCAAACATGATATTCTAGGACTGGTTGGACTAGTTTATTGTGAAGAGAATTGATTACGTGTTAAATGCTACGGGTTGTTAGTGTTACATATATCCTGGTTAATTCATATGCTTACTGCTGCTATTGGATTAAATCTTGATAGTTTCTTGTGCATTTGATAGTTAGGGTTATCAAGATTAGTTGGACTGATAACTATTTCAGAATAGGGACAAGAATATTCATAGGAAGGAATTGAGATAATCTAGGATCAATCAATCAAATGAATGGTGGATATTTTTCTGGCTAAGTTACTTCTTACCAATTGATTACATCCTTTGCTTTTATTTACTTTGTTACATTGATTACAAACCAAAACCCCCATTTGTTACTGTTGACATTCAACTGTTTCACTTAGAAAGATTGCTACCTCCTTGTGGGATTCGACCCTTACTTGCCTACTATACTTAGTTAGGTTTTTGAGGTTTATTTTGATTAGGCACAACGACTTTAGCCCCATCAAATTTGGCGTCGTTGCCGGGGAGGCAAGTTTTAATTTTTCTTTGTGTTTGTTTGTGTGCCAACTTTTGTGTGGACCTATCTTATGGTCCACACTCGTGCTACTGACTCTCCACTGTTAGCTTGTGATACAAAAATCGAGAGAGCACTTTCTAGGAACCGTAGGATAAACAGATCATTATGCTCTGATAACCCGTGCTTTGAGATGGCTGAAGAAGCACCGACTCTCAGGCAGTTGACTGTACCGAATCTGCAGCAGCAACCGCTTGCTGTGCACTTCCCAGAATTGGCGGATGGCATGAATTTCGAGATAAAATCTAGGCTGATCCATTTACTAGCCCACTTCCATGGGATGAGTGGAGAAGACCCCAATAAGCATCTGTCTGAATTCCACGATGTCTGCACCAGCATGAAGCCACGAGACGTTACTGAGGACCAGATCAAGCTGAGGGCATTTCCTTTCTCCCTAAAGGATGCGGCCAATGATTGGTTCTACTATTTGGCCCCAGGAAGCATAGATACATGGGCTAAAATGAAGAAAGCCTTACTGGAGAAGTACTTCCCTGCGACCAAGCTCAATAGCTTGAAGAGGAACATCAGCAACATTGAACAGCAAGCTACTGAGACATTGTATGAGTACTACGAGAGGTTCAAGAGGTTGATTTCAAGATGCCCTTACCATGGCTATTCAGACCAAGACCTTGTACTTTATTTGTATGGTGGACTTCTTGACGACGAGCATCAGATGGTAAACGCCGCCTGTGGCGGGAATATTTTGAACAAGACGCCTGCTGTAGCTTTTGAGATCTTCTTTGAGCTATCTGAGGGCTCAAGACAGTTTAGTAAGAGGGCGAGCGCCCAAGCAGTCAAGGCCGCTGACTCTCAGCCATCGTCTTCACTAATTTCTTAGATGGCTGAGATGAAGGAGATGATGAGGAGATTCATGACGAAGGGCACCCCGTAGCAAGTCAAATCTTGGCGAATAACTCCTATGTGTATCCCAAAGGAGTCGTGCAGGATGTTCTGGTAGAGGTTGACAAGCTGATTTTCCTTGCGGATTTCTTTGTGATGGATACGGGGAAAGATAAACACACAGCCCCTGTGATGCTGGGAAGGCCGTTTATGAACATGGAAAATACAAAGATTGATGTGAGTAGTGGTTCGCTCACCATGGAGTTTGATGGGATGAGGGTCGGATTCAACATAGATGATGCAAAGAGACACCCTCCTGATTGTGAGCCCCAGTGTTCGGTTGATGTGAGCAACCCGAGTTGATCTAGAGAGCACCATGTCGAGCCACGACAATAACCAAGGCGCTGCTCGGGAGGCAACCCGAGGTATGTAATTCCTTTCATGTCTTTTCGTTTCTAGCTTTCATTATTGTTGTTTCGTTTTTGTTTTAGACTAAAACACAGGTAGGAGACCCGAAGCCAAATCGAAGACGGTGTTCAAATCGTACCAGAAGCTTTTCCGCGACCGCGGAAATATCACTGTAAGTCTCCTTACTTGAAAAAAAATGAAGACTCCGCGATCGCGGCACTCTTTCTGCGATCGCGGTCCAGCTGTCCGACGTTTATTTCGAGAAGCGGTGCGCATCATGCTGCCAAGGAGGAGATCAATAGCTCGACATTTTATTTGGCACGGATGATGGCCCGACATTCGACAGCTGACGAGGAGGAACACCAGCTCCCACACCACGATTACATTCGGGCTCCCATTATGTGTTCATAGAAGCCCGTGCAGCCCCGTTTTCTTTGATGTACCACTACATTATACAGTGGATCTATTTGGTTGCACGTGGAGTTTGTTTGAGAAGGACCGCGCAACACCAACGACATGTGCCTTCATTGATTTACCGCCAGCACCACCGTCCACATCCAGGCCACTTCAGCGACGGTGTGAGTACTTTTCTGCCTTTCCCTGTGCTTTATCTTTTATTTTTTTTTGTATTTCATTACATTGAGGACAATGCAATGTTTAAGCATGGGGGAGTGATCTCTACTTGCTAGTCGTCTGAAGAAAAAAAATAATGAAAAATTGAAAAAGTCAAAAATTGAAAAAAAAAGAGACAAAAATAAAATCATGGGATAAGTCGAAAACCCGAAAGGGCGGCTTAGGTAATAAGCAGGTGGCTTGGACCAGCAATATGAGGTCAAGAGTGATGTGAGTTTTTGTGAGCCCATCTATTGAAAAATGAAATGAGTGGCTTGGTGAAAACTCGAAAGGACGCCTTGGCAAAATGAGTGAAAAGAAGAAGAGTGATTATTAGGATTCCTCATTTTTCCTGGCGTGGTGACATAAGAAGAGGTGATATAAGGAGGATTCGGGTAGGTCACTTTGGGAGGCTGATAAGCACTACTTTGTAGGGCTTAACTAAGAGTTATTAGAGGATTTTATTGGTGCCATTCGGGTAGATTTAGACACATTCATGTGTATGGCGTTTGCGGGCGAAGTTTGGTATTTTTGGAAGTGTTTGAGCTATCTTGGATATCATAGGAGACACTGAGGAAGGAAGCCACCAAGAGAAGACGCCAAGGAAGTGAAGAGGAGACGTTAGGAGGCGAAGCCAAGGAGTAAAGTCCGAGCATTAACCGCGACCGCGGGCAAGGGTGTCGCGATCGCGGTTCCTCGGGGCAAGTCGAGAATTATCTGCAAGCGCGGAGAAGTGTGAAGAGCGTGGAGCCACAAGGGGCCGCGATCGCGGTCTATGGGCCGCGATCGCGGGTCATCAACGCAGGAAGTTCGGACTTTTCCCGAATCTATCTTTTCTGTTTTTCTTTTCTTATTTTCTCATTTTATTCCGTTTCTTTTCTTATTGGGCTAGGTCATTTGTTAGAAGCCCTATATATACTCTCTTTAGCATTAGGTTTGAGAGTTTGCCATTCTAGATTTTTCATTTCATCGTTGCCACTTTTCATACTTTTGAAGTTCATCATGTTTATGAGGAGCTAAGCCTCTTTTGCTTAGTCCGATAATGGAAGCATAAGTTTATTCATCTGGTTGTGAGGTTTTGTTCATATCTATCTTATCCTATTGAGTTATATCTTTTCTCTTGCGCAAATTCTTATTTGGATGTTTGTTGGTTTATCTAGATTGATCACCTAGGTTTATTGCTTTCATTCATATTGCTAATACTAGGGAACTGTTGGGCTAACGCTCTAGTTCGAGTAGCGAGCATAGATTATATCTGCCATTGTGGAATTTATCTATGTAGAGAATTGATTACATGTTGAATGCTTCTGGTTGAGGTGTTATGTGTATCCTGATTAATTCTTATATGCATTGTTGCCTTTGGATTGAATCACTAGTGGTGCTAGGGTTATTCATGGGTAAGGGTTCTTAGGTTTGGTTGATCTTTGAATCTACCCAAGATCAGGACAGGAATAACCGAATAGGAAGATAGGACATAATCAAGGAACAACCGTTGGATGACTTATGTGGACATTACTTGGCTAAGTGTTTTCTCTCTTTGATATTTCATTCATCTACTTTGCTGTGTTTGATTTGATTGTGACCAACCAACTTACAACCCCCCCCCCCCCCCCCTTTTAGTGACTTGCATGCAACCACCATTAGTTTCTCTCCTTCCCTGTGGGATCGACCCTTACTTATTGACTATACTAGTTTATTTGTGAGGTTTTATATTTGACAGCTACGAACGACAGCACGTCAAATTTGGCGCCGTTGCCGGGGAAGGCAAGTTTTGAGCTTTTGGTGTTTTTGTGTGCTTTGTGTGTGTTTCGAAATTTTTGTGTGATTTTTGTGTGTTTGCTTGTGTGTGTGGACCTATCTTATGGTCCACACTCGTACTGCTGACTCTCCACCTTTAGCTATTGATTCAGAGATTGAGCGGACATTAAGGGAGAATCGGAGGGCAGCTGCGATTTTGGCTGATCTACCTAGAGCGATACTGCAGGAAGAGATCAACGAAGAAGAAGTGATGGCTGACAATCCACCCACGTTGAGGCAGCTGACTGCTCCTAACTTGGAGCAGCAGCCACTGGCCGTAGAGTTCCCTGAGCTCCCAGCGTGAGTGAACTTTGAGCTCAAGTCTGGGCTTATCCATCTTTTGCCCCAGTTCCATGGGCTAAGTGGAGAGGACCCAAACAAGCATCTCTCGGAGTTTCACTCCGTGTGTACCTCCATGAAGCCACACAACGTAACGGAGGACCAAATCAAGTTGAGTGCTTTTCCTTTCTCGCTTAAGGATTCAGCCAACGAATGGTTTTACTACCTCACCCCAGGTAGCATCAATACCTGGGGAAAGATGAAGAAGGCGTTTCTGGAGAAGTACTTTCCAGCAACAAAGCTGAACAGTCTCAAGCGCAACCTGAGCAACATAGAGCAGCATGAGACGGAGACGCTCTACGAGTACTATGAGCGTTTCAAGAGGTTGTGCTCCAGCTGTCCTTACCACGGGTATTTAGACCAAGATTTGGTCTTATACCTATATGGGGGATTGATGGATGAAGAGCGACGAATGGTGAATGCGGCATGTGGAGGCAACATACTAAACAAGACACCTGCCGGAGCATTTGAGATATTCAGCGAGTTGTCGGAAGGCTCAAGGCAATTCAGTAAGAGGGCGAGCGCCCAGGCAGTGAAAGCCACTACAAGTGATCATGCTCCCCCATCTATGGTGAAAGACATGAGCGAAATGAAGGAGATGATCAAGGTTTTGATGAGGAAGGAAGGACCGCAGAGGGTCAAGGAGTGTGAATTTTGCTATGCTACTTCGCATGCAACTGACGCATGTCCTACACTCCACGAGGAGTCCACTGAGCAAGTCAACGCTGTTGGGGGGTACCAACAAAGACCACAGTACGACCCCTATTCCAGTACCTATAATCCCGGGTGGAGAGATCACTCGAATTTAAGGTATGGGAACACGCAGAACGTGGAGAACCCCCCTGAGTTCCGACCAAGACCCCCTCAGCAATACCACCAGCAGCAGCAGCAGTACCCCCAGAGGCATTTTCAAGGAGGCCATCAGTTCAGAGGCCAAACAGATCAAAGACCGCAAGGGCAGGGAGCTCCCCTTACCACCAATCTTGAGGACCAGGTCAACACACTGGCGCAGCATATGACTATGCTGACGTAGACCATGGGAACCATGCAGCAAAACATGGTTCAGTTTCAACACGAGACCAAGTCCAGCATACAGAACTTAGAGAAGCAGGTGGGGCAGATCTCCCAAGCGGTTAGCAAGCTTGAAGCTAGAGAGTCACGAGCACTCCTATCTCAAACTGAGATAAATCCAAGGCAAAACGTCAACTCCATGACGTCAAGGCCCAGATGGGAGCATGAAGAAGAAAAGCTTCCAACCGAGAAGTACGAGGACGAACCGCGACCGCGGGCAATTTGTCGCGATCGCGGGTATGTTGAGCAAGAGAATGGGCAAGATGCGCCGATTAAGCGCGATCGCGGGCAGGATAGCCGCGACCGCGGGTCCCCAGTGCAAGAACCGCGATCGCGGGGTGAAAACTGTGATCAAACTTCGGAAAACGGGTCGTCTACACTTACATTTATGACGCGGTATGTCTACCCGGAGGGATATTTTGACATCCCAGTGCCATTCCCTGCTGCGCTAGAAGATGACGAACCCATTGAGGGACTAAAGGGAATGTACGAGACATTCAGGAACTACAAGGTGACTCCCCAATTGAGCAAAACGATGCCTCACTTTGCAAAATTCTTGAGGGAGCTATGCAAGCTCAAGAAGGAGCAAAAGGAGCGGTCGAAGAAAAAGGAGAAAGTCAAGAAGGATGTCTCGGCTGTGATGCAAAAGAAGATCCCGAAAAAGTGTGAAGATCCCGGGATGTTTAGCGTACCCTGCAAGATTGGGGAAACCGAGTTCAGCGAGACATTGCTGGATTTGGGGGCCTCAATCAATGTCCTACCGATGTTCGTCTATAACACCCTCAATGTCGGACCACTAGAAAGCACGGAAATTGTCATCCAACTGGCTGACAACTCCGTCATCATTCCAGAGGGCGTTGTGAAGGACGTTTTGGTGAGCGTCGACACCCTCGTCTTCCCTGCAGACTTCTTCGTCATGAACACAGGGAAACAAGGAGGACGAGTAATGCTAGGGAGGCCTTCTGAAGACCTCCAACACAAAGATCGACGTGGGCATAGGTACGATAAGCATGGAATTTGAGCAGAGGAAGGTAGAGCACAGGCTGAAGTCCATTCAGGAGCATCCCCCAGATTCAAGAGTGCAGAGTATGGTTGCAGGAGGCAACCCAGGTTGAGAAGGTACAGCAGGACGTCGTGCCGCGACGATAATTATGGCGCTGCTCGGGAGGCAACCCGAGGTATGAGTTGTTGAACTCATCTTTGTCTTTTGTTTTCGTTAGGATTTGTTACTGTTTTTAATTTTGTTGCATTAGCTGTTATTTTCTTTTTCTTTCTTCTGTGGGCCAATAGAACTAACTTTGCAGCGGAGCCCTGACCCCAGCAACCCGATCGCGGTTCCACCACGGTGTTCCACGGAGTTTAGTTCTAAAAAAAAAAACTTGGCCCATAGAATTTATTTCCGGTGCATTTTCCGAGGCGGTCAAACCCTCGTAACTTGCACCGACTATTACGCTGCAGGGCATTAACCCCGCGATCGCGGGCCCTCAGCCCTGCGATCGCGGTATCTCGTCGCCGAGCCTATAAGAGTAAGGTGTGGCGGAGGCATTTTACAAAACCTCCACCGCACGCTCTCACTCTCCAAACACTCGGATCTCCGACTCCGACCACCGCGATGACACCCTGCAGCCCCGCGACCATCGTCCCGCCACCGCGACGTCGTTTGGGTGAGATCTCAATTTTTCCCTCGGATTTCTCATTGCCTCACGAGCCGTGATCGCCGGACCATCGCATGAAGCCCCCGCGACCACCGTAGCGCCACCGAGGACCACCGGAGCCATTTTTATTTGAAGTTTTCTGCAGCCTAGAAACCGCGATCGCCGATGTCAAGCACCGCGATCACGGCCCTTCTTCTCCAGAGGACTTCATTCGAGCATAAACCGCGACCGCGGCCCACACCCCGTGATCACGGGCCCCTCCGGTATTCCTTTCGTGCTTCTAGCTCCTTATTCCCACCATGTCTGCTTTCGTAGCCAACATGAGGAGCCCGAGGCATCGGCGCTATTTTGAGACGTTCAGCCAGCGGAAGATCGTCCAGACGAAATTCTACGATCGACCGACGCTGACACAACTCGGTTTGGAGGACTGCACTCATCAGTTGATGAGCCACGGAGGGCTCGGTAACTTCATTGACTTGTCCGCCCCGACATCCGACGAACTGACCCTGGAGTTCCTGGCCACGCTGGAACGCCACGACGACGGGATCACGTTCAACCTGTTAGGGCGGCAAAGAAGGATGTCCTACCAAGGTCTGCGGGACCTTTTTGGCATTACTGAGGAGCCCACCGAGGATTGGGAAGCTATAGGCGCCTTGCCAGAGTTCTTCTGGCAAGGTGCGACCCGGGATGTGATCAACCCCAGCACCGGCGAGTACAACTACAAGCTGACGCACCCCTGTTTGAGGCTGGCGCACAAGGTGCTAGCCATGACCTTCCTGGGACAGGGGGAGGTGAACAAGGTCTCCAGGAAGGACCATACAGTGCTCTGGTGTTTGACACCAGAGAGCCACACCATCCCCGACTGGGTTGAGCTGTTTCTCTCCAGCTGCCTACGACTGAGAGAGAAGAAGGGCGGCAAGATCTCCATGGGAGGCATGGTGACGCTTATCGCCCGACAGTACGAGATCCTCGCGGACCATTGGGAATTCCCCGACGAGAGCTATACATACAATATCAGGCTCATGCGGAGGTCCCATCTGTTGGAGGCCTGCGATGGAGAGTACACCTGGCTCTCCCTGGCCGGCAACATACACCGCATGAGGTTGCCTCGTCCGATGCCTTTTGGGCCCCGGGTGGGGGATTTCTACCTTTATGCCGACGGGGAGCAGGGATCGTCGTCCGTTGAGGAAGGGGACGATGATGACGACGAGGAAGAGACTGCGGCGGAGGACATGGAGAGAGATGTGCCATCACCGTCGGGTTCCAGGGGCCCTCCTGTATATCCTGACTACACTCACCAGGCATCTGGATCTAGTAGTGCTTCTGGAGGGGCTCCCTGGGACCAGCTCTTGCACAGAATGATGAACCTGCAGCTGAGGCAGGATGAGCAGATACGGAGAAGCACCAAGTGGGAACGCGGCATCTCCCAGAGGCTAGAGGAGCATGAGAGGAGAAGCGCTGAGTGGGAGCGCTAAATCTCCACCCGCTTGGAGGAGCACGAGAGGCGGAGCGCTGAGTGGCAGCGCAACATGGAGGTCAACCTTGCCTACCACGCCAACCGCCTGGACAACCACCTCACTACCGTTGAGGACCAGGTGGTTCATCTGCAGAGGAGAGCTGAGGCTTTTTTCAACGCCTATGGATATTGGCCTCCACCCCAGTGAGTACTTCTATTTTTCCCCTTATATTTTTATTTGTCCTTCATACATTGAGGACAATGCATGATTTAAGCATGGGGGAGTAGAAGTATTCACTACCTATCTTGTACATATTTCTCTTCCAGTATTGTACTTTGAATTTCAACATTTTCAATTTCAAAAAAAAAATAAAAAAAATAATAATAATATAAACAAAAATTCTAGGACAAGTCGAAAACCCAAAAGGGCGGCTTGGGTAAAAAGCAGGTGGCCCGGACCAATGCTAGGCTGGGGTAAGAAGGTGTCTGAGTGACGTAAGCTTATGTGAGCACATCTATGAAAAAAAATATGAGTGGCTAGGATAAAAACCCGAAAGGGCTCCTAGGCAAAATGAGTGAAAAGAATAGGATAGTTTTCTAGGATCTCATTTTATCGATGGGGCGGCATAAGAAGAGGAGTCAAAGAAGGATTGTCGGTAGGTCACTCTGGGAGGCATAAGGAGTCATAGATGGAGGCTAGGATTAGAGGTTACTCACACCATTGGATGTTCGGGTTAAGCTTGGGGGAAGTACTCTGCTTGCCATTTAAGCTGGTTGAGTTGTGGATGTGTTGTGAATGAGATTGGTGCCAGGAGCTTGGCATGGGTTAGGTGACTCTTAGTTGGAGGACATGCTTCCTGAGACCTTAGGTGCTGCATTGGAGGAGTAGACTTTATATTAGTTTACTCGAGGACGAGCAAAGGTCTAAGCATGGGGGAGTTTGATAAGCACTACTTTGTAGGGCTTAACTAAGAGTTATTAGAGGGTTTTATTGGTGCCATTCAGGTAGATTTAGACACATTCATGTGTATGGCGTTTGGGGGCGAAGTTTGGTGTTTTTGGAAGTGTTTGAGTTATCTTGGATATCATATGAGACACTGAGGAAGGAAGCCACCAAGAGAAGACGCCAAGGAAGTGAAGAGGAGAGGTTAGGAGGCGAAGCCAAGGAGTAAAGGCCGAGCATTAACCGCGACCGCGGGCAAGGGTGTCGCGATCGCGGTTCCTCGGGGCAAGTCGAGAATTATCTGCATGCGCGGAGAAGTGTGAAGAGCACGGAGCCACAAGGGGCCGCGATCGCGGTCCATGGGCCGTGATCGCGGGTCATCAACGCAGGAAGTTCAGACTTTTCCCGAATCTATCTTTTCTGTTTTTCTTTTCTTATTTTCTCATTTTATTCCGTTTCTTTTCTTATTGGGCTAGGTCATTTGTTAGAAGCCCTATATATACTCTCTTTAGCATTAGGTTTGAGAGTTCGCCATTCTAGATTTTTCATTTCATCGTTGCCACTTTTCATACTTTTGAAGTTCATCATATTCATGAGGAGCTAAGCCTCTTTTGCTTAGTCCGGTAATGGAAGCATAAGTTTATTCATCTGATTGTGAGGTTTTGTTCCTATCTATCTTATCCTATTGAGTTATATCTTTTCTCTTGCGCAAATTCTTATTTGGATGTTTGTTGGTTTATCTAGATTGATCACCTAGGTTTATTGCTTTCATTCATATTGCTAATACTAGGGAACTGTTGGGCTAACGCTCTAGTTCGAGTAGCGAGCATAGATTATATCTGCCACTGTGGAATTTATCTATGTAGAGAATTGATTACATGTTGAATGCTTCTGGTTGAGGTGTTATGTGTATCCTGGTTAATTCTTATATGCATTGCTGCCTTTGGATTGAATCACTAGTGGTGCTAGGGTTATTCATTGGTAAGGGTTCTTAGGTTTGGTTGATCTTTGAATCTACCTAAGATCAGGACAGGAATAACCGAATAGGAAGATAGGACATAATCAAGGAACAACCGTTGGATGACTTATGTGGACATTACTTGGCTAAGTGTTTTCTCTCTTTGATATTTCATTCATCTACTTAGCTTGCATGCAACCACCATTAGTTTCGCTCATTCCATGTGGGATCGACCCTTACTTATTGACTATACTAGTTTATTTGTGAGGTTTTATATTTGACAGCTACAAATGACAGCACGTCAGAGGCATAAGAAGATAGATGGAGGCTTGGATTAGATATTTCTATTCACTCTTTGGTGTTCGGGATAAGCTTGGGGGAAGTACTCTGCTTTCCTTGTGTGTTGTGTTGATTGTGTTGGTACTTGGGGAATCATGTTTAGGTGCAGTTCTTAGTGGAGATAGTTCTGATGTGCTTCCTGAGACCTTGGGTATTTCATTGGAGGAGTTGGTTTCTATTAGCTTACTCGAGGACGAGCAAGGTTTAAGCATGGGGGAATTTGATCAGCGCTACTTTGTAGTGTTTAACTAGGAGTTGTTATCGGAGTTTAGGTACCATTTATGTGTGTTTAGAGCATAAGTTAGGAGAATGGAGTTGAGGAGAAGAAGTATTGATTTGGTGGTTTTGAAGAGTTTAAATGAAGACTAAAGAAGATGGAGGAGAAAGCCACAAGAGAAGACCGAAGACAGAAGCAGAGAAGAGCTACAACGAGAAATCCGCGGTCGCGCATCATCCAGCCGTGGGCGCGGAAAACACTAGAAGCAACGAAGCCAGATAAACTTTTCTGCGGTCGCAGAAATCTGTCTGCGGTCGCGGATACTGTTCACAGACGCGGGAGCGGGATTTCGTCCGAAGAATCGTTTTATCTTATTTTCGTTTCTTTTATTTCTTTTATTTCGTTATTTCCTTTTAGATATTATTTCTTACTCCCTCTGTCCCATTTTAATCTTCCCATATCTCAAATTTCACAGATTTTAAGAAATGAGAGAGAAGTACAAAAGAAAGTACAAAGCTGCAGAATTGGAATTTCACAAATTTCTCAAATTTCACAAATTCATAAATCAAGAATCCGTGTGCTTAATTTTCAGCCAATCACATAAGAGTTTACAAAATTTAAACCAATGAAACACTAAACCCAATTTGCTAACATGGAGCCTAAATCAAATTGGGTTTAGGAATTCAAATTTGTACCCTATAAAAGAGGAAGCTCAGATTAAAGCAGTGCCATAAACACACACAAAAATAGAGAGGAAACAGAGCATCATTGCCCTTTCTGATGCCTTCATACTTGGATTTAAATGTTGCTTGGGTTCCAGATGATGAGGAAGTTGATGATGCATTGCAGGAATATGGCCAACCAGAGATTCAACAGTCACCAGAGATTCAGAAGGAGTATGACCAGCCAGAGATTCATCAGTCACCAAATATTCAGCAGGAGTATGGTCAGCCAGAGAATCAGCAGAGATTCAGCAGGAGTGTTGCCCAATATATGCCTTTTATTGATCTTAACAATGCACCAGAGATTCAACAGGAGTATGGCCAACCAGTCTCCCAGGCAACAACACATAATCAATCCCCAAATCATGTTGAAACAGAGCAGCTATCACAAGAATCTAATCATCAGGCATCAAGAAAGAAGCTCAGCAGTGAGGAGAGAATGCACATACTAGTATGGCTTGTTCATAGAGAAAAAGATGGAAAACTGCCAAGGGGGACAATAATGGCTGCAACACACGAGTTCCAAGTGTCAAGAAGGAGCATAGGTAAAATATGGAACACATCCAAGCAACAGAGAAGTGCAAATGTCAAGTACAATGTCACCATAAAGTCACATAATTGTGGTAGAAAGAGAATACAAGTACCAAGCCAACAAATAGAAGCAGTCAATATGGGAGACAGAATATGTATAAGGGATTTAGCAGCCATTATCAACATTTCAAAGAGCACAGTCCATAGGATGATTAAAAGGGGGCAAATTAAGCCTCATACCAATCCATTACATCCAGGATTGAAGGACCCAAACAAATTCAGAAGATTACAGTGGATATTGAGTTTGTTGCAAGGGGATACACCAGAAAGTAAGACACATTATTACCCCATGTATGACTTTGTGCATATAGATGAGAAGTGGTTTATGTTGACCAAAAAAACACAAAGAGTTTATCTATCACAACATGAAAAGGCCAAATACAGATCAGCAAATTCAAGTAAATTCATCCCTAAGGTCATGTTCATTGCAGTGGTAGGAAGACCAAGATTTAACAGCCAAGGGGAATGCATATTTGATGGTAAGATTGGGATTTTTCCATTCACTTATAAGGAGGCAGCAAAAAGGTCATCAAAAAGCAGGCAAAAGGGGACAATGGTGACAAAAATAGTGGAATCTGTCAACCAGAAAGTCACAAGACACATGCTCATACATGACATCATTCCAGCAATCAAAAGCAAATGGCCACAAGATGGAGTTCCCAAAGTCATATACATACAGCAGGACAATGCCAAGGCCCACATTACACAAGAAGATCCAGAATGGCAACAAGTTTACAAGCAAGATGAGTTCACTTTCATATTAATTCAGCAACCTCCTAACAGTCCTGATCTAAACATATTGGACCTTGGTTTCTTTAGAAGCATCCAATCATTCATGCATAAAAAAATGCCACGAGATGTAGATCACTTGCTAGAGGCAGTTAATGCAGCCTTTTATGAGTTAGATCCTAAGACTTTGAGCAATGTATGGATTACATTACAACATGTAATGAATGAGATATTGAAGTGCAAAGGCTCAAATGACTATGACATTCCACATGTGGGTAAGAAAAGGTTGGAGGCTCAGGGGCTCCTAGAAACAGTAGTTCAAGCTCCTATGTGGCCAATCATGGAGGCATGGGATTGGGTTAATGGGGGTGCACAGGCAGAGGCAGAGGCACAAGCAACATATGCAGATCAGGGGACTCAAGAAGACATGCTTGATGCACAACAACTTAGTCAAGAGGCAACAATGTAAGAAACTCAAGATTATGATGCATGAGAGAGCCGAAGGGGACTTGAAACTTTTGTAATCAGCTTCTATCCTTCACATAACTATTAAGTCATGTGAAAGTTAGAAACTTTTGTACATCAACTCTTTTGGAAACATGAATGCAAGCAAGCAAACTGTGTGTTCATGAGATTTGTGCTTAACAACTTGACATAGATAAAATGTCACAAATTCAGCATTCAGAACCATACCAATTCATACCAATTCAGCATTCAGAACCATACCAATTCATACCAATGACAGATAAAGTGTCACAAAATGCAAAATAACCATCAGCGGACAACCAGAGAACCATACATCCACAAAATAGTTCATACATTCCAAGCATCCACAAAATTCAGAATTCAAGCAGAGGCACAAGCAATTCCAAGCATAAATAACCATCAGAACCAAGCAGAGGCACAAGCGAAATAACCATCAGAACCAAGCAGAGGCACAAGGAATTCAGAATTCAAGCTATTTTTCCAAGCATACATTCCAAGCATCCACAAAATAGTTCATACATAATCAAAATAGAGTATCCAACATGCATAAAGAGCTCGGTGCTCAAAACAGAGAATCCAACATGCATTAGAACAACAGTGAACATAAATCAACATTCAAAGGGAGAGATTTAACAACAGGGACAAAAGGCCTAGTTCTTCCCTGAATCTTCATCATCGGAGACCAGATCAATAACGGATGGGAGAGCTTGGACAACAACCACGACCTCTACAGTGGACTCGCTCCCAGTGGACTCGCTCCCAATCGCATCTCCTTCGCCAGCGAAGCCGCTAAAACTGTGATTCCCTACACAATCATCTCCCCACTCGCAATATGGCTCCATCGAGCAATGGTAAGTCTTAGAAGTGAGGGGACTTCCACAAGAACTTGAGAAACCATCCCTAGTTCCAGTACTCATTTTAGGGTTTCGGTGGTGTGGGAGCAAGGAAACCAGGAAGCTCCAAGGAGAAGGAGCAAAGCACTGGAAATCGAACCAGAGAAGAGCAAAATGGAGTTTAGGGTTTCGGTGGTGGGGAGGAGCAAGGAATCCAGGCAGCTTCAAGGAGAAGGAGGGCACTGGAAATCGAACCAGAGGAAGCTCCAAAGAGAAGGATGGCACCGGAAATTGAACCAGAGAAACTCCAAGGAGAAGGAGCAAGGAGAAGTATCGGTCTTCAGACAACGGTGGAGAGAAAGAGAGATTTCTAGGGTTTGGGTAGGTGAGAGAGATTGGGGTTTGGGTAGTGGGCCGAGTTATAGGTGGGTTTTGGGTAGGTGAGTGGGTAGTGGGTAGAATTAAATGGTGGAATTTTAATGGTGGAATGTGAAAAAGTAGGTGAGAGAGTTTGAATGGGTAGTGGGTAGAAGATGATAGATTTGTGGATTTAAGAAAAATGACAAAATCTATTTATGGTAAGTTTTGATATGGGAAGATTATTTTGGGACGCCCGAAAAGGAAAGCGGGAAGATTAAAATGGGACGGAGGGAGTATTTTTTTAGTTAGGGTTTGCTAGGTTTTTCTACTTAGTTAAGTAGCAGCCACTTTTCATTCGACCAAAACGAGAATTCAGAATTCAAGTTTTAACATCAGTTTTTCCCTTTGAGTTTTTACGTTTCCAAGACTATGAAGAACTAAACAATTTTTGCTTAGTCCGACGATTGAAGCCTTCGTTTGTATTTGGTTGTGAGATTATAACTCTATTTCCTTTCCCTTGATTATATCTCTTCTCTTTGTGCTTAATCTCATTGATTCTGCTGATTTGACTAGCCTGATCAGCTAGTTGATATTAGTAATTGTCTATTGGTAGGGTTTGGATATTTCTGGTTGAAATCCCTTATCCTGTGTAGCAAACATGATATTCTAGGACTGGTTGGACTAGTTTATTACGAAGAGAATTGATTACATGTTAAATGCTACGGGTTGTTAGTGTTGCATGTATCCTGTTAATTCATATGCTTACTGCTGCTATTGGATTAAATCTTGATAATTTCTTGTGCATTTGATATTTAGGGTTACCAGGACTAGTTGGACTGATAACTATTTCAGAATAGGGACAAGAATATTCATAGGAAGAAATTGAGATAATCTAGGATCAATCAATCAAATGAATGGTGGATATTTGTCTGGTTAAGTTACTTCTTACCAATTGATTACATCCTTTGCTTTTATTTACTTTGTTACATTGATTAAAAACCAAAACCCCCCTTTATTACCGTTGACATACAACTGTTACACTTAGAAAGATTGCTACCTCCTTGTGGGATTCGACCCTTGCTTGCCTACTATACTTAGTTAGGTTTTTGAGGTTTATTTTGATTAGGCATAACGACTTTAGCCCCATCAAAGCGCCTAAGGAAGAAGTGTGTGAAACTTCCATGGCCAAAGTTGTTGAAGAGAAAGTTGTTGAAGAGGAGACAAAACTGAAAGAAGATGAGGCAAAATTCCTTGTTGAACAACAACTTGTCAAAACCGCCACCATGGAGGGAAAGCAAGGTAGTACATCTCATATAACTCTTGAAGTGCATGTGGATTCGAGGACGAATCCGGATGATATGACTATGGGTGACATCATATTTGAGGAAGAATAAAAGCTAAAAACAAAGGAATCGTTCAAATGTGGGAAGGTGACAATGCCGACAAAACCGCTGAATCTGTCCCTCCGACACCTCCTCAGTATTTTGGCTATAAAGGGAGCTACGAACATCCAATGGAGGACCATGAGTATCCATTGGAAAGATAACAAAAATAAATACAACTATGATGACAGTTGCTTCCATGGAATCTACCCTCGAACAGTCCAGGAGTCGCAGTCTTTAGCGGCAGTCCAGCAGAAGAGCCTCATGTTTAATTCACAATCATTTAAGGCAAGGGAGGCCAAGAAACAAGTCATCAATTGGAAGTCATTAAGCCTCCTTCTTTTGCATTTGATGGACCTAATAATGTGAAGACTCTTCACCTTGATCAATAATAAATCCGTGTCATTTGAAGAGTCTTCCAAGACAACCATCTTCAATGCCGAGCCATAAAAGAGTCTCTAGTTTGTTCTCTATTTAAAGAGTTTTCTTCTACCATTGTAACCACGTCTTTGATCATCAAAATGAAGTCTAAAACTGAGTGTCTATTTAGAGAATTAGTAGAACTCTTGTAGTTTGCTCGTAAGTAATATCGAGCATTGATTGATCTATTCGGGTAAGTCATATCTCGAATTGTTTGATCTTGTTCAAGGCGCAAGTGGTGATTCATATCCACAAGTACCTTGTCCACTTATTCCTTTCAATTTCCAGCAAAGCATACCTTTCAAAAACGGATCCAAGATCCAACAACAAAACAGCCCTAAACACACTACCGAAATCATCATCTTCAAGTTCTGATCCTCATCGTCGTCTTGTGTATGTTTGAGAGTCAAGCTTCCTTGATACTGGGCATATAACGATCCTACTTCTCATCATTTGGTATCAGAGCTACCATCAAGGAAGTTTCAAAAGAAATCATGTTTAACCATGGAAAGCACCAGCCGATCACCATGTCGGAGTTTCGAAAAATTTGGCGAGAGAGTACCGCATCAACTTTTGCCGATTGTAAGCGCTTACTGAAGGATCAGGATCATCGTGCAAAGGAGAGAGAAGTTCAGTTTATGGAGATGTTGCACCAATATGCGGCGGAGGCTGCCCCAAAGCTTGTCAAGGAACCCTTATAAATGGAGAAGTCGCTCAATGGTGATGAAGCGCCTAAGGAAGAAGTGTGTGAAATTTCCATGGCCAAAGTTGTTGAAGAGGAGCCGAAACTGAAAGAAGATGAGGCAAAATGCCTTGTCGAACAACCACTTGTCAAAACCGCCACCATGGAGGGAAAGCAAGGTAGTACATCTCATCTAACTCTTGAAGTGCATGTGGATTCGAGGATGAATCCTCTTAAAGGAGGAGAGGATGATATGACTATGGGTGACATCATATTTGAGGAAGAACAAAATCTAAAAAACAAAGGAATCGTTCAGATGTTGGAAGGTGACAAAATCGACAAAACCGCTGAATTTGTCCCTCCGACACCTCCTCAGTATTTTGGCTATAAAGGGATCTACGAACATCCAATGGAGGACCATGAGTATCCAATGGAAATCTAACAAAAAGATATACAACTATGATGACAACTGCTTCCATGGAATCTACCCCGAATAGTCCAGAAGTCACAGTCTTCAGCGGTAGTCCAGCAGAAGAGCCTCATGTTTAATTCACAATCATTTAAGGCAAGGGAGGCCAAGAAACAAGTCATCAATTGGAAGTCATTAAGCCTCCTTCTTCTGCATTTGATGGACCTAATAATGTGAAGACTCTTCACCTTGATCAATATTAAATCTGTGCCATTTGAAGAGTGTTCCAAGACAACCATCTTCAATGTCGAGTCGTCAAAGAGTTTTCCAAGACAACCATCTTCAATGCCGAGCCATCAAAGAGCTTTCTTCTAACATTGTAATCACGTCTTTGATCATCAAAATGAAGTCTAAAACTGAGTGTTTTCTTTAGAGAATTAGTAGAACTCTTGTAGTTTGCTCGTGAGTAATATCGAGCGTTGATTGATCCATTTGGGTGAGTCATATCTCGAATTGTTTGATCTTGTTCAAGGCGCGAGTGGTGAGTCATATCCACAAGTACATTGTCCACTTATCCCTTTCAATTTCCAACAAAGCATACCTTTCAAAAAACGGATCCAAGATCCAACAAAAAAAACAGCCCCAAGCACACTACCGAAATCATCATCTTCAAGTTTCGATCCTCATCGTCATCTTGTGTGTGTTTGAGGGTCAACTTCCTTGATACTGAGCATATAACGATCCAACTTCTCATCATTAAGTTTCTACTCTTACTATTTTTTAATAGTTCTTTGTTAGACTTTAATATTTAAGTTATTTTATTATTTTAGTAGGCTTAGGGTTAGATGGAGAGAGCTAGGGGCGGCCATGTTGGTGTGTGTCATCTCTCTTTCTTGCTCCCTACTCTTCTTTTCTCTATTTAAACTCTTTTCTATGTTAATGAAAAATCAGATTGAATTTGAGAGTAACGTGGCTAAGTTACTTTCCAGATTGTTCAGTCCAAAACTTGTTTCTCTTCCAGCAATTAATCATCCCAAACAACACCACTTTCGTTCTCATCAATCAAACAAATCGGAGTTCTAACATTCTCGGAGATTTCTTGTTCTCAACACTGCGCGCTGAGATTGCTTCTATTAGTTCTGGAGTTCTACGAATCCAATCGACGTGAAATTTGGAGGAGTTCTAGTTGACTTCCTGGTATTTAATCTCACGTTGGAATCACTTAATTATGACATCGGAGCAAAAAGTTATACTTCACCAAATACGGGACCAAAAACAGAGATCTTTTTGCGTGCCAAGACATGTTCTTTCCATCCAAGAACGTAGCAACCAAGTGATTTCACATCAATATCAATAATTATTTTAAACCACCCATGAATGGCCCTCCATTAATAACGAGCCACCCACGAGCTTCTTTTGTTACTTTCTCCGTTAAAAAGTGTAAAAAGACCAAAATATCCTTATAAATATATTAAATTTTCACAAAAATGTCATTCCTCCTCCACCCAATTGCAGGAAAAAAAAAATCCCAAAAAAAATCGATGCCACTGCTCGATGGGTTCCGACGTCGGAGTAGTCCACGGCCTCGTAGAAAGTAGTCGGAGCACGGCAGAGGAGGTGACTCCATTTCCATATACAACCGGTGGATTCGGTTGCTGTCATGTTCCCCGACCTGCGAGCTTGACGATTCCAAATATGATGCCACTGGTCCTCGCTGCCATCTTCCAAATTAGGGTTCTTACCAACAAAATTGGGGTTTTTTGAATTACATTCTCGGGCGAGGTGATTTAGGGGAAGCTTGATTCCAATGCAAAGTTATAATTTTCCAGTTATTTTGTATATTTTGTCCAATTAGGGTTCTTATTTTTGTCAAATTGGGCTTTTTTAATTCTAAGAATTGGGGTTGAGTTCAGTAATCAAAGACCTTGATTGAGGTCTTCATGCTTACACGTTCAAAATGTCAACTCAATTCCCTTCAAATACGTAACTCGTTTACTATTTGTTCAATGCAAGAGAAACTGAGAAGCCAAGAGTTTGGATGACATTTAATGGTGGATTTGCAAAGGCTATTTTACAGTGAAAGGATATGACAAAAATTCAAATTCTGAAATACGTGGTTGAATTAGGACAAATTTGGTTTGGGTATTTGTTGTTTTTAGTAGAATTTGGACAAAAGTTGGTATGAGTTTGATTGCCAGAATATCAGAGAAATTTGGTCTTCATTTCACCACAATGGCATATTTTTGAAAATTTTGATTTATTAACAAGGGTATTTTGGACTTTTTTTACTTTTTGACGGAGAATTGGACGGCATGAGACGATAGGTGGCTCGTTGTTGACAGAGGATCATTTATGGGTGATTTAAAATAATTATCGATATAACGGGTGGCTTTGTGCTAAATATAACGAGTGGTTTTGCGCGAAAAACCCTTAAAGCTAAGCAACCTATTTTCAAAGACCAAATTAATCTACACTAAACATCAACTTTAGCTTAAACCGTCTTCACATATATGTTGCGGAGATGTTTCAAACTCTTTGTTACATAAGTAGGGTTGCGAAAACCGGCCCCTTCTTATATTGAAGTGTGATCCATTTTCTCCAAATCTCCAATCTAGGCTTTTTATTCACATATCCAAGCTAGCATGGAAGATATGGGTTAGTCGTTCTTTGTAGCAGAGCTGCATTCTCTGCTAGAGATGCTCTTAAGAAAAGAGTTTGACACATGGCGGTTTTGGTTGAGGCTCTTCAGACGGTTGGCTTTTACCCATGCAGGTTCCTACGTGTATGCGATTCGATCAATTAAGTAAGTTATTAATAAGCCGGTACGTGCTACGGTATGTACCTGGACTAGTACCGTACGTACCTCGGGAATGAAATGAGATAATCCAAATTTGATGAAGAGGAGGATGTGTTCGATAACGAGAATGGCAGCCAGGCCAGGGTCTATCTTCCACCTGCCTTCAGCATCATACAAGCACACCAGCAGAGCGCAGTTGGTGCATATGGACATCACTATCAGAAACTGCGGGAACGAAACGCAACGTTACGTTAGGGAAATACCAATTAAGCTGGGGTCGTAGTGAGTCAAGCTAGCTAGTACTACTAGAGTATGAAAAACTTTGCCTGAAATATGTTGAGCCATGCTCCAATTGTTGCAGCAGCACGAGGAACTGGCCGTTTCAGTGTAACAAGCATCTTCAAGGCATCAGTTCTGATTTCTGTAATATTGTTCTGCACCCAAAACCCATCTTACCATAGCTGAACATCTTTCCGATTTATCAAGAATTCCTACACCTAGCTAACACATGCTATGTATGTTGAGTCTGTTTATGACATGATTGATCGTCTTACCATAGCTGCGAAAGCAAAAGCAGGTGGAAACGCGCATGCAAACATCATGATCATTCCGAACTGCAAAACCAGTTCCAGGAAATCTGCACAAGTTCAGATCTTGAATGAGATACGAGAACAAAAAAATCACTAAAATATATAATGTATATGCACGCGCATCAGCGGGAGGATTACCATCAAACAGTCCATCTTCAAGGTCATCCCCAATCCTGGCTGTGTAAGCGGGTTTTAGAAACTCTTTCTCCACTCTGGAGGCTATTTTAACCTTGTCTTTGGATGACTCTCTCTTGAGTTTTTTCTCTTTTCTTTAAAAAGAGTATGATTAGTTAGTGAGGATCGCGTTCTTTCCCTTGTTTGGCAATTCACATATACCTCAGAATTACATTTGAACTCTGAAATGAATATAAGGATTGAAGACTATTAAAGTTATACCTTAGAGCTGTGTACTTTTGAAACTTGTATTTTATGTAAGGCAGACAGTTCTCTGTCACATTCTCAAAGACCTGAAAACTTTACTTAGCTATTTATTTCGACATATATAATATAATGGGAAAACAAATCACATTAATTTCTAGCTCCGATCCTAATAATATATATCTACAGATGTTCACCTCAGATACAATCAACCGCCAAATCACAATTTGGCGCAGTGTCTTGATGTTCCGGTGAACCAAAGCATGATAGAAGAGTCCCACGTATGTCTGCAGAAAATAAACCCCAAACACCTGCACGAAGAAATACAAAAGAAGTTCGGTCGATATTTTTTGATAAGATATGAATTGGACGACTTTCAAAAATCATTTAAAAATCAAATTATAATAGCTTTTGAGGTAGAATAAGAAGTCTATGGTTGTTTTCTTTTAGTGAGCGGTTGGCACAATTTTATGAGCTATCAAGAAGAAACAACATATCATAATCTCGATTTCCTAATGATAGAAACATCTTGTAGGATTACAATCATCAAGCTCAACATAAATTATGATGTTCTTTTCTAAAACCAATTGATAATAGACAGAGGTAATCCATCTATTTATATGCTAAGCTTAGATCCTTAACATTTTCTATATGGGATTCACATTGACTCCCAACAATCCCCCTCACTTACGAACCGTCACAAACTTGGGTCACCACGCCCCGAAACCACCAATAGTCACATTTGACTTGCTCATATATAACCGCGTGCTCACACTTGGAGCTGAGACTACCACGTAATGAGTCAAAGGCTAGCCCATTGGGAGGCACCGTGGAGTTCGTCTCTATCTGACTTAAAGGGCTCACACGGAACCGTCGGCTCTGATATCACTTGTTGGGGGGGGGAGATTTTGTTGGGCCACAATCACCAAGCCCAACACATAGTGTGGTGCGTTCCATCCTAAAATCAATTTTCAATAGGAGAAGTAATTCATCTACTTATATGCTAAACTTGCATCCTTTGTTTTTCTTATGTGGGATTCACATGTGACTCCCAACACCATATACCTTGAACCAGTGACGGATCCAGAAAAGGGCTTGAAGGTGTGGCCGCCCCCGCTTAGTTCCAAATAATTACTATGTATAAAACATGTTCAATAATTAAATAATACTCTATTGGAGCAGTTGGTTATACCCCTAGGATTTAAGCCCCAAGCCATGTGTGTCAGAGTCCTCTTTCAACACAAATAGCATTAATTTTTTTTCTCCTATTTTGCGTTGGCCCAAGCACTCTATCTAAATTACAATAGGCGTGGGAATTCCATAGGGTGGTAGTTAGGCCAGCTTTGTTGTACGGAGTAGAGTGTTGACCGATCTCCAAGGCACAAGAGCAGATGATGATGGTGGTAGAGATGAGGATGCTTCGTTAGATGTGCGGACATACAAGGTTAGATAAGATTAAGAATGAAGTGATCTGAGACAAGGTTGGAGTATTCAACATCAGGGATAAGTTGCGGGAATCTAGACTTTATTGGTTTGGGCATGTGCAGAGGAGGCCGCTAGAGGCCCTAGTACGACGATGTGAATGGCTAGATTTTGGAGAGTTGCGCCGAGGCAGAGATAGACCCAAGAAGAGTTGGAAGGAAGTGATTAAGAAGGATCTCAACCTCTTGACACTCGCACCGGAAACGGCTCAGAATAGGACTATGTGAAAGGAGAAGATAAGGGTAGAGGATGGGTAGATAGTAGGTTGTGAGTTTTGGCATCCACTTCTTTTCTGATTTTCTTTTTATCTACTCTTTTGTGCTATGAGTATAACTTGTAGTTGTTATTCTACTTTTCAGTAGGTCTCTCGGAAACACCCGCTCAACTTATTCAAGGACAGGGTGTATACATCTTGACTCCCCAGACCTGCTCATGCGAGAATACACTAGGTTGGTTGTTGTTATTGTGGGAATCTCCTATTTTGCATGCAGCCCAACACTCTATCTAAGCCACTTCTTGTCTTATTAATGATTTTTAATTTGTATGGACATGTCATTATATCTTAATTAGCTATTTTGTTTAATAATGTGAAAGTGAAACATGAAATTAGTATGTTTTTGTTTAAGTCATTTATGTAAATAAGAGACCTACAAAAATAGAGGGTTAGAAATTTATAAATTATTTTTGACCATGCTGTTTGTTAAATATAAAATTAAGTTTCTTGTAATGATAAATTGACCATGACATTTCTTAGATATAAGCTAAGTTTTTTACTAAGATGTCAGTATTAAATATATAAATTTATATTCACAAATAATTGTCAACTTTCAATATTAGTAAAATATTTATTTTATTGGAAGATTAAGAAATTATTCTCTATTGCACAAGGCCTTTGTCATGTCTTTTCCAGGGATTTAGCTCTTCTACCCTCAGGTAAAGAGGCTTGTCATGTTCTATCCAACATGTCAGGCCATAGGGAACCCAACACCGTTATATTAGTCCCTCCAATAAAATGTGAAACTCAACCCCAAAATTAATTGAACACTTTGCCCCTCCTTCCGAAAAATATTGTGTCTGCCACTACCTTGAATAGAGTTAATCACACAAAGATTGTCTCCTTCGATTTCTAATTTATCAATTCCAAGTGCTTTGATAACTAGTGCATTTTTTCCAGCGTGGTCAATCATTAATAATGCGTCAAGCCAAATATACATATATATAGAGGAAACACATCTGGTGAAAATGTGGTTCCAAGCGAGAATGGACATTTTGTGAGAATACTTCTCCATCGTACGATTTGATTACTTTGTGTGGTCCAAACTATCTCCCATTTGACATGCGTCCCTGGGTGTATGTAGAGGGGGCCACATTGTTTTTATTATCACTCTTATGTTTTCATTCTTAGGAGTAGGGACCACTTGCTTTTAATTATTATTTTCCTCTCACACACGCTTTCAACTTTTAGGAGGAGGGACCACATACTTTTTATCACTATTTTCTCCCAACATGCTTTTAATTGAACCCACATCAAGAATTTGATATTTTATTCTTTTTTGATAAATTAATTATTTCCCACTCGTATCTACCTTCTTGTATTTATTTTAATTTGTCATTCATTTTTTTAATTATTCAAATACACATAATTGTGCATTAATCGCATTTTTAACCCAGATTTTTTTTAATTTAAAATAGTTACAAAATTGGTCATAAATTTAAAATATAATTGTTTTTACCTTAAATCATGAACTAGTTTATACACAACATAATCAATTGAAAATACACATGGAGTCCAATCCAAATGAACATATAGTTCAAATGTTGACTTAAAACTTTAAAAATGCATATAATCTACAATTCAATTGCACATATAGTTTCACTGAGACTTTTACTCATCGACCAACTTGTGTTTGTCGTAGAAATTTGATCAAAATGTACATATTCTACACTCCAAATGCAAATAATGTACACTCTGATTGCACATATTGTTAATCGAGACTTTTTCCCTTGCCTAACTTGTGTTTGTCTTTGAAGTTCAAAATGCACATACGATACACTCCAAATATACATAGTGTATACTCCAAATGCATATAGAGTACAACACATAAGCACAAACAGTTCAACCATTACTTTTTACCCCGACCAGCTTGTGTTTGTCTAAGAATACACATGGTGCACACTCCTAATGCCCATACTTTTCACTTCAAATGCATATAGTGTATAATACAAAAGCACCAATAGTTCAACCAATACTTTTTACCTCAACCAACTTGTGTTTGTCGTAGAATGCACAAAGTCTACACTCTAAATGCACATAGTGTACACTCCAAATGTACATAGTGTATACTCCAAATGTACATAGTGTACACTCTAAATGTACATAGTGTACACTCCAAATGTACATAGTGTACACTACAAAAGTACATATAGTTGAACCGAGACTTTTACCTTCAACCAACTTGTGTTTGTCTTAGAAGTGCATATACGGTACACTCTAAATGCACATGGTGTGCACTCCAAATGCACATAGTGTACATTACAAAAGCACATTTTGGTTATATATGCATTAAGGTTATGCTAGATGTGCATTTTTAACTATATGTGCATTTGGGGCTTTTGTGTATGTGCATTTGGTTTTAATGTGATGTATATTTGTATGTTATAGGATGTGCAAGTGCATATAATTGGATGTGCATTTGTATATAACAATATGTGCATTTAGATTAAATTGGATGTGCATTAGGATATAACTTGATGTCTTTTTATGAACTATATGTGGAATTGAGTTATATTAGAAATGCATTTGAACTATGTGTGAATTTGAGCATAATTGTATGTGCAGTTGGAAATGACGGCATGAGCTTTTTGCATTTTGGATGTGCATTTCACAATGAATTACACTCCATGTGCATTTCATAATGGTATGTGCATTCTGAATGCACTGTATGAATATTTTGAAGATATAAGTTATAAGTATTTGCCTAGAAGAAAATAATAATAAAAAACCCAGAAATGTCAGGTATGTGAATTTCGAATTGAACTATATGTACATTTCGAAATTGAAAGGTACAAAATGACTAAAAAAATCTTTATTGGAATATTTAATATCATAAAAAGTAAATATATGTGTTTTTATTTTGAGGGGACTGTATGCTTTTTATTAGAAAGGTAGGGAGTGCACAAACATTCCCAAATCTTTTTTAGAAAAGATTACTAATTTATTTATAAAAGAAAAGGGGGGGAGGTGGACCACATATACATATATATATATATCTTTATTAAGAGGGGAGCGGGTCAGATATAGGAAATGAGATTACAAAGAAAAAACTTCCTATTTTAGTTTAAATATTTTTACACAGAAGCACGCGCGCAGGAGTTTTTTTTTTAATTTTGACATGTGTGTCATCACGAGAATGGTTCTCACTATTCTCGCTCAGAGAGCATTCTCACTTGAACGGTCTCATATATATATATGTATGTGTGTATGTTTGCATCTATCATTTGTATGTATGTATAATGTTTGCTTCATGTGAGAAAAACCTAGAGAACAACAATGGGGAAATCTTAAAGGAAGAACAACGGAAAAATGCACAAGGTCACAATTTTCTAATTAAAGGCAACTTAAGACATATTTAAATGGGTGGACCAGTCAATGGTGTCATAGGTGTTGACCGTCTAGTCCTAACATTGACCGCCCACGATTTTTTTTGTGCCCATTTCTTTTACCCAACTAAAATACAGATAAAGTACAATCCAAATGTAAATATTGTATAATAAAAAAATATATAATTTAAAATAATGTACATTTAGACAATTTTTTTGACGTTATAAAACGATGGAAATCCACTCATTTCTAAATGCATATCTATTCAAATCCAAATGCACGCCTAGTTAAAAACTAATGTACATTCTCCTTGTAAATTCATAATATGAATTTGGATATAACTAGATTTGCATTTGAATATATCTGGATGTTTTTCCTTGAACTATCAAGCATTTAGATTATGCTACATTTCCATTTGAAACTATAAGTGCATTTAGATTTCTTCTATATGTTCATTTGGATATAACTCTATGTGTATTTGAATATAATGTGATGTGCATTTGAATTTGATAAAATGTGAAATTCTCATTTAAATTTGACGGAATGTGCATTTGGATTAGACTAGACGTGAATTATTACATTTTAAATGTACATCTAGCAATGACTTGAAAAATATTTGCTTTGAATTGTACTAATGTGCATTTAAATTGTACTATATCTACCTTTTAAATTTATACGGAAAATAAAAGTTGTCCTCAACCAAATAAAAGAACAAAAGGTTGAACAAAATTACGAAATACCACCACCTATTTGATTCTAACCGTTCTAGCGGGGAAGGGTTCTCGACCAAACCTCCATATACATTATTATTATATATTATAAATTAAGTTAGCGTAAAAGAGAAACGAAAGAAAAGTAGGTGAATTTGTAACCTTGTAAACCAAACTGTCAGCACTGTATTCCCTGTTTTGGTTCTTCTCTTCTTTAACTAGGCGGACGGATATTTTTCCACCCATGTCTGTAAAATACTGAATGATGACCAGATAACCAGCTGTCACCAAAAACCTGGATATAAGTTTGATCAACAATATGTATTTGGATGAGGAATTGGATCAAGGTACATAAGTATATATTATTACAATTACCTAAGAAAATTGGACTTGAGAGTGTCGTAGAGATGTGCATATGCTAACTCGATTGGCAACTGAAGACATAGAATGCTCAATAAAATGATTGCATTGTTTCTGAATCTCATGAGATGCCCAAGCCATTCAAACTTTTGATACACTTGTTTCTCTGCTATCTTATTGGCTCGTATCCTCTTGGCGACTTCCACAGGACACTGTGGAGGGTCCCATTCACCCTCCAGGCTGATCCCGCTAGTACCCCTTATAATCCGCAATCTCATTATGGAGATAAAGAATACATTATTTATTTATCATGATTATTTAATTAATGATATTAAGGAAAAAGATCAAGGTCCATTAAAGAGAAAGTAGATTTATTTAATGTGTTTCTATTACAAAAGAGTTATTCCTAACCTAGCAGATAATGAAATTTGCATTCTAAGAAACAATCCTTATAATCAACAATCTCATTATGGAGATAAAGAATACATTACTTATTTATCATGATTATTTAATTAATGATATTAAGGAAAAAGATCAAGGCCCATTAAAGAGAAAGTAGATTTATTTAATGTGTTTCTACTACAAAAGAGTTATTCCTAACCTAGCAGATAATGAAATTTGCATTCTAAGAAACCATAACCTCCATCTATACGAAAAGAGATCTGACTTGAGCGTCGGAGGGTCTTTCGGGAGAGAAAGCCCCGCCCTTTGGCCTTTATTTATGTTTGCAGGGCATCGGAAAAGAGATTGAGGGAGACTGGGATCGCCGAAGTTACAGGTTCTTGTCGTCGTCGTCAATAATTTATTGTGGTACAAATCTATGCTACAACAATTGGTGCCGACCGTGGAGATCGAAAGCGACGATGAATCGCCGGGAACGCACCCAAGAAGATGGATTCCTTCTCAGATTTGTCTTACAAAAGAATTTTTGAATCCGTACAACTTTTAATTCGTTCGTTCTGCATGAAATTGGGAGGGATAAAACTAGACTCTTCAAAGTTTCTGTGGGCTTTGAAATCACTCCATTCCGACATCTGTGCAACAAGAACGACTTCTCCAAAGTCGGGGTCAAATTCAGAGAAAAATCCGACGACAGAATTTTCGAATCAGTACAACATTCAATTCACTCGTCCGTTCTACGTGAAATTTGGAGGGATCAAATTATACTCTTCAAAGTTTCCGTGGGATTTGGAATCACTTCATTCCGACATCCATGCAACAAGAATGACTTCTCCAAAGTCGGGGTCCAATTCAGAGATAAAATCCGGCGACAGAATTTTTGAATCAGTACAACATTCGATTCACTCGTCCGTTTTGCGTTAAATTTGGAGGGATAAAACTTGACTCTTCAAGGTTTCGGTGGGATTCAGAATCATATCATTCCGACATCTGTGCAACAAGAACAACTTCGCCAAAGTCGGGGTCAAATTCAGAGAAACATCCTGTGACAGAACTTTCGAATCGCTACAACTTTTAATTTGCTTGTCCGTTTTGCGTAAAATTTGGAAGGAACAAACTAGGTTCTTCAAAGTTTCTGTGGACTTTGAAATCACTCCGTTCCAACTTTTTTACTGCAAGAACGACTCTGCCAAAGACATGACCAAATTCAGAGAAGTACACTACTAGTGCGGCTAGCACAAGAGTTGGTATTCTATTCCCCATAACGGGTTCGGCCCACGTTCAACTCGATCGGTCTAGGACACGAGCTGTCATCTTATTCTATTAGCCTATGGGTGTAGGGGCACGAGTTGTCGTCTTATTCTAGTCGCCTACGGGCCGCATGGGCACGAACTGCCGTCTTATTCTATCAGCCTACAGGCGCAGGGGCACGAGCTGCTGTGTTATTCTAGTCGCTTACGGGCCGCATGGGCACGAGCTGCCGTCTTATTCAATTAGCCTACAAGCGCAGGGGCATGAGGTGCCGTCTTATTCTATTCGCCTACGACCATATGGGCACGAGCTGCCGTCCTATTCTATTAGCCTACAGGTGCAGGGGCACGAGCTACCGTCTTATTCTATCATCCTACACGCATAGGGCACGAGATGCCATCTTATTCTATCAGCCTACGGGTGTAGGGGCACAAGTTGTCGTCTTATTCTATTAGCCTATGGGCGCAGGGGTATGAGTTGTCGGGGCACGAGCTGCCATCAGTCTTATTTCAATCACCCTACGGGCCACAATGGAACGGGTTGCCTACGATTTTGCCATTAAAGGCTCCATGGCACAGGTTGCCACGATTTGTCATTATCGGCTCCATGGCACAGGTTGCCCACGATTTGCCATTATCGGCTCCATGGCACAGGTTGCCCACAATTTGCCATTATCGGCTCCATAGAACAGGTTGCCCACGATTTGCCATTATCGGCTCCATGGCACATGTTACCCACGATTTGCCATTATCGGCTCCACGGCACAGGTTGCCCACGACTTGCCATTATCGGCTCCATGGCACAAGTTGCCCACAGATTCGCCATTAACGTCTCCATGTTACAGGTTGCCCACATATAGCTGCAAAGCTATCTGTAACGCTATGAGAAATTGCACTAGCTTCCACGCTAGGTGCAAAGCTATGAGAAGCACAAGCTGCTTAGAAACAAAAATTGCACTACCTTTCACGCTAGCTGCAGCGCTATGGGAAGCACAAGCTACTAAGAAACGAAGTATGCACTAGTTATCACGTTAACTGCAATGCCACGAAAAGCACAAGTTGTTGACTTCTACCCAAACCAGAACGAGCCAAGAAGCACGAAGTGTACAAGTCATTTTTCAAAGCAATGTTTGGCTACATCTAAGCCCAATCCGAACGAGATATTATAACAATCAGCTTCCTCAACCACGATTGGTGTGCTTAAGGAATCTTAGGGGTATTTGTGGAGGTAAAGAATACATTAATTTTTTTATCATGATTATTTAATTAATGGTATTAAGGAAATAGATCAATTAAAAGGCCCATGAAAGAGAAAGGAGGCTTATTTAACGTGCCTCTACTATAAAAGATGTATTCCTAACCCTAACAGATAATGAAATTCGCATTCTAAGAAACCCTAGCCTCCATCTCTACGAAAGGAGATCTGACTTGAGCGTCGGAGGGTCTTCCGGGGGAGAAAGCCCCGCCCTTTGGCCTTTATCTATGTTTGTACGGCACCGGAAAAGAGATCGAAGAAGACTATGATTGCCGAAGTTGCAGGTTCTCGTCATCATGCATCATCAATAATTTATTGCGGTACAGATTTATGCTACCACACTGATCGACCAGCCATGTACAACTTGATTAACGTACAAGATCCATAAAGGCATTATGCATGCAGGACGAATTAAGGTGGCTAGCAGAATAGATTGATCGATATTGCATAGATGATGGATATTTGAGCTACTCTACTACCTACCTGGTTACTAAGGCAAAGTTCTTACGTTTCCAGAACTGAAAGAAGAACACAGCCCATGTTATGATGCATATAAAGAAGAATGGAAGCACCATATATTGCAAGGCCCTGCGCGCATGTAGTAGAAAGGTGTAAGACCTAGTTGGCCGGCCGGTCAGCATATGAATATATATATATATATATATATATATATATATATATATATATATATATATATATATATATATATATATTGTACCAGTTAAGGATCATAACGTACCCAAAATTAAGTATTTGAATCATAATTCCCAATGTCGCTGGGAAAAGCAACCACCGAGTGTACATTCCAAGAAACGCAAAGTATGTAGCAACCTGTTCTCACCAAAAAAAAAAAAAAATACTGTATATATGTAGCAACCTGTATTAATGGCATGCATGCATCATTAACTAGCATATGAATCCGTTACTCAATAAGCTATCTGTTAATTGACATCAATAATGCTTGTAGAGGGAAGCTACAATATATTATTGCAACAATCAACGTACGTACCTTGGTCCCATAGTAAAAATATACTTGGTCAATGGGCTGCTCTGTTAAGTCTCGCCAATTAAATGCCCAGCTCCGCATCAGCTGCTTCCTCCTCACTTCATCTGCTCACGTACATCAACCAGCACGCACGCGCTTAATTCATTAATTGTGATTTGTGAATAAAAAGTATCCTCTCATTTGAATCATATATCTGTTCACGGAACTAATTAGCTAGCTAGCTTACACACCATGCAGGGGGAAACTTTGCTTAACTATGCCCATCAGTTCCAGCCTCTGAAGTAGGCGCTCCCCGGCTTCCCACCACAACTCTTTGCCGTCGAATCTTAGTGCTATAGCAGACTTGCTTTCATTCACCTGCAATCAATTTCCATTGGACCTAGCTAGCTATAGAAACAATGAACATATATGTAGATATTAACTGATGGAAGCGCGCATTAGGAGGCTTACCACTCCATATAACAAGGAATTGTAGCAACTATAACGTTCGCACCAACTGAACAACGAACCATCGCCCTGTGTCGCAAATGCTTGCGCCTCATCCCACTCGAACGCCAAGTCCATTCCTGATCGAAGATGGAGCAACGACTTCAGATAAAAAGCACTACGTGCACACCACAGGGTATATTATAATGTATATATATATATATATATATATATATATATATATATATATATATATATTACCGATCCAGGTCCGTTTCGTTATTCGTAACCTGGCTGCAGCCTTCCCCAGTGTCTCTACTGTTGCTCCCAGCTGAAAATTAAATAGCAAGCACGCTCACCCTCATAAACCACTTTCTGATTTTGGTAAAACAGAAAATAGCAGATAAGACAGGTATATTGAAAGTAACACAAAGCATACTTTACCCATTTATGCTACTCAGACATCAACACAAGGTACTCAAAACTATCGGCAAATTATACTCCCCTATATAATAATATTAATTTGTTCTTCTAACATTTTTTTTATATTTCTTACGAACACTATAAAAAATACTAGTATATTCTTATAAAATAGTACTAATAATATAATATTATTATTTGTAAAAACACGTCAATCTCTAAAGTAAAAATCGATCAAAAGAGCTAAAATAACAACTATTTTCAAGAAATAAACGAAGAACAAAAAACAAGTATTTTGACACGGGGAATATTAAAATTACCTTTTTTTAACGAATTTGTTAAAATTATTTATTTAGAAGTCCTTTGAGTTTTTTAGAGAAGGTTTAATTGTTTTCTTTTAAGATAACATTTTTTCAAAAACAAAATTTTACCTAGGACAAACCATTACTGCTTTTGATTTTGTATGCAATTTTCTATACTACTATAAAAAGTAATTTGCTTTTAATTTTATTGGGACAAAAAAGTATCCTAAATGTAAAGTAATACTCCGTATTTAATATATTTTCCCTCTCTTTTCACCCAAAATAACACAATTAATGTATTTTTACTATTATTGTTATCACAATAATAATTTGTATATCTATCCTAAATGTAAAGTAATTTAATTTTTATTATTAATTAATGTTTATATTCAATAGAAAAAAATCATTTTCATATAAATAAAAAGTGATCATATATTATTGAAGAGGGGAATTTATGTGATTAATAAATTATTTTCCTTTTGATTAAAGCTGATGGGCATTAAGAGTTATGGGCTTGGAAAATTGCTAAAAGGGAGAGGTATTTAATTCCCAAGCTTGCTATCTTTTATCATTCATTTTCTCAATTGACCTAATTTGTGCCGTCATTTGACTTGAGCATGTTTTAACATTTGGCGCCGTATGTGGGAAGTGAGTGTAATAAGTAATAACTCATATTTTATCGTAAGGGTATTAATGTAGTTTCTATTTTTTTTTGACAATAATAAAGGTTATGAAAAATATTTTATTGCTTTATGAATGGTAATCTAAATTTTTATTAACTTAAATCCAAAAATAATGTTAGAATGATTATTGTACACAACTTAACTAGTTTATAAAATCAAATTGTGAGACTTTATTATCAAAATAATGCATTAATATAGTAAATGGACTATTACACAAGTAAACAAGTGGGATTATGGTTATAAAATAGAGTTTGAAAAACTTTATAATAATCTCGTAACTAGAATAAGGCATTTTTGTCGCATTTTTGAAAGTTTGGACAAAACGCGTAATTTTTCATAAATTAATGGTGACACGCACGAATAAAGTGGAAATAGGCAAAATTGGATTGAATGAACAACAAATATGCTCTGTTCGTTCCACATTTGGATGCAATTTCAAAATCAAAATTCGAATTCGTTACTCCTAGTTAATCTAGTCTGTAAATCTGGGATCTCGCTCATTAACTTACCTAATAAATCCCTATGATTAACAACGTGGATTCATCCCAAATCAACGAAGACGCGTTGTGTGTTTAATCGGATGGAATTATGGGGAATTCGATTGAAATCGAATCAATTTGGACGAGTTAATCACACGATCGTGTTTATGTCATTGAAGGCATCATTGGTCCTATAAATACAAGTTCATTCCACTCGAATTCATCATCGGAAAACCGATCGAGAACGAACTCGTCCCCCTTTGTTTTCTGGTGCTACCGTTGAATATATTTTCAGACACATGTGAGGGTGCCCAGACGTCGCGACCCATCGTTGGTGATAGCCCTCGACGTCACGAACACAACCGTACCAACGCCGAGCCATTCTGGCGTTGTTTGAGCCATCGCTCAGCCCCTCAAACCCAGCCGTGGAGCACGTCCTTGCGCCATGCCTCTGTACGTGTAATTGGGGAATCCAAATTGAAGAAGACATAGAAGCGGGGCCCACCATGGTTGGTATATATATGTTGGGCCTAACGACCCAATAGCCATTTAGCCCAATTAGCCTATCGACTTCAAATTCGACCCGAGATCGAGCGGTATAATTTCTACCCATTTCGTATCGTTATTTTAATAAATGAAATATATATTTAAACACAAACTAATTTATGTTTTAATTTTGTCGGTACATTGTGGGTCGTGAATCGATCGAGAAATGGAACCTCGATGTTGGATTCATAGGAGCCGACATTCTCGCTAATTAGTCAATAGTAGTCGTCTTGTCTAGATTTATCACAAAATCTAATAAAGGCAAGTGGTGGTTCACTCTTGTCATTTCAGTTCATCATTTGACCAAAAAATAATATTAAAATTAATTGGATAATTTCTAAAACCTAATTAGTATTTGGGAACACTTGTATGCTTATATGATTTTCGTATATACGTTGATAGTTATTATCGATATCTATCTATATATAGTTGTATATGATGTGATCTGAGAAACCGCACTGCCAAAGAAGAACAAGGTATCAAGTCAATTTCATACTGGCGTTGAAGATGAAGAGTTTTGTCATCAAGACGGTCATGTGAAAAGTCTTGTCATCAAGACGGTCATGTGAAAAGTCTTGTCATCAAGATAGTCATGTGAAGAGTCATGATTTTATGGTCATCCAAGGCGCATATCAAGAGTCACGCTTTTATGGACTTTCATTCATGGCGTTACACCATGAGTCACCCATCCTATTTACTCATGGCTTGGGCTACAAGTTTAGGGTCAACATTTTTCCTATTTAAAGGCTTTTTTGCCTCGGTTTTAGATAGACAAGATTTAAGAAAAAGTCATTTCTATTGCTTTAATATAATTCTCGTTATTGCATTTCCAATTCAAGCATTTGCTTCTTGTTTTGTTGTTGGATTACAACACCGATCTTGTGGCCTTATCAAGATTGTTTTGCTCGAATCCTTGGTGGACCTATCCAAGATTTTGATCAACCCCGAATCCTAGAGGTGCGAGTGGATCTATCTTGCATCTTCAAAGATTCAACATCGACAATCCTAGGTGGATCTATCCTAGAGTTGTTGGGTCTTTCAATCTCTTTTGGTAGATTCCTTGAGAGAGTTGATTGCCTATCCTTTTCTTCGAAGAACCGACGTCAAGCAATCCTTGATCCTCATCAGTATAGTTGTGCATTATTAATATTGTATCGTCTTAATGACGAAATTGTGTGTTATGTGTGGACTTTATAGCCGTTAAGCGTGGACTTATAGTCCTTAAATATGGACCTTAATAGTCGTGTGTGCCAGGGAGATTATGGCCTTGCGAGGCATAATAATCTCTTTATAATTCTGTATTAATCAGAATAATTCCCTAATACTTTTAATGTCATAAATAGTGCTTCTTATCCACTCGTTAAGGATAAGAGGTGTTTAAGCACCTTGTTAGTGCAATTGTTTTTGGTTGAATCTTGTTTGTGCAATTGGGTTGGACATAATATCGCCCTCTGTTGTTCTCGCTTTATTCAAGGCTATGTTAAAAGCATTAAGAATAATTGTGGTATGGTGAAATTAAATAAGATAAGTGATGCGAGCACATTATTTATAATGTTCGAGCGAGAAGTACAACTTGGAAACCGCTCATCCTCCTGTTTAAGCGGGTTGTCTTTCCAATATGAATTTTCATGATACAGTGAGGCTGGTCGGACCCAATTATCAATGGTGTTTATATATGTTGTGTGTTGATTGTAAAACGTTCCCAAACAAATCATATTTTCTTTCCAGAATACCCATATTCACTTCGGGTATTCAGTTGGTGCATATTTCTTGTCTATATTTCATTTCGGTGGAAATATTTTAGTTATATATCGTTTATCGACTTTCATTCGAGAGGTAATGATAGTAACTGGATATGACCAAATAGAACCTGACATAAATACCCTTGTTTAGTCTTTCATTGGACCAACCAGTCACTCTTTTTCTTTGCAAGGTTGGCTGGTGTCATCCGTCTCATATGATACATCAATTGACTTGTCTCAAGTTATCGAGAAGTAACGGATCGAAAAAGAAGGCTTGCAGTTGAAGTTTTGGTTTCAATATATATTTCTAAGTGGGTGTTTATAGAAATTAATCTTCTTCATTAATGTAATAGGTGAAGGTATTAGATAACCTAGTCATATAATAAGAATTTATTTAGAGTCTTCCGCTGTAATTTCACTATCGTTTTGTAAAACTTATCTCATCAATTTACAAGGGAATTATTAACAAAGATTGGATATTTATATTAAAAGTCTCACGCTACTCTTTTATTTATAGAATATTTATTTATTTTACGAATAAATTATTCAGATTAAGCCTTGGGTGGCTTTGGACATAAAAGTCTGAGGTCACTAGCGTATGGCACTACCGTACACCAAGGGTGACAATGGATGAAACCCCACATATCTCCAATCGAATCGAGGTGTACGATCAATGACCAATGGCTGAGGCTGGTGAGCCCGGTTTAGAGAATTAGCGGGAGTAAAAGGTGACCACCTCACGAAGGAAGAGGCTCTAGCAAGCACGGCCTAGGTGGAGGCGGTCGTCATGCGCACAACTGACAGAGGAGCCCGGGGACGAACGTCGTTATTAGCGGATGATTCAAACACTGAGGAGGACTAGGGGTCTTGGAGACGTAATCCGATCCTCAAATGCTCGATGTGGTCGGGATCTACCCCGCATACAAATTCGTCAAATCCTTGCAGAAAGTCACGGTAAGTGACTTTGAACCCGATAAGTTCTTCTTAATTAGTTCTAACGTATTAGGAGACGAACTTGATTCCATGGTGGGATTGCTGAGATAAAACGAGGAAGTATTCACTGTTTTTGAACAAGGCATGCCCGAAGGACATGTACTTGTTGTCAACCAACTTGTTGATGCCACGACGGGGACCTCAATGATGAGCTTCCTGATACGTACATGGGCTGTCATCAGATTCCTATGTTTGAAGAAGATCAAAGGAAGACAACTTTCATGACCCCCTAGGGCATGTATTGCTACAGGGTGATGCCTTTTGGGTTAAAGAATATGGGTGGAACTTTCAGAGAATGGTTGTTGGATTGTTTTTTGATCTGATCAGGAAGAAGGTTGAGGTTTATATTGATGACATAGTTGTCAAGAGAAAGGAGAGGGTCGATCACTTGTTAGATTTTCAACAGGTTTTTGACATTTTGAGAAATGCATATATATGCCTGAACGCATCCAAGTGCAAATTCGGGGTGGGTTTTGGAAAGTTTCTAGGACATCTAATTACCAGGAGGGGCATTGAGGCGAGCCCGAAGCAGATAACTGCCATTCAGGCGACTAGGAGTCCGAGAAGCGTGAAGGAATTGCAGTATCTGGCATGGAAACATCTTTGAACCCATTTATTAGCAAGTCATCAGACAAGTGCGATGCGTTTTATAAGTTATTGAGAGAAGATATAATATTTCAGTGGGATGAGAAGTACGAACAGGCCCTGTAAAAGCTCAAAGTGTATCTACAGAAACCCAATATCCTTACATTCCCCAGGCCAGGAGAGGATCTTACCAAGTAAATGTCATTTTTGAATAGAGCACTCAGAGTAGTTTTGATCATGGAAGTCAACGGGGTGCAACGCCCGATTTATTATGTCAGCAAGACTCTCTTAGAGGCTGAGACTAGGTACGTCCCCATGGAAAGGTTGTTGTTGGCATTGATATTAGCTTCTAGAAAGCTTAACCACTACTTCCTGGCTCACGTCGTGGTTGTCTTGATATGTGACTGAACGCATCCAAGTGGGTTTCAGAAAGTTTCTAGGACATCTAGTTAGGAGGAGGGGCATTGAGGTGAGCCTGAAGCAGATATCTGCCATTCAGTTGACTAGGAGTCCGAGAAGCGTGAAGGAATTGGAGCGATTAACTTGCATGGAAACATCTTTGAACCCATTTATTAGCAAGTCATCAAACAAGTGCGATGCGTTTTTCAAGTTACTGAGAGGAGATAAAATCTTTCAGTGGGATGAGGAGTGCGAACAAGCCTTGTCAAAGTTCAAAGTGTACCTATAGAAACCCCATATCCTCACGCTCCCCAAGCCTGGAGAGGAGCTTACCAAGTAATTGTCAGTTTTGGATAGAGCAATCAGCGCAATTTTGATCATGGAAGTCAACGGAGTGCATCGCCCGATTTATTATGTTAGCAAGACTCTCTTAGATGTTGAGACTAGGTATGCCCCCATGGAAAGGTTGTTGTTGGCATTGATATTTTCTTCTAGAAAGCTTAACCACTACTTCTAGGCTCATGTTGTGGCCGTCGTGATGGCGCACCTGCTCAAGGCCCTGCTCGCCAGCTCATATATGTCTAGTAGAGTAGCGAAGTGGGTCATGGAGCTAGAACGGTATGACCTTCGCTTCATCCCTAGGGCCTCAATCAAAGGGCATGTGTTGGCTGATTTTGTGGTAGAGTTTGTGGGCAATGATCCCGAACCTATAAGGGACGCTTGGAGCTTGCATGTAAACCTACAGCAGATGTAGGAACTCTAGGTTGACGGTTTGAAAAATGGGAGGGGTTCAAGTGCCGGGCTAGTCCTGAAGTCCCTCACATGAGAGGTTGTCCACACCACATTAATGTCTAGTTTCCCTGTAATTAACAATGACGTTGAGTATGAAGCGTTGATTTTGGGTTTGGTTGCAACACGTAACAATGGGGCCAAGGAGTTGGTCATCTATTCGGACTCACAATTGATAGTGAATAAGATAGCAGGGGAGAATAGGGCTAAGCCTGCACGAATGTCATCCTATCTAGAAAGGGTGATAGGCCTGTTGGCAAATTTCAGGGAATTCAGGATGCTCAGGTCTCGAGGGAGCAGAATGAAGAGGTCAATTCCTTAGCCACCCTAGCATCATCAAGCTCAAGGGGAGCTGAGACAATTGTCCATATTGATGAGCTAGAGACACCAAGTATCGATGGGGATGAGGTGACCCTGCTAGATATGGAGCCAAGTTGGATGGACCCCATTTACGACAATCAGGTCAATGATGTTCTGTCAACCGATAAGAAGAAGTCGTAACTCCTTAGACTGAAAGTTGCACCGTTCTGGGTGTCCCCGCAAGGGCTATTATACAAGAAATCGTTCTCTGGACCGTGTCTCAAATGTGTGCTGCCATCAAAATTTTAAAGCTTTCTATTTGAGATCCACAAGGGAGTATGCGAAGTACATGCAGCGGGTAGGAGCCTGGCTATGAGGGCCATGTCACAAGGATATTAGTGGCCCTATATGCAGAAAGACGAAGAGTGTTATGCTAGAAAGTGTAAGAAATGTTAAAAGTTAGCTAAGATGATCCACCAACCAGCCGCTGAGTTGTGCCCATTCACTAGACCTTGGCCATTCGCTCAGTGGCGGCTCGACTTGGTGGGACCGTTCCCTAGGGAACCAGGGAACATGCGCTTCTTGATTGCATCCACAAACTGATTCACCAAGTGGGTGAAGGCGAAGCCGTTGTCAGGCATTAGGGGCACCGACGTGAAGAAGCTCTTCCAGAAATCGATTATCACCTACTTTGGGATACCCTATGCCTTATTCTTGGACAACAGGTTCTGTTTATTTGCTCCTCATTCAAGTCCTTTTGCTTGAGTTACAATGTCAATAATTTCTATTTGTCTATAGTGCACCCACACGCAAATGGGCAAGAAGAGGCCACTAACAAGGCCATTCAGGATGGGATCAAAAGGAGGTTGGAGAAAGAAAAATGGCAATGGGCCAAGGAGCAGTCGACCATCCTATGGGCCTATCACACAACACCTCGTCATTCGACATGGGAGACTCATTTCACCCATGCCTACGGATCGAAGGTCGTGATTCCTTTGGAGGTTGGGTTGCCAACTATCCGGACCATAACACTCGAGCAACTAGGGAACGAAAAAGCCCTCAGAGCCAACTTGGATCTCTTATCGGAGAGAAGGTCCTCCTCAATCTGCATGGCAACCTATCGACATGAGTTGATTAGGGCCCGTGGGAAGCACACCAGACCTCGTAGTTTTGGAGTTAGGGACTATGTTCTACGCAAGATCATGACCAACACAGAAGACCAAGTGGACGGGAATTAGAGCCCAACTGGGAAGGCCCCCATTGGGTGACATCCAACAGAGGTATACAAGCTAGAGGACATGAATAAGAAAGAGGTTCCATGCACTTAGATCGCCTCATCCCTAAGGAAGTTTTATGTGTAAGCATAGAGTTAACATGGGGGACACTTTTTTCCCTCTTCGTGCGGTTTTCTCCCACATGGTTTCCCTACAAAGAGGTTTTAACAAGGCCCCTATTTTCTTTTCCCTTATTTCTTATTGTCAACTTTACTACGTTTGATATTGCCAATGAAACATTGGTTTTACACGTGCATCTGTCATTGATTGTACGTTGTGAGGTTGCGCGAGACCAACCCCTTAACAGGCGAACACGAGTTGCTCGAAGGCAAAGCGGCACGAGCTTCCAAGGAAGTAAAGTGGTACGAGCTGCTAGAGGAACATAGAGCACGAGTCGCTCGAGATCAAAAAATGCACTAGCTATCACGCTAACTGCCATGTATTATAGATAACAAGCTACTTAGGAATCATAAAGTGCATTAGCTATCACACTAGCTGCCATGTATGCTACAACACAAGCTACTCGGAAACCTAACTTGCACTAGATATCATGGTAGCTTCTACGTATGCTAGAGCATAAGCTGCTCGGAAATGAGGAAAGAAAAACTTGTAAAGCGTGTTACGTTAGAGCACGAACTAAATCAAGATCAAAAGTGACACGAGCTTTCATACCCTCGACTGTCTTTGAAAGGCAGGGGCACGAATATAAGTTGGGGAATCAATCTTAGAAGTGAAGAAAAGCCAAAAACACGAGTCAGCAAGAAGCGCATGGCCTGTGCGTTGGAGCGCACGACCTGTGTGTCGGATCGCACAGACCGTGCAACACGTTCTGTAAAGAAAAGCCAGACTGCACAGACAGTGCGTCGAAATACACAGACTGTGCATCATTATTTGTAAACTCCAGTGAGTTTTTTTTTAAATCGTCATGCACAGACCGTGCACCAGAACGCATGATCTGTGCGCTAGCCTCTATAAACTTAGCGACAAAATGCATGAACCATGCACTTTACAGCATGGTCCGTGCGGTTCCTTTTGTAGCCTTTGACAAATCGTGCAATAAAATATGCACGGACCATGCGTTTCACGCTGCAACTCAAAGAATTTTGTGTAGCCGAGTGTGCACGAGGTAAAACTTACGTCGTGCACTCGTCCACACAGCCCGTGCACTAGCACTTGTATTGGGGCACATCTTGCAATCGACCCTTCGTTCGGACACCGATCCACCTGGTCTTAGGCCGAAGTGTACATCAGACCCTTAGTAGTTGGCTTAAAGCGATACGAGCCAAGGTTTGAAGCGATTTCCAATCCTTTAAGCCCAGGTTAACTTAAAAGATCCGAAGGGAAATTGAAAGGGAAATTTATTTATATGATTAATAAATTATTTCCTTTTATTTAATGGTTATGGACATTTAATAAGAGGCCCGTTAAGAGTTATGGGCTTGAAAATTGCTAAAAGGGGAGAGATATTTAATTTCCAAGTTTGCTATTTTTTCTCATTCATTTTCTCTATTGACCTAATTTATGTCAATTGAGCGTCAAAGGGTCCTTTGGGGGAGAAACGCCCCGCCCTTTGAACATGTTTTGACACAGATCGAGCTTGTTCATCAGATTCATTGGAAGATCAATCATCATCGGTTCTGTTATCTCCATGGTACAAAAATTAGTTACGACAATTATCATATTTTTTGAAAATTTTTGTTATAAAATAAACTATGGTGTAATTTAAATAAATTTTAGTATACAAATATGATATTAGAAAAATTCCATCTCTTAATGTCTTCTATTGTACAACAAAATAAAATTTCTCCTTATTTAAAGTACATGACATAAATACTATATTTAAATTATTAGAAAATCATCGATATAAAGATAAATCAATTTTAACAAACAAAAGTAAATACTCTATTCAATATTAGTCACAATTACGACCTCTTATAAAAGAAAAAATAACAACAACTATATATTATAAAAAAAGCAGTAATATATTTTTCCACATGCAAAGCACTGGTTCAACCATCGAGTTATAAAAACTACAAATTTGATCCGCAAGACTTACATTACCCATATTAGCAAATAATCATGTCTATTATGCAATAAAAAAAGACAGATTTTATATGTGATATTGATTAGGGGAATCAATCCAATCTTCTATCTATCCTATATGTAAAGTTGACATTTTTTAGCAACAAATCTCCAAACTCATTTGATGATGTAGAACAATTTTCTAGAATTTAGAAATAGTTATATATAACTTATTTATTATAATATATAGTTTAACTTATAGAATGTCCGATATATTAAATTATGTTTTTTGCACATTATATTTAACTATATATTAAATAAAATATGGATAAATAATTTAACATCCGTTATATTATATATTCTACTGATATATTAAATATGCTAACAAATAAGTAAAAGAAATGGGTGAAAAACTAAGCCCTTTGAATATGAAATCAATCACTAGTATATTGTCATGAATTTGTCCCTTCCACTTAATAAAATTACTTGATCCTCTTTCAATATTAATTAGTACTCTAAATCACCCTCTATTTCATTGTCTTGTGCCTATGTGTCAGGATCACTATTTCATTTATACATAACAAAAAGGGAAATGGGTGGTCACGTCTAGAGAGATTCGAACCAAGGCATAACACCCCTTTCATTTTAGAATGTGTCCACTACTAGTAGGTCACACTAGTTATCTTGTTATAATTCTAAAAATATATTTTTATAATATCGGTTAGTTGGTTAACCAAGAAAAAAAATCACTAACCATTACCATATCGAATAACCGAAAGTTAGTTCGATCGGTTAACCGAAACCGAAAGTCGATTTTTCTTCGGTAAGGTTAACTAAAAAATTGGTTGCTTTAGTTTTTTTGTTCGGTTTCGGTTTTTCGTGCCCACCCCTAACACTAGCATTAGTAATAGAAGGATAAAGTACTGACAAATAACAAAATATTATTATTATTATTATTGTCAAGTAATGAATTTAAATTGTATAATTATTCTTATATCAAAGTCTAAATTATAACATATTGAAACTATTTCATATATCACATAATATAAAAATCCTCTTTATATTGTATATAAATATTCTAATAATAATTTATATTATAACATACTAATGCTATTTTTATATCACATGCTAGGGTTAAGAGTTAAGACATATTCCATTTAATACTTTTTAGATTTTATAATATTCATATCGCATACAATTTATTTATTCTGATTTCCTTATCTTAACAACCTTTTTTATTGTATTAATCCTTAAATAAATATTACTTCATTAATAGATAATCAATCAATTTTTTGTAAATGAAATAATTGTAGTAAAACAAAAACTAGTTAGATATGAAAATATATCCTAGTCAATAATATATATATGCCTACCAACTTAATTAGGAAACAAAAGAATCATTATAAAACAAAAAATATTTATGAACAACATTGTAAAAAAAGTGAAAGAGAAATGGGGGATAGATGAAAAAGAAAACTAAAGGGAAGAAATTGGAAGCTAGCCACAGTGGAAAATAAAGGTGAGCAAGGGCTTTGCAAGGATTGACACACGAGATTCATTGGACAACAAGATGTAATGAACTAAGCAATCAACTGGACTATGTTTCAGTTGTGTCTACTATTTGTACTAATAAACTTGTATACTAAACCAGAGGGAAAAGGGAGCACGGGCCCCTTCGCCCCTCCCTAGTTCCGCCTCTGATCATTGTTATTGTTGTCAATTTGAGTTTCTTGTCTGTGATTTGTTTAATAAGTCGATCGCATGAAGAAGCATGGAATTTTTCAATTGTTGTTGGAATCTTGACATTGAAGTATATATGCCTAGCAAATTATAGACACATTAACTAGTATGGACAAATTTGATATCTCTTATTGTTTTTGGTGCGTGTAGGGCATATGATGATGGAAATTGTCATCAAGTTCATGATAGAATCTTTCACCAAGTTGATGACAGATTCCGTGACCAAGTTGATGAAAGAATGTGTCACCAAGTTGATGACATAATTTGTCACAAATTGATGACATAATTTGTCACAAATTGATGACATAATTTATCACAAAATTGACAAAATTTGTCACCAAGTTGATGACAGAATTTACGACAACATTGGTGACAAATTTGTCATCAATTTTTATGATAAATTTGTCGACCTTTTGGCTAGTAATCCTTAGCATTTTCAACCAAAAAAAAAGTAATCCTTACATCTATGTGGCTTGTTTTGTGTGACCATTAGATAGAGGATAATTTTCTCAATAACATGAGTATCCTCTAACTAGTGGTCGTACAACTAGTCACCAAATAGTATTGACGATACTTCGAAAGTTTCATCAACTAGTGTTAACGACAGTATAATTCGAAAGTGTCACCAACTAGTGTTGACAAAACTTCGAAAGTGTCACCAACTAGTGTTGATGACACGTCAACGTGAAGTGTCATCAAAACGAAATCAATCATCAAAACCTAAATTTGTCATCAAAAGGAAAATATGTCATCAAAACGAAATTTGGCATTACAATTTCGGTTAACCGTTCTGAAATTTCGGTTAACCAACATGGTTAACCGAGATTAATGGTTAAGTTCACAGTTATCAAAAACTACTAACCGAAATCTCGGTTAATCGAAGTCCGATTAAACGACCGTGCCCACCCCTACTTCAGATATACGAAATATGACCTCTCGGAAAAACAGATAATATGTTAACTTTTGAGGTTTAATAATCGATTAAATACCATATGTTTTTAATATTTATTATTTATTTTATCTATCAATTTGTTTCTTTTAAGCTAATCATAAAATAATATGGATTTATTATAATCAATCTATATCATAGAGATATATTAAGCATATCATCTTTCGAGCCACCAGAATACGTCTAGACTAGACCTGAGCATATACGGGCTCGGGCCGGGCCTAAGCCAAAATGTGGGCCCGTTTTTACGGGCCCGGGCTGCGTCGAGCCCGTTTGTCGGGCCCAATGTGTTACCCGTACCCGCCCGAAAGAGCGGGCCGGCCCGTATGGCATATAATATGTTTTAAAATTATTTTTTACTATTTTTTTTAGTTTTTTTGGTATTTAACGGGCCGGACCGTTAAATTATTTTTTTTAAATATATTTTTTAAGTTATATTTATTTTTTTAATATATTTTTATATAATTAAATTTTTATACGGGCCGGGCCGAGCGGCCCGCCAGCCCGAACGGGCCGGGCCAACCGACCCATTCGGGCTTAAGTCCTTGTCCAAACCCGGTTCATTGGCGGGCCGGGCGGGCCGGGCGGGCCGGCCCGCGTTTGCTCAGGTCTAGTCTAGACCCACAACGCTTACGTATCATATTTTTTTACTTTTCCTATTATTGTTAATGCATCAATTATATAACAAATATTAAAACGAAAACTTTCAAAAAAAAACATATATATATATATGATATCGTGAATTGTTTTCATCATAAAAATCTTAACAACCAACCTTTAAATCTCAACAATCAAAAATATATTTACGTATTTCTTTATCTTAAAAACATATCTTATTTTCAATTAATACCTCTACATACATATGTAAAATACATACCTAATATCAACGATATTCACTAAAAAAAATCATCAAGTTTCTTTTCATTCTTTTGTATAGCATTTATATCAATTATAATTAAACTGATAAATCCATAAACTTACGAACTATGTTCAATTTGTATTATATAATGCCATTTATCATTTTAAGAAAGATCCTAATTTCAAATAATAAAAATACACTTGAAATTTTGTTATAGGTACAATATATTAAATTTTTTTAATTTTATTATGATTTAGATGTTAATCAATCAAGTTATTTTTAATTTTATGTTTATATTTGTCTATTAGCATGATCTCGTTTTAAATTTTGATTTTGATTTTATATTTTGCTTAAAAATGTAACTTTATTTATTATCATGTTAACAAATCGTCCTTACACAACGTCCAAAATATATTAGTAAAATCAAAGATTTTTGAAAAAAATAATCAAATTTCAATCTATAATTTCGCGCCCATTTGAGATTGGGTTCAGTAAACATATCTACAATCATAGAAAAGAAAATCATAATCCTAATATATATGTAAAATCAAAGAGTTTTTGTTAATGCCATATCAAAATATATTTTTTGTGAAAGGCAATTGCATTAAATCTCGTGACCTTTATGGTAGTTGCGGACTTTACCCTAATGTATTCGAATTTCATCAAATATCTCAATCTTTTAGGTATATTGCGAATAGTACCATGAAACTATATTTAATGAGACTTTTAGTTTTATTTCTCATATTTTTGGCATTATTTTAAATTAGTAAACATGATTTACAATGACTATACTATACAATTTACGAGACCTTGAATGAAAGACAAAGTTTTCGATGAATTGTTATGTTGAATACAAGGTAGGATCCTTATAATATGAAACCATTATTTCTACTATCTTGCATACACTCTTTTACATGCATGTCATTCATGATGAAATTTCATATAGTACATTGGTTCTTTCTATTTTCGTTTAAATATTCTATATAATATTCTCATGGTTCCTTTTGAGAGGCCTCTAATAGAAATGTGCTTGAAAAAGACTAAACTTAATATACTTCTTCTCTAAATTTTTTCAGAGTGCAGGAACCTTTTTCTTTGTCCCTATTTATGTTATGACATATAAGTTGTATGTTTTATGTATGTGTCATTTTTATTATTATGTTGTATCTCTACCCTAAATTTCTTTTTATCATTGTGATTTGTAAGTTCAAATTTATTTATTTCACTATTTATAGCATACTATGATTAAAAATTACTACACAAACAATGAGAAAGTAAATATAAGTCGTCTTTAAGAAAAAACATATCGAGGAAGCATATATTAAAAATGTTTTAGTTGCTTTCATACTTCACAACAAAGTTGAATATAAAACTTTAACAAATAACATGATAGAAATAAGAATTCATACTTTTTTATCTTGGTTACAATTATGTATTTTTACAAGAAAAGACCAATTTCAATTGGGTCAAAAGAAAACGTGTACTCGATCTCATAGAAAAGTCACATTTTTCATCCTTCATACTTTATATAGATTAATAATTATGCTCTTGAGTTTATTTTTTTCTGTGGTTTATGTTTGAAATTGATTTAAATTAAGTTGATAATTTTTTTAGAATTATTTATTCCAACTTGAGAATATTAGAGGAAACAACTTAAATCTCTTAATTGAGTTTCATGTTAAACATTCATAATTGATAATATATTTTATATCTCTTCATCACTCCTAATTAAAAATACATTTACTTTTTTTACATTGTTCCTTTTGGTACTTGTATTTACTTCAACTAGATTTTCGATGTTCAAATTTGCTAAATTAGAAAAGAAAATTGTTTTCATTTTGTTAACAAACTAGATATATCAAATCACGTAGTATGAAAATATCGTTTGAAGACTAATCTACTACTCTAAGTGAAATAAATATTAAATACATTGATTTTATTCAATAATAATCACATGATAAATTTACATAAAACTTCAATGAACTAGCTAAAGATAATATTATGCATATTTTGAAAACGATATATTATCAATTTTTTAATTCTTAATCTTATCCAAAATGGTGCAAAGTACGAAAAACTCAAACTAGATATTTTGCGACCAATTTAGATACTTAAAGCTTTATTTAATTAATTTTAATATAATGTATTTTCAAACATATTTACTTTTAGTATACATACTATTGTCAAACCTACGATCTTGCAACTACATATCCAAAAGTCATTTTATTAAATAAAAAAATATAAATTTCTTTTTTGTGAAATTCTAAATAGTAGCTACGAGGTTTTATGAATTTCGTGTTTTACCCAGCATCTTCGGCAATTCCACGTGATAATCATGAAATATTTTTAAATCCCACTTGGTAATAAGGGAGCATTATGAAGAATATCCAATATTTGCAAATATTGTTGGATCTACAATACTAAAAACATGAAGCATTAGAAAATGTATACATCCATCATCATTATCATTCCCATTTAAATTTAGGAATTTATAAGTTTAAGAACTTTAACATATGGATGAAAAGGTGCCTAATACATATTATCAATCACTTACAACTATTTAGCCTAATTTTATATGTGACCATACTTTAATATATATATATTTTTTAAATTGTATGAAAAATTTTGTGCAAATATTTATATAAAAAACCCTAAAAAATTGTTTTCATATGTGTTATTTTATCCGCACTTTTAATTATTAATTTATTTTATTTGACTAATCTTTATGATATATTTATTTTTCTTATCACATATAATAATGTTGTCAATTTTATTAAATAATTATTAGACATATTTTCAAGTTTAATATATTATTCCCAGCAAGCATATGACTTGCTTTGTATGGTACACACGCCTCCACTATTGTATAAACATTCAAACTTATTGAGTTATGATATTATTTAGTATAATTGTTTTTTTTTCTTTTACATACAAATATACAGTAACTTTTTTTACGGAATGAAGTAATATTCTAACAATGTAAAACTTAAATTAATTAAATGTAAACTACATGACTTACGAGATATCTTCAATTTTGTATTTCTCACCATATCCGTGTATGACACGAAAAATACCTAGTTAATTTAATTTGTAATGAATTCTTCTAAACAGGATAGAGAATTGTATAGTTCTAAAAAACATTGAGGATTAAAGGATAATCCTTTCTTACCAAAAAAAAAGGATAATTTAGCCAAAAGTTTCAAACAATATAGGAAAAAAAGTGGTGAAGAAACGTTCAAACCTTGATAAATTCCTCAGCAAGGCCTGGAACTATATCCACCACCAGCCCGGCATTGTTAAACTCATCAATCAGAACTTTAATGGCGTCCACATCGCCTTCTTCTACCACTTTCCTCTTTGGAATCACCAGACAAATTTCGTACACAGGCTGTTTGTTTCCCTGATCCATCTCTAGCCCAAGCGATTAAGCTCACCGTTGCCCAAAGAAAATAAATCAACGGGTAAAAGCGAGTAATTAATAGAGAAAAAGATTAACTCCCAAAACAAGGTGAACCAAAATATAACCCGCCAAATGTTTCTAACACCCAGTTGGCGAGTCTTGAATAAGAAACATTGATACCCCACCTGCGAAATTGATCTACTCAAATTTAAAGAAATTCGTTTGTGGGATTTCAATATTCATGATGAATTCCAGTCAATCCAATCCCGAGAAGAACGTGTTTTTACGGTGAAACTGTTTAGCCATGTAAATCCTGGGCGATAAGCACGAAAAAAATGCAAATTGTCTAATAAAGGAGCACAATTCAAAGGACTGCCATTCAAACAACCCATGAATTACTAAGGCTTCGTTTGGTATGATACCATGAGTATTAGGAATCACTTAACACGATTTCCATGTTTAGTACTTAGGACTTTTTTTTTCTAGAATGAGTTATTTCTGAAATAATTTATACACACTCTCACACCCTCCTCTACATTAAAGGTATCACCCATACCTATAACTTCATCTTCTTTTTGAATATCAAATTTGTCTTCATTTCTCGTACCCAACAATGCCAACCAAACATAAGTTGAAAATTATCAATCAAACCCATTCCTCATACTCAAAAAGGTTTCGTTATTGCTAAATAAAATATCCGAAGATTCCAACCCTATTAATAATATCTTACCAAATGAACCCTAAAGGGATGGAGAAAGATTGTTCAAAGGAAATTGAAACGGTTACAACTTACAAGGCACTATATGCCACGTGGAGGCAACGTAAGGCCTTCCTAGCTAAACGATTAATTTTTATGTGAACGTGTGATATATTAATAGGTGAACATCTAATATGCATATCAATATATGTGAACCTACTTACAATCACATACTGTGATCAAAAGGAAAAAATATAAAATTTTGGTAAAAAAGAAGGAATTTCGCGAGGTAATCCTAATGTTTTGCAAATTACGCGAGGGGCCCACATGTTTCAACTATTCCGCGTGGTAACCCTTAACTCTTTAAAAATTCCGTCAAATAATCCTTTGTTACTTGAATCGTTAAAAGAGCTGTAATATTATTACTTTTTAAGGTAAAAAAACTGTTATTTGAATTTTTTAAAAGGAAAAAGATAAACAAATGTTAATACTTAATATCACATATAAAAAAGAAAAAACAAAAGAAACAAAGGTTATAAAACGAGTACAAACTTTACGAGATAGAAGAATATGCACCACCCAAGTCTCAAATTAACATTTATTTCTCATGGTTTTCCTTTCTTATGTGTGAAATTAATTATTAACATTTGTTTTTCTTTAAAAAAAAAATCAAATAATAGATTTTTTACCTTAAAAAATAATAATTTAATAGCTCTTTTAATAACGATTCAAGTAACGGAGGGTAATTTGACAGAATTTTTAAAGAGTTGAGGGTTACCACGCGAAATAGTTGAAATATGTGGGCGCCTCGCGGAATTTGCAAAACCTCAGGGTTATCTCGCGAAATTCCCGAAAAAAGAGAGTTCACGATATTTACGAATATGTCACTCCGTGCTCTCTCTTCAAGTGGCCGAGACACCAATCCTTTCCAAATGTATCGTGGTATACACGGAATAAGAGGACATATTCAATCTTGTACGACTACAGCTCCCACTCAACTTTTGACAATCCCAATCACTGCCTTTATAACTGTCTGTTACGGTCAGCGTTTGACAGCGTCAAAGACATACCAACAGTCAAATGATAACTATATCATACTCATGTCTAAGGAACTCACTAATCATGAATAATCCTAGAACTTCGCAATAAAACCTTGAGGAGTCCTAAGGTAGGTCTGTCCGGTGTGTATCGGTATACACATCTATGTAATCGATTAGACATCTCTATGTCCCTATAACACATGAAACCCTGTGTTATCAATCAATCTCACAATATTGTCTTTTGATTTAGTCATTTGTATCCAAGTTAACAACTTAGACCATGTACTTTTAATCAATTTTATAATTTCAGTTCACTTAATGGGGTCTCATTCACCAAAACAGTTTTGATGAGCCCATTTGATAATTATTAAACTGTTTGGATACTTTATCTAATCCCAAGCATTGATTAAATAATAATATGAAATTCATATATAAATCAAGCATAACTGTCTGTAATAACAATAAAAAAGGTTTATCATAAAACAAACAATGTCTCAAAAGAACTCTCTAATATGTTTGAGTCCCTTGGCCCGAGTGTGACTGTCATGCTTGGGCCTAGACATGGGCTTGGTCAAAGGATCTGCAATGTTGTCGTCTGTGTGCACTTTGCACATCCTCACATCACCTCTATCAACAATGTGTCTGATCAAGTGATACTTTCGCATAACGTGTTTGGACTTGGAGCTAGAGCTAGGTTCCTTGGCTTGAGCAATGGCGCCATTGTTGTCACAATAGACATCAATAGCTCTAGAAGTGCTAGGAACAACACCGAGCTCAGCTATGAACTGCCTAATCCAGACAACCTCCTTTACCGCTTCACAAGCAGCAATGTACTCTGCCTCCGTTGTAGAATTTGCTACTGTCCCTTGCTTCGAGCTCTTCCAGCTGACGGATCCTCCATTCAGAATGAAGACGTATCCAGACCGAGATTCAAAATCATCTCTGTCTGTCTGGAAACTCGCATCAGTATAGCCCTTGACGACCAGCTCGTCATCACCTCTAAATATCAAGAGATCATCCCTAGTCCTTCTTAAGTACTTCAGGATGTTCTTGGCTGCACACCAATGTGCATCACCCGTGTTTGATTGGTACCTGCTACACATACTTAAAGCACATGCAACATTTGGGTGAGTACAAGTCATTGCATACATGATGGATCCTATGACTGAGGCATAGGGAATCCTGCTCATCCTCTCAATTTCACCAGGTGTCTTAGGACACTGGTTCTTACTGAGATGTAAGCCATGCTGCATAGGCAAGAATCCTTTCTTAGAGTTCATGAATCTCTCAAGGACCTTATCTACATAAGTTCCCTAACTCAGACCAATAAGTCTTTTAGATCTATCTCTATAGATCTTAATGCCTAATATGTACTCGGCCTCTCCCAAGTCCTTCATTGAGAAATACTTCTTAAGCCACTCCTTAGCTGTCTCTAGCATATGAATGTCATTCCCAATGAGTAGTATGTCATCCATATACAGAACTAGGAAAGCCACTTTACTCCCACTAAACTTCTTGTAGACACAGGGCTCTTCTTCGTATCTGATGAAGTCAAACTTTTTGATCACTTCATCAAAACGAAGATTCCAACTCCTGGAGGCTTGCTTAAGTCCATAAATGGACTTCTTAAGCTTGCATATTCTCTTAGGGTTTTCTGGGTCCTCAAAACCTTCTGGTTGCATCATGTATACATCCTCTTCTAAATACCCATTTAGAAAAGCGGTCTTGACATCCATTTGCCAAATCTCATAATCATGATGAGCGGCAATCGCTAGGAGTATCCTAATGGACCTGATCGTAACGACCGGTGCGAATGTTTCATCATAGTCAGTACCATGAACCTGTCTAAATCCTTTGGCAACTAGTCTTACCTTATAGACAGAAACGTTTCCATCCTTGTCTGTCTTGATCTTAAAGACCCATTTGCATCCAATGGGTTTTACCCCATCAGGCAAATCTATCAAGTCCCATACTTGATTTTCAGACATGGATTCCATTTCGGATTTCATGGCTTCCAGCCATTTCTCGGAGTCGGAGTCCGCCATCACTTGCTTATAGGTCACAGGCTCGCCGTTCTATAAAAGTAGAACGTCAATGCTAGCAGTCAAGACGTAATCCTCATAACGCCTAGGCTGCTGCCTTATCTTGTCTGATCTCCAATGTGGTCCAACAATAGGAGAGACTTCAGCTGCTGGGTTGACCACATCTGTATGCGAGACCTCAAGTGCTTCATCAACTTGAGGAATTACATCTTGGATCTGGGTGGTTTCCCTTTGAGAAGGTACGCCCCCAAAGTCAAGTTCCTCAGTGACATCGTCTATGTCCTCATTTTGTTGGGTTTGTTGCTCAGCTTGAATCTCATCAAGCTGAACATTTCTCCCACTTGGCTTCTTGGAAAAGAAGTCCTTTTCCAAAAAGACACTATCCCGAGCAACAAACACTTTATTCTCAGCGGGATTGTAGAAATAATATCCCCATGTTTCCTTGGGATAACCTATAAAAAAGCATTTGTCTGATTTGGGTGCTAGCTTGTCAGACAGTAAACGCTTTACATAAGCCTCGCACCCCCAGACCTTCAGAAATGACAAGCTAGGAACTTTTCCATACCATATCTCATGTGGTGTCTTCTTGTCAACTGATCGTGACGGAGTCCTGTTTAGTGTGAACGTAGCAGTGGTGAGGGCATATCCCCAAAAAGATGTAGGAAGATCAACAAAACTCATCATTGACCGGACCATGTCTAACAATGTCCTATTTCTCCTCTCAGATACACCATTCAGTTGTGGCGTGCCTGATGGAGTCAATTGTGTCAAAATGCCACAACTTCTCAAGTGATGGTCGAATTCTTGGCTCAGATATTCGCCCCCTCGATCTGATCGGAGTGCCTTTATCTTCTTGCCAGTCTGTGTCTCAACTTCATTCTGGAAATTCTTTGAACTTTTCAAAGGACTCAGATTTATGCTTCATTAAGTAGATATACCCATATCTACTAAAATCATCAGTAAATATAATGAAGTATCGATAGCCTCTCCTAACTTTTATGCTCATAGGTCCACACACATCGGTATGTATGAGAGCTAAGAGCTCAGTAGTCCTCTCACTCGTACCAGTGAAAGGTGACCTTGTCATCTTGCCCATCAGACATGACTCACATGTTTCAAATGATTCTAAATCAAATGACTTTAGGCTACCAACTGTTTGGAGTTCCTTCATGCGTTTGATGCTAATGTGACCCAAGCGACAATGCCATATGATGTGACCATGGGTCATCCCTCAAGGACATGCCAAAGTCGGTTCAATGAAGAGGAAGAAGCAATCGAGCTGCATGGATGTGACCATGGGTCACCTTAGTAAAAGTGCCGTATCTTCTTATTCCCAACTCCGATCACTCTCAAATTTTGAGGAGTGAAACGAGACTTCAAGATCTATCTCTGGGCGTTGGAATCACTCCATTCCGATCACGGACGAGAGAGAACGAACCTTCTGAAGTTAGGCCAAAAACTGTCTCCGCGGAAAATGTTTGATGTGTGTTTTATTGTTTTTTTTTTAATTAATTAGCTAGATAGTTTCTAATTAGTGGCCTACGTAGTGGCCTTAGTGGCTTAGCTAGTTAGTGGGTAGTTAGCTACGTTAGTGCTAGGCTTAGTGGGTAGTTAGTTTTAATTAATTTGCAATTTACGTATTGTCATTTGGCACCTATTTAAAGGTTGCCTAGCATTGTATTTGAATGAGACTTGAATTGGAGATTAATTAAAAAAAACGTGAGTGTTTTGTTCATTTCAAGCCTCTTGGACGATGGCTTCAAGGTGTGTGATATCCTTGAGTGCCTTAGTCTTGTTTCGGTGAGTCGTATCCGAAACACCCTTTGGTGTGTCATATTCGAAGGTGGTTGGGTGTTTATGGTGTGTCATATCCATGAGTGTTCAACCTCGTCTCAAGGTTCTTGGTGAGTTGTATCCGAGGGTCGTGAGATACCTATCCCAAACTCTTCATGAACCTCATTCATGAGAGTTATATCCATTTCCTTTTTGTCAAATCTCCATCAAGTTCTTGTTAGAGTCGCAATGAAACACAACAAATGTCTTATTTTGAGAGTTTCGCTAATAAGTTGCCAAATCAATGTCTTGGTGCCCTTCGTCTTGTACTGTACGGATCTTGGCATGTGCTTATGCACAACATTTGGTATCAGAGCCATCTCAAGGCGAGGGGATGTTCGTGTGCTCAGAGAGCGCGAGGAAGGCTTAACAGCCACGCCCGCACCAAAGGCAAAGGAAAACCGCGCCGCGGCATCTCAGGCAGCGACCGCGACCTCTCAGTAAAATCGTCATAACTTTCGTTTCCGTGATCCAATTGCTCTCAAATTTCGTGGACAGAAACTAGACTTCATTATCTAACTACTGTAGCCGGAATCATCCAATTTGGAGTTCGGAGTAAGGAGAACGACCCTGTTGAAGTAAGGACAATGTTCTGGGAAGTTGCTGTCGGCCCTGTTGTGCTCACTCCTCGATTTTCTGGCAAGCAAAGACAACGAAGATTCGAGGACGAATCTTTCTTAAAGGAGGGGAGGATGATGTGACCATGGGTCACCCCTCAAGGACATGCCAAAGTCGGTTCAATGAAGAGGAAGAAACAATCGAGCTGCATGGATGTGACCATGGGTCACCTAAGTAAAAGTGCCGTATCTTCTTATTCCCAACTCCGATCACTCTGAAATTTTGAGGAGTGAAACGAGACTTCAAGATCTATCTCTAGACGTTGGAATCACTCCATTCCGATCACGGACGAGAGAGAACGAACCTTCTGAAGTTAGGCCAGAAACTGTCTCCGCGGAAAATGTTTGATGTGTGTTTTATTGTTTTTTTTAATTAATTAGCTAGATAGTTTCTAATTAGTGGCCTACGTAGTGGCCTTAGTGGCTTAGCTAGTTAGTGGGTAGTTAGCTACGTTAGTGCTAGGCTTAGTGGGTAGTTAGTTTTAATTAATTTGCAATTTACGTATTGTCATTTGGCACCTATTTAAAGGTTGCCTAGCATTGTATTTGAATGAGACTTGAATTTGATATTAATTAAAAAAAATGTGAGTGTTTTGTTCATTTCAAGCCTCTTGGACGATGGCTTCAAGGTGTGTGATATCCTTGAGTGCCTTAGTCTTGTTTCGGTGAGTCGTATCCGAAACACCCTTTTGTGTGTCATATCCGAACATGGTTGGGTGTTTATAGTGTGTCATATCCATGAGTGTTCAACCTCGTCTCAAGGTTCTTGGTGAGTTGCATCCGAGGGTCGTGAGATATCTATCCCAAACTCTTCATGAACCTCGTTCATGAGAGTTATATCCATTTCCTTTTTGAGTCAAATCTCCATCAAGTTCTTGTTAGAGTCACAATGAAACACAACAAATGTCCTATTTTGAGAGTTTCACCAATAAGTTGCCAAATCAATGTCTTGGTGCCCTTCGTCTTGTACTGTACGGATCTTGGCATGTGCTTACGCACAACACCATTGATTGTATTCACTTATATTCGACTTTTGCCTCTTTGTATCAACGTTATAAATTTCAGATTTGAGATCTAGCATGTATAGTCCACTACTACTCACATGGGCTCGAGCATAGAAAATATCATTCTTATAAATGGAAAAACAATCCTTAATGACAAATTCATAACCCTCAAGGTTCAAAACTGAAATTGAAATCAAATTCTTAGTAATCGAAGGAAAAAAATAACAATTATAAAGTTCTAAAACTAAGCCAGAAGGTAGAGGTAGACTATAATCTCCAATGGCAAGTGCAACAACCCTTGCTCCATTTCCAACGCGCAGGTCTATCTCACCCTTCTGCCACCGTCTCCTATTTCTGAGTCCCTGCACATTCGAAATAATGTGAGAACCACATCCGGGATCTAATATCCAGGAAGAAGATTTGGTTGATAAGATTTCAGTAACGTAAATACCTGAAGTGGAGATTGTTCCCCTCTTCTTATCTTCTAAGTACTCGGGGCAGTTTCTCTTCCAGTGCCCCTTGGCCTTGCAGTAGAAGCAATCATGCTCAACATCCACTTTCACCTTGGGGTTGTTCCCCTTGGGTTGGGCAACTTGCTTGCCCTTCCCTTGGTGTTGTTGCTTCTTCTGAGGCCCTTTCTTAAACCCTTTTCCCTTGACCATTAGAAATTCCTTCAAATGGTCAACCATGACGTTTTGCTCAGCTGTTTTAAGCATCACGTGTAGCTCGTTGAGAGTCTTGCTCATGGCTCCCATGTGATACATCTGCCTGAAGTGGGCAAATCCATCATGAAGGGAGTATAAGATCATATCTGTAGCCGTCTCAACGTTGTAAGGGTTACCCAGTCGAGTCATCTTGTCAAACAAGCCTATCATGTTATAAACATGTGGCCCAACAAGTTTCCCTTTCTCGAGCTTGCATTGTAATATGGACTTGAGGGTCAAGTACCGCTCAATTCTGGCTTGTTCCTTGAAGAGATCTCTAAGATTCTTCATAATGGTATGGGCATCCTGTGCTTCAAACCTTTGTTAAAGAGCAGGTTCCATAGCAGCCAACATCAGTCAAGTGACTTGCATTGCCCGTTCGCATATTTTCTTGTGACGTGCCTTTTTCTCATCAGATGAGGTGGCAGTCAACTCTGGGATGGGGGTTTCAAGGACATCCTCTTGTCCCTCAGACCTGAGAATAATTCTCAGATTCCTTTCCCAATCAAGGAAATTCTTGTCGTTCAAACGATTTTTCTCAACTATTGAGCGGAGAGTGAATTTGAGGTGTTCAGAAGACATAGTAACTACAAAACGGAATAAAAAACATGCAGATAAGTTATGCTTGACATGCAAGAACTTAAAATTTAGACAAGTTATAAACAGTAAGTTATTGCCCATTCTACTCAATTATCGTTTCCCTTGTAAGTAAAATGATTCCAAGATCCTATCTTAGATGAAACTCGAGCGTACTAAGGCACTTCCCCAAGTCTCATGTAATCAAGGTAAGTAAACCCGTTACTAATTATAACACCTTATAATTCTTGGTTGATGGCCACATCTTATGTAAGACTCATCCTTATGCCTCAAGATCCAAAACTGAGCCTTTTGGTCTCTTGTTGAGTGTAACCATACCAAGGCAGCATGCCCCTATTAGACATACCCGCACTATACCAAGGTCAAGGAGGGACACCTCGCTAGGGCGAAAACTATCCAACGAATTCCAAGGGCCTCATGGTTATGATATGGAAAGGCATTATCTCAATATTCTGTTAAGGGACTTAAGCATGCAATGGTTGTTTATTTACTAGTGAACAAAATAGCATAAACAAACAAGCAAGCATGCAAAGTGGGAAATAATAAAGCATTCAAGTAATACAGTAATTAAATGTGATCCTAGTATGACCCCTAAAAAATAAAATTAAAGATCTAATCTTCATGGCTCTTGTTACTCTTGGATCTCTATCCTTAGTATCCTCCATGGATCTCCATCCTTTTGTCTTCTTAGGATCTTCTTCTTCTTGTCTTACATATAATTGAAATAAACTCTCTTGCAGAAATTTAAATTACAAAAATACATAACGATACGCAGATCGTGTACAAGAAAAACATAACGGTACGCAGACCGTATTTATCTATCCTAATGTGGGCCATACTAGTCACCTCATGCAAGCAATAATATCATAATATAATTACTCATGCATGCAATAATAATATCAAATATTATTAATAATATTAATGTAATTAATAGTAATAACCAATTTAACTAATTTAAATAAAACCATATTAAGTGAAATAAATCATCTCATGACAAAAATAATCGAATATCAAATACTTAATTCAAATTAAAATCAATATATAGCATTAATCATAATTAATCATTAAAATACATTATTGGATAAGATATGCATAAACAAGATAAGATATCAAATATTCTTATCTAAATCTAGTGGGAATCTATCCTAACAACTTTTAGGAAATTATATAATTTAGATGATATCAAATATTATCCAATTAAATAAATAAGATCTTTTCTTATAGTTTAGGAAATTATCCTAAAACTCCAAATCTACCCAACCGGACCGAGTCGCGCCCAAGTCAAACTCGGACAGATTCGTGCCTACCGATCCACGCGATCGAACAATTCTGTTTGTTGACCATCCCCTTATCAGACCCGAACAATTAAATAACAATTAACAATTAAGTAGATATCAGATCCGAACTTATCCGATCAATTCTACAAATCATATCAATACTGCATTAACAATTAAAGCAGAATTTTATCTTCTAAAGTAGATGTGATAGTTACTGTAGAAAATACGTACAGGAGATTACTTAGTTCATATTGGACCGAACCAATTACTTTCATAAAAATTCAGAATTTAACAAAAAGTAGAATTTAGGAAGTTGATTCATCTTATGACAATCAAATCTTCATCTAATGATTTAAAATAATCCAAAAAATCATATCTCTTGCATAATTAAATCACATGAATCAAATATGGGTAGAATATTTTTTCATGCATATTTATTCATAAAGTTCTTCAACTTTACTAATCCAATCAACTAAAATCAGAATTTTAATCATGCAAATTAACCTACATATCAATTTACCACTTAATTTGAATCAAGACATGCATCAAAATTAAAACTTAAAACTTGATCTAATCAATTTATGCAAGAGACAACTGATACCACTGTAGGGATTTTAGATGCGTAAAGCGGAATTTCAGGAAACGTTTTCCTAACATCTAACCAAGGATCTCATGCATAAACCAAATAGATCATAGATAGGAAGAATCAAATACCTTTTGATGCATGTTTCAACCTGCTGGAATGGAGAGAATAGAGCCTCACGTGTGACTCCTCTATTTGGTCCACCCGAGCTTGGATCTGGATCGCCTGGGACTCGGTTGCTAGAGCGAGGATCGAAGGCGAACGAAGAGAGAGAGAGAGAGAGGGGAGATGTATGACAGCCTTGGTCAAATTGTAGGGTTAGGGTTTTCTCTTCGAAAGCCCTCCTTTTATAATACCAGGTGTAAATATCTTATTTCCTAAATAAGTATTTCTTTTATTATTAATAATAATACTTTATTATTAACAATCCTTATCTCCCAAGTTATATTCTATATAACTTTATATCATATACTTTATATAATATGTCTCCCAATAAACTGATCCAGTCCAAACTCTAAGGGTGTGACCTCGTAGGACCCGGTAATAATAGCAATAGACATTATGACATACTTTATAACATATAGTCTATAAATCATAGTTGGCTTCTAGCAAAGCACTATGACTATCTAAAATCACCGGATTAAATTTTTCCATAAACGGTCCCACTTCATAATCAGTAATTGCACCTTTGATTAAAGGACACAATTCCTTCAGGGCGATGACTTGCGGTCTCTTACGCTCGCAAATGCGAGGATGGCGAGAGATTCGAATGCGTTGGCAATCGAAAAGGGGTTTGATCGATGATGGTGATCGGCCAACTTTGTGACGTCGAATACGCAAGGGCAAAGTGAACAACTCAACGACAAAGCTTGCACAACAATTTAATTCAATGTAACCTAAAAAATGTACAAGTAACTCGACACTTATAGTAGCCAAGTGAGACTTTCGGCCATTGGCCAAAAACATAGATGATGGGCCGGCCCTCTTAGGCACAAGAGGAGCACACGCCCAAATTAGAAACATACTAAAAATAGAAAATGCTCAAAATAGAAATTGCTAAACTTAGAAAGTTTCCAAAACAAATAAATGAATGTCAATAAACCTCTAAATCCAAAAAATGGGCTTGAACTAGGAGAGATGCCGCGACCAAAGTCATGGCGCCGCGACGGGGGCCGTAGTGCCGGCAATGATGGAGCAAGTCATGGCGCGGGGCGCGGTCGATGAGGTGCGGCTGTTGTGCGCGAAGCCTTTGGCCGAGAGGCTCTGGGTAGCTTAGGCAATGGCTTTGGCGCGCGCCCTAGTGATTGGGACCTCTGACTTGACACTGATAATGTCTTCTTCATGGGCCTCCTTCAATGTCACGACTGGGGTTGCATCACTCTCCCCTTCTTGGCCTCGAATCGTCCCCGATTCGTCAATGTCAACGTCCGGGGGCACATACGGGAACAAGTCTGCCACATTGAAGGTGGCATGAACTCCATAATCATCGGGCAACTCTAGCTGGTAGGCATTGGGGCCAAAGGCCTGAATCACCTTGAAAGGCCCATCGCCACGAGTATCGAGCTTGTTGCGGCGCTTGGCTGGAAATCGCTCCTTGCGCTTGTGGAACCAGACAAGGTCACCGGGTGCGAAAGTGACACGGTGCCGGCTCCTTGCGCTTGTGCTCATATTGGCGGGCCCTCCTCTCCAGTTGCTCCTTGGTCCTTGCATGCAGCTCTTGGATGTACTCGGCCCTGTTGATGCCTTTGAGGTTATCGTCGGTGCGGAGTGGATGCGGCGTGAGATCCAGCGGCGTGAGAGGATTGTGGTCGTATACGACCTCAAAGGGGGTGAGCCGTGTAGCTGAGTGCACAGACCTGTTATAGGAAAACTAAACACAAGAAAGTAAGTCTTCCCAACGACGCGGGTTGGCCCTAAGCAAGGTGCCTAGGGTTTGGTTGGTCACCTCAGTTTGGCCGTCGGTCTGGGGGTGGTAGCTAGTGGAAAATAGGAGTATGGTGCCTAGCTTTTCCCACAAGGTTCTCCAAAAGTGACTCACAAACTTCACATCCCGATCACTCACAATAGACCTAGGAATCCAATGTAATCTCACCACATGCTCAAAAAAGAGGTTAGCTATATCTAAAGTACTGTTGGTCATCTTACAAGGGATAAAGTGAGCCATCTTGGAAAAACGATCCACAACCACAAATATAGGGTCTCTCCCTTTCTTAAACATCAATAATCCCATCACAAAGTCCATAGACTAATCTTCCCAAGGGGCCGATGGCATAAGCAAAGGTGTGTATAAGGAGGGGCTTGACCTAGATTTTGCTTTATGGCAGGTCACACAGGCATTGCAGAACCTAGTCACTTGGCGGGTCATATAGGGCCAGTAAAAGTATTCCTTAAGCGCGGATAATGTCTTGGCAATCCCAAAATGGCCACGGCCCTCATGTGCTTCCTGTATGAGTAAAACTGTAATAGAAGATTGGGGTATACACAACTTCCCAACCCAGTAAAGAAAACCGCCATCCAAAATATAAACCTCAAACTCACCCTTAGATGCGCAAGCTTCATAAATGGATTTAAAGAAAGCATCATGAACATACAAATCCGTAATCAATGAAAAACCCAAAACCTTGGCGTCTAACTAAGTCAAGAGCACATACCTGCGTGATAGCGCATCAGCCACCACATTCTCCTTGCCCTACTTGTGGAGCACCACATAAGGAAATGTCTCAATGAATTCCACCCAGCGAGCATGGTGTCTGCCAAGGGTAGACTGGTGCTTCTAGTAGGCCAAGGCCTCATGGTCGGTGTGGATGACCAATTCCTTGGGCCACATGTAATGCTGCCAGGTCTTCGACACTTGAATGAGAGCATAAAGTTCTTTGTCATATGTTGGATAGTTGAGGGTGGCGCCAGACAGCTTCTCACTGAAGTAGGCGATGGGGCGCCGTTCTTAAAGCAAAACACCACCAATGCCAAAGTTGGAGGCATCACACTCAACCTCAAACATTTTGTTAAAGTCAAGCAACTAAAGGAGGGGTGCATTGTAGAGCTTTGTTTGAGTGTCTGGAAGGCGGCTTCATACGCGACAATCCAAACAATGGAGGCGCCTTTCTTGGTGATCTCGTGCATGATGTGGCTAAAACCTACCCGCAAGTGTACGAGATCAGTTGTAGTAGTCAAGTGTCGATCCCATAGAGACCAATGTAATATTAATTGAAACACTGTCAGTGAACTAGGCCGTAAAGATTTAGAATTGGGGAAAACTATAAAAAGGATAAAATCAATGTGATAAATGTGTCTAAGGTTAAGGATCACCGCAACAATGCTTCGGTAAATAAAATTACACTTCACCTGAATCTAGTCCAAATTATTTAAAGGTAAGCTATCTAAGGTAATCTACTAACTCCTTTTAGACGATAGTAAATGTGCCTGGACTAAACTAACAATCGTTGTCATGTAGAGCTAATCTCATCCAAACCCTTTAACGCACTTAGAGTCTAGGAATAAACTGAAATAACATTCGCTATCGCGCTCCGCTAATCCAACTCAAACCTAGAACATCTATGATAGCCTATTAATCCTCAAGAGTAATTAAGTTGTTGTCGCACAAATAACATTCAGGTTCAATTCCTAGGATTACAGTAGAAGTTATCACCTCTCAGTCTCAAACCCTACCTGACTACATATTAAAGTTATCACCTTTCAGTCTCAAACCCTAATAAGATCCATTTCGCATAGGCTAATATAGGCATAAAGCATCTAGGAATGAATCAAATATTATTTCAATTCAAGCAAAGAAATAATTCTAATTACATACATATCGTCGGGATCACCCCAACCTTAGAACTAGGAATTTAGCCAAGCATAATTGAAGACATATTCAATAGATTTAAACTAGCCAACAACATATATGAATTATTTAATAAAAGCAGGAGATAAGAAAACTTAGACTAAACTTAAAAAAATTCAAGGTGCTGAGCTCAAAGAAAACCAAAAGTAAAAACTAAATTAACTAAAGTTGCGCCCCCCTATTAAAACCTAGACTAAACTTAAAAAAATCAAGGTGCATACCAAAAATTCCAAACTAAAGAAACCCTCCTTAGGTTAAATGATCCTTTAAGTATAATGAAATTAGACAAATACCCCCAATAAACTTTATCTAAACTCATGACCCATGGTGTTGTCATCATTATATGATGATGACATCACCATAAGTCAAACAAACTAACACATTTGATTATTGACTGGTCAACAGCCGTTGACCGATGAACTTTTTTCCCGCTAATTTTTGTGATGACGTCACCATCTTGATGACAATTACTGTCACCATCTTGATGACAGTTACTGTCACCATCTAGACGACAGTTACTGTCACCATCTAGACGACAGTTAATGTCATCAAAACACAAACTGTCATCAAAACACAAATTGTCATCAAAACACAAACTGTATTGCAACTAGTTGATGACACATATTGTCATCAAAACACAAATTGTCATCAAATACAAACTATATTTCAACTAGTTGATGACACATAATGTCATCGCAACTAGTTAATGTCACAAATTGTCATCACAACTAGTTGATGACAATTATTGTTTTGACGACAAATCTCGTTTTGATGGCAATTCTCATTGAAATGTCACCACCACTAGTTGGTGGCATTTACGAAATGTCATCTCCACTAGTTAATGCACATTCAAAGTGTCATCAAGACTAGTAATTAGTGGCGCTTTCAAAGTGTCATCAAGACTAGTAATTAGTGGCGCTTTCAAAGTGTCATCAAGAGTAGTAATTAGTGACGTTTTCAAAGTCATCGAGGCTAGTAAGTGGTAACACTTTCAAAGTGTCATCGAGACTAGTTGGTGACACTTTCAAAGTGTCATCGGGACTAGTTGGTGACACTTTGTTGGATGCGTGTTCGAAGCATTACCGAGGCTAGTCGGTGGCGCGTTCAATGTGTCACCGAGGCTAGTCGGTGGCGAGTTCGAAGCGTCACCGAGGCTAGTTCGGTGGCGCATTTGAAGCGTCACCGAGGCTAGTTCGGTGGCACGTTCGAAGCGTCACCGAGGCTAGTTCGGTGGCGCGTTCGAAGCGTCACCGAGGCTAGTCGGTGGCACGTTCGAAGCGTCACCGAGGCTAGCCGGTGGCACGTTCGAAGTGTCACCGAAGCTAGTTTGTGGCACGTTCAAAGTATCATCGAGGCTAGTTAGTGGCACGTTTGAAGTGTCATCGAAGCTAGTCGGTGACATGTTCGAAGTGTCATCGAGGTTAGTCGGTGACACGTTCGAGGTGTCATCAACTAGTGTTAGTGACAATTCCTCGTTTTGATAACACTTCTCATTTTGTAACTGTCATCAACTTGATGACAGTTCGGTGGCGCGTTTGAAGCGTCACCGAGGCTAGTTCGAAATGCATTGGTAACACTTTCGAAGTGTCATCGTCACTAATTAATGACATTCCTCATTTTGATGTCTTTCATACAGCTAATACATAGACAAGTTTAAGGAAAAAGTTACTTGCCTTTACAAATGAGACAATCTCAAATATAAAGCACCAAAGTTCTATGCGTGAAACACATATGAGCACAAAAATATAGACACAAATTGACTAGTTAATGACAAAAAGAATACAAGTAGCTTCTATGTTTAACAAGGATCGTTTATTTCTCTGGAAAAAATTAAGATTAATCTTAAATATGAAGCAATCATTCGCTATGAAGCTGCTTTCCTGCATATTGTTTGGGAATTACTAATATCTCACAAATGATGCAAATTCCTCATTGGAGGCCTACTAGCTAAACACCTCTAGCTGTTATAAAACCACTAATCCGAATGCTAATGCCTAATATTAGAACATGGTCTATTATGCAAACGATTTCGAGCAATAAAGAAAAATTTTGCTGCTCCAAATTGGGAATTACCTAGCTTCCACCTTCTCCAGAACCTTGATGGTCACGATTTGCGAAGCCATACAAGCATCAAGGTTCACGAAAAGCACCCATCAGACAACCTGAAAGTAAAAAACACTCAAATATACATAGGACAAAGAAAGTATTAGCAAGCTCAAATAGAAAATGCCAAGCCTACGCAAAAGACTTACACTGGTGACTCATCAAACTTCCCATGTTGTAGACTTGTTTCAAATATATTTTAAGCCTGCAGATTGCTTTTAAGTCAATTACTCTATGGCTTTCAAAAGGAAAAGAACTAGTGTCTTTCTTTTTCTTTTTGAGAGCAAGATTGGTGGCGCACATCAACCTTGCTTTGAGATCATTCTTTGAGACACTCACTACGTTCCAACAACTCTGTTTGTATTGCCCTGTGCCTGATCTATCCCTAAAATCTTAGCCAAATCAAAGTCTGAAATTTTGGGAGTCATATCAGCGTCCAACAAGATGTTACTTGGCTTTATATCCCGGTGTATAATTCTGAGCCTTGAATTGTCATGCAAGTAAAGTAGTCTACGAGCGATTCCTCTGATGATCTTGTACCGCTGTGTCAAGTCTAATTCGGCTTGTTCGTCTGCTAGGCACATTACATGACAACTTAAACGTAAGGATCTAGTATGGGAGACATGATTTATGAAAAGAAGTTTCGGGTTTGCATTACCAAACAAGAAGTAGTCTAAGCTCTTGTTGGGCACAAATTCATAGACAAGTAGTTTCTCATCACTAGCCAAGCAAAATCCTAGAAGTCTGACAAGGTTCATGTGCTGAAGCTTGGCAACCAGCACAACTTCATTCTTGAATTCAGGACCACCTTAACTGGAGCGCTGAGAGAGTCTTTTGACTGCTATTTCTTGTCCATTTGGAAGGTTAACCTGAAAACAATAAAGGAATAAATTGACATACAATTACTTCAAGTATCAAATGTTAACTTGTTTCAGGTGCTAATTGAAGTAGCTAGTACATACCCGATAGACGCCACCAAATCCTCCTTCCCCAAGTTTGTTAGCATCTGAAAAGTTGTTTGTTGCAGCTTGAAGCAGTTTCAAATCATATTGCAAGGATTCTGCACTTGTGAAATCATTACTAGCTGCAAAAGGCACAAATGAAAAATGAACCTCATTTGCAGCATATCAACAATTGGTCACAGGAGAAATTGCAATTAATACGGATCAAAGTTCTTACATATCTCATTATCTGTAACATCATCAGATTTCTTCCCTGGACACCACATTTCAGCTAGGAAAAATCAACTTGAAAGTTAAACCACACACAAAACAAAAATAGAGCATGAGATGTCGCCATCTAAAGCTTTTATCTACTATAACTAAGAGGGTACATGTGCATCCATTGACCAACGGTTGGTGGCATAACAAATTATGTCAAAGAGCTCTCAAGAAGAAAAGGGCCAACTTATGTTCGCATATAAGAAGAAAACAACAAGCTTCACTTACTGAATATGAAATACCCGATTCACTTGAATGCAATACCCTTAGTTCTGCTTCCTCATAGGAAGTCAGATAAATCACTTGATCCATTAGTGTTCGAAGACATGTATATGGCTTTTGTGGAACATATAATACTCCACAACTAGATTCAACCCCTTCTTCATAAAGTTGATGAGGTGCAACAAGCCTTCCACTTACAATTGGCCATACACCCCGAAGAACTCTGAATACTGAACTTTTCCCACTTCCATTAGGACCTAGGACACCCGAAATTTTTCAAAATGATATTCACAACAAAAAACACAAATTCTAAAAAATACATCCATTTACGAACCAACGACAACAAGACTTTTTTCCTTGGAGGGCATCACATGTCAACCGTCTAGCCATCAATTTATGTGATAGTGTAATAATATCAACTTTGGACAATGAGATGACATCATCAACATAACCGTTGTTCCCATCACCATTGAATGAAGCATTAGCACCAGAATAATCTGCAGGGATGAGTTCATTTACTCAAACTCATAACATTCATATTTCAAACAACATCACCTGAAAATACACAATATTCAATTAACCTCCTTCCACGCTGAAAATAAGCATTAGCACCAGAACTCCTTTTGAATTGCGTAAAATGGATATTCTTTATGCAATGAGGAGAAATGTTTAAGCACTTCTCACAAAAATTCTCCTACTTCTGCATTGTTCTTTTCAATCCTAAAATTCTCCCTCAAGCATTCAATCACACCGCCTTATTACTATGGAGCTAGCCAAATAAGAGTCAGTTTGGAATCATGTTCTCTACATTTTCCTAAAAAGGAACTATTAAATTACGTTCTCATCCTTGCATAATCAAAAGATCATTTTGTAGCCAGACAAGCACGGGATTGAACATAAATGGATTTCATGAGAGCAAAGCAAATGGGATGGGGATCACCAAAAGCAATAACCAATTTCATTTCTCAAGTTGGAGTTACAAAACTGAGTATGAAACAATTTGCCTTTGCCAATGCCGTGAGCTTTGTCTTCAGCTTCTTCTTCCAACTTTGAATTTGCTTGCCCTTTTCTTCTTCTTGTCTTCGGCGTCAACCTGGTCATAAAAAAAGCCATTGCTTGATCTCCAATTAGCATTAGCACTTTAGCAGCAACATGAATTTTCGGGGTCACGGATGCGGCGGAGGAGGGAGGAGAACGAGGCCGAAGACGGAGAGGACGAGGCCAGAACGGAGAGGACGAGGCTGGGGACGGAGGTCGAGGCCGGAGACGGAGAGGACGAGGCCGGAGATGGAGGTCAAGGCCGGAGACGGGGGACAGATCTGGAAATGTAGGAGGTGAGAAATAGGGGAGGGGTGAGTGTAAGGAGAGAGAGCATGCATGTGAGGGTCAATTTACAATAGGGATAATTTTTGGGGTGTTTACGAGATTTTGATTAAGGAAAAGGGTAATGGGCCACAATCTTTCCTAAAGAAAATCTCCTCCCCATTGTGTAATGGGCCGGCCCACTACTGCTGCCAAAGCTAAATGAAAACAAAAACCAAAAGAAAACTAAACTCTCTCCACCAAAACATAAGCTGCCGTCAAAGTAACAAAAGAAAAGTCAACTTGCATTAATCCATGGTCTGCCGTCCTTTTGCCCAAGTTGCTGCTTTGTTTTGGGCCGTGGCCCACTGTGAAATTGGCTTGCATCTTGGACCATGGACCATTTTGTACTCCACTTGCTTAGTATCCTCGATAATAAAATTCTTGTATCGTCTTTAAATTAGACCTGAAATACCTGAAATGATAAAAACACGAGTTTAAACTCCGAATATGAAATAATACAAAATTAACTATAAAAATATATGAAATATGCATGAAAATGATCTAATCTAATATGCAATTAGACTCCTAAAATATGTATTAAATATGTGTTATCAAATTCCCCCAAGCTTAAACCTTGCTTGTCCTCAAGCAAGAATATAGTTCAAATTTCCACAAGAAATACAAAGGTTGTCTCTACCAAATCAATATCCAAGCAAGTCTATGAAAACTTAAATATTTAACAATGTAATCATCAAAGACATGCAAATAAACATAAGATAGACTAAATAGAACATTCATCCTAGACCTCACTTAGGAAAAAAAAATAGAATTAATCTCGCTCATGTGTTTAGGGTAAAGTGTTTCACTCAAATCTCTACTTTGAAAACTCATCTACCATAAGCTCGCATCAGTGTCTTAAATCTCCACCACTAGAGACCTTGTACATGACATAAATCAAGAGGACTTTTATTAGGTTGTAATGGGTCCAGGTAAAAAGAGAGGTAGTGATACAATTTGGCCATTTGGTGCTAAATCCGAAAAAGAGGAACTAACAAAGACTACACCAAACTTAGAGGATTTTTCATACCAATCCTTTCAACAAAGCACCCTTTTATTCTTGGCTCTTTTTTCCCTTTTTTTTTGTCATTCTCTCTCTTTTTTTTTGATTTTTTTTTTCAAAAGCCAAAATACTTCCAACTATAACACATCATACAAATAACTCCCCCAAGCTTGGCTTGCAACCATAAAAATAAACAAGTAAATCATCCTAATTCCCGGATGGGTAAAAGGCTAATCATTAGGCTCGGGATGTTTTTGTGAAGCTTCCAAAAAAATAGGCTAATTAGGCTCAACATACTTTAAGCAGAAGAATAACATATAAGGGTGGTAAAGGAAAATATAGGCTAATAAAAATAATGCCTCAATCATTTTTACATCATGCACAAGAGTCATAAACGTGGCCTCAAAATAAGTTCTAAACGCAAGTTCTAGAGATTAAGCAATCAAAGGGAGAATCACACACATGAAAAGAAAAAAGAGGACTAATCATGTACTGTCCTAAGACTCAAAAGCTCACAGGTTATTGTGTCTAGAATTTCAGTCCTAACTAGTCTTAATCGGTGACTATATACATATTCCAACTCAAACATTAGAAAATATAAAAATTCTCATGATCATGCTTAAAATTAATTATAATATCAACAACCAAAGTATTTGAAGAGGATTTTTTTGCAAGACAAACAAACAAAGCAAAGCATAAGAATCATATCAAACACCTAAAATGCAATGTATGATGCATGAAATATTATGAAAAACGGAAAAAACTACACAAAAAACACTAAAATGCAAACGGAACTACACATGAAATTACCCTTCCCCCAAGTTTAAACTCTACATTGTTCCCAATGTAGAAATAAAAGAAAGAGGAAAAGAAACTCACCAAATTGTCAGGCATTCAGGCAACTTCGGATAGAACCAGGGGTTAGAAATATTAGTACAAGTGCACAAGAATTCCAGTAGCATCCCTCCTTAAATGGCACTGCACAAAGCAAACACAAAACAAACCTCAACGACAAGACTACACATACTAGCAACTAGTAGGCATAGAACGTAATAACGTGCCCAGACACATTTAAACACATATTCCTCACACAAGATAATTAGTCCAAGCACACACAAAATATCCAATGCCAACTAAGGTAACCACCTTAATTCAAAGTAAATCATCAACATAGTTATCCAAATATAGCCAGAAATCACCCACCACTACCAAAGATATGTCAAACAAGCCATAACTAATACCACCACAAGTACAATTTCAAAATGGAAACCACAAGTTCAGACACCAAATTAGGCAAATCAAACCAAACACATCAAACCACCACTACCAAAGATATGTCAAACAAGCCATAACTAATACTGCCAATCCAACTCAAAAGATGAGGTAATTAATTTAGACATGAGGAGCAAAGAGCACACACCGATAGAAAAATACAATTCAAGTCGAGGATGTCTCGGTAGATTTGGGTGCGGAAGACAACAACAAACCGGTGGGGTCGTTGGGTGCAGTGGCTCGGGAGGATAGGCGGGCAAGGCGGCGCAGGCAATGCGAGGCTGCAGCGGCACGTGTCGTGTCGGGGCTAGTGTGGGTAAGGGTTACTGGTGGGCTTCGGCTCAGCGGCACGGGCAAGTGTGTGGGTTGCGAGCGGTTGGCTCATAGTAGGTGGATCTGGGCACGCGAGTTGTTCAGTTGGTGGTCGGTGAGGTGGATGTGATTCATGGCGTGGTGTAAGGCACAAGCAGGTCACGGGCGGGTCTAGAGGCGAACATGGATGGTCGCGCGGTGTGGTTGCTCGGTGCTGATGAGAAGCAGATCGATCGGTGGTTCGCAAGGAGAGTCGCCGATGGTCTGGTGGTCGTGGGTGAGAGATGAGGGAGAGGGGAGAGTAATGGTGAGATGGGGCATGTATAGTGATGTGACCCCGGTCACGACATTCCTCGGCACTACGAGTGCCATTTGAGTTACTTTGGTATTATGACACTCACATGCCAATTTTAAAACATTCTGAGACACTTTCTATTTTTAGTATTTTTCCGGTATTTAGCAGTTTACCTTCTTAGCAGTTTCCATTCTTAGAGTGTTTCTAAGTTTGGAAAATTATCGTTTTTAGTATTTACTATTTTTAGATATTGTCGTTTTTAGCAAGTTTCTATTTTTGGATGTCGGGCCTCTCTTGTGCCAAGAGGGCTGATCCATCTATGTTTTTAGGCCTATTAGGGCAAGAACCTTGTTTTGGCTGCTATATAAGCCAACCTTAACCTAATTAATAAACAAGTTGAATTGAGAGTTAAAGCCTAGCGCTGGCGTTGAGCCAAGCTCCCGCCCTCTAGGTCTAGCTCCTTCAACTGAGCCTTCACCGAACCGCCCTAACCGGCCCCCAACCCACGATCAAGTCCATCGAACCCAACACTACTGAATACGAACCACCCCCACTCACCAAACGTGGCTCTCGGCCCTAGCCGAGATCCCCCTCGTTCGAACCACACTCGACTCGCATACGCAGCCACAACAGAGATTTCCGCAACCGTAGAAACCCTAGCCACGCCCGCGGATTTGCCCCGCAACAGTTCCAGTCCTTCGCGACGATCCGATCTTCAGCGAGCAAGAGGACTTTGTCCACCTTTCTACCTAGATCCGCTCTCACTTTTGTTTTGGGAGACCAGAACACATCAACTGGTATCAGAGTTCAGGGGTACAAGGTTGGTCTTTTCTTTCTCGCTTTGTTCTCACATTAAAATTTCAGTCTTTCCCTTGCTTCCGCTTTCGTTTGTGTGGCTTGTCGCCATTGTTTTGCTTCGTTTGTTTCAGTTTTGCTGTTGTTGTTGGTTGCCCCCAACAATCCCCTACCCTAGGTTGAATTTGTGGCTTCCTAAGTCCTTGTTCAAGATCGAGAGAATTCAAATTATGAATAAAAGAGATTACCGTGAGAAACCCTAACCCTAGTCGTGAACTTTGCTTGCCCTAAATCATATTAATTTTGCATATTTGGTTTGCTAAAGTTCGTGATTATTGTTAGAATTTTTCTGCGTTGTTCTCTCCTAGTTTTCATACAAAAATTCCTTCTTTTTAGTCTCTGCAACAATTGCTCATCGTCTACACTAAAAACTTGTGTCAATTAAAAAACAAAAAAAGGCATTCGATTATTAACAAAAAAAAAATAAAAAATCAGCCACCGAATTAGAAAAACATAAGCCTTGGGCGATATCGGCAAAGCCGATTCACTATTGACACAGGTCCATTAAGCTTATCTCCCCGTATTCTTTCTCTGTGGATTCCCGGGAATTGCATGCTAGAATACTTCTTGCGTAGTCACTATATTTTGGCTTCTGAATTGTGAGGTTTGTGTGGTTTTTGTGTTGGTTTAGTCCACGCTGAGTCAGCCTCGCCACACCACCCTCATGACTTTACCTAGATTAGTGCCCTACGTGAGACTTTGTGGGTTTGATTTGATCTATTTTGTCCTTTGTTTTCGTTACCTTTTGTGTGTGATCCTGCTCTTTTTGCGTTTGTCATGGTGTCTATAGGGACAGATACGGACGAAACACTCGCCCCTCGCCAGGCCGCTGACGATGCTCAAGCCAGAACGATGGCGGTGATCCTTTCGAAGCTCAACGAATTACAGAAGGACGTTGCCTCGAACCAAGCCGCCACTGAGGCCTTGGCCACGACCGCGGCTGCCACAACCACGACCGCGGAAAAGCAAACCGCACCTGCGGCAATGCACACCGCGCCCGCGGTTCTTCCTGTTCCTACAGATACCGCAACGATTGATTCCCTGTTGGCTCCCGTGCTCACTACCGACACCACGCGGCGCCTCGACAAGGGAAAGGGCCCGATGCCCTCCAGTTCGCAGCTCCAGCCGGGTCTTCGTCACTTGGACTCCATCATTGAATCCCAACAGGAGGACCATGGCTTCAACAGATACAAGCCCCTATGCTTGCCAGCGGACAACTTCGTGTACGACTCCGCCGAGCACGAGTCCCCCGCCACAGACTTGGGTCTCTACCCTTTACGCCGACACCACTGATCGACGTCAGTGTTTCGCGACCATGCAGCGAGACGAGGCACGACAAGATGCCTTTTTTGAGAGCCGACGAGACGCAACTCGCGGCAACACCATCGGCCAGGCACCACAGACGGCGCCGACCGGTCCTACCACCAACCGTGACCCGGGCACTGTTCCGCGTACTGCACCACGACCCAGGTATGTACCCCCTATTGCTTTTACTGAGTATGATGAGGAGGGTTTTGAGGTTGCAGGTATTCCCAATCCGGGAAACTTTCATCCACCTTTGGATGACCCAGTAGAGAGCCAACTCTACCCGATGGATTACATCCCGCTGCGGATTCTGACGCCTCCGAAGCGACCCGTGCGTGAGAGACCACAGCCCCGCGCCGACGATCATGACCGTCGTTGCCAGCGTCGCCCGCGCCCCGTCCAGGACAACTTTGATTATTATGATGACGAGCTGGACAAGCCTTACCCTGAGCCCGATCCTACAACTCGATGTTTACCTGACCGCCGACACGCGTCCAACCCCTATGACAGTCGTCGCGAGATCAAGGTAACTATCCAGCATTTCCATGGTGATTATGATCCTGCTGTATTTTTAGATTGGTTGCAGGCTACAGAGCACACCCTGCGACACTGTCAGTATGAGGAGTTCGAGAAGGTAGATGTCGCCACTCTGCAGTTCCGTGGCACAGCCCGCTCTTGGTGGCATCGTTTTTGTACTGACAGGGAACGACGAGGCCTGTAACAAATTGATCAATGGCACCAGCTGGCGTTCATTATGCGCCACAAATATGTTTCAGATGACTTCCAGAACCACATGAGGATGGAGATAACGCTCGCTCACCAGGGCACCCAGACGCCAATCGAGTTCTTCGCCAAACTTGAGGATTTGTATTACAAAGAGGGCATGAGCATTGGACCTGCTACTATACAGACCAGATTTTTGAGTGGGTTGAATCCCAACATACACAACCAGCTGGAGATCCTACCTATACGGTACCTGACCTAGCTCACTCCCACGGCGATGATGATCCACCAACAGAATCAATGCCGCAGACAGACTCCCTGGTCCCAGACTCAGTCTTGCAGGTATGACACTACACCTATTCCTTCTGTTTCTACTGATGTGTCCTCTCCCGTGCAGACCAGACAGGTTCAGCCCCCGTCCCGTGGACATGAGACCACACACACCACGGCAGCCCCTACTCCGACTAGAGATGCACCACACCACAGTGAGAGGACAAGAGACCAGGCCTGCTATCGTTGTGGCGGTCGTGGACACATCCAGCGCGACTGTCCTAACCCGAAGAAGATCCTTTTCACCCATGCCACATGATATGAGTCCTTTGAGGACGAGCCAGACGAGGAGATAGCTCTCGCACCACAGGACTACGCTACACAGGACGATGGGTACACTTGCTTGCCTCATGACTTATCTATCGGTACCCCACTGAGCCTTTTCGCGCAGCGTGCCCTTACTGTGATAGAGGTGCCCCTGACGGACCAGAGAGAGACAATTTTCCACACCCGATGTCTGGTCCAAGATGCCTCCCTCAGCGTCATAATAGATAGTGGGTCGTGCTACAACATTGTGAGTGAGAAGGTTGTCCAACGCCTTCAATTACCGACGCAGCCACACCCCAAGCCATATGGTCTTCAATGGCTTTCTGCATGTAATGGTGATGCGGTACACAGGCAATACCGCATCCCTTTTCAAATTGGTCAATACTATGATAGTGTTTTATGTGATGTTATGTCTATGGATGCTACTCATCTTCTTCTTGGTAGACCTTGGCAGTATGACAGGAAGACGGTACATGACGGGTTCTTCAACACTTACGTCTTTATTCATGGCGGTAGGCGAGTCACTCTTCTCCCTATGATGCCTCAGGAGATCTTATACGACCATGTGGAGAGGAACCGCGCGAAGGCCGAAGACTTGAAAAATCTTGTCTCTGTCGAAACCGCGACCGTGGATGCAGCAACCGCGACCGCGGCATACACATCCACGCCTGCGGCCACCCAATCCGCACCCGCGGTTTCTCTAACGGCGCCTACAGCTTCTGGAACAGGACCCGCGCTCGCGGCAACCCTATCCGTGCCCGCAGTTTCTCCACTGTTCGATTCCCCTTCTGCAACCGGAACTGCGGCCTTCCCTACCGCGACCACGGAAGCTCCACTGTGTGTTGATCCAGATGCCAACTCCCTCTTGCCCCCATTCCAAAGCCGAGTCACGCACCGCTCTTTGCTGACTCAATCATGCGCGTTTACTCCGTCTTTTCAGGGACGTTCTCCTATTAACCCTTCTACGTGTCTTTCTTTCTTGGAGGATCCCTATGACTTACCCACTTTTGTTCCCTCTCTATTCCAGGTATTTGAGGATGTACCTCCTGATGAGCTTTCACCCGCTTCCGACGTTGACCAAGTACTGGACCTTCCCCCGGACACGAAGCGGATACATCGACAAGCATACCATGTTGGACCTGGGAGGAGCACAACAACACTACATTATTACACGAGGACTACCGCACCGCAGCTGACCATGTGCCGGCCTCGTATCAGTTTCGACCCCGATGGCTTATGACCTTACCAGCCCCCGGACAGCGACATTAGCGAAACGAGGACGTTTCGCAGCCAAGTGGGGGAGAGTGATGTGACCCCGGTCACGACATTCCTCGGCACTACGAGTGCCATTTGAGTTACTTTGGTATTGTGACACTCACATGCCAATTTTAAAACATTCTGAGACACTTTCTATTTTTAGTATTTTTCCGGTATTTAACAGTTTCCCTTCTTAGCAGTTTCCATTCTTAGAGTGTTTCTAAGTTTGAAAAGTTATCGTTTTTAGTATTTACTATTTTTAGATATTGTCGTTTTTAGCAAGTTTTTATTTTTGGATGTCGGGCCTCTCTTGTGCCAAGAGGGCTGATCCATCTATGTTTTTAGGCCTATTAGGGCAAGAACCTTGTTTTGGCTGCTATATAAGCCAGCCTTAACCTAATTAATAAACAAGTTGAATTGAGAGTTAAAGCCTAGCGCTGCCGTTGAGCCAAGCTCCCGCCCCTAGGTCTAGATCCTTCAACTGAGCCTTCACCGAACCGCCCTAACCGGCCCCCAACCCACGATCAAGTCCACCGAACCCAACACTACTGAATACGAACCACCCCCACTCACCAAACGTGGCTCTCGGCCCTAGCCGAGATCCCCCTCGTTCGAACCACACTCGACTCGCATACGCAGCCACAACAGAGATTTCCGCGACCGCGGAAACCCTAGCCGCGCCCGCGGATTTGCCCCGCAACAGTTCCAGTCCTTCGCGACGATCCGATCTTCAGCGAGCAAGAGAACTTTGTCCGCCTTTCTACCTAGATCCGCTCTGACTTGTGTTTTGGGAGACCGGAACACATCATATAGGGGCGGCTGGGTGTTGCAGAGGGCAAGGTAGAAGAAAGGAAGAAAGGGAAAACAAGTTTTTTTTTAATTGGCACGGTTTTGGGCACGGTTAGTAACACACCGTGCCACTTTCCAGAGAGCAACTCTGCAAAACTGCACGAGTTGTCACCAACCATGCACTTCACCATACCCTTTTTTTCATTATTATATTTTTATATATGGCGTTTTTATATAAAAGAAAAATAGAATAAAAAACAAACTTTGGGTTATCTCCCAAAAGTGCTTGTTTTAGGTCATCGTCTGACCTTCACTAGTGTCAAGAACTCGGATCGGGCGGGTCGGTGACACCCAACTCAATCGGATCAGGCTCTTTGTAAAGCTTTAGTCGAATCTTGCGCACTTTAAAGTACCTCGAGTTCTTATGCCAAAGCTCAACAGAATCATTTTGCAGAACTCGGTATAAAAAGTATGGATCGGACCATCTCGTGCTCTTTCTTCCAGAAAACATGCTCAATTTATGATGATAGAGAATCACTTGATCCCCTTCCTTAATCTCTATTCGATCTCGTTCAGCAGAGCACCTTTTTCTATTTTTTCCATCTACGCCGACCTTTTCTCTCTGGATTAGCCTCCACCTTGGGTTCTTGGATTTCTAATGCAGCTTGTGGTAACATAGCTACATTGGGCAATATATCATGAAGCTTTTCCTGCACTTTGCAGCAGGTATTCGTGCTAGTGGTCGAGGTAGCGTTCTGTGACAGCTCGAACTCATCAAGCATAGGGTCCTCCTTGGTTAGTTGGATAGGCTCTCTTCTATACAATTGTGGTTCTTCCCACTCTTTTGCAACCCGTTGTAAAATGGCAGTGCAATGTTCAATATAATGCACTTCAGGTGGCTTTATATGCAACTTTGGATTAACCAACTTAGCAATTTGATCTTCCAACTTTTGGTTTTGTGTGGTTAATGTATCTACTTGAGTCTTAAAAGAGTTCACCGTACCAAAAAGAGTTGAATAATGGGTTGTTAGACTATCAAACGTATTTAAAAATTGATTAAGAATTTTAACATTTTGACCAAGAGCTGTAGCAATCTTCACAACTTTTCTATCATGTCTTAAGATGAAGTCATCAAGCATACGATCTTGAATGGACTTATTGGGCTCATGCTGGAGCGGTATGTGTGGTGGTGTCATCCAACTAGGATTGCATGAATTTGAATTTCTCTCAATTATCTCTTCCAAAGTTAAATGACAACCTATATGATCATGATTTGCAGCTCCACAAGGCTCACAGAAGAGGTTAAAAGTATTTGGGTTTGGGTACCCCAAATTAGAATTTTCAAAATGATACCTCTGAGTACTTGTATTAAACCTAGACAAAGAAAAGGGGTAAGAATTTACCTCATACATACCTGAATCCATTTGTTCGACTCTTTCTGAGTAGCCAAAAAAGAAAGGAAAAAGATCAAAGCAAAAAAAATCACCCAGACTCACCAATAGAAGTGACAACTAATATTAACAAATTGGTCCCCGACAACGGCGCCAAAAACTTGATGTGACTAAAACCTATCCGCAAGTGTATGAGATCAGTTGTAGTAGTCTAGTCTCGATCCCACATGGACCAATGTAATATTAATTGAAACACTATCAATGAACTAGGCCGTAAAGATTTAAAATTTGGGAAAACTATAAAAAGGATAAAATAAAAAGGATAAAATCAATGGGATAAATGTGTCTAAGGTTAAGGATCACTGCAACGATGCTTCGGTCTATAAAATTACACTTCACCTGGATCTAGTCCAAATTATTTGAAGGTAAGCTATCTAAGGTAATCTACTAAGTCCTTTCAGACGATAGTAGATGTACCTGGACTAAACTAACAATCACTGTCGCCCAAAGCTAATCTCATCCAAACCCTTTAACGCACTTAGAGTCTAGGAATAAACTGAAATAACATTCGCTGTCGCGCTCCGCTAATCCAACTCAAACTTAGAACATCTATGATAGCCTATTAATCCTCAAGAGTAATTAAGTTGCTGTCGCACAAATAACACTCAGGTTCAATTCCTAGGATTACAGTAGAAGTTATCACCTCTCAGTCTCAAACCCTACCTGACTACCTATTAAAGTTATCACCTTTCAGTCTCAAACCCTAATAGGATTCATTTCGCATAAGCTAATATGGGCATAAAACATCTAGGAACGAATCAAATATTATTTCAATTCAGGCAAATAAATAATTTTAATTACATACACATCGTCGGGATCACCTCAACTTCAGAACTAGGAATTTAGCAAAGTATAATTGAAGACATATTCAATAGATTTAAATTAGCCAACAACATATATGAATTATTCAATAAAAACAGAAGATAAGAAAACTTAGTCTCAATGTATAAATAATCCAAATTAATCAAAGGCTAAAACAACAATACCAAAATTTTCAAAGTACTAAAGACCAAAAATACCCTCTTGAATATTCTCCTTGTATGGCAGTGCTGAGCTCAAAGAAAACCAAAAGTAAAAACTAAACTAACTAAAGCTGCGCCCCCCTATTAAAACCAAGACTAAACTTAAAAAAATTCAAGGTGCGTACCACAAATTCCAGACTAAACAAAATCTCCTCCCCATTGTATATTGGGCCGGCCTACTACTGCTGCTAAAGCTAAATGAAAACAAAAACCAAAAGAAAACTAAACTCTTTCCACCAAAACTTAAGCTGCAGTCCAAAAAGAAAAGTCAAAAGTAACCAAAGAAAAGTCAACTTGGATTAATCCATGGTCTGCCGTCCTTTTGCCCAAGTTGCTGCTTTGTTTTGGGCCGTGGCCCACTGTGAAATTGGCTTGTGTTTTGGACCATGGACCATCTTGTACTCCACTTGCTTAGCATTCTCAATAATTAAATTCTTGTATCGTCTTTAAATTAGACCTAAAATACCTGAAATGATAAAAACATGAGTATAGATTCCGAATACGAAATAATGTAAAACTAACTACAAAAATATGAAATATGCATGAAAATGATCTAATCTAATATATAACTAGACTCCTAAAATATGTATAAAATAAATGTTATCAGTGCAATGGCGTGGCAATTGTGCTAAAGTCTCGCACAAATTGCCTATAGAAGCCAGCCAACCCCAAATATGATTGAACCATGGTCGGCGTCGTCGGTGTAGGCCACTCTTGAATAGCTTGGACCTTCTCCTGGTCCAGTCCACGGTTAGGACCGGGAAGACCGGATTTCATAATTTTTGACATTTAAATTGTTTGATTACGGTCTGGACCGGACCGTAAAAATTACGCCCAAAATAGTAATGGATTTTTTTAAAATTTTTACGATCCGACCTGTCCGGACCATAAAAGTTACGGACCAGACCGTAAGACCGAAAATGTCAAATACCCGGACCGTGGACCTTACGGTCCGGTCTAGTTTTTCCAATCCTTAGTGAGGCCGAAAGGCATAACAAGCCACTTATAGAGCCCATACTTGGTCTTGAAGGCTGTCTTCCACTCATCACCTTCCTTCATCCTGATTTGATGGTAGCCACTCTTGAGATCAATTTTGGAGAAGAGAGTGGCTCCATGTAACTCGTCCAACATGTCGTCCAACCGCGGGCCAGGGTGGCGGTATTTCACCTTCATTTGATTGATGGCGCGACAGTCGACATACATGTTCCATCCTTCTTAGGCACGAGGATCACCGGCACGACACAAGGGTTCAAGCTCTTGCGGACGTAGCCCTTGTCCATGAGCTCTTGCACATGCCGTTGCAGTTCCTTTGTCTCCTCGGGGCTAGCACGGTAGGCAACCCTGTTTGGCTAGGAAGCGGCAGGGAGGAAGTCAATCTGGTGCTTAATGCCACGAATTGGCGGCAGGCCTGCTGGTAGCTCATCGGGCATGACATCCTGGAACTCCTGCAATAGAGAAGACACAGGGGGGTAAATGCGAGGGGCCTTTAGTAATGGAAAGACACGCAGAAGGGAGTAAAAGAAAACAAGGAGAATGTCCCTGAAAAACTGGAGTGAGGTCCCTTGCGCGAGCCATCAAAAGCCCGTTCTCGCAGCGGCCCTGGAGCGCAGGCGTGTCGCTAGCGCTATCGTTGTCGCGCGCGGCACTGTCGCGTCTGCGACTGTGGGTGTCTGGATGCGCTTGTCGTTAGTTGCGTGCTGACGCTGGCCAGGATGGCTGGGGCCACGCGGCTGTGCGTCAGCGCCGATTGAAGTGGCTGTGGCTTGCGCTGCGGTGGCGATTGCTTCCTTGGCATTCGCACGACTGTAGTTGACCTGGTCATGGAGGATCTCCTGCGGCGACATTGGCAGCAACGTGATGCGGCGGCCACCATGCATGAACACGTAAGTGTTGAGGAAGCCATCATGCACGACCTTCTTGTCAAATTGCCAAGGCTTGCCAAGGAGAAGATGTGTAGCATCCATGGCAACAATATCACACAACACAGTGTCTGTATAATGCCCAATTTTAAACGTGATGTGGCATTGCCTGTTTACCATATCACCAATACCCTCAGAAATCCACCGGAGGCCATAAGGCTATGGATGCGGCGTTGTTACGAGCTTGAAGTGGCTGACCAACTTCTCGTTCACAATGTTGCAACAAGAGCTGCCATTGATGATGACACTAAGGAAGGCGGTTTGGACCAGGCATCGTGTGTGAAATAAATTTTCCCGTTGGTCCATCAAAGATGCCTCCTTCACTGTGAGGATGTGTCGCGTGACAAGACTCAGGGGGGGTGCCCGCTTCTATCTCATGGGGGGCACATAAGTAGGCGTCCTCGTCCTCGGCCTCGTCGAGCTCCGGGGCCACGTCTTTGGCCGACTCATCATCAAAGGACTCGTAGCCGGAGCCCTGGGTGAAAATGATCTTCTTTTGGTTAGGCAATTACGTTGAATGTGACCGCACCCACCACATTCGAAGCAAGCCTGGTCATGGCTGCGCTACTGCCATGGGGAAAGATTCGTGGCCGCGGTTGCGGCCTCAGCACTGCGCGACGCGTCCACAGGGCGTGTGGAGCCGCGGGGGCCCGTGGGAGCTCCTGTCCTAGTCTGCACATGAGAGGGCATATTAGAAGTAAAAGACGGACTAGGGCGAGGCTCATACCTTTTCGTAGACGATGGCTGCCACAAGTAAGAACCCGTAACGCCAATCAAGCACGAGGTATCAATTCGACATCATTCTTCTCGGATCTTCAAACAACATCTCAGTATTCTGGCCCGTTTAGAAGCTATGAATGTCCAATGGAGCTCCATGAGTACTTGCTGTAAAGCTTACTTCAAGGGCTCCGTCTTCTATGACAAATACTGTCACCAAATCGGCATGAAACTGACCGGAAATGACCAACCTTACTAGCTGCAATTCGAGGAGATTAAGAGTCATCAACATTCAAGACTTTGTGCCAAGTTATGTTCAAGAATATTTAGCTGTCCACCCTCCTTAATGCATGGCCATGTGAAGAGTTTCATTTTAAGCTTCATTACTACTCTAAATATTCAGCTTTGTTAGGTGGTTTAGATAGGCTTGAGTGGAGAAAACTCTTGTGAGTGTTTTGAGAGATATTCCCTTTGTTTGGTGTGTTATATCCAAACATGTTCAGTGAGTTATATCCAAACGCGTTCGGTGAGAGATATCCTAATGAAAACTTTCGTTCCTCTTTAGGTGCGTTATATCCTAAAAGACTCGAACCCTCTTTTGAATTTTCTTGGTGTGTTGTATCCATGGTATTTCGATTACTTATCCCTTATACATTTATAATAAATTCAGTTTATGTTTAGGTTGAGTTCTATTACTTTCTTCTTTGTTTCTCCAGCAATAAACCCAAAACACAAAAAACAAGGCTGGTTGCTCGAGTACACTTCAAGACAGAGCGGAGTTGGATCTTTCTTCGATGACGGGACAATCATTCGAGGTTCAAACCTTCATCATTTGGTATCAGATCCAAAAATCAAAACAAGTTCCTCAAGTCTCTATAGAAACGAAGATTCGAGGACAAATCTTTTTCAAATGAAGAGAGGATGATGTGATCTGAGAACCCGCAATGCCAAAAAAACATGAGATATCAATTCGACGTCATTCTTCTCGGATCTTCAAACAACCGTTTAATATTCTGGCCTGTTTAGAAGCTATGAGTGTCCAATGGAGCTCCATGAGTACATGTTGGAAAGCTAACTTCAAGGGCTACGTCTTTTATGACAAATACTTTCACCAAATCGGGATGAAACTGAGCTAAATCGACCAATCTTCCTAGTTCCACTTCGAGGAGATAAAGAGTCATCAACATTCAAGACTTTGTGCCAAGTTATGTTCATAAATCTTGAACAGTCCACCCTCCTTAATGCTTGGCCATGTAAATAATCTCTTTTGTAGCTTCAGTACTACTATAAATATTGAGCTTTGTTAGGTGTTTTAGATAGGCTTGAGTGGAGAAAATCCTTGAGAGTGTTTTGGGAGATATCCCCTTGTTTGATGTGTTATATCCAAACTTGTTCAGTGAGTGATATCCTAATGAAAACTTTCGTTTCTCATTAGGTGTGTTATATCCTAAGAGACTCGAACCCTCTTTCGAATTACCTTGGTGTGTTGTATCCTTGGTATTTCGATTGCTAATCCCGTAAATATTTATAATAGATTCATTTTATGTTTAGGTTGAATTCTATTACTTTCTTCTTTGTTTCTCCAACAATAAACCCATAATACAAAAAAACAAGGCTGGTTGCTCGAGTACTCTTCAAGACAGAGCGGAGTTGGATCTCTCTTCGATGATGGGACAATCATTCGAGGTTCAAACCTTCATCATTTGGTATCAGATCCAAAAATCAAAGCAAGTTCCTCAAGTCTCTATAGCAACGAAGATTCGAGGACAAATCTTTTTCAAAGGAGGAGAGGATGATGTGATCTGTGAACCAGCAACGCCAATCATGCACGAGGTAAAGCTTACTTCAAGGGCTCCGTCTTTTATGAAAAATACTTTCACCAAATTGGCATGAAACTGACCGGAAATGACCAACCTTCCTAGCTGCAATTCGAGGAGATTAAGAGTCATCAACATTCAAGACTTTGTGCCAAGTTATGTTCAAGAATCTTTAGCTGTTCACCCTCCTTAATGCTTGGCCATATGAAGAGTCTCATTTTAAGCTTCATTACTACTCTAAATATTGAGTTTTGTTAGGTGGTTTAGATAGGCTTAGTGGAGAAAACTCTTGTGAGTGTTTTGGGAAATATTCCCTTTGTTTGGTGTGTTATATCCAAACATGTTCAGTGAGTTATATGGAAACGCGTTCGGTGAGTGATATCCTAATGAAAACTTTCGTTTCTCTTTAGGTGCGTTATATCCTAAAAACTCGAACCCCCTTTTGAATTTCCTTGGTGTGTTGTATCCATGGTATTTCGATTACTTATCCCTTATATATTTATAATAGATTAGTTTATGTTTAGGTTGATTTCTATTACTTTCTTCTTTGTTTCTCCAACAATAAACCCAAAACACAAAAAACAAGGCTGGTTGCTCGAGTACTCTTCAAGACAGAGCGGAGTTGGATCTTTCTTCGATGACGGGACAATCATTCGAGGTTCAAACCTTCATCATTTGGTATCAGATCCAAAAATCGAAGCAAGTTCCTCAAGTCTCTATAGCAACGAAGATTCGAGGACAAATCTTTTTCAAAGGAGGAGAGGATGATGTGATCTGAGAACCCGCAACGCCAAAGAAGCATGAGGTATCAATTCGACGTTATTCTTCTCGGATCTTCAAACAACCGTTTAGTATTCTGGCCCGTTTAAAAGCTATGAGTGTCCAATGGAGCTCCATGAGTACTTGTTGGAAAGCTAACTTCAAGGGCTACGTCTTTTTTGAAAATTACTTTTACCAAATCGGCATGAATCTGACCGGAAATGACCAACCTTCCTAGCTGCAATTCGAGGAGATTAAGAGTCATCAACATTCAAGACTTTGTGCCAAGTTATGTTCAAGTATCTTTAGCTGTTCACCCTCATTAATGCTTGGCCTTGTGAAGAGTCTCATTTTAAGCTTCATTACTACTCTAAATATTGAGCTTTGTTAGGTGTTTTAGATAGGCTTGAGTGGAGAAAACTCTTGTGAGTGTTTTGGGAGATATTCCCTTTGTTTGGTGTGTTTTATCCAAACATGTTCAGTGAGTTATATCCAAACGCGTTCGGTAAGAGATACCCTAATGAAAACTTTCGTCTCTCTTTAGGTGCGTTATATCCTAAAAGACTCGAACCCTCTTTTGAATTTTCTTGGTGTGTTGTATCCATGGTATTTCGATTACTTATCCCTTATACATTTATAATAAATTCAGTTTATGTTTAGGTTGAATTCTATTACTTTCTTCTTTGTTTCTCCAACAATAAACCCAAAATACAAAAAAACAAGGCTGGTTGCTCGAGTACTCTTCAAGACAGAGCGGAGTTGGATCTTTCTTCGATGAGGGGACAATCATTCGAGGTTCAAACCTTCATCATTTGGTATCAGATCCAAAAATCAAAGCAAGTTCCTCAAGTCTCTATAGCAACGAAGATTCGAGGACGAATCTTTTTCAAAGGAGGAGAGGATGATGTGATCTGTGAACCCACAACGCCAATCATGCACGAGGTATCAATTCGACGTCATTCTTCTCGGATCTTTAAACAATATTTCAATATTCCGGCCCGTTTAGAAATTATGAGTGTCCAATGGAGCTCCATGAGTACTTGATGTAAAGCTTACTTCAAGGGCTCCGTCTTTTATGAAAAATACTTTCACCAAATCGGCATGAAACTGACCGGAAATGACCAACCTTCCTAGCTGCAATTCGAGGAGATTAAGAGTCATCAACATTCAAGACTTTGTGCCAAGTTATGTTCAAGAATGTTTAGCTGTTCACCCTCCTTAATGCTTGGCCATGTGAAGAGTCTCATATTAAGCTTCATTACTACTCTAAATATTGAGTTTTGTTAGGTGGTTTAGATAGGCTTGAGTGGAGAAACTCTTGTGAGTGTTTTGGGAGATATTCCCTTTGTTTGGTGTGTTATATCCAAACATGTTCAGTGAGTTATATGCAAACGCGTTCGGTGAGTGATATCCTAATGAAAACTTTCATTTCTCTTTAGGTGCGTTATATCCTAAAAGACTCGAAACCCCTTTTCAATTTCCTTGGTGTGTTGTATCCATGGTATTTAGATTACTTATCCCTTATATATTTATAATAGATTAGTTTATGTTTAGGTTGATTTCTATTACTTTCTTCTTTGTTTCTCCAACAATAAACCCAAAACACAAAAAACAAGGCTGGTTGCTCAAGTACTCTTCAAGACAGAGCGGAGTTGGATCTTTCTTCAATGACGGGACAATCATTCGAGGTTCAAACCTTCATCATTTGGTATCAGATAATAAAATCGAAGCAAGTTCCTCAAGTCTCTATAGCAACGAAGATTCGAGGACAAATCTTTTTCAAAGGAGGAGAGGATGATGTGATCTGAGAACCCGCAACGCCAAAGAAGCATGAGGTATCAATTCGACGTCATTCTTCTCGGATCTTCAAACAACCGTTTAATATTCTGGCCCGTTTAAAAGCTATGAGTGTCCAATGGAGCTCCATGAGTACTTGTTGGAAAGCTAACATGTTCAGTGAGTTATATCCAAACGCTTGTGAGTGTTTTGGGAGATATTCCCTTTGTTTGGTGTGTTATATCCAAACATGTTCAGTGAGTTATATCCAAACGCGTTCGGTAAGAGATACCCTAATGAAAACTTTCGTTTCTCTTTAGGTGCGTTATATACTAAAAGACTTAAACCCTCTTTTGAATTTTCTTGGTGTGTTGTATCCATGTTATTTCGATTACTTATCCCTTATACATTTATAATAAATTCAGTTTATGTTTAGGTTGAATTCTATTACTTTCTTCTTTGTTTCTCCAACAATAAACCTAAAACACAAAAAACAAGGCTGGTTGCTCGAGTACTCTTCAAGACAGAGCGGAGTTGGATCTTTCTTCGATGACGGGACAATCATTCGAGGTTCAAACCTTCATCATTTGGTATCAGATCCAAAAATCGAAGCAAGTTCCTCAAGTCTCTATAGAAACGAAGATTCGAGGATGAATCTTTTTCAAAGGAAGAGAGGATGATGTGATCTGAACCCGCAACGCCAAAAAATATTGAGGTATCAATTCGACGTCATTCTTCTCGGATCTTCAAACAACCATTTAGTATTCTGGCCTGTTTAGAAGCTATGAGTGTCCAATGGAGCTCCATGAGTACATGTTGGAAAGCTAACTTCAAGGGCTACGTCTTTTATGACAAATACTTTCACCAAATCGGCATGAAACTGAGCTGAATCGACCAATCTTCCTAGTTGCAATTCGAGGAGATAAAGAGTCATCAACATTCAAGACTTTGTGCCAAGTTATGTTCAAGAATCTTAAACAGTCCACCCTCCTTAATGCTTGGCCATGTAAAGAATCTCTTTTGTAGCTTCATTACTACTATAAATATTGAGCTTTGTTAGGTGTTTTAGATAGGCTTGAGTGGAGAAAATCCTTGAGAGTGTTTTGGGAGATATACCCTTGTTTGATGTGTTATATCCAAACTTGTTCGGTGAGTGATATCCTACTAAAAAGTTTCGTTTCTCATTAGGTGTGTTATATCCTAAGAGACTCGAATCCTCTTTCGAATTACCTTGGTGTGTTGTATCCTTGGTATTTCGATTGCTAATCCCGTAAATAATTATAATAGATTCATTTTATGTTTAGGTTGAATTCTATTACTTTCTTCTTTGTTTCTCCAACAATAAACCCAAAATACAAAAAAACAAGGCTGGTTGCTCGAGTACTCTTCAAGACAGAGTGGAGTTGGATCTTTCTTCGATGATGGGACAATCATTCGAGGTTCAAACCTTCATCATTTGGTATCAGATCCAAAAATCGAAGCAAGTTCCTCAAGTCTCTATAGCAACGAAGATTCGAGGACGAATCTTTTTCAAAGGAGGAGAGGATGATGTGATCTGTGAACCCGCAACGCCAATCATGCACGAGGTATCAATTCGACGTCATTCTTCTCGGATATTCAAACAACATTTCAGTATTCTGGCCCGTTTAGAAATTATGAGTGTCCAATGGAGCTCCATGAGTACTTGATGTAAAGCTTACTTCAAGGGCTCCGTCTTTTATGAAAAATACTTTCACCAAATCGGCATGAAACTGACCGGAAATGACCAACCATCCTAGCTGCAATTCTAGGAGATTAAGAGTCATCAACATTCAAGACTTTGTGCCAAGTTATGTTCAAGAATCTTTAGCTGTTCACCCTCCTTAATGCTTGGCCATGTGAAGAGTCTCATTTTAAGCTTCATTACTACTCTAAATATTGAGTTTTGTTAGGTGTTTTAGATAGGCTTGAGTGGAGAAAACTCTTGTGAGTGTTTTGGGAGATATTCCCTTTGTTTGGTGTATTATATCCAAACATTTTCAGTGAGTTATATGGAAATGCGTTCGGTGAGTGATATCCTAATGAAAACTTTCATTTCTCTTTAGGTGCGTTATATCCTAAAAGACTCGAACGCCCTTTTGAATTTCCTTGGTGTGTTGTATCCATGGTATTTCGATTACTTATCCCTTATTTATTTATAATAGATTAGTTTATGTTTAGGTTGAATTCTATTACTTTCTTCTTTGTTTTTCCAACAATAAACCCAAAACACAAAAAACAAGGCTGGTTGCTCGAGTACTGTTTAAGACAGAACGGAGTTGGATCTTTCTTCGATGACGGGACAATCATTCGAGGTTCAAACCTTCATCATTTGGTATCAGAGAAAAAAATCGAAGCAAGTTCCTCAAGTCTCTATAGCAACGAAGATTCGAGGACGAATCTTTTTCAAAGGAGGAGAGCATGATTTGATCTGTGAACCCACAACGCCAATCATGCACGAGGTATCAATTCGACGTCATTCTTCTCGGATCTTCAAATAACATTTCAGTATTCTGGCCCGTTTAGAAATTATGAGTGTCCAATAGAGCTCCATGAGTACTTGATGTAAAGCTTACTTCAAGGGCTCCGTCTTTTATGAAAAATACTATCACCAAATCGGCATGAAAATGACCGGAAATGACCAACCTTCCTAGCTGCAATTCGAGGAGATTAAGAGTCATCAACATTCAAGACTTTGTGCCAAGTTAAGTTCAAGAATCTTTAGGTGTTCACCCTCCTTAATGCTTGGCCATGTGAATAGTCTCATTTTAAGCTTCATTACTACTCTAAATATTGAGCTTTGTTAGGTGTTTTAGATAGGCTTGAGTGGAGAAAACTCTTGTGAGTGTTTTGGGAGATATTCCCTTTGTTTGGTGTGTTATATCCAAACATGTTCAGTGAGTTATATCCAAACGCGTTCGGTAAGAGATATCCTAATGAAAACTTTCGTTTCTCTTTAGGTGCGTTATATCCTAAAAGAGTCGAACCCTCTTTTGAATTTGCTTGGTGTGTTGTATCCATGGTATTTCGATTACTTATCCCTTATACATTTATAATAAATTCAGTTTATGTTTAGGTTGAATTCTATTACTTTCTTCTTTGTTTATCCAGCAATAAACCCAAAACACAAAAAACAAGGCTGGTTGCTCGAGTACTCTTCAAGACAGAGCGGAGTTGGATCTTTCTTCGATGACGGGACAATCATTCGAGGTTCAAACCTTCATCATTTGGTATCAGATAATAAAATCGAAGCAAGTTCCTCAAGTCTCCATAGCTACGAAGATTCGAGGACGAATCTTTTTCAAAGGAGGAGAGGATGATGTGATCTGTGAACCCGCAACGCCAATCATGCACGAGGTATCAATTCGACGTCATTCATCTCGGATCTTCAAACAACATTTCAGTATTCTGGCCCGTTTAGAAATTATGAGTGTCCAATAGAGCTCCATGAGTACTTGATTTAAAGCTTACTTCAAGGGCTCCGTCTTTTATGAAAAATACTTTCACCAAATCGGCATGAAACTGACCGGAAATGACCAACCTTCCTAGCTGCAATTCGAGGAGATTAAGAGTCATCAACATTCAAGACTTTGTGCCAAGTTATGTTCAAGAATCTTTAGTTGTTCACCCTCCTTAATGCTTGGCCCTGTGAAGAGTCTCATTTTAAGCTTCATTACTACTCTAAATATTGAGCTTTGTTTGGTGTTTTAGATAGGCTTGAGTGGAGAAAACTCTTGTGAGTGTTTTGGGAGATATTCCCTTTGTTTGGTGTGTTATATCCAAACATGTTCAGTGAGTTATATCCAAACGCGTTCGGTAAGAGATATCCTAATGAAAACTTTCGTTTCTCTTAAAACTTTCGTTTCTATTAGGTGTGTTATATCCTAAGAGACTCGAACCATCTTTTGAATTACCTTGGTGTGTTGTATCCTTGGTATTTCGATTGCTAATCCCGTAAATAATTATAATAGATTCATTTTATGTTTAGGTTGAATTCTATTACTTTCTTCTTTGTTTCTCCAACAATAAACCCAAAATACAAAAAAACAAGGCTGGTTGCTCGAGTACTCTTCAAGACAGAGCGGAGTTGGATCTTTCTTCGATGACGGGACAATCATTCGAGGTTCAAACCTTCATCATTTGGTATCAGATCCAAAAATCGAAGCAAGTTCCTCAAGTCTCTATAGCAACGAAGATTCGAGGACAAATATTTTTCAAAGGAGGAGAGGATGATGTGATCTGAGAACCCGCAACGCCAAAGAAGCATGAGGTATCAATTCGACGTTATTCTTCTCGGATCTTCAAACAACCGTTTAGTATTCTGGCCCGTTTAAAAGCTATGAGTGTCCAATGGAGCTCCATGAGTACTTGTTGGAAAGCTAACTTCAAGGGCTACGTCTTTTTTGAAAATTACTTTCACCAAATCGGCATGAATCTGACCGGAAATGACCAACCTTCCTAGCTGCAATTCGAGGAGATTAAGAGTCATCAACATTCAAGACTTTGTGCCAAGTTATGTTCAAGTATCTTTAGCTGTTCACCCTCATTAATGCTTGGCCTTGTGAAGAGTCTCATTTTAAGCTTCATTACTACTCTAAATATTGAGCTTTGTTAGGTGTTTTAGATAGGCTTGAGTGGAGAAAACTCTTGTGAGTGTTTTGGGAGATATTCCCTTTGTTTGGTGTGTTTTATCCAAACATGTTCAGTGAGTTATATCCAAACGCGTTCGGTAAGAGATACCCTAATGAAAACTTTCGTCTCTCTTTAGGTGCGTTATATCCTAAAAGACTCGAACCCTCTTTTGAATTTTCTTGGTGTGTTGTATCCATGGTATTTCGATTACTTATCCCTTATACATTTATAATAAATTCAGTTTATGTTTAGGTTGAATTCTATTACTTTCTTCTTTGTTTCTCCAACAATAAACCCAAAATACAAAAAAACAAGGCTGGTTGCTCGAGTACTCTTCAAGACAGAGCGGAGTTGGATCTTTCTTCGATGAGGGGACAATCATTCGAGGTTCAAACCTTCATCATTTGGTATCAGATCCAAAAATCAAAGCAAGTTCCTCAAGTCTCTATAGCAACGAAGATTCGAGGACGAATCTTTTTCAAAGGAGGAGAGGATGATGTGATCTGTGAACCCACAACGCCAATCATGCACGAGGTATCAATTCAACGTCATTCTTCTCAGATCTTCAAACAACATTTCAGTATTCTGGCCCGTTTTGAAATTATGAGTGTCCAATGGAGCTCCATGAGTACTTGTTGTAAAGCTTACTTCAAAGGCTCCGCCTTTTATGCAAAATACTTTCACCAAATCGACATGAAACTGACCGGAAACGACCAACCTTCCTAGCTGCAATTCGAGGAGATTAAGAGTCATCAACATTCAAGACTTTATGCCAAGTTATGTTCAAGAGAGTGATATCCTAATGAAAACTTTCGTTTCTCATTAGGTGTGTTATATCCTGAGAGACTCGAACCCTCTTTCGAATTACCTTGGTGTGTTGTATCCTTGGTATTTCGATTGCTAATCCCGTAAATAATTATAATAGATTCATTTTATGTTTAGGTTGAATTCTATTACTTTCTTCTTTGTTTCTCCAACAATAAACCCAAAATACAAAAAAACAAGGCTGGTTGCTCGAGTACTCTTCAAGACAGAGCGGAGTTGGATCTTTCTTCGATGATGGGACAATCATTCGAGGTTCAAACCTTCATCATTTGGTATCAGATCCAAAAATCAAAGCAAATTCCTCAAGTCTCAATAGCAACAAAGATTCGAGGATGAATCTTTTTCAAAGGAGGAGAGGATGATGTGATATGTGAACCCGCAACGCCAATCATGCACGAGATATCAATTCTACGTCATTCTTCTCGGATCTTCAAACAACAATTCAGTATTCTGGCCCGTTTAGAAATTATGAGTGTCCAATGGAGCTCCATGAGTACTTGATGTAAAGCTTACTTCAAGGGCTCCGTCTTTTATGAAAAATACTTTCACCAAATCGGCATGAAACTGACCGGAAATGACCAACCTTCCTAGCTGCAATTCGAGGAGATTAAGAGTCATCAACATTCAAGACTTTGTGCCAAGTTATGTTCAAGAATCTTTAGATGTTCACCCTCCTTAATGCTTGGCCATGTGAAGAGTCTCATTTTATGCTTCATTACTACTCTAAATATTGAGTTTTGTTAGGTGTTTTAGATAGGCTTGAGTGGAGAAAACTCTTGTGAATGTTTTGGGAGATATTTCCTTTGTTTGGTGTGTTATATCCAAACATGTTCAGTGAGTTATATGGAAACGCGTTCGGTGAGTGATATCCTAATGAAAACTTTAGTTTCTCTTAGGTGCGTTATATCCTAAAAGACTCGAACCCCCTTTTGAATTTCCTTGGTGTGTTGTATCCATGGTATTTCGATTACTTATCCTTTATATATTTATAATAGATTAGTTTATGTTTAGGTTGAATTCCATTACTTTCTTCTTTGTTTCTCCAACAATAAACCCAAAACACAAAAAACAAGGCTGGTTGCTCGAGTACTCTTCAAGACAGAGCGGAGTTGGATCTTTCTTCGATGACGGGACAATCATTCGAGGTTCAAACCTTCATCATTTGGTATCAGATCCAAAAATAGAAGGAAGTTCCTCAAGTCTCTATAGCAACGAAGATTTGAGGACTAATCTTTTTCACCAAATCGGCATGAAACTGACCGGAAACGACCAACCTTCCTATGCAATTCGAGGAGATTAAGAGTCATCAACATTCAAGACTTTGTGCCAAGTTATGTTCAAAAATTTATAGCCGTTCACCCTCCTTAATGCTTGGCCATGTGAAGAGTCTCATTTTAAGCTTCATTACTACTCTAAATATTGAGTTTTGTTAGGTGTTTTAGATAGGCTTGAGTGGAGAAAACTCTTGTGAGTGTTTCGGGATATATTCCCTTTATTTGGTATGTTATATCCAAACATGTTCAGTGAGTTATATGGAAACGCGTTCGGTGAGTGATATCCTAATGAAAACTTTCGTTTGTCTTTAGGTGCGTTATATCCTAAAAGACTCGAACCCCCTTTTGAATTTCCTTGGTGTGTTGTATCCATGGTATTTCAATTACTTATCCCTTAAATATTTATAATATATTAGTTTATGTTTAGGTTGAATTCTATTACTTTCTTCTTTGTTTCTCCAACAATAAACCCAAAACACAAAAAACAAGGCTGGTTGATCGAGTACTCTTCAAGACAGAGCGGAGTTGGATCTTTCTTCCATGACGGGACAATCATTCGAGGTTCAAACCTTCATCATTTGGTATCAGATCCAAAAATCGAAGCAAGTTCCTCAAGTCTCTATAGCAACGAAGATTCGAGGACTAATCTTTTTCAAAGGAGGAGAGGATGAGGTGATCTGTGAACCCGCAACGCCAATCATGCACGAGGTATCAATTCGACGTCATTCTTCTCGGATCTTCAAACAACATTTCAGTATTCTGGCCCGTTTAGAAATTATGAGTGTCCAATGGAGCTCCGTGAGTACTTGATGTAAATCTTACTTCAAGGGCTCCGTCTTTTATGAAAAATACTTTCACCAAATCGGCATGAAACTGACCGGAAATCACCAACCTTCTTAGCTGCAATTCGAGGAGATTAAGAGTCATCAACATTCAAGACTTTGTGCCAAGTAATGTTCAAGAATCTTTAGCTGTTCACCATCCTTAATGCTTGGCCATGTGAAGAGTCTCATTTTAAGCTTCATTACTACTCGAAATATTGAGCTTTGTTAGGGTTTTTAGATAGGCTTGAGTGGAGAAAACTCTTGTGAGTGTTTTGGGAGATATTCCCTTTGTTTGGTATGTTATATCCAAAATGTTCAGTGAGTTATATCCAAATGCGTTCGGTGAGTTCCTAATGAAAACTTTCGTTTCTCATTAAGTGTGTTGAATCCAAAGAGACTCGAACCCTCTTTTGAATTACCTTGGTGTGTTCTATCCATTGTATTTCGATCAAGCACGAGGTATCAATTCAACATAATTTTTTTCGGATCTTCAAACAACATCTCAGTAGCTCGTTTAGAAGCTATGAGTGTCCAATGGAGCTCCATGAGTACTTGCTGTAAAGCTTACTTCAAGGGCTCCGTGTTTTATGACAAATACTTTCACCAAATTGGCATGAAACTGACCGGAAACGACCAACCTTCCTAGTTGCAATTCGAGGAGATTAAGAGTCATCAACATTCAAGACTTTGTGCCATGTTATGTTCAAGAATCTTTAGCTGTCCACCCTCCTTAATGCTTGGCCATGTGACGAGTCTCATTTGAAGCTTCATTACTACTCTAAATATTGAGCTTTGTTAGGTGTTTTAGATAGGCTTGAGTGGGGAAAACTCTTGTGAGTGTTTTGGGAGATATTCCCTTGTTTGGTGTGTTATATCCAAACATGTTCAATGAGTTATATCCGAACGCGTTCGGTGAGTGATATCCTAATGAAAACTTTCGTTTCTCTTTAGGTGCGTTATATCCTAAAAGACTCGAACCCTCTTTTGAATTTCCTTGGTGTGTTGTATCCATGGTATTTCGATTACTTATCCCTTATATATTTATAATAGATTCAGTTTATGTTTTGGTTGAATTCTATAACTTTCTTCTTTGTTTCTCCAACAATAAACCCAAAACACAAAAAACAAGGATGGTTGCTCGGGTACTCTTAAAGACAGAGCGGAGATGGATCTTTCTTCGATGACGGGACAATCATTCGAGGTTCAAACCTTCATCATTTGGTATCAGATCCAAAAATAGAAGGAAGTTCCTCAAGTTTCTATAGCAACGAAGATTCGAGGACGAATATTTTTCAAAGGAGGAGACGATGATGTGATCTGAGAACCCGCAACGCCAAACAAGAATGAGGTATCAATTCGACGTCATTCTTCTCGGATCTTCAAACAACCGTTTAGTATTCTGGCCTGTTTAGAAGCTATGAGTGTCCAATGGAGCTCCATGAGTACTTGTTGGAAAGCTAACTTCAAGGGCTTCGTCTTTTATGACAAATACTTTCACCAAATCGGCACGAAACTGAGCTGAATCGATCAATATTCCTAGCTGCAATTCGAGGAGATAAAGAGTCATCAACATTCAAGACTTTGTGCCAAGTTATGTTCAAGAATCTTGAGCAGTCCACCCTCCTTAATGATTGGCCATGTGAGGAGTCTCTTTTGTAGCTTCATTACTACTATAAATATTGAGCTTTGTTAGGTGTTTTAGATAGGCTTGAGTGGAGAAAACCCTTGAGAGTGTTTTGGGAGATATTCCCTTGTTTGGTGTGTTATAACCAAACATGTTCAGTGAGTTATATCCAAACGCGTTCGGTGAGTGATATCCTAATGAAAACTTTCATTTCTCTTTAGGTGCGTTATATCCTTAATGACTCGAACCCTCTTTTGAATTTCCTTGGTTTGTTGTATCCATGGTATTTCGATTACTTATCCCTTATATATTTATAATAGATTCAGTTTATGTTTAGGTTGAATTCTATTACTTTCTTCTTTGTTTCTCCAACAATAAACCCAAAACCCAAAAAACAAGGTTGGTTGCTCAAGTACTCTTCAAGACAGAGTGGAGTTGGATCTTTCTTCGATGATGGGACAATCATTCGAGGTTCAAACCTTCATCATTTGGTACCAGATCCAAAAATCCAAGCAAGTTCCTCATGTCTCTATGGCAACGAAGATTCGAGGATGAATCTTTTTCAAAGTAGGAGAGGATGATGTGATCTAAGAACCCGTTACGCCAATCAAGCACGAGGTATCAATTCGACATCATTCTTCTCGGATCTTCAAACAACATCTCAGTATTTTGGCCAGTTTAGAAGCTATGAGTGTCAAGTGGAGTGTAATATCCCTCATTTTGTAAGGGTAAATTTGAAATTTTCTTATGCCCATATTACAAGTCAGATTAAATTCAGAGAAGTACGGACATTTTATGAGATGTTTGATCTTTGTAATATTTTTTCCGAGTAATAGAAAATACAGTTAAGGTATTTTTGGGTTAAAAGGTCGTTCGTGTACGAATATATTTAACCCGAGGTTAAGAATATTTAACCTCTTAGCAAGAAAGGACAAAACGAGATCAAACCGGACAAAAGGGGGTAAAATTGGCCTTGACCGCACCCGCGGCAAAGGCTAATTTTGGAGGCGGCAACAACGTTGGCGACCGCGACCCTCGGCTCCCCGCGGTCACCCCGCGGTCACCCCGCGGTGAGCCGCTGTCAACTTTCGCAGCTGCAGGGGTAGGCTTCGTGACTCGCCTTAGCTACGCCTATAGGTCGGGCCACCTCCTCCTTGGTGTCTCCAGCTTGTAAGCAGCTTGTTTCGACTATAAATAGAGGAGAATCGGATGGAACTGAGCTCAAGAGAGAGAGCTGTTCATCTTCTTCCTCCAGAAAATCACCATTGTTACCCAAGCTTCAAGCTTCGTTTGAGAGTGATTCGAATCCCTTTTGAGCATTAGGAAGGTGCTCCTAGGTGGTATTCAAAGATCTATGGTGTTGGGAAATCAAACCAAGAACGAATCGAAGTCGAACGAATCGATTTGGGTGTGTTTTATTCCCGAAAAACCTGTCGAAGGCTCTCGCCTGCTGCCTTGACCGCGACCCACCGCGCCTGCGGTGAGGGCCGACCGCACCCGCGGTGAGTCAGGTTCGTGTTGTGTCTCTCGGGTGTTGTGGTCTTGGGCAAGGCTTGATTCCTTTGGTTCTTTCCTTATTCTTTTAGATTCATATATGTAGATATTAAATCTAACTTAGGGTCTTTTATGGGTCGTTCCAGAAGGATTTATTATCCTAGATCTGTCCCAGTTCAGACCCGAAAACCGTTATCTCTTAAGCTCGTTAAAGCTTTCGTCAAATCTAAGACAAGTGACGATTCGCTCTTGCTCATCATTCCATATTTCCATTGATTATCAATTGTTTAATTGTTAATTGATTTGGAATGAATATTGTTTCTGTCTGAATTAGTTTTGATAAACTGTTTTGGAAGATTAAAAGATGACATTATAATAGGTTGTATATTCTGCTAGAATCAACGCTATTATATATATATTGATAGGTTGAGATATATCTATGATGTTGACCATGAGGGCTTTGATACGATTATTACTGTGTTAGACTATTTAGTTAGCACGAGTAGTCATGAACATTGGACTCTTCGACGTCCAGTCGTTTCTTTATAATATTAAATGGTGTGTAGGGCGGCAAAACCTCTAACATCATTCTATTGGTCATGACCGTCCTCTATGCGTTTTGTGTAGAGGTGGTGTACACTTAGCCAGTGTCACAAATCTCGGGAGTTACTCCCAAAAGATCTCTTGTCTCGGACGAGATGATTATAAAAGCTTATAACGTAATTGTGCATTTTGGAATTAAATAAGATAAGTGCCCGAGCGCACATGATTAAATATATCTGTGGCGAGTAGTACAACTAGGTAATAGTGCAGATAGGAAAACTCATCTTGACTGATCAAAGTACGTTCTCTTTCCAATCTGAATTCGCATTATGCGGTGAGGTTGGTTGTGAACCGAAACATCGAGTCGTTTTTGAACGCTTGTATGAGATGTTTAGGTTTCAGACTTTGTCATGTTTCTGATAAGACTCAAGTTCTTAGAGTTTTCTCTTGGATTAATTCCTATAAGGCTCATTTCCGTTGGAGTCATGCCTTTGATATATATTCAGTATAAGTATGAAGGTTGATTATCGTTATCGGCTATTACTCGAGAAGCGATGAGTCTAACCTAATACGACTACTTCGAACCATCTGCTTTGTACCCTTGCATAGTATTTCATTAGACTAACCAACCGCAATTGTTCTCTGCATGGTTGGCTGGTGTCATCCGTTCGATTTGGCACATCAGATAAGTTGCCACTCCGTGAAGGCTAGAGCGACTATGAACGTAAACGGTGTTTTTGATAAGTTTGTTCAGGTTGAGATCCTTGGCATTGATCGCTGTGATCAAGACTTGTATTTATTTTAAAAGACTTCCGCTGAACTATGTTTACTCTGATTGTACTATATTTCGTTTGATCGGACTACTTTATGTTTTGTCCTATGTGGGATTGGGATGTAATCCCCAAACTTATGTTTTGATTAAACATTTTGGTGTATTCCACTTTGATTATCATTTTATGATTTTTATTTCATTGAAAAATCCTGGGGTGGCTTCGGTGTGGAACCCGAGGTCACTGACAGTAATACCTTTCCAAATGGGTTAAGATTTGGGGGTGTTACATGGAGCTCCATGAGTACTTGTTGTAAAGCTTACTTCAAGGGATCCATATTTTATGAAAAATACTGTCACCAAATCGGCATGAAACTAAGCAGAAATGACCAACCTTCCTAGCTGCAATTCGAGGAGATTAAGAGTCATCAACATTCAAGATTTTGTGCCAAGTTATGTTCGAGAATCTTTAGGTGCCCACCCTCCTTAATGCTTGGCCATGTGAAGAGTCTCTTTTCAAGCTTCATTACTACTCTAAATATTGAGCTTTGTTAGGTGTTTTAGATAGGCTTGAGTGGAGAAAACTCTTGTGAGTGTTTTGGGAGATATTCCCTTGTTTGGTGTGCTATATCCAAACATGTTCAATGAGTTATATCCAAACGCGTTCGGTGAGTGATATCCTAATGAAAACTTTCGTTTCTCTTTAGGTGTGTTATATCCTAAAAGACTCAAACCCTCTTTTGAATTTCCTTGGTGTGTTGTATCCATGGTATTTCGATTACTTATCCCTTATATATTTATAATAGATTCAGTTTATGTTTAGGTTGAATTCTATTACTTTCTTATTTGTTTCTACAACAATAAGCCCAAAACACAAAAAACAAGGATGGTTGCTCGGATACTCTTCAAGACAGAGCGGAGATGGATCTTTGTTCGATGACGAGACAATCATTCGAGTTTCAAACCTTCATCATTTGGTATCAGATCCAAAAATCGAAGGAAGTTCCTCAAATCTCTATAGCAACGAAGATTCGAGGATGAATGTTTTTCAAAGGAGGAGAGGATGATGTGATCTGAGAACCCGCAACGCGAAACAAGCACGAGGTATTAATTCGACGTCATTCTTCTCGGATCTTCAAACAACCGTTTAGTATTCTAGCCTGTTTAGAAGTAATGAGTGTCCAATGGAGCTCCATGAGTACTTGTTGGAAAGCTAACTTCAAGAGCTACGTCTTTTATGACAAATACGTTCACCAAATGGGCATGAAACTAAGCTGAATCGACCAATCTTCCTAGCTCTAATTAGAGGAGATAAAGAGTCATCAACATTCAAAACTTTGTGCCAAGTTATGTTCAAGAATCTTGAGCAGTCCACCCTCTTTAATGCTTGGCCGAGTGAGGAGTCTCTTTTGTAGCTTCATTACTACTATAAATATTGAGCTTTGTTAGGTGTTTTAGATAGGCTTGAGTGGAGAAAACCCTTGAGAGTGGTTTGGGAGATATCCCCTTGTTTGGTGTGTTATATCCAAACTTGTTCGGTGAGTGATATCCTAATGAAAACTTCCATTTCTCATTAGGTGTGTTATATCCTAAGATAGTCGAACCCTCTTTCGAATTACCTTCGTGTGTTGTATCCATGGTTGCTCGAGTACTCTTCAAGACAGAGCAGAGTTCGATCTTTCTTCGATGATGGGACAATCATTTGAGGTTCAAACCTTCATCATTTGGTATCAAATCCAAAAATCAAAGCAAGTTCCTCAAGTCTCCATAGCAATGAAGATTCAAGGACGCATCTTTTATAAAGGAGGAGACGATGATTTGATATAAGAACCCGTAACGCCAATCAAGCACGAGGTATCAATTCGACATCATTCTTCTCGGATCTTCAAACAACATCTCAGTGGCTCGTTTAGAAGCTATGAGTGTCCAGTGGAGCTCCATGAGTACTTGCTGTAAAGATTACTTCAAGGGCTCCGTCTTTTATGAAAAATACTCTCACCAAATCGGCATGAAACTGACCGGAAACGACCAACCTTCCTAGCTGCAATTCGAGGAGATTAAGAATCATCAACATTCAAGACTTTGAAGCTTCCTTACTACTCTAAATATTGAGCTTTGTTAGGTGTTTTAGATAGGCTTGAGTGGGGAAAACTCTTGTGAGTGTTTTGGGAGATATTCCCTTGTTTGATGTGTTATATCCAAACATGTTCAATGAGTTATATCCAAACGCGTTCGGTGAGTGATATCGTAATGAAAACATTAGTTTCTCTTTAGGTGCGTTATATCCTAAAAGACTCGAACCCTCTTTTGAATTTCCTTGGTGTGTTGTAACTATGGTATTTCGATTACTTATCCCTTATATATTTATAATAAATCTTGTTTATGTTTAGGTTGAATTCTATTACTTTCTTCTTTGTTCCTCGAACAATAAACCCAAAACACAAAAAACAAGGCTGGTTGCTCGGGTACTCTTCTAGACAGAGCGGAGATGGATCTTTCTTCGATGATGGGACAATCATTCGAGGTTCAAACCTTCATCATTTGGTATCAGATCAAAAAATCGAAGCAAGTTCCTCAAGTCTCTATAGCAACGAAGATTCGAGGACAAATCTTTTTCAAAGGAGGAGAGGATGATGTCATCTGAGAACCCTCAACGCCAAAGAAGCATGAGGTATCAATTCGACGTCATTCTTCTCGGATCTTTAAACAACCATTTAGTATTCTGGCCCGTTTAGAATCTATGAGTGTCCAATGGAGCTCCATGAGTACTTGTTGGAAAGCTAACTTCAAGGGCTACGTCTTTTATGACAACAACGTTCACCAAATCGGCATGAAACTGAGCTGGATCGACCAATATTCCTAGCTGCAATTCGATATTATAAATAGTCATCAACATTCAAAACTTTGTGCCAAGTTATGTTAAAGAATCTTGAGCTGTCCACCCTCCTTAATGCTTGGCCATGTGAAGAGTCTCTTTTGTAGCTTCATTACTACTATAAATAATGAGCTTTGTAAGGTGTTTTAGATAGGCTTGAGTGGAGAAAATCCTTGAGAGTGTTTTGAGAGATATCCCCTTGTTTGCTGTGTTATATCCAAACTTGTTCGGTGAGTGATATCCTAATGAAAACATTCGTTTCTCATTAGATGTGTTATATCCTAATAGACTCGAACACTCTTTCGAATTACCTTGGTGTGTTGTATCATTGGTATTTCGATTGCTAATCCCGTATACAATTATAATAGATTCATTTTATGTTTAGGTTGAATTCTATTACTTTCTTCTTTGTTTCTCCAACATTAAACCCAAAATACAAAAAACAAGGTTGGTTGCTCGTGTACTCTTCAAGACAAAGCGGAGTTGGATCTTTCTTTGATGACGGGACAATCATTCGAGGTTCAAACCTTCATCATTTGGTATCAGATCCAAAAATCAAAGCAAGTTCCTCAAGTCTCTATAGCAACGAAGATTCGAGGACGAATCTTTTTCAAAGGAGGAGAGGATGATGTGATCTAAGAACCCGTAACGCCAATCATGCACGAGGTATCAATTGGACGTCATTCTTCTCGGATCTTGAAACAACATTTTAGTATTCTGGCCCGTTTAGAAGCTATGAGTGTCCAATGGAGCTCCATGAGTACTTGCTATAAAGATTACTTCAAGGGCTCCGTCTTTTATGAAAAATACTTTCACCAAGTCGACATGAAACTGAGCAGGAACGACCAACCTTCCTAGCTACAATTCGAGGAGATTAAGAGTCATCAACATTCAAGACTTTGAGCCAAGTTTTGTTCAAGAATCTTGAGCTGTCCTCCCTCCTTAATGCTTGGCCATGTGAAGAGTCTCTTTTGAAGCTTCATTACTACTCTAAATATTGAGATTTGATTGGTGTTTTAGATAGGCTTGAGTGGAGAAAACTCTTGTGAGTGTTTTGGGAGATATTCCCTTGTTGGTGTGTTATATACAAACATGTTCAGTGAGTTATATCCAAACGCGTTCGGTGAGTGATATACTAATGAAAACTTTCGTTTCTCTTTAGGTGCGTTATATCTTAAAAGACTCGAACCCTCTTTTGAATTACCTTTGGTGTGTTGTATCTATTGTATTTCGATTACTTATCCCTTTTATATTTACAATAGATTCAGTGTATGTTTAGGTTGAATTCTATTACTTTCTTCTTTGTTTCTCCAACAATAAACCCAAAACCCAAAAAACAAGTCTGGTTGCTCGAGTACTCTTCAAGACAGAGCGAAGTTGGATCTTTCTTCGATGATGGGACAATCATTCGAGGTTCATACCTTCATCATTTGGTATCAAATCCAAAAATAAAAGCAAGTTCCTCAAGTCTCTATAGCAACGAAGATTCGAGGATGAATATTTTTCAAAGGAGGAGAGGATGATGTGATCTAAGAACCCGTAACGCCAATCCAACACGAGGTATCAATTCGACATAATTCTTCTCGGATCTTCAAACAACATCTCAGTATTCTGGCCCGTTTAGAAGCTATGAGTGTCCAATGGAGCTCCATGAGTACGTGTTGGAAAGCTAACTTCAAGGGCTACGTCTTTTATGACAACAACGTTCACCAAATCAGCATGAAACTGAGCAGGATCGACCAATATTCCTAGCTGCAATTCGAGAAGATAAAGAGTCATCAACATTCAAAACTTTGTGCCAAGTTCTTTTCAAGAATCTTGAGCAATCCACCCTCCTTAATGCTTGGCCATGTGAGGAGTCTCTTTTGTAGCTTCATTACTACTATAAATATTGAGCTTTGTTAGGTGTTTTAGATAGGCTTGAGTAGAGAAAACCCTTGAGAATGTTTTGGGAGATATCCCCTTATTTGGTACGTTATATCCAAACTTGTTCGGTGAGTGACATCCTAATGAAAACATTCGTTTCTCATTAGGTGTGTTATATCCTAAGAGACTCGAACCCTCTTTCGAATTACCTTGGTGTGTTGTATCCTTGGTATTTCGATTGCTAATCCCATATATAATTATAATAGATTCATTTTATGTTTAGGTTTAATTCTGTTACTTTCTTCTTTGTTTCTCCAATAATAAACCCAAAACACAAAAAACCAGGCTGGTTGCTCGAGTACTCTTCAAGACAGAGCAGAGTTGGATCTTTCTTCGATGATGGGACAATCATTCGAGGTTCAAACCTTCATCATTTGGTATCAGATCCAAAAATCGAAGCATGTTCTCCAAGTCTCTATAGCAACGAAGATTCGAGGACGAATCTTTTTCAAAGGATGAGAGGATGATGTGATCTGTGAACTCGAAACGCCAATCATGCACGAGGTATCAATTCGACGTCATTCTTCTCGGATTTTCAAACAACATTTCAGTATTCTGGCCCGTTTAGAAGCTATGAGTGTCCAATGAAGCTCTATGAGCACTTGTTGTAAAGATTACTTCCAGGGCTCCGTCTTTTATGAAAAATACTTTCACCGAGTTGGCATGAAACTGAGCAGAAACGACCAACCTTCCTAGCTACAATTCGAGGAGATTAAGAGTCATCAATATTCAAGACTTTGTGCCAAGTTTTGTTTAAGAATTTTGAGCTGTCCACCCTCCTTAATGCTTGGCTTTTCGAAGAGTCTCTTTTGAAGCTTCATTACTACTCGAAATATTGAGATTTGTTTGGTGTTTTAGATAGGTTTGAATGGAGAAAACTCTTGTGTGTGTTTTGGTAGATATTCCCTTGTTGGTGTGTTATATCCAAACATGTTCAGTGAGTTATATCCAAACGTGTTCGGTGAGTGATATACTAATGAAAACTTTCGTTTCTCTTTAGGTGCGTTATATCCTAAAAGATTCAAACCCTCTTTTGAATTACCTTGGTGTGTTGTATCTATTGTATTTCGATTACTTATCCCTTATATATTTATAACAGATTCAGTATATGTTTAGTTTGAATTCTATTACTTTCTTCTTTGTTTCTCCAACAATAAACCCAAAACACAAAAAACAAGGTTGGTTGCTCGTGTACTCTTCAAGACAAAGCGGAGTTGGATCTTTCTTCGATGACGGGACAATCATTCGAGGTTCAAACCTTCATCATTTGGTATCAAATCCAAAAATCAAAGCAAGTTCCTCAAGTTTCTATAGCAAAAAAGGTTCGAGGATGAATCTTTTACAAAGGAGGAGAGAATGATTTGATCTAAGAACCCGTACCGCCAATCAAGCACGAGGTATCAATTCGACATCATTCTTCTCGGATCTTCAAACAACATCTCAGTATTCTGGCCCATTTAGAAGCTAAGAGTGTCCAATGGAGCTCCATGAGTACTTGTTGGAAAGCTAATTTCAAGGGCTACGTCTTTTATGACAAATACTTTCACCAAATCGGCATGAAACTGAGATTAATCTACCAATCTTCCTAGCTGCAATTCGAGGAGATAAAGAGTCATCAACATTCAAGACTTTGTGCCAAGTTATGTTCAAGAATCTTGCGCAGTCCACCCTCCTTAATGCTTGGCCATGTGAGGAGTCTCTTTTGTAGCTTCATTACTACTACAAATATTGAGCTTTGTTAGGTGTTTTAGATAGGCTTGAGTGGAGAAAACCCTTGAGAGTGTTTTGAGAGATATCCCCTTGTTTCTTGTGTTATATCCAAACTTGTCCGGTGAGTGATATCCTAATGAAAACTTTCATTTCTCATTAGGTGTGTTATATCCTAAGAGACTCGAACCCTCTTTCGAATTACCTTGGTGTGTGGTATCCTTGGTATTTCGATTACAAATCCCGTATATAATTATAATAGATTCATTTTATGTTTACGTTGAATTCTATTACTTTCTTCTTTGTTTCTCCAACAAAAATCCCAAAACACGAAAAACAAGGCTGGTTGCTCGAGTACTCTTCAAGACAGAGCGAAGTTGGATCTTTCTTCGATGAGGGGACAATCATTTGAGGTTCAAACCTTCATCATTTGATATCAGATCCAAAAATCGAAGCAAGTTCCTCAAGTCTCTATAGCAACGAAGATTCGAGGACAAATCTTTTTCAAAGGAGGAGAGGATGATGTGATCTGTGAACCTGAAACGCCAATCAAGCACGAGGTATCAATTCGATGCTCCATGAGTACTTGCTGTAAATCTTACTTCAAGGGCCCCGTCTTTTATGAAAAATACTTTCATCAAATCGGCATGAAACTGAGCAGAAACGACCAACCTTCCTAGCTGCAATTCGAGGAGATTAAGAGTCATCATCATTCAAGACTTTGTGCCAAGTTTTGTTCAAGAATCTTGAGCTGTCCACCCTTTTTAATGCTTGACCATGTGGACAGTCTCTTTTGAACCTTCATTACTACTCTAAATATTGAGATTTGTTTGGTGTTTTAGATAGGCTTGAGTGGAGAAAACTCTTGTGAGTGTTTTGGGAGATATTCCCTTGTTGGTGTGTTATATACAAACATGTTCAGTGAGTTATATCCAAACGCGTTCGGTGAGTGATATACTAATGAAAACTTTCGTTTCTCTTTAGGTGCGTTATATCTTAAAAGACTCGAACCCTCTTTTGAATTACCTTTGGTGTGTTGTATCTATTGTATTTCGATTACTTATCCCTTTTATATTTACAATAGATTCAGTGTATGTTTAGGTTGAATTCTATTACTTTCTTCTTTGTTTCTCCAACAATAAACCCAAAACCCAAAAAACAAGTCTGGTTGCTCGAGTACTCTTCAAGACAGAGCGAAGTTGGATCTTTCTTCGATGATGGGACAATCATTCGAGGTTCATACCTTCATCATTTGGTATCAAATCCAAAAATAAAAGCAAGTTCCTCAAGTCTCTATAGCAACGAAGATTCGAGGATGAATATTTTTCAAAGGAGGAGAGGATGATGTGATCTAAGAACCCGTAACGCCAATCCAACACGAGGTATCAATTCGACATAATTCTTCTCGGATCTTCAAACAACATCTCAGTATTCTGGCCCGTTTAGAAGCTATGAGTGTCCAATGGAGCTCCATGAGTACGTGTTGGAAAGCTAACTTCAAGGGCTACGTCTTTTATGACAACAACGTTCACCAAATCAGCATGAAACTGAGCAGGATCGACCAATATTCCTAGCTGCAATTCGAGAAGATAAAGAGTCATCAACATTCAAAACTTTGTGCCAAGTTCTTTTCAAGAATCTTGAGCAATCCACCCTCCTTAATGCTTGGCCATGTGAGGAGTCTCTTTTGTAGCTTCATTACTACTATAAATATTGAGCTTTGTTAGGTGTTTTAGATAGGCTTGAGTAGAGAAAACCCTTGAGAATGTTTTGGGAGATATCCCCTTATTTGGTACGTTATATCCAAACTTGTTCGGTGAGTGACATCCTAATGAAAACATTCGTTTCTCATTAGGTGTGTTATATCCTAAGAGACTCGAACCCTCTTTCGAATTACCTTGGTGTGTTGTATCCTTGGTATTTCGATTGCTAATCCCATATATAATTATAATAGATTCATTTTATGTTTAGGTTTAATTCTGTTACTTTCTTCTTTGTTTCTCCAATAATAAACCCAAAACACAAAAAACCAGGCTGGTTGCTCGAGTACTCTTCAAGACAGAGCAGAGTTGGATCTTTCTTCGATGATGGGACAATCATTCGAGGTTCAAACCTTCATCATTTGGTATCAGATCCAAAAATCGAAGCATGTTCTCCAAGTCTCTATAGCAACGAAGATTCGAGGACGAATCTTTTTCAAAGGATGAGAGGATGATGTGATCTGTGAACTCGAAACGCCAATCATGCACGAGGTATCAATTCGACGTCATTCTTCTCGGATTTTCAAACAACATTTCAGTATTCTGGCCCGTTTAGAAGCTATGAGTGTCCAATGAAGCTCTATGAGCACTTGTTGTAAAGATTACTTCCAGGGCTCCGTCTTTTATGAAAAATACTTTCACCGAGTTGGCATGAAACTGAGCAGAAACGACCAACCTTCCTAGCTACAATTCGAGGAGATTAAGAGTCATCAATATTCAAGACTTTGTGCCAAGTTTTGTTTAAGAATTTTGAGCTGTCCACCCTCCTTAATGCTTGGCTTTTCGAAGAGTCTCTTTTGAAGCTTCATTACTACTCGAAATATTGAGATTTGTTTGGTGTTTTAGATAGGTTTGAATGGAGAAAACTCTTGTGTGTGTTTTGGTAGATATTCCCTTGTTGGTGTGTTATATCCAAACATGTTCAGTGAGTTATATCCAAACGTGTTCGGTGAGTGATATACTAATGAAAACTTTCGTTTCTCTTTAGGTGCGTTATATCCTAAAAGATTCAAACCCTCTTTTGAATTACCTTGGTGTGTTGTATCTATTGTATTTCGATTACTTATCCCTTATATATTTATAACAGATTCAGTATATGTTTAGTTTGAATTCTATTACTTTCTTCTTTGTTTCTCCAACAATAAACCCAAAACACAAAAAACAAGGTTGGTTGCTCGTGTACTCTTCAAGACAAAGCGGAGTTGGATCTTTCTTCGATGACGGGACAATCATTCGAGGTTCAAACCTTCATCATTTGGTATCAAATCCAAAAATCAAAGCAAGTTCCTCAAGTTTCTATAGCAAAAAAGGTTCGAGGATGAATCTTTTACAAAGGAGGAGAGAATGATTTGATCTAAGAACCCGTACCGCCAATCAAGCACGAGGTATCAATTCGACATCATTCTTCTCGGATCTTCAAACAACATCTCAGTATTCTGGCCCATTTAGAAGCTAAGAGTGTCCAATGGAGCTCCATGAGTACTTGTTGGAAAGCTAATTTCAAGGGCTACGTCTTTTATGACAAATACTTTCACCAAATCGGCATGAAACTGAGATTAATCTACCAATCTTCCTAGCTGCAATTCGAGGAGATAAAGAGTCATCAACATTCAAGACTTTGTGCCAAGTTATGTTCAAGAATCTTGCGCAGTCCACCCTCCTTAATGCTTGGCCATGTGAGGAGTCTCTTTTGTAGCTTCATTACTACTACAAATATTGAGCTTTGTTAGGTGTTTTAGATAGGCTTGAGTGGAGAAAACCCTTGAGAGTGTTTTGAGAGATATCCCCTTGTTTCTTGTGTTATATCCAAACTTGTCCGGTGAGTGATATCCTAATGAAAACTTTCATTTCTCATTAGGTGTGTTATATCCTAAGAGACTCGAACCCTCTTTCGAATTACCTTGGTGTGTGGTATCCTTGGTATTTCGATTACAAATCCCGTATATAATTATAATAGATTCATTTTATGTTTACGTTGAATTCTATTACTTTCTTCTTTGTTTCTCCAACAAAAATCCCAAAACACGAAAAACAAGGCTGGTTGCTCGAGTACTCTTCAAGACAGAGCGAAGTTGGATCTTTCTTCGATGAGGGGACAATCATTTGAGGTTCAAACCTTCATCATTTGATATCAGATCCAAAAATCGAAGCAAGTTCCTCAAGTCTCTATAGCAACGAAGATTCGAGGACAAATCTTTTTCAAAGGAGGAGAGGATGATGTGATCTGTGAACCTGAAACGCCAATCAAGCACGAGGTATCAATTCGATGCTCCATGAGTACTTGCTGTAAATCTTACTTCAAGGGCCCCGTCTTTTATGAAAAATACTTTCATCAAATCGGCATGAAACTGAGCAGAAACGACCAACCTTCCTAGCTGCAATTCGAGGAGATTAAGAGTCATCATCATTCAAGACTTTGTGCCAAGTTTTGTTCAAGAATCTTGAGCTGTCCACCCTTTTTAATGCTTGACCATGTGGACAGTCTCTTTTGAACCTTCATTACTACTCTAAATATTGAGATTTGTTTGGTGTTTTAGATAGGCTTGAGTGGAGAAAACTCTTGTGAGTGTTTTGGGAGATATTCCCTTGTTGGTGTGTTATATCCAAACATGTTCGGTGAGTTATATCCAAACGCGTTCGGTGAGTGATATACTAATGAAAACTTTCGTTTCTCTTTAGGTGCGTTATATCCTAAAAGACACGAACCCTCTTTTTAATTTCCTTGGTGTGTTGTATCTATTGTATTTCGATTACTTATCCCTTATATATTTATAATAGATTCAGTATATGTTTAGTTGGATCTTTCTTCGATGACAGGACAATCATTCGAGGTTCAAACCTTCATCATTTGGTATCAAATCCAAAAATCAAAGCAAGTTCCTCAAGTCTCTATATCAACGAAGATTCGATGATGAATCTTTTTCAAAGGAGGAGAAGATGATGTGATCTAAGAACCCGTAACGCCAATCAAGCACGAGGTATCAATTCAACATCATTCTTCTCGGATCTTCAAACAACATCTCAGTATTCTGGCTTGTTTAGAAGCTATGAGTGTCCAATGGAGCTCCATGAGTACTTGTTGGAAAGCTAACTTCAAGGGATACGTCGTTTAAGACAAATACTTTCACCAAATCGGCATGAAATTGAGCTTAATCGACCAATCTCCCTAGCTGCAATTCGAGGAGGTAAAGGGTCATCAACATTCAAGACTTTGTGCCAAGTTTTGTTAAAGAATCTTGAGCTGTCCACCATCCTTAATGCTTGGCCATGTGAAGAGTCTCTTTTGAAGCTTCATTACTACTCTAAATATTGAGGTTTGTTAGGTGTTTTTGATAGGCTTGAGTGGAGAAAACTCTTGTGAGTGATTTGGGAGATATTCCCTTGTTTGGTGTGTTATATCCAAACATGTTCAGTGAGTTATATCCAAACGCGTTCGGTGAGTGATATCCTAAGGTAAACTTTAGTTTCTCTTTAGGTGCGTTATATCCTTAAAGACTCGAACCCTCTTTTGAATTTCCTTGGTGTGTTGTATCCATGGTATTTCGATTACTTATCCCTTATATATTTATAATAGATTAAGTTTATGTTTAGGTTGAATTCTATTACTTTCTTCTTTGTTTCTCCAACAATAAACCCAAAACACAAAAAACAAGGTTGGTTGCTCGAGTACTTTTCAAGACAGAGCAGAGTTGGATCTTTATTCGATGATGGGACAATCATTCGAGGTTCAAACCTTCATCATTTGGTATCAGATCCAAAAATCGAAGCAAGTTCCTCAAGTCTCTATACCAACGAAGATTTGAGGACATTAAGTGTCATCAACATTCAAGACTTTGTGCCAAGTTATGTTCAAGAATCTTGAGCTGTCCACCCTCCTTAATGCTTGGCCATGTGAAGAGTCTCTTTTGAAGCTTCATTACTACTATAAATATTGAGCATTGTTAGGTGTTTTAGATAGGCTTGAGTGGAGAAAACTCTTGTGAGTGTTTTGGGAGATATTCCCTTGTTTGGTGTGTTATATCCAAACATGTTCGGTGAGTTATATCCAAACGCGTTCGGCGAGTGATATACTAATGAAAACATTCGTTTCTCTGTAGGTACGTTATATTCTAAAAGACTCGAACCCTCTTTTGAATTACCTTGGTGGGTTGTATCCATGGTATTTCGATTTCTTACCCCTTATATATTTATAATAGATTCAGTATATGTCTAGTTTGAATTCTATTACTTTCTTCTTTGTTTCTCCTACAATAAACCCAAAACACAAAAAACAAGGTTGGTTGCTCGTGTACTCATCAAGACATAGCGGAGTTGGATCTTTCTTCGATGACGGGACAATCATTCGAGGTTCAAACCTTCATCATTTGGTATCAGATCCAAAAATCAAACCAAGTTCCTCAAGTGTCTACAGCAATGAAGATTCGAGGACGAATCATTTTCAAAAGAAGAGAGGATGATGTGATCTAAGAACCGGTAACGCCAATCAAGCATGAGGTATCAATTCGACATCAATCTTCTCGGATCTTCAAATAACATCTCAGTATTCTGGCCCGTTTAGAAGCTATTAGTGTCAAATGGAGCTCCATGAGTACTTGTTGGAAAACTAACTTCATGCGCTATGTTTTTTGTGACAAATATTTTCACCAAATCGGCATGAAATTGATCTTAATCGACCAATCTTCCTAGCTGAAATTCGAGGAGATAAAGAGTCATCAATATTCAAGACTTTGTGCCATGTTATGTTCAAGAATCTTGAGCAGTCCACCCTCCTTAATGCTTGGCAATGTGAGGAGTCTCTTTTGTAGCTTCATTACTACTCTAAATACTAGCAATGTGAAGATATCCTAATGAAAACTTTCGTTTCTCATTAGGTGTGTTATATCCTAAGAGACTCGAACCCTCTTTCGAATTACATTGGTGTGTTGTATCCTTGGTATTTCGATTGCTAATCCCGTATATAATTATAATAGATTCATTTTATGTTTAGGTTGAATTCTTTTACTTTCTTCTTTGTTTCTCCAACAATAAATCCAAAACACAAAAAACAAGGTTGGTTGCTATGGTACTCTTCAAGACAGAGCGGAGTTGGATCTTTCTTCTATGATGGGACAATCTTTTGAGGTTCGAACCTTCATCATTTGGTATCAGATCCAAATTCGAAGAAAGTTCCTCAAGTCTCTATAGCAACGAAGATTTGAGGACGAATCTTTTTCAAAGGAAGAGAGGAGGATGTGATATGTGAACCCGCAATGCCAATCATGCACGACGTATCAATTCGACGTCATTCTTCTCGGATCTTCAAACAACATTTCAGTATTCTCGCCCATTTAGAAGCTATAAGTGTCCAATTGATGTGAATCGACCCTCACATCAAGTGTCATCGGCGACACCCGCGGCGGCTCCGTTAGGGCATGACAAGTCACTCGGCGCCGATCCTCCAAACCAGGCGCCTTTTGGCCAGCAAACTCCTCTTAAGGATGAAGAGCAATAGGTCCCAAGAGCGCCGGACAAAGTGTGGCCCGTGCCCAGCAAACCCGTTACTAGGGCCGATACCCGATCGCTAGCGCGCGACTCTCCTGGCGACATCGGCGTTGATCCATCATTGGGGACCATCACTCGGTCCCATGCCAAGAAACTACTTCAGGACCTTCAAAGAGGCCTTTATGCCCAGGGAGAGCCGAGACATGTGACTAAGGAGGCGGTGACCCTGCTTCGCCAAGGTGAATCTCCGGCACAAGCTAGTGTGCCTTGTAACTCATCGAGCAAACCTCTTCCAACGGGTCTCCAACTTCTTCTACAGCCTTCATGGACCCAAGGAGAGCCAAGGATCTCAGGGTGGCCGACCAAAGTTGAAGAGGGCCCGGCGAAGACAACCAAAGACAAGCCATCACCGACGCCGACAATGCCATGACAGAACTCCAGGGCGTTCTCTCAGATGCCTCGTGCGTTTGTGCCCATTTTTGGTGGGCTCCAAGTTCACGAGGCCCATCATTACATATCCAAATAACAGCTCGTTTGGACACCATTTGCTACCGGTTAACTGAAGACAATCCGGGTTGTGTTTTGGAGCAACCTTTGAACTTTCTTTGCTTTTATAAAAGTAGCTGTTTTGTTTCCATTGTTAGACACATTTAATCTGATAAAATTCTTGAGTTTTTCCTTGAGAGAAAACATTGAGAAACCTTTAGGTTTGGCGTCATTGTTTGGTGTGTTCATCCAAACACTTGTGGATTGTTTTTGGTGTGTCCATCCAAGGATTAATCTACAAACTTTCTTTTGATATTCTTGGTGTGTTTATCCAAGAAATTCAGTTGCTTATCCCTTCAAATTCGCCTCAAAATCTCACGGGCTCCATCTTTTATGACAAATACTATCACCAAATCGGCATGAAACTGACCGGAAACGACCAACATTCCTAGCTGCAATTCGAGGTGATTAAGAGTTATCAACATTCCAGACTTTGTACCAAGTTATGTTCAAGAATCTTCAGCTGTTCACCCTCATTAATGCTTGGCCATGTGAAGAGTCTCATTTGAAGCTTCATTACTACTCTAAATATTGAGCTTTGATAGGTGTTTTAGATAGGCTTGAGTGGGGAAAACTCTTGTGAGTGTTTTGGGAGAAATTCCCTTGTTTGGTGTGCTATATCCAAACATATTCAGTGAGTTATATCCAAATGCGTTCGGTGAGTGATATCCTAATGAAAACTTTCGTTTCTCTTTTGGTGCGTTATATTCTAAAAGACTCGAACCCTCTTTTGAATTTCCTTGGTGTGTTGTATCCATGGTATTTCGATTACTTATCCCTTATATATTTATAATAGATTTAGTTTATGTTTAGGTTGAATTCTATTACTTTCTTCTTTGTTTCTCCAACAATAAACCGAAATCACAAAAAACAAGGCTGGTTGCTCGGGTACTCTTTAAGACAGAGCGGAGTTGTATCTTTCTTCGATGACAGGACAATCATTCGAGGTTCAAACCTTCATCATTTGGTATTAGATCCAAAAATCGAAGCAAGTTCCTCAAGTCTCTATAGAAACGAAGATTTGAGGACGAATCTTTTTCAAAGGAGGAGAGGAGAATGTGATTTGTGAACCCACAACGCCAATCATACACGACGTATCAATTCGACGTCATTCTTCTCGGATCTTTAAACAACATTTCAGTAATCTGGCCCGTTTTGAAGCTATGAGTGTCCAATTGATGTGAATCGACCCTCACATCAAGTGTCATCGGCGACACCTGTGGCGGCTCCGTTAGGGCATGACAAGTCACTCGGCGCCGATCCTCCAAACCAGGCGCCCTTTGGCCAGCAACCTCCTCTTAAGGATGAAGAGGAACATGTCCTAAAAGTGCCGAACAAAGTGTGGCCCGTGCCCAGCAAACCCGTCACTAGGGCCGATACCCGATCGCTAGCGCGTGACACTCCTGGCGATAGCGGCGTCGAGCCACCTTTGGGGACCATCACTCGGTCCCATTCCAAGAAACTACTTCAGGACCTTCAAAGAGACCTTTATGCCCAGGGAGATCCGAGACATGTGCCTAAGGAGGCGGTGACCCTGCTTCGCCAAGGTGAAGCGCCGACACAAGCTAGTGTGCCTTGCAACTCATTGAGCAAACCTCTTCCAACGGGTGTCCAACTTCTTCTATAGCCTTCATGGACCCAAGGAGAGCCAAGGATCTCAGGGTGGCCGACCAAAGTTGAAGATGGCCCGGCGAAGACAACCAAAGACAAGCCATCATCGACGCCGACAATGCCATGACAGAACTCCAGGGCGTTCTCTCCGATTCCTCGTGCGTTTGGGCCCATTTTTGGTGGGCTCCAAGTTCACGAGGCCCGTCATCACATATAAAAAAATTCAGCTCGTTTGGAGACCATTTGCTTTCGGTTAACTGAAGACAATCCGGGTTGTGTTTTGGAGCAACCTTTGAACTTTCTTTGCTTTTCTGAAAGTAGCTATTTTGTTTCCATTGTTAGACACGTTTAATGTGATAAAATTCTTGAGTTTTCCCTGAGAGAAAACATTGAGAAACCTTTAGGTTTGGCGTCATTGTTTGGTGTATTCATCCAAACACTTGTGGATTGTTTTTGGTGTGTCCATCCAAGGATTAATCTACAGACATTCTTCTGATATTCTTGGTGTGTTTATCCAAGAAATTCAGTTGCTTATCCCTTCAAATTCCCCTCAAAATCTCACGTCTAGATCTATCCCATTTCCTTCTCCCAAACTCGCTAAACTCTTATGGAGTTCAATCGGTGCTTGGGTGACTATTCTACCTTGAACCAGTCCGGATCCTTGCTTGGCGCGTATCATTTGGTATCAGAGCTACTTACAAGGTAAGCTTTCGAATCCTAACTTGGTTCTTACAAGAATTGCATGCAAAGTTAGCCAAGTGTTCTAGCCGAACCATTTTGTGTGTTGTGAAACTCGTGTGTTGTGCTTAAGTTTGTGTGGGATCTGAATTTTCTGCATAACTTCGTGTGAGAAAGGTTAAAGACGGCAGTTACTTTGCCTAGCTTGAATTTTGTAACTCCTTGACCAGCCATTACATTCCTGGAATTAATTTGCTGAGTTAAGTATGTATTTAATGTCATGATTAAATTGGTCTTGATAAGATTTGAAAATCCGTAACTCCTTGAACGACTTGAATATTGAATTTTGTAACCCTAAGTTGAATTCAATCATTTAATGCATGTCTTAACTTAGCCTTGACCCATTGCTGCCGATTTTTTAAACTCTTGAGCTTATTAATCACGTGTATTTACATGAAAAATATTCTATAGGGTCTAATTCAAGGAATCAAATACGTGAAACGTAATTATTCCTAAGCAACTTCAGGATTTGATCATTCACGTGTTTAGTTAAGCAACAAGGGTTATCATATTTGTATCAACTGAACTCAGAAGCAAAGTGTATCCAAGTTATGTTAGCAAAGATTGCTAGGACAAGTTGTGAACTCGAGAAAAAAAGGTTGAAGAAAAGAAATACCCGACCTAAAAGAAAAGGGACAGCTATAGAAAAATCATATTCAACAAGAAAAAGTCGAGTACATTTTGTTGGAGTTTCTTGTTTGATTAAGTGTGTATAAAAAAAATTACTGAATTTGTGAAGGTAAGTGCTTAGTACCTTTTGTGCACTTGAGTTAGATTTGACTACTTGAACTAAGTGTTGATACACGTGGTGACCTAAGCTCTTTGGCCAAACACAACTCCTACCCAAACCTTGGACTTGGCACTTTGCAATAATCCTTGTGACTATTAAGTTGGATTTGATATTGCTTTGTGATAGATCTTGCCTTTGTGTAGGTCAGGTTGGAGTTGTCTTAAGTCAAGGAAGTGAACCACTCCACTCTGGTTCAACTTGGACGCAAGGACATCAACATGTCACAAAGTAGAGACAAGGAACCCATGGAGGAAAGTGCACTTGGGAGGCCCCTTACTTTAGAAGATCTACAGGCCACCCTTGACAAGATGCGATTAGATCTCATACAAGCTATTGAAGAAAAGCTTATGCAAAGGCTAAAGAGACGAAGATGTGTTGTTGTCATGGATGCACCAGCCCCAAGCCAACCCTTAGACACCTTGACTTACCCATTCATTATGGATGTGACCGAGGACGATGTCACTCAATAGGACCAACTGCCCATTTTTTATGAGTACCTGGAAGATGAGTTGTTGGAAGACCCTACGACCATGAGTGGAAGTTTGGTGATTCAAGAAGTGGTGGAGCAGAAAGAGGCCCAAGAAGATGATGAAGAAGAAGTGCTTGTAATCACCACAATAGGAGTATGTGTTGTGATCTCTAAGGAGAAATAAGAGCCTTTTTCTCCAAGGTATGATGCCTATGCAAACATGGAGCCAATATTTGATGAAGAGCCACTTAGGTCACCCCATGGTGATGATTTACAAGAGAGCTCCCAAGATAATGGGCCATCCAATCAAATGGAACTTGCAAGTCAATGGGATGGACCTCCTATCTATGATGACGAGCCTCAAGAGAGGGAAGTTGAAAGTTTCAAGCCATATGTTCTTAATCCAAAGTGGCTTATGCTAAATCCTCTTGGTGCTCATTCCTACACACCTAGGTTCCTCAACCACATGGCTACACCTTGGTTGGATACCATGCCTATGCTTCCAACATGTCTTTCATTCGTCCTTATGGATTGGTCATCAACGAGGGAAAATGCATCTTCACGGATGAGGAGGACATAGCACATGGAAAAGATGCAAGAAGTTCAAAATTCGGGGAAGTGTCTTTCACTTGTTCATATCTTGTCTTTTCATATGTGGACCCTTTGGTGCATGCATCTAGTGGTAAAGATTATTTTGCAAAACATGATGCATTGACTTGTTTCGATAAAAGTTCTTGCACTCCTTATTGCAATCTTCCTCAAAGTATTTCAGGTAGCATGCATCTAGGTCACTTTGCTAATTGCATGAGTAAGGATGTTTGTCATTTCACTGACATGGTTAATCATTTGCATGAGCATAAGGGAAAATGTGGCTTTAGATGTGGATATTTTAGTATGCATCATGAGATTTTCTTTGAAGACAAGTCATACAATTGCATATAGACCATAGTTTCATTATCAAAATCAAGTATGCTTTTTATGTTCCAAGTAGCATGATTAAGCATATATACAGACATAGAAAGAAAATTTGTTTTGCTTGTTCATGCATTTTGGCATACCATCTAGATCTTGGAAATATTGAGCTTCTAGATGAGTATTATGTTCATAAAAAGGATATTGTGACTCATTTTTTTATTTTGATTGAAGGGAAGGATGTCATGGACAAGGAGGATGATTCGAGGACGAATCGGTTCCAAGAGAGGGAGGGTGATGTGATTGAAGCTGCTCCACATCAAGACCAACCTAACAAAGCTTCCCCAAGATCTTCAGGGGACATACAAGAGCCATATAAGGAGTCAAAAGTGGTTTCAAGTGCCCAAGAAGAATTCCCTGAAGAAGCTGAGGAGGACTATGAAGATTCAGGGTCGAATCTTTCCCAAGGGGGGAGGATGATGTGAATCGACCCTCACATCAAGTGTCATCGGCGACACCCGCGGCGGCTCCGTTAGGGCATGACAAGTCACTCGGCGCCGATCCTCCAAACCAGGCGCCCTTTGGCCAGCAACCTCCTCTTAAGGATGAAGAGCAACAGGTCCCAAGAGTGCCAGACAAAGTCTGGCCCGCGCCCAGCAAACCCGTCACTAGGGTCGATACCCGATCGCTAGCGCGCGACACTCCTGGCGACAGCGGCGTCGAGCCACCATTGGGGATCATCACTCGGTCCCATGCCAAGAAACTACTTCAGGACCTTCAAAGAGGCCTTTATGCCCAGGGAGAGCCAAGACATGTGCCTAAGGAGGCGGTGACCCTGCTTCGCCAAGGTGAAGCGCCGGCACAAGCTAGTGTGCCTTGCAACTCATCGAGCAAACCTCTTCCAACGGGTCTCCAACTTCTTCTACAGCCTTCATGGACCCAAGGAGAGCCAAGGATCTCAGGGTGGCCGACCAAAGTTGAAGAGGGCCCGGCGAAGACAACCAAAGACAAGCCATCACCGACGCCGACAATGCCATGACAGAACTCCAGGGCGTTCTCTCAGATGCCTCGTCATTTTGTGCCCATTTATGGTGGGCTCCAAGGTCACGAGGCTCATCATCACATATCAAAAATTCAGCTCGTTTGGAGACCATTTGCTACCGGTTAACGGAAGACAATCCGGGTTGTGTTTTGGAGCAACCTATGAACTTTCTTTGCTTTTCTATAAGTAGATGTTTTGTTTCCATTGTTAGACACGTTTAATCTGATAAAACTCTTGAGTTTTTCCCTGAGAGAAAACATTGAGAAACCTTTAGGTTTGGCATCATTGTTTGGTGTGTTCATCCAAACACTTGCGAATTGATTTTGGTGTGTCCATCCAAGGATTAATCTACAAACTTTCTTCTGATATTCTTGGTCTGTTTATCCAAGAAATTCAGTTGCATATCCATTCAAATTCCCTCAAAATCTCACGTCTAGATCTATCCCTTTTCCTTCTCCCAAACTCGCTAAACTCTTGTGGAGTTCAATCGGTTCATGGGTGACGATTCTACCTTGAACCAGTCTGGATCCTTGCCTGAGGCGTATCACCAACGAAGCTCCATGAGTACTTGCTGTAAAGCTTACTTCAAGGGCTCCGTCTTTAATGAAAAATACTTTCACCAAATCGGCATGAAACTGAGCAGAGACGACCAACCTTCCTAGCTACAATTCGATGAGATTAAGAATCATAAACATTCAAGACTTTGTGCCTAGTTTTGTTCAAGAATCTTGAGCTGTCCAACCTCTTTAATGCTTGACCATGTGAAGAGTCTCTTTTGAAGCTTCATTCCTACTCTAAATATTGAGATTTGTTTGGTGTTTTAGATAGGCTTGAGTGGAGAAAACTCTTGTGAGTGTTTTGGGAGATATTCCCTTGTTGGTGTGTTATATCCAAACATGTTCGGTGAGTTATATCCAAACGCGTTCGGTGAGTGATATACTAATGAAAACTTTCTTTTCTCTTTAGGTGCGTTATATCCTAAAAGACTCGAACCCTCTTTTGAATTACCTTGGTGTGTTGTATCCATTGTATTTCGATTACTTATCCCTTATATATTTACAATAGATTCAGTATATGTTTAGTTTGAATTCTATTACTTTCTTCTTTGTTTCTCTAACAATAAACCCAAAACAAAAAAAAACAAGGTTGGTTGCGCGTGTACTCTTCAAGACAAATCGGAGTTGGATCTTTCTTTGATGACGGGACAATCATTCGAGCTTCAAACCTTCATCATTTGGTATCATATCCAAAAATCAAAGCAAGTTCCTCAAGTCTCTATAGCAACGAAGATTCAAGGATGAATCTTTTTCAAGGAGGAGAGGATGATGTGATCTAAGAACCCGTAACGCCAGTCAAGCACGAGGTATCAATTCGACATAATTCTTCTCGGATCTTCAAACAACATCTCAATATTTTTGCCCGTTTAGAAGCTATGAGTGTCCAAAGGAGCTCCATGAGTACTTGCTGTAAAGCTTACTTCAAGGGCTTCGTCTTTTATGACAAATACTGTCACCAAATCGGCATGAAACTGAGCAGAAACGACCAACCTTCCTAGCTGCAATTCGAGGAGATTAAGAGTCATCAACATTGATGACTTTGTGCCAAGTTATGTTCAAGAATCTTTAGCTGTCCACCCTCATTAATGCTTGGCCATGTGAAGAGTCTCTTTTGAAGCCTAATTACTACTCTAAATATTGAGCTTTGTTAGGTGTTTTAGATAGGCTTGAGTGGAGAAAACTCTTGTGAGTGTTTTGGGAGATATTCCATTGTTTAGTGTGTTATATCCAAACATGTTCGGCGAGTTATATCCAAACGCGTTCAGTGAGTGATATACTAATGAAAACTTTCATTTCTCTTTAGGTGGGTTATATCCTAAAACACTCGAACCCTCTTTTGAGTTACCATGGTGTGTTGTATCCATTGTATTTCGATTACTTATCCCTTATATATTTATAATAGATTCAGTATATGTTTAGTTTGAATTCTATTACTTTCTTCTTTGTTTCTCTAACAATAAACACAAAACACAAAAAACAAGGTTGGTTGCGCGTGTACTCTTCAAGACAAAGCGGAGTTGGATCTTTCTTTGATGATGGGACAATCATTCGAGGTTCAAACCTTCATCATTTGGTATCATATCCAAAAATCAAAGCAAGTTCAAGTCTCTATAGCAACGAAGATTCGATGACGAATCTTTTTCAAGGAGGAGAGGATGATGTGATCTAAGAACCCGTATCGCAAATCAAGCACGAGGTATCAATTCGACATCATTCTTCTCGGATCTTCAAACTACATCTCAGTATTTTGGCCCCTTTAGAAGCTATGAGTGTCCAATGGAGCTCCATGAGTACTTGCTGTAAAGCTTAATTCAAGGGCTCCGTATTTTATGACAAATACTGTCACCAAATCGGCATAAAACTGAACGGAAATGACCAACCTTCCTATCTCCAATTCGAGGAGATTAAGAGTCATCAACATTCAAGACTTTGTGCCAAGTTATGTTCAAGAATCTTTAACAGTCCACCCTCCTTAATGCTTGGCCATGTGTGGAGTCACTTTTGTAGCTTCATTACTACTATAAATTTTGAGCTTTGTTAGGTGTTTTAGATAGGCTTGAGTGGAGAAAACTCTTGAGAGTGTTTTGGGAGATATCCCCTTGTTTGGTGTGTTATATGCAAACATGTTCAGTGAGTTATATCCAAACGCGTTCGGTGAGTGATATCCTAATGAAAAATTTCATTTCTCTTTAGGTGCATTATATCCTTAAAGACTCGAACCCTCTTTTGATATTCCTTGGTGTGTTGTATCCATGGTATTTCGATTACTTATCCCTTATATATTTATAATAGATTCAGTTTATGTTTAGGTTGAATTCTATTACTTTCTTCTTTGTTTCTCTAACAATAAACCCAAAACACAAAAAACAAGGCCGGTTGCTCGAGTACTCTTCAAGACAGAGTGAAGTTGATTGTGTATTCGATGACGGGACAATCATTCGAAGTTCAAACCTTCATTATTTGGTATCAGATCCAAAAATCGAAGCAAGTTCCTCAAGTCTCTATAGCAACGAAGATTCGGGGAGATTAAGAGTCATCAACATTCAAGACTTTGTGCCAAGTTATGTTCAAGAATCTTGAGCTGTCCACCCTCTTTAATGCTTGGCCATGTGAAGAGTCTCTTTTGAAGCTTCATTACTACTATAAATATTGAGCATTGTTAGGTGTTTTAGATAGGCTTGAGTGGAGAAAACTCTTGTGATTGTTTTGGGAGATATTCCATTTTTTGGTGTGTTATATCCAAACATGTTCGGTGAGTTATATCCAAACGCGTTCGGTGAGTGATATACTAATGAAAACATTCGTTTCTCTTTAGATGCGTTATATCCTAAAAGACTCGAACCCTCTTTTGAATTACCTTGGTGTGTAGTATCCTTGGTATTTTGATTACTTTTGGTTACTCGTGTACTCCTCAAGACAAAGCGGAGTTGGATCTTTCTTCGATGAAGGGACAATCATTCGAGGTTCAAACCTTCATCATTTGGTATCAGATCCAAAAATCAAAGCAAGTTCCTCAAGTCTCTACCGCAATGAAGATTCGAGGACAAATCTTTTTCAAAGCAGTAGAGGATGATGTGATCTAAGAACCCGTAACGCCAATCAAGGGCTGTAATGCTTACTTAAGGGGCACCGTCTTTTATGACAAATACTGTCACCAAATCGGCATGAAACTGACCGGAAATGACGAACCTTCCTAGCTGCAATTCGAGGAGATTAAGAGTCATCAACATCCAAGACTTTGTGCCAAGTTATGTTCAAGAATCGTTAGCCGTCCACCGTCCTTAATGCTTGGCATGTGAAGGGTCTCTTTTGAAGCTTCATTACTACTCTAAATATTGAGCTTTGTTAAGTGTTTTAAATAGGATTGAGTGGAGAAAACTCTTGTGAGTGTTTTGGAAGATATTCCCTTGTTTGATGTGTTATATCCAAACATGTTCGGTGAGTTATATCCAAACGCGTTCGGTGAGTGATATACTAATGAAAACTTTAGTTTCTCTTTAGGTGCATTATATCCTAAAAGACTCGAACCCTCTTTTGAATTACCTTGGTGTGTTGTATCCATGGTATTTCGATTACTTATCCCTTATATATATATAATAGATTCAGTATATGTTTAGTATGAATTCTATTACTTTCTTCTTTGTTTCTCCAACAATAAACCCAAAACACAGAAAACAAGGTTGGTTGCTCGTGTACTCTTCAGGACAAAGCGGAGTTGGATCTTTCTTCGATGACGGGACAATCATTCGAGGTTCAAACCTTCATCATTTGGTATCAGATCCAAAAATAAAAGCAAGTTCCTCAAGTCTCTATAGCAACGAAGATTCGAGGATGAATCTTTTTCAAAGGAGGAGAGGATGATGTGATCTAAGAACCCGTAACGCCAATCAAGCACGAGGTATCAATTCGACGTCATTCTTCTCGGATCTTCATACAACCGTTTAGTATTCTAGGCCGTTTAGAAGTTATGAGTGTCCAATGGAGCTCCATGAGTACTTGTTGGAAAGCTAACTTCAAGGGCTACGTCTTTTATGACAAATACTTTCACCAAATGGGCATGAAACTGAGCTGAATCGACCAATCTTCCTAGCTGCAATTCAAAGAGATAAAGAGTCATCAACATTCAAGACTTTGTGCCAAGTTATGTTAAAGAATCTTGAGCAGTCCACCCTCCTTAATGCTTGGCCATGTGTGGAGTCACTTTTGTAGCTTCATTACTACTATAAATTTTGAGCTTTGTTAGGTGTTTTAGATAGGCTTGAGTGGAGAAAACTCTTGAGAGTGTTTTGGGAGATATCACCTTGTTTGGTGTGTTATATCGAAACATGTTCAGTGAGTTATATCCAAACGTGTTCGGTGAGTGATATCCTAATGAAAATTTTCGTTTCTCTTTAGGTGCGTTATATTCTAAAAGACTCGAACCCTCTTTTGAATTTCCTTTGGTTTGTTGTATCGATGGTATTTCCATTACTTATCCCTTATATATTTATAATAGATTCAGTTTATGTTTAGATTGAATTCTATTACTTTCTTCTTTGTTTCTCCAACAATAAACCCAAAACACAAAAAACAAGGCTGGTTGCTCGAATACTCTTCAAGACAGAGCGGAGTTGCATCTTTCTTCGATGACGGGACAATCATTCGAGGTTCAAACCTTCATCATTTGGTATCAGATCCAAAAATCGAAGCAAGTTCCTCATGTCTCTATAGCAACGAAGATTCGAGAATGAAACTTTTTTAAAGGAGGAGAGGATGATGTGATCTGAGAACCCGCAACGCCAAACAAGCATGAGGTATCAATTCGACGTCATTCTTCTAAAATCTTCAAACAACCGTTTAGTATTCTGGCCCGTTTAGAAGCTATGTGTGTCCAATGGAGCTCCATGAGTACTTGTTGGAAAGCTAACTTCAAGGGCTACGTCTTTTATGACAAATACTTTCACCAAATCGGCTTGAAACTGAGCTGAATCGACCAATCTTCCTATCTGCAATTTGAGGAGATAAAGAGTCATCAACATTCAAGACTTTGTGCCAAGTTACGTTCAAGAATCTTGAGCATTCCACCCTCCTTAATGCTTGTGCATGTGAGGAGTCTCTTTTGTAGCTTCATTACTACTATAAATATTGAGCTTTGTTAGGTGTTTTAGATAGGCTTGAGTGGAGAAAACTCTTGAGAGTGTTTTGGGAGATATCCCCTTGTTTGGTGTGTTATATCCAAACTTGTTCGGTGAGTGATATCCTAATGAAAACTTTCGTTTCTCATTAGGTGTGTTATATCATAAGAGACTCGAACCCTCTTTTGAATTACATTGGTGTGTTGTATCCTTGGTATTTCGATTGCTAATCCGTATATAATTATAATAAATTCATTTTATGTTTAAGTTGAATTCTATTAGTTTCTTCTTTGTTTCTCCAACAATAAACCCAAAACACCAAAAACAAGGCTGGTTGCTCGAGTACTCTTCAAGACAAAGCGGAGTTGGATCTTTCTTTAATGATGGGACAATCATTCGAGGTTCAAACCTTCATCATTTGGTATAAGATCCAAAAATCGAAGAAAGTTCCTCAAGTCTCTATAGCAACGAAGATTCGAGGACAAATCTTTCAAAGGAGGAGAGGATGATAGGATCTGTGAAACCACAACGCCAGTCAAGCACGAGGTATCAATTCGACGTCATTCTTCTCGGATCTTTAAATAACATTTCAGTATTCTGACCCGTTTAGAAGCTATGAGTGTCCAATGGAGCTCCATGAGTACTTGCTGTAATCCGTCTTTTATGACTAATACTGTCACCAAATCGGCGTGAAACTGAGCGGAAATGACCAACCTTCCTAGCTGCAATTCGAGGAGATTAAGAGTCATCAACATTCAAGACTTTGTGCCAAGTTGTGTTCAATAGTGTTTAGCCAGACACCGTCCTTAATGCTTGACCATGTGAAGAGTCTCTTTTGAAGCTTCATTTCGACTCTAAATATTGAGCTTTGTTAGGTGTTTTAGATAGGCTTGAGTGGAGAAAACTCTTGTGAGTGTTTTGGGAGATATTCCCTTGTTTGGTGTGTTATATCCAAACATGTTTAGTGAGTTATATCCAAACGCGTTCGGTGAGTGATATCCTAATGAAAAGTTTCGTTTCTCTTTAGGTGCGTTATATCCTAAAAGACTCGAACCCTCTTTTGAATTTCCTTGGTGTGTGGTATCCATGGTATTTCAATTAAAGGTTGTTTAGTCTTATGAAAGACTAAACAAGGGTATTTATTAGAGGTTATGTGTAGTCGTATCTAGTTACTATCATTGTCTCTCAAATAAAAGCCGATAAACGATATATAACTAACATACTTCCACTAAAACCTAGGAAACAGACATGATTGAAGAGAAGACTCCAATGAAGTTGAGTCTTATAGAAATTTTATGTATTTGTTTGGAAACATTTATAATTATTACACACCTAGATTTTAAAAAGACTCAATTGACTAATTGGGTCCCCAACCAACTTCACCGCATGCGTGTTGTGCAAATTCATATTGGAAAGAGGACTTACTTAGATAGAAGCATGAGCGGTTTCCAAGTTATACTTCTCTCCTGAAGTTTATTAATTATATGCATAAAAGAACTTATCTTATTTAATTCGAAAATGTGGATTTACGTTAAAGTTTTTAATCCACACCATCTCAATACTGGAATTTGTCAAGGGACGAATCCCGAATAATGACACTAGCTAAGTGCACCACCACATATATTTGAATAAGGGTATGGTCATGAACAGAAGTACTAGGGCAAGATCCTCCTAATACTTTTATAAAGAAACAACTAAACCTCACAAGGTATATAGCGTACAAGTCCACACCAATACTCGTGCTAACTACGCATACAAGTCCACACCAATACTCGTGCTAACTACGCATACAAGTCCACACCAAATTCACACCAAAGTCCAACTATCACCCTACGGGAATAATAATATATTTACAAGTGTAGTATTTAGCAATATATACAACCTAGTATTTATTTCATATTTTATCACACCATTATAACACAAAAGTCACAAAAGTTTCCAAACACAATATGGTAATACTTATCTCAACTTAACTAAACAATAAATTAATTGTCAATTAAGAAAAATATGGAATAAATGCAAGAGTGAACCACCACTTGCCTTGACTTAAGTTGTCGGTTAAACGGTGTAACGACGTACGAGAGAAAGTTCCTCCTAACCAACGAATTGAGTACCTGGTTCATTTTCGTTCCCAACAGCGATACCGAGACAAACCCAATTTACACAAAAATAAATTATAGTGAGATAATTTATTCATAAACGGAAATTGAACGTTACTTATGCCGATTCCTATATAAATTGATTTAAGCTCAACTGTCGGTTTAACATTATGCTTATTTCCTTTAATCATAAATCAACAACCTAATTAAAATAAGTTTACCAAAATTAATATATTTTAACCCTTGATCATTAAATGTAATTATTTATAAACTATATACGCAAAGTTTATAATTTAATTACCTCATTCACTTAATTAAGTAAATTTAAAACCTTAATTAAAATTAACCCAACTGAATATAATAAACTATTTTTTCCTAAATATATAATTTATCCAATTAATTAATAAATTACCATAGTTAATTATTAAACTAACCTAATAATAATAAAATACCAAAGATTAATAAAAATGGGCAAAATAATGAAAATGCCCTCGTCCCCTACCTCTGACTCGACATTATTCACTAAGAGGGGTACGGCTCGGCGGTGCATTTCCGAGTGCGGGACCGGTGCAGTTGGGTGCGGAACGTCGAGGCGAGTCGATTGGGACCACTATCGGCAGCAAACAACGGCATGAGGTGGCCGAATTCGTCGATATACAATGGAAGGGTTTTGAACGAGCTCGAGAGAAACAGTGGCCGATTTGAGTGCCTTATACAACGAATTGCTCCACTATTTATAGTCCAAAATTTTCCTACAACACTATTTACTTCGAATCCCAGCATTCCCGGCTCAATTGATTCTAATTAAAGTCGAGTTTACGATTTCCACCATTTTCGCCCTAAGAATACGCCGGTCGTATTCGCTCGAATTCGCATTGTTTCGTATCAATGTCCCAGAAACTATGTGATTCGTGTAATTAAAATGAAGATCTATCGATCCCGACTGGTTTCCCTCGCCAATTCGGGCCCAATTGCGCGAATTTTGGTTTTGAAAATCGCCCCCATGCGTGTTCTTCGTTTTTCGCCCGAACTTATTTTTTATCCGTTTTGGCTTTAATATTTCGAAACGGCCTTTTTGTTTCCAAAGGTGCACAATTTATCCCTAATATTTCGAAAGGGTGTTTAAAATTAACATTTTAATTCCCCATCCAGATCACACAAATATCTTACACAACCTTGTCGAAGTAACTTTTACGCAAACATCGCGTTTCTCAACTTTCTATTATAGGCGTCATTACGACCCTTAAACTTACACACAAATTGGACCCTAGATGAAACTATCACTATCCTCATATTAATTTCAATCACTACCGCATGACATGTTAACCGGTCCATCGGGGTGCGGAACGGGTGCGGAACGTCGAGCGAGTCGATTGGGACCACTATCGGCAGCGAGCGGCAACAAGAGGTGGCCGAATTCGTCGATTTACATTGGGAGGGTTTCGAACGAGCTCCAGAGAAACAATAGCGGATTTGAGTAACTTAGTCGATGAATTGGCCTACTGTTTATAGTCTAAAATTTTCATACAATACCATTTACTTCGAATCCCACCATTCCCGGCTCAATTGATTCGAATTAAAGTTGAATTTCACGATTTCTACCATTTTTTCCCTAAGAACACGCCGGCCATATTCGCTCGAATTTACAACGATTCGTATAAGTTTGTCCCGGAAACCACGCGATTCTTGTAATTAAAACGAAGAATTTTGGTTTTGAAAAATGTCCCCCTTGCGTGAATTTTGTAATTTACATTGATTTGTATAAGTTCGCTCGCCAATTCGCGCCCACTTGCGCAAATTTTGGTTTTGAAAAATGCCCCCCATGTGTGTTCTTGCTTGTTGTTCGCCCGAATGCGTTTTCGATCCGTTTTGGCCGTAAATACAAAAATGACTCTTGTGTTTCCAAAAGTGCAGAATTTGCCTTTATAAATTCAAAAATGTGTTTAAAATTAATATATAAATTCCCCATTAATTTATATAAATAAGAATCATGTTATTTACACAACTTAACCAAATTTTGGATTTAACGAATAAAATAATTAATTTAAATTGGCTAACTTACTTTAGTTTTAACCAATTTTACCCTAATCATTATTTTACTCCAAATAAATCAAGTTAAGTTACCAATTTTATTGAAATCAATAATAACATGGTGATAAACATGTTTTAGTAATTCATAACTTAAATGAGAAAATATTTAGACAAGAATTTATTTAATCAAAGGAATTTGATTAATTTATTTCCTCTTTAAAATAATATAAAAATTGCCTTGTCCTCATAAAAATATGAGAAATTAAATTTTTATCCTTATGTGAAAATGAGGGATATAACACTCGATTGAACTATATGTGCATTTGGATAAGTTGTATTTGCATTATTAATTCTAAGACAAACACAAGTTATCCAGAGGGAAAAAATCTCGGATGTTTCCTTTAAAAAAAATTTAAACATAGAGAAGTTGGATGAAAACAAATAATTATCGATGGAGTTTGTCTCAAAATGCACATATAATACAAGTTCAAATACATGTATAAGTATTCTCAAGTTAACAATTAATCTGGAAGGGGAGATATTTCCACCGAAAGCATTCACTACTACAGTATATATACAATATCTCTTATATTTTGACCTTATTTATTTTATTTCTATTTACGAAATTGCAAAAGTGCTGACTAATTTCTCCAACCATAGTGTAATGACAACGTTCTTAGTTAATGTTCAGAAACAAAAACAAAAATAGTATTTCACAATAATATTCTAAAAAAATGATATAATCAATGTGACTTCATTTGCATACAATTGATGTTTTTATTAATAATTTTGGACATGTTTGATTATAGTAATTTATGAGTTGGTATTTGCGGTTAGTTTATGTGATATATATGATATCATACTTAAAATTACTTTATATCCGCAAAGTCCCTTAAATAATAAAAACAGTCATCTCTATGCTAAAATAATATGAAATTCAACTTTTTAAGTTAAACTATATATTGCATATGTATCGATCGAAAATAAATTGAATCATTTTTTTTGTGACAAGTTCCATAAAAGTGATGGAATGAACGTTTGGAAGATTGTACTGATGGCATGGACAAAGAAAATATGTCGTGTTATCTTAAAATACAATTCGATTTTGTTTTGCCATTTCATAAACCCAGTCATATTTTCAATAACTAACAAGTATAAAAAGATGATTCTTGAGGCTGTAAAATGTTCTAAAAACATGAAACAAGGTTGGAGACTGAAAATTTAAGGTGATCCAAATTTTGGATATGTTAATACTGGTGGCGAGGGCAAAGAGGCGGTAGTTGGTGTCAGGGGTTGTGACCGGAAAGTGGTGTGACAGTGGAGGCTGAAAAATCACACAAAGGTACATTTTCGAGATTTTTAAGAGGTCAAACAATGTACGTTTTGAGAATTTATATGGACAGACTCATATGCATCATCTCTACAAGAATACGTAATAAGACTACTATAAGAATATGTCTTTTCTAGATGAATCTGGGCAAAATGCATATCAATTTTTTTGAGGGTGTTGGGGTTTTAGTGTTTAGGGTATAATGTATTTATCGAAAATACTTGTAAAAAATAAAGTTATTTGTTCTCAGACTCAATATAACACCCCGTTTAGAAATTCGGGGTATTATATGGTTGTGGACCAAACCTAAGTCTACCAGATCTAGTCTAGCAACAATAAACTATATTGGACCTTCCAATAAAGGCACGACGAGAAAGCAAGAAAAACTATCCACTTGTGATTATAGAGAAATCTCAATATAAACCAACATGCATGCAATAATCAAGTACAACTAGAGAATTTACGCGGAAGACAAAACAACTGAAATATCTCAACTGCTCCTAGAACTATTGAAAAGTTCCTAGACAACCAAATAACCTTCAAACTCAAACGCTAACAAGCAAACCAAGAACTTGTTCTAAGGCACATCACGTTGAGGTTGGCCACCATCATCTTGGAAGTCTTCCCTTGGAGCACCAAACATAGCGGGATCATTACCTAAATCCACAACTATTATCACGCTAGCTAACGATCTTGATATGAACCAAACAAGCAAGAGAAAGCATGTAAAGGAAAACTACAACCATAATATACTAACATAATGTGAAAATATATAAGGATAAATAGTATAGGAGTTAGTCAATATGCATATGCTTACAACATTGTATAGTAAAAATAATACAAAACATCAACCAAGCAACAATCGTCCAACATAACTCAAATCAATCACACAACAACTATCCAACATAATTCAAAGTCTCAAAAATCAATCGTACGACACCCTCCGACCTCAACTCATGGTACACAACGGTCAGCGTGCAGCTCTATAGGTTTCCCATTATCAAACCATGAACTTCTAACCCCGCATGAGTCTCTATTAGAGCACCCACCAAAATATTTGTAATTCTATAAAGGGGTCCTCGTAGCCGCCTGGTTATACCCTGGGGTCACTTTCTCAACGACTTACCACATGCTCATAACCATACTGGTGAAAACCAAAACAAACAATCTTTAAAAACAATTTAAAACATAAATTAACTAGGGAGTACTATGTCCCAAAATACGGCCCTACACACCCTACCTACAAGTTTAGCACATATCGAAATCGAAAATTAAGTAAGTCCCAGAGGAACTTACCTCAGATGAAGACAAATATGAATAAGAGCAATCACGTACAATCTTAGTCACCTAAAGAATGTCAAGCAATCATAATTAATCACCAAGAACTTTCTTAAGGGAAACTAAATATGTAAAACTAATTAATATCTAAAAACCCTATGAAATTGTGACTCTCACTAATTGAAGTTTGTAAATTCCAAAACATTTATCAAATGACAACCAATAATTATCACATTAATTTTCCTAGAAACCCAACTATAATATGTTTCCAATGCCTCAAGATTCATGTCATAAGGATTTGTGATCAATTCACAATAATTCCTATCACTCAATAACTCCAGATTTCAAAATTAAAGGCACCAGTCACACTAACTTCAATATCTGGAAAAATACAAAATTCAAAAAAAAACTATTATAGAAACGTTTATCAAATTTCCTTTCCAACGCGTACTCATAAATTTTGTAACTCCATATACAAATTGTTATGAGTTTTCAAAGTTTAACAGTCAACTACTAATTTTCCAGATTTACCGAAATGTATTAGAATTTTAACTCATTGTACTGAACTCATCTAACTCTAGATTTATAATATGATTATGGTCCACTAGTCTAGGATCATCATACGGATTTCCATAATTTCAGAAGCAATATAACGTACCCAAATAATTGAATTGGAAAATTCGCGCACTCTTTCTTTTCAAAACACAGTTATCCAAATTAATTTAACAAAACTTGAATACAATCAGAGATGGCCTTCCCACCACGGAACGCCTTAACCGTTATCATAACTCGTTTATTCGACATGTCAACATTGTCAAGCCGCTAACGAGGATACTAACCACTTATTTTCACCTGCCCCTATATTCAATTAATGATCTCTAACCTTGAATTAAAAATTCAATCACCCTTTTCGTTACAATTTAGTTCAGACTTTCAGTACAATTTCGATTATTTCAGACAATCCAACGCCAATCCTGTTCCATTACTATTCCTCTGGTGGTGCATTTGGAACCACCGCAATAATCTCATCTTCCGTCAATCTTCTACCTACCAATCCTCTAATCCCTTAGACCAGGCTTGGCGTTTTCTCCAAGACTGGACATTACCCAATGACTCCATATAACGAGGATCCATTAGAAGAAATCGTGAACTAGTTACCAACCGAATTTGGAAGAAACTGTAACACCCCCAAATATTTCCTTGAAAGTATTACCGCCAGTGATCTCAGATTCTACATCCGAAGCCACCCAAGGCTTAACCATTTATACAAAGCATAAAACACACTGATAATATGCAATATCATAATCTTTATTTAAACCAAAGTCTCGGAATTACATCCGTAAATTCCAAATACAACAGAAATACAGAACATGTTTAATACAGTGGAAGTCTTTAAATAAACAACATAAGGGTCTTGATTGAAGCGATCATCCGCCTAGGATCTTCAACCTGGATAAAAACTCTTAAAACTTCATCTGCCTTCGTCGTCAGATTCTAGCCTTCACGGAACGGAAGTTTACCTGATGTGCCGTATGAGACGGATGACACCACCCAACCATGCAAGGAAAAATAACCGGTTGGTTAGTCAAATGAAAGACTATGCAAGGGTAAAACAGAAAGGTTCTAAAGTAGTCGTATTAGGTTAGACCCATCGCTTCTCGAGAGAAGACTCTGAAAGATTGAGTCTTACGGAAACATATGAGGAGAAGACTCCAAAGAATTGAGTCTTATCGGAAAGTATGACAAGTGTTCGGGAACATTGTATTTTCAAACAAGAGTTTCAAAAATGACTTGACTATTTGGGTCCACGACCAACCTCACCGCTCAGTGCGAATCCAGATTGGAAAGAGGACTTACTCTAACCGAAGTCCCGGGCGAGGTTCCAAGTTGTACTTCTCGCCCTAAGGTTCATTAATTATGTGCATAACGGCACTCATCTTATTTAGTGACAAAACATACATTTACGTTATAAGCTTTTATCATATAAATATATCATCTCGATACGAGAGATATCTTGGGAGCATATCCCGAAAGAATTGGCACCAGCTGTGTGTACCTCCCCTATACTCGGATAGGGGATGGTCATGACCAGGGAAATGATGTTAGGGCTTGGTCATCCTATCCACCATGGTTATAAGGAAACGGCTAGACCTCGCAAGGTACATAGCGTTCCTACGAATACTCGTTCTAACTAAACAGTTAAAATCACACAATAGTCCATATCAATGCCATTCTGGCAATATATATATATAATAGCGTTGTTTCTAGCAGTATATACAACCTATTATAATATGACTTTTTAATTGTATCATTTATAAAATCTGTTCCCAACGAAAACAGTAGTTCATCCCAATTTAATTAACAATTAAACAATTGATAATTAATGGAAATACAGAATGATAAGCAAGAGCAAACCGCCACTTGCCTTAGATTAGACGAACGATTGATCAACGACGGGTTTCTGGGTCCGGAACGGGGACGGAAATCGGATTACAGATTCCTATAGAAATGACCCACAACGAAACCCTAGGTTAGATTCGACAATAAAATATACGAATCTAATGAAGAACGAACCAAATCGAAAGGACGAAAGCCCCGCCCAAGACCGACAAGCCCCAATGCCACGATCGCGATTGCCCAGGCAATCCGCGATCGCGGTGGGCATTGCCGCGGTCGCGGGCGTCGAGGACGAATGTCCGCGAGTGTCAAAGGCAGCGGCCGGGGCCGGCCTTGTCACTGCTGCGGTCGCTGCAGTTCATGTCCGCGATCGCGGACATGAACTCTGGCGACCTCCGATTGGCGAAAACTCACCGGCGACTTCTCCTTGGGCTCGAATTGCGGTGGCTTCACTTCCGGCCTCCTTTGCACCTCCAATGCAACCCACTATGAGCACCACCACCTCCTTCGAAAGCTCCGACGACTCCACAAGAACATCCGGCGAGAGCTTGAAGATTCCGGCGAGAAGAGAATCGAGAGAGAGAGAGGAAGAGATTTGATCTCGGTGTGCTTCAAAACTCCCCAGATCGGTTCCTTTTATAGGCCAAGGAGAGAGAGAGAGCAGCCGACAAGATCAACGGCCGATCGAAAAATCGACGACAATCTCAGGGAAGACGAGGCATCGCGCGTGCCGGTGCCATTCCGCGGTCGCGGTGTTTATTCCGCGGTCGCAGAATATTCGAATTCCCAGCTCTTTTGTGCCCGATTATTCCGTGGTCGCGGTGGCTCTGCCGCGGTCGCGGAATTCCCCTTTTCGCACCCAAATGCTCGGGAAAAAGGTTGGGCATGGGTTTTCAAACCCCGGGTTAAATATATTTCTACCCGAACGAATATTCTAAGCTCCGAAAATACGTCGAATGTTTTTATTCCACTCAGGAAAATATTACAGAGCTCAAACATGATACATAAAATCCGAACTTCTCTGAAACGACATGACTACAAAATGAGGGTTGGGTAAATTACCCAAATACCCTTTCTAAAAATGAGGGGTATTACATCACCTCCCCCTTAAAAGAAGTTTCGACCCCAAAACTTGGCCAAATAACCCAAAAAAAAACGGGGCATCACAACACTACCCCCTTAAAAAGGTTTCGACCCCGAAACTAGGCCGAAAATAGATTGGGAAAATGACTAAGCATATCCTCTTCAGTCTCCCAGGTTTCCCAAGTAACCTCTTCAGATCCAGCTTTGGACCAAAGAATCCGTACTAATGGTACTACCTTGTTCCGCAACTTCTTCTCACGGCGTTCGAGAATACACACAAGTATCTCCTCGTAGGTACCATTTGCCTGAATCTCGATGTCTTCATAACTCAGCACATGAGACTCATCTGACACGTACTTCCTCAACAAGGATACGTGGAACACATTATGCACTTGATGCGCCGACGGCGGCAATGCCAAACGATACACTAGAGACCCTACCCTGTCAAGGATCTCAAACGGTCCCACGTAGCGAGGGTTGAGCTTCCCACGCTTGCCGAACCTGAACACACCCTTGGATGGCGACACCCTGACAAACACCTTGTCACCAACCTCAAACTCGACATTCATGCGCTTCAGATCCGCGTAAGACTTCTGTCGACTCTGAGTTGTCAACATCCTTTGTCTAATCAATGCAATGTCCGAGGCAGTCCTTTCTACTAACTTCGGTTCGAGCAGAACCTTGTCGGCATTCTCATGCCAACAAATCGGAGATCTGCACCTTCGACCGTACAAAGCCTCGAATGGAGCCATCTTAATGGTAGCATGCCAGCTGTTGTTGTATGTGAACTCAATCAGACTCAAGCTATTCTCCCAGCTAGTCAAACGATCGAGTACACAAGCTCTCAACATATTTTCCAAGGTCTGGATGGTCCTCTCAGACTGTCCATCCGTCTGAGGATGAAACGCAGTACTGAACCTCAACTCGGTTCTCATGGCCTTATGGAGCTCCTTCCAGAACCTCGACATGAAACGGCCATCACGATCCGATACAATGGTCTTTGGAGTACCATGCAAACGGACAATCTCGTGTAGGAACACTTCCGATAGCTTCTGGGTTCCCCATGTTGACTTGATAGCCACAAAGTGAAAAAATCCATAGCGATATCCTCCCATTTCCACTCTGGCACTGGAAGAGGTAACAATTCACCACCTGGTCTACGGTGTTCTATCTTGACTTTCTGACAAGTCAAGCATTTCGCCACAAATTCCGCTACATCCCACTTCATGTTGGGCCACCAGAATTTCTTCCTGAGGTCCTTGTACATCTTGCTAGAGCCTGGATGTACAGAATAAGCTGACGAATAGGCTTCCTTCATCATCAATTGGCGAAGACCATCAACGTCAGGCACACAAATCCGGCCTTGAAACCAGATTGATCCATCCTCCTGAATCACGAATCTGGGAGCCTTCCCGTCCATCACTTCACTGCTTAACTTTACCAAGACCACATCACCAACTTGCTTCTCCCTGATTTGATCAAGTAGCGTAGCCTGAATCTCCAGCATACTCAGGTATCCTCGACGTTGATCGTACAAGACTTCAATCTCGCACAACCCTTGGTTCAGCTTGGTCTGAGCAGTAAGTAGAGCCACTACAGTCTCGTGCGGTGTCTTCCGGCTCAATGCATCGACTACTACATTAGCATCGCCCGGATGATACATCAACTCGATGTCGTAGTCTTTGAGTAGCTCTAACCAGCGACGTAGTCTCATATTCAGCTCCTTCTGAGTGAACACGTACTTGAGACTCTTATGATCGGTGAAGACTTTGCACCTTACATCATAGAGATAGTGCCTCCAAATCTTCAACGCAAATACTATAGCTGCTAAGTCCAGATCATGCGTCGGATAGTTTGCCTCATAGGTTTTCAATTGTCGAGATGTGTACGAAATAACTTTTCCTTTCTGCATCAGTACACATCCTAACCCATGCTTTGAAGCATCACTATAGACCACATAACCATCATTCCCTTCCGGTAGCGCTAACACTGGTGCGGAGGTCAGACACTCCTTCAACTTTTGAAAACTGGCCTCGCACTTGTCATCCCAGACAAATTTCTTGTGGACTTTGCGGAGCAAACCGTTCATAGGTAGAGCGATCTTAGAAAATCCCTCCACGAATCGTCTATAATATCCAGCGAGTCCTAAGAAACTGCGCACCTCTTTCACATTCTGAGGCTGCTTCTAGTCGGCTACCGCTTCAATTTTCTGGGGATCAACCATAACCCCATTCTCATTGATCACATGGCCTAAAAAAGCCACTTCTTTGATCCAGAAGTCACGGTTAGACAACTTTGCATACAGCTCATTCTGTCTAAGGACTGACAAGGTGATCCAAAGATGTTCCTCGTGAGCCTCCTCACTCGAGGAATAGATCAAAATATCATCAATGAAAACCACCACGAACTTATCCAGGTATTGGTGGAAACATTGATGCATCAAATCCATGAAGACTGTCGAAGCATTGGTAAGTCCAAATGGCATGACTACGAACTCGTAGTGACCATATCTCATCCGGAACGCAGTCCTTAGAATATCTTTCTCACGAATCCTGAGCTGATGGTATCCAGATCTCAGATCGATCTTGGAAAAGACTTTTGCTCCCTACAGTTGATCCAACAGATCATCAATCCTCGGCAACGGATACTTATTCTTGATCGTGACTTTATTCAATTCTCGATAGTCGATACAAAGTCGAAACGATCCGTCCTTCTTCTTGACGAACAAGATCGGAGCGCCCCAAGGTGATGCGCTCGGCCTTATATATATCCTTTCTCAAGAAGGTCCTCGAGTTGCTTCTTTAACTCTTGCATCTCAGCTGGAGCCATCCGGTACGGTGCTTTAGAGATTGGCGCGGTACCAGGATCGAGATCAATGGTAAACTCTACGTCACGATTCGGGGGTAAACCGGGAATCTCCTCTGGAAAGACATCCGGCAATTCACGAATGACCGGAATTTCAAGAACTGAAGGCTCATTTTTCTTGGCTTATCCAAATAGCACAGGTACCCGACACAACCTTGTCGAAATTGCTTACACGCAGCCATCGCATTGATGAGGTTGTCGTTATCAACGTTATTACGACCCTTGAATTTGCATACAAACTGGCCCCCAGATGACACCGTCACAGTCCTTGAACTGAAATCGATCACCGCCCCATGACGCATCAACCAATCTATACCGAGAATAATGTCGTATGGAGCCATGGCTATACATATCAAATCTGCTTCGAACTTTTTACCCAGGATGGTAATCGGAAATTCTGACAGACGCTTGGTTCCAACCAAATGTTCACCATTGGGAAGATTCACAACGAAAGGCTCACAAGCCTCGTTGCATACCCTAGCTTACTAACGCAACTCTCCGAGATGAAAGAATGGGTAGTACCCGAATCAAATAATATGCACACAGAAGTAGAATGGAGGTATAGAGTACCTTGAGCAGTAGGAGCATTTGGTCCATCAGCCTCACGCATCTCGTAGAGTCGCTGACCATGACCTCCTGAAGCAGCTGGGGCTTTTCCCTTGTTCTGCGCAGTTGTCTGCGTCGAAGGGCTAGGAGCCTCCACTGGTCTGAATCTGGGTCGGTTGTTATGACTAACGGACCCTTGTTGTGACCCAGCTCCTTTCTGTCTCCTCTGGGGACAAAATGTCTGCAAGTGCCCCTCCTTTCCACAACCAAAACACGTCTTTTTCTCCTTCAGACACTCATTGCTCTTGTGCCCGGGTGTGCCACAGTTGTAGCACTGGATCGGATTCCTGCCCTGACCTGAACGTTGCGTAGACCCTCCATGAGTCATTTCCGTTCTTGCCCGGCCAGATCTGGCAAAGTTAGACGGTGGCGCGGGAGGCTTGAACCCACTCGTCTGAGGCTGGCTCTGTACCGGTCTCTGGCGATTACGCTTCTTAGCCGACTCCTCCAGAGTCACCTCTAATTTGTAGGCAGCATCCACGTACTGCTCTAGAGTAGAGCACCCGTGGCGTACCATCAGTGGCTTGATGTCTGGATTCATCCACTCGTGGAAGTGCCAGAATTTTTGCTCTTCACTGGACACCTCCGGCCCAGCGTACTGCAACAGGTGATTGAACTTGGCCACAAGCTTAGTCACTTTCAATCCATCCGTCTTCAGATAGAGGAACTCCTTGTGCTTCTCTTCCCTTATAGATCGGGAAAAGAATCTGTCAGTCATCTTCGCCTTAAACATTCCCTTGTTCAGTCCGGGGTGATCAGCTAGACCGGTGCTTTCCCACCACTCGCTAGCCACCTCCTTCAGTTGAAGGGAAGCAATGTGCACCTTCTCAGCTTCAGTGCACTCGGACATTTCGGAACAGACGCTCCATGTACGAGAACCAATATGCCACTCTCACTGGCTCTCCTTTCCCATCATAGCTGTCAGGCCTCATAGAGCTTATGGCCTTCAGTGCTCGGCCATAATTGCCTCTGTTTCTGATAGCTTCCTCATGAGGTACATGGACATCGGGCTCCTCGAACCTAGGAACCACAGGAGGAATTGGCACACCTTGTGCCTGAGGCGCGATTGGTCACATAATATTGGTGACTGCTTGCATCACAATCCCCCGAATAGCCTGAATTACCGCAGCATCGAACACCATTGGGGTATTGACCGGAACTTGGTCACTGCCCATCGGATTGTTGTGAGAAACAGACTCGTTCTCATCCAATGGATTCACGGTATTCCTCAAATTCTGTCTGGGGTCGTTGCTTGGCCCAGCACCAGCACGAATGGTATTCCTTGTGTTCACCATCTATTTACCGATCAGATCCCAAGTATTTTATAACATTAATATCATTTCAATATGCACAATGTATAAAATCAACTTAGAATAGACCAAACTTGGTAAACTTTCATTGATGAACTGAAAGTGAGTTTGAAAGGGTTACATAGGAAAATTCTTCCAAGCGACAAGGCAAAATTGCTTGGAGAATACAATTCTAACAAAACGAAACAACCGAAATACTAGGAAAGAAAACTGCTAAAGTTGACACCGGCCCCCATTATGGTGCCCTGAAAAACTTCAAATAATTGGGAACTCTCATGCACTGCTTCTTCGCACGGGGTTCATCATCGGGGTCTGGTGTCGGACTTCTTGACCTACTCGGCCCTGGAGCACACAGCTCATCACTTGGCCTTGGTTCCCTCATCCTTTCTCTAGGCGCGGGAACACTTGGTCCAGCCTCATCAGATCCCGGTGAATAGCCAAACTCCTCCAGAAATCCTGGTTGGAAGTCTGCCTGGTTCACCACATACTGCGGATCAAGTAGCAACCTTGCTTGGCGGATATACTCCTGGAGTTCATGGGGATTTCCACGCATCCGAGAGAGACCGAGTTCTGTATCGTATGTCCTCTCCTCGATGTCATACAAGACGTTAGACCACCCCTCCAGAAGTTCCTCCACCCCTTGGGGCCTTGGCATGGCCTGCTGGGTCGGGACCACCCTCAGTATACCCATCGACTCCCACGGCCTTGCCCTCCTACAAGCATGCTCAACCGCCTCATCTACCAGATGACGCACCTCAGCGGAAGTCATCTGACTCTGGCGGAATGCCTGTCGCGAGTTAGGACTCGTCATCAGCCTCCACTGGGTGGGAGTAGACTGTGAGTCATCTGATGTATCACGTGGCCCACTCCCTCTTCTGGCAATACCTGCTTCGCAAAGCGCCTACCAAGCGGCAGGAGACAATGGTGAATACTCCCGCTCAGGTGGCAACTCCGGACTCGGGAAAATGAACTGTATCCCCGGGTCCTCACAGTCCACCAGCAAGTGTTCTAAGCCATCGGACTTGTAGCCTTGCTCCTCGAGGTCCTCCTCTGGATCCTCCTCTGGATCCTCCTCCGGATCCTCCTCCGAGTCTTCCTCAGGGTCCTCCTCCGGATCCTCATCGGGAACCGACTCGACCACGAAGTCTTCGTCGAAGTACCCTCCTGTGTACTCCGCCGGATATCCTTCTTCCTCACTGTCTTCCCTCGGCTCCTCTTCAGGCTCCGCCTCGGGAACCTCGGCCTTGTCGAACACTAGCACCACCGACTCCTCGAGTACGGTCTTCACCTCCTCGGGTGGACTACTGGGCTCCCCGACCTCAAAGCACGGCGGGGGAACCGGGAACTCAAGCCTAACTAGAGATGGCGGAGCCACCTCGACTTCCTTCTGGTTCCTCTGATGAGAGACAAATGTGCCCATAACCTGCAGGGCGACGAGAAGAGAGTTAGTCTTTCTAAATATAGAAGCGAACTTACTATATCAGACTAGAGAGAAGGCACGACTAGAACGGCAGAGATTTCAAAACAACTCATTTTCTAGTCAAGTATGATTTTATTTGGAAATTCAAAATTTTTGAAGTTTAAACAACTTTTTCAGTTCAAAACGAGTATCCGGTTTATAAAATTTTGTTTCTAGTAAAACGTTTTAAAACCCAACCCGTTTTTTTTATATAAAAAAGTTCGGCTCTGATACCATAACTATAACACCCCCAAATATTTCCTTGAAAGTATTACCGCCAGTGACCTCAGATTCCACATCCGAAGCCACCCAAGGCTTAACCATTTATACAAAGCATAAAATACACTGATAATATGAAATATCATAATCTTTATTTAAACCAAAGTCTCGGAATTACATCCGTAAATTCCAAATACAACAGAAATACAGAACATGTTTAATATAGCGAAAGTCAATAAATAAAAAACATAAGGGTCTTGATAGAAGCGATCACCCGCCTAGGATCTTCAACCTGGATAAAAACTCTTAAAACTTCATCTGCCTTAGTCATCAGATTCTAGTCTTCACGGAATGAAAGTTTACCTGATGTGACGTATGAGACGGATGACACCAGCCAACCATGCAAGGAAAAATAACCGGTTGGTTAGTCTAATGAAAGACTATGCAAGGGTAAAACAGAAAGGTTCTAAAGTAGTCGTATTAGGTTAGACCCATCGCTTCTCGAATGAAAGCCGATGACGATAGTAAACCTCAATACTTCTAATGGAATATACGAAACAAAATGATCGAGAAAAGACTCTGAAAGATTGAGTCTTACGGAAACATATGAAGAGAAGACTCTAAAGAATTGAGTCTTATCGGAAAGTATGACAAGTGTTCGGGAACATTATATTTTCACACAAGAGTTTTAAAAATGATTTGACTATTTGGGTCCACGACCAACCTCACTGCTCAGTGCGAATCCAGATTGGAAAGAGGACTTACTCTAACAGAAGTCTCGGGCGAGGTTCCAAGTTGTACTTCTCGCCCTCAGGTTCATTAATTATGTGCATAACGGCACTCATCTTATTTAGTGACAAAACGTACATTTACGTTATAAGCTTTTATCATATAAATATATCATCTCGATACGAGAGATATCTTGGGAGCGTATCCCGAAAGAATTGGCACCAGCTGTGTGCACCTCCCCTATACTCGGATAGAGGATGGTCATGACCAGGGAAATGGTGTTAGGGCCTGGTCATCCTATCCACCATGGTTATAAAGAAACGGCTAGACCTCGCAAGGTACATAGCGTTCCTACGAATACTTATTCTAACTAAAGAGTTAAAATCACACAATGGTCCACATCAATGCCATTCTGGCAATATATATATATATAATAGCGTTGTTTCTAGCAGTATATACAAGCTATTATAATATCACTTTTTAATTGTATCATTTATAAAATCTGTTCCCAACGAAAATAGTAGTTCATCCCAATTTAATTAACAATTAAACAATTGATAATGAATGGAAACACGGAATGATAAGCAAGAGCGAACCACCACTTGCCTTAGATTAGACGAACGATTGATCAACGACGGGTTTCTGGGTCCGGAACGGGGACAGAAATCGGATTACAGATTCCTACAGAAATGACCCACAACGAAACCCTAGGTTAGATTCGACAATAAAATATACGAATCTAAGGAAGAAAGAACCAAATCGAAAGGACGAAAGCCCCGCCCGAGACCGACAAGCCCCAATGCCACGATCGCGATTGCCCAGGCAATCCGCGATCGCGGTGGGCATTGCCGCGGTCGCGGGCGTGGAGCACGAATGTCCGCAAGTGTCAAAGGCAGCGGCCGAGGCCGGCCTTGTCACTTCCGCGGTCGCGGCAGTTCATGTCCGCGATCGCGGACATGAACTCTGGCGACCTCCGATTGGCGAAAACTCACCGGCGACTTCTCCTTGGGCTCGAATTGCGGTGGCTTCACTTCCGGCCTCCTTTGTGCCTCCAATGCAACCCACTACGAGCACCGCCACCTCCTTCGAAAGCTTCGGCGACTCCACAAGAACATCCGGCGAGAGCTTGAAGATTCTGGCGAGAAGAGAATCGAGAGAGAGAGGAAGAGATTTGATCTCGGTGTGCTTCAAAACTCCTCAGATCGGTTCCTTTTATAGGCCAAGGAGAGAGAGAGCAGCCGACAAGTTCAACGGCCGATCGAAAAATCGACGGCGAGCTTGGGGAAGACGAGTAGTCACGCGTGCCTGCGCCATTCAGCGGTCGTGGTGACTATTCCGCGGTCGCGGAATATTCGAATTCCGAGCTCTTTTGTGCCCGATTATTCCGCGGTCGCGGTGGCTCTGCCGCGGTCGCGGAATTCCCCTTTTTGCGCCCAAATGCTCGGGAAAAGGTTGGGCATGGGTTTTCAAACCCCGGGTTAAATATATTTATACCCAAACAAATATTCTAAGCTCCGAAAATACGTCGAATGTATTTTATTCCACTCAGGAAAATATTACAGAGCTCAAACATGATATAGAAAAATCCGAACTTCTCTTAAACGACATGACTACAGAACGAGGGTTGGGTAAATTATCCAATTACCCTTTCTAAAAATGAGGGGTATTACAGAAACCACCATTGGGATGGATAAAACTTAAATTTGACGGCTTAAAAAAACATGACAGCATATCACACATTGGATATATTCTCTGAGACCATAATGGAAAGACTTTATTCTTCCATCGGGAACAAATCCCCTCCACTTCTGTACTTCGTAGTGAAGCCCTAACAGCTCCTGCAGGCATTCGGTTTGTTGTTGGGCACAATATTACTCAACTAATTATCGAAGGAGATAATTTATCAGTCATTACTCCATCTGACGCACCTAGAAAGTACCATGGGAAATCCATTCCATTATTATTGATATTTTTGCTATTCTGTCTTCCTTTTCTTTGCAGTTTTTTCACTGCTTCCGAGAAGCAACCGCACTGCAGATTTCTTGCCCACCCATCCCATCCCGTAACATGCACTTAAACAATTCCAACATCTGCTTTGTCCCACTAATGATCGTCACCATACTCGTCCGATTATTGGTAACAAATATGAATTCTTACAATTGAACTCTACTTTTCATTCTTTTGGATCTCAACTTGTAAAGATCATCCACTTGGATGATTTAGGACGGCCATCTATTTAGATGAGCCCTAAGATTTGCCATGTATCAAAAAAAAAAAAAAACTTGAATACCACCATCCAAAATCACCCTAACAAACTTAATTAACATAAATGAAATTAACCGAGGCTTGAGGGAATAAACAAATAATTCTTAGAAGAAGGTTGTAGAAGAAAATTAGCAATTGAGTAGTTATCTCCACGCTCTAGGTATGCGGCTGAGATGACTTAGAAGAAGGTTGTTGAAGGACGATCATATTTGAAAATTTTATGATGGGAAAACTTAACCTAGATAATTAGAAATTAAGATACTATTAAAACTAATTATCACTAATTAATAAATATATCATTGGATCAAATATATATATATATATATATATATATATATATATATATATATATATATATATAGAGGAATGCTCCAGTAAAACGAGAGTTATGGTAAAACGAAAGTATTAATCTGGAGCGTTGGATTGATGGTGATGGATGGTTGGATGATTGGGCCTTATAATGGATATGGTAGAGGTGTAACCACCAAATCTACTCTAATAAGGCAATTATTTAATTTTTAATTAGGAAAAGATAGTAAATGAGGTTGTTAGATGAGAGAGAAAACACAATATTTTCTTTTTCCTAAAATGCTACAACCCGATTGATAGTAAAAACAGTAGTCGATATTCATTCAAAATGTTATGATATTCACGTACTTTTTAAATCGATATTCATAAAAACAGTAGTCGATATTCATTAAAACAATATCGATATTCAGAGTTTAATTCGCACATGATGATTATCGGTTACAGGAATTAGGCGATATTCATACAAACTGTATTGATATTCGTGTGTTAATTTCAATCTTTTGGAATAGATTCATGATCTTCGAAACTTTTTCTTTGTATTTGGTGAATATCGCATATCCAATTTTGAATAACCTGGTTGATTGTAATATCATGCATATTACACGAATATCACCCCCAATATCGTGAATATTACATGAATATAACCAATCAAATTATGAATACTGATCACTACTCAATGGACCGTACGTAATTAACGTGAATATCAATGACCAACAACTCATACAACACCATCATCAAGCAAAATATAAATCTACATGAATATCAATATTATTATAATGAATAACGTCACAGAGAAACTGAATATCAAATATACAATATCTGAAACATAAATATCAAAACACACCAATTGTAACATTGTGAATAACAAAACTATTAACATGAATATGATAACGCAAAATATGAACATCAACATTAGAGTAAAAAACCAAAAGGATTTAGGGTTTTTTTTGAATTAGGGATCCTTTAATGGCGGCCACCAGAGCCACTCTCCTCGCCGCCGCCGCCGCCACGCGGAGATTGCAATAGCATTCCCATTATGTATCCTGTCCAAATCAACAAAACCAACAAGTACCAAACAATTGGCAAGAGTGAAGATTGTCATGCTAAACTCATTAGGAAACCAAATTAGTAGCCTAGAAATATTAACAGGAAGCAGTTATCATCATCCACCATGATGTTCCTGTGTACGCTGCTACTTCTATGATGGATCCTACCACCTACATTAGTTCAACAACAACAACAACAAATGTCTTTAGCTTGATAATTTGAGCTTTATTAATAGTGTTACATTTCTATATGTAAGTTTTTATGTGTTACCTGTAATTAAGAAAGCAAATTAGGCCGGTGGTGGGTGGTTGGGTTCAGCAAGACGTTGCGCAGCAGGGGCAATGGCGCGGGTCGACACGGCAGGGTGGGTCGCACGGCTCGGTGGATCTGGGCGTGGGCTCGTGCAACAGACGTAGGTCCGGCGTGGAGGTCCGAGCAGGGCTGGTCCGGGTGTGGTGGTGTGGCGTGTAGGTCTGGGCTAGTGAAGGGTTCGAGCGAGGTTGTGGTCCGGTGGTCGCGAACATGTGGTGTGGTGGTCGCGCGGCTTGGTGAAGTGGGCGCGCGGAGGGGCGCGGACAGGTTAGTGGCGGCTTGGTATGGGTTAGATGGGTCAGTCAAGGCAGGTACGAGTTGCGGTTCGGGGCCGGTGTGAGTGGGGGTTTCAGGAACGAGTCGCTGGCCTGGTGTTGGTATCAGGGGCATGTGACAGCAAGGAGTAGTTAGGAAGGAGGCGTTGATGAGATCTATAAATGTGATTTTGGAAAGTCCAAGATTTGGGTAAATCAAATCCCTATAATTATGTTAATTTGGGTGGACCAGATGTGTGCATTCTATTCTCCTTAATGTGCACCCTCTTACATTCAATATGGGCCATTGATTCGATTCTAATCTAAAGGCTCCTATTTGTACTCTCATTTTACTCTAAATGACTGTTTTACTAGAACTTAATTCTATATATATGTATATGTTTCCCAAATAAGGTTAATCATTGAATATAACCTCGATGCTAATATATAGGTAAACTTCGAAGATACGAACTAAAATAAACTCGAATATTACATACACACCCCATAAAATTAATTTCATTCATGAAACTACATTCAAGAAATAAAACAATCAAAATTAAAATCATAGGATAACGTAAGGAATTTAGAGAATCCCACAAATATCCCCTTCTTTGAAATCGGTTCGTCCCCAAACTATCAACAACAACAACAACAGCAACAACAATCGACCCAGTAAAGTCCCACCAACGGCAGGGTCTGGGGGGTCCAGATGTACGCACCCATACCCCGAAGTAATTCGAGAGGGTGTTTCCTGATAGACCCAAAAATAGACTGACACACAAGCAGAAAATAACCAAAACCAAACCAGAGAAACACTTCATGTTCACATCAATCCTCTACCCTCATCTTTTCCCTCCAAAGCTTTCTGTTCTGAGCCATGTCCTCTGTCAGTGTCAGGAGAGTCAGATCATGCTTAACTACCTCTTTCCAACTCTTTTTCGGTCGACCTCTACCTCGACGAAAATCACTGAGCAATAACCCTTCACAACTACGTATTGGTGCATTAGGCTGCCTCCTTTGCACATGCCCAAACCATCAGAGTCTAGATTCGCACAACTTGTCTCTAACGTCTGCCACTCCAATCTTCTCTCTAATTGATACATTTCGTTCGTCGCCAAACTATCGTGAAGAAAAAAAAAGAAAAAAAATATCACATCCTGTCACTCATCCATTTCTAAAACCAAACACTCACCTACCATCATCCGACTTAAATCCACCAGATCAAACCAAACTAAGGTAGTCATTCATATCCATGGTCACCTCATCACTCGCACAAGCAACCAAATAAATATATAAACACAAGTCTAATTACCTAACACATAGACTATCTCAAAATCACATTCGTAAATAGTATATCTGATGCACAATTAATCAAGCTAATATAATCGTTAGAAGCTCAAAAGGTTCAAATCCCTCCCTTGTAAATCAATATCTATCCAAGAACTACTATAACCAACTCGAGATATCAAATTCATGCACTATGCTTTGTACTCCAATTCCAAAAGTAATCCACTAGGATGAACACTGATCTGCATTTGGAGGAGCATCTTGATCATATATCCATTCTAAGCTCAAAATTACGAGGTTGTGTGTCCCCGCTGCTCCTAACTCAAACACCCCATCCCCGGCCTAATGCATGGCTAGGCTGACTAGGAGCTAGTGGTTGGTGTTCCCCCAAATTAGCCTGAGTTGGTGAAGAACCTTGTGACGGTGCAATCCCCTTGTTATGACAAAGAGCTACACGACGTCCCTTCTATACACAGCTATGGCAAGTAATCGATGGCCTAGTACAAGCATTCGATAAATCACTACTACAAAAAAATGCTTTTTAGCCCGTGATTATTTAGCCCGGATCCTAATTATCCGTGATATAAAGTCCTGATACATCAGAAGAAGTCGGGCTATTTAAGAAAGATAACATATTATCCCAGACCGTTGTAGAGAAGCCCGGGCTAAAAACAAATTTATTTGAAAAGAGTCAAAACTTAATAGCCCGGGCATGTTTTTTTTTAAACGTCCGGACTATTTTGTCGCGTTCTATATTAACCCACATTAAAATAAGCTGGTTATGAAACATCCGGGCTATTTTGTCCGGGCTATTTTGTGGCCGTAATTAACCACGTACATTTTACTCCTTCAAAATTAACTTTCACATAGTAAGCCAAATACTTATTGGATGTCTGCTTGCATTTGTCCCAAAACATGGAGTCAAGGTAATTTCGAGTTATGCAAACTTATTGTAAGAAGACAGACAATGTGTTTACTGATAATTTGTGTCTACAATGTCTTCCCTCATTTGTGTTGACAACCCTTTTTTTTACCAAGAGGTTAGCTAGATTACTGGAAAAAGTCTATCATCCCTCAACTCTGTCGGCTCCGGCATTCTTCTCAACGAATCGGTTTAAGCTGTTGCAATCCTCGAGCAGGTCCTCTTCTCAGGTCTGATTATCAGTTTTCTTAAGAAACTTAGCTCTCTCTGTCTTGTTGAAATATAGCTCTTGTTTTGCTTTGTTCTGGTGTGTATTTTTACTCATGCTATTTGTAAGTTAGCTGAACTAGATTATATTAGGTCTACCATTGTTTGTTGAAGTAGAAAATTCCAAGAGACTTATTATGATGTTGTGCTCTGTAACCATGTGCTCTGAGATGCTTGATAAGAAATACATAAATTTGAATTTTACCACAAAAGTTTGTAATTTTCTGAGGTGCTCTGAGATTTTGTCCTTTGGCTCAAAGCATTGAACAAAGGGCTACTTACATTACAAAGTCTATGGAAGGAGATGTTAAGAATAAGATATTTGTGGCACCCTACCATTTTAGGTAACTAGCCCTTATAGTTTTTTTTTTACCTTTTGTCAGTTAAATTAAATGATCATATATTTTTAGGTACCATTGGGTGTTGATATTAATGAATCCTCAACTGGGTCATGCTTATTGGGTTGATTCACAACTTGGAAAAATTGAGAAGGATGCGGAGTCATTGGTTATACTGTAAGTATTTGTTTGATATGTCGAGTAAGATTCTTGCATTATTCCTTACAGAAGTAATTGCGTCTGTTGTAAACAAGAGCTATAAATTGAAATATGCCAAATTGGGTAGGAAAACACCACAAAAAGAAACTTTGTGGCACAAAGTTAAGGTAAATTTACTGATTTTCTAAACTTGTTTGTGGTTGAGTTAGAATTTCCTAATTAAAGTGTTACATGTATGAATATATCATTCTTTCGATACATTTTCCAATCTTTTACAATTATTTGTGTATGAGTTACAGTGTCCTCGTCAGAAGAATGCGATTGATTGTGGATACTATGTTTTGAAGTTTATAAAAGATCTTATACTTCACCAAACAAATTGTTCTGTAATTCCCATCAATGTAAGGATTTTTTAATCTGTAATAGTTTGTCTTTGATAAATAAGGTTTACTCTAAATAAATATCATGTTGTATATATTTTACAGTGGTATGATGACCGATCTTCCTACACAAATGAAGATGTTGATGAAATTCGACGGGAGTGGTTTGATTATTTCCTAAGTCTTATGTAGGTATGAAGTTCTATTTACCTATTGCTTGTAGTTTGAATTTATTAATAACACCTAATAAGTCACTCCACTTTTTGTTTATTATATATTTTTTTGCTCTTTAATTTCTGCAAAGCTTTGTAGGAAGTTGATATATGTTAGCTGATTGCATAAAGGATTGTCATGCAGGCGTGTTTGCCGAATGGAAAGTTGTCAACAGAGATGAAGAATCACAAGTGGTATTGCTAGAAGGCGTAGAATTAGTTGTTTTCTTTCAGTATGTGTTAAGTTGTGAACTTCTATTAGGAGTCCTTTGCTAAATTATATGAAGAATGATATTGTAACTCACAGTGTTTTGGATCTATACTATCTGGTTTATCAGTTATAAATGTTTCTATTCTCTAGTATGAGTTAAATATTGGTACAATGCAGCAAAATACAGCGAAGTATATAAACAGGGTATTCAAATAGGCAATAAATATAAATATTTGCGGAAAAAAAATTAATACTACATAGCCCGGACATTACAAGTCCGAGCTATATAACCACGAATATATGCCTACTAGGACAAACCTTTTATCCCGGATATGAAGAACATACAGCCCGGACAGGAGAAATAATTAACTTGGAAATTTTGGACTTTTTAGCTCGGACATGTATTGTACACGCCCGGGCTATTAAGTGAAGTTCAACTTGAAAATTTTGGACTTTTTAGCCCGGACATGTAATGTGATGAGAAACAACCCTCCAAAGGTGAGGCTTTGCTTCTCCTTAAGCTAGATCTAGCCCAAGGGGATCCTTCTCCTCCTTGCTAAGCTTGAGAACCCTTGAATGCCACGTGAAGATGGTGTTGATTCGCCGATAAGTGGGGCCGAGCAACCAAGATGGTGGTGGCACCGGCGAGCCCAAGGAGACCCTCCTTGGGGGTTCCTTGGCCGTGAAGAGCAAGGACCAAAATGTGTGTCTTGTGGTTCGAATGGTGATTGTGAGATTGATGAGAGATTGAGAGAAGGAAGAGGTTTGGAAGATGTTTGAGTTGATAGAATTAATTGGATGCCTTAGGGGAGGTTTTCTCTGCCCAAGGTATATTCCAATTCTATATCTTCAACTAACTAGAAATGAAGGCATTACAAACCTTAAATAGTCTAGGTCTCAAAGTGAACTAGGAGCCATTACACAAATGGGTCCACACATCCATAAAAGGAAACACACTAAAATAAGTAGCAAGGGAAACACAACCAAGCAAATAACAAAAGGGAGACACAGCTGAAAATAGTCAAGAACTCGGCCGAGTTCTAGACCGTGTCAGCTTCTGTTGTAGGAACTCGGCCGAGTCTTGGACCGTGTTAGGGTCTGGTCCTTCCTTGGTGTCGCGCGCCTTGATGCCTTAGAGTCGAAGCCGCGTGGCTTGATTGTCGTGGCATGGAGGCGTCGACGCCATGACTAGTCCGAAGTGAGGCACGAGAGTGATCTTGGCCCAAGGCCGAGATGCTCGTCTTGGCTCGGACTCATGATGCTTGTCTTGGCTCGGACTCATCACTCTCCCCTTCTTAGCTTTGAAGCGTCCTCGCTTCGACGATGAGGGAAGCCCGGGAGATGAAGGACGGGTAGTGGTGCATCTCCCCTTCTTAAAGGTGAAGGTAGAGTGAGGGAGACTGCCACTAGCACAAAGGAGGATGAGCATACAAGAGTCGTCGGATGGCTCTGTGGGCACAACAAGTTAAGGGGCCTCATGGACAAGCATGGCAGCCGGCGGGATGGACCTACAACAAAGTAACTCAACAACAAAATGTGAGAATATCCTACTCCCCGGGGTGGTTCTACGAAGGGCCCTAGGCACGGTCCAAAAGGGAGATGGGGTCGGTCTATGTGCAGCCCTAAGAGGGTAGGTGATGGGATGGCTTAGGTCCGGTGGCCAAATATGGAAAACCAAAGCAGTGGGCAACCTCAAGGTAATGTGTGAGATCCTACAAGCTAGGGGGTTGGCCAAGTGGGAGAGATGAACTAGTAGCACCCAAAGAGAATCTCTCCCCGTCTTAGGAGTTGGCCACCCGACTACAAGAGCGAGACACACAACCACCCAATTCCCGGTATAACAGGATACAAGAATGTTAGGGTCAGGAGGGCGATACCTAGGAGAAATCAATGGGACAAACACCCAAAAACGGGGCCACAAACGAAGGTGAGGTCCTAACGAAAGGGTCCCTAAGGAGGCTAGGTGCGGGGCTATCCTCAAAGGCTCCGTGTCAACCTGAAATACCTTATGCATGAGGTGCCTAGGAAGGGATGTATGGCCAGTCCATAAAGGTCCATAATCAACATGATACTCCATGGGTAAGGGGTTCCAAGGAAGCGCTCTAGGTATAATCCTCAAAGGTCCCCAAACAACATGACAAACCTTTTGCAAAGAAAACCGAGGAGAGGATCTAGGCATGCTCAAGGACAAGGTAGAGAGATGGCAGTCCGTACCCCCATAATAGGCCCAAAAATCAACATTGCAAAGACGCATAATAAGGGCATTAGCATGGGATGGGGTACGCATAATCAACACACGAAGCGTCCTAAAGGTATGCCGAAAGAGGGAATATACAAAGCACACAACATACGTAACTAGGAGAGGAAAGAAATGAATTGAATACATCTCATGCAACAAGGATGGGGAGCTATGAAGCAAACATGAGTATGCCAAATCCAAGGGTATAACATGCGAACCTTTTTTATTGCCTAAGGCACTAAATGCAATAACATGAGACGTATATGTCATAGGAAGTGTAAGGTCATATGCTAGAGTAGTGACATCACTCTTCCTACGCCTAAGTATGTGCTTCATGATGCAACAAGTCAAACAATTATCATACTTAGGCATGTAGGAAATAACAAGCAATAAGTGAAACTTTGTTGGCATGAATTGAGACATGGAACCATAATGCAAACAAGAATGTGTAGTCCGAGATGCAAAACAATTTGTCTTCATACATAAAGCTCTATCCAAAGATGTAAATGGAAAATCATGCAAGGTATCACTCAAGGGCATAAAAGGAGAGACAAAAGAAGGTACCTCCCTAAATATAGGGGTCATTGGAGCGTCTCCGTCGTAGGGGTTAAGAGCTGGCCTTGGAAGCTTGTAAGGCTCGTCATCCATAGCATGTACCTCCTCTTGGAGTGAGAATGTCAAGCAAGAAGGAACAAGAGGTGTGGCATCCACCCAAGGCATAGCCAAAGAGCTCATGGAGCTGCGAGTGATGATAGGGCGAGGCACCCACTGAGGCGCAACCAAGGCACCCCCAGACACGGTCATGGATCCTTGAGGCGTAGCAGGGGCGCTGCACGGCGTAGCCGAGGTGCTTTGAGGCACGGCCAAGGCGCGCTGGGGCTCGGACAAGGCGCGATGAGGCTCGGGCAAGGTGTCATGGCGCGGCACGGATGAGGCATCGTGAGGAGCGGCTGAGGCCATGTGAGGCGCGCCCGAGTCAATGTCAAACACGTCCAAAGGAGGCTTAGGCGCATGCAAGGGTACTTGAGGTGCGACCAAGGCGCATGTGGCTCTTCCAAGGCAAACTGAGGTGCAGCCATGGAATAAGAAGGCACAACCGAAATGATCCGAGGTGCGACTAAGGTATGTTGAGGCACGCCAATTGCAACATTGTTTTGGGCCTCTTTCCAAGGAGCAACAACGTCAATAGTAGCCTATCCGTGGGCTTCATGGTCGGAGATGTGGTGGTTGAGCATCGGGAAGGCGCGTACACATGCACTTGGGCTGGCTAGCGTGGATCTCGGGGCATAGTGGTGAGCCATGACGTAGACGAGTTGGGCCCAAGTGTTGATGGGCGGGAGGCCTCCGAGACGTAGGGACTCTTGCACCGTTGTCCACCACGTACGGGCATAGTCGGTGAAGTACCAAGTGGCGATGCGCACCTCCTCGCGAACATCATAATCCGAGCGGCCAAAGACATAGCGTGTGTGGCGCTCCCATGCCAAGAACTCGGAACCACCGTCGTTGCAACCGGTGAAGGAGTAGAAGGACACCCCTACACCATGGCCCTTGGTTTGGCTAGGCACATAAAGGTTCGACTTGGGCCGAGCTCGAGCATGCCGGTAACCGGATGGCATTCGGTCATATCCTCCTCTTGGTGGCACGGAATGAGGCGCTGAGGGGCGCTTGGAGCTGCGGCCGAGGACACCATAGGAGGCTCGAGGTCGAGGGCGGTGGTATTGTTCAAACCCGACGGCTTTCTCGAGGAGATAATCGAACTCATCTTCCATCGGATATTCCATGGCCTCGTCACCTAGGAAAACCAAAGGAAAACGCCAATCAAATGTTCCAAGGAAAGTGGTAAGACATAACACAAGACCAAATAAAACAAACAAGGGAAATGCAAGAAGGGAATATCAAACAAACAACACACACAATGATGTCTACACAACAAGACAAGTGAGGTATAGGGCAAGCAAAGGACAATCAAAAGAAAATAGACTAAGACATAAGCAAGACAAGTCAATGGCTCATGCAAGGGTTGTCAAGGAAAGGTATGATATGTAACTTGCCAATTGGGAGAAACCCAAGACACCTTCTAACCAAGACAATGTATATACCTCAAGCTAATATAAATAAAGGAACCAAAGGGTAACTTAGGATGGCAAACTCAATGGGAGAGCAATTCGGCCAACCTATGGGTCCACTCAAGAGGGTGAAGTAGATATGGCAAAGGAGAGAGGAACATGGAGAGAAGGGATTAGTGGCCCAAGTTGCCGAGTGAGAGTGAGAGAGCCCACCAAGGGTTGTGGAACCAAAAAGAAAAGAAGCTTGACCTTCACTTTGCCCTTCTTGTTTTTTTTTTTGAATTCGGTTCTTCTTCTTTTTTTTTTTTTTTGGTCTCTTGCCTTTTGTTTTGACCTCTTGAAAATATGTATGGCTTTTTCTTAGGCAAATGAAGCAAAGACTAGCAAGACTTAGTGTGTTGATGCAAGGAGTGGAACGACAACACTTTTTTTTTTGTAATGAAGGCAACAAGGGATGCAAATTTTTCTTTGTTTAGAATTGCCAAGTCACCATGTAGTGGTGTGACTAGGCCTAAGAAAAGAAGAGAAAGAGGGCCCCTTGCCACATCATAATTTCAGCCCCCCTAAATAAAACTCCACTAAGATTGTCCTCCAATACCTCCCACTAACCCATCATCCTAAGGTACTAGTTGGTCTTTACCTAAAATAGCCAAGGGAGACAAATAGTACTAGGAGAAGGTGGAGAAGGCCTCCCAAGGACAAAGTATATACAAGGGACAAAAGGACAAGGGGGACCACAAGTACACAATTCAAACAAGGGCAAGCAAGCAAGGGAGGGGGGGGAGTTCGGCTGGTAGGGGCTGTTGGGTGGCAAATGGGGTGGTGGTGGTCGGAGCTAGGGCGGCAAAGGGGGTTTTCCGGCGGCCGGAGGTGGTGGAGGTCGCCGGAGATGGAATTTTTTTTAGGGTTTTTGTAAGGGAAGCTAGGGAGAACTAATCTAAACATGAAAATAGCATGGAAAACATGAATGAACACATGGAAACAAGAGAAAATCTGAGCATGCAAACTAAACTCAACACAAGAAGAACAAGAAAAAAAATCTAGCTAGCAAGGGAAACAAAGAGCAAAACACATGGAAACATGGAAGCAACACAAGAGAACATACTAGCTATGAACATGAATCATTAAAAACGAAATTTTAAAGGGAGAAGATGACTTAGCTTGGACACTTGGCTCTTGATACCAATTGATGAGAAACAACCCTCCAAAGGTGAGGCTTTGCTTCTCCTTAAGCTAGATCTAGCCCAAGGGGATCCTTCTCCTCCTTGCTAAGCTTGAGAACCCTTGAATGGCACGTGAAGATGGTGTTGATTCGCCGGAAAGTGGGGCCGAGCAACCAAGATGGTGGTGGCACCGGCGAGCCCAAGGAGACCCTCCTTGGGGGTTCCTTGGCCGTGAAGAGCAAGGACCGAAATGTGTGTCTTGTGGTTCGAATGGTGATTGTGAGATTGATGAGAGATTGAGTGAAGGAAGAGGTTTGGAAGATGTTTGAGTTGATAGAATTAATTGGATGCCTTAGGGGAGGTTTTCTCTACCCAAGGTATATTCCAATTCTATACTTCAACTAACTAGAAATGAAGGCATTACAAACCTTAAATAGTCTAGGTCTCAAAGTGAACTAGGAGCCATTACACAAATGGGTCCACACATCCATAAAAGGAAACACACTAAAATAAGTAGCAAGGGAAACACAACCAAGCAAATAACAAAAGGGAGACGCAGCTGAAAACAGTCAAGAACTCGGCCGAGTCTTGGACCGTGTCAGGGTCTGGTCCTTCCTTGGTGTCGCGCGCCTTGATGCCTTGGAGTCGAATCCGTGTGGTTTGATTGTCGTGGCATGGAGGCGTTGACGCCATGACTAGTCCGAAGTGAGGCACGAGAGTGATCTTGGCCCAAGGCCGGGATGCTCGTCTTGGCTCGGACTCATGATGCTCGTCTTGGCTCGGACTCATCACTAGTGTAATTGGTTAGCAAGTGGTGATAAGGCCACTTGTTAAAGGGAGGTTATGGGTTCGAGTCCCACCTCCAACAACCTATAGGCTAACACCCTGTGAATGGGTTGGGGTGTAGGGCCTGCAGGCCTGTTGAGTTTGGGCTAGGCCCGCCGGCTATGCCACAGGTTAGAGTCCTGGGCTGGTCGGGGGTTGATAGCCCATGGCCACAGGTTAGAGTCCTGGACCGTGGGGTCCACACTCATCATAATCTACATGCACGGGCTATTAAGTGAAGTTCAGCCCAAATTATGTGAAGGAATATAGCCCGGGCGTGTGACAATGGGTCCGGGTTATTTGGTCTATTATCACACCAACCAATCGCCTGGACCCTTTTTAGCTATATCCGGGCTATATAATGGAAAATGTCCGGGCTAAAAAGCATATTTTGTAGTAGTGAATGATCAGAACTCCCACAATTAAAGCAACATTGTTGTCCAACATAACCCAAAATTTCTTAGACTGGTTCTATTATGGTTCGCCTAGGATTTTGAAGCCGGTGCCTTGAAGGAGTCTCGATCTTGGAAGGGAAGAAGATGGCTTTGTTCGGGAAGGACTCCTTTGATGACAAGAGGACGATTTGAGAAGGATCTTGGAATAATCTTCATGTAAGAGGACTGTTGGAATTGGATATGCAATCAACCCATCAAGTGAATCCACACAAGAGGATTGAAAGACTCTTCTTGACCTGGATATGTCCACCAAGGCTTGATGAGGTTGAACATGCGAAGTCGAGGATAGGTCTACCAACGAGGCTGCGAGTTTGGCTTGAATGATGCCTTTGGATAGATCCACCAAAGAATCAGTCAAGGTTCTTGATAAATCCACAAGAACAAGAGGAAAACTGAATGGAAATAATTCTGGAATTTGATTGAAAAACAAGACAACAAGAGTTTTGATCTCAATTTTCCAACCCTTCTCTAAGCAATTTCGTTTGTCTTTTATAGGATGAAATAAGCATGTAATGGGCCTCACAAAAATGGGCTAAACCCAGACCCAAAACCATTAACCAACTCATGTGCCTATGCTCCAAAGTCAGGCTTGTCTCTCTTGGCGTCGGCATGTGCGACACTTGAAGCATTCTCAAGCCATAGCTCAATCCGCTCGTGCGTTTCGAGCCAAACTTGGTCAGTAGCTTACTTGGGTCCATATGAGCCTCATGGAACCCCATGTGTGTGGTGAGTTTAGACCCGAGCTAGGAGATATGCACTACCCTCCTTTGCTTGCTCGGCCCTCCTTGTGCCTCCTCGCAAGTCCTTAGGCATTCGTGCTCCAAATGGCCTGCTTTTTTGTACGGACTCCTCATTTGTCATAACATGAAGGATGGTCTCTACTTGGCTCAGTTTTGATGAGGTCGGCCCGGCGGCTTTGAGAAACCCTAACTTGAGCGGCGCCGGTCCAAGCTCCTCGGTCTTGGTTGAAGTCTCGGCATTGTATTGCATGGAATGGGCCTTGATGTGGTCCATAATCACATCATCCTCCCCTCCTTGAAGAGGATGCGATCTTGAGTCCTTGCCACCTACAATTCAAAAGCATAAGACATTAGGCAAGTTAAAAACTCAAAGATACTCATGATGCTTGTGACACACATGAACTTGACCTAACCGACTTGCATGGACAAACAAAAAGATTATGGATCTTTCCCTCTTAATGTGTACCCTATCCCCTCTTTCAAAGCTTGGAAATATAGCATGGGAGAAGGTAGACATTATTCCAAGAATGTTTGAAAAATGAACATGAAATTCTTGCAAATACAGCCTAAGACTGAAGTTCATGACAAGAAAAGAGGGCAAAAGTACTCCCTTATGTTGTTGTGGCGGTTTGAAGAACTCAGGTGGAAGTCTCACTCGCCAGCCACTTCCATTTGGGCACCTGGATGGGATGAAGAACTCATGAGGCATGTGGTGGTATCTTGGGCGATGAGTGGTGGTGACCATAGCATGGTGCAACTCTCTAGCCTCTCTCCTAACTCGGTAGAGTTGTCCAGGAGTCAAAGACTCTAAACATTGACGTCTTCCATCTTTCACAAAGCAATCACATTTTGTCTTCCCTAATGGGTGACATCCAAGTCAAATTGCCAAGGACGTCCCAATAGTAGATCACAAGCGGTAAGGGGAAGCACCTCAAACATTTTCGTGTCCGAGTAAGACCCTACCTCAAACTTCACATAGGCATTCCTTGTCACGGTCACTTGGGTTTCATCATCGATCCAGCTCATGGTGTAGGGCACGGGTTGAGGAAATGTTTCAAGGCCAAGTTGCTTGACCACAAATTGAGAAATGAGGTTATGATCACTTCCACTATCCACCATAACAAGGTAATGGTCGTCACAACCTTCTATCTTGCACTTGTGGTAGAAGATTTGTGAACGTTGGAGCACAAATTCCTGCCATTGATTAATAGGGGGGTGCCAAGGGTCCATCAATGGAATCCTCAACATGAGAAACCATGAAACACTCCCCTTGAGCGACATAGACTTCCAAGGCTTCCTCTTCTTGTAACTTCTTGGCTAGCTCCTCTTCATGCTCTACATCTTCTTCTTCGGCCGACTGATACTCTCCTTGAGCCCCATGCATTTGTAGCACCTAATATCTCTAGTCCGAGCATTAGTGTCATTGCAGTCCATGGCCGGTGCTTCCTTCTTGGTGATAAGCTTCACTTCTGGCCCCTTGGAGATCTATCTACTTTTGGATGAACTAGAATCCCACCTTTTGGATCCATTTCCAGCTTTACGTCGCCTATGAAGCGAGTCATACACTTGTGTGGCATAGTGTAAGGCTTCATGGACATGATCAAACCTCTGCAAGTCTACATGCACACTAAGTTCATGATTTAGTCCCGAGGTAAACTTTGATAATCATACCTGTCGGGAAGCCTAAGTCCCGATCGAACGAGGAGGTGACAAAGTTCCTTGTAGTACTCGTCCAGTGTCCTATTGCCTTGGCGTAGGTGCTCTAGCTTGGAATGCAATTTTTGCTCAAAGTTGGAGGACACAAATCGCCTCCTCATAGCATCCTTCAAGACAGTCCATGAGTCAATAGGAGGATCAAGGTTGCGCTCTTTCGTCTCCTTCTCATTATTCCACCAACGAAGTGTAAACTCAGTGAAATGAATGGTAACAAGGCTGACACGCTTGACTTCTCCATATCCATTGATAACTCATGGTCTGCATACACTTGGTGGGACTTGGAGATGTTGATTCGAGGGCCCATGAAGGGCAAGGGGACCTTGATTCAGTGGGATGAGCCACCTTAGCCACATCTTGGCTCACTCACATGCAAGGGATGTTGCATGCTTATCCAGAGTTTCTAGTTTCAACCTTTCTATTTGTGGCAGTCTGTGAGACTGAATGTTTCTGATTTGCTATTTTTGGTATTTCCTATCTACGCTATATTTAGTATTTGCTTTGATCTATTTTTAAACATAGGAGTAGCTATAGAAGAATCTCGGGCTGCCCCAATAGGGCGCGTGCCATCAAGCTTGTTTTCTATCTTGTTTTCCCTATTTATACTTTGATTTTATCTAATAGAAAGATAGATTGAATTTGAGAGTAACTTGGCTAAGTTAATTTCAAGATTGTTCAGTCCAAAGCTTGTTACTTTCTAGCAATTAATAATCCCAAACAAAACCACTTTCGTTCTCATCAATCAAACAAATCGGAGGTCTAACATTCTCGGGGATTTCCCGTTCTCAACATTGCACTGAATTTCTTTCTGCTGGTTCTCGAGCTTTACGAATCCAGTCGATGTGAAATTTGGAAGAGTTCTAGTTGATTTCCTAATATTTATTCTCACATTGGAATCACTTAATTCCAACATCGAAGCATAAAGTTATACTTGGCCAAAGACGGGACCAGAAAACATAGATTTCTTGCATGCCAAAGGCAAGTTCTTTCCATTCAAGAACGTGGAAACGATTTCACATCAAGTGGTATCAAATTTCTAGGTTGAGGCAAGTATTCCTTGATTTTTCTCTTTCAATTCTTCAAAGTTTTCAGCTTTTAGATCTCTTCTTGAACCATCTTCTTTCAACCGCACCTAGTTTCTTGTTTTTCTTGTTCTTCTTGCACCATAACCACCACCACCGCAACACCATCACTCGACCACCGTATTACCATCACCACCACCACCACAACACCATCACTCGACCACCGTATTACCATCACCACCACCAAACCAACGATCCACAGCCCTTAGGACAACATCCTTGCCGCGCCATACATCCATTGCTGCTGAAACCCTAGTTCTTCCTTTAGGTTGTCTTGCACCGCAAGCCTTCAACTTTTGGAGTTAGTTTGGATTTTGTTTGATTTATTTTTCTTGTTTAACATTCAAGTTGTTGTTTTGCATGATCTTTCTTTCTTAAAGTTCAGTTCTTGCATGCTAAGTTTTGAGTTTCTTGCTCTTGATCTTTCTTGCAAAACAACTTGCATTTTCCACCCTTTCTTTGCTTCTCTTTACAGCCATGCACCTTCTCGATTATTTGGTTGATTAGTTTCTCTTTGATTCATCTGATTTCGTAGTTAAGTCACAAAAAAATAAAACAGATTGCATGCTTGATCACTTTCTTGCACAACAATCTACAAAAAACAATAGCAAGATCATTCAGGAACTCGGCCAAAGGCCAAGAATCTTCAAGAAAAGAATTCTTTTTACACGGATTTATCTAGGGTGATTGAGTACTTTCGTGCAAATATCTTGTCCTTTGATTGTGTGACTTGCAAGCAAGACAAAGACTTGAACTTGCACATACAAACCTTTCTTGTTCTAGCCGTGCATCTTGGTTTCTTGATTCAAGATTTGATTCCTTGTTGCACATTGTTGCCCTACATGATTACTTGTGATTAAGTCATGTTTCTTTCCTCTTGGATAACCTTGCATATAGGTTGTTTTGCTTGATTCATCTTGATTAGGGTAATTCAATCCTTGTTTGTAGCATTGCTTTTTAGTAGGGAGTTCTTGCATTGCTCTTTTTGTTTCTTGAACTTGATTTCCTTGCATCCAATTCCTTACTAACTTAGTTGCCATATTATCATTATTTGCCCTGAAAATCCTCTTTCACCCTAAGATGGAATATTTGGGGAATTGAATCAGCTAACAAGGCCCTTGTTGATACTTGAGGCTATCTGTATGTAGTTCTTTGCTTTGATGTCAGACAACCAGGGGACAGAGAGGCATACAACCCCTCCTTCCTTTCACCCTTCTCAGCAGGGTCATGGCCACGTCGCGCTGCATGTGGCCACAACCTTCGCACTTGAAGCAGACGCGGTCACGAGAGCAGTCATCCTGGGGAGCAGTGGGACGCGCAGAAGGAGCAGTGGCGCGAGCAGGGGGCGCGCTATGAGCGGAGGCGGCAGCAGGCGCCGCGGGGGTAGACCTAAGCGATGGAAAGGGGCGCAAAGCATTAGAAGAAAATTTAAAGTTTGGCTGAGAGCCATACCTGGGGTTTGTTCACAACCACGCAGCCTTCTTCTTCCTTTGAATATGCACGTATATCTCTATAACGGTGTGGGTTATGGTGTTGAGGTCCTTGATGTTGAGAATCTTGAGCTGCTCACAAACCTCAATGTCAAGCCCACGCAGAAACATAGAGCGTATGGTCGAGGGGGTGGGATGCACACCAGCCTTGTGGCACATCTCCTCTAGCTCGGTAAAGATCTCAAGCGGCATGTGAGACCCTTGTGTTTCCAAGGCAATCTTGAGGCACATGTCCTCCTTGTAGTCTCCAAGTACATACCGCTTTGTCATCACATATACCAATTGGTTCCAGCTCGTAATGGGATCCAATCATCGTCGAGCTCGCTCGCTGGTGAGACGGAACCACCAAGCACGAGCGGCGCCGGGGAAGTGCAAGGTCGCAATCTCGACCTTCTCATGCTCCATGTATTGGTAGTGAGCCAACGCATACTCCTTGGATTGCTGCCATTCAAGAAATTTGGAAGTATCATACTCACCAGCAAAATAATCAAGTTTTACCTTAATGTCACAACGTTGAGTCACAACCATTGGGGGCTGCATAGGCACATCGCGGTGATCATGGCGGAAGTCGCGCGGCAAGGGTAGGTCTCGCCTGGCATCGCGCGCGCTCACGCTGTGGGCGAAGCTCACGGTGGCGCTGTCTTGGGGGCACGCGACTGTCCATAGGGGGTGGCATATAAAATTCATCGCGTTGCTCACGCGCAGGCACACGGCCACCGGGGATGTAGTCCTCATCTTCTTCGTAGTCGAAGAAGAGGTCGCTGACATTGAGTATCTCAGGCTGGCGCGCGGCGGCTTCGAGGTCTTCGTCATCGTCGGCGAAGTCATGGAAGTCGCTGTTGTCGCACTCTGTCTCGCTGGCTCTGTGGTAGCGAACGTTGCGGGCTGTGGTCTTCCTCTTGTCGATGGTGTTGACATAGGGGTAAGGATCTTTGGACACGCGGTGGCTGCGAGAGGGGCCAGCATCGGATGCGTCATCATCGTCAAAGGGCTCATGGTACGCTGAGGGAGTCGCTAGGGCAGGATTGTACCGCTTGACTGGTTCTGGTGGCTCTCCACCTGGGAGTGCAGCCATTGGGGCTACAGTGTCGGCGCTGCAGCAGGGGCCTTGCCGCGAGAGAGGGCGGCGGCGTCGGCCGCGTCAGGCCACTGCGCCGTTGGATTGACCATGGGGATCGCGCGTGCTGTTGGCTTCGCACAGTTGCGCGATCTCGGCGTTGTGCTCGCGTAGCGCTGCGGCAGTCGCTTCCTCGCGTGGCAAGCTCGGCTTCCTTCGCGGCGAGTTGGGCTTTTAGCGCGGCGTAGGCTTCTTGCGCATTGCGGGTGCGCTGGGCAACGTCGACTTGGTTGGATGGTGAATTTGTTGTGTCCATGAAGAAATCACCTACACGAATCATTAAACAAGCAAGAGATCAAACGAATCAAGCAAAAGAACCAAGGCAAACCAAGTCCTTGTCTCGCAAGGAACCAAGAAAAATTTCCGCGTAAGGAAACAATTTTTGGTTTGTGTGAGGCGGGTTGGCTTGACGTATTGCTAGAAGCAAAGGATTAGCAATAATCGATTCAAGAAAGCGTCTTGATCCAACAAATCAAGCAATCAATTTCAAGTCTTTCAAATTAAGTGAAAAAAATTCGCAAGCAAGAAAGTTGAAACCTTTATTGATTGTTGTCAAAAATGTGATTTAGAGGAACCAAAGAGATGAGAGAATGGATCTTGCGTTGTGTGAATAGGCTTCGCCTAGATCGCTTGAGGCTTTCATTTTTTTTTCTCTTCCTTAGAAAAATTGAGAGAATCTTTGGAAGACAATATTTTTTTTTATAATCGGATGCAAGACTCGTTTTTTTAATAGAATCTCACAAGATTGTGTTGTCTTGTGAGAGAAGAGAGAGAAGAGGGATTTCGTCCACCAAGATATTAATCAATAACTAACTAGCATTCAAATTCTATCCATGTAAAATAAGAGAGAGAATAAGATTCCAAACATTGTTAGGAAAGTTATCTACTTGCAATGAAATGATTATGCTAATAGGAGAAGAATAAGATTTTAGGAAAGGGATAAGATTTGGCTAACAAACTTTGAAAAGTCAAAGATATTGTCTTGGAAGCCAAGAAAAGGGTTAGGCAGGCCGTGAGTAAGGCTCGACTACGGTGGCGGCAGTCATGGATGGCTGCGCGCGGTGGGTGGCGGAAGCGATAACGCGGGTGGCGGTAGCGGCGGCGGTGGGTGGCGGTGGGCGAAAAAGTGGTAAAAAAGGATTTTTACGCAGAAAAAAAATTCAAGATTCACAAGAGAAACAAGAAGACTTAGCTTGAACAATGGCTCTGATACCAGTTGATGCGAGAGTCCCCGTTGACACGATCGCAGATGCCCTGGAACACAACGAAGTCAAGTCAAGCGCCAAGCTTGCGTCTTCTTAGCGTCTTAGAGGTTTTTTCTTGAAGCCAAAGATATGGCTTTCTTCCTTGTGTGTCGCCGTGGAAACCACGGTGTTCATGGCATTGTTGAATTGCACGAAAACCACAAGAGAGGGTGAATTAAACCTCAAAGGACTTAGAGGTTATCTTGCCATAGCGTCGGCAACGGAGATCAAAGAGATGATCTTTGTTGATGACGAACGAAGTGACGATCGTTTAGGGGATATGATGATAAAAGAGATGATCAACTTAGGTTGAACAATCCACAACAGAACAACCCTAAAACTCGGATCTTTGGATCCAACCACAACAATGATGCAAAGCTGAAGCAAGGAGACAAAAGTCAACTTTTAATAACGTAAGCAAAATGTGAGTTTACAATGGAAATAACAAGTATTTAAAGACTAAGCTAAATGCTAAAGATAGGAAATAACAAAGCTAAAGCATGGGCTTGGACGAGCGGCCCACAATACATGGCGCGCGCCCCGTCAAGCCAAAAACACTAAAAATAACAACCTTCTAAAAATGTCTCAAAATATCCAAAACAACCTCAAAATAACTCAAAAGGGGAATAACCAAGACTCGCGCGCCAGTGGGCGTGCTGCAAGTGCCACGCGACATGAGACGTGACAGAGCGTGCGCGTGACACAAGGAGTGTCACGCAACATGCGACGACAGCGTCTCGCAGTGCCCGCGACAGCGAGTGTCACGCGATACGGGCGACACATGCGACGCGCGATGCGACCACCTCGACTAGTAAACCTCAAAACCCAAAAAATGTGATTGCGGTCACGCCGATGGGCTCGGAGGCGGTGTTGTTGCTAGCGATGGACCAGGTGACCAGCGAATGGGTTGCTTGGGCGATGGCTCGTGCTCGCACTCTGGTCACGGGTCCGGGGGCACGGAGGCCGAGTTTGTTATCTTCGTCCTTTGTCGTCAAGGTGGAGGCACCGGGGTAGGGACCGATCTAAGAGCCGACAACCCGGGCGTCGCACCGGTGGAGGCGGAGGCCGGGCCGTTGGTGAGCTCGCCCGATGGTGTCCGGGCACCATGGGTTGCGCGCTCACCCTTGCCTTGGCGTTGGGGGGCCAAGATGCGGGCTGAGGTGGAGTCATCATCCTTGGGCTGCCGCGCCGGTGGCTTGGCGGCTTCCATGGCCTTGAGGCGGTTGCACTCCACTTGGTCTTCAAGGATTTCCCTCGGGGACATAGACAAGAGGGTGATGCGCTTCTCACCATGGACAAACACGAAGGTGTTGAGGAAACCATCATGGATCACTCATCTATCAAATTACCAAGGCCATCCTAGTATAAGGTGAGTTGCGTCCATAGAAATAACATCACACAAAACATTGTTAAAATAATGCCCAATAAAGAAAGTGATGCGGCATTGCCTTGATACCACATCACCTTTACCTTCGGAGAGACATTGTAAGCTATTTGGTTGAGAGTGGGGTGTGGTGGGGAGGTTGAAATGCTTGACCACTCTCTCATTGACGATGTTGGCACAAGAACAACCATCGATGATCACACTAACCGAGGCAGTGCCCATGAGACACCGAGTGTGGAAGATGTTCTCTCTTTGGTCCCTTGTATCAACCTCTTGGACCGAGAGCACACGACAAGCCATGAGGCTAAGAGGAGTGTCGGCTCCATGCTCAAGTGGGGCACAATCAAAGTCCTCATAAGCAGCCTCATTGGCGGCTTCAAGCTCTTCCTCTTCCGGGGTCGCCTCCTCATCCTCAAATGACTCATATCCACTTTGAGAGGTGAATATGACCCTCTTGTTGTTGGGGCACTCCCTTTGATAATGGCCACGGCCACCACACTTAAAGCATGCCCGATCACTAGATTTCTCGGTGGTAGGGGCTGGGGCGCGCGTTGGGCGCACGGCGCCGGCGGCATCGGATGGCGCGGCCATGGCGGAGGCGGAGCTGGGGCGCGGCTGCGGGGTGACACAAACTGCCGAAGGAGAGGAAAATGATGGACTAGGAATAGAGGCATACCACGGCGGTTGTGAGCGAGCCCAATCAGCCTTCTTCCGCCTTTGTTGTTGGTTGTAAATCTCCATGGCCGTATGAGTGAGGGCGTTGAGATCCCGAATGGGGAGAAGAGTCAAGGGCTCACAGATCTCAACGTCAAGGCCACGAAGAAACAAGGTACGGAGGGAGGCAGTTGTGGTGGACACGCCGGCCTTGTGGATTAGCTCCTCTAGCTCGGCAAAGAACTCAAGAGGGGTGCGGTTGCCTTGGCGAGCTAGTACAATTTCAAGACGCATATGCTCAAGGTAGTCCTCTAGCACATACTGCTTGGTCATGACATGGATGAGTTGATTCTAAGCCACAACCGGCGGCAAGTGGCGCCTAGCTCAGTCGGTGGTGAAGCGGAACCACCATGCGCGGGCATTGCCGGTGAAGTGTGGCAATCTCAACCTTCTCATAGTCTTCATATTGGCAATGGTTCAATGCATACTCGGTGGCTTGCTTCCAATCAAGAAACTTGGTTGCGTCATATTCACCCTCAAATGGGTCAATGCAGACCTTGATCTCCCAGCGTTGGCAAAAGTGCTGTTGTGGGCCAAGGTGATCATGGCGCCGGTCTTGGAGGGGGCGGTGATCGTGGCCACATGCTCGGAAACCGGTGGGTGGTGGTGGCAACCAATGGGGTCGCGGCGATCTAGTGGGCGCTTGTAGTTGCCCCGGACTCGACCATGATCCTGGGGGTGCACGTCCGCTGATGGAGGCTAAAGTCGTGTGCCCAATCAAAGTAAAATCCTTAACAGCCTAAACTAGTAGAATAGGCAAGCAAGGGTCGAATCCTACATGGAGGAGTTGTCTTTCGTTATGTCAATTTGCATGCAATAGTAACAAAGGGGGGTTTTGGTTGATTGTTGGTAAAAAAGTAAACAAAGGAAAGAAAAGCAAAGATTTGTAATCAAATTGGGAAAAACACTTAGCCAAACAAATATCCACCTTTAGTTTGGTTGATTGATCATGGATTATTCCTAGTCTTCAATCCTCAAGAATGTCCTAATCCTTGTTCTGAAATAGTTACCAGTCCTACCAGTCCTGATAACCCTAACTATTAAACAATCTTGAAACCATCAAGATTAATCTAACAGCAGCAGTAAGTTCAGGAATAGATAGGCTCATGCAATACTTAACAACCCGTCAGTACTCGACATGCAATCAATTCTCTTCACAATAAACATTCACAACTCATTCCGGTAAATCGTGGTTGCTACTCTGAATTAGGTATGAACAATATTAATCTCAACAAGTTGACCAGATTAAGGTAACTAGCACTATAGATAATACCAATCTCAACTAGTTTGTCAGGCTAGGGAAACTAACATTAATAATACTAATCACAACAACTGATGAACTAGATCAACCAATAATATCCAGGATCCTAAGCCTGCAGTATGAATAATATCAATAAAACTAGGTAGCTAATATAGAGAAATCAATATAACTCAATGGGATGAAGCATAAGAGAATCAATAACATTCAAGGATAGAGTAAAGAAATAATCGCACAATCAAATTCAAACCAAGGCTTCAATTGTCGGACTAAGCAAATGATGCTTAGTTCTTCATAGTCTTGAAAGGGAAAACAATACTGAATGTAAAATAACGATGATGATGCTTGGAGGCTATGGAACTAGGTTTAAATAATCTAAACCTAAAACCAAAGATCACAAACACAATCTAAAAGGAAATAAAATAAACCTATCGGAATAAAGAAATAAAAGAAAAAGAAATAACAAAAATAAAAGTAAAACTTCGGAAAACTTCGGACGCCGCGCTGAAGCATATTTCCGCGATCACGAAAGAATTTCCGCGGTCGCGGAAAATACCTTTTCTGACTCTTTGCTCTCGACTTATCCGCGACCAGCTTCCACGACCAAGCTTGGAATTCTGCGATCGCGGCACTGTTCATCCGCGCCCGCGGATTACTTTCTACAGCTTCTTCTCGCTTTTGTTGCGGTCTTCTCGTGGTGGCTTCCTTCCATCTTCTATAAGTCTTCGTTTAAGCACTTGAAACCACCATAACGACACTTATACTCTTCAACTCCAATCTCTACAGTTGTGCACTAAACGTCTCCAAATAGCACGCAAAACAACGGTAACAACTCCTAGTTAAACCCTACAAAGTAGCGCTGATCAAATTCCCCCATGTTTAAACCTTGCTCGTCCTCGAGTAAGCTAAAAGAAACCTACTCCTCCAATCAAATCCCCAAGGTCTCAGGAAGCACATAAAAACTCTCTCCACTAAGAATTGCACCTAACATGAATCTCCAAGGCACCAACACCATACAATACAACACAACACAACAACCAAACATACAACAACCAAGCTTAAAGGAAAGCAGAGTACTTTTCCCAAGCTTATCCCGAACACCATAAAGTGAATAAAATCTAATCCTAGCCTCCATCTATCTTCTTATACCTCCCAGAGTGACTAGCAAGTATAGAACACTCACCCATGCTTAAACATTACATTGTCCTCAATGTAATGAAAGACAAAAAAGATGAAGCACATGGAAAGGAAAAAATGACTCACAAACGTCGTTGAGTTGGCTTGGACATGGAAAGTTGTTGCTGGCGGTATATCAATAAAAGCACATGTCTCTGGTGTCGCGCCGGTCTTCAAACAATCTCCACCGTGCAACCAAAAGGATCCACTGTAAGGTGTAGTGGTATATCAAAGAATCGGGGTTGCACGGCCTTCAATGAACACATACGGGAGCCCAAATGTAATCGTGGTATGGGCTCTGGTGTTCCTCCTCGCCAGTTGTCGAATGTCGGGCCATCATTGGTGCCAAATACAAATGTGGGGCTAATGTCTCCTCCTTGGCAATCATGATGCACACCGTCTCTCAAAATAAAACGCATACACCAGAGCCCATACCACGATTACGGAAACAAATCCGCGATCGCGGAAAAAACGTCGAACTTTTTTTTGTTTTTCTATTTTTTCAATTTGTTTTTTTTTACTAAACCCTAAAATCGCCGCAGCGGCCGCGATCGCGGAAAATTTTCGCGATCGCGGATTCTTCTCGTATTGTTTGTCGCGGTCGCGAGGCTGAGGCCGCGATCGCGGTTTTTCTTCTATTCTTCCTGCGGGTTAGTCGAAAGACGAAACGACAAACAAATGCAGAAGCGAAATAAAGCAAGAGAAAACAATAACAACTAATGACATGAAAACGAAAAGACATGAGAAGAAATACATACCTCGGGTTGCCTCCCGAGCAGTGCCGTAGTTATTGTCGTGGCTCGACTTGGTGTTCTCCCACTCAACTTGGGTTGCTCACAGCAATTGAACTCCTTGGGTCAAGATCAGGGGGGTGCCTTTTTGTATGCTCTATATTGAGCTTTTCCCCCATTCTCCTGCACTTCATGGTGAGTGGACCAATGATTGCACTTGCCATTTTCAAAAACGGCCTACCCAGCATCTCAGGGGCTGCATGCTTGTCCTGCCCCATATCCAGCATGTAGAAATCCGCCATTTGTATCACGGTTTCCTTCTTGTGCTTCCCCTTTGGCTTCTTTTTGATCTTGCGCAGCGCCTTGAAAAATACTACGTAGTGAGGGATGCTGTTTGCCAGTTTGACCAAAGGGACGTTTGCCTCACAGTTACCGAAGGTTTCAAATCAATCCTTGTCGTTCTCCACCTTTCTGGTGTCCTTCAGAGACTCGAGAAAGGGTGCGGGAGGCTTCAATGAACTGAGCGGAGGAAAGTTGGGGCGCATATATGCGTCGTAGGCAGCTTTGAGAGGGTCTTGGGCACCAGGGGGTTTTCCGCGGTCGCGGACATTCTCTTCACGGTTTCGGAATTCTTCGAGTAGATCCTCTTCAGCAAAGACTTTTCCGCGATCGCGGAAATCTGTCCGCGGTCGCGCAAAAGTGTCGATTTTCTCTTCGTTTTCGGAAACAATTTCGCGGTCGCGGACTTCTTCTCCGTGGTCGCGGAATTCTTCTTGTTCCCATAAATAATCTTCTTCAGAGAGCACATCGCGGTCGCGGGCGTCGTCTGGAATGCCCAGCTCCTCAGTGAGCAAACCGCGGTCGAGGTATAACTCTCGCAGTCTCGGTTTCTCCTATAATACCCCTCATTTTTAGAAAGGGTATTTGGGTAATTTACCCAACCCTCGTTCTATAGTCATGTCTTTTCAGAGAAGTTCGGATTTTCTGTATCATGTTTGAGCTCTGTAATATTTTCCTGAGTGGAATAAAATACATTCGACGTATTTTCGGAGCTTAGAATATTTGTTCGGTACAAATATATTTAACCTGGGGTTTGAAAACCCATGCCCAACCTTTTCCCAAGCATTTGAGCGCGAAAAGGGGAATTCCGCGACCGCGGCAGAGCCACTGCGACCGCGGAATAATCGGGCACAAAAGAGATGGGAATTCGAATATTCCGCGACTGCGGAATAGTCACCGCGATCGCGGAATGGCGCAGGCACGCGCGACGCCTCGTCTTCCCCGAGCTCGCCGTCGATTTTTCGATCGGCCGTTGATCTTGTCGGCTGCTCTCTCTCTCTCCTTGGCCTATAAAAGGAACCGATCTGGAGAGTTTTGAAGCACACCGAGACCAAATCTCTTCCTCTCTCTCTCGATTCTCTTCTCGCCGGAATCTTCAAGCTCTCACCGGATGTTCTTGTGGAGTCGCTGGAGCTTTCGAAGGAGGTGGTGGTGCTCGTAGTGGGTTGCATTGGAGGCGCAAAGGAGGTCGGAAGTGAAGCCGCCGCAATTCGAGCCCAAGGAGAAGTCGCCGGTGAGTTTTCGCCAATCAGAGGTCGCCAGAGTTCATGTCCGCGATCGCGGACATGAACTGCCGTGACCGCGGCAGTGACAAAGCCGGCCGCAGCCGCGGCCGCTGCCTTTGACACTCACGGACATTCGTCCTCGATGCCCGCGACCGCGGCAGTGCCCACCGCGATCGCGGATTGCCTGTGCAATCGCGATCATGGCATTGGGGCTTGTCGGTCTCGGGCGGGGCTTTCGTCCTTTCGATTTGGTTCGTTCTTCCTTAGATTCGTATATTTTATTGTCGAATCTAACCTAGGGTTTCGTTGTGGGTCATTTCTATAGGAATCTGTAATCCGATTTCCGTCCCCGTTCCGGACCCAGAAACCCATCGTTGATCAATCGTTCGTCTAATCTAAGGCAAGTAGCGGTTCGCTCTTGCTTATCATTCCGTGTTTCCATTAATTATCAATTGTTTAATTGTTAATTAAATTGGGAAGAACTATTGTTTTCATTGGGAACAGATTTTATAAATGATACAATTAAAAAGTGATATTATAATAGGTTGTATATACTGCTAGAAACAACGCTATTATATATATATATATTGCTAGAATGGCATTGATGTGGACTATTGTGTGATTTTAACTATTTAGTTAGAACGAGTATTCATAGGAACGCTATGTACCTTGCGAGGTCTAGCCGTTTCTTTATAACCATGGTGGATAGGATGACCAAGCCCTAACACCATTTCCCTGGTCATGACCATCCCCTATCCGAGTATAGGAGAGGTGTACATAGTTGGTGCCAATTCTTTCGGGATACGCTCCCAAGATATCTCTCGTATCAAGATGATATATTTATATGATAAAAGCTTATAACGTTTACGTACGTTTTGTCACTAAATAAGATGAGTGCCGTTATGCACATAATTAATGAACCTTAGGGCGAGAAGTACAACTTGGAACCTCGCCCGAGACTTCGGTTAGAGTAAGTCCTCTTTCCAATCTGGATTCGCACTGAGCGGTGAGGTTGGTCGTGGACCCAAATAGTCAAGTCATTTTTGAAACTCTTGTGTGAAAATATAATGTTCCCGAACACTTGTCATACTTTCTGATAAGACTCAATTCTTTGGAGTCTTCTCCTCATATGTTTCCATAAGACTCAATCTTTCAGAGTCGACTCTCGATCATTCTGTTTCGTATATTCCAGTAGAAGTATTGAGGTTTACTATCGTCATCGGCTTTCATTCGAGAAGCGATGGGTCTAACCTAATACGACTACTTTAGAACCTTTCTGTTTTACCCTTGCATAGTCTTTCATTAGACTAACCAACCGGTTATTTTTCCTTGCATGGTTGGCTGGTGTCATCCGTCTCATACGGCACATCAGGTAAACTTTCATTCCGTGAAGGCTAGAATCTGACGACGAAGGCAGATGAAGTTTTAAGAGTTTTTATCCAGGTTGAAGATCCTAGGTGGGTGATCGCTTCGATCAAGACCCTTATGTTGTTTATTTAAAGACTTTTGTTGTATTAAACATGTTCTATATTTCTGTTGTATTTGGAATTTACGGATGTAATTCCGAGACTTTGGTTTAAATAAAGATTATGATATTTCATATTATCAGTGTGTTTTATGCTTTGTATAAATGGTTAAGCCTTGGGTGGCTTCAGATGTGGAATCTGAGGTCACTGGCGATAATACTTTCAAGGAAATATTTGGGGGTGTTACAGTTATGGTATCAGAGCCGAATTTTTTAAAGACGGGTTGGGTTTTAAAACGTTTTACTAGAAACAAAATTTTATAAACCGGATACTCGTTTTGAACTGAAAAAGTTGTTTAAACTTCAAAAAATTTGAATTTCCAAATAAAATCATACTTGACTAGAAAATGAGTTGTTTTGAAATCTCTGCCGTTCTAGTCGTGCCTTCTCTCTAGTCTGATATAGTAAGTTCGCTTCTATATTTAGAAAGACTAACTCTCTTCTCATCGCCCCGCAGGTTATGGGCGCATTTGTCTCTCATCAGAGGAACCAGAAGGAAGCCGAGGTGGCCCCGCCATCTCCAGTTAGGCTTGAGTTCCCGGTTCCCCCGCCGTGCTTTAAGGTCGGGGAGCCCAGTAGTCCACCCAAGGAGGTGAAGATCGTACTCGAGAAGTCGGTGGCGTTAGTGTCCGTCAGGGCCGAGGTTCCCAAGGAAGAGCCTGAAGAGGAGCCGAGGGAGGACACTGAGGAAGAAGGATATCCAGCGGAGTACACACGAGGGTACTTCGACGAAGACTTCGTGGTCGAGTCGGTTCCGGAGGAGGACCCTGAGGAAGACCCGGAGGAGGATCCAGAGGAGGACCTCGAGGAGCAAGGCTACTAGTCCGATGGCTTAGAACACTTGCTGGTGAACTGTGAGGACCCGGGGATACAGTTCATTTTCCTGAGTCCGGAGTTGCCACCTGAGCAGGAGTATTCACCATTGTCTCCTACCGCTTGGGAGGCGCTTTGCAAAGCAGGTATCGCCAGAAGAAGGAGTAGGCCACGTGATACATCAGAGGACTCATAGTCTACTCCCACCCAGTGGAGGCTGATGTCGAGTCCTAACTCGCGACAGGCGTTCCGCTAGAGTCAGATGACTTCCGTTGAGGCGCGTCGTCTGGTAGATGAGGCGGTTGAGCATGCTTGTAGGAGGGCAAGGCCGGGGGAGTCAATGGGTACACCGAGGGTGGTCCCGACCCAGCAGGCCAGGCCAAGGCCCCAAGGGCTGGAGGAACTTCTAGAGGGGTGGTCTAACGCCTTGTATGACATCGAGGAGAGGACATACGATACAGAACTCGGTCTCTCTCGGATGCGTGGAAATGCCCACGAACTCCAAGAGTATATCCGCCAAGCAAGGTTGCTACTTGATCCACAGTATGTGGTGAACCAGGCAGACTTCCAACCAGGATTTCTGGAGGAGTTTGGCTATTCACCGGGATCTGATGAAGCTGGACCAAGTGTTCCCGCACCTAGAGAAAGGACGAGGGCACCAAGGCCAAGTGATGAGCCATGTGCTCCAGGGCCGAGTAGGTCAAGAAGTCCAACACCAGACCCCGATGATGAACCCCATGCGAAGAAGCAATGCATGAGAGTTCCCGATTATTTGAAGTTTTCCAGGGCACCATAATGGGGGCCGGTGTCAACTTTACCAGTTTTCTTTCCTAGTATTTCGGTTGTTTTCATTTGTTAGAATTGTATTCTCCAAGCAATTTTGCCTTGTCGCTTGGAAGAATTTTCCTATGTAACCCTTTCAAACTCAGTTTCAGTTCATCAATGAAAGTTTACCAAGTTTGGTCTATTCTAAGTTGATTTTATACATTGTGCATATTGAAATGATATTAATGTTATAAAATACTTGGGATCTGATCGGTAAACAGATGGTGAACACAAGGAATACCATTCGTGCTGGTGCTGGGCCAAGCAACGACCCCAGACATAATTTGAGGAATACCGTGAATCCATTGGATGAGAACGAATCTGTTTCTCACAACAATCCGATGGGCAGTGACCAAGTTCCGGTCAATGCCCCAATGGTGTTCGATGCTGCGGTAATTGAGGCTATTCGGGGGATTGTGATGCAAGCAGTCACCGATATTATGCGACCAATCACGCCTCAGGAACAAGGTGTGCCAATTCCTCTTGTGGTTCCTAGGTTCGAGGAGCCCGATGTCCATGTACCTCATGAGGAAGCTGTCAGAAACAGAGGCAATTATGGCCGAGCATTAAAGGCCATAAGCTCTATAAGGCCTGACAGCTATGATGGGAAAGGAGAGCCAGTCAGAGTGGCATATTGGTTCTCGTACATGGAGCGTCTGTTCCGAAATGTCGAGTGCACTGAAGCTGAGAAGGTGCATATTGCTTCCCCTCAACTGAAGGAGGTGGCTAGCGAGTGGTGGGAAAGCACCGGTATAGCTGATCACCCCGGACTGAACTGGGGAATATTTAAGGCGAAGATGACTGACAGATTCTTTTCCCGAGCTATGATGGAAGAGAAGCACAAGGAGTTCCTTTATCCGAAGATGGATGGATTGAAAGTGACTGAGCTTGCGGCCATGTTCAATCACCTGTTGTAGTACGCTGGGCCGGAGGTGTCCAGTGAAGAGCAGAAAATCTGGCACTTCCACGAGTGGATGAATCCAGACATCAAGCCACTGATGGTACGCCACGGGTGCTCTACTCTAGAGCAGTACGTGGATGCTGCCTATAAATTGAAGATGACTCTAGAGGAGTCGGCTAAGAAGCACAATCAAAAGAGACCGGTACAGAGCCAGCCTCAAGCGAGTGGGTTCAAGCGTCCCACGCCACCATCTAACTTTGCCAGATCTGGTCGGGCAAGAACGGAAATGACTCATGGAGGGTCTACGCAACGTTCAGGTCAGGGCAGGAATCTGATCCAGTGCTACAACTGTGGCACACCCGGGCACAAGAGCAATGAGCGTCCGAAGGAGAATAAAGACGTGTTTTGGCTGTGGAAAGGAGGGGCACTTGCAGACATTTTGTCCGCAGAGGAGACAGAAAGGAGCTGAGTCACAGCAAGGGTCTGTTAGTCATAACAACCGACCCAGATTCAGACCAATGGAGGCTCCTAGCCCTTCGACGCAGATAACTGCGCAGAATAAGTGAAAAGCCCCAACAGCTTCAGGAGGTCAAGGTCAGCGACTCTACGAGATGTGTGAGGCTGATGGACCAAATGCTCCTACTGCTCAAGGTACTCTATACCTCTATTCTACTTCTTTGTGCATATTATTTGATTCGGGTGCTACCCATTCTTTCGTCTCGGAGAGTTGCGTTAGTAAGCTAGGCTTAGTATGCAACGAGGCTTGTGAGCCTTTCGTTGTGAATCTTCCCAATGGTGCACATTTGGTTGGAACCAAGCGTCTGTCAGAATTTCCGATTACCATCCAGGGTAAAAAGTTCGAAGCAAATTTGATCTGTATAGCCATGGCTCCATACGACATTATTCTCGGTATGGATTGGTTGACGCGTCATGGGGCGGTGATCGATTTCAGCTCAAGGACTGTGACGGTGTCATCTGGGGGCCAGTTTGTATACAAATTCAAGGGTCGTAATAAAGCTGATAACGGCAAGCTCATCAATGCGATGGCTGCGTGTAAGCTACTTCGACAAGGTTGTGTCGATAAGCCCAAGAAAAATGAGCCTTCAGTTCTTGAAATTCCGGTCATTCGTGAGTTTCCGGATGTCTTTCCAGAGGAGATTCCCGGTTTACCCCCGAATCATGACGTAGAGTTTACCATTGATATCGAGCCTGGTACCGCGCCAATCTCTAAAGCACCGTATCGGATGGCTCCAGCTGAGATGCAAGAGTTGAAGAAGCAACTCGAGGACATTCTTGAGAAAGATATATATGGCCGAGCGCATCACCTTGGGGCGCTCCGGTCTTGTTCGTCAAGAAGAAGGACGGATCGTTCTGACTTTGTATCGACTATCGAGAATTGAATAAAGTCACGATCAAGAACAAGTATCCGTTGCCGAGGATTGATGATCTGTTGGATCAACTGCAGGGAGCAAAAGTCTTTTCCAAGATCGATCTGAGATCTGGATACCATCAGCTCAGGATTCGTGAGGAAGATATTCCGAGGACTGCGTTCCGGACGAGATATGGTCACTACGAGTTCGTAGTAATGCCATTTGGACTTACCAATGCTCCGGCAGTCTTCATGGATCTGATGCATCGATGTTTCCACCAATACCTGGATAAGTTCGTGGTGGTTTTCATTGACGATATTTTGATCTATTCCCCGAGTGAGGAGGTGCACGAGGAACATCTTTGGATCACCTTGGCAGTCCTTAGACAGAATGAGTTGTATGCAAAGTTGTCTAAGTGTGACTTTTGGATCAAAGAAGTGGCTTTCTTAGGCCATGTGATCAATGAGAATGGGGTTATGGTTGATCCCCAGAAAATTGAAGTGGTAGCTGACTGGAAGCAACCTCAGAATGTGAAAGAGGTGCGCAGTTTCTTAGGACTCGCTGGATATTATAGACGGTATATGGAGGGATTTTCTAAGATAGCTCTACCTATGACCGGTTTGATCCGCAAAGTCCACAAGAAATTTGTCTGGGATGACAAGTGCGAGGCCAATTTTCAAAGGTTGAAGATCCTAGGCGGGTGATCGCTTCGATCAAGACCCTTATGTTGTTTATTTAAAGACTTTCGCTGTATTAAACATGTTCTGTATTTCTGTTGTATTTGGAATTTACGGATGTAATTCCGAGACTTTGGTTTAAATAAAGATTATGATATTTCATATTATCAGTGTGTTTTATGCTTTGTATAAATGGTTAAGCCTTGGGTGGCTTTGGATGTGGAATCTGAGGTCATTGGCGGTAATACTTTCAAGGAAATATTTGGGGGTGTTACAGTTATGGTATCAGAGCACTACCGGAAAGGAATGATGGTTATGTGGTCTATAGTGATGCTTCAAAGCATGGATTAGGATGTGTACTGATGTAGAAAGGAAAAGTTATTGCGTACGCATCTCGACAATTGAAAACCTATGAGGCAAACTATTTGACGCATGATCTGGAGTTAGCAGCTATAGTATTCGCGTTGAAGATTTGGAGGCACTATCTCTATGGTGTAAGATGCCAAGTCTTCACCGATCATAAGAGTCTCAAGTACGTGTTCACTCAGAAGGAGCTGAATATGAGACAACGTCGCTGGTTAGAGCTACTCAAAGACTACGACATCGAGTTGTTGTATCATCCAGGCAAGGCTAATGTAGTAGCTGATGCATTGAGCCGAAAGACACCGCACGAGACTGTAGTGGCTCTACTTACTGCTCAGACCAAGCTGAACCAAGGATTGTGCGAGATTGAAGTCTTGTACAATCAACGTCGAGGATACCTGAGTATGCTGGAGATTCAGGCTATGCTACTTGATCAAATCAGGGAGAAGCAAGTTGATGATGTGGTTTTGGTAAAGTTAAGCAGTGAAGTGATGGACGGGAAGGCTCCCGGATTCGTGATTCAGGAGGATGGATCACTCTGGTTTCAGGGCCGGATTTGTGTGCCTGACGTTGATGGTCTTCGCCAATTGGTGATGAAGGAAGCCCATTCGTCAGCTTATTATGTACATCCAGGCTCTAGCAAGATGTACAAGGACCTCAGGAAGAAATTCTGGTGGCCCAACATGAAGTGGGATGTAGCGGAATTTGTGGCGAAATGCTTGACTTGTCAGAAATTCAAGATAGAATACCGTAGACCAGGTGGTGAATTGCAACCTCTTCTAGTGCTAGAGTGGAAATGGAAGGATATCGCTATGGATTTTGTCACAGGGTTGCCAAAGACTCAAAGTCAAAAGGATGCGATATGGGTAATCATTGACAGGCTCACGAAGAGTTCTCACTTCGTGGCTATCAAGTCAACATGGGGAACCCAGAAGCTATCGGAAGTGTTCCTACACGAGATTGTCCGTTTGCATGGTACTCCAAAGACCATTGTATCGGATCGTGATGGTCGTTTCATGTCGAGGTTCTGGAAGGAGCTCCACAAGGCCATGGGAACCGAGTTAAGGTTCAGTACTGCATTTCATCCTAAGACAGATGGACAGTCTGAGAGGACCATCCAGACTTTGGAAGATATGATGAGAGCTTGTGTACTCGATCGTCCGACTAGCTGGGAGAATAGCTTGAGTCCGATTGAGTTCACATACAACAACAGTTGGCATGCTACCATTTAGATGGCTCCATTCGAGGCTTTGTACGGTCGAAGGTGCGGATCTTTGATTTGTTGGGATGAGAATGCTGACAAGGTTCTGCTCGGTCCGGAGTTAGTCAAAAGGACTGCCTCAGACATTGCGTTGATTAGACAAAGTATGTTGACAGCTCAGAGTCGACAGAAGTCTTACGCGGATCTGAAGTGCAGGAATGTCGAGTTTGAGGTTGGTGACAAGGTGTTTGTCAGGGTGTCGCCATCCAAGGGTGTGTTCAGGTTCGGCAAGCGTGGGAAGCTCAACCCTCGCTACGTGGGACCGTTTGAGATCCTTGACAGGGTAGGGTCTCTAGTGTATCGTTTGACATTGCCTCCGTCGGCGCATCCAGTGCATAACGTGTTCCACGTATCCTTATTGATGAAGTACGTGTCAGATGAGTCTCATGTGCTGAGTTATGAAGACATCGAGATTCAGGTAAATGGTACCTACAAGGAGATACCTGTGCGTATTCTCGAACGCTATGAGAAGCAGTTCTGAAACAAGGTAGTACCATTAGTACGGATTCTTTGGTCCAAAGCTGGATCCGAAGAGGTTACTTGGAAAACATGGGAGACTGAAGAGGATATGCTTAGTCACTTTCCCGATCTATTTTCGGCCTAGTTTTGGGGTCAAAACCTTTTTAAGGGGGTAGTGTTGTGACGCCCCCTTTTTTTTTGGGTTATTCGGCCAAGTTTCGGGGTCAAAACTTCTTTTAAGGGGGAGGTGATGTAATACCCCTCATTTTTAGAAAGGGTATTTGGGTAATTTACCCAACCCTCGTTCTGTAGTCATGTCGTTTCAGAGAAGTTCAAATTTTCTGTATCGTGTTTGAGCTCTATAATATTTTCCTGAGTGGAATGAAATACATTCGACGTATTTTCGGAGCTTAGAATATTCGTTCGGATACAAATATATTTAACCCGGGGTTTGAAAACCCATGGCCAACCTTTTCTCGGGCATTTGGGCGCGAAAAGGGGAATTCCGCGACTGCGGTAGAGCCACCGCGACCGCGGAATAATCGAGCACAAAAGAGCTGGGAATTCGAATATTCCGCGACCGCGGAATAGTCACTGCGACTGCGGAATGGAACAGGCACGTGCGACGCCTCGTCTTCCCCGAGCTCGCCATCGATTTTTTGATCTGTCGTTGATCTTGTCGGCTGCTCTCTCTCTCCTTGGCCTATAAAAGGAACCGATCTGGGGAGTTTTGAAGCACACCAAGATCAAATCTCTTCCTCTCACTCTCGATTCTCTTCTCACCGGAATCTTCAAGCTCTCGCCGGATGTTCTTGTGGAGTCGCCGGAGCTTTCGAAAGAGGTGATGGTCCTCGTAGTGGGTTGCATTGGAGGCGCAAAGGAGGCCGGAAGTGAAGCCACCGCAATTCGAGCCCAAGGAGAAGTCGCCGGTGAGTTTTCGCCAATCGGAGGTTGCTAGAGTTCATGTCCGCGATTGTGGACATGAACTGCCACGACCGCGGCAGTGACAAGGCCGGCCGCGTCCGCGGCCGCTGCCTTTGACACTCGCGGACATTCGTCCTCGACGCCCGCGACCGCGGCAGTGCCCACCGCGATCGCTGATTGCCTGGGCAATCGCGATCATGGCATTGGGGCTTGTCGGTCTCGGGCGGGGCTTTCGTCCTTTCGATTTGATTCGTTCTTCCTTAGATTCGTATATTTTATTGTCGAATCTAACCTAGGGTTTCGTTGTGGGTCATTTCTGTATGAATATGTAATCCGATTTCCGTCCCCGTTCCGGACCCAGAAACCCGTCGTTGATCAATAGTTCGTCTAATCTAAGGCAAGTGGCGGTTCGCTCTTGCTTATCATTCCGTGTTTCCATTAATTATCAATTGTTTAATTGTTAATTAAATTGGGATGAACTACTGTTTTCATTGGGAACAGATTTTATAAATGATACAATTAAAAAGTGATATTATAATAGGTTGTATATACTGCTAGAAACAACGTTATTATATATATTGCCAAAATGGCATTGATGTGGACTATTGTGTGATTTTAATTGTTTAGTTAGAACGAGTATTCGTAGGAACGCTATGTACCTTGCGAGGTCTAGCCGTTTCTTTATAACCATGGTGGATAGGATGACCAAGCCCTAACACCATTTCCCTAGTCATGACCATCCCCTATCCGAGTATAGCGGAGGTGCACACAGCTGGTGCCAATTCTTTCGGGATACGCTCCCAAGATATCTCTCGTATCGAGATGATATATTTATATGATAAAATCTTATAACGTAAATGTACGTTTTGTCACTAAATAAGATGATTGTCGTTATGCACATAATTAATGAACCTTAGGGCGAGAAGTACAACTTGGAACCTCGCCCGAGACTTCTGTTAGAGTAAGTCCTCTTTCCAATCTGGATTCTCACTGAGCGGTGAGGTTGGTCGTGGACCCAAAAGTCAAGTCATTTTTGAAACTCTTGTGTGAAAATATAATGTTCCCGAACACTTGTCATACTTTCCGATAAGACTCAATTCTTTGGAGTCTTCTCTTCATATGTTTTTGTAAGACTCAATCTTTCAGAGTCTTCTCTCGATCATTCTGTTTTGTATATTCCAGTAGAAGTATTGAGGTTTACTATCTTCATCGGCTTTCATTCGAGAAGCGATGGGTCTAACCTAATACGACTACTTTAGAACCTTACTGTTTTATCCTTGCATAGTCTTTCATTAGACTAACCAACCGGTTATTTTTCCTTGCATGGTTGGCTGGTGTCATCCGTCTCATACGGCACATCAGGTAAACTTCCGTTCCGTGAAGGCTAGAATCTGACGACGAAGGCACATGAAGTTTTAAGAGTTTTTATCCAGGTTGAAGATCCTAGGCGGGTGATGGCTTTGATCAAGACCCTTACGTTGTTTATTTAAAGACTTCCGCTGTATTAAACATGTTCTGTATTTCTGTTGTATTTGGAATTTACAAATGTAATTCCGAGACTTTGGTTTAAATAAAGATTATGATATTTCATATTATCAGTGTGTTTTATGCTTTGTATAAATGGTTAAGCCTCGGGTGGCTTCGGATGTGGAATCTGAGGTCACTGGCGGTAATACTTTCAAGGAAATATTTGGGGGTGTTACATCTCCTCTGCAGACATCTCGCTGTATTCAGCACCCGTCTCACTAATTTGTTCTACCCTTTCAGCTAAGGGGGCGACATGCAGCTGCTCAGTACTTCTGAGGGTCATTGAAAAGACATCCTCTCTCTGGTGCACCACTGGGTGAGGTAGTAGGTTCTCCGATGCCCTGGCCTCCATGATGCTCGTTGCTTGAGCCATTCGCTCAATCTTCTTTTCCAAGTTTTGGATCATGGACTTCGTCTCTTGTTCACGTTGGGTGATAGATCGAATCATATTCTCAGTAGACATGGAGGAACAGGGATTGGACACCGGTGGGCTATGCTCGTAAGCTGGATAGTATTGTTGTGGAGTACCCTGCTGATAGAACGGTTGTGGCCCCGGGTAGAACTCCTGGTATTCATGACCATATAGTGGGTATTGATGGTTCCCATAACTCGGATTGGGGTGATCTCTCCACCCTGAAGTGTATGCGCAGGAGTATGGGTCATATCGCGGTTCCTGCCAGAATTGCGGAAATCTCTCCATCTATGTATCAAAATCAAGGTGCTCCTCCATAGTTGACTCTCCTACAATATCAAACAAGACAACACAAGTCAAAAGTTCAAGGGAACCAAGGCAGTCACACTAATTGAGGGAGAACAAGCTAAGCCTAGGACAATCAAAACAAATTCAAAGGATGAAGGCTTAAGGAGAAAGAGTAAGGTCGTGGGGAGCTTGTGACTTGCATACTTGGTTAGAACTTAGGCACTTCCAATCTTTCCAATTTTTATGACTTAGGCTATTTGGGGACCCCAATCCTTAAAACTTATAGTGGTAAGTGTGGGAAGAGAGGGAGTGGGCTGCCATGTAGGTTATGGGGTAGAAAAGTTAAAGTGGCAAAAGAGGAAGATGAAGGGGCAAGTTTAGTGGCCCATGTTTCCAAGTGAGGTGGGAGAGCCCACAAAATTGTTGTGGATTTTGTTATGGCCCAACCGAATTGAAGAAATGATGCAAGACTTTTTCTCTTCTTTTCTTTTGAAGTGGGCATTTGCCTTTTTCTTAGGCCTCTTTTTTATCCTTTGGCTTTTGCTTCTTTTTTTTTTTGATGTTGAGGCTTAATGGAGTGTAATAGGCCATGATGTGAATTGAAGAGAGGGGCCACAAAGAAATTTGTTTGAACTGAATAGGGCGGTAACAATGGGGAAAAAGAGAGGGGACAATGCCACTTTGGGTGTGGGCAAGGTCCTTACAAGAGAAGAAGAAGAATTTGTTTGTTTGCCACTTCTGTTTTCACCTTTAGGAACCCACAAAGGAAGCTTCCTAGCTCTCTACAAAAGCAAGTCAGCCCAAGAGTCAAATCTTGGGGTTTACCTAAAAAGTCTAAGTAAGCCAAATGGGAAAAGAGGGAAAGCACTTTTGGTCCTTGCCAAGTATAGCCAAGTCACATGCAAGAGTTAAGGAAATTCAAAAGGGAGCTAGCAAGGGAGGTTGAGGACATGGCCGGCCATGGGGAAGGGGACGGTGGCTGTAAGGTGGTATGATGCGACCCTGCCCTCCATGACGGCCACCGAGGAGGAACATGCCATGAGCCAATGCTCAGAGGGCCCAGTGACAAGGTCTAGGTCCAAGGCCATCGCCGACGCCGTGCAATCGCTTGTCGCTCGCGTCATCGCTGGCCAAGGCACACCGAAGACCGAGCCCAGACTCCAAGTCCTCGCCACCATCGGCATAGCAGAATCGAGCCCACCGCTACCGACAACAGGCACGCCCACTGCCGAGCCAGTCGACTCATCATCGCCGCTGCTTCCAGTGCCCGCGTCCCATGCCTCGCCGCAACCGGCTTAGCCATTTAGAGGTTTATTTGCCTCGTGTTTTGACATTGTTATTTGGGACATTTCTATTGTTAGTATTTGCTTGTTTTATAAAGTTTCCATTTATAGTCTTTCTATTTTTAGGGTATGTGCCTATTGCATGTTGCATGGGCTAGCCCACTAGGCTCAACTCGGCCCATCTGAGTCTCGCCTATAGTATTTAAGTTAAACTTATGTCTTGTTATTTCTTTACGTTCAATTTTAATCAAAGTTCAAGTAGAGTGTTTATCCTCCTTCCTTTGATCGGACGTCACCCTATCTCTAGCTTCGCATCCCCTTCACCCGCCGCCGACGCTATGGCATCGCTTGGAATCCTTCAAGCAAGTCTTCCTTCGCATCTCCCTTCACTCTGCCGCCGATGCTACGGCCAAAGACTTGATCTTCAATTCATCTATCCCAAACAATCACACCATCTCCATCCATCAAATCACTTCTGTAACCTCAAAAGATACTATTCACTTTGCCATCGCTTGTCAAGTTTTTGTGCAATTCATCAAGGGTTTCCCTAAGGTTTCCACGGCAGCCTTGACAACCAAAGCTTGTGACTTCTCGCCCAAGACTAGATCCAAAAGTGTCACCGTTGACAAGTGTGCTCGTCATCGGAGGCAAGAACACATCAATGGGTATCAGAGCCCAGCAGTCTTGTAAGTCACAAAATCAAGTTTTCATCTTGTTCACAATTTTTTTTCTTGACCACCATCCTTTACTTCCGCATCATCAAAAGAGAAAAACAAAAAGTTTCCTTATTTGCTTGTCCTTCGGTTTCTACAAGGTAACACCTTGGCCGTTTTTTTTTCTTGCCCCATAAATTTTGGTGTGTTTGGTAATTTTGATATCTTGCATGCTAGAGTAGTTGTTTCCTTATTGCATTCGTGAATTTTGTTTCCTTATTTGCTTGATTTTCTTTTTAGTTGGTTAGCCGAATTTCTATCTATAAGAAGCAACCATATCTTTTTTTTCTCTCTCATATCTCTAAGATCTCACGTGATCATTCTTGTTACTTAGGCAGTTATTTTTATTTTCTTTTCCTTATCCGATATCTTAAAGTCAAAAGATAAGATATTTGGATATTAAAAAAAAATAGCCAACCGGTTATAAAAAAAAAAAGTTATACAAGGTAACAAGTTAGGGAAAGCCAAAATAAGGCAACCCTAACCCACTCGCAACGGCCTAGGCTCATCTTCTCAACCTCTCCGCCCTCTAGGTTCACCTCCTAGAAGGTAAGTTTTGCTAGTTTGGTTTCATTGTTTACGTTTGGTTTAGGGTTTCAATTGTTCTTGCTTGTTTGATTGACGACTTACTTCTCACGCCATCTCTTGTGACTAGCCTTAGCCGCCCTCACGGCAAGCCAAACAAGCCCTCCCCTTTCGTGAACATTGTTGCTTGACTAGTGCTTGCTTGGTTGTTGTTCTTTGTGCCTTTTGTTAGTTTTTACTCCTATGTCTGGTCATATTGTTATAGGTAGCATGACGGCCATCACATCTAGTGGAGACAACACCGGCGCCGACAACACCAACCCACAACCACATCCTTTGGGTCCCCAACAAGACCCACCACCACAAGATCCTATCTTGGAGTTGTCCGAGGAACAAAAAGAGATCCAAGCCCTTCGACAACAAGTGACTCACTTGGAAGCCATGCAAAGAGCAGCATAACTCGTGCCCACACCAACACCCGTGATCCCTATGGACGCGCCGGCCGCTCCACGCGCCACCGACGCCGGCCCTAGCAACCCACGCATGGACAAAGGGAAGGGATTGATGCCTTTGACTTCCAACCTTCAACCACATCTAAACCGGATCCAAAGTGTCATTGAGAGTCGCCAAGGCTACGTGTCTCACCAAGACCGCTACGTGCCCAGAGCCATACCCGCTAGCTACGACACCGGCTCCGACCACGCCGATGACTCCCAAGGTGAGTATTCTGAACCTTATGACTTTGATGCTAGGTATGCCTCTGGACTGACCCAGCGCCGTGTGCCAGGCTCAGCGTCACGCCAAAGCCGAGGATGCCGCGACGACCTTGACACTGGTGCGCCGAGGAGACCTAGTCGACGACCCAGTCGACAAACGCGGCGCGATGATGCGGCTCTGAGGATACCCACTACCCAGCCCAGACAATATGACGTCTGAGACCATCTTCGCCATAAAAGTGCAAGGACGCCCCACTATGGCTCCGATGGCTATGGCTCCTCGACGCCCACCATTCAAGACGACTTCGATGAGTTCGACGATGAAGAAATCGAAGACTCAAGTATGGTCAATCCCAACTTTTTCCATCCACCTCTTGGAGATCCAATTGAATTGCAGGATCACCCATTGGATTGGATTCCCTGCATACGGGCACGCCACTGAGCTTAGTGACAAGGCGAATCCTCACGGTCAAGGAAGTGAGCTTAGTCGACCAACGAGAGAACTTGTTTCACACAAGGGCACTCATCCAAACGGCCTTGTGACATCCACCATCACCATTGATATCGCCGTCGCCACCGAACCCACCATCGAACCGAGTCCTTCGCTCACCGTCACACTCGCCGTCGTCATCGCCTTCGCTATCTTGACATCCATCTTGACACTCGTCGCCGCCGCCGCCGAGAAGACCCAGACACTCACCACCGAGTTCGCTATTGGCCACCACCGTGTCCGATAACCTAAAAAGATACTATTCACTTCACCACCGCTTGTTAAGTTTTCGTGCTATTCATCAAGGGTCTCCCTAAGGTTTCCACGGCAGCCTTGACAACCAAAGCTTGTGACTTCTCTCCCAAGACTAGATCCAAAAGTGTCACCTTTGACAAGTGTGCTCGTCATCTAAGGCAAGAACACATCATGGTGGGAGGCGGCGGCAAGGTGGTAGGTGGAGGCGGTGTGGTGGCCGGCACCGGCGGCAAGGCGGCGGACAAGTTTTTCTTGGTTTTTGGTTATGATTTTCGGAGAGGAGGTAGAATAAAGATTAACAAGCATAAAAAGAGAAAACAATTGAGAAGAAAAAGCACTTAACTTGGCCTTTGAGCTCTGATGCCAATTGATGTGAAACAAGGAGGTTGAATGCCTTGTCTCCCTAGCTTGAGCTCCGGATCGTGGTACAAGTAGGCTTGAGCTTCTCCTTGGGGCTCCGACTGGCTCTTGAAGCTCCTTGAGGATGGATTGAAGGCGAAAGCATGAGAGAAGGAGCTTGGGCAACCGAGATGAGCAAGGGCCAACCGATGGGGTGCTTTGGCTAGCCGAGGGGAGCAAAGGGGCCAAGGGAACCTCTAGAGGAGGTTCCTTGGCTGGCTTCTTCTTGGAACAAGATAAAGAGATTGAGTGATTGAAAGATACGTGAGATTTGAGAGAAAGAAAGAGGAGATTGATGAAAGCTTGAGTTGATAGATAAATTGGAGGCCTTAGGGAGGTATTCCTCAACCTAAGGATAATTATCCAATTCTTAATATTTCCAACTAACTACAAATGAGCAAGCAAAGGAGTTTAAATAATAGGGTTGCTAGTGGGCTAAGATCCATTTGCAAATGGGTCCACACGCCCAAAAAAGAAAGCCGTAAACATAAGTAAATGACTAAAAGGGAAAGAGGATAAAAGCCTTGGAGAGGCTTGGATGCTTGCGGCCACTTGGTCGGCCATGGGGCGCGCGCCTATGAAGGTCAAGGATCTGCGGCGCGCCCGGTGCCATCTTGCTTTTCATGTGTGGACATCGTCACCAAAGCGACTAGGCGCGGTGGCGGGGGCTTGGCAAAGCCAATGCTTGCGGTGGTCTGAGCAATGAATGATTGAGAGGCTTGAGCAATGGATCTTGCTTGACCCCTTGTCACCGGGCCTTCATTCTTCAATGTCAACAAGTCCTCCTTGTCGACGGCGGTCAAGGTAGGTTGGCGGCCATCATGCAATTTAATCAACCAACTAGTGGTTGACCACGCCCAATTGAAGACAACACCCTACCCACAGCCCTATTCGTACCAATGGATTTCTACGAGCATTGGAGATAACATGGTTACTAGGCAATGTGTAGTACGTTTTAATATTGGCCATTATAGTGGTACTGTTACTTGTGATGTAGTACCTATGGATTGTACTCAAATGCTTTTAGGGAGGCCATGGCAATTTGACAAGAAGGCGATCCATGAGGTTATGCAGGACCAAGTGGCCCGTGACCAAGCTAAGGCCGCGCGTGAAGCCAAGGAGAGGGCGAGAGTTGTGCAACCCACGGCCTCCGGCGACATGCCCCCCACACAACGCCACACCAGCGAAGAGAAGGACACGACCTCTAAGGGCCCCAAATCTGGTATGTGCAGCCAGAAGGGAGCATCAAAGTGCAACCATTGGGACAACAAGTAGCCTAAGGAGCCAGCTTTAAATGGAGGATGCGAAAAGAGATCGTTGATCACTAGACATACCACTAAGGCGATTGCCTTTCAAGGGAGTAATTTCTGCCTCTTAATCACTTCTCCCACCCCATTCTATGATCATAATGATATTTAAAACTTAATGTGCCACTCTAAGCAATGGGAGTCTTGTGTTGATTCGTCACCTTTGTTTAGGTACATTGAAAGAGGTCCTAGGACACCACAATGCGCTTTGGCCCCGGATCTGCGTACGAGACCTTGGAACAACTCTTTGCAACTGCTTTGGACTAGGAAGGATGGCTTTTCCACATTGGGAAGCACGAGGGTGATCCGTGCCCCAACACAACACCAAGCGCCGCTCATCATAGCCAATCGGCGCCGCTCTCACATTTGGCCATTGGCGCTTGGGCCGCCATCGCCACGGCCACTCCTTCACCCTTTTCCATCACTTTGGCTGGCTATTGGAAAGACTACTTAGTCCCATGGCGAGGCACATTGAACCATCTTGACAACCCACTCCGAGCCCCCACTCTAGGACGCGCCACCGGATCGACATTGGCCTCCTTGGCACACAGTTGGCGCCCCATATCTCTATGCTCGGATGGACACTTGTATAGCCACACCCTCTATTGGGTTTCCTTCAATTCAGGCCTTTGAATACCACCTTCAAGTGTTATTTTCAGTAGAGTTTGCTATTGTCCATTTAGCTACCCCTCTTGCCCTCTCTCTCGCCTGCGTAGGACTTGTCGAATCGAGGACGATTCGAGGCCAAGTGGGGGAGAATGATGACTCATGGCCTACGTACACTTGGAGGGACTTGGAGATGTTGATTTGAGGGTTCATGAAGGTCAAGGTGACCTTCGATCAATGGGATGAGCCACCTTAGCCACATTTGGCTCACTCACATGCAAGGGATGTTGCATGCTTATCCATAGTTTCTAGTTTAAACCTTCTATTTGTGGCAGTCTCTCAGACTGAATGTTTCTGATTTGCTATTTTTGGTATTTCCTAGCTATGCTATATTTAGTATTTGCTTTGATCTATTTTTAGACATAGGAGTAGCTTTAGAAGAAGCTAGGGCCGCCACTATAGGGGGCGTGCCATCAAGCTTCTTTTCTATCTTGTTTTCCCTATTTATATTTTGGTTTTATCTAATATTAAGATAGATTGAATTTGAGAGTAACTTGGCTAAGTTACGTTGAAGATTGTTTAGTTCAAAGCTTGTTTCATTCCAACAATTAATCATCCCAAACAAAACCAATTTCGTTCTCATCAGTCAAACAAATCGAAGTTCTAACATTCTCGGGGATTTCCCGTTCTCAACACTGTGCGGTGAATTTGTTTCTGATAGTTTTGGAGTTATGCGAACCCAATCGACGAGAACTTCGGAGGATTTCTAGTAGACTTCCTGATATTTAATCTTGCATTAGAATCACTCAATTCCGACATCGGAGAAGAAACTTGTACGTCGCCAAAGACGGGACCAAAAACAAATATCTTTTGCGCGCCAAGGTGAGTTCTTTCCATTCAAGAACGTGTTAACCAAGTTATTTCACATCATCCATAGTACAACTCTGTACATGCAAAATGAGGAATACACGGTTGAATGGGAAAACATGGTTGTGGGGGCACAAAGGACGACGGTGGAGGATAGGACATATGATACGCCACAAGCAAGGATCCGGACTGGTTCAAGGTAGAATCGCCACCCAAGCACCGATTGAACTCCACAAGAGTTTAGCGAGTTCGGGAGAAGGAAAATGGATAGATCTAGACGTGAGATTTTGAGGGGAATTTGAGGGATCTTAAACAAAGGGTTTGAGCAGGGCTATGCAACTGAAATTCCTGGATAAACCAAGCAAGAAAATCAGATGGAAACGTGGTTTGAATTCTAGGATAAACGCACCAAGATTCAATCCATGCGGCTTGGATAAACACACCAAACTTGACGTTAATAAACTCAGGTTTCTCAAGGTTTTTCTCTGGAAAACTCAAGAAATATTCAAGCTAAAAACGTGACTAACAATGGAAACAAAACAACTACTTATAGTAAACCAAAGAAAGTTCAAAGGTTGCTCCAAAACACAACCCGGATTGTCTTCAGTTAACCGGTAGCAAATGGTCTCCAAACGAGCTGAATTTTTGATATGTTATTGTGGGCCTCGTGAAATTCAATCCCACCAAACATGGGCCCAAACGCACGAGGCATCTGAGAGAACGCCCTGGAGTTCTGTCATGGCATTGCCGGCGTCGGCGATGGCTTGTCTTTGATTGTCTTCGTCGGGCCCTCTTCAACTTTGGGCGGCCAACTTGAGGTCCTTTGCTCTCTTTGGCTCCCAGTAGGTTGTGAAAGAAGTTGGGAGCCAAGTGGATGAGTTGCGCCGACGAAGTTGTGATCACCTTCCCTTGCCGCCGCCGTCGCATGTTCTTCTTCGTGCCTTAGGGAAGTCACAAGGCACTTCTCCACTTGCATCGGCACTCCTTGAGCATATAGGCCTATTTGTAGGTCCTTGAATACCTTCTTGGCTTGGGAATGCGTGAGCACACCCGAGGCCTGGTGAGTGTCGCCCTTAGCTTGTTCCATGTGTGCCAATGCTCGGGCACCTGTGCGAGTGAGAGGTTTGGTGGGAGCCATTGAGGAAGTTGGCACATCCACACCTGAGCTAGCCTTGTGTGCAATAGGTGCCTCATTTGCAGGAATTGCGCCGCTACCTTCTTCATGCCCTAGAGGTGACACCGCATGGCCTTGATGCGGATCGGCATTCACATCATCCTCTTCCCCTTGAGTAAGATTCGACCTCGAATCTGCATGGTCCTCCTCAATATCACAGTCCACAATGAAAGGAGATAAGTTAGCTACGTTAAATACATCATGAACACCATACTCAGCTGGCAGCTCAATTTGGTATGCGTTGTTGTTGATGCGCTTGAGCAACTGGAATGGTCCATCTCCTCGCGGCTTTAGCTTGGAACTCCGTTGTGTTGGGAATCTCTCTTTCCTTAGGTGGATCCACATGAGGTCCCCAGGTTCAAAGATGATGCGGGGATTAGCCATGAGTGGCCCGATCTTGACGCCAAGAGAGACTCGTGGAGATGGAGGAGAAGAGATGAAACACAAATGAGTTAGAAATCTGAAAATAAGCAAGAATTAACAAAGATAGATAAGGGGGATATAGAAATAACCGAATTGAACAATGGAGAGACCCTTGGAGCCCTAAGGTGTCTCCCAAGAACCAAACCAAATGACAAGACAACCCTTTCTTCTACAATCTCACACAACGATGGACGTATCCAAAGAGCACGAGAAGGATTCTTGTGAAGCCTACGAGCACCAACCCTATGGAGGAGATTGACACAACGCAAGGTCAGCCAAGCAAGTCGAATCAACACTTGAGAAGTGATAGAGGACCATCCGTACTACAACCACCAACCGGACCTATGACTAGGAGCCAAGCTCGTCGCCTTCAAGAGGAGCTTGCTACACTTGTGCACCAAGTCCCAGAGGTTCTCACGGCCACACCTAGGGTGTTCTCATTGGCTATGGTTCATTTTCATATTGGTTGAGCGCATGGCTTGTGTGCGCCTACCTTTCTATTTTTAGTATGTTTTTTAGCCCTTGTGTGTTGGATATTTTTAGACATCTTTTAGTGGTTTTGGGCCGACTTGCTTAGGAAGTATTTAAGGGCCTTTCCTTGCCATTTTTCGGCAACAAGAACATTATTGAAGAATCATTTTCTGAAATAGAAACTTTCCAATTGAGGGAGTTCGTATCTTGTTCAATCCATTCTAGCTTTGGTCGTTTGTGAAGATCAACATCTTTCGTGATGGTGATTGAAGACGGCACAACGCATCCTCTTCGTGCTCTTGAGGATTCGTCCTCTCTTGTGTGGAGTTGTAGGAGACGAGGTCTTCTAACGCAGGTTGGGTAGTTCTTGGTGTTTCAGAGCACCATTGGGTTTCTCCATCCGGTTATTAGGTTTCCTCTCATTCACTTGTTCATCTCTTTCCTTGCTTCCACCGAATTCACTTTGTTTGTTGTCTCTTTTGCATTTCTGAGTCATTGCGCATCAAGATTGGGCCAATCACGGGTAACACCGTATCAAATTGGTATCAGAGCAGCGGTTTGGTGCCAACACCATTGCCATGCCGAGATCATCTTCCGGTTTGTCTTGCATCTTTGAGTTTTCTAGTTCGTTCTTTCATTTTCTGTTTTGTTGTGTCTTTCTTGGTTTGTGCTTGTGTTGTTGTTGGGAGTTCCGATCACCCACCACCACAAAAACCACCCTGCCGCCGCCTCTCTAATCGTCAACCACCATCCCGAACTCCACCATCCGCAAACCAACCCCAACACCATCCCATTTCTGCCTTCCATTACCAGGCGTGAAGCATGAAGTGGAGGGCCAACAAACCCTACAAACCCGGCGTGCACATTCCCCCTAATTCAAATCTGGCGTGGGAAGTCAAAGGAGATCCTAGCCGATCCCTATTTTCTAGCAACCGAGAAGAGCACTCCCAAATCAGTTTGTTAGTGGTTTAAATTTCAAAATTTTCAGGTGTAATTTTTTGTTATCTTTTATTTCAAGAGTCAAAAAAAAAAGTCAAAAAAAAAAAGAAGTCAATCGTCAAAAAAAAAGAAAGAGACGATTCAGAAATTTTTATTTCATCTTTTGCTGTATTGGAGTTATTCTATAGTTGGATCATATCATTCGGAAGTTTGGTTAACCCTTAGCCAATTTTTGGATCATCAAGAGTACTTCAAGAAGAACAAGGCCGGAGCCTCACTTTGTGCCGCACCCTAGCCGTGCCTCATCTTACCCTTACTGTTGTGCCTCTACCTTAACCGAACACACCAAGCCTAAGCCTCAAACACTTAGCCTTCGGTTCCACCTCCACCGCACAAGCAAGTCAAGTAAGGCACTTCTTAGTCCTCTTTGAGTTCAAATTTTATTGAGTCCTTGTTCATCATTTGCATTGCATTACATTCGTGCATTGTAGTTCTTCTTGAGTTAAATTGCTTTGAGTCTTGTGGTTTCCTTGCATTTACATTCTTGTAAGGTGTTTGTTGAGTCTTCTTTTCTTGTTTTCCGAAGTCTTTTGTTTCACTTTTCAGTTTGCACTAATCACCATAATTTAGTGCTATTTTTTGAGTCTTGTCCGAACTATCATCAAACTTCAATTGCATAGAGCTTATCTAGAGTTGTTGAGTGTTGTCCAGATCACTCGATTCACGTGGAGATTGTTGATCTTTCCAACCGATTGCACCACAAGGTTGGCTTTGGATTGACGCGAGCGTGAGTGAAACACACGAGTGAGACACTTGTGAGTGATTTGGATTTACCTAACCCTTGACGAAGTTCTTTGTTAGTTGTTTTGTGTGATGACAGGAGATAGATCGTCGAGAGATGAGGACAATAGGAGTCCCTCGCCCGTGCACCCGGAGGTCTTCAATTTGTTCAAACAAATGACCGAGTCCATGGCCACCTTAACCGCACGCCTGGCTGCCCTTGAGACGGCATAAAGGACACCACCCCCGGCCCTTGTGCCCCCGGTTGTGCCTACACAACCACCCCAGGAGACGGCGCCAATGTAACACCCCCAAATCGCAAGATTTTGACAATTGAAAGTATTACCGCCGATGACCCCGGATTCAACATCACGAAGTCACCCCAGGCTTTTACAGTTGATATAAAATCAAATCACGGCTTATATTGCCATATATTACAACTTTTACAAAGTCAATGTACTGGGAATACAAGCATTCCCACGTACAACAAAATGCATAACAGCAAAGTTTACTGCGTAAATCTTAACAAAATACAATAATACACAGCGGAAATCTTAAACAAACAGTTTATCAAACATCGTTCATTCTTCTAGTCGCTTCTAGCCTTCTCAAATCCTTAATTTATCTGATGTGCCGAATCGGACGGATGACACCAGCCAACCATGCAGGGTACAAAGCAGAGTGGTTCGAAGCAGTCGTATTAGGTTAGACTCATCGTCCCTCGAATAATAACCGAGTACGCTAGTCAACCATCATACTCCTACTAGAATATATAAAGCAGCATGAACAAGAGAAGATTCTGGAGACCGAGTCTCACAGCAATCAATCCCAAATTAAGACTCCAAATGAAATGAGCCTTATAGGAAAATATGACAAATGTTGGGGAACTTAAACAAACATACTAACACATCATCACAGCATCGCATACTAGCGATTTACAACTAAGACGAGTTTTTCCTAACTGCACTAGCGCTTAGCTGCACTACTCGCCCAAGGTATATTAATTATGTGCGACAACGGCACTTATCTTATTAAATTCCAAAGCACACATCACGTTATAAGCTTTTAGATATATGTGTCGTCATGAGGGACATACATCGAAGGAATGGACCTCGCAGAGTCCAAACCTCAATCCACAACACGGTTGGTCATGACCAGAAGTTTGGCATAGGAACTTGAATGCCCTGTTCTTTGCCAGTTATAAAGAAATGAATGGACCTCGCAGAGTCCAAGCGCTCCTACGAATACTCGTGCTAACTAACAGTTCAGCACATAATAATCCACATCAAAGCCAACATGGCCAACATCATAGATCTAACAATCTATATATATATATATCAAAATAGCGTTGCCACTAACAGTATATGCAACCTATTATAATCTTTTTATATGAATTTCACCTTTAAAATCCACAACAAAACCATTATGAACATAATAGCGCTGTATCTAGCAATATACAACCTATTATAACAGCACTTCTTTTATCAAATAATTGATCAAAACTGTTCCCAACATAAACAAGAAATCATCCCAAATTAATTAACAACAAACAATTGATAATTAATTGAAGTATGGAATGATAAGCAAGAGCGAACCGCCACTTGCCTTAGAATAGACGATTGCTAAGACAACTTCTTAAGAACGGGTCCTGAATCTTGAATTTGGAACGAAACCTGGATAAAAATCCCATTGGAACAATCCAAAACGAGACCCTAAGTTAGATTCCATACACTTACATATGAATCTAAAAGAATAGGAAAAGAAATCAAAGGAATCGAGCCAAGCCCAAAGCCAAACCACAAGAGACACGACTCGGACGCCCTTACCGCGATCGCGGCAAGTCGCGGCCAGTCGCGGTTCATCAACAGTGGCAAAGCTTCGACAGCTTCCATGGCGGGGAGGGGAATTTACCCGATTCGTGGAGGCCTCATTTTGCATTCAAATCGATCACAAAACACTTGTAAGCCTTCCCTAACACTTGGGCAAGCTTCACCAATCCTTGTGATCACTCGGAAGACGAAGGAAATCCTCGGATTGGTTCCACCCCCTTTTATACTGAAAATCTGAGCCTCACAACGCAGGAAACAGGGGAACACAAGTCAAGCCAGCTGGAGAGCCACCTGTCCTTCCAGAAAAATCAAAGGAACAGAGCTACAGTAACCGCCTTTGAGGAAGACGACACTGCTCAGCAAAAGGCGTTACCGCGAGCGCGGCCGGTCGCGGTGTATCGCGGTTGATCGCGGTCAATCGCGGTGAGTCGCGGTTTTAAGGCCGACTTCGTTAATCCTTATCCGGACTCGGTTTGGTTTAAATTTCTTAACTCCGGATTAAATATATTCGTACATAAACGTCAAATTAACCCCGAATACACTTCAACTGTGTTTTATAATACTCGGAAAAATTCACAGAGTTCAAACCTCTTACAGAAAGTCTAAAACTCTTCAGAAATTAATCCGTCTAGTAATTCAGGAGCTTAGAAAAATTCCAAAATATTCTTATAAATTGAAGGGTGTTACATTACCTCCCCCTTAAAATAAGTTTCGACCCCGAAACTTGACTATTCTAGGCCGAAAACAAATCGGGAAAGCGTCTAAGCATATCCACCTCAGTCTCCCAAGTCTCCCAGGTAATCTCTTCGGCACCTGACTTGGACCACAAAATCCATACCAAAGGTACAACCTTGTTGCGCAACTGCTTCTCTCGGCGCTCAAGAATACGCACCGGTAACTCTTCGTACGTACCATTCGCCTGGATCTCAATGTCTTCATAACTCAGCACATGAGACTCGTCTGGCACATACTTCCTTAGCAAGGATATGTGGAACACATTATGCACTGGATGTGCCGATGGTGGTAATGCCAAACGGTACACTAGAGATCCCACTCTATCCAGAATCTCAAAAGGTCCGACGTAGCGAGGGTTAAGCTTCCCACGCTTACCAAATCTGAACACGCCCTTGGTCGGCGATACTTTGACAAACACTTTGTCGCCAACCTCAAATTCCACTTTTCTACGCTTCGGATCAGCATAAGACTTCTGTCGACTCTGAGCGGTCAACAACCTTTGTCTGATCAGCACAATGTCTGAGGTAGTCCTTTCGACTAGCTCTGGTCCGATCAGAATCTTGTCGGCATTCTCATCCTAACAAATCGGAGATCTGCACTTGCGACCATATAAAGCTTCGAATGGAGCCATCTTGATAGTAGCATGCCAGCTATTGTTGTACGTGAACTCAATCAGACTCAAGCTGTCTTCCCAGCTAGTCGGACGATCAAGCACGCATGCTCTCAGCATATCCTCCAGGGTCTGGATGGTCCTTTCAGACTGTCCATCAGTTTGAGGATGAAACACAGTACTGAACCTTAGCTCGGTTCCCATTGCCTTATGCAACTCCTTCCAGAATCTGGACATAAATCTGTCATCGCGATCTGACACAATGGTTTTTGGAGTACCATGCAGACGGATAACTTCGTGTAAAAACACTTCCGATAGCTTCTGGATTCCCCATGTTATCTTGATAGCCACGAAATGAGCACTCTTTGTGAGCCTATCAACGATAATCCATATAGCGTCTTTCTGACTTCGCGTCTTGGGTAACCCCGTGACGAAATCCATAGCAATATCCTCCCACTTCCACTCAGGAATTGGTAGAAGTAACAATTCTCCACCGGGTCTTCGGTGTTCTATCTTGACCTTCTGACAAGTCAAGCATCTGGCCACGAATTCTGCCACATCTCTCTTCATATTGGGCCACCAGAACTTCATTCTGAGGTCCTTGTACATCTTGCTAGAGCCTGGATGTACAGAATAGGCTGACGAATGGGCCTCTCTCATCACCAACTGGCGAATACCATCTACGTCAGGCACGCAAATCCGGTCTTGAAACCAAAGCGATCCATCATCTTGAATCACGAAGCCGGGAGCTTTCCCGTTCATCACTTCGCTGCATAGCTTTACCAAGATCACATCGTCGACCTGCTTCTCCCTAATCTGATCAAGAAGCGTAGCTTGTATCTCAAGCATACTCAGGCATCCATTACGTTGATCGTACAAGACTTCAATCTCGCACAGTTCTTGGTCCAGCTTGGTCTGAGCAACAAGCAAAGCTACTACGGTCTCGTGCGGCGTCTTCCGGCTCAATGCATCTGCTACAACATTAGCCTTGCCTGGATGATACAACAACTCGATATCGTAGTCTTTGAGTAGCTCCAACCAACAACGTTGTCTCATATTCAGCTCCCTTTGAGTAAATATGTACTTGAGACTCTTGTGATCCGTGAAGACTTGACATCTCACGCCATAAAGATAGTGCCTCCAAATCTTCAACGCGAACACAACTGTTGCTAATTCCAGATCATGCGTCGGATAATTTTCTTCATAGCTCTTCAGCTGTCTCGATGCATAAGCAATCACCTTGCCTCTTTGCATCAACACACATCCTAACCCATTTTTCGAAGCATCACTGTAAACCGCATAATCTTCATTTCCTTCTGGCAGCGTCAACACTGGTGCCGAGGTCAGACATTGCTTCAGCTTCTGAAAACTGGCCTCGCACTTGTCACTCCAGACAAACTCCGTGTGGACCTTGCGGAGCAAACCTGTCATCGGTAGAGCAATCTTCGAAAATCCCTCCACAAACCGTCTGTAGTATCCAGCAAGTCCTAGGAAACTACGCACCTCTTTCACATTCTGAGGCTGTTTCCAATTAGCTACAGCTTCAACCTTCTGGGGATCAACCATCACCCTATTCTCGTTGATAATGTGGCCTAAGAAAGCCACTTCCTTGATCCAAAAGTCGCACTTAGACAACTTGGCGTAAAGTTGATTCTGCCTAAGGACTGACAAAATGATCTACAAGTGATCCTCATGAGCTTCCATGCTCGGAGAGTAAATCAAAATGTCGTCGATGAAGACCACCACGAACTTGTCCAAGTACTGGTGAAAACATCGGTTCATCAGGTCCATGAAAATAGCTGGAGCATTCGTAATCCCAAATGGCATGACCACGAACTCGTAGTGACCATATCTCGTCCGGAATGCAGTCCTCGGAATATCTTCCTCACGAATCCTGAGCTGATGATAGCCAGATCTCAGATCGATTTTGGAAAAGACTTTTGCTCCTTGCAGCTGATCCAATAAATCATCTACCCATGGTAAAGGGTATTTGTTTTTTATCGTAACTCTATTCAACTCACGGTAGTCGATGCAAAGTCGAAACGATCCGTCTTTCTTTTTGACGAACAATACCGGAGCACCCCAAGGCGATGCACTCGGCCTTATGTATCCCTTGTCAAGAAGATCTTCAAGTTGCTTCTTCAATTCTTGCATCTCAGCAGGAGCCATCCGATACGGAGCTTTTGAAATCGGCGCAGTACCAGGCTCGAGATCAATAGAAAATTCAATGTCACGACTCGGGGGTAGACCAGGAATTTCTTCTGGAAAAACATCAGAAAATTCCCTGACTACAGGAATCTCAAGAACTGTAGGTCCATCTTTCTCGGGCGAATCCAGGTAGCAAAGGTACCCGACACATCCTTGCCGAAGCAGCTTAAACATAGACATCGCATTGATAAGCTTACCGTTATCAGCGTCATTCCGACCCTTGAACTTGCACACAAGCTGGCCCCCAGATGACACCGTTACCGTCCTCGAGCTAAAATCAATCACAGCCCCATGACGTGTCAACCAATCCATACCGAGAATAATATCGTATGGAGCCATAGTAATACAGATTAAATCTGCTTCAAACTCCTTACCCTGAATGGTAACTAGAAACTCTGACAAACTCTTGGTGCCCACTAAGCGGTCACCATTAGGAAGATTAACAATGAAGGGTTCACAAACCTCGTTGCACACTAATCCTAACTTACTAACGCAATTTTCCGAAATAAATGAATGGGTAGCACCCGAATCAAATAGAATGCACACAGAAGTAGAATGGAGGTATAGAATACCTTGAGCAACTGCAGCGTTAGGTCCATCAGCCTCATGCATCTCGTATAAGCGTTGACCTTGACCTCCTAAAGCTGCTAGGGTTTTGCCCTTGTTCTGCGCGGTAGTCTGTATTGAAGGACTTGGAGTCTCTGCCGGTTTGAACCTAGGTCGAGTATTCTGATTAACTGACCCTTGATGTGACTCTGTCCCTGTCTGCTTTTCCGGACGACAGAACTTCTGCACATGCCCTCTTCTTCCACAGCTATAACATAGCTTCTTTTCCCTTGTACATTCAGTGTTCTTGTGCCCATAGGCACCACAGTTGAAACATTGGATCCGGCCTTTGCCCTGACCCGACTGTTGTGTTGACCCACCTTGAGTCATTTCTGTCCTCGCTTTACCAGACTTATCAAAGTTGGATGGCGGCGCAGGACGCTTAAAACCACTGGCTTGAGATTGACCCTGCATCGATCTCTGGCGATTTCGTCGCTTGGTCGACTCTTCCAAAGTCACCTCTAATTTGTATGCTGCATCAACGTATTGCTCCAAAGTAGAGCATCCGTGATGCAACATCATCGGTTTGATGTCCGGGCTCATCCACTCATGGAAGTGCCAAATCTTCTGATCTTCACTGGACACTATCAACCCAGCGTACTGTAGTAAATGATTGAACTTAGCTGCCAGCTCAGTCACTTTTAATCCGTCGTTCTTGGGGTAGAGAAATTCCTTCAGCTTCTCATCCCTCATAGCTTGGGAAAAGAAACGGTCATTCATTTTCGTCTTAAACATCCCCCAAGTTAGATCAGCCCTATCAGCTAGCCCCGTGTTCTCCTACCATTCACTAGCATCTTCTTTCAACTGCAGAGAAGCTATGTGCACCTTCTCAGCCTCAGTGCACTCGATGTTACGGAACAGTCGTTCCATATGGGAAAACCAATGAGCTACCCTGACCGGCTCTCCTTTACCCTCATAACTATCCGGCCTCATGGAGTTAATGGTCTTCAAAGCTCGACCATAATTATCCCTGTTTCTGACCGGTTCAACATGGTGTACCTGAACATTAGGTTCTTCACCCCTTTGTACAACTGGCGGAACTGGCACTTCAGGTGCCTGCGGTGCGACAGGTCGCATCACATCAGCAAATGCCTGCATGAAGATTCCCCGAATAGCAGCAACAGCCACAGCATCAAAAACTATTGGAGCTTGGACCTCAGCTTGGTCATTGCCCCTAGGATTGTTCTGTGATATTGACTCGTGTTCTTCCACACGGTCCAGGTCGTCCCTTATGATTGGCCTCAGATTGCTCGGCCCAGCACCATCGCGTATGGTATTCCTTGTATTCACCATCTGTTTACCGATCAAATCTCAAGTATTAATATCTTTTCCATAATACTTATCATGATAAGGTCACTTGGAATAGATCAACTGGGTAATTTTATATATATATGGTGAACTTCTAACAGAACTACCTATCATACAAGAAAGATCTCCCGAGCTTCTAACAAAATTGCCCGAAGATTTTTGCACTGTGTCGTATATACAACAAAACAAACACACAAAAAGAAAGAACTACTACTGTCTAAGTCGGCCTTGCCCTGTTCCGAACCTGATCCATCTCGCTCATCAACCGATGCTCCTCAACAGAGACTTCTCGGTCCTGACGAAAGATCTCGGAGACCTCTTGGCTCGACCTCCTCCTGTCCTGGACAATACCTGACTGAGGGTCGCCTCTCTCTCTGCTGCGAAACTCAACAAAGATTGCATTCCACTCAACATCTGTCATGGATGGGCCTGTAGGTCTTGGTGGCGAACGCGGGTAGATATACTGCATCCCCGAGTCGTCACTCTGAACCAACAAATGCCTCAACCTATCAGGTTCCTGAACCTGTACCTCGACTTCTATAGGATCTTCTTCTAGATCCTCCTCTGGGTCTTCTTCAGGGTCCTCCTCGGGATCCTCATCAGAATCTAACCCCGATACTGACTCAACCTCTAGGGTATAGTCGATGTAGTGATCAGGTGATCCTTCCTCATCACCACCTTCCTCGTCCTCTGGGATCACTCCCATGGAATAGTCATTGTCGTAGTGGCCTAGCGCGTACCTCGACGGCTCTACTGGCTCTGCAACTGGTGCTACCTCAGCATGGGTTCTCAACACCACTGACTCAGGGAACACATGCTTCACCTCCTCGGGTGGACTACTGGACTCACCAATCTCAAAACACCTCGGAGGAGTCGGAAAACTCGGCCTCTCAGGAGACGGAAAAGCCATCTCGGCCTCTTCCATCTCTCTAATCAAAGACAAGCAAGCTCCCATCCTTTGGGACAACAAGAAAGAATTAGTCTTTCTAGATACAGAAGCAACTTCCATATCAGACTTCTAGAAAAGGCACGACTATGAACGACTTTTTTATTTGAAAACTCAGAGCTCTTGGAAAACATTTTAGCTCTGATACCAAATCTATAACACCCCCAAATCGCAAGATTTTGACAATTGAAAGTATTACCGCCGATGACCCCGGATTCAACATCACGAAGTCACCCCAGGCTTTTACAGTTGATATAAAATCAAATCACGGCTTATATTGCCATATATTACAACTTTTACAAAGTCAATGTACTGGGAAAACAAGCATTCCCACGTACAACAAAATGCATAACAGCAAAGTTTACTGCGTAAATCTTAACAAAATACAATAATACACAGCGGAAATCTTAAACAAACAGTTTATCAAACATCGTTCATTCTTCTAGTCGCTTATATCCTTCTCAAATCCTTAATTTATCTGATGTGCCGAATCGGACGGATGACACCAGCCAACCATGCAGGGAATATAAAGGTTGGTCAGTCTAATGAAAGACAACGCAAGGGTACAAAGCAGAGTGGTTCGAAGCAGTAGTATTAGGTTAGACTCATCGTCCCTCGAATAATAACCGAGTACGCTAGTCAACCATCATACTCCTACTAGAATATATAAAGCAACATGAACAAGAGAAGATTCTGGAGACCGAGTCTCACAGCAATCAATCCCAAATTAAGACTCCAAATGAAATGAGCCTTATAGGAAAATATGACAAATGTTGGGGAACTTAAACAAACATACTAACACATCATCACAGCATCGCATACTAGCGATTTATAACTAAGACGAGTTTTTCCTAACTGCACTAGCGCTTAGCTGCACTACTCGCCCAAGGTATATTAATTATGTGCGACAACGGCACTTATCTTATTAAATTCCAAAGCACACATCACGTTATAAGCTTTTAGATATATGTGTCGTCATGAGGGACATACATCGAAGGAATGGATCTCGCAGAGTCCAAACCTCAATCCACAACACGGTTGGTCATGACCAGAAGTTTGGCATAGGAACTTGAATGCCCTGTTATTTGCCAGTTATAAAGAAATGAATGGACCTCGCAGAGTCCAAGCGCTCCTACGAATACTCGTGCTAACTAACAGTTCAGCACATAATAATCCACATCAAAGCCAACATGGCCAACATCATAGATCTAACAATCTATATATATATATCAAAATAGCGTTGCCACTAACAGTATATGCAACCTATTATAATCTTTTTATATGAATTTTACCTTTAAAATCCACAACAAAACCATTATGAACATAATAGCGTTGTATCTAGCAATATACAACCTATTATAACAGCACTTCTTTTATCAAATAATTGATCAAAACTGTTCCCAACATAAACAAGAAATCATCCCAAATTAATTAACAACAAACAATTGATAATTAATTAAAGTATGGAATGATAAGCAAGAGCGAACCGCCACTTGCCTTAGAATAGACGATTGCTAAGACAACTTCTTAAGAACGGGTCCTGAATCTTGAATCTGGAACGAAACCTGGATAAAAATCCCATTGGAACGATCCAAAACGAGACCCTAAGTTAGATTCCATACACTTACATATGAATCTAAAAGAATAGGAAAAGAAATCAAAGGAATCGAGCCAAGGCCAAAGCCAAACCACAAGAGACACGACTCAGACGCCCTTACCGCAATCGCGGCAAGTCGCGGCCAGTCGCGGTTCATCAACAGTGGCAAAGCTTCGACAGCTTCCATGGCGAGGAGGGGAATTTACCCGATTCGTGGAGGCCTCATTTTGCATTCAAATAGATCACAAAACACTTGTAAGCCTTCCCTAACACTTGGGCAAGCTTCACCAATCCTTGTGATCACTTGAATCGAGCTCGAAAGGCACGAAAATGGCGAATTTCAGTGGGCAAAAACCAGAGAAAAGAGAGAGCTCAAGGAGGAAGACGAAGGAAATCCTCGGATTGGTTCCACCCCCTTTTATACTGAAAATATGAGCCTCACCAAGGGAAACACGCAGGAAACAGGGGAACACAAGTCAAGCCAGCTGGAGAGCCACCTGTCCTTCTAGAAAAATCAAAGGAACAGAGCTACAGTAACCGCCTTTGAGGAAGACGACACTGCTCAGCAAAAGGCATTACCGCGAGCGCGGCCGGTCGCGGTGTATCGCGGTCAATCGCGGTGAGTCGCGATTTTAAGGCCGACTTCGTTAATCCTTATCCGGACTCGGTTTGGTATAAATTTCTTAACTCCGGGTTAAATATATTCGTACATAAACGTCAAATTAACCCTGAATACACTTCAACTGTGTTTTATAATACTCGGAAAAATTCACAGAGTTCAAACCTCTTACAGAAAGTCCAAAACTCTTCAGAAATTAATCCGTCTAGTAATTCAGGAGCTTAGAAAAATTCCAAAATATTCTTATAAATTGAGGGGTGTTACAGCCAACTCAGGAGACCGCACCTTTAGGAACTTATGCCGCGCCTGGTGGGCCTTCCGGAGCCAATTTGGTGCCCCTTGGACGCGCGCGTGCAGTAGGCACCGGCACCGCAAGGAACTCCCCGGTAAGAACCTCCTCTCCTCGTGTTTTTGGTCAAGAACGAGCTAATAGGGTAGCTGGACGTTTCCCTAATGAAGTGCCACCTCAACATGAGGTGCCCTATGTTGCTAACCCTTTATATGAGCCTCAGGGACCGCTTAGAGAAGACATGTTTGATGAGGCAGCTTTGGAGGAGGAGATGTGGCACCAAGGTGACCGGTACAATGGTCACCAAGGACCTAGAGAACCCTACGGCTATTATGAGCCACGAGGCCACTATGGTGGCTATAGGGGATATCAAGGCAACCAGCCTAGGAGGGAGCTAGAGCAAGATGGCATTGGAAAAATAAAGATCAAGATGCCACCGTTTGAAGGCAACTGCGACCCCGATGCCTACATGGATTGGGAGATGAAGGTTGAGCAGATTTGGAGTTGCCATAATTTCATTGAGGCCAAGAAGGTGCAGCTCACTTCCATTGAGTTTAGTGGCTTTGCCCTAACTTGGTGGAACAACATTGTCAAAGAGAGAAGGAGAGCATTAGACCCACCGGTTGCAACATGGGAACAAATGAAGTCCCTAATGAGTGCTCGGTTTGTCCCACAACATTACTCGAGGGAGCTAAAGCAGCGGCTTGAGAACCTCAGGCAAGGAAGCATGAGTGTGGAAGAGGCCTTCAACGCCATGCAAACGGCTATGGTGCGAGCCAATGTCATGGAAGATGAAGAATCAACCATGGCAAGGTATCTTCGCATCCTTAACCCTTATATTGCTAATGAGGTGGATATGTACCCCTATGCAGATTCTACACAGTTGCTGCATTTAGCCATCAAGGTGGAGAAAAGCCAAAGATACAAGGCCAGAATGCAAGGCAACAAAGTGGCTAGAGGCGCTAGCGGCCAGCCGAACTCATGGAGGAGCCCTAGTCAATCTAGGCCTTTCCAGCCGGCGCAAATTGGTAGGAACTAGGCTCAGACCGTGGGCCAACCAAGGAGCCAAGATGCGCCGAGAAGAAGTGCCCCACCTAGCACCCCGCCGTAGTCCAATAATCGGCAGCCCGGCCCGGCCAATGGAACACAAGGGAGTTTTCCTAACTCTTCTTCTTCTTCTAGAGCTAGGGATACTATATGCTTTAAATGTCAAGGCCGTGGGCATATGATGAAAGATTGCCCCAATAGACGAACCTTGGTCATTAACCATCTCGGACTTTATGAATCTGAGTCCGAGGGTGAAGAGCAAGGTCCGTTTATTGAAGACGAGCCTATGAATGATGTTGATGAGGACATGGATGGTATAGAATTTGAGCATGGTGAGTCCTTAGTTTGTAGGAGAACCTTGCATGTACAACCTGCCCCTTGTGATGATAACCAAAGGGAGAACTTATTTCATACTAGATGTTTGGTTAAAGGTAAGGTTTGTAACATGATCATTGATGGGGGTAGTTGTTGTAACATAGCTAGTACTGAACTAGTCACTAAGTTGCAACTTTCGACCTCCCATCATCCTAGGCCATACAAGCTGCATTGGATGAATGAATGTGGAGAGGTTAAAGTGGCTAAGCAAGTCAATGTGACCATAACTCTAGGGCACTATGTTGATAGTATCTTATGTGATATGGTCCCAATGAATGCTTGCCATATATTGCTAGGTCGTCCATGGCAGTTTGATAGGCGTGTCACTCATGATGGTTATACTAACCGTCACTCTTTTAATTACAATGGCAAGAGTGTGGTACTAAAGCCTATGACTCCATTGCAGGTAGCCGAAGCTTATGAAAAAAAGAAGGACCAAGAGAAGGCGGTTGAAGCTAAGAAGGGGAGTTCGACCGAGAGCTCTTCCAAAGCCAAGCCTATGTCTCACGTGCTGCTATATTCAAAGGAGGAGATGAGAGAAGAGCATCTACCCCAAGACGCCACTCTCATGCTCTTGTGCAAGAGTTTCAGCCTGCTTAGTGAGGAGTTGAGATCCACATTGCCGCCCCTCATCCTTAGCTTGCTTGAAGAGTTTCGAGATGTCTTCCCCGAGGAGATGCCACCGGGCCTGCCCCCTATAAGAGGTATTGAACACCAAATTGATTTGATTCCAGGTGCAACTCTCCCCAATAGGCCGGCCTATAGGATGAATCCAAAGGAGACTCAAGAAGTTCAAGAGCAAGTGAAGGCTTTACTTGACAAGGGCCATGTTCGTGAGAGCCTTAGCCCTTGTGCCGTGCCGGTGCTTTTGGTGCCTAAGAAGGATGGCACATGGAGGATGTGCGTGGACTGCCGAGCCATCAACAACATCACCATTAAGTACCGACACCCAATTCCCCGCCTAGATGATATGCTAGATGAGCTGCATGGAGCATCCGTCTTCACCAAGATTGATCTCCGAAGTGGCTACCACCAGATTAGGATGAATGAGGGGGATGAGTGGAAAACGGCTTTCAAGACAAAGTTCGGTTTGTATGAGTGGGTTGTCATGCCTTTCGGTTTGACAAATGCTACTAGTACTTTCATGCGTTTAATGAATCATGTTTTGAGACATTTTTTAGGGAAATTTGTTTTTGTTTATTTTGATGATATTCTTGTGTACAGCAGCTCCGAAGTGGCTACCACCGGACGTAGCTACGCCTCAAGCACATGATCCGTGGTCGGATCCTCTTCAAGAAGGGGAGGATGATGGAGGACCATCCACACTACAACCACCAACTGGACCTATGACTAGGAGCCAAGCTTGTCGCCTTCAAGAGGAGCTTTCTACACTTGTGCACCAAGTCCCGGAGGTTCTCACGGCCACACCTAGGGTGTTCTCATTGGCTATGGTTCATTTTCAGATTGGTTGAGCGCATGGCTTGTGTGCGCCTACCTTTCTATTTTTAGTATGTTTTTTAGCCTTTGTGTGTTGGATATTTTTAGACATCTTTTAGTGGTTTTGGGCCGACTTCCTTAGGAAGTATTTAAGGGCCTTTCCTTGCCATTTTTCGGCAACAAGAACATTATTGAAGAATCATTTTCTGAAATAGAAACTTTCCAATTGAGGGAGTTTGTATCTTCTTCAATCCATTCTAGCTTTGGTCGTTTGTGAAGATCAACATCTTTCGAGTTGGTGATTGAAGATGGCACAACACATCCTCTTCGTGCTCTTGAGGATTCGTCCTCTCTTGTGTGGAGTTGTAGGAGACGAGGTCTTCTAACGCAGGTTGGGTAGTTCTTGGTGTTTCAGAGCACCATTGGGTTTCTCCATCCGGTTATTAGGTTTCCTCTCATTCACTTGTTCATCTCTTTCCTTGCTTCCACCGAATTCACTTTGTTTGTTGTCTCTTTTGCATTTCTGAGTCGTTGCGCATCAAGATCGGGCCAATCACGGGTAACACCGTATCAAGAAGCCTCTCCTTGAGAGCTATCATTCCCATTGAAGAGAGAACCGAAATCTCTTCTTTCATAATCTGAAAAACTGAGTTGGAATACACACATGACCTTATATAGTCCTAGGGGAGTTGGCCCAACAAGCCCTTAAAAGGCCCAAATAAAAGCATCATAAAGAAGTCTTAAAAACACACTTAAAACAAACAAACAAAGCTAGCTCCATGGCCCCCTTCTTGGGCCCCACGTGCATGGTACTCCAGCCAAGAACTCGGCCAAAAAACAGTGAGGAACTCGGCCCATAACTCGGCCGAGTTCTAGACCGTGTCAGGGGCTGGATGGCCGAGTGGTCTTTGTTGTGTGTTGGCCCTCATGGTCGTGTTGTTTGTTCATGGTTTGGCTTCCTTCCTGAAATGGCTTGGCTTGAACCCTTGTAAGTGGGCCCTCTTCCCTTGTGTACATCTTAGATGAAGCCTTGGATCCTCCCGCATCATTCTCCCCTTCTTGGAAAGGATTCGACCTCGAATCAAGCACGTCCATGGAGAGATATGGCGTGAGGTCGGCTACATTGAATGTGGGGCTAACTCCATCTTCTAGTGTAGGTGCCTTTGGTGGTGAGTTGGACGATCCCTCATCAAAAGATCACCTCACGCCTCCCTCGGTTGTCCGTCTTGATGTATTGCGCCGTGCGCTCCTCAAGCCTTTGACGAGTCGATGCGTGCAATCTCTGGACAAAGTCGGCATGATCTATACCTTTCTTGTCCTCTGGATCTTTGAGAGCATATGGAACCATATCCAAAGGAGTAAGTAGGGTTCCAACCATAGACTACTTCGAAGGGAGGCTGATGTGACACCGTCCCATCAAGAGCCACAAGAGAGCCCGGACACTCAAGATGACTCAAGCAAGGAAGGTGACTCAAGTGAAGACGAGCTTAGTGAAGGTCAAGAGCGTCAATACGAGCCACCTCCCGGGGCCATCACTAGGGCTCGAGCCAAGCACCTTCAAAAGGAGCTCAAGAAGGGCCTTATTTGCTTAGAGGCCATGTCACACTTTGGAGGAATAGGCCATCACATTGGAGGCCTCGGCCACACCACTTTCTTGCCAGCCACACCGCCAGCCATCACTATTCTTGAGGCGCGACCGAGCCATTGATTGGATAACATGATAGTTTTGCTTTTGTTTGGGATTTTATGACATTATTAGACTATAAATTAGCATTTGGCATATGTTTGCCTTATTTAGCCGTGTGGGGGCCATTAGGACATTAGATGCCATTTGCTTTTAATTCCCTTGGCATTAGATGCCATTGCTTTTATTTAATTCCCTTGGCATTAGATGTCATTGCTTTTAATTACCTTGGCATTAGATGTCATTTGCTCTTAATGCCCTTGGCATTAGATGCCATTGCTTTTAATTCCTTGGCATTAGATGTCATTGCTTTCAATTCCCTTGGCTGCCTATTAAGGCAAGGATTGACCAAGAATGTAGCACCACTTGAATTCTGAAAATCCAGTTACGTTTTGGCAGCCAAAAACGCTCTTCGTCTCTTCTTTCCCAACGTCATCTTCCTCTTCTTCATCCTTGTGTGTAGCATCAAGGAATTCACCATTGTTGCTTCTTCAAAGTGCGTCATATCTTGAAGGAGTCAAACAATCCAGCCCCGATCTAAGTTGGTGAGTCACATCCAACCTAGGAAAAGGCATATCCTCCCAAGCCATCTTAATCATCCATTCGATCATCCACATCCATAACATTCATCTCGCCGAATTCCTTCCCGGAACTTTCAGCGACCTCTCAGTAAAATCAACACAACTTTCTACTCCTTGATCCGATTGTGCTCAAATTTGGAGGAAATCGACTACACGTCCATATCTAACTCTGGGATTTGGAATCATCCAATTTGGAGTTCGGAGCCGAGAGAACGACCCCGTTGAACCCAGGGCAGATTTCTGGAAGTTGTTGACGGTTCCTTGGAGGTCTAGGGTGCTTGCCTTGCACCGCGCCTTCATTGATCCTTAGTCTCATCAGAGACTTCTTAGTAGCCGAGTAGATGGTGTGGTTTTAGGCAAACTCTATAAAAGCTAAGCACTCTTCCCACCTACGCTGGTTAGTACTCAACAAGGCACGCAATAGAGCTCCTAAAGTCCTATTAACAACTTCGATTTGGCCATCTGTTTAAGGATGACTTGAGGTGGAGAAAAGTAATTTGGTACCCATTTGAGACCACAAAGTTTTCCAAAAATAGCTAAGAAACTTAGCATCCCTATCCGAAACTATGGTCTTAGTCTTAGGCACTCCATGAAGTCTAACAATTTCTCCAAAAAAATAAATCAGCCACATGTGATGCATCATCGGTTTTATGACATACAATGAAATGAGCCATTTTTTAAAACCGATCAACCACCACAAAAATAGAGTCTCTACCCCTTTTAGACCTATGCAATCCCAAAAAAAAATCCATTGAAATATCCTCCCAAGGAGCACTAGGAATAGGTAAAGGGTAAATCATGGGGATTCAACTTAGACTTAGCTCTAACACATGTAGCACAAGAAGCACAAAATCTTTTCACATCTTTTATTATGCGTGGCCAAAAGAAATGCTCCTTAAGAATTCCTAGAGTCTTAGTTACCCAAAATGTCCCATTAGTCCCCCACCACGAGCTTCATGAATAAACAGTTTACGTAGGGAACCACTAGGCACACAAAGTTTCTCACCTTTGAACAAGTATCCATCATGTATATAAAACAAGTCATGGCTGCCCTTACTAACACATGCATGGAAAATCTCACTAAAATCACTGTCACCAGAATACAAAGACTTCATGCAAGCAAATCCTAGCACCTTAGCATCAAGAGAAGTGAGAAGAGAGTACCTCTGGGACAAAGCGTCGGCCACTATGTTCTCCTTCCCTTTCTTATGCTTGATAACGTAGGGAAATGCTTCAAGGAATTCAACCCACTTAGCATTCCTTTTGTTGAGCTTACTCTGCCCCTTGAGATACTTTAGAGCTTCATGATCCGAATGTATGACAAATTCCTTGTGCATAAGATACTTTAGAGCTTACTCTGCCCCTTGAGATACTTTACAGTTCTTTATCATACGTAGGATAGTTTAATTCAGCCCCACTTAGTGATGCGTCCCTATCTCCGAATGCTGGCACAAGTGTCGTGGCGGCGAGGATCCAGATCTTGATATGAGTCGCTTGGCTTGGCTTCGAAGGTCGGTCGTGGAAACCTTGGCTTTGGCCTTGTTGAATTGCACGAATGACTTTGAAGCGGGCACGTGAACAGTATGTTTAGAGGTTTATTGACACAGGTTTGACAGGGGGACGATAGCGAGCGAGTTGGCGTCGCTGAGAGTGGGCTTGACAGCAGGTGCGAGAGCGACGATAATGACGATGGTGCGAGCGGTTGGACTAGCGACGGCGAGGGGAATGGGTGCGATAGCGGGCACAACTACGATGGCAACAATGGTGGTGGATCTCGAACGCGGCCTCAAGGCTAGGCGCGTTGGGTTGAGTGGGTGGCTCGATGGGTCGAGCACGGCCGTAGCATCGACGGTGGAGGATGGATAGACTCGAAGGTGTTCGAGTGGGTGTCGTAGCGTCGGTGGCGGACGGATAAACTCGAAGATGTTGGAGTGGGTGCCATAGCGTCGGCGGCGGAGGAAGGAGGTGAGAAGTAGATATTTGGGGTGACGTCGATCTAAGAGAGGTGGAGACAATTGGCTCTCAACAAATGCTTAGATTAAAAATGACGTAAACTAGTACAAGGAGCCAAGTTTGGCTTAAATAGGGGCGCAGCACTCGGATGGGCCGAGAAACGCCCATGGACTAGCCCACTAGACAATAGTGAAGCACACGCCCAAATTAGAAAGGCTAAATAAAGAAAGTCTTTAAAATGGAATGTCACTACATCAAATAAACCTCTAAACCCAAAATAGCCTAAGGCTAGCACTTGCGCCTTTGGAGGCCTTGGCGACGGCGGCATAGCGAGGCGAGGCAGGCACTGGATAGGCGCACTGGGGCGCGAGTGAGGCGCTGGCCTGGCCTAAGCTTGTAGAGGCTCCTCCAATGATGTGCTCATGTCAGAAGTTGGAGTGCATGGCTGGATGTCCTCTGGGCCTTTGAGGCATCCCTATCTCCGAATGCCGGCACAAGTGTCGTGGCGGCGAGGATCTAGATCTTGATGTGAGTCACTTTGCTTGACTTCAAAGATCGATCGTGTAAACCTTGGCGTTGGCCTTGTTGAATTGCACGAATGACTTCGAAGTAGGCACGTGAACAGTGAACTTTGAGGTTTACTGACACGGATGAAAACCAGGGACGACGGTGGGGAGTCGGCGTCGCTGGGAGTGGGCTCGACTGTGGGCTCGATAGCGACGGCGATGACGAAGGCGCGAGAGGTTATGCTAGCGACGGCGAGGGGAAGTAGGTGTGATAGCGGGCATGGTTGCGATGTCAACGATGGTGGTGGGTCTCGAACGCAGCCTCAGGGCTAGGCGCGTTGGGATGAGTGGGTGGCTCGATGGGTCAAGCAAGGCTAAATGCAAAGGACATCAATCCATTCATAGAGTCCATACTTTGTTTTGAATGTCGTCTTCCATTCATCTCCCTCCTTCATTATGATTTGGTGATAGATACTCTTGAGGTCGATTTTGGAGAAGACTTGTGAGCCATGTAGCTCATCCAACATGTCATCCAAACGTGGTATGTGGTGCCTATACTTGACGGTGATGTTGTTGATAGCCCTACAATCAACACACATCCTCCAGCTTTCATCTTTCTTAGGCACCAATATGACGGGCACAACACATGGTGATAGACTCTCCCTCACGTAGCCCTTGTCCAATAAGTCTTGGACTTGTCTTTACAACTCTTTAGTTTTTTCGGGGTTGGTTCTATAGGTTGCTCTATTGGGAAGAGTAGCTCTAGGGACGAAATCAATTTGATGTTCAATGCCCCTAACTAGAGGTAGGCCAATTGGTATCTTCTCTTGGAATAAATCTTCAAATTCCTGCAAAAGATTCACAATTGGAAGAGGTAGGTCACTCAATTCACTAGAAGAAAACAAATTTGAATAAGAAATTATAAGAAAGCAAACTTGACTTCCTTGAATTGCATAATCAACCTCCTTAGCCTTAGCTAGTAGCATATGAGCACTTGCACCTGAATTGGTTCTAATGGCTAGCTTTTTGTTAGATCTCATATCTTGCTTGCGTTGGCTCCTTCTTTGCTCACTAGCTACGTAGTCTGCCATTATATCATGAGGAGCCATAGGAAGAAGTGTGATCTTCTTGCCGGCCATGTGGAAAGAGTATTCATTGGTGACTCCTTGATGAATCACCCCACGGTCATACTGCCAAGGTCTCCCAAGAAGCAAGTGACATGCGGTCATAGGGAGCACAAACAACACATCGTCCTTGTAGGCGCCAATTGCAAACTGAATGATTGCTTGCTCTTGGACCTTAAGTGAAGTAGAGGAGTTCAGCTGATTTAGGGTATAAGGTTGGGCATGAGGTGTAGTTTTGATGTTGAATCGCCGAACCACCTCTTGATCTATGATGTTACAGCAAGATCCCCCATCAATTATCACATTGCACACCTTCCCTTGAATGTGACATCTTGTGTGGAAGATAGTCTCCCTTTGAGAAGGCAATGGAGGTGCGTCATTAACAATCAAGGTTCTCTTGACAACAAAACATTCCCCCTCGGCGGCAGTCACTTGCACCTCTTCTTCATCACACTTTGGTTGTAACTCTTCCTCCTCTTCTTGTTCATCCTCAGAGATATAGTCACCAAGCTCATTCAGAAGAACTTGCTTCCTTGTTGGGCAGTCTTTCGCATAGTGTCCCCTTCCAAGACACTTGTAACACTTCACATCCCTTGTTCAAGCCGAGTCCTCCTTCAAAGTAACTGGTTCTTGTCGTGGTGCATACCGCCTATAAGGCGCTTTGGGGGGCTCATACCTTGACTCTGGCCGCTTGGATGAGTAAGATGATGGTTGTGAAGTTGATGATGAACTCCACGGCTTGGAGCTGGACATACCCCTCTTCTTTTGCAAGCTTTGGTTCACCCTTGTAGCATAATGCAAAACCTCTTCAATGGGTGCTTCATGGCTGAATCTTTGTAGATCTACTATATGACTCAACTCATAGTTCAATCCACCAATAAACTTGGACACCACATAGCTTTCTGGAAAGTGCACTTTTGATCTAAATACAAGCCTCTTGAGTTCCTTGTAAAACACTTTCGGGGTGCTACTCCCTTGCTTCACCCTTTCCAGCTGGACTTGTACCTTGTTGGTGTAGTCTTGAGGCACAAAACGGTAGTTCATGGCATCACGGTGCTCTTTCCATGTGGTGATTGGTGGGTAGTTGTTGTAGAGGCGCTCTCTCTTACCTTCCTCCCACAATGCTTGAGCAAAGTTCTTGAAATGAATGGTGGATAAGGCAATCCATTGAGCGTCGGTGTGTTGCTGGAAATCAAACATAGCTTCAACGGTAGGGAACCAATCAAGGTGTGCCTCCACATCAGAAGTGCCTTCAAAGATAGGAATGGTCAGCTTCACACCGTAGTTATGCTCTCTTCCGGGATGTCGCCCTTCATTCTCTTGATATACAAACCCTTGTTGCCTTGGTGGTGGGGCTCTTGCAAAAGCAGCCCCTCCTCTTTGCCTCACTCTTTCTCTGTGGTCTTGAGGCACATAAGGACCACGTCTTGGCTGCATGGGTGGTGGCCTCATTGGTCGGTAGGGTCTTCTCATCATGCCATCAAAGATTGTGAGGCGTGTGATAGGGGTTCGCCGTGGGAGCAAAGGTCGCTAGACTTCTAGGGAGAAAGGGTTCTCCAAATCGTCATCAAGCACATCCCTTTGGGTTTGAGTGGGATCCCTTGAGTGCCATGAAGTGCCTTCCCCATGGTTGTCGCCTTGGACATCTTCCTCATGTTGGGAACCATCATGGTGATCTATGGCACTTTTCCTCCTTGAGGTGTTCATCTTCTCCTCAATCTTGGCGTCAATAGCTTGGAGGAGATCTATCCTTGTCTTGTAAAGGAGGACCTGCAAATATTCAAGGGTGATTGGCCTCCCTAGTAGGCCTTCCGTCATAGGCTCCTTGTCTCTGCCGTTAGAAATAGCAAAAACCCAACACAAGAATCAAACAACTTAGCTAGAAACTGAATGGAACAAGTATAGGTCTCTTACCTCGGCGTGACAAACTTCCTTGGCTCAAGTGGTTAGTTACCCGCCGGTGTCCAACCCTAGCTGGTGCACAATCACAAGGAAAAGAAACCCTCCCAAGTGTAGTTACAATTTCCAAGCTCAATAAACCACAAAGAAAGTTGCAATGAGCACCACGTGTAGGGTTTGGCTAGGAGACATGTTTGGTCAACAAGCTTTGTCCTCACGTGTTCTTAGCACTTAAACAATTTATAAAGTCCAACTCAAGTGCACAAGAAGCTACTAGGCACCAACCCTTCACAAATTCGTTTTTGCAACACTAAAAGAAACAAAACAAAGAAAAAAATTTCAGAAATGCACTCGACTCTTTCTGGTTGAGAATGATTTTTCTATGGCCTTCGCTTTTGTCTTAGGCCGGGTATTTCTTTGCTCAACCACTTTTTCTCGAGTTCAACTATTTAACTCAACAATTCTTGTTATGCTTGCTTGAACACAACTCAACTTTAGCCTTAAAAATAACAACACAATGTTTTGACAACTTGTTGTCCTAACTTGTCACGCGTTGACTCAGAATGTTGCTTACGGGATGAGTACAGTTCCCGTATCTTGTTTCCCTGAATTCAAGAACTTTAGAAAGTGTATATCATGCAACAACACGTGATTAACTAGGCCCAAAGAAGTTACAAATTTCAGCAATTGGTCAAGGCTAATTAAAGAGAGAGCATTCAATGACAAGAATTAACTTGGATGGATTAATAGAGAAGAGTTCAAAATAACTCAAAAGACACCCTCCAAACTCGTCCTTCCAGATCTACAATCAGGTTCTTCACATTTCACACGGAAAAAAAAACTCAAGAACACAAGATCAAAACAACAACATCGGCTAGAAGCACTAGGTGTTCTTTGCATGCATTTCTTGTGTTTCACTAACTTGGATTTTGTTACTAACCTTGAAAAGGCTCTGATACCAAATGATATGCCCCAAGCAAGTATCCAGACTGGTTCAAGGTAGTATCGCCACCCAAGCACCGATTGAACTCCACAAGAGTTTAGCGAGTTCGGGAGAAGGAAAAGGGATCTAGACGTGAGATTTTGAGGGGAATTTAAGGAATATTAGACGAAGGGTTTGAGCAGGGATATGCAACTGAAATTCCTGGATAAACCCACCAAGAAAATCATATGGAAACGTGGTTTGAATTCTAGGATAAACGCACCAAGATTCAATCCACACGGCTTGGATAAACACACTAAACTTGACGTTAATAAACTCAGGTTTCTCAAGGTTTTTCTCTGGAAAACTCAAGAAATATTCAAGCTAAAAATGTGACTAACAAGAAACAAAACAACTACTTATAGTAAAGCAAAGACAACCAAAGGTTGCTCCAAAACATAACCCGGATTGTCTTCAGTTAACCGGTGGAAAATGGTCTCCAAACGAGCTGAAGTTTTGATATGTGATGATGGGCCTCGTGAACTTGAAGCCCACCAAATATGGGCCCAAACGCATGAGGCATCTGAGAGAACTCCTTGGAGTTTTGTCATGGCATTGTCGGCGTCAGCGATGGCTTGTCTTTGGTTGTCTTCACCGGGCCCTCTTCATCTTTGGTCGGCCAACTTGAGGTCCTTTTCTCTCTCCCAGTAGGTTGTGGAAGAAGTTGGGAGCCAAGTGGATGAGTTGCGCCGATGAAGTTGTGATCACCTTCCCTTGTCGCCGTCGTCACATGTTCTTCTTCGTGCCTTAGGGCAGTCAGAAGACACTTCTCCACTTGCATCGGCACTCCTTGAGCATATAGGCCTATTTGAAGGTCCTTGAGCACCTTCCTGGCTTGGGAATGCGTGAGCACACCTAGGGCCTGGTGAGTGCCAGACTTAGCTTGTTCCATGTGTGTCAATGCTCGGGCGCCCGCGCGAGTGAGAGGTTTGGTGGGCACCGTTGAGGTAGTTGGCACATCCACACCTGAGCTAGCCTTGTGTGCAATAGGCGCCTCATTTGCAGGAACTGCTCCGCTACCGTCTTAATGCCATAGAGGTGACACTGCCTGCCCTTGATGTGGATCGGCATTCGCATCAACATAGGCATCGACGCGGCAACTCCCATTGGTGCACTTGGCGGCCAATGTGTTATAGGGGGTTGTATGGATATGCCTTGTCGACTCAAGGCCTCTTGAGCAAGTCGTTGGGCCTCCTCGGGTATGGGTGTGTGGGATCGACTTGACCGACGGCTACTCCTTGATCTTGAACTTCTTCGAGATGCATGCCTCTCCTCAAGCTTTCTCTCAAACCTCATCTCCATTTCCTCCATGAGTGTTCTAAGAGCTGCCATGCTCACGGGAGATTCTCTTCTTCATGTGATACTTGCTTGGTTTTATCCATGAGATCATGCGTAGACATGGTACCCAAAACCGACAAGCCCTTCTCAAGCTTTTTGGCCTTAGCAAAATCACAATTAAGACTCACAACAAAGAAATACCAAAGAACGCACAAGTATTGAAGCTTAGAATGATTACCCTAGCATACCAATGCAGAACAAGCAATACTCAAGCAAGGGAGAAAGTAACACAAGGGAAGGCTTTAGGCCTATGGCTTGTGGTGCTCACGAAGGGCAAGAGCTCCAAACTCAACTCACTAGTCCTAAAACACAAGAAATGCAGTCACACAACAAGTCCAACCAAAGCAATTTTTTTCAAGCCTCTCGGCCTCTTTTTTAAAAATAAACTAGCTTGCGAGCTTTCTCAAGCTAGCATGGGTCCCTTGTTTATGTAAGCTATTAGCTTAAGGGCTTTCTCAAGCTAAGCAAGGTACCTCGTTTCTTTTGGTTTCAAGAGAAGCTGCTCCACCTCTCTTCCTTTAGGCGTGGAGTCCGAGTTTTGATTTTTCTCCTTTGTTTTCTTTTTGTTGTTTTTTTTAAAGCACTTAGAAGAAACCAATTGTGTGACAACAAAATCAAATTCTTAAAGACAGTTTAGAGTTAGAGTAATGAAAGAAGATTAATGGAATGAATCGGCTATGGTTTTTGGTGTTAATGGCTAAATTAAGGAAGGGGAATGGAAAGGCAAGAAATCAGCCAATTTAAAGCTTGGCTTTTGGGGAGATCATGCAATGCATGAATGCATTATGGAAGGGTGGAAGATGAAAGACAATCAGCTACTTAATTGAAGTAATCTCACTTAAATGGAAGTCTTCTAAAGAAGGCCTAATGAAGAATTTTGTGACCTTTTGGGTATGGTTCTTAATGGTTGAAGTTTTGAGTTCTTTGAACTCTCTTGGGTGCAGCTTTAGGACGTGGCAACTAAAAATTAATCATTGTAGGATCAGAAGTATCTCAATTTCTTGGACAAAACATATCAAGCCTAAAAAAACCACCTTTAACATCATTCAAATTTCTAGGCTCGTTCATTCATCTTGTTATCAAGTGGACTATCAATCCATCAACATTAGCATAATCATTTTGAGTTCCAGAATGATCAATGTTAGCATCAATATTTTTAGTTTTAAGACTATCAACATTAGGATAAACATTTTGATTTCAAGACCAATAATATTTTGATCTTCAAATAAAAATTATAAACACCTACGCCGCCATCAAGGATTTCTTAAGTTCTTCTACAACTCATCCAATTAACCCTAGAATCAAGCCATTCTTGGGTGGTCACTCAGATCTTACCCCATCCAGTCTCCATCCAAGCTTCCATCTAGGTACGCTTTCTTCACCAAAGATGAACATGACCATCCTTGGGCTTCTCCTTGCTCTTCTTTCGATCGATTCGTATAACATGTCTACTCTTCCCCGTTTGTTGCTCAGATCTAGGTTGAAGAGCAATTTTATAACCAAATCCCTTATTTCTAGCAAAATAGCCTATCTCTCGACTCCTTTATCTAGTTCTTTCTTTCGAAAGCAAAGTTGGAATCCTTCTCTGTATGAGCGTGATTCGTATGAAGGCTGGTTTGGGTGATGTCCCCTTCTTCCATTTTTTCCCTTCTTTAAGAGACGAATGTGTTTGATATATGCAAAGTTGTGTTGTACGTCTTCTCTCTGTTGGAGCCTCTGGATCTAACGTTGAGTTTGGCCTCTTTGGCTTGGTCAGATCTCTAGAATCTTGGCGGTGCAAATGATCTCCTTATCAGGTTTTCTCTACATATGCTAAACCCTAATCTCTACTTATACTACTTTCGACTTTACTACTGCTCTCAATCCCTCTTGACCATAATTATTTACACTAAAGCTTTACAAGCTCTCTCAAGTGTAGATTTACTAATTAATAACAACATCATTGATAACCCCTCTGTTATGGAAGCACTTCATTGTTGTTTCCATTCCCAAACACCCTTATTAATCACCCCTACAAGTTACCAAGTGTTGAAAACATGAAACTTAAGTACTTCTTCTCCCATTATTGGGCACTTTTGTGCTCCTATTACTTGAGATGGAAGATGAATACTATTACTTGTTTCAGTTCCTGCAGATATGTACACATTACTAACTATATTATGCATTATAAATCTTGCAAGTAGTTTCATAAACTTCTTGAACAATTGCTTTTCAAATCTACTCAATTAGTTTATCAAGGAATCTTAACTCCTTGTTTTGATGTTTCTCAAAGTGTTTATCATCTTTATGAACCCAACTGCTATTATCTCTCCTCTAAACAAGGACGATCTTATTATCTTCAAGCACCTCCACTACACCAAGTATCGATCCCACATAGACCAGTGTAATATTAATTGAAACACTACCAATGAGTTAGGCCAGGAAAATGGGGAATTGAGAAGAACTATAACTAAGCTAACGAATAATAAAACAATAAAAGAGAGAGAAATCAATGGAATAAATGTGTCTAAGGTTAAGGATCACCGCAATGATGCAACAGTAAATAAAATCACACTTCACCTGAATCTAGTCCAAATTATTTGAAGGTAAGCTATCTAAGGTAATCTACTAACTCATTTCAGACGATAACAAATGTGTCTGGACTAAACTAACAATCGTTGTCGCGCAGAGCTAATCTCATCCAAACCCTTTCACGCACTTAGAGTCTAGGGATAAACTGAAATAACATTCGATGTCGCGCTCCACTAATCCAACTCAAACCTAGAACATCTATGATAGCCTATTAATCCTTAAGAGTAATTATGTTGTTGTCACACAAATAACACTCAAGTTCAATTCCTAAGATTCCAATAGAAGTTATCACCTCTTAGTCTCAAACCCTACCTGACTATCTATTAACGTGATCACCTTTCAGTCTCAAACCCTAATAGGATCCAATTCGCATAAGCTACTATGGGCATAAAGCAGCTAGGAATGAATTAAATACTATTTCAATTCAGACAAATAAATAATTCTAATTACATACGCATCGTCGGGATCACCCCAATATTAGAACTAAGAATTTAGCCAAGCATAATTGAAGACATTTTCAATAGATTTAAACTACCCAACAACATATATGAATTATTCAATGAATATGGGAGATAAGAAAACTTAGTCTCAATGTAAAAATAATCCAAATTGACAAAGACTAAAACGATAAACACCGTCTTCAATTATGCTAACGCAAATAAAACTCCCTCATGAATCTCGTACCTTGCGTGCGGCAATATTTCCAACCAAAAGAAAAACAAATACCGAAACTAAACCCTCCCCTAAAAATATGCTAAAAGCTACATAATATCCAAAAATAAACAAAACTTGAAACAAAACCTCCATCAACCAAAAACTAATCTTCCCCCCATGAAGTTGTTGCCCCTATGATTGGCTTTACAAGCCCAATAGGACCACCAGTCATAATCAGCACAAAACTTCATTAGTTCATTTCTTTAAATCCTCACGTGATCTTGTAATTTAGGTCTCGGTCCAACTCTAATTCCATTTGTTTTTTTCCCTTCAAAATAATCGTGTATCATCTTTAAATTGAACCTAAAATACCTGAAATATATACAAACACAAGTGTAGACCTCGAATACAAAATAATGCAAAACTAACTATAAAAGACATAAAATATGCATGAAAATTATCTAAATTAATATGCAACTAGACTCCTAAAATATGTATAAAATAGGTAATATCACCTACAAAATTATTGTACAAGGCCCCTGAAAACTTTAAAACGACCTCGTAAACAACTCATTTATTTGCGTGGGGGCTAGTGGCACCTACTCCCCCATGTCCATTTATTAGTTCGTTAGTCATATGAGGTCATCATCCTTTTAGAGACATCATTAGGTTGTTAGAGAAAATTGTTAGATTGATGGTCGTATGTGTGTAATGATGCTTTACTATAAGTAGTAGTCTGGATATCATTGTAAACTCGTTTTACAAAGTAAATAAAAATTCTGGTGTGAGAGGTTTTCTTTTTGTCTTCTAGTGGCGTGAAAAGCATATCATGTTACATTAGTTCATCCACGGAGGGTGAGTCAGGGCCTAAGATCAGATTGAAAGGCGTAGTTGATGGACAATAGGTGAGACGTGCTCAATTGGGTGAAGTTTTCGAATTAGATCATGCTGGTTTGAAATCGGATGGTGTTTTTCGTAGTAGTTCAAGGGGTTGGTTTACTTTTGGACATGCTTCCTTTACCCTGCTCTTCTTCTTCAGACATATTTGGCATGGGGCTAGAACCTTGTTTAGAGATGTTTTTTGCTGGTATTGACCCAGATTTAGATGATCAAGTAGAATTTGAGGCATTCTAAAAACTAGGAGATCCGACTACAAGAAGACAAGCAGTCTGATACAAAATTGTTTTCGTCATTTTTGTCTCTCTTTTTGTGATTTGACATTATGCATCAGAGAAATCTTGATTTAATCATTTGACTCTTTCTTTATTTATCAAGGAATTAATCCCTAATAAACAGTTATGGAAGCTATAATCGTAAATAACAATTGAATCTATGGAAGCACTGGTTTATACATTTCTATTAGTCTCGAGTCTAGGGATAATTTTTCCGCTATCTTTTTTCGAGAATCGCCTAAAGTTCCAACTAAGAAATGATTTTTCATTATCTTCATTGAAGTAATGAGCCTCCTGATATGCATTCAATATTGGGAGGCTTATTACTTCAACTAGTCCATATGTTCCTCGAAGGAATCTCTTAGTTGTTGAGAGGGTTGCCCAAAGGCGGTATATAAGGCATACCCGATAAAACTAAGTAAACCAGATATAAAGATGGTGAGTAGGGTTGTTGTTTCAATTCTTATATGAATTCAAGACCTCAAAGTATCTATGATAAGATCATTTATTTACAAGGGAATGGTATACAAATGATAAGTGTTATTTTGTAGCACATATCTAAGGATTATTACCAGGTTTGAGGCGCCATTTGGATGGATTTAGAGCACAATTGTGGATTATGGAGTTAGAGTGGAGAAGTGAAGAAATCATGGGATTTATAGAGGTTTGAAGTGTATTGAAGAGTAGAAGAGCAATTTTCTGAATTCAAATGGTTCGTTCTCTCTACTAAGATGTCCAAATGAAGTTATTCCAATTCGAGGAGTTAGATCTTGAAGTCTAATGCAAGTCCTCAAAATATGAGCGCAATCCGAGCTGGGAATCAAAAGTTATGGCGTTTTTACTAAAGTGTCGCAGAAGTTGAAAAGTCACCGCCCCGCGCCAGAAGCCACCGCGACCCGGCGGTGGATCTCAGAGAAGACTGACGCCCCGCGGTGGGCACGTAGCGCCTCGCGGCCAGAAGACTTTATTTCCTTATTTTTGCTATTTTGGATTTCCTTATTTTCTATTATTTTATTTCCTTTGTTATTTTCATTAGGTTAACTTATTTTCTAAACCTATTTAAGACCTCTTTCTAGGTTAAGAGGCATACACTTGCCAAGTTACAATTCTCCTTTAGGAGACTTAGTTCGTTTTTCATTCTGCCTCCAGGGTTTCCAACCCATGGAGAACTAAACATCTTTATTTCGCTAGACAATTGAAGCATTACAATGGATTGGTTGTGAAATTTCTATTCCTTGTTCTATATCTTATAAGTGTTGGTTTGATTCTCTTGGTTATATTGTCTATTGATTTATGTTGGTTTATCTAGAGTTGCTAACTAGGCTTATCGACATCTATCATAGTACAAGGATTGCATATAGGGGTTCTGAGTGCATATCTAGTGGCAAACACAATTGTGCGTATAGGGGTTCCGAGCGTACAATTGTGAGTGAGAATCAGTTGCATGTTAAGTAGGGGAGTGAGTACTTGTACGTCTTTCTACTTGCACGTATCTTATATCCTTGTGTGCATTGCTATTGCTTTGTTGGTGGTAATGTACCCCGGTCTGGTACCGCATGACAGGCGTGACTGGTGTATTTTACCATTGGCATAGTAATAAGTCTATTGACAACTGTGAGAATCAGTAGTACTTAAGATCAGGATGGGAACAACTATAAGATTGTGAAAAGAACTTGGATCTAATAGATTTCAGTGATCAACATGTTTCCTTTGCAGTGTGGATATTTGTCTGGTGGAATACTTACACCCATCATTCTTATTCTTTCTCTAAAGCTTGCATCTTTGTTACTTTGCTTGATAATCAAAACCCCCCTTCCTTTGTTACTTTGCATGCTCATAAACACATGAATTGATCACTTCCTCCTTGTGGATTCGACCCTTGCTTGCCTCTACTACTTGTTTAGGTTCGTTAGGATTTTATTTGTTTAGGTGTCACGACGACAACATCCTATCAAATTGGCGCCGTTGCCGGGGAGGCAAGATTTGATCTTTCTGTGTGTTTGTTTGTGTGTGTCTTACTTTGGTGTGGACCTATCTTACGGTCCATACCCATGCTACTAATTTTTGTTGTTCTCTTTTGCTTTTGATACAGATATGGAGTTCGGGGGAGAACCGCACGAAAGACCAGGCCCCTGCTCATTTTCGCCAGAGAGGGGACACTACCCAACTCCTAGTGCCTGCAGAATCTGTCACGATACGCTGCACACCATTGACGATTGTCCAGGACTTCCTGCATTCAGAGCAGTAGTAAATGCATGTTGAGGTGTGAACTCGCAGGGACCGAGGCAGGAGCACTATCCGGACACCTACAACTCAGGGTGGAGGGAGAACCATAACCCAGCTCCGTATGGAAATCAACCACAGTTCTCGCCTGCACCCAATGCCGATGTGCTCAGCGCTCTGATTCAAAGTATGACAACCATGGCCCAGACCGTGTCATCAATGCAAACAACCATGGCCCAGACCGTGTCATCAATGCAAACAACCATGGCCCAGACCGTGTCCTCAATGAAAACAACCATGGCCCAGAACGTGTCCACACTGCAAATAACCATGGCTCAGAATGACTACCAACAGCAAGAGGCGATTTCTAATCTCCAAAGCCAAGTTAACCAACTGAGTCAAGCGTTGATTGAGTCGAAGTCAGCTGAAAAAGAGAGCGACCGTGAGATGGAGAACATCGCCCACCGCCCCGCGTCACCTCTCACCGCGACCCGGCGTGAGATCCCAGTTATCTCACCGCCCCGTGGCGAGAATGACCGCGACCCGGCGACGTGCCTCAGTATCTCCACCGCGACCTCACCGCCCCGCGACAATGACTACCGCCCCGCGGTGGACGGAGTGCCTCCTATTGATTTACCACCGCGACCCGATATCCAAAATTTCAGATATGTTGGTGAGGTTTGGGTAGATCCTTACGGGGTTGCACGGCAGGTGCTTTCTGAGGAGGAGAACTTCTTTGGAGATGATTGGAGCGACAATGAGGAGGAGTGTTGTGATCGCGAAAATACTCCAGAGACAATCGCCCCGGCAGGCCCCGATCCTCTGGAGGCTGCCTATGATGAGTTTTTGCGTCTTAACTCATTCCCGCTCGTTGCATTGCAGCCCGCTATACCATTCCCTGAGGCTCTGAAGGACACCCAAAAGGTGGAGAGCGACAAAGGCTTATTTGACACCTTCAGTAGTTGCAAGGCAACCACCCATTTGGTCCATCTGGCTGACAGCACCCCTCGCTGCAAGGAAATGTTAAAGGTGCTGGGCATGATCAAGAGGAAACCAAAGGGGAAGCACAAAAAGGAGAACTTGACTCAAGTGGTGAATTCTTACATGCTGGATACGGGGCAGGACATACATACAGCCCCTGAGATGCTGGGTAGACAATTTTTCAAGATGGCAAGTGCATTCATGGATACGACGAGTGATCCAGCCATCAACAATTGCACAAGCATGGGGGAGAGGCTCAACAGGGAGTATACAAAGAGCCCCCCCCCCCCCCCCCCCCAGATCCAGATCCCAGGAGTTTAGTCGCTATGAGCAACCCAAGTTGAGAAGATGGAGTAGTATGTCAAGCCATGACAATAACTAAGGCGTTGTCCGGGAGGCAACCCGAGGTATGTTTTACTTTCTTTGTTTTTCTTTCTTTATTTCTTGCATTAGTTTTGCTTGTTTTTGCTTGTTTGTGCTTTGTTTTTGTTCTGGTTTTTGTTTCCGACTAACATGTAGGAAAGAGACTCATGCCTATTGAAGAAGGTGTTTCCACACCAATGTAAGTCTCTTCCTTCCCTGCACTAAGTCGCTCCCCGAAAAAACCTTAAACGGGGAGGCAAAAAAAATTCGAAAAAAAAAATTTCGAAAAAAAAAAATTAAAAAAAAAGTTCTACCAAGGCCAATTGTCCGGAATTCCCATAGAGATGGTGCGCATCATGTTGTCAAGGAGGATACACTTACCCCACACATTATTTGACAACGATGATGGCCCTACATTCGACAGCTGAGGAGGAGGAACACTAGAGCCCCCACCATGATTACATCTGGGCTCCACCATGTGTTCCTAGAAGGCCGTGCAATCCTATTATCTTTGCTATACCACTATTCACCAAAGTGGTTCCCTTTTGGTTGCACGATAGAAGAAGATGATGAGTTGATGAAGACACCCGCCCAACACCAGAGACCTGGGCATTTATTGAGAAGACCGCCAGCAACAACGGAAGTGTCCAAGCAGCTTGGCGACGTTTGTGAGTTATTTGTTGCTTCTCCCTCTGCTTCTATTTTTTTGTCTTTCATTACATTGAGGACAATGCAATGTTTAAGCATGGGGGAGAGTTTTATACTTGCTACGTCGCTGAGGAGAAATATGAATATAAAGAGAAAAAGCCAAAAATTGAAAAAAGGCATCCTGGGATAGGTCGAAAACCCGAAAGGGCGGCCTAGGTAATAAGCATGTGGCTTGGACCAGCATTAGGCTGGGGTAATATGTGGTCAAGAGTGACGTGAACTTATGTGAGTACATCTATTGGAAAATGAAATGAGTGGCTTGGTGAAAACCCGAAAGGGCGCCTTGGCAAAATGAGCGAAAAGAAGAAGAGTGATTTTAGGATTTCTCATTATTCTTGGTGAGGCGGCATAAGAAGAGGAGTTATAAGGAGGATTCGGGTAGGTCACTCTGGAGGGATAAGAAGATAGATGGGAGATAGGATTAGTTTTTTTTTTATTCACTCTATGGTGTTTGGGATAAGCTTGGGGGAAGTACTCTGCTTTCCTTTTAGCTTGGTTGTGTGGGGTGTTGAGATTTTTGATTTGATGTTGTAGTATTGTGCTGAGCTTATTTGTATGGTTGCCTGGAGTTTATTGTTGGGTATGATTCTTGGAGGTTGAGTTTTCTATGCTTCCTGAAACCTTGGGGATTGATAGAAGGAGTAGGTTGACTTTAGCTTACTCGAGGACGAGCAAGGTTTAAGCATGGGGGATTTGATAAGTGTTATTTTGTAGCACATATCTAAGGATTATTACCAGGTTTGAGGCGCCATTTGGATGGATTTAGAGCACAATTGTGGATTATGGAGTTAGAGTGGAGAAGTGAAGAAATCATGGGATTTATAGAGGTTTGAAGTGTATTGAAGAGTAGAAGAGCAATTTGCTGAATTCAAATGGTTCGTTCTCTCTACTCAGATGTCCAAATGAAGTGATTACAATTCAAGGAGTTAGATCTTGACGTCTACTGCAAGTCCTCAAAATATGAGCACAATCCGAGTTGGGAATCAAAAGTTATGGCGTTTTTACTAAAGTGTCGCAGAAGCTGAAAAGTCACCGCCCCGCGCCAGAAGCCACCGCGACCCGGCGGTGGATCTCAGAGAAGACTGACGCCCCGCGGTGGGCACGTAGCGCCTCGCGGCCAGAAGACTTTATTTCCTTATTTTTGCTATTTTGGATTTCCTTATTTTCTATTATTTTATTTCCTTTGTTATTTTCATTAGGTTAACTTATTTCCTAAACCTATTTAAGACCTCTTTCTAGGTTAAGAGGCATACACTTGCCAAGTTACAATTCTCCTTTAGGAGACTTAGTTCATTTTTCATTCTGCCTCCAGGGTTTCCAACCCATGGAGAACTAAACACCTTTATTTCGCTAGACAATTGAAGCATTGCAATGGATTGGTTGTGAAATTTCTATTCCTTGTTCTATATCTTATAAGTGTTGGTTTGATTCTCTTGGTTATATTGTCTATTGATTTATGTTGGTTTATCTAGAGTTGCTAACTAGGCTTATCGACATCTATCATAGTACAAGGATTGCATATAGGGGTTCTGAGTGCATATCTAGTGGCAAACACAATTGTGCGTATAGGGGTTCCGAGCGTACAATTGTGAGTGAGAATCAGTTGCATGTTAAGTAGGGGAGTGAGTACTTGTACGTCTTTCTACTTGCATGTATCTTATATCCTTGTGTGCATTGCTATTGCTTTGTTGGTGGTAATGTACCCCGGTCTGGTACCGCGTGGAGGCGTGACTAGTGTATTTTACCATTGGCATAGTAATAAGTCTATTGACAACTGTGAGAATCAGTAGTACTTAAGATCAGGATGGGAACAACTATAAGATTGTGAAAAGAACTTGGATCTAATAGATTTCAGTGATCAACATGTTTCCTTTGCAGTGTGGATATTTGTCTGGTGGAATACTTACACCCATCAGTCTTATTCTTTCTCTAAAGCTTGCATCTTTGTTACTTTGCTTGATAATCAAAACCCCCCTTCCTTTGTTACTTTGCATGCTCATAAACACATGAATTGATCACTTCCTCCTTGTGGATTCGACCCTTGCTTGCCTCTACTACTTGTTTAGGTTCGTTAGGATTTTATTTGTTTAGGTGTCACGACGACAACATCCTATCAAATTGGCGCCGTTGCCGGGGAGGCAAGATTTGATCTTTCTGTGTGTTTGTTTGTGTGTGTCTTACTTTGGTGTGGACCTATCTTACGGTCCATACCCATGCTACTAATTTTTGTTTTTCTCTTTTGCTTTTGATACAGATATGGAGTTCGGGGGAGAACCGCACGAAAGACCAGGCCCCTGCTCATTTTCGCCAGAGAGGGGACACTACCCAACTCCTAGTGCCTGCAGAATCTGTCGTGATACGCTGCACACCATTGACGATTGTCCAGGACTTCCTGCATTCAGAGCAGTAGTAAATGCATGTTGAGGTGTGAACTCGCAGGGACCGAGGCAGGAGCAGTATCCGGACACCTATAACTCAGGGTGGAGGGAGAACCATAACCCAGCTCCGTATGGAAATCAACCACAGTTCTCGCCTACACCCAATGCCGATGTGCTCAGCGCTCTGATTCAAAGTATGACAACCATGGCCCAGACCGTGTCATCAATGTAAACAACCATGGCCCAGACCATGTCATCAATGCAAACAACCATGGCCCAGACCGTGTCCTCAATGAAAACAACCATGGCCTAGAACGTGTCCACACTACAAATAACCATGGCTCAGAATGACTACCAACAGCAAGAGGCGATTTCTAATCTCCAAAGCCAAGTTAACCAACTGAGTCAAGCGTTGATTGAGTCGAAGTCAGCTGAAAAAAGAGAGCGGCCGTGAGATGGAGAACATCGCCCACCGCCCCGCATCACCTCTCACCGCGACCCGGCGTGAGATCCCAGTTATCTCACCGCCCCGTGGCGAGAATGACCGCGACCCGGCGACGTGCCTCAGTATCTCCACCGCGACCTCACCGCCCCGCGACAATGACTACCGCCCCGCGGTGGACGGAGTGCCTCCTATTGATTTACCACCGCGACCCGATATCCAAAATTTCAGATATGTTGGTGAGGTTTGGGTAGATCCTTACGGGGTTGCACGGCAGGTGCTTTCTGAGGAGGAGAACTTCTTTGGAGATGATTGGAGCGACAATGAGGAGGAGTGCTGTGATCGCGAAAATACTCCAGAGACAATCGCCCCGGCAGGCCCCGATCCTCTGGAGGCTGCCTATGATGAGTTTTTGCGTCTTAACTCATTCCCGCTCGTTGCATTGCAGCCCGCTATACCATTCCCTGAGGCTCTGAAGGACACCCAAAAGGTGGAGAGCGACAAAGGCTTATTTGACACCTTCAGTAGTTGCAAGGCAACCACCCATTTGGTCCATCTGGCTGACAGCACCCCTCGCTGCAAGGAAATGTTAAAGGTGCTGGGCATGATCAAGAGGAAACCAAAGGGGAAGCACAAAAAGGAGAACTTGACTCAAGTGGTGAATTCTTACATGCTGGATACGGGGCAGGACATACATGCAGCCCCTGAGATGCTGGGTAGACAATTTTTCAAGATGGCAAGTGCATTCATGGATACGACGAGTGATCCAGCCATCAACAATTGCACAAGCATGGGGGAGAGGCTCAACAGGGAGTATACAAAGAGCCCCCCCCCCCCCCCCCAGATCCAGATCCCAGGAGTTTAGTCGCTATGAGCAACCCAAGTTGAGAAGATGGAGTAGTATGTCAAGCCATGACAATAACTAAGGCGTTGTCCGGGAGGCAACCCGAGGTATGTTTTACTTTCTTTGTTTTTCTTTCTTTATTTCTTGCATTAGTTTTGCTTGTTTTTGCTTGTTTTTGCTTTGTTTTTGTTCTGGTTTTTGTTTTCGACTAACATGTAGGAAAGAGACTCATGCCTATTGAAGAAGGTGTTTCCACACCAATGTAAGTCTCTTCCTTCCCTGCACTAAGTCGCTCCCCGAAAAAACCTTAAACGGGGAGGCAAAAAAAATTTGAAAAAAAAAATTTCGAACAAAAAAAATTAAAAAAAAAGTTCTACCAAGGCCAATTGTCCGGAATTCCCATAGAGATGGTGCGCATCATGTTGTCAAGGAGGATACACTTACCCCACACATTATTTGACAACGATGATGGCCCTACATTCGACAGCTGAGGAGGAGGAACACTAGAGCCCCCACCATGATTACATCTGGGCTCCACCATGTGTTCCTAGAAGGCCGTGCAATCCTATTATCTTTGCTATACCACTATTCACCAAAGTGGTTCCCTTTTGGTTGCACGATAGAAGAAGATGATGAGTTGATGAAGACACCCGCCCAACACCAGAGACCTGGGCATTTATTGAGAAGACCGCCAGCAACAACGGAAGTGTCCAAGCAGCTTGGCGACGTTTGTGAGTTATTTGTTGCTTCTCCCTCTGCTTCTATTTTTTTGTCTTTCATTACATTGAGGACAATGCAATGTTTAAGCATGGGGGAGAGTTTTATACTTGCTATGTCGCTGAGGAGAAAAATGAATATAAAGAGAAAAGGCCAAAAATTGAAAAAAGGCATCCTGGGATAGGTCAAAAACCCGAAAGGGCGGCCTAGGTAATAAGCAGGTGGCTTGGACCAGCATTAGGCTGGGGTAATATGTGGTCAAGAGTGACGTGAACTTATGTGAGTACATCTATTGGAAAATGAAATGAGTGGCTTGGTGAAAACCCGAAAGGGCGCCTTGGCAAAATGAGCGAAAAGAAGAAGAGTGATTTTAGGATTTCTCATTATTCTTGGTGAGGCGTCATAAGAAGAGGAGTTATAAGGAGGATTCGGGTAGGTCACTCTGGAGGGATAAGAAGATAGATGGGAGATAGGATTAGTTTTTTTTTTTATTCACTCTATGGTGTTTGGGATAAGCTTGGGGGAAGTACTCTGCTTTCCTTTTAGCTTGGTTGTGTGGGGTGTTGAGATTTTTGATTTGATGTTGTAGTATTGTGCTGAGCTTATTTGTATGGTTGCCTGGAGTTTATTGTTGGGTATGATTCTTGGAGGTTGAGTTTTCTATGCTTCCTGAAACCTTGGGGATTGATAGAAGGAGTAGGTTGACTTTAGCTTACTCGAGGACGAGCAAGGTTTAAGCATGGGGGATTTGATAAGTGTTATTTTGTAGCACATATCTAAGGATTATTACCAGGTTTGAGGCGCCATTTGGATGGATTTAGAGCACAATTGTGGATTATGGAGTTAGAGTGGAGAAGTGAAGAAATCATGGGATTTATAGAGGTTTGAAGTGTATTGAAGAGTAGAAGAGCAATTTGCTGAATTCAAATGGTTCGTTCTCTCTACTCAGATGTCCAAATGAAGTGATTACAATTCAAGGAGTTAGATCTTGACGTCTACTGCAAGTCCTCAAAATATGAGCACAATCCGAGTTGGGAATCAAAAGTTATGGCGTTTTTACTAAAGTGTCACAGAAGCTGAAAAGTCACCGCCCCGCGCCAGAAGCCACCGCGACCCGGCGGTGGATCTCAGAGAAGACTGACGCCCCGCGGTGGGCACGTAGCGCCTCGCGGCCAGAAGACTTTATTTCCTTATTTTTGCTATTTTGGATTTCCTTATTTTCTATTATTTTATTTCCTTTGTTATTTTCATTAGGTTAACTTATTTCCTAAACCTATTTAAGACCTCTTTCTAGGTTAAGAGGCATACACTTGCCAAGTTACAATTCTCCTTTAGGAGACTTAGTTCGTTTTTCATTCTGCCTCCAGGGTTTCCAACCCATGGAGAACTAAACACCTTTATTTCGCTAGACAATTGAAGCATTGCAATGGATTGGTTGTGAAATTTCTATTCCTTGTTCTATATCTTATAAGTGTTGGTTTGATTCTCTTGGTTATATTGTCTATTGATTTATGTTGGTTTATCTAGAGTTGCTAACTAGGCTTATCGACATCTATCATAGTACAAGGATTGCATATAGGGGTTCTGAGTGCATATCTAGTGGCAAACACAATTGTGCGTATAGGGGTTCCGAGCGTACAATTGTGAGTGAGAATCAGTTGCATGTTAAGTAGGGGAGTGAGTACTTGTACGTCTTTCTACTTGCATGTATCTTATATCCTTGTGTGCATTGCTATTGCTTTGTTGGTGGTAATGTACCCCGGTCTGGTACCGCGTGGCAGGCGTGAATAGTGTATTTTACCATTGGCATAGTAATAAGTCTATTGACAACTGTGAGAATCAGTAGTACTTAAGATCAGGATGGGAACAACTATAAGATTGTGAAAAGAACTTGGATCTAATAGATTTCAGTGATCAACATGTTTCCTTTGCAGTGTGGATATTTGTCTGGTGGAATACTTACACCCATCATTCTTATTCTTTCTCTAAAGCTTGCATCTTTGTTACTTTGCTTGATAATCAAAACCCCCCTTCCTTTGTTACTTTGCATGCTCATAAACACATGAATTGATCACTTCCTCCTTGTGGATTCGACCCTTGCTTGCCTCTACTACTTGTTTAGGTTCGTTAGGATTTTATTTGTTTAGGTGTCACGACGACAACATCCTATCAAATTGGCGCCGTTGCCGGGGAGGCAAGATTTGATCTTTCTGTGTGTTTGTTTGTGTGTGTCTTACTTTGGTGTGGACCTATCTTACGGTCCATACCCATGCTACTAATTTTTGTTTTTCTCTTTTGCTTTTGATACAGATATGGAGTTCGGGGGAGAACCGCACGAAAGACCAGGCCCCTGCTCATTTTCGCCAGAGAGGGGACACTACCCAACTCCTAGTGCCTGCAGAATCTGTCGTGATACGCTGCACACCATTGACGATTGTCCAGGACTTCCTGCATTCAGAGCAGTAGTAAATGCATGTTGAGGTGTGAACTCGCAGGGACCGAGGCAGGAGCAGTATCCGGACACCTATAACTCAGGGTGGAGGGAGAACCATAACCCAGCTCCGTATGGAAATCAACCACAGTTCTCGCCTACACCCAATGCCGATGTGCTCAGCGCTCTGATTCAAAGTATGACAACCATGGCCCAGACCGTGTCATCAATGTAAACAACCATGGCCCAGACCGTGTCATCAATGCAAATAACCATGGCCCAGACCGTGTCCTCAATGAAAACAACCATGGCCCAGAACGTGTCCACACTACAAATAACCATGGCTCAGAATGACTACCAACAGCAAGAGGCGATTTCTAATCTCCAAAGCCAAGTTAACCAACTGAGTCAAGCGTTGATTGAGTCGAAGTCAGCTGAAAAAAGAGAGCGGCCGTGAGATGGAGAACATCGCCCACCGCCCCGCATCACCTCTCACCGCGACCCGGCGTGAGATCCCAGTTATCTCACCGCCCCGTGGCGAGAATGACCGCGACCCGGCGACGTGCCTCAGTATCTCCACCGCGACCTCACCGCCCCGCGACAATGACTACCGCCCCGCGGTGGACGGAGTGCCTCCTATTGATTTACCACCGCGACCCGATATCCAAAATTTCAGATATGTTGGTGAGGTTTGGGTAGATCCTTACGGGGTTGCACGGCAGGTGCTTTCTGAGGAGGAGAACTTCTTTGGAGATGATTGGAGCGACAATGAGGAGGAGTGCTGTGATCGCGAAAATACTCCAGAGACAATCGCCCCGGCAGGCCCCGATCCTCTGGAGGCTGCCTATGATGAGTTTTTGCGTCTTAACTCATTCCCGCTCGTTGCATTGCAGCCCGCTATACCATTCCCTGAGGCTCTGAAGGACACCCAAAAGGTGGAGAGCGACAAAGGCTTATTTGACACCTTCAGTAGTTGCAAGGCAACCACCCATTTGGTCCATCTGGCTGACAGCACCCCTCGCTGCAAGGAAATGTTAAAGGTGCTGGGCATGATCAAGAGGAAACCAAAGGGGAAGCACAAAAAGGAGAACTTGACTCAAGTGGTGAATTCTTACATGCTGGATACGGGGCAGGACATACATGCAGCCCCTGAGATGCTGGGTAGACAATTTTTCAAGATGGCAAGTGCATTCATGGATACGACGAGTGATCCAGCCATCAACAATTGCACAAGCATGGGGGAGAGGCTCAACAGGGAGTATACAAAGAGCCCCCCCCCCCCCCCCCAGATCCAGATCCCAGGAGTTTAGTCGCTATGAGCAACCCAAGTTGAGAAGATGGAGTAGTATGTCAAGCCATGACAATAACTAAGGCGTTGTCCGGGAGGCAACCCGAGGTATGTTTTACTTTCTTTGTTTTTCTTTCTTTATTTCTTGCATTAGTTTTGCTTGTTTTTGCTTGTTTTTGCTTTGTTTTTGTTCTGGTTTTTGTTTTCGACTAACATGTAGGAAAGAGACTCATGCCTATTGAAGAAGGTGTTTCCACACCAATGTAAGTCTCTTCCTTCCCTGCACTAAGTCGCTCCCCGAAAAAACCTTAAACGGGGAGGCAAAAAAAATTTGAAAAAAAAAATTTCGAACAAAAAAAATTAAAAAAAAAGTTCTACCAAGGCCAATTGTCCGGAATTCCCATAGAGATGGTGCGCATCATGTTGTCAAGGAGGATACACTTACCCCACACATTATTTGACAACGATGATGGCCCTACATTCGACAGCTGAGGAGGAGGAACACTAGAGCCCCCACCATGATTACATCTGGGCTCCACCATGTGTTCCTAGAAGGCCGTGCAATCCTATTATCTTTGCTATACCACTATTCACCAAAGTGGTTCCCTTTTGGTTGCACGATAGAAGAAGATGATGAGTTGATGAAGACACCCGCCCAACACCAGAGACCTGGGCATTTATTGAGAAGACCGCCAGCAACAACGGAAGTGTCCAAGCAGCTTGGCGACGTTTGTGAGTTATTTGTTGCTTCTCCCTCTGCTTCTATTTTTTTGTCTTTCATTACATTGAGGACAATGCAATGTTTAAGCATGGGGGAGAGTTTTATACTTGCTATGTCGCTGAGGAGAAAAATGAATATAAAGAGAAAAGGCCAAAAATTGAAAAAAGGCATCCTGGGATAGGTCAAAAACCCGAAAGGGCGGCCTAGGTAATAAGCAGGTGGCTTGGACCAGCATTAGGCTGGGGTAATATGTGGTCAAGAGTGACGTGAACTTATGTGAGTACATCTATTGGAAAATGAAATGAGTGGCTTGGTGAAAACCCGAAAGGGCGCCTTGGCAAAATGAGCGAAAAGAAGAAGAGTGATTTTAGGATTTCTCATTATTCTTGGTGAGGCGTCATAAGAAGAGGAGTTATAAGGAGGATTCGGGTAGGTCACTCTGGAGGGATAAGAAGATAGATGGGAGATAGGATTAGTTTTTTTTTTTATTCACTCTATGGTGTTTGGGATAAGCTTGGGGGAAGTACTCTGCTTTCCTTTTAGCTTGGTTGTGTGGGGTGTTGAGATTTTTGATTTGATGTTGTAGTATTGTGCTGAGCTTATTTGTATGGTTGCCTGGAGTTTATTGTTGGGTATGATTCTTGGAGGTTGAGTTTTCTATGCTTCCTGAAACCTTGGGGATTGATAGAAGGAGTAGGTTGACTTTAGCTTACTCGAGGACGAGCAAGGTTTAAGCATGGGGGATTTGATAAGTGTTATTTTGTAGCACATATCTAAGGATTATTACCAGGTTTGAGGCGCCATTTGGATGGATTTAGAGCACAATTGTGGATTATGGAGTTAGAGTGGAGAAGTGAAGAAATCATGGGATTTATAGAGGTTTGAAGTGTATTGAAGAGTAGAAGAGCAATTTGCTGAATTCAAATGGTTCGTTCTCTCTACTCAGATGTCCAAATGAAGTGATTACAATTCAAGGAGTTAGATCTTGACGTCTACTGCAAGTCCTCAAAATATGAGCACAATCCGAGTTGGGAATCAAAAGTTATGGCGTTTTTACTAAAGTGTCACAGAAGCTGAAAAGTCACCGCCCCGCGCCAGAAGCCACCGCGACCCGGCGGTGGATCTCAGAGAAGACTGACGCCCCGCGGTGGGCACGTAGCGCCTCGCGGCCAGAAGACTTTATTTCCTTATTTTTGCTATTTTGGATTTCCTTATTTTCTATTATTTTATTTCCTTTGTTATTTTCATTAGGTTAACTTATTTCCTAAACCTATTTAAGACCTCTTTCTAGGTTAAGAGGCATACACTTGCCAAGTTACAATTCTCCTTTAGGAGACTTAGTTCGTTTTTCATTCTGCCTCCAGGGTTTCCAACCCATGGAGAACTAAACACCTTTATTTCGCTAGACAATTGAAGCATTGCAATGGATTGGTTGTGAAATTTCTATTCCTTGTTCTATATCTTATAAGTGTTGGTTTGATTCTCTTGGTTATATTGTCTATTGATTTATGTTGGTTTATCTAGAGTTGCTAACTAGGCTTATCGACATCTATCATAGTACAAGGATTGCATATAGGGGTTCTGAGTGCATATCTAGTGGCAAACACAATTGTGCGTATAGGGGTTCCGAGCGTACAATTGTGAGTGAGAATCAGTTGCATGTTAAGTAGGGGAGTGAGTACTTGTACGTCTTTCTACTTGCATGTATCTTATATCCTTGTGTGCATTGCTATTGCTTTGTTGGTGGTAATGTACCCCGGTCTGGTACCGCGTGGCAGGCGTGACTAGTGTATTTTACCATTGGCATAGTAATAAGTCTATTGACAACTGTGAGAATCAGTAGTACTTAAGATCAGGATGGGAACAACTATAAGATTGTGAAAAGAACTTGGATCTAATAGATTTCAGTGATCAACATGTTTCCTTTGCAGTGTGGATATTTGTCTGGTGGAATACTTACACCCATCATTCTTATTCTTTCTCTAAAGCTTGCATCTTTGTTACTTTGCTTGATAATCAAAACCCCCCTTCCTTTGTTACTTTGCATGCTCATAAACACATGAATTGATCACTTCCTCCTTGTGGATTCGACCCTTGCTTGCCTCTACTACTTGTTTAGGTTCGTTAGGATTTTATTTGTTTAGGTGTCACGACGACAACATCCTATCAAATTGGCGCCGTTGCCGGGGAGGCAAGATTTGATCTTTCTGTGTGTTTGTTTGTGTGTGTCTTACTTTGGTGTGGACCTATCTTATTGTCTATTGATTTATGTTGGTTTATCTAGAGTTGCTAACTAGGCTTATCAACATCTATCATAGTGCTAGGATTGCATATAGGGGTTCCGAGTGCATATCTAGTGGCAAACACAATTGTGCGTATAGGGGTTCTGAGCGTACAATTGTGAGTGAGAATCAGTTGCATGTTAAGTAGGGGAGTGAGTACTTGTACGTCTTTCTACTTGCATGTATCCTATATCCTTGTGTGCATTGCTATTGCTTTGTTGGTGGTAATGTACCCCGGTCTGGTACCGCGTGACAGGCGTGACTGGTGTATTTTACCATTGGTATAGTAATAAGTCTATTGACAACTGTGAGAATCAGTAGTACTTAAGATCAGGATGGGAACAACTATAAGATTGTGAAAAGAACTTGGATTTAATAGATTTCAGTGATCAACCTGTTTCCTTTGCAGTGTGGATATTTGTCTGGTGGAATACTTACACCCATCATTCTTATTCTTTCTCTAAAGCTTGCATCTTTGTTACTTTGCTTGATAATCAAAACCCCCCTTCCTTTGTTACTTTGCATGCTCATAAACACATGAATTGATCACTTCCTCCCTGTGGATTCGACCCTTGCTTGTCTCTACTACTTGTTTAGGTTCGTTAGGATTTTATTTGTTTAGGTGTCACGACGACAACATCCTATCAACAAAGTCAATAGATCTCAATAAATAAAATCGGATTTATGGCTACATAAACCGCTAATAGTAGTTGTAGATCTCGTACAAGACAAACTACAATAGGGGATTTATTAAAATTGTTGAATTCAAAATATGGTAAAGTAGCTCCCGCTAAGAGTTCTTGAGTGTTCATCATGTTCTTAGCTGAATCAACATGGTATCAGAGCATTGACGGCAGAACATGATGATTTTTTTTCTTTCTTCGTTTCTTCCTTTCTCCATCCTTTAATATATGTTTCTAATCATTGATTTCACTTCTTCACGAGATTGATTGATTCTTCATATTGTTTTTTTATTCTTTGTGCACAGTTCAAATTTGTGTTCTTATTTTTCTATCTTGATCGATTTAGTCAAGTTGATTCAAATAGGCGATAGTTGTGTTTCCTATAAAAATTTCAATAGAAAATTAGTTCTCAAGGATAGCGAATGTGGAAGGATCAGGCGAGAGAGAATGGTTAACTGATCGGAGGGACTTCATAACTTCTATGGATTTGCAAAATCCATTGTTTATCCATCCCTCGAATAATTCTAGCATGATGTTAACCACAATTCAAGTAACATACAACAATTATCGAAGGTAGAAGAGGGCGATCACCTAAGCTCTCTCTATCAAGAATAAATTGGGGTTCGTTGAAGGCACTATGATTCAAAATGGTGAAAATTATGTGTTGTGGCACAAGTGTAATGATATGGTGTGCATGTGGATCTTGAATACAATCTCAAAAGAAATTTATACCACTCTAGATGAATTTGAGAATGAAAAAAAAAATGTGGTAGAATCCGAATGAGAGCTATGGTCAGCGGAATGGACTATTTCTTTTCCCGGTCAAAAAGGAACTCTAAAAATGTAATCAAGGTACCTCTACTATCACAAAATACTTAACTAAACTCAAAGGATATTGGCAACAATTGTATGGTCTTCTGACTCCTATTAGATGCACATGTGGTAAGTGTGAGTGCAATCTAAATGCACAAATTGAAGTCACTGAGAATGAGGAAAGGCTGATGAAGTCTTGATGGGGCTTAGTGATCAATTTTCAACTACACGAAAACAATTTATGTTGTCTTCACCACTATAATCAGCAAATAGATGCCACATCTCTTACGTCAAAAAGAACTCAGATTGAGCACAAGACTGAACAACCTTCATTCAAAAGGATCTTTGACATGAATGACAAGCCAAAGAGAGAGAGTGAATTCTTGAAAGGGAATCATCAAACTAAGAATTGTTGGAAAATGATAGGATACCTAAATTGGCACTTTAAAAGAAAATACAAACCTTAATAGTCAAAGGTTTGGAGGTGATTCAAGGCATAAATACAACTCTAAGGCAAATGCATCTCAAAGCAACTGAAACAACATGAAAATGTTTCAAAATATGACAAGAGGAAAATCAAAAGTTGATGAACAACTTTCTGAGGTTCATGGAGCATCAAAAAGAAAATTTCCATGATGGTAATCTAGCAAGTATGATCACTACTTGTTGTAATGTTTTTGATCACTCACATATATGGATTTTAGATAGTGGAGATCACATGACTTGTGACATCTCATTCTTTGATAGCCCTAGACATGTTATTAATCCCAAGTCCGTTAACTTAGCTCATGGCAGTATGAGTAAGATCATTCACACTAGCAATGTCACCTTATATAACTCTACACATCTTACCAATGTATTATTTGTCCCTAGTTTCAAATTCAATCTTATTTCACTAATCAATCTAATCCATGATACTAGTTGTTATGTTCACATTGCTTTTAACATTTGTGTCATTCAGGACCCTGCAAAGAAGACATTGATGGTAGCTAGTAAAGAATTTGGTGGACTATACTATCTGATCCCTGAGTCAAAAATGAAGAATACTCCGGAGAAGTTACCTCAAATCCTTCATGATATATTTTGTGCCACTACCTTGCTTACCTATGGTTCTTCCGAATTCTTGTAACTCTGATCCGAATGCCTTGTGGCATCTAAGACTTGGACATGCTCCAGTAGAGAAATTGTTACATGTCTCTTGTATTCATCTTCTTATCAATAAAAACTCTTAGTTTTCTTGTGCTATATGTCCCCTAGCAAAGCAAACCAGAAACTCCTTTTCCTTAAGCACATCTAATGCCACCAACTTCTTTGAACTCATTCATTATGATCTATGGGGTCCCTATGAGCCTCTCACTTATAATGGAAACAAATTCTTCTTGACCATTTTTTATGACAAAAGTAGAAGAGTCTAGGCTATCCTCATAAAATACAAATCTGAATCTTCATCCTTACTCCAAACCTTCATCTTCCATGTGCAAAAACAACTTAAAACCCAAGTTAAGTCATTAGGACTGATCAAGGCATAAAATTCTTCAATTTTGATGTTATATCGTTTCTCCAATCCAAAGACATTTTTCATGAAAGTTCTTGTACTATTGCTCCTCAACAAAATGGGAGAGTATAAAGAAAGCACAGATACATTCTTGAAATAGCTCATGCACTGAGGTATCAAGTGCCTCTTCCTATCAAATTATGGGGAAATTGTATTCATATAGCCACTTATATCATAAAAAGATTACCACAAAACAAAACTCGCTATGACATCTTATTCAAAGAGACACCTGACTACACTAGATTGAAAGTTCTTGGTTGTTTATGCTATGTTTCCACCTCTCCTGTCTCTAGGAAGAAATTTGGTCCTAGGGTTGACCCATGTTTATTCATTGGATACCCCTTTAGGTTCAAGGGCTACAAAGTATATAATCTTCACTCAAAAATGTCTTGTTAGCAGGGATGTTCAATTTCATAAACATTGCTTTCCTTTAGCTAATGATTCTTTTTCACTCATTCCTCTTACTGTGCATCACTCTCCAACACATGTTGTTGATGATAATCTTTACACATCTTCTCTACCTCATTTTAAACCTATTATACTTCTTCCTCTCCTACTGCTAACCTTACCTCATTTACTAAGTCCTTAGTAGACTATTCACCATCTCTAGTTTCACATTCCTTTGATGTCATCCCATACAAGAACACTATTGTTTTCTCTCCTACTTCTTCTACCAATCATCGTATGCACCATATTGTTCCTACAAGGACGTCTTCTATAGTGTCAAGACCTTCAGTGTGGCTCAAGGATTATGTATGTGTAACTCCTTTAGTTCCTACCACTATTATGATTGCTTCTAGTAAGACTTCACCTTATCTTTTGTCTTCTTTTATGTCATGTTATTCTTGTTCTTCTGCCTATCAAACCTTCATAAACAATGTAGAAACACTTTCTTAACCCAACTCTGTCAAAGAAGCATTATAACAACCTGCTTGGAGTGAGGCCATGATTCCTAAGTTAAATGCTCTTGAAATTAAGATATATACTTGGGAGTTGGTGTCTAGGCCTGCAGGGTAGTCTGTAGTCACGTGCAAGTGGGTGTACAAGGTGAAATGCAAGTCTGATGGCTCTCTAAATAGGTACAAAGCTCGTTTAGTGGCTAGAGATTTTTCACAAGTGGAAGGCATTGACTATAGCGAAACCTTTGCACCTGAAGCAAAGATGATTTCTACAAGAGCTCTTCTTGTTATAGCATATGTGGAAGAGTGGCATGTTAGTCAAATGGATGTCACATATCCATTTCTTCACGGAGACCTAGTGGAATAAGTCTACATGGAGTTGTCCCCTGCTTACTCTAAACTCAAGATGCATGCTTGCTCTCATGGAGAGTGTACTAGTGAGAGCAAGATGAAGAATGCACAAGGCTCGGTTTGCAACTTGCAAACCAAGTTCTCACAACTTGTGAAGGCTGCAAGCAAGGTATGTTCAATCTAAGGTAGACTACTCATTGTTTGTCAAGAGAACAAGTAAGTCATACACAACACTCTTGGTCTATGTGTATGGCATGATAATAGCTTGTGATAATCATAGAGAAATCAAGGAATTGAAAGCTCATTTATACAAGTGTTTTTAGATGAATGACTTGGGTGATCTCCAAGGGCGGACCTAGGTGGGGCCTACTAGGATAAAAAAATTGTTACTTTTTAAAATAATTTTTTTCTTAAAAATGTTTCTTCAAAAGATTAAAAAATAATTTATATATTTTTCAATTTTTTAAATAATTTTTATGAAGGATTTGTTATGCATAATCCTCAAAAATACTAAAACAAATACAACTTTATCCAAATTTGAGCACACAACATTCAATAAAAACTTCCCTTGTTGGCTTGATGCCTAGACTATTTAAAGCCATCTTTGGCTTTCTTGTTCATTTGGTTGAAGATTATAGAATGAAAAGCTTCTAATGGGCCTTAGTGAGTTGAAGCCCATGTGCAAATGGCTCTTCACACTCACTAAGGCAGGACTAGACTAAAGAAACTAAATAACCAAAAATACAAAGAGGATAAAAGCCTTAGAGACTTGGATATAGACGTGCGCATAAATGCCTTCGAATCGAAGCGGGGTCGATGCTTGAGTGTCGTGGCAATAACGCGTCGGCGCCTTGGTGGTCAATCACCGGGACTCATCAGAACCTCTCCCTCCTTGAGTCCTAGCCTTAGTTTTTCTCTCAACTTCGATGGCTAAGGGCAGCAATTGCATGTGGTGTCGAGGCACAAAGCGAGCTCTCATCAAGGCCTTCATTTGATTCCAAGTTGTCACAGCTGCATCTAAGGTTCTTCTCCTTTCTTTCACAAGATTATCCCACCATATTAGTGCATAACTATTGAATTCAAGGGCGGCGAGTTGTACCTTTTTATGCTCGAGAAAGTTGTGACAACTCCATACTTGTTCAATCTTGGTCTCTCATTCCTTGTAGACATACGGATCACATTTGCCTTCAAAAGATGGGATCTTCACCTTGATCTTGCAAATGCCATTTTGCTCTTGCTTTCGGCCTCTCCTTCCTTGGAAGCCTCGATGTGGCACTTGCTCCCATTCTTCATCTCCTAACTCCTCTTCCTCTTCATAGGCTCGCCTTGGCTCCTCATGATACCCGCCTTGGAATTCCCTAAAATTCATTAAAATGGTTAGGAGCATTAGGCTTATCTCTACGTCGGGGGAAGTTGGTGGCTATGGGCACTCGGCGCGCATAGTGGGGCACGGTGTTGGAGGGGCCTCCTTGCTCAGTTTGGGTGCCAAAAGGCACGGCTGCGGGCTCGGATGCTCTTGCCTCCAATGCCACCATCCGGTTGGCCAAGAGAGCAAGGTTGTCCGACATTGCCTTAAGCATGTTGAACAAATCGGGTGGCATGTTATCGGACCCCCCATGTGGTGGCCTTCCTGTATAAGACATGATCAACAAACTCCAAGAAACAAGTTAGAGTTAGTGAAATCAAACATCCTCACAAGTGTTTACTCTCGTGTGTTTGATCGCTCACTCTCTTGTTGATGTCGATACAAGCTTATGGAATGTGAATCTGCCTTGAATGGATCAAAAACTCCACGTGAACTTGGTGATCTTAGACAACACAAACCAATGTGGGTTAGCTCTTGGACTTAAGATGATGGGCAATTCAGTTTGTTTGAGCTAAATGTGTGTATGGAAGCTTTGGAAATGGACTCAAAAGAGAACACAATTGGCTTAAGCTCGGCTGAACACAAAGGGAATTAAACAACAACCAAAACACAACAAGAAGCACATGGCTGGAATCAAAACAATCAAGAACAAAGAAGACACAATGAAAAGTGTTTAGGAGACTCAACAAAGCAATGTTATAACTAGCTTGCATTACCAATACTCATGAACTTGTGAACAATTGCCAATGATATGAAATGTGTTTAGGCAAGGTGAGTAGGGTATCAAGCTTAGGATGGGGCTTGTAGAGTTCAATAAACACTTGAAAAGATCAATGGAAGAGCAACAACAATCAATCACGTACACAATGGTTGCATGCATGCATGGCCTTTTTTTTTACTTGTTTTTCTTTCTTTCTTTTTCTTTTTTTTGTAGGCACGTGCAGCAGCAAGGGGCAATGTATATGGGCTGCTCTTTCTCCCTTGACTTTGACTTCTTTGAGGCAAAAGAAAAGGCTGATTTGTAGGGCAAAAGAGATGTGTGGCCGAAATGTGGAAGAGAGAAAGGAGTTGGACCCTTTGCCACTAATGTCAATAGGTAGCTTTCACACACTCTACCCCAAACAAGGCTGCTAAGGGTTGATTTTGGCACTTTCCCAATCTTCCTAAGACAACCAAAATGGCTACATAGAAAGCAATATGTTCCTTTGCCAAAAATGTTCCAAGTCACATACACAAGTTAACTTTTCAAACAATGAACAAGCATGGACAATGACATATAGCTGGGCACGGCTAAGATGGAGGAGGTGTGGTGGCGGCTGGGTGGTGGTGGCAGCAAGGCGGCGGTGTGGTGTTCCGGTCGTCGGAGTAAATTTTTTTTTTTTTTTGGGGTTTGTGGCTGGCATTTTTGTGGGCTTAGAGCTGGCTTTTGTGGGGCGGCGGTTTGGGTGGTGGTGGTGGCTGAGATGGTGGTGATATCAAGCACAAGCAAAGTCCACAATACACAAGCACAAGCAATACAAACTAGAAACAACAAAGCAAGAAAACACAAGAAGAAACAAGAAGGAATGGAAAGAAGACTCAAAGGAGCTAACCAAGAGGTGGCTCGGCTGAGATCTTGGCTGAGGTGGTGGCTTGGCGTCTCACCGGAGCTCTGATACCAATTTGATGCGGGGATTAGCCACGAGTGGCCCGATCTTGACGCCAAGAGAGACTCGTGGAGATGGAGGAGAAGAGATGAAACACAAATGAGTTAGAAATCTGAAAATAAGCAAGAATTAACAAAGATAGATAAGGCGGATATAGAAAGAACCGAATTGAACAATGGAGAGACCCTTGGAGCCCTAAGGTGTCTCCCAAGAACCAAACCAAATGACAAGACAACCCTTCCTTCTACAATCTCACACAACAATGGACGAATCCAAGGAGCACGAGAAGGATTCTTGTGAAGCCTACGAGCACCAATCTTATGGAGGAGATTGACACACGCAAGTCAGCCAAGCTAGATCGAATCAACCATGAGAAGCCTCTCCCTTGAGAGCTCTCAAATTTCCATGTGCAAAAGCAACATTTGATTTCAGAAAAAGTGTTTCAAGATGACAAGAAAATGACCTTAAATAGTCCTAGGGAAATTGGCCCAACAAGCTCCAAAAAGGCCCAAGTAAAAGGCATCCTAAAAATAGTCTTAAACAAACTTAAAACAAGGCAAGAAGATAATGTTTCAGCTGGCCCCATGACCCCCTTCTTGGGCCCCACGTGCATGGTACTCCAGCCAAGAACTCGGCCAAAAAACAATGAGGAACTCGGCCCACAACTCGGCCGAGTTCTGGACCGTGTCAGGGGCTGGAGCCTTCTTCTCGTGTGGCCCTCATTCTCCCTCACATGGCTTGGCTTGGAAGGTCACCAAGGTCCTTAGCATAGGTTCGGTCTCAACTAGGGTGGGTTCCCTTGAGACATGAACGCTTCGGCGGCTGAGCCGTTGTGGGTCCGTTCACTATCATAAAAGTGCACTTTTATGATAGCGAACAAACCCACAACGGCTCAGCCGCCGAAGCCACAGGGCCGTGGGAACCCACCCTTGATCAAGGAGTGGACCCGCCACGTAAACCTACGGACCCGAGAAGACCCACCCGCGATCAGGTCTGTAGCCCGTGACCCCAACCCATCGCCTGTTGGCCCATGCCCAAGGCAGGCACCAACCAAGCAGGTTGTTGGAGGGGGGAATCGAACCCGCGACCTCCCTTTAACAAGCAGTTGATAGGCCACTTGTTACCAATTGAGCTGCATGGAGAATGTGTGTGGATTGTGCCTAAGAAAGATGGCTCATAGAGAATGTGTGTGGATTGTAGAGCCATCAACAACATCACGGTCAAATACCATCATCCCATCCCTCGCCTAGATGACATGTTAGATGAGTTATATGGCGCCACAATCTTTTCCAAGATAGACCTTAAGAGTGGCTACCATCAAATTAGGATGAAGGAAGGGGATGAGTGGAAAACCGCTTTTAAGACTAAGTTTGGTCTTTATGAATGGTTTGGTCATGCCTTTTGGGTTAACTAATGCCCCTAGTACTTTCATGCGCTTGATGAACCATGTGCTTAGACATTATATAGGGAAGTTTGTTGTTGTGTATTTTGATGATATACTTGTGTACAGCTGCTCCCTAGAAGACCATGAAGCTCATTTAAGGGAAGTTCTCTCTACCCTTCATGGAGAGCACTTGTATGCTAATCTTAAGAAATGTGAGTTGTGCACTAATAGTGTTACTTTTCTTGGTTTTATAGTGAACTCACAAGGACTGCAAGTGGATGAGAACAAGATCCAAGCCATTCAAGAGTGGCCAACACCAACCTCCATTGGCCAAGTGAGGAGCTTCCATGGATTAGCTAGCTTCTACCGGCGGTTTGTCAAGGATTTCAGCACCATCGCAGTCCCCTTGACCGAGATCACCAAGAAGCATAACCCATTCAAATGGGGAGACACCCAAGAAAGAGCATTCAACACCTTGAAAGAGAAGCTAACCCAAGCACCATTGCTAGCTCTCCCGGATTTCAACCGCCCCTTTGAAGTGGAGTGTGATGCTTCGGGCATAGGCATAGGAGGAGTTCTCATGCAAGAAGGTAAACCTATTGCCTACTTCTCTGAAAAATTGAAAGGTGCATGTCTTAATTACTCGACGTATGATAAAGAGTTGTATGCCTTGTTTTGAGTGCTTAAAACTTGGCAACACTACCTATGGCCTAGAGAATTTGTTTTGCATACTGATCATGAATCTTTGAAGCATTTTAAGAGTCAAGATAAATTGAATAGGCGACATGGTAGATGGATGGAATTCATTGAAACATTTCCTTATGTGATTAAGTACAAGAAAGGAAAAGATAATGTTGTTGCTGATGCTGATGCGGGAGCATCCGAGGCTTCACCTAAGGTGCCCACGAGGGAAGATGGTCCACTCATAAGGACTCAATCCAAGCCATCATTGCTTGAGTGAAGGCCATGTGGGCCAGCCGAAGACTTGTCTTGTTTACTTGTTTTAAGTATGTTTGGACACCTTATTTTTAGGCTTGTTTTAAGTGTGTTTGGGCTGCCTTACTTGGGCCCATTTTGTTGCTTTGTGGGCCGGCTCCTTTAGGAGTATTTAAGGCCTTGTGTGTTGTCATTTTAGGGTAGACAAATTTGAAAACAAAACTTGTGGCTTTGTCCATGGAACCGAGAGCTCTCAAGGGAGAGGTTTCTCAAAGTGTTGATTCGGCCAGCTTGGTTTGACTTGCGTGTGTCAATCTCCTCCATAAGATTGGTGTTTGTAGGCTTCCACAAGCCTCCTTCTCTTGCTCCTTGGATTCATCCATTGTTGTGTGAGATTGTAGAAGGAAGGGTTGTTTTGTCATTTGGTTTGGTTCTTGGTGTCCTTCGAGCTCCAAGGGTTTCTCCATTGTTCAACTCGGTTCTCCCTATATACCTCCTATCTATCCTTTGTTTGTTTGCTCATTTCAGATTTCGTTACCATTGTTGTTAGTTTGTTCACGGCCGAGTTCTTGTCTTGTTGACATGAGATTGTAAGGTTTGGTTCTTTGATCATTTGACTTGGGTCTTGAATTGATTTCCATTCAAGGTTCTCTTCATTGTTTCAATTGGTTATCCTTCATGTCTTCTATTGTCTTCACTTCAGTTTTCATGCCTCTTTGAACGTTTCTAACCTTGTTCTTTGTTGTTCATTCTTATTGGGTCACTTGGCGTCAAGATCGGGCCATTCGCGGCTGACCCCGCATCAAAGTGGTATCAGAGCTCCGGTTCGACGCCAAGCCACCACCTCAGCCGAGCCACCTTTCGGTTAGCCCCTTTGAGTCTTCTTTCCATTTCTTCTTGCGTCTTCTTGTGTTTCTTTCTTGTGTTTTCTTGCTTTGTTGTGTCTAGTTTGTTTTTGCTTGTGCTTGTGTGTTTGTGGACTTGTTGCCACCACCCCCTTCAGCCACCACTCCAAAAACCCCCCAAAGAGAACCCTTACCAACGAGCCTTGCAAATCTGCAAAAAAAAAAAAGCGTTTGCTTTTCGGCAACCTTACCCACCTCCGGCGACCGGACCACCTTGTCTGCCGCCGTCCCACCACCCAGCAACACCCAACCCACCACCACAGACCCCCCCTGCCGGCCATGCCCTTGCTTGTTCAAGTTTGAATCCTTAACTTGTGCATGTGATTTGGAGCATTTTTGGCAAGGGACCACTTTGCTTTCTATCTAGCCTTTTGGGTTGTCTTAGGTAGTTTGGGAAAGAGCCAAACTGACCATTGGCAGCCTTGTGTGTGGATTGTGTGTGGAAGAGTGATTGAAAGCTACCTATTGATATTAGTGGCAAAGCATCCCAACTTCTTTCTCTCTTCTACATTTCGGCCCACCTACCTTATCCATACAAATCAGCCCTTTTGCTTCAAAGAAGTCAAAGTCAAGGGAAAAGAAAAGAGCAGCCCACATATCTTTGTATTCTATACTTATTGTTGCTGCACGTTTATTTACCAAAAAAAAAATCAGAAAACAAAAGCCAAAAAAAAAGAGAAAAGAAAAGGCAAGGAAGACAAGTGTGCATGCATTGTGTACATGATTGGTGTTGCTCTTATGTTGTTATCTTCAAGTGTTTATTGATCTCTACAACCCCAGCCAAGCTTGATATCATACTCACCTCGCCTAAACACATTTCATATCATTGGCAATTGTTCACAAGTTCATGAGTATTATTGGTAATGCAAGCTAGTTATGACATTGCGTTGTTGAGTCTCCTAAACACTTTTCCTTGTGTCTTCTTCTTCTTGTTTTGAGTCCATCCGTGTGTTTCCTTGTTGTGTCTTGGTTTGTTGTTTAATCCGCTTTGTGTTCAGCCGTGTTTGAGCCCAATTGTGTTTCTTCTTTTGAGTTCATTTCCAAGCTTCCATACACACATTTAGCTCAACCCAAACTGAATTGCCCATCACCTTAAGTCCAAGAGCTAATCCACATTGGTTAGTGTTGTCTAAGCTCACCAAGCTCACGTGAAGTTTTTGATCCACTCAAGGCAGAATCATTGTCCATAAGCTTGCATCGACATCAACAAGAGAGTGAGCGATCAAACACACGAGAGTAAACACTTGTGAGGATGTTTTGATTTCACTAACTCTAACTTGTTTCTTGGAGTTGTTGATCATGTCTCATACAGAGAGTCCACCACATGAAGAAGGGTCTGGCACCGTGTCACCCGAGTTGTTCAACATGCTTAAGGCAATGTCGGACAACATTGCTCTCTTGACCAACCGAATGGTAGCAATGGAGACAAGAGCGCCCGAGCCCGCAGCCGTGCCTCTTGGTACCCAAATTGAGCAAGGAGGCCCCTCCAACACCGTGTCCCACTATGCGCGCCGAGTGCCCATAGCCACCAACTTCCCCCGGCGTAGAGATAAATATTATGCTCCTAACCCTTTAAATGGATTTCAGGGATCTCTAAGGGAGCCAAGGCGTGCCTATGAAGAGGAGTTAGAAGATGACGAATGGGAGCATGAGCCACATCGAGGCTACCAAGCAAGAAGAGGCCGAGAGCAAGAGCAAAATGGCATTGGCAAGATCAAGGTGAAGATCCCATCTTTTGAAGGCAAATGTGATCCGTATGTCTACATGGAATGGAAGACTAAGATTGAGCAGATTTGGAGTTGCCATAACTTTGCCGAGGATAAAAAGGTACAACTCGCCGCCCTTGAATTCAATGGTTATGCACTAATATGGTGGGATAATCTTGTGAAAGAAAGGAGAAGAACCTTAGATGCAGCCGTGACTACTTGGAAGCAAATGAAGGCCTTGATGAGAGCTCGCTTTGTGCCTCAACACCACACACAATTGTTGCACTTAGCCATCAAAGTTGAGAGAAAAACTAAGGCTAGGAATCAAGGAGGGAGGGGTTCAAGTGGTCAGCCAAATTCTTGGAGAGGTGATAGCCAAAACCGAGGCTATCAACCATATGGCAAAGACCCCCCACATGGAAAGGACAAGGGAACCTTCTCAAGTCCTCATTTGGAGCCAAAGAGAAGTGCTCAGCCAAGCCCCTCCACGCCAAGCCTAAGGCCCCCAGCCGGCGCTCCTAATGCCCCCAAAGGGAGTATTTCTAACCCTATTCCTATGGTTCCGCTGAGTTCTTGCAATGATTCCTTACTAGAGGAAAATCAGCCTTCCACTCTAAGGAAAGAGGAGTTCAATCCAAGAAGAAAGGAGGAGGAAATTGAAGCACCATCTCTTCCTACTATAATAGGCAAACGTTTGCCCATCATTGTGCGTAGTTCATTCAAATCCTTGGCTACCCCATGGACGGACTTGACCTACATGGTTCCTTCAGGCTTGCCCTTCCTACTCCAAGAAGAGGTTGAAGCTAAGGATGTTGAGCAGTCCAAGAAATCAGTTTTCAACCAAGAGAAGAAGGATGTGCCAATGGAGACTAATGCAAGGGAAGTACCACTTATCTCCACCTTTTCAATTCCATCTCTTGAGTTTGAAAATGAGCATATCATTCTATATAGGACAATACACATGGAGAAATCAGTCCTTGCATGTAAAACTAGATATTCTTATATGCATCAAAGTTCTTTAGCACAATACATGTCTTGTGGAAAGCATCTTGTTTACAATATGATCATTATGTCCATACATGTGTGTTATATTGATCCTTGCATCACTAAGCATGTACATAGGGCTAGGAAGAAGAGTGGAATAATGTGTGCATGCATGCTTGGATATCATGTAGTCATTGGAAGATTTGTGCTTACATTCTTACAATTGTGTGGACGTACTAGAGGGCCTTATTTTTCCATTGTTGTTATGACTAAGTCCTCTAAGAAAGCTGAATTCATTGCATGCCCGAAACTTCATAATGCATCTTATGTGACTAACCCTTTTATTGACCAAGTTGTGGAGTTGCATGGAGTTTCTAGTGCTTTGATTTCAGGTCAAGAAGTGAAGTATGTGATCTACTCAAAGCTGAAATCCGGAGAAGTGCCCTTTGAGCCAGGAGATCAAGACGTCCCACATGTGGTTGAATTGGTTCATTCCTTGATGGAGGAAGATGAAGACATGGACGTGCTTGATTCAGGGTCGAATCCTTTTCAAGAAGGGGAGAATGATGCGGGAGCATCCGAGGCTTCACCTAAGGTGCCCACGAGGGAAGATGGTCCACTCACAAGGACTCAAGCCAAGCCATCATTGCTTGAGTGAAGGCCATGTGGGCCAGCCGAAGACTTGTCTTGTTTACTTGTTTTAAGTATGTTTGGACACCTTATTTTTAGGCTTGTTTTAAGTGTGTTTGGGCTGCCTTACTTGGGCCCATTTTGTTGCTTTGTGGGCCGGCTCCTCTAGGAGTATTTAAGGCCTTGTGTGTTGTCATTTTAGGGTAGACAATTTTGAAAACAAAACTTATGGCTTTGTCCATGGAAACTGAGAGCTCTCAAGGGAGAGGTTTCTCAAAGTGTTGATTCAGTCAACTTGGTTTGACTTGCGTGTGTCAATCTCCTCCATAAGATTGGCGTTCGTAGGCTTCCACAAGCCTCCTTCTCGTGCTCCTTGGATTCATCCATTATTGTGTGAGATTGTAGAAGGAAGGGTTGTTTTGTCATTTGGTTTGGCTCTTGGTGTCCTTCGAGCTCCAAGGGTTTCTCCATTGTTCAACTCGGTTCTCCCTATATCCCTCCTATCTATCCTTTGTTTGTTTGTTCATTTCAGATTTCGTTACCATTGTTGTTAGTTTGTTCACGGCCGAGTTCTTGACTTGGGTCTTGAATTGATTTCCATTCAAGGTTCTCTTCATTGTTTCAATTGGTTATCCTTCATGTCTTATATTTTCTTCACTTCAGTTGTCATGCCTCTTTGAACGTTTCTAACCTTGTTCTTTGTTGTTCCTTCTTGTTGAGTCACTTGGCATCAAGATCGGGCCATTCGTGGCTGACCCCGCATCAGATGCCCTTTCTAGGAGACATGTTTTGTTGACCACATTAGACTCTAGAATGCTAGGATTTGCATACATAAAAGAGTTATATATGGATGATGCTGATTTTTGTGATGTTTATAAGCAATGTGTGCTAAAAGGTTCATTATATAAGTATTACTTGTTTGATGGATTCTTGTTCAAAGTTGATAAAGTGTGCATACCTCGTTGTTCCCTTCGGTTGTTACTTGTTGAAGAATCACATGTTGCATACTCATTTCTTTTGGCCACATATGCTTAGGTTGAGCACCTAGTTAAGAGATGTTTGGATTGTTTGAAGGCCAAGTCTAAATTGAAGCCCCGTGGATTGTACAGCCCTTTACCCATTCCTACAGCCCCTTGGGAGGACATATCAATGGATTTTATTGTAGGATTGCCTAGGACTAAGAAGGGGAGAGATTCGATCTTTGTGGTAGTTGATCGTTTCTCTAAGATGGCGTATTTCATAGCTTGCCATAAGACTGATGATGCACCCAATGTAGCTAGCCTATTCTTTAGGGAAATAGTAAGGTTGCATGGTGTACCTAGGACTATAGTAAGTGACCGGGATTTCAAGTTCCTTAGTTCATTTTGGAAGACACTTTGGAGCAAGCTAGGAACTAGGTTATTGTTCTCTACCTCTAGTCATCCCCAAACCGATGGTCAAACGGAGGTGACTAATAGAACCTTAACCATCATTCTTAGAGCCATTATTAGGAAGAATCTTAAGGCTTGGGAGGAAGCTTTGCCACATGTAGAGTTTGCTTATAATAGGACAGTCCATTCCTCTACACAATTGACTCCCTTTGAATGTGTTTATGGTGTGAATCCTTTAACCCCACTTGATCTTACTCCCTTCCCCATGAAGGAGCGAGAAAGCTTTGATGCAGGTAAGCATTTGGATTTCATCAAGGATCTGCATGAGCGCACAAGGAACAAGCTTCATGCCAAGGCGGAGCACAACGCAGCCAAGGCCAACAAAGGGCGCTGCCGCTTGGTGTTTCAACCCAGAGATCTTGTGTGGGTGCATTTGAGGAAGGAGCGTTTTCCCGAGAAGCGCAAGTCCAAGCTTTCACCAAGAGGAGATGGACCTTTCAAAGTGCTACACCGTGTTGGAGACAATGCATATGTCTTGGAGCTATCGGATGATTATGAAGTTATCCCCACATTCAATGTAGCCGACCTCACGCCATATCTCTCCATGGATGAAGAAGGTGATTCGGGGTCGAATCCTTTCCAAGAATGGGAGAATGATGAGGGATCATCCGAGGTATCACCTAAGGTGCCCACAAGAGGAGATGGTCCACTCACAAGAGCTCAAGCCAAACGCATGCAAGAGGAGCTAGAGAGAACTTGGCAAGACTTTATGTCTCAAGGGAACCCGTCCTAGTTGAGGACTTCGCCGAGCCATTGCTAAGGACCTTGGTGACCTTTCAAGCCAAGCCATCTTTGCTCTAGTGAGGGCCGTGTGGGCCAGCCGAACACTTGCTTTATTTGCCTTGTTTTGGACACCTTGTTGGGCTTATTTTTAGCATGTTATTTTTAGTGTGTTTGTGGGCCGGCCTCTAGGGGTATTTAAGGTTGGTTGTCTTGTCATTTTGTGGTAGACAATTTCAGAATTCGGTTGATGCATTTAGCACAATGAAAACGAGAGCTCCAAGGGAGATTTCTCAAAGTGTTGATTCGATCTAGCTTGGTTGTCTTGCGTGTGTCAATCTCCTCCGAAGATTGGTGTTCGTAGGTTTCACGAGCCTCCTTCTCGTGCTCCTTGGATTCATCCTTGGTTGTGTGAGATTGTACGGGTTGGTTGTGCATTTGGTTTGGTTCTTGGTTTCTTCAAGTGCCAAGGGTTCTATCATTGCATCTCTCGGTTCTACCTTCTATCCTTTATTGTTTCTTGTTCATTTTCAGATTTCTAACCTTCTTGTTGTTTCATTTCTTCCTTCTTTCATCTTCAATCGAGTCCTTGGCATTAAGATCGGGCAACCCGCGGCTGACCCCGCATCACCGAGAAGTATGGTGCCCACCCCACCTTCAACGTGGCTGATTTGACCCCCTATGTGCCACCGGAGTATGATGAAGAATTAGGGACAATTCTCCCTCAAGAAGGGAAGAGTGATGTGATGCGGGAGCATCCGAGGCTTCACCTAAGGTGCCCACAAGGGGAGATGGTCCACTCACAAGAGCTCAAGACAAGCGCATGCAAGAGGAGTTAGAGAACTTGGCAAGCCTTCATGTATCAAGGGAACCCGCCCTAGTTGAGCACTTCACCGAGCCTATGCTAAGGACCTTGGTGACCTTTCAAGCCAAACCATTTGAGGAAGAGTGAGGGCCGTGTGGGCCAGCTGAACCATTGCTTTATGTGCTTTGTTTTAAGTGTGTTTTAAGACTACTTTTGGGATGCCTTACTTGGGCCTTTTGGGCTCTGTTTTGGGCCGTGCCTCTAGGGAGTATTTAAGGCCAATTTGTTGTCATTTTGTAGTAGACTTTTCAGAAATCAAATGTTGTTTTTAGCACAATGAAAACGAGAGCTACATGGGAGTGTTTCTCAAGTGTTGATTCGAACTAGCTTGGTTGTCTTGCGTTGTGTCAATCTCTTTCGAGTTGTTGGTGCTCGTAGGCTTCACTTGCCTCCTTCTCGTGCTCTTTGGATCCGTCCATCGTTGTGTGAGATTGTAGAAGGAAGGGTTGGTTGTGCATTTGGTTTGGTTCTTGGTGTCCTTCGAGCTCCAAGGGTTTCTCCATTGCATCTCTCGGTTCTCCCTATATCCTTTGTTTGTTGTTTGTTCATTTTTCAGATTTCTAACCTCTTTGTTGTCTCTTCTCTTCTATCCTTCCTCTTCAATCGAGTCCTTGGCGTCAAGATCGGGCACCCGCGGCTGACCCTGCATCAAAGTGGTATCAGAACTCCGGTTCGACGCCAAGCCACCACCTCAGCCGAGCCACCCTCTTGGTTAGTCCCTTTGAGTCTTCTTTATCATCTCTTCTTCTAGCCATTTTCCCTTGCTGATTTCTTGTATCTTCTTTGTGTTGTTTTCTTGCTTTGTTGTTTCTAGTTTGTCTTTGCTTGTGCTTGTGTATTTGTGAACTTGTTGCCACCACCCTTTCAGCCACCACCACCCAGACCGCCGCTCCACAAAACGCCGGCAACCAAAGCCAAAAACAAAAACAAAATTGCTTTCCGGCGACCGGAACACCGCGCCGCCACGTTGTTGCCACCACCACCGCCCTACAACCACCACACCGTCCTCCATAACCAGCCATGTGACCCTTGGCCTTGCTTACTCCTTGTTTGAAGGCTTAAGTGTTGCATGTGTTTTGAAGCATTTTGGTTAAAAGACCACATTGCTTTCTATCCACCCCTTTTTGGTTGTCTTAGGTAGTTTAGGAAAGTGCCAAAATTGACTATTGGCAGCCTTGTGGGATTCAAAAGAAGGGAGGATATTAGTGGCAAACATTCTAACCTCTTTTCTCTCTTCTACATTTTTTCCCATCCACCATGTCCCTACAAATCAGCCCTTTTTTTCTTCCAAAGTCAAAGGCCAGAAAAGGAGCTGATGTGACTATGACCTCATCACATCAAGATAATCAAGATTCAGGCTCAGATCAAGATCAAGAAGATCAAGAACCTCAAGATCAAGAACTTCAAGATCAAGATGCAGAAGAGCCTTGCCTTAGTGGGAGCATCGCAAGGAGACCCTCAAGAGTGGGTCACGTGCGTATCAAGTGGCTAAGAGTAGTCAAGATATTTCCTTGCTTGTTATTTGGATATTTGTTTTGCATTCTATCTTTAGGAGTTGTTATTTGCTTTTCATTAGATAGATCGTTTATTTGCTTCAGTAGATGGGCTGAGCCTATATGAGGTTGTTATGACCTATATAAGCTTGCCTTAGTTATTTTTTTGAGTTAGTTCAAGTTAAATCCAGAATACACGTTTTTCCTTTAGAATCAAGTTCTTTGTTTTCTTTCTTGTGAGTTGCATCAAGAAATCCTTTGATCTGCGTTTAGGAGTGTGTCATATCTCTAAGGCAAAGATCTTTTCGATCCTATTGTGTTGGTGTGTCAAATCCAATCCAAGAAGATCGCCTATCCCAACAAACAACACAATCCACCTTCGCTAAAATCTGGCAGAATCATATCTCGGATTCTCTGGAGATTTCGTCCATCAAATCACGATCCGTGCATCCTCGTCCATCATCTACACCCAGTCTACATCATATCCACGTTCGGAATCTCCCAGGAGAATCATCGAGTCGGGCTGCAATCTCGTTTCTTGCGGAACACTTTTCTGACGACAATCTGGATTTGTGAGAACGTGGAAGCATTGCTTTGCACCATTGATGAGTGTCAACCACTCCTCAACAACAAGCCTCAAGGCCCGGAGACTAGGGCCCGGGCCCGAGCCATGGCCCAATCCATCACCGCCTTAGTCCACCGGGCATTCAAGGAATCAGCCACCAAAGAGCCTCCGACCCAAAGTCCGCCCCTACTCGTGTGGACCCTCTCGGAGTGATGAAAAAGATTGCTAGCTCCATGTGGGATTCGACCCTTGTTTGCCTACTATACTTGGTTAGGTTTTTAAGGATTACTTTGATAAGGCATAACGACTTTAGCCTCGTCACCAAACCTCATCGATTGCATCCCTATTTATAATGGTTGGAAAGACCTTCGAATCCGTATAAAATTTCAAAGGAAACAATCTCCATTTAGCCCCGATTTTGCCAAATTTCCAAATTTCCAAAATGCCAAAATGGATTACACACTTGCCTTATATGAACGAATTGGATCTTGCTTTTGATCTTTACCTTCTGATTCCACAAAGATTATGCGTGTTTTAATCATATCTACGAGGCCCATTGGTCAATTGGACAAAACGAGCCAAAACGAGGCCCAAATTTGGCCAAAACCGCCATTGACGACCTTGCGAGCTTCTCGGCTGGGCGAAATGTGGCTTATTTGCAATTTTTGCCCAACTTTTAAAAGTTAATGCCCTTGAATAACTTTCTAAAAATTACAAAAGTTACCCAAACTTATCCTAACTTATCCTAACTCATTTATTTTATAATTTTAAGTTTCTACTATTATTTTAAACCAAAATTAATAAGTAGAAAAATTATCTTAGGTTAAAATTAAGCTTAAGTTATTTTTCTTATGAATTTGACCATACAACCGCAAACAGAAGAAAGCAAGCAATAAGCGAGGAAGCAAGAAATGAACAAGAAAATCGTATTCTTTATTCATGTCAATCAAGATTACAAAGAGAGATTACAAGTAGTCGGCCTATTTCGGCCGCGAGTATGCAAAAAAATAATATAGCAAAGGAGGAGACCGAGGACGGGAAGGAAGGCGGGCGCCGTCACGATCCGCGAGCTCTAAGGCCCCCACGAAAGCTACAAGCCTGGGGATTCGAGGCAAACGTGAACATGACTTATTTCGCCTCAGACTCCACCCAAGCCCGAAGAGCTGGCAAAACCCGCGGACGAAAAGATGCAAGGGGATCCCGTGGAGAAGGAGAAACAGGCGAGCTTGACTCCCTCTAACTGGGGAGTCTCCGAGGAGTATTTTCTCTTCCTCAGCCGCACGGCGTCACCAGGGCAAGTCCCCCACCCTCATCCTGAAGCACCACAACCACCCTATGCATTGCGGGGCCTCGGAATCGGCAAGGAGAAGAATGGACCTTCCATTCGCAATGAAGCAAAACACTGCCCTCACTACCCCTGCTCCACTTCGCCCTACATCCCCTGAACCGGGAAGCGATTTCTCCTTTTTGTCCAAGCGGCCGCAGCGCTGCAAAGCCAAGAGCGTCCTAAGAGACGTGAGCCACATCCCACCTCCCTTAAAGCACCTCTACCTGAGGTTCTCCCATCCCTCTTGGAAGAGGGATTAAGGAGGAGAATCAAAGGAAACAACCCGCAAGCGCTCAGAGCCACATTCTTACAAATGACACACGTTGCATCCGACATAACCTGGCATCGCAATTTGCGGGCGTAAGGTAACGATGTCCTCCCGACTCGAAGGGAATCCCGCCCCTATGACAACTATACGGCCTAGCCATCTGCAAAGAGAAAGAGAAGAAGCAAGTGGATCTGCGTTTGGTTCAAAGAACCCGGGCAAGCAAGAAACTACAAGGAAGGAAGCAAGAGTTAGAGCAATTGTCCAGAGCAAGTGTTTGAAGCAAGTATTGAAGCAAGTGTTTTGAGCAATCTGATCAAGGAAGAAGGAAAGATATGAGCAAGAAATGAAGCGACACTGCCCTTTTTATAGTCGCTCTACCAGATGGGATATGTGGAGCCTACCGCCTACCTTACAATAATGGCGAGAAAAAACAGTCTCCCCCTCCACGGCCAGTTGAGGAAGTTCACGACCATACTAAGCCAGCTGACTCCTTTGAAGATCAAGCCCCCTGACCGAATAGGACCTCGACCACGTGGTTTGAGGGGCTGTGTAGGAGCCGGATTTAGCCCGGCCCAAGTGCGTAGGCCCAAACAAGAGAAAAGCCCATTGAGCAATACGGCCCAACTCAGAGCAAGACCATAATGACACTACCTTGGCTCGATCCGGCTACATGGTCGGTGACCCCTCTTCCCGCTCTATCCTGCCGGCTCCTCTCGGCCTTGCACGGCTACGCAATTCAAGAACCCTCCTCCCGGCTTGGGCCGCCTGTGCAACAAAAGGGCCATCTGGCCTCAGGTATATAAGGAAGAGGTTGTGACTGGAAAGGGGATTCTCGAACCTTTCTCTAGTTGGCCTCTCTCTCCCACCCCATCGGCTAACACCGAAACTCTCGCTCGTTTACTCTCTCCGCCATTGTTGCTCCACCGTACTTTAGACTCTACCTTTCTTTATGCCTCATTAGCGAGTTGAGCATTGACTTGAGCGTCAAAGTGGCAAGCCCGGGGTCACCCTTGGGCCCATCTTCTTTTTCAGGTCGGAGCTCGGGACCGGACAATGTATGGCGTGACCGGAGGCAACCGGCGGAGAATGGGGAGAGACGAGCCGGAGTTGGTTCTATGTGGACCGCCAACGACTTCCTCACGGAAAACCGGACGATCAAGTGATGGCTCTGTGTTGGTTTCCGCTGTTCTAAGCATATCTTCCTTGTGGAAACTACTGCTATGAGACTCTCATGTGAATTGTCGAGCTAGCTTAGTAAATGAAGTTAAATGGTAATGGGTTTGAAAAGGGAAGATTAGCAAAAGTTTGTGCTCAAGATGAAAGAAATGATCACAAATTGATCAAGGGTTGCAAGGAATTATCGAGTTATAGAGGAGGTCAGAAAGATGCAATTTGTAGGGGAACTCGAAGAGGTGTAGTGTCAACTAAGGAGGCACCAATTAGTGCTCTCAATATTTTCTGGAATGAGTTCTAGACCTTTTCATAATGGTCCATTTGTGCCACTTTTTAGATTTATTCGTTTCATTTCTATTTCCCATGAGCTATGCCATTATATAGGCTTTATTGAATGTGATGCAATGCTTTCGATTTCCAGAATTGGGGCTTCAGAACTATATTGAGCATGTCTGGCATGATACTATTGTATACCTTGATGTTGGTGATCTCTTACTTACCATGTGTGTGAACATGAGCTGAGATTCTGTCACTTTGAAAATTGGAATTGGATTTGATAATCTATAGTTTACTTTTTGAAAAGGTAATTATGTGTGAAATCGAGTAGCAAAGTATCTATGTGAATATGTGACATAGGAGCTCAATCACCATCATAATGGTAGCAAGCTATAGAATTATGTGATCTTGATACGTTTTTTTTGTTCTAAAAAGTACGAATTCTTGATTTGGGGTGTTTCTATTTCTCAGGAAGTGGATCTCTATACATGATTAATGATATGGGTAATCAAAATGCAACAACAATGACAGGTATGATTCCTCTATAATTTCTTATTGTAAACATTTTCTTCAGTGCATTTTCTTTTGTTATTTTATGTGCAAATTCTGTATGTACAGAGAAGGAAAAGGATGAAAATAAAGCTCATGAGAATCCTTCCAATGAGAATACAACTGAGCAAAGCCAAACCACAAATAATCAGCTGAATTCCAAAGATGGAACACAAGAATCAACAGATCCTGAAGAAGATGAAACACTTGATCATATTAAAGGTACACTGATTAGTTGCATTGAATGATAAGCAATTCTTTTCTTCTTTTGATGATTTATTGCTAAAATATTTCTAAAATCCTTTTTCCATCTCTAATCCTGCAGAGCAAGATGAATGTAATGAAGGCAGAGAAGTAAATTATGTGGAGCCTATTTCAGATGAGACTCAAGAAATTGAAAATCCAGCATTTGCTATAAAAGATCAATTACTGTATTGTTTTACTTCTGTAGCTTATTTACTGAACTATCATTTTTGAAATGTGAAACTTGGATTAGAGTACAAGTACGTTTCAAATGCTTAGTGAATTGGATGATTTTTGTTTGTGGGGTCATATACTCATTTATAGCAAGTTGATTACAATAGCCATCTGTTCTTAACTTTACTACGTTAACCCGAGTAACCCTCTTTAGTGATCTTATTATTGTTATTGCTTCCTAAATTCTGACATTAGGATGTGAGACCTGAGAACCCATATTTTCTTAGAAAGATGATCCTCGTGATAAACTCCACAACACCAGCACTGAAGCAATATATAGAACCCTTTTCTAATCCGATTACTTGTCTTCGGTTTATAGCTAATGGGCTGTTCTCATTTTTGGATCCAAACCGACTTCATGACCCCTTGCTTGTTGAGTATTTCAACAAGGTATACTGATTAGTACAAGTAAGTCCATATATTGGCATATATTGTACTTTGTTGATACAATGAGTTCGCTCTATTCTCTTTTTTTAGTGCATTCATCATTTGTATTCCCTTAAGTGGTGTTTGTTAACAATCTTGTATACGTTTGGAATTAGGAATTGGTTTCCCCTGCTAGAGCCAGTGTCAATGACATAAATTTTCATGTTGATTGTTGAATCTTTTTTCTGCATTGGGCTATATGTTGGGCTATCCTGATTCATATATAGATATGTGTTTTATTGATCTCTTACCCTACTACGCAGCTCCCAATAGCATTGGACATGGTTGTTCAGTTTCAAAAGAAGGATGCTGATCATTGGAAACGTATATGCACAGATAACAACATGAAATGTGTTGTGCTTGAATGCCATGAAACATTCAAGTATATTTAAAATATTTTGGGTGTTGGAGAAACTGAAAAGAGGTATGTTGGATTTTGTGCTCACTAGGACCAAACTAGCTTTTTTAAACGCGTTTTGGCCTCGATATATAAAACATATTTACTTGAATAGCTATTGTTGGTCATACAATATTGTTTCCTTCCCTTAAAATTACTTCACTAATTAGAAATTCAGAACTGGAGATTTTTGGAGGTATTTTAAGCTGTTAACACTGATTCAAAATCCATTTGAGAAGTTGAAACTAAAAAAAATGTTAATGTTTGAAGAAGAAATGGCATTCTAAAATAAAATAAAGAACATTATTTAGGTACACTGTTGAGGGCATTTTGAGTTAGATCGAGCAAATCAAAATTATCATCTACATTCTACATCTGTCTATTTTCTATGTAGCTTTGACTTTCATGAGATTAGGATAAGTAGTGTATTTTGCTAATAATTATTGCCTAAACACCTGGATCTATGCTATACTTGAAGCCTGCATATCAACTTTCAGTTTCCCATTTTTCCATTTCTTGCGAAATTTATTATATATAGTTGATTTGTGAGTACATCCTTATTTCTTCTATATATGTTAATCCTGCACACTAAATGGAAAAGATCTTAATATGCAACGGTTAGGCACTTAGAATAATTTGAAGCATCTGTGTTCTGTACTTTCACCCGCTATGACTCATTCATTCAACCTTATTCCACATAGGCTTTGTGTTGATCTATGCCGCAATATATATGTAGACCAAAAGCTTCAAAATCAAGCTTTTCGAAACTCATGATATTGAAGACAAGTTTTTTGAACTATATGGTCGAATATAGGTTTATCCATGAATTTTAATGCAATTGTTCAATCTGTATACCTTTTCCTTGATTTCAATCTATAAGATGATTTGATTAAACACCTATAGATTATCATGAAATTTGATTGTTTTTAGTAAGTTTTGGGAGGTAGGGTTGGCATTTAAGTTTGTTACTTGAAAGTGCATCTTTTTTCTTTCCTTTTGTTTGGCTTGAAGCCTGAGATCCGGGAAGAAGACACGTAAAAGAAAGCGCAAATACACCCAACCCAAGAAGAAACTGCAATTCTCCTATGCTAGCTCTGGCTCTAAGGGTAAGATAACACTGACTATGTTATTAGTGGTTTGGTCCTCAATCTCTTCTTTTCATCTAAGCAAAATAAACTACTCTGATTCTTTTCAAACAAGCACATTTGATCATGTCTTGGAGCACTATGCAGATGTACATAAATCCCGACTGGAGAGATAACCTTTTGAGAATAAGCATTCATATGAGCCTACATATGCCCTAGGAAGCAAAGAGACAAAGGGTGATGAGGAGAACTTCAGTGATTTCGTTGGATGACGTGGATAGTTTGCTAAGATTATAAGAATCGATGATGTGGATAGTTTGCTAAGACTGTAAGAATCTTGAGTTAGTGGCTGGACCAGTTCGTGTAAGACAATATTTTCATATTTGGAATTTGGGTTTCGGGAAGCGGGAACCAGTTTCTCTATTTCGTTTGGAGGGATAGTTGTAGACGGAACAAAATGCTATCTTTGATCATTAGTTTTTACATCTTCTTAGGCTCCTTCTTTTGGTGCATTGGTTCTATATATATCCCATGTGTACTTAGAATGGTAATATGATTGGTCTCCTACATTCTCTCCTTAGTATGTTTTTATTGTATTAACAATTATGTATGGTGATTTCTTAGAATAAATAACAAAATAGAATGTATAGGCAGTAAAACAAATTTACTATGTAAATGGTTATCTGCCTAGGGGTAGTGTAGGTTTCGCCTGCTGTTTTGCGTGTGGATTTCCTTCCCAACACCTAGCCCAAGTTATTTTCGTAGCAACTTCATTACGTATAAAATAGAGCACTACTGAACTACCAAATACTGTACATTACCACCAAAGTAATGTCAAGACTGTTATACTACTATTATTCGACCTTTCGTGAGATCTGAGGAAACCCTAGCAACTAGATGCTCAAGGAGCTCTTTGTTCTATATTCCAAGGTTTTGAACTATGCTTATGGTTTTGTTTATCAATTAGGCCATTTATGCACAGATTGTGCGCAAAGGTATAATCATGGGTGTTGCAGTTGAACCTCCCACAAAATTGGCTTTTGAGAATGAACTCAAGGCAAGGGAAAGGGTGCTGAGTAAGCTGGGGTATTATGTCATTTTGATATATTTATTATTACTCTCATAATATTTTCTGCATCAGTTCTTGTGTTTTCTCCCCTCTCCCTTTTAGGTTAAGCTATTCTTTATTCCATATTTAGTGGAGGAAATTTCCCTCACTTGTCTCCTATACATTCTTACTTGTCTTTGGCATTTTTCTACTACATGCCCTTGCTTATTTACATTTCCCTTCTAAAATAGATAATATTGAGCATGATATTGTTTCTTTGTTGGTTATATGCGGAATTCTATAATCTGAACCTTGAACAAAAAATTATAGTATATGAAACCATGCTAACAAGCGTTCTATGTTCTTTTCAACTGATAATCTGATCTGCCCTATTACTGTCATTCATTAATGAGTTCATTTGATATTTTTGCGATTTATTAAGTTTTGGTGAGTTTCCATTTTTTCTAATTGCTATACAATAGTTATTTTAACTTTCTTAAAAATCATCTTTATTTTAATTGCAAACCATATATAAAAGGTTAAACTGAAAACTAAATACTAAGGTTGTCTGTATTGAACACTAGTTGTTGTTTTTTCATTTTCTGTCCGTAGGTGCTTGAGGCCATAAAGCAGCAGGAAGAAAATAAACAGGAAGAAATTGCATTCAAGGTGCAAGAGCTTAAGAAAATGCAAGTTGATGCTGAAGTTGTAAGTTGACCAATGCAGTTCATTTTGTCCATTTCTTAAGACATGTCTTGACATTTGCAATGCATTTAGCCTTATTTGAAAAAGGGGAAATGGTTGATTTTGTCGATGGACTTAGTTTTTGCTTGATACTTGATAGTTATTTGTAATTCAATAAATATTCCATTTTCTTTTTAAGAGTGTGTCATGTTTGTTCACTTTGTTCTTTGGTGATTATAGTTAATTTGTTGTTGTTCTTTTGCAGGGGTGATATACGAGGAACAAAAGAAATTGGCTCAGCAGACAACACAGGTAAAATCCCAAATGGCTCGTTATGAAGATGAGTTGGCTAAAAAATGGATGGCGGTATGTGATTTCATATGATATCTATTATAGGGTGAAGTGTTACTCTTGGAAAGGTCTAAATGTTCTATATCCACATGTAGAAAATGAGTTTTGAAGGCAAAGAAATCAGACGCTTGTAAAACTGCAAGAGGGGAATCATCAATGAGGCAGGAACATGTTAGACATGCAACAGAGGAGCAGATTCAAGCACAACGTAGGCAAACAGAAAAAGGAGAAGGATGAGATTGAACGTGAAGCTATTAGAGTGCAAGCCATAACAAAAGCTTAAGTGAATGCCCACGAAGCAAAGTTATCTGAAGATGTGAAAAAGACATTTTCTTCTTCAAACAATAAATGTTGAGAAAGACAAGTATGTTTCTGCCATAAACACTGCCTTTGACCATATGGGAGGTATCCTAATCCATGATTGAATTTTAGGTCTGGAGAGTTGGTCTTTCATTTGAGATGGAAAATGTGCTTGATGAAACATTTCTTTTGCAAGTTCAGGAAATATGGCGGCCAAAAGGATAACTATGAGCTAAATTGGCCAGGAAGTCGACGACTTGATTTCCCTCCCTATAAGTGTGGCGAAATTGGATGAGTCAATCTCTACGGAAAAAGCCTTGACAACGACATCTCAGGCTGGAAAAAGGATGTGAAGGTGGTGGATCGGTAGCTAGCAGACGCACTACTAAGTTCTCAATCCAGATATTGGATAATATGTACTTACATTATCGAGTATACCACAAACGACTAAGCACTAAGTTATTTTCACGTTTGATTCTCCTACGTAAGGATTTGATAACAGATTTCGCTTAAATGTTTGTTTATGATATGTTTTTAATAGTTCAGGTGCTTCGTAAAACAGGGTATGTTTTCATCTTTATCATATACTACTCAATAGACCACTGGATTTTGTACTTGATTATTAGAACGTGACCGCTAGATACGCTCAAATTTTTTACTATTTACGCTTAAAAGAGTCACGCTCACGAAAAGCGGGGGCGGGATCGAACCACGCATACGACAAACGAGCGCGCAATAAGGGTTTAGGGTATCCGATTTTTTAATGTCACGCTCCCGCAAAACGGGGGCGTGACATTTTGTGCATTAGGTAAATATTGTCCCGCGTACACAAAGCGTTTGCGGGACAATTTAGAGGAAGAAGACGGGATAGATACTGAGAGAGGGGAAAACGCGCAAGAAAAGCAAAGTCCCGCACCCGCAAAGCGGGTGCGTGACCATGAACTTAGGTGTCCATCGCCTAATTAACCAATCAAATGTTCATTGATTTGCACAAACCGTTAGGATTTGCAATATCACGTAGTAGTATTTCAAAGCACTGTACTATTTGTATCAAGTGGGTCCCGCGTGGACATTAAGTAAGGCCAAAGTCACGCACCCGCAAAGGCGGGTGCGTGACTATTTGTATCAAGTGGGTCCCGCGTGGACATTAAAGTAAAGCCAAAGCCCCGCGTCCGCAAAGCGGGTGCGCGACTTTTTGTGGTTTCGACCTCTATTCGGATACCCGTTCAGTCTGTCTCGCTCCCGCTTCGCGTATGCGTGCACTTGGTCCCGCTCCCGCGTTTTGTACGCGTGAACAATTGAGTTTATTTAGTAAAAAATTTGAGCATAGCTAGCACCACCCTTATTAGAATTGCTTACTAATATTTTAGAATTTCACTAGTGACTTTTTATCTGATATAATAATTATAAAATCCCAAATGACATTTTTCTTAAACATCTTTATAAAATAGTTGTATTATTGCTCGCAAGCGCCGTAGACGTAACCTAGTAGTTCTACTATAAAATCTAATTGGCTCAAATGAATAGTGCCAAATAGAGTGATTTTAACGTCCATTTATTGTTTAATTTTCCAATTAACTTGTCTCTCTTCTCTCCACTTGGCTCATGCACATCGCCTCGCTCTGTGTCCTATTCCCCTATCCTTCATCGCCTCCTCCCTCATCTTCGTACGGCCACCGCTCCTCCCTCATCCACAACGACGCCGTCGTCTCCATGTAGCTCTCTCTTTCTCTTGGTTGATAACGATGGTCGGTGAGGGAGAACTGGAGAAGTGCAGCGAGAAAATTGAGAATCGTCTCCATGGAAGTCAACGATCGAAGGTAGCGAAAGCGAAGCGATTTTCGAATCTCTCAACTTGAAGCCTCAGTTGTTCATCAACGAAGTCCTAATTCCGTCGACAACTTGGTCGACGGCGCCTTCGATTTCATTCACCAGTAATCTCTTCTCCTCTTTCTTCTTTCTTTCTTTTGCTAGGGTTTTTATCTGAGCATCTATGTTGATTTTCTCTGTTTCAGAGAGGCGTCGGCCTTATTGGCACTGATAGAGCCGCGATCTAAAAAAGGTTGAGTTCGAATTGAATTACCCCCGCTCGCTTTTCCATTTACTCGCAGAATCATGATAGACTGCAACTAAGCAATTTGATCCCAGTTTCAAGTTTTTTAAGATCTAGAAAATGCCAATTAGTTGGGCGTTTTCTCAAAGTCCTTTTCATTTTTCATATTTTGTGAGGAATTGAGGTATACGGTGTTAGATCGAGGGTGAGGAGATGGTTGTCAATGCCGGTTGTGATGAATTGAGGCCTTGCTTGGAGTGGATTCATGGTTCTTGGAATAAGGTTTTTTTTTTTTTCCTAGAAAAATTATTGTTGAATTCTGTTTTTGGCAGAGAATTTGGTATGATGATGTGTTGTTAGAACTTACAAGGATCTCTGTTTGCATTTTTTTACTCCGTAGTTCAAAATATCAACAAATCAAATATAGACCCAATAATGTTTTCCATGATTAGATCTGTACAAACTATTTGTATGGCACTATGAGTGATTCTACTATAGCTATTAACTAGTATATTTTCCATGTGAGACACAGATTTTTATGTCATATATGTTGAATAAAATATATTAATAATTATTAAATTAATTTATATAAAGTGTGTGTATGCCGTTTATATTTATCATGGTTTTAAATAAAATCATTATATCTTCAAATATATGTATCAATATATAATTATTAGCATAATGACATAAAATAAAAACATGTAAGAGAAACATGTATAATGAGTTAATTGTAATAATACGATAATAATCTTATATCATCGTATAACATAATAAAACATGCATGGAAACTATCTCATTTATGTTTGTGATGAGGGAAATTCCACTTTTCCTATTTATTTTTAATTAGCTATTTTTCCCAATAAAGGATAATTAATTGTGGATAAAAAGTAAGATATAATAGCACCCTTCTATTCATTAAAAGCACTTAATGGGCATATTAAGTAATAGGCCCATAACGAAACTAGCTTATTCGAGCCCAGGTACAAATATTCTTAACATAGCTCTCTTTCTCTTCTTCTTCTACGTTCTTTTGCCTCCTTGGCTGCCACAATTAATCGTAAAGAGATATTTTGCCTGATTTGAGCGTCGGAGGGACTTTAGGGGAGATCCAGCCCTTCCGTTGACTCGTTTTGTGGTTTCAAGATCAACTGAAAGGTTAGTTACTTCATTTGGAGTGCGGAGATCATCGGATAGAGTCGTTCCAGTTCGAATCCGTAGGGAAGATCAGATTCCTACTTCTACATTTGGCGCCGCCTGTGGGAACGACGACGATGGTTGCCGCTAGGAGAAACACCAGCACGTCCGGGTCGGCAAATCCGACTGTTGATAGGGTCGTACAGGCCGAAGCCGCATGCCGACAAGCGAAGTTGGAGGTTGCGGTCACCGAGAAAGATCGCCAGATGGCGGAACTCGCTAAAGCTTTAGCGAGCCGAGACCAAGAGATGCAATTGATCCGGGAGGAATTGAGCGTGGCGCGTAGGAGGGCTGAGCGCTCTGCAAGGAAGCGTCCAATGGATGATTCACACGCTGCCAGAGAGGAGCGCAGACTTTCCAGCATCTTGGAGATCTCGGAGGGTCGTGTGAGCCGAGATGAGGAGGATCGGCGAAAGCATGCTAGTAGGGTTCCCATGAGAGACAGGGAGCCCAACTGCGATAACAATTCGCGTGGTGAGGACGGAGGGCGCTGGAGAGGAGTCTGGACGTTGTCGTCAGCGTCCAGGCCGAGTCGCGGCCGCTTTGAGTCGTGTTCGTCCGAAGTTCACGCGCAGGGGCGTCGACGGTCGCATATGGCGCGTAGAGATGGGCGAGAGGACGAGCGCTCAGGGGGATGATCGCGTCGGTCTCGGTTCCGTTCGTCCGTGTTCAGGGAGAGGTCGGTATTTGCTGAGTCAGGTCGTAGATCCCCTAGTCTCTTAGATCGTTTGGGAGAGGCAGAGCGACGTCTGCTTCGTCTTCTTGACAATCAGGGTGAATCCTTGATTAACGCGCAAGAGCAGGCGGAGATTAGGCTTGTTTGTCAGATTCATCCATGAACAGCAACTCCCAGCTAAGTTTTCTTCTCCATCCTTTGAGCTTTATGATGGAAAGACCGACCTTGTTGTGCATATTGCTTCTTTTACTCATAAGATGGCTTTGTGGGTGTCCGATGATGCTTTAATGTGTAAATTATTCCCTGCTAGCTTAGGCAAGACTACTGCTAAGTGGTTTCATTCATTAGAGCCTAATTCAATTTATGCCTGGGATCAATTAGCAAAGAAGTTTGTGTCCCACTTTATTGCGAATAGTAAGGAGCCTACCTCTATGGATGCATTATTTGATTTAAAAATGCGTAGGGGGGAACTCTTCGTCAATTCGCTCCCAGGTTCATGGAGTGCTACGCTGATATGGAGGGGTGCCAGGAATCGGTTGCAGTGACAGCTTTTAGGCTCGCCCTCCCCCGTGACAGTAAGTTGCGAGAAAGCCTAACGTTGAGAATGCCAGCAACAGTTTCTGAGTTGCAGGAACGGGTCAGGCAGTATATGAAGTTGGAGGATGATGCAAAGCCTTCACGTGACACGAGATCTTCATCTCCCCCGGCATGTCAGGGGGGCGGTGATAGGAGGAAATCTACGCCCTCTAGAGACAAAGGCCTTCCGCCCGCTTCAGTTCAGCAGGCCTTACACACAGTTTTCAGGGTGCCCATCTATCGCATCCTACCGCAGACTAAAGAGAAGCCGTTCTTCTCTTGGCTAGCTAAGATGAAAGCAGAGGCCAAGGACAGAGACATGTCTAAGTATTGTTCTTTCCACAGGGAGAAAGGACACCTTACCGGAGAATGCAAAGCTTTCAAATCTATGCTCGAGAAGTGGGTTTCTCAGGGGTTCTTGAATGAGTTTGTCGACTCGGGTGCTAGTTCAGGAGGGAATCAGGCAAAGCAGAATAACTCAAATGCACAAGGTGAAAAAGCGAAACATGTGCAGAGACAAGTGATTCATGTGATTGAGTCGACAGTTAAGCAATCTGGAGCGTCTAGGCATGACTATCGCCAGAAGTGTCATGCCTTAGAGGTGATGAAGGCAGAGGAAGTGCCCGTCAAGAGACAAAAGTTAAAGGATACAATGTTGCTAGCTTTCTCATACGAGGATTTACACGGAATCCAACTCCCGCATAATGACCCATTGATTCTTATAGTGGAGATAGGGGCATTTGACGTGCGCAAAGTGTTGGTAGATTCTGGGAGCTCGGTGCACCTCATGTTTTTTGATACGTTCAAGAAGCTCGGAAAGAAGCAGGAAGACCTGATTCATGTTTCAACTCAGTTGTTTGGTCTCGTATCCCTTCCAGTGTGGCCATTGGGAATGTTGCGTGAGACAGTGACACTGGGGGAGAAGGTGGTGAAAGCCGAGTTCCTGGTTGTTAATGCACCGTCTTCATACAATGCTATTTTGGGTCGCCCGTGGATACATCTCATGGGAGTTGTGCATTCAACTCTGCATCAACTAATCGTTTTCTCTCATTCCGGAAGAGTTGTCAAGGTACGAGGAGACCAGAGCGCAGCACGCCAGTGCATGGGAGTCAGGGCAGCTCATGAAAACGTCCATATGGTGCATTCCGCGCCCCAGGTGTTGGACGAGGTGGGCACGCTTCCAGCAGACAAGTCGGTAGAGTCCCTGTAGAAAGTCCTGGTAAGTCCTTCTGAGCCGAATAAATATTTTTAGTTGGAGCTAACATTTCAGGTGATGAATTGGAGTCCCTGTCTGGGCTTCTAAGGAGAAATCGAGTAGTGTTTGCATGGAGCCCGTATGAAATGCCGGGTCTAGCACCAGATATTGCTTGCCATAGATTGAGTGTTCGACCGGATGCTAAGCCTGTGGTGCAAAGGTCTAGGCGCTCCTCAGTGGAGCATTCTGATGCAGTTGTGGCTGAGGTAGAGAAATTGTTAGGCTGGGGCAATCAGGAAAGTACAGTATCCAACTTGGGTAGTTAATACTGTGGTGGTCAAGAAGAAGAGCGGGGATTGGAGATTATGTGTTGATTTCACCGACTTGAACAAGGCGTGTCCTAAAGACATGTTCTCTCTCCCCAAGATTGATTAGTTGGTAGATGCTACAGCAGGTCATGTAAGGATGAGCTTCCTGGATGCTTATAGGGGGTACCATCAAATCCTCCTATTTGAGGATAATCAAGAGAAAAGTGTGTTTTTGACTCCAAGAGGAATCTTTTGCTACAAGGTAATGCCCTTTGGTCTCAAGAATGTCAGGGCCACTTTTCAGAGGACTGTCATCAATCTATTCTCAGACTTGCTCGGTGATACAATGGAGGTGTATATTGATGACATGGTAGTAAAGAGCATGCATGAGGTTGACCATTTGAGAGACCATCAACATGTATTTGATGTCATGAAGAAGTATAATTTGTGACTCAATGCTTCCAAGTGTGCTTTTAGAGTGAGTTTAGGGAAATTTTTGGGGCATTTAGTGACGAGAAGAGGCATTGAAGCCAGCCCAGATCAAGCTTTAGCAATTCAGGCCATCAAGAGTCCGAGTAATGTGAAAGACGTGTAGAAGCTCACAAGAATGGTTGCAGCGCTGAACCGTTTCATTAGTAGATCTTCTGACAGGTAACCGCAACAAGGGCCAAATCCTCGCATATTTCGTAGCTGAGTTCGTGAGGCATGTCCCGGGGCCAGAGATACAGGTGTGGTCGTTGCGTGTCGACCGACAGGCTCCTTGGGAGCTGCCGATTGACGGATCTAGCAACAGAAAAGGAGTCGGCGCAGGTTTAGTGTTGACTTCTCCAACAGGGGAAATAATAAGAACTTTGGTAAAGCTTGGGTTTGAGGCCACCAACAATGAAGCTGAGTACGAGGCCCTAATTTTGGGCTTGATCGCAGTCCAGGACTATGGGGGCAGGGAAGTGGTGGTCTACTCTGACTCCCAATTGGTCGTGAATCAGGTTTCAGGCGAGTACAGAGCGAAGTCTGTCCGAATGATAGCTTATTTGGAGAAGGCTCGAAGCCTTCTGTCAGGATTCCAAGAGTTCAAGGTCCTCCAAATCCCTCGTGAGCATAACGTAGTGGCAGATGCACTAGCAACCTTGGCCTCAACCAGCTCTGGAGAAACAGGGACGTGGGTGCACATTGACTTGTTGGAATCTCCAAGTATTAAGGCCGAAGAGGTATGTCAGGTTGACTCTGAGCCTAGCTGGATGGATCCAATTTTTTATTATTTGAAGCATGATATCCTCCCGACGGATAAACGTGAGGCACGGCTTGTGCGCCTTAGAGAAGCTCATTTCTGGATCTCGCCCCAAGGGTTTTTGCATAGGAGGTCTTTTTCAGGCTCATATCTGAAATGTGTTCCGCCTTCAAAGGTGCAGAATTTCCTCTATGAAATTCATGAGGGCGTATGTGGAATCCACGCTGCAGGAAAGAGCTTAGCTTTCAGAGCCAGGTCCCAAGGGTACTGGTGGCCTTACATGCAAAAGGATGCAGAGTGCTATGTTAGAAAGTGTGAGAAGTTCCAGAAGTTTGCCAAACTCACTCACCAGCCAGCGGTAGATTTACATCCACTCACGAGCTCGTGGCCATTCGCGCAGTGGGGACTTGATTTAGTTGGGCCATTCTCGAGAGCCCCAAGCAACAAGCGTTTCCTAGTCACAACCACAGATTACTTCACCAAGTGGGTGGAGACGAAGCCGCTGACAAGCATAAGAGACATTGATATCAAGAAGTTCATCTAAGAGTTCATAATTACCCGTTTTGGCATTCCATATTCATTAATATCTGACAATGGTACTCAATTCTGCAGCATTGCGTTTACAGATTTTTGTGCAGGATATGACATAAAGAACTTCTACTCATCTGTAGCTTACCCGCAGGCAAATGGACAAGCTGAGGCCACGAACAAGGCAATTCTTGACGGGATCAAGAAGATACTGGACCAGGCTAAGGGGCAGTGGGTGGAAGAGCTTCCAGCAGTGCTCTGGGCACATCGAACCACACCCAGAAAGTCCACAGGAGAGTCACATTTTGCCTTATCTTATGGAACAGACGTGGTCATCCCCTTAGAGATGGGGCTCCCCACCGTACGCACGGAGGCGTTCGAGCAAGGAGGGAACAAGCAAGCTTTAGAAGCCAACATTGACTTCCTCCATGAGCGGCGTGAAGCAGCGGCTGTAAGGACTGCCGCCTACCAGCGCGAGATCGTGAGGTCCCATGGCAATCATGTCAAGCCATTTGGCTTTGAAGTTGGGGATTTTGTCCTGCGCAAAGTTCTCACCAATACGCGAAACTCCACAGAGGGCAAGCTAGGACCGAACTGGGAGGGGCCATATCGCGTGATAGCCAACCCCGAAAACGGCTCCTATAAGTTGGAAGACATGGATGGCAAGGCGGTGCCACGCACCTAGAACGTCTTGAACCTGAGGAGATTCTACATCTGAGCACATTCTAGGTAGGGGGTACTCTTTTTCCTCTCTGTACGGTTTGTTTTTTCCAATGAGGTTTTCCTGAAGAGAGGTTTTAACGAGGCCCACGGGGTTGTTCCCCTAATACATTCTTTTCTTTGCATTTAGAGATGTTTATGTTATGACATTTTGGAATTACCCGTATTACAATACATTATGTCTTTGTAAGCACATACAGTTGAAAATCGTCAGCACATGAAGCAAAGCATGGCAAATGCAAGGGGCAAAAAGTCAGCCAATTGCCCAACAACCAAGTCCCTTGGCACGTCAAGGGCCCGCTAAAGAGTGTAACCGAGTTCGCAAGTTGCAACACACCTAGGCCGAGTCACGGGCTATAGCGAGTCAGTAAGTTGTTGCTCTCCTGTAAATGTCTCGGATTACAACCAAGCTCGAGCCGGCAAGTGCCGCTCAAATAGGCCGCGACGTGGGCCATGGCGGGTCGGTAAGTGTCGCATCCCCATGACCACTCCGGATTACAACCAAGTCCGAGCTAGCGAATGCCACTCAATAGGCCGCAACGTGGGCCATGGTGGGTCGGTAAGTGCCGTATCCCCATGACTACTCCCGATTTCAACTCGGTGTTCAAGTGGATGTCGAGCAAACAACCCGAATAAGGAAAACAGCGACCGCACAGACCGTTCCCCATACCGCACAGCCCATGCGGTGCCCTCGACTTGTCAATCAGAAAATCAAGCGTCGATCGCATGGCCGTGTGTTTTACCGTACAGGCCGTGCGGTTCCTTCGACTTTTCCGAGAAATCGGATCACCGCCTGCACGATCGTGCATTTTTCCGCACAGGACGTGCGGTGCTCTCGGCTTTTCAGCCAGAAAATTAAAAGTGCCGACCGCACGGCCGTGCGGTGCTCTCGGCTTTTTAGCCAGAAAATTAAAAGTGTCGATCGCACGGCCATGCGTTTTTCCGCACAGACCGTGCGGTGCTCTCGGCTTTTCAGCCAGATAATTAAAAGTGTTGACCGTACGGTCGTGCATTTTTTCGCACAGGTCGTGCGGTGCTCTCGACTTTTCAGCCAGATAATTAAAAGTGTCGACCGCACGGCCGTGCGTTTTTCCGCACAGGCCGTGCAGTGCTCTTGGCTTTTCATCCATAAAATTAAAAGCGCCGACCACACAACCGTGGGTTTTTCCGCACAAGCCGTGCGGTCCCCTCGATTTTTCCGAGAAATTGGTTCACTGCCTGTACGGCCGTGCATTTTTCCGCACCGGCCGTGCGTTTTTCCGCACCGGCTGTGCGGTGCTCTCGACTTGCTACTTAAAAATCAGACCCGTACGGTCCACTTGATCGGTTCATCGGACCCGATGCCTCTGAAGACCCAAGGGGCAAAATGATGAGGGAAATTTCACTTTCCTTATTTATTTTTAATTAGCTATTTTCCCCAATAAAGGATAATTAATTTTGAAAAAAAAGATATAATATAAACCTTTTATTCATTAAAAGCACTTAATGGGTCTATTAAGTAATAGGTCCATAACGAACCTAGCTTATTCAAGCTCAGGTACAAATATTCTTAACCTAGCTCTCTTTCTCTTATTCTTTTACGTTCTTTTGCCTCCTTGGCTGCCACAATTAATCGTAGAGAGTTATTTTGCCTGACTTAAGCATCGGAGGGGCTTTAGGGGAGATCCAGCCCTCCCGTTGACTCATTTTGTGGTTTCAGGATCAACTGAAAGTTTAGTTACTTCATCTGGAGTGCGGAGATCATCGGATATAGTCGTTTCAGTTCGAATCCGCAGGGAAGATCAGATTCCTGCTTCTACAGTTTGGATTCTCTACTCATAGTTCTCGTCTTAAAGATTTGATGTGTGTCTTGAAGATGTTGTTAGGAAGATTTTGGATTGGGAAATGAGAATCGAGCGACATTTGGATGAATGACTTCATTAACAGTCGGCACCATAGACCCGTAACAAAACATACACTTTGTATATCTTACTGTAAAAACTTAAGATATATGTGCATTCCTACTGTAAGAATACATACGCCTCGTATATCTCACTGTAAAAAAAAATACTATGTGCATTCATGTTGTAAGAAAAAATACACTCCGTATATCTTACTGCAAAAACGTAAGATATATGTGAATTCCTGCTGTAAGAATATATACTCCTCGTATATCTTACTGTAAAAAAAAGTTTCCTATATGCATTCATGCTGTAAGAAAAACTACACCTCGTATATCTTACTGTAAAAACGTAAGATATATGTGCATTCCTGCTATAAGAATACATACGCTATGTATATCTTACTATAAAACAAGTTTACTATGTGTATTCATGCTATAAGAAAAACTACACCCGTATATCTTATTGTAAAAAAAGTTTACTATGTGTATTCATGTTGTAAGAAAAAATACACCCCGTATATCTTACTATAAAAGCGTAAGATATATGTGCATTCCTGATGTAAGAATACATACACCTTGTATATCTTACTGTAAAAAAAATTTACTATGTGCATTCATGCTGTAAGAAAAACTGCATCACGTATATCTTACTGTAAAAATGTTAACTATGTTCACTCCTGCTGTAAAAATGTATACCCTGTTATACAATTGATGAACTTTGTATCCGTGTTGTCAAATATATAATTTAGTCAAACATTATTTGATAAAATGTTAAATGTATTTTGATATTAGTTACGTATAAAAACAATTCATGATTATGTAGGATTAGATGACTAATCCAATCAAAATTCATAACTTAGAACTTGTAGAACCCAAAAGTCCTCAACATTAGATGAAGAAGCATCTAAACAACAAATATTCTACATTATCAATAACAAACAATAAGATAACATTGTGCAACACATTTGATCAATTTACAAATCAGTAGTGATAGAAGAGCAGAGCATATATGCAAACGCTCCCCACAAATCCTCCGCTCAAGGCATAAAGATCTCCATAAAGAAAATGTAAGTCTAGTATATAGTGCAAGATATGACAAACTGATGGCAGCCTAATTAGCAAGACGAAGGGCAAAATGGCAGGAAGAGAACCCCCTAGCCAATCTAGAAATGCTATTTAGCAGCACCCAAGAGCATCACGCCTTAACACCATCCTTTGCAGCTTGTGAATCAATGGGATACAGTCAGACTCGATGATGATTCTCGACCATCCCTACGCAGCGCCCATCTAGATAGCCCAAAAGATCACCTCGACCTCAGCCAATTCAACATCCTCAGTACATTGGATGTGTTTGGCCCCAACAAAGCACAACTCACCTATTTTGCTTCGAGGAATAACCCGATACTACAGCCATTTGAAACTGAGACAAAATCGTAACAATTGAATTTAACAAAGCCAGAGGGAGGACAAGTCCAATTGAGCGCTCTCAATGAGGGCAAGGATGCATCCTCGAACTCCAGCCTGGAAGACGAAACCAAAATTTAAAAATAAATCATTCTTAATGAACATTCATCTTATAGAGTGCGGTTCCGGTGCGGAGCACTCTTCCCGTGCGGACGTGCGGACATGCACTATAGGGCCTTATTTGTGCACTTTTGGGCCTTATTTGTGCACTTTTGCAAAAATTTTGAAAAATGCTTGGAAAAAAATTTGAAAAAGATTTTTTTTTTTTTTTTTTGAAAAAGTGCACAAATAAGACGTTAAAGTGCACAAATAAGACCCAAAAGTGCATGCTCCGCACGGGAAGAGTGCTCTGCATATGATCCAAACTCTCATCTTATATTATGTGATTAGATTGACACTTGACGCCAAAAGCACAAACATTAACTTATCTCATAATCATACTAATATAACACATTATTGAAGATACAATGGCTCAAATAATATCTTCTCTTTGCAAAAGTAGCAAATTTGGATTATGACAGGAAACACCTTTGTTTTTACTGTCTTTTCCAAGACTATGGCCTCTGGAAATAAAGGATACCTGTAGCGTGAAAAAGGGTTGATGGTTATATTAGCAAAGATGATAAAGCCCCCGGGGGCGTAGTCCAGCGGTTGTCAGGGGGGAGTAGAACTTGGGTGTGGTAATTCCACCCGAGTTCGAAATGGGCTGGCAGCTTTGAGGATGAAGCTCCTGATTTACCTGTCAGGGTCTGGGGGAGCCTCGCCTGGGTCCTGACCGAGGGGATTAGTAGAGAACCGGTAAAGGTCCGATACCCCTCGAAAATCAAAAAAAAAAAGAAAAAAAAAAGAAGATGATAAAGCCCAGGCTATCATCAATACATAAAAAAAAAGTACCATTATACCAATTTAATTTCCATTACTGAAGTAATGGTATATGTTGCAAAACACACACTTATGCATGTGCTACTTCCACATGCATTACCTTTAATAGTTGGACCAAGTGCTCCCCTAGTTCCCTCATCAGAGCAAAAGGAAAATATAAGCACAAGAAAAAGAAAAGGAAAAGGACAAGATGCAGGGAGGAATCAAGAAAGGATATATATAAAAAATTACCTATGTGCCACACAAAGGTTCTTTACGAAAACGGGGTGAGTTCCATAAAAGGATATATAAGAAAATATATTAAATATACAGAAAAGTTAAATGCACGCGAAATATTGTCTATATCAACGCTATTTTACACGCTTATCTTAAGCGTGTGGTTTTACACGCTTAAGGTAAACATGCAGGGGTATTGTGGATATTTTGAAAATACAGCTCACGGTTCTTACACGCTTAGGTTAGGCGTGTAAGAACCGTGAGCTCACACGCCTAAGCTAAGCGTGTGAGAATTTCAATACGAGTCCGTACATATAAAATTGCATTTTCCCCCATTGCATTTTCTTCCAAAATTGCATTTCCCCCCCCCCCCCCCCCCCCCCCCCCCTAATCATGTAGAGAATTTCAATACGAGTCCGTACATATAAAATTCGTCCAAAACGGACATCGTTTGCCCCTCCAAAAGCCCAAAAAACGAAGTCTTCAACCCGTGCACATCCGTAAGCTTTTATAAGCTTCAATGGAGGATTTGGCAAATTTCTTGGATTCGATTGAAGCCATTAACTATTGGGCATTTAAGAGTATCTTTTCATACACGTAATTCCACATTTAATCAAAATGAATGACGATTAAAATCGTAGAATTTTATCCTCAAAGCCACCGTGTCGTCCAAGGGGCCGATTTGAAAAAATCCAAAATTGGATCAAATCGTCTTCAATTGGAGGGCATGAACCATAGGGCCTTGTTGAGGGTATCCTAAGATTCAAAATGCCTATAAAAACCCCTTCAATCGTTGCCCCAATGCATCCAATTTCGAAGTCAAAACTCATGAACCTTAAATACCGTTACCGATTGTTCTTGACCGAAATTCGAGCACATGCAAGCTTTATTCTTGCAATTGTTGGTACTACTAGCCTTGAAAATTGGTCATCTTTCAAAGCCCTCTCTTTACATCGCCGGAAAAAGACCACTTTCATTCAATCTGGAGTTTTTCCGACGAGGTATCAAGAAGGTATTCCGGCGGGATTGAATTTGTGCCCATTTTGCGATTTTTAGGGTATTTTTGATTTGTTTTGTCTTAATCTTGGTTAAATTAATTAATCTAGATTAGTGAAAAATATTTTAGGATCAATTTGGTGAAATACTATAGTACATAAGTATAACTATATAAAATTTAATGAAATAATATAGTATATAAGTCTAAGTATACTAGATTTAATGAAATACTATAGTATATAAGTGTAACTATATGAAATATAATAAAATACTATAGTATATAAATCTAAGTATACTAGATTTAAAGAAATACTATACTACATAAGTGTAACTATATGAAATATAATGAAATACTATAGTATATAAGTCTAAGTATACTAGATTTAATGAAATATTATACTACATAAGTGTAACTATATGAAATATAATGAAATACTATAGTATATACGTGTAACTATATGAAATATAATGAAATACTATAGTATATAAGTCAAAGTATACTAGACTTAATGAAATACTATAATACATAAGTGTAACTATATGAAATTTAATGAAATACTATAGTATATAAGTCTAAGTATACTAGACTTAATGAAATATTATAGTATATAAGTGTAACTATATGAAATATAATAAAATACTATAATATGTAAGTTTAAGTATACTAGATTTATTGAAATACTATACTACATAAGTGTAACTATATGAAATATAATAAAATACTATAATATGTAAGTTTAAGTATACTAGATTTACAGAAATACTATACTATATAAGTGTAACTATATGAAATATAATGAAATACTATAGTATATAAGTGTAACTATACGAAATTTCATTAAATTTTGTATAATTACACTTATATACTATAGTATTTCATTATATTTCATATAGTTACACTTATGTACTATAATATTTCATTACATTTCATATAGTTACACTTATGTACTATAGTATTTCATTATATTTCATATAGTTACACTTATATAGTATAGTACTTCATTAAATCTAGTATACTTAAACTTATATATTATAGTATTTTATTATATTTTATATAGTTATACTTATGTACTATAGTATTTCATTATATTTTATATAGTTATACTTATGTACTATAGTATTTCATTACATTTCATATAGTTGCACTTATATAGTATAGTATTTCATTAAATCTAGTATACTTAGACTTATATACTATGGTATTTCATTAAATCTAGTATACTTAAACTTATATAATATAGTATTTTATTAAATTTCATATAATTACACTTATGTACTATAGTATTTCATTATATTTCATATAGTTACACTTATATACTATAGTATTTCATTAATCAAGTATACTTAAACTTATATATTATAGTATTTCATTAAATTTCATATAGTTACACTTATATACTATAGTATTTCATTACATTTCGTATAGTTACACTTATGTACTATAGTACTTCATTACATTTCATATAGTTACACTTATGTACTATAGTATTTTATTATATTTTATATAATTATACTTATGTACTATAGTATTTCATTACATTTCATATAGTTACACTTATATAGTATATTATTTCATTAAATCTAGTATACTTAGACTTATATACTATGGTATTTCATTAAAACTAGTATACTTAAACTTATATAGTATAATATTTTATTAAATTTCATATAGTTACACTTATGTACTATAGTATTTCATTATATTTCATATAGTTACGCTTATATAATATAGTATTTCATTAATCAAGTATACTTAGACTTATATACTATAGTATTTTATTATATTTCATATAGTTACACTTATGTACTATAGTATTTCATTACATTTCATATAGTTACACTTATGTACTATAGTACTTCATTACATTTCATATAGTTATACTTATGTACTATAGTATTTCATTACATTTCATATAGTTACACTTATGTAATATAGTATTTCATTACATTTCATATAGTTACACTTATATAGTATAGTATTTCATTAAATCTAGTATACTTAGACTTATATACTATGGTATTTCATTAAAACTAGTATACTTAAACTTATATAGTATAGTATTTCATTAAATTTCATATAGTTACACTTATGTACTATAGTATTTCATTATATTTCATATAGTTACACTTATATACTATAGTATTTCATTAATCAAGTATACTTAGACTTATATACTATAGTATTTCATTAAATTTCATATAGTTACACTTATGTATTATAGTATTTCATTACATTTCATATAGTTACACTTATGTAATATAGTATTTCATTACATTTCATATAGTTACACTTATATAGTATGTACTATAGTATGTCATGAAATACTATACTATATAAGTGTAACTATATGAAATATAATGAAATACTATAGTATATAAGTGTAACTATACGAAATTTCATTAAATTTTGTATAGTTACACTTATATACTATAGTATTTCATTATATTTCATATAGTTACACTTATGTACTATAATATTTCATTACATTTCATTTAGTTACACTTATGTACTATAGTATTTCATATAGTTACACTTATATAGTATAGTATTTCATTAAATCTAGTATACTCAACTTATATATTATAGTATTTTATTATATTTCATATAGTTACACTTATGTATTATAGTATTTCATTACATTTCATATAGTTATACTTATGTACTATAGTATTTCATTACATTTCATATAGTTACACTTATATAGTATAGTATTTCATTAAATCTAGTATACTTAGACTTATATACTATGGTATTTCATTATATTTCATATAGTTACACTTATGTACTATAGTATTTCATTATATTTCATATAGTTACACTAATGTAATATAGTATTTCATTACATTTCATATAGTTACACTTATGTACTATGGTATTTCATTACATTTCATATAGTTACACTTATATAGTATAGTATTTCATTAAATCTAGTATACTTAGACTTATATACTATGATATTTCATTAAAACTAGTATACTTAAACTTATATAGTATATTATTTTATTAAATTTCATATAGTTACACTTATATACTATAGTATTTCATTATATTTTATATAGTTACACTTATATACTATAGTATTTTATTAATCAATTATACTTAGACTTATATACTGTAGTATTTCATTAAATTTCATATAGTTACACTTATGTACTATAGTATTTTATTACATTTCATATAGTTACACTTATGTACTATAGTATTTCATTACATTTTATATAGTTACACTTATGTACTATAGTATTTCATTACATTTCATATAGTCGCACTTATATAGTATAGTATTTCATTAAATCTAGTATACTTAAACTTATATATTATAGTTTTTTATTATATTTCATATAGTTACACTTATATAGTATAATATTTTATTAAATCTAGTATACTTAAACTTATATATTATAGTATTTTATTATATTTCATATAGTTACACTTATATACTATAGTATTTCATTAAATCTAGTATACTTAGACTTATATACTATAGTATTTCATTAAATTTCATATAATTACACTTATGTACTATAGTATTTCATTAAATCTAGTATACTTAGACTTATATACTATAGTATTTTATTATATTTCATATAATTACACTTATATACTATAGTATTTCATTATATTTCATATAGTTACACTTATGTACTATAGTATTTCATTAAGTCTAGTATATTTAGACTTATATACTATAGTATTTCATTATATTTCATATAGTTACACTTATGTAGTATAGTATTTCAATAAATCTAGTATACTTAAACTTATATATTATACTATTTTATTATATTTCATATAGTTACACTTATATACTATAGTATTTCATTAAATCTAGTATACTTAGACTTATATACTATAGTATTTCATGAAATTTCATATAGTTATACTTATTTACTATAGTATTTCATTATAATTAAGTATTATGAACTTATTACTTATATACTATAGTTACACATTATGGATAAGTATTATGAACTTATTACTTATATACTATAGTTATGTATTATAATTAAGTATTACAAAATATATTAGTTATAAAGTATAGTTATGCATTATAATTAAGTATTACGTGCTTATTACTTATATACTATAGTTAAACATTATGGTTAAGTATTTATGAATTTATTACTTATATACTATGTATTATAGTTAAATATTATGAACTTATTACTTACATATTATATGTCGGGCACCAAATTGATCCTAAAATATTTTTTACTAATCTAGATTAATTAATTTAACCAAGATTAATACAAAACAAATCAAAAATACCACAAAAATCGCAAAATGGGCACAAATTCAATCCCGCCGGAATACCTTTTTGACACCTCGTCGAAAAAACTCCAAATTAAATGAAAGTGGTCTTTTTCCGGCGATGTAAAGAGATGGCTTTAAAAGATGACCAATTTTCAAGGCTAGTAGTACCAACAATTGCAAGAATAAAGCTTGCATGTGCTCGAATTTCGGTCAAGAATAACCGGTAACGGGATTTAAGGTTCATGAATTTTGACTTCGAAATTGGATGCATTGGGACAACGATTGAAGGAGATTTTATAAGCATTTTGAATCTTAAGATACCCTCAACAAGGCCCTATGATTCATGCCCTCCAATTGAAGACGGTTTGATCCAATTTTGGATTTTTTCAAATCGGCCCCTTGGACGACACGGTGGCTTTGGGAATAAAATTCTACGATTTTAATCGACATTCAATCCGATTAAATGTGGAATTACGTGTATGATAAGGTCCTCTTAAATGTCCAATAGTTAATGGCTTCAATCGAATCCAAGAAATTTGCCAAATCCTCCATTGAAGCTTATAAAAGCTTACGGATGCACACGTGTTGAAGGCTTCGTTTTTTGGAGGGGCAAACGATGTCCGTTTTGGACGAATTTTATATGTACGGACTCGTATTGAAATTCTCTACATGATTATGGGAAAAAAATGCAATTTTGGAAGAAGAAAAAAATTTAGTGTTATACACCTAAGGTAAGCGTGTAGACATACGCTTAAGCTAAGCGTGTAAGAACCGTGAGCTGTATTTTCAAAATATCAACAATACCCCTGCACGCTTACCTTAAGCGTGTAAAATCACACGTTTAAGATAAGCGTATAAAATAGCGTCGATATAGACAATATTTCGCGTGCATTTAGCCATTGCCTAAATATAAGGAAGTATAGAAGACAGTAATGTGCCCACTTTTAAAAAAATCATGATATCTCCCAAGTAATCTAGTCTTGAAGATTATGCTTATATAAAAAATATCATAGCCCTACAATTACATAAATAGGACCTTTGTATTCAAAAGAAAATTGTCCCTTTTTTTCATTGGAAATTCTAGAATATAAGCCCATGTATTCAAAGGATATTCTTTCATTGGCAATCATCAAACATAATCTTTTTTTCTTGCCATTGACCATTCAATAACATATCTATAGCCTCATAGCAGAGGAAAATAAGCTTACTTGGGAAGTTGATAGCAGCTTTGAATTGTGCTTGTTCAGCCTTGAGTGCAGGATAAAGCTCAATTCTAAGAGCTTTTAACCTCGGTTAAGGCATTCAATGGCAAAGGCATGCTCCTTGTGGGACCCGACATGTCAAAAATTCAAAATCTAAACAAAAGAAGAATATGAATAAGATTTAGTGAAGTTTACTACAAAAGAATCATCCTTTCCAGTGGTTCTTTGACCCAAAAAAAGAGGACCACAACACCATAATGCTTTTTCATACACAATAGTAACTAATTTAAAACTAAAACTACACACCATCTCATAGAGAAACACATTATTAAGAACATCTAATTCTTAACAGTTCACATGTAACACATTCCACATTAGCTCGAAACACACATAAATATGTTTCCGCTTTCTAGTTTAAATTGGTTCCTATGCTATGAAACATTGGAGTTCATTTTCTTAGCAGTTTCATGAGAGCAGACATCATTCAACACAAATAATTAACATCAACACAAGTATCCAATCAATACGAGCAACAACAGTCACCCCAATAACTATAAATTGGTTCCTATGATATGGAACATTGGATTTCATTTTCCTAGTAGTTTCCTACCGTCTAAATCATCTTCTTCCCCAATGGGGATGTCCAACCAGATCTTAAGATGATGAGCAATGTTACCAGCGAATGCCAAAACCTTGTCTGTCACCCCAACCACTTTATGTACCAATTTGGTTCCTCTTCCATTGACCATCACTGTTCGTATTTGCAATACAACTGAAAATCCTCTAGAACTGCCTAAACGCGATCACTGGCAGAAAACCTAGAATCCCTCTCACATCCAGACCTCCAACCTGTGACGGGTCACCATTCTCTGTCGATCTGATCTTGATGGGTCACCATTTTCAACTAAGACCTTATGAAGAATACAATAAAAAGGCTTGGTTAATTAATGTACACATGCTATACATTATAGTTTCGCAAACACAATTGCTGCATGCTAGACATCACATAACCAAGGTGGTAGATTTTGGAAGATCAAAATGTAGATGAATTTGGAAATTGTGGTTATGCTTTGATTTAATTGGACATGTCATGCAACTCAGTACCATATCTTGAAGCAAATAAAGAAAATTATCAAAAATATAAAATTATCCAATCCTCACAAGAAAGGCAAGCTAGAATGTGATTAAAGGGTTCAGTCAACATTACCAAAACATAAAATGTATCATGCTAAACAACTCAAATCAAGGATAAAACAACAATTATAAGAACCAACGATAATTATGTAAAACCAATATGGCAATTTCTAACCCTGAAAGTTTCCTTTAAAGAAACTATACCCTTGCTTAGGGAGACGTTAAGCCACCTTCATTTTTAGCACTAATATAATTCTACAGTCACTACCTTGAACCAAACCTGAGTTCCATAGTCCTACATTTCACAGCAATAATCCAATCAAATCAAGTATGAACTGAATTTGGTGTAAGAAAAGTAGATGGGAAGATCACTATTATATGTATTCACTAATCAAGAAAATTGGCAAATTCATGGAACTCTGAAATCTAGAGCTGGTGAAACAAAAAAATCATTCTTGACATAATTCTCCTACACCCATAGTAAAAAAAAATTATGGAAATATTCAAATCAGAAAACAATAATGGCAGAAAGAGAAGGTAGATGATTCCAATTTAGCAGAAACTCAATCCATATAAAAAAATCTACTAATCACGCTGAAGTCTGAAGACTTCAATTGACAATCAGGACTGAATAACTTTCATATATACCTCATTATGAATAAGATCACTTTATTTTGTATCTTGACATGACACAAACTCATAGCTGACAAGGCAAATAGTTGCACGAAAACATGAGTTTCTTTCACGCAATCAAACAGAAATGCGTGGTTTCGTAAAATCGTTCAGACCGAGTAAGCCATCAATTTGTCCATGCTCGGTAAACTCCTGTGAATCCAATTCTAAGATTTGAAATAATTTAAGAAAAAACCAAAACACAAAACGTATTGCAAAATCAAAGGAAGAGCTAATAACCATGGTGATAATCTCCATTTTGTGCATACCTGTTATCGTTGATCTCAGTATTCTCAGTCTCTGCCTTGGCTTGTTGAACTTGCTCCTTTTCTCTGTTCCATTGTTCAAATCTAGCACATCTTTCTTCACTACCATTCCTAACAGGACTCATGTCTCTTCTCCCACCAAGACTTCTGCTTTGTCTCCTCATGTGGCTAAGACTTTTGCTCTTGTGTCTCCTGCAAATTTGGAATAATCAGCATTGAAATGTCAGTATATCTAAACAACATAAATCGAGAAAATTGCAGTGAACATATATTACGCGGGAAAATGAGCAGCATAACGAAAACCCTACCCACATAGTATCTCCAGTCAGATTCGCATTTATAGCTTGTTCTTCTTCACTTTATTGAACATAAACATTCCCAACCTGCAAGTACCGAGACAAAACATATTCACATCAGCTATTTTCATATATCAAGGCTAATAATGCATAGACTAAATAAGGAATACTAACCATGTGGTCAGCTAGGTTGTCACAAATATTCAGCAGCTCAACTTATCAATATTTGGATAGCTCGGTAAAGAGATCATCATAGAAGTTCTTTTTCACACAAAAACAGAGAAAAAAGAATCAATTCAATTCAAAGCCCAAGTATGCAGAATGAAATAGCTATGGATCTATCATCAACTCAAATTCCAATGATGAATACGTAATCTACTAATCTCTTATCTCAAGGTCCAAACATCCAATTATAAGAGAAAAAATTGTTTACTGGAACTGAGATGTCGAGTAATGCAATCTCTTCTTTGAAGCAAACCTGGGAATGAGACAAGAAAAGTCTTGAACATCTAGCTCTTCAATCGGCATAGTTTACCACCTCCTCCGCGGACTTTGGCCTCCCGTGACAATCAGAAACCCTAGAAATCCCCGGTGAACACGAATCCGACACAACCTTAATCATCCCCTTAGGATCGCAACCTCTCAACTTGTTATCTAGCAATCGCGGCACCCAACAGTCAATACAAATCGAAAAACCATGACTACCTAAACCAGCGGCGGGCGGCAAATAGGAAAAGGGAGCGAAACCAGAGTACCTGGAAACACAAGTTCTGTGCACCTGGCGAAGACATCTTCGACACTGGTGGAAGGATCCGCCTTTATCAGCTCCGCAATTCTCTGCCGCCGACAAATCAGTCATAGCAATAGGAGCACAATTTGGCAGATTCGACGAGATTATAGCAACGTCTTCACAGGAGAATGATGCGTCAATGGCTGTTCAGGATTCGAAGCCTGTCGCTAGGGTTTGTGTTGTTGGTGCGGCATTCACAGGCATGGCAATCGTACAAGTTATAGCAAGGTCTTCAATTAGACCATCTTCGAGTCACCAACTATCATCGACAACGTCAAGGTCCTCTGCCTGGCTAGCTAATGCTCGAAGATCGAAACCCTAAATCTCAATTTCAGCGACAGATTTCATGGTGGGTCGGGGACGACGGTTTGGGAGGAAGAAGAGTTACGAATTGTTGGGAGGAAGAAGACAGCGAAGGAGAGGGATAGGAATTGGGAATTGGTGTATGAAGATTTGAAGAATTAAAAAATCAGAAGCAAAATACAGCCCCTTCTTCACAGCTTTCATAGCGGTTTGAGATCGTGGGAGCTAAAGATCGTGAGAGCTAAAGAAGAAAGACTGAAAGGTGGGAAAATAAAAAAATAAATAAAAAAGAGGTTGAAAATGGCCTTGTTTTAATTGTATTACTAGTGTGCATTTAGGCACAGGCTAGGACTTAAATTTTATTTTTAATATTTTTTAAAATTGATAAGGTTATATATAAATTTTATATACATATATAGGGTGTAATATATAGGGTGTAAATCTGATGAGGATATGTCTACACGTTAGGACTAAGGATAACTAATAACACTAGATTGAAATTCATCCAACGGGTACAAACGCGCGCGTATTGCTAGATGAGAAACAGCCACGCTCTCGGCCTCGTTTACAGACACGCGCTTTTTAAATAAAAGGAATTCCAATCGACACAATTAGAAAACAGAGCGCGAGACGAGACAGTTAACGGGAGGGAAGGAGAGCGAAGCTAGGGCGATTTCAGATTTCGAGCGAAGCTAGGGCGATTTCGAGCGATTTCAAGAGAAACTTCCAAAAGCAAGGTAATGTATCGATTTCATCCTGTTTTGCAGTACATCTATGCGATTTCAACCGCTTCATCTCAGTTGTTTTCAGTTTTTTTCCGCTCGAATTTCAGTTTTTTTCCATGTTTGTTCCGCGCGATTTCGACTCCTTCAAGCAGATTTCGTGTTCATCTTCTAAGATTTCTAGTGGATTTTTCAGGTATCGAAAGAAGAAAGAACAAAAACAAGACAAAAATGTGGTCATAAAAACATGTGTGTGCATATGGTTGTAACATGAGTGTGCTGATGATTTAATTATATTATTGTCTGTAAACTGATAAAAGTGTTGTAAACTGTTAAAGTGTTGTGTGCATATGACAAATAGGATGTGCCTCATATGATAAAAACATATTTGTGCATATGGTTGAAACATGTGTGTGCATATGATTTAATTAAAACTTTTGTGTGCATACAATAATAATGTTTGTGTTCATATACTATGAGTTAATGTGTGTTCAAATTGTGTGTGCAAACAGTTAGGCAAGTGTATATGTTGTGTGCATGTGATATACCTTATGTGTGCATTAAATAAAATACAGGTTGTGCATATGAAATAAAATTTAAAATCTTGTGTACTATAATATTCTAATTATATCTATGGGCTCTTGTTTTTATTGCTTGAATTCCAAAGGTGACAGAATTAAGATATGGAACAATGACAATTGATCCAGATCAAAGCCCAACATCATCTATGACAGATAGGGAGTTGAGGACAAAGCGAAGGAATGACAGATCTACACAGAACAAAACACCAACTTCATCACTAACACAAGGTATATTGTACATATGTGTGCATTTGAAAACATATTTATCTTTGAATATCTCTAACTTAATAGGTATGCATATGAAATGTACGTTTTGAATATATGTACTTAATAGGTGTGAAGGGAACAAACAATAAGAGAAAAAAAGGTTGGCTGTCAGACAAGTACAACATTGTAGTCCAGAATCTGAAGAAGAAGAAGAAGAGAGAGACTCCACAGATCTGAGAGGGATAGATCCATCAGATTCTATGATGATGGTTCTGTATGAAGAAGGACAAACATCTACACAACAACAAGATTCTAGTTGTGAATTCACTACCCCAACAAACACTCCCCCTGGTTAGTAGAATAGCTTTCCGTGTGCAGATGTCTTATAGTTGTGTGTGCATATGTGTTTAACTTGTGTGTGCATATGCAAATCTGTGGATGAGTCTTGTGTGTGCATATGCACACATGTACATGTGATTTTTAATTGTGTGCACATGACTTTTCATTGTGTGTGCATATGTGTTTAACTTGTGTGTGCATGTTTATTAACACTTGTGTGTGCTTGTTTGAAGATGAACAAAATTTGCAAACACATCTGTGCACGTTTGCAAACACACTTGTGTGTGCACAAGTGTGTGTGTGCATGTGCAAGTGGACATAAATGCGTGTGTCTGCACATGCACACACTAGTGTATGCACACACAATGATAAGTGTATTGTGTACACCGTGTACAACACTTCAATACTTATGTGTTCATATGTTAAACACTCCCCCTGGTTAGTAGAATAGCTTTCCGTGTGCAGATGTCTTATAGTTGTGTGTGCATATGTGTTTAACTTGTGTGTGCATATGCAAATCTGTGGATGAGTCTTGTGTGTGCATATGTACACATGTACATGTGATTTTTAATTGTGTGCACATGACTTTTCATTGTGTGTGCATATGTGTTTAACTTGTGTGTGCATGTTTATTAACACTTGTGTGTGCATGTTTGAAGATGAACAGAATTTGCAAACACATGTGTGTGTATATGATTTAACTGAAGCTTTTGTGTGCATACAATGATAATGTCTGTCTTCATATACTATGAGTTAGACAAGTGTATATGTTGTGTACACCGTGTACAACACTTTAATACTTATGTGTTCATATGTTAAATATTATTGTGTTTCTTTTATTTTGCGCACAAAAACAAAGAGGAAGAAACAAGAAAATCCCCCAGATATACAAACAAGTCAAAGCCAGCACAAACTGAGCCACACACTGAGCCAAAAGAGAAGGAAGTTACTGAAAAACACAAACAAAAAGGCAAGAGGAAGAAAAGCCCTACAAAACCAGAGGTATCTAGACAAAAGAAACAGAAAAAAGAGGACAAGGACACTGAGAAGGTGTCAAAGAGAGGGAAAAAGGAGGAGAAGGACACTAAGAAAGTATCAAAGAGAGGGAAAATGGAGGAGAAGGACAATGGGAAGGTACAAAGCAACAGTTGAACGTGAAGAAGAGGATAACTGAAGCTAGGAATGATAACCCTCGGTTGTTATGTAGAAAATCCCCAAGAACACTAGTTCGAATGTTTGCTGATGAACAGAATTTCAGTGCTGCTCAGAGACAAGCTATTATAGACATGGGATTTGGAGCATTGCTTGCCTGGAAGGTCGAAGACTTGCCAGGGAGGCTAGGCCTATATGTTGCTAGCAAATTTGATGAATGTAAATGCACCATCAAGTTAAATCGTTCTGCATAGATTTTGGTTACTGAGAATGATGCACATGACTATCTCGGCATTCCGAAGGGCAACATCAGAATTGTGGCTCCCGATAAATTGCGCAACAAAGAAATCCTTGCCAAGTTAGCTGACGACTTCCCAAAAAAGACAACGAGGAGTATTGTGCTCGGTAATATCAAAGACAAGATGCTGACATATCAAGGAGATATTTGGTTCAAGAGGTACTTCATCCTCTTTTTTGTCAATTCAGTGGTGGATGGGCACGCCAATGGGAAGTTGAAGTTTGAGATACTTGATCTCCTAGATGATGTTGACAAGATAAGCCAATATAATTGGAATGCCTTTGTCTTTGACAAGCTTGTTGAGTGTGGAGGTAATTGGGAACCTAGTACAACAAAACCATACACGGGACCTTTGTTTCTACTACTGGTAAGAATAAAACTTTTATTTCTTTGAATTCATTATTTCTGAAATTTGTGTGCATATATGATAACTTATTTGTGCATAGCCAGACACATGTGTGTGCACTTCACACACAAGTGTGTGCATGTTTACACATCACTTGTGTGTGCACACTGCAGATAAATGGGTGTGTGCACTACACACACATGTGTGTGCATTGCAAATGCACATGCACATAAATGGGTGTGTGTGCATGTGCACACACAAGTGATGTGTGTGTGCATTTGCATATGGACATAAATGGGTGTGCATTTGCACACTCATGCACACACATTTGCACACACATGTGTATGCATGTGCACACACTTGTGTGTGTGCATTGCACATGCACATAAATTGGTGTGTGTGCATGTGCACACACAAGTGATGTGTGTGTACATTTGCACACACATGTGTGTGCATGTGTACACACTTGTGTGTGCATTGCAAATGCACAATGACATAAATGGGTGTGTGTGCATGTGCACACACAAGTGATGTGTGTGCATTTGCATACACATGTGTGTGTGCATGTGCACACACTTGTGTGTGTGCATTGCAAATGTACATGCACATAAATGGGTGTGTGTGCATGTGCACACACAAGGCACATGAACATAAATGGTGCATATATGTGTGCACACACATGTCTCGTGCTGTGTGCATATGATTATGGTATTGAGTGCATATGCTTACAGTGTTGTGTGCATATGTCTCCTACTATGTGTTTACCTCTTTGTTTACATCTTAATGTGTGCATAACACTTCTTTACAGTTGATATATGTTGACCAAATGGTATTTAAAGGAAAGCCTTCTGAGAGGAAATTTCCAATAATCAAGAACTGGAACACAAAGACACTAAAGGAAAGAGAAGACGAAGAGTTAATCCATGGTGGATTTGGGAGAGGGTTTGTTAGGGAAATGCCTCAGTTTCACGATCAAGATGAATCAACAAGGTAGTGAGAGACAGCTTCTGCCCAAGATAAACAGAATGATGCTGCTCCAAATGACGACGAACTCAAGACATTCATGAAGGGCTATCTACATGATGTTGAAGAAATGGTTGTAAAGATTAGAAAGTTTGTGAATAAGAACAAGGGGACACCACCACAACTTGCTCACAATGGTTTACTGAACAAGGTCAACATTGGCTGTGAGAAGATTATAAATGTTAAGCTGAGATCGGAGTCCTTGTCACAAACTGAAGATAACGACTTTGACAACCAATCTGAATTCTGGGATGAAGCTGTAAAGTGCTTGGATGAAATTGATAAAACTTTGAAGGAAAAGGAGAAGCATGAGGGATCTATGTGGGTACCTGGACTGTCGGATTTTGTTCAACAAGTATCAAAGGATTACGGTGAAGTAAGTTAATAATGTGTATTTTTTTGCTATATATTTTGTTCCAATATAACGAGTACTAATCCATGTGTTTACCTTCTAATGAAGAAGACCATGGATGAATAAAACATGCACGAATCCCATATTGTTGGCAGTGATGATGATAGGGAAGAACGAGGAAACATGGAAGAGCCACACACTTATGAAGAAAACATGGAGGAGGCCAGCAGAGTTGAAAAGGGAGAAGAAATTGTACATGACAAGGAAAAAGAAAATAAGGAAGAACATAACCAGGTAAACATACAAGAGCCTCATAATGAAGAAGAAATCATGGAGGAGGAAAATACTAATGACAAGGAAGAAGATGATGAAAATCAGGTAAGAAAATCTTTTAACAATAAATCTGTGTGCATATGTTGAGTCATTGTGTGTACATATAAATAACTCATGTGTGTGCATATGTTGTAGTTTAAGGGTCCAAGTGAAATGCCTGGCCAAAACATCGAAGAGCAAGATAAAGAGTCATCAGGGGAGAAACAAGTAAAAATAAAAAAAATCATTTGTGTGCATATGTTGATACTTGTGTGTGCATACTAATAACTATTGTTTCTGAATACCTCATAATTCTTGTGTGTGCATATGTTGAAGGTTGGTGGTTCAAGTACAATACTTGTCCAAATCATTGACGACAAAGATAAAGAGGCTTCAACAGACAAAGAGGTAAAAACCATGTGCATATCTTAAAACTTGTGTGTGCTTATAAAATGTTATTTGTGTGCATATGTTGATACTTTTGTGTGCATATAAATATCTCTTGTGTGTGCATATATTGAAGGTTGGTGGTTCAAGGGAGATGTCATCCCAAACAATTGACGGGGGAGTTAAGGAGCCATTAGGAGAGAAAGAGGTAAAAACCAGAGTAGAACCTAATGTCTGCATATCTTGAAACTTGCGTGTGCATATGTTAAAACTTGTTTGTGCATATGTTGAAGGCTGTGTGCATATTGAAGGTTGGGGGTTCTACTGAAATGCAAGGACAAATGAATGAGGAAGAGGACGCATCAGGAAAGAAAGAGGTAAAAGTCAGAGAAAACCTACTGTGTGCATGTCGTAAAACTTGTGTGTGCATATAAAATGATATGTGTGTGCAAATAATAATCATTGTGTGTGCATATTGAAGGTTGAAGGTTCTAGTGAAATGCAAGGCCAAATAAATGAGGAGGGAGATAAGAAAGCATCAGGAGAGAAAGTGGTAAAAATCAGAATACCTACTGTGTGCATATCTTAAAACTTGTGTGTGCATATGATACTTGTGTATGCATATAAATAACTCTTTGTGTGCATATGTTGACGGTTGAGAGTCCAAGGGAGATGCCTTGTCAAATAATTGAGGAGGCCCAAATAATTGAGGATGCTGGGAAGGCAGGAGAAGAAAAGGCTGCTGAAAATAAAAAGGTAAAATCTGAATAGAATTTTTTGTGTGTGCATATGATAAAACTTGGGTGTTCATAAGATAGTTAATGTATGTGCATATCTTGTTCCTTGTGTGTGCATATATTAAATCATTTGTATTCATATAACAATGCTTTTGTGTGCATACTGCAGATCAGAATGGATTTTCATGAAGTTCCATCATTTGACTTAGGGGTCTCACCAATTTCTACTCAGGAGAAGGAAATATTGAGGAAACTGGAATCGAAGGAATCGACACCAGTTGAGGCAACAGAATCAACCATTCCAAAGAAGGTACATAGAAAAAAAATTTGGTTGAATTAGAACCTTTTATAATTTGCAAGACTACAACGGTTTGTGTGTATTATTAGGTAACATTTGTGGTTGGAAACTCTAATGTGACACCGGTGCAGAATGTACAGAAAAAGATAACTAATCCTTCAGAATATGTGAAATCTCCATTCAAAGCAAGAGAGGTTGATATTAATGAGCATGCAACTACAGAGGAGAAAAATATCTACGATTGGCTGATGAACACAAGAATAAAAAAATGGTAAGTTGATATAAATTTATTTTCAAATATTATGTGTTCATATGATAGTTAGTGTGTACGCATATATTAAAGCTTGTGTGTGCGTATACTAAATCATGTGTGTGCATATTTTGATTATTATGTGTGCATATTTTAATTTTTATGTGTGCGTATCTAATTTGATTATGTAAGTATGTTAAATAATATTTCTAATGAAAATAAGTTTCATGCAGCGATATGATTTTCAAAGTGAATGAATTCTCATACTACAAAAGTGACTTCTCCTCATTAAAGGAAGGACAATGCCTAGACAGTGGTCTATTTGATAGATACACTGCAATATTAAATGAAAATGAAATATACAAAGATGCAGCGTCTCCATTGAGATTCTTCCTACCAACAGTGCATATGGTACATACTAAATACTGTAATAAATTATATCATTATTAACGAATTACATTTTCTAACTTCATTTTTCTTTAACATGCAGATGTATACTGTGTTGGCAAAAGAAGTTGCAATGGAGGAAAGAACAATATTGTTCAACAAATGCTTAATGGAGAGCTTTAACTCTGTTCAAGGTTTCAAGAAAAAGAATTTGAAGATCCAAAACGTTGACCTAGTAAGTTGAAATTGTTCAACCATATACACATTGCATATTTGTCCATAATTCTTTTGTGTGCATATGATTAACATTGTTGTGTGCCTATGTGTACACTTATGTGTGCATATATATGTCTTGTCTTACGTATGAAGACTTGTGTGCATGTGTGTGCATATGCACACACAGACAAAAGTATAGGATGCATAACTGTTGTCATATTTTCTGGGTGCATATGCACACATAAGTGTTGATATGTTCTAACATACATTATTTTTATTGATTAAACAATTCTTTTTCCCAATTACTGCCCATGCACACTATTATGTGATTGCAATCAATGTCAAGACACCAGTTGTCCACATAATTGACAACTCTTCCAACGGAGGTGATGACAAATATGGAGAAGTTCCCTGCGCATTGGTGAGTATAACTTGACTATAAATGATAAATTTATTACTATTGAATTGGAAAATTATTACTAACTTATGTTTGTTTATTTTTTACACAGAGAACTTTATTTGTGAATTTTCTCTTGGAAAGTCAGATGTCAACGAAAGCTCAAATCATAATGGATGTAAACAAAGTTCCGACTGAGAGACTACAGATGAGCTGGAGGGATGCAAATAACAAGATAGACTGTGGCATTTTTGCAATGAGACACATGGAAACGTACAAAGGAAATGGGTTGTCAGAATGGCGCAGTGGTCTGCTGAAGGAAAACCAAAAGCAGTTGAACAACTTAAAGGTGAAGTACTGCTCAACTTTCCTCAAATGTGAGCACAAGAAAAAGTTTGAGCAGTTACTTGAAGGCTATCTAAAGAGGAGAAGTTATGCAGCCAACAAGAAAAAGCCATGAATGTTGTAATGTTACACTGTGTTTGGAACAAAACAATTTAACGTTGTTGTAGCTTGAATGTTAGTATGACATGTACGGTAGAAGACAATTGAAGGTTTTATTTTGTTTTGTAGTGAATAACAATGTACTGCTTGTGTGAGTGAATGTATAAAATGCTAATATTTTTTGTGCATTTATTCAGTTTGTCGTGTGCAAATGCTAAGCTTACCGTGTGCATATATATAGCTAGTGTGTGCATATGTTGAATTCTTGTGTGTGCATATATGTATTCTTGTTTGTGCATATAAAGAAAGTCTTCGAATGGTGTAATATTTTGTGTGCATATGTTGAAAGGCAGTGTGTTCATATGATGAGGTGCGCATATGATGGATTATTCTGTGTGCATATGTTGAGTTCTTGTGTGGGCATGTGATTATTGTTGTGTGTGCATATCATGAAAGCTCTTATGAGCAAATGGTGAGAGCTAGTGTGTGCATATGACATACCTACTGTGTTCATATAATATATCTAGTTTCTGCACATGAAAACAAAAAGTGTGTAAAAGTTTCAATAACAAAAGAAAACACAGAATGTTTGAATACGAAAAGCTACCGAAAAAAAAATACAACTTGAATCAATATTCCGTTGAAATTTTGAATCTATAACAAGTGTTCCCTAATCCTCATATTGAGGGCAAGTCTTGTAATTATGTCCAGACTTTTTGCAAATCACACATGTTCTCCTTTGCTTCTTTGAGTTTTCTATCCCAATCTCTTGTCCACTCCTAATGCGTCTCTTCTTGCCCTTATTGTTTGTTTGTGGAGGAGGATGAACATTAACTTGATCTGGTAAACCACCTACATATTTTGAATAATTTCTTGTTGAGGTGGAAGCAGATGTCTCAGCTATTGCTACACTCATAAAAGCTGCCTTTTGCTCCTTTATCACACACAGAAACTCCTTTATTTTGTCAACATTGTCACCCAAAATATCAACACAATAATACATCTCTGACAAAAGTTCAGTCACCAATTGCTTCTTCTCATCAATCTGAGCACTACCATCGTCAACTGAACCATCCACTTCGAAAAGAGGCTGTAAAATTGCTTGCTTCGTCCAACGAGTATTAATGGAATTTGTAGGTAATGACTTGATACCAAGGTTTTTAAATACCATGAAGATGTGGCAGCAAGGAATACCTATACTGAGGAACTTGTTGCAGGAACAGTGGTAGTCATCACTAGCAATCACATGTTGAACTGTATGATTTTTCCCAACTGGAAAACTAACTTCATAGTGATGAATATCGGTTTCCTTCCTCAGATCAGCAAGCGAACACTGGTAAGTAGCACCACAAATCTCTTCTTGCACATCATAGAACATGTTGATGGTGTAGATTGAAGCACAATGCCTTTCTATCTCCAACGGCGTCTTCAGGCGTGGAGAGCAAGTGGAAGAATCCAAATCCAACTTCTTCTGATTATGCCTTTGTGACTCAATTGCACTATTAAACTGCATCATGAACACAACAAGAGTTGAATGCGACCCAAGAAAATTACCAAAGAAACTGTTTTGGCTTTCAGACCGAGATGTTGTCCTCAACAGGCCAGCCATCTTAACATCATGGAAGAATGAAGGTATCCAGTAACATCTTAGATCAAACATAACTCCCAACCATTCATTCATCTCTAGACCATATTCAGAAATAATAGTAGACCATTGCTCTTCAAACTGAATAGGAGTAAGTTTCTCGCTCCAAACAATGTCATTAAACTTCTTATGGAATCCATCAATAGTAGTGGGACATGTCATATGAGGGAATCTCACTTTCAGATTGACCTTATTCATGATATGCCACATGTATAACCGATGAACAGAACCACTAAAAACTTGCTCAACAACAGATTTTACAGCAGCATCTTGGTCAGTTATAATCACATACGGCTCATGGCCCATTGCCCTTTTCAAATTATCAAATAACCACACATAAGAAGGTATATCTTCATTCAACAGCAAACCAACAGCAAACGTTATAGACTTTTTATGATTATCAACACCAGTAAATGGAACGAAAACCATGTTATACCTACAACATCAATAAAAAGTAAACACATCAATACTGTGTGCATTAAGTATTGAAAATTTGTTCATATCAAATGCATTAATATGTGCAGATGATATACAAATGTGTTCATGTGCAATGAAGAAATTTACAATTCAGTGTGTTCATATCATATACCTAGTGTGCATATCCCACGTCTCATGTGTGCATGTGTTAAATCATATATTTGCATATGTAATTGATTACTGTGTTCATATGTCTTCCTATTTCAGTGTGCATATGTAATAAACAGATTTAAAGGGTGATGGAAGAAAGTACATACGAATTCAGTTGATAGGTAGCATCAGCTGAAACAACGTCGCCAAAATAAGAGAAGCTCTTCCTACTAATAGCATCACACCAAAACAAGCGGCATAGTTGGTCCTCCTTGTTAACAAAATAGTCAAAGTAGAACGAATCAGATCGTTCCTTCCTCTTGTAGAAGTCATCAAGGACCATTTGTGCATCAGAGCCTACCATGTATGAATTGAGACCTCTTAGAAAATTCTTGAAATCAACAACAGTAGCACCTACATTAGCATATGAACCAACTAAATTCTTGTAGACTTTGTAACTCTTGCTAACACCGACATTTGATTTAATGCAGTTCATGATGAAGTCTTGGTGAAATGGTGTGACTTTCCTGCTGCTTTTAGAAAGCTGTATTTCAGACTTCCGTAGCATGGGATGTGTATGTTCACTAACAAAATGTGTCACTCGGTAGCCATCATTTCCATCGAATCTGAACCACATTTTAGCATCACATCCGCACCTGTTTGACACCGTCCTTCTTTTAACAAGATCTCCTTCAGCAGGATTGAACTCAGCATAAGGAGATACATGCTTGAACCCTTCTCTATTGCAAACTAGATACTTCCATATGATAACATTTGATCCATCATTTGCTTTCTTTGATGAATTCACACGTATAGAAAAACCACATGCTTCTGCATAGATTCGATAAAACTGAATGGCAGCTTCAACCGAAGGGAAAAGTTGTCCAACATGTGGCTTCAATTCATCATCACACACAGGAGAATGATACTCAATAGTACTGCATGGAGAAACAGTACCCTTCTTCTCCTCCATTTCACCCTTTCCTGAAAAAATGTGTCCAACATAATACAAAAATATAAGTTGCAGAATGTTGTGTGCATATATTATAACTCATGTGTGCATATTATTAACACTGTTGTGTGCAACTTAACTTCCACTGTGTGCATAGATAATATATGAAAGACTACCTAAATAGAAAGATGAATTAATATTGTATTCATGCCAGGTAAACACATGTGTGCATAGATAATATATAATTAACACTGTTGTATGCACACCTCAACTTCCAGTGTGTGCATATATAATATATGAAGCACTAAAACTACATGGAAAGATGAAATTAAGATGTGTTCATAAGCTAACACACATGTGTTCATATGCTAAACACATTTGTGTGCATATGATTAACACTATTGTGTGCATACATCAACTTACACTTTGTGCATATACAGTATATGAAACACTAAAACTTTATTGTGTGCATATGAAAAATGTATAGATAATATATAAAAGACTAAATACATGGAAAGATGAATTAATAATGTATTAATGACAGGTAAACACATGTGTGCATACATATAAAAAGATGTGTTCATATGCGAAAGCCAAGAGAATGTACATAAACCTAAAACACAAAGAGAATATGTTCATATGAACCAGAAAACATGTTCATATCTGAAATACAAAGAGAATGTGTTCATATGTTAAAACAACAAGAAAAACAACAGAAACTATAGAGATTTAAAGCAATACGAAGCAAAATACGATATAATAAACTAAATAACAACACCGAGAACTTACCTAAATCCATCGAAAATGAGAAAGAAAAACCCCAATTTCAAGGGATCTACAGGCGAGACTAATTTGGCACGTCAAAATCAGTTGAAGCAGGTAATCAAAAACAAATTTATAGGGAATCAAAGGAAGAAGATGAATGCCAGATCAAAGAGGTGAATGCGCAATCAAACAGAAGACGATTTCATCAAATCGATGGAGTGTAGAAGACGGCGGCAACGATTTCAGCAACTCGAGAAGAGCCATATTGTTGGATTGGAGAACAAGAAAGAAAAAGAAAGGGGCACGCGCCGGAAAGAAACTTTAATGAAGAAGGGTGAAACGGACAACCGAGATCCATCCTTATTCCTAATGGCCAATCACGTCCTCACGGGATCTTTTCCCACATATATATAGCGTAAATATAAGATAAGATTATTATATCATATAAGGTATGTATCGATGTGTAATTATTAGCATAGTGATGTAAAATAAAATTTAAAATATATAAGAGAAACATGTATAATGAGTTAACTGTAGTTAGATTGACACATGCATTTATATAGTTTTTTCAAAAAAAGTATAAAAAAAAATCTTAATGTCAATCTTTTGAATGGAAAAAGTAATTAGATTGTATTTTGTCTTAGAAAACAAATGTATTGATTTTGTACATTATATTGTCTTTTGAAGGTAAAATAAATCAAACTCATATGTTTGAAAAAATAATAAATATTTAGTAAGTAATACTTATATCAAAAGTGATGATAGAATTAGGTATATAAATTGTAGAATTAATTAATTTAACATAAATTCCCCTTTCTTTTTCATAACATCTTCATGTAATGTTCATGATTGTACATAATTTGGTTAGTTATACAATTAGTTTTATAATAGTCAAAAAAAATTGGAGAGAAAAACAGAAAAAACAGAATAACAAAGTGGGGTACATCTTGGAAACCAATTTATCGAACAATTTATTTTATGAAAGATATAGCTTGGTAGATTTTTTAATGATCATGGAAGATTTACTAATATTTGATATGATATATGATTTTAAGTAGGTAAGATCAACCAGAACTATATTTTAGTAGATTTTTTTTATAGAAATATTTTGGTAAGATTAATTTATTAATGATCGTGGAAGATTTACTAATATTTGATATGATATATGAATTTAAGTATATTTTGGTAAGATCAATTTATTAATGATCGTGGAAGATGTACTAATATTTGATATGATATATGATTTTAAGTAGGTAAGATCAATCAAAACTATATTTTGGTAGATTTTTTTTTTTAGAAATATTTTGGTAGATTATTAGTATGTAACATTATACCTCAAGTGACGATACCCCTATATGCAATTGTACATATGTAGAAGATGTTATTTATTCTACATAATTTATGTGATAAGAATATATACACTCGTATACCTTGTTGTAAAAAATGATAAAATTTTAAATTTTCATGCATGTCGTAAAACAATATACACCTGCATTAGGCACGAGTTAAGACTTGAATTTTTTATTTACATTTTTTTCTATCAATAATAAAGTTATACATAAATTTTATATGTACACTTTCAAAATATATTGTAAAAATTTGTAAAAATTATAGTTTTATATAAATTATGACACATCGATATATGTATTTACATCTATCAAAACATGGTATAAAACGTAATGAAAAATAAGTATTTTAACCCGTATGTAATTTTTCACACCGTAAAACATGTTGTAAAAGATTGTTATAAATTAGTGTTTTAACACGAATTATGATACGACAGTATGAATTTCTCACTTGTAAAACATGAATTGTAACATACTGTAAATATTGCTAGAAATAAATTAGTATTTTAACACGAATTATGATATAATTGTATGAATTTCTCCACCCATAAAACATCTTGTAAAGTTGCTGAAAAATAAAGTTTTAACACAAATTACGGTATGACTGAATGAATTTCTACGCCGCAAAACATGTTGTAAATATTGTTAAAAATAAATTAGAATTTTAACACGAAATATGATACGACATTATGAATTTCTCCACCCGTAAAACATCTTGTAAAGTTGCCAAAAATTAGTGTTTTAACACAAATTACGGCATTGAATGATTTTCTACGCTCGTAAAACATGTTATAAATATTGCTAGAAAAAAATTAGTATTTTAACACGAATTATGATACGACTGTATGAATTTCTCCACCAATAAAACATCTTGTAAAGTTGCTGAAAATAGTATGTTAACACAAATTACGGTATGACTGAATGAATTTCTATGTCCGTAAAACATGCTGTAAATATTGCTAGAAAAAAATTAGTACTTTTAACACGAATTATGATACAACTGTATGAATTTCTCCACCCGTAAAATATCTTGTAATGTTGTTCAGAAATAGTGTTTTATCACAAATTATGATATGACTGAATGAATTTCTACGCCCGTAAAACATGTTGTAAATATTGCTAGAAATAAATTAGATTTTTAACACGAATTATAATACGACATTATGAATTTCTCCACCCGTCAAACATCTTGTAAAGTTGCCGAAAAATACCGTTTTAACACAAATTACGGTATGACTGAATGCTTTTTTATGTCCGTAAAAAATGTTGTAAATAAATTTTTACGCCCGTAAAAAGTATTGTAAATATTGCTAGAAATAAATTAATATTTTAACACGAATTGTGATACAAATGTATGAATTTATCCACCCGTAAAACATCTTATAAAGTTGTTGAAAAATAGTGTTTTAACTCAAATTTCGATATATGATTGAATGGATTTCTACCTCCGTAAAACTTGTTGTAAATATTACGGTATGGGACACGATGTGTGTCCCGTTCTAAAGCACGAGCTTGCTTTTTGTCATTAGTTTGTGTCGTTGTCGTAAACTGAACGAGATTAAATTTAATTGAATGAGAACGAATCGACAATCCGAAGAACGATGTGTATTGCTCTCTCCAAGAACGTGGAAGCAGAATATTGGATATCAGTCCTTTTTTTTTAGGGCTAGAGAAAAGGATGCAATATATACCTCTACGCATAATTACCCTTCTACCCTTATTTAATTAGGTTAACCCTAAAACACCATTAATTATATCATTAACTAGGGATTTAATACTAAAATCCCCTATCAATTTGCCCCTCGAATTTCCGGAATCAACCTTGAATCTGGAGATTCGATTCCCCAAGGATGACCGCCCTTACCGGACTTAACGCTCACTATCGCTCTACACCGTGCGATTATGCGGCATTCGTTTTTATTATTATATCCCGTTAATACCCGTTGGAAACACGATTTGGGATCCCCTGGCATGCCCCCTTGTCGGGTGTCAAGGACACCGACATCGGGCTTCCTTGCCCCAGACCCCACGTGCACCTACCAACTTATTAACGAGATTAAACTCATGGCATATACCTCCCCCGGGCGCTCGAGACACCGATGGGGATTACCTGCCACCAGAGCTCACTCCTAACCTACGGGCATGAACTCCTTTCTAGCGTGCGGAACGCTCAAAAGGGGCCCTCGCCCTCCGAGTATAGCGCGAAACCTGTATAATCAAGCATTCAAACATACGAAACATGCAAACCAATGTCATAAAAGACGCTGCCACTGTCAGCACATAATGCAAAGAGTCATAACGAAGAAAACCGTCATAAAGTAGAAACGAAAGTAGTCCAGGGTGAATCCCCTCGGGGCCTCATTAAAACCTCTTCACAGGAAAACCTCATGGGAAAAACCATACGAAGAGGAAAAAGAGTACCCCTGCAGCGCCTCAAACGTAGAACTTCTTCAGGCTGTAGATGTTCCAGGTCCGCGGAATTTCCTTCCCATCCATATCCTCCAGCTTGAATGATCCGTTGCCCAGAGCTTCCGCGACTCTGTAAGGACCCTCCCAGTTGGGACCGAGCTTCCCTTCCGTCGGGTCCCTAGTATTTCCCAGGACCTTCCGAAGGACGAAGTCTCCCACTGAGATCGGGCGTGGCCTAACCTGCTTCCCGTGGAGCTTGATCAGCTCCCGTTGGTAAGCCGCCAATCGTACCGCCGACGCCTCCCTCCTTTCCTGCAGAAGGTCGAGGTTGACGCCGAGCGCCTCATCATTCCCGCCTTGCTGGAAGGCGGTGGTGCGCACGCCAGGAAGGCCTATCTCTAAGGGAATCACTGCGTCGGTGCCGTACGTCAGTGCAAAAGGAGATTCTCCAGTAGAGCGTCGGGGCGTGATCCGGTGAGCCCAGAGGACCGCGGGGAGCTCCTCTGCCCACCTGCCCTTTGCCTCATCCTGTCTCTTCTTGATCCCATCCAAGAGCGCCTTGTTGGTTGCCTCAGCCTGCCCGTTAGCCTGGATTTTCTGGAGAGCCTCAAGTGACCTCTCGTCCGGCGACATCCCGACCTCCTCGAGGACCTGCGGATCGGCATCCACGGTGAGCACCACCGATGCACTGCTCTCGACACCAAGGCAGTGCCGGGCGGTCCGCTGGTCGCCCCGAACCCGCATCACCTTTCCGCTGAAGGGAAAAACGATCATCTGGTGCAGAGTTGAATGAACTGCCTCCATCGCATGCAGCCAAGGGCGCCCCAGGATGGCATTATAAGACGAAGGAGCATTGATCACTAGGAACTCGGTCTCCTGAGACTTACCGCCCAGGGTAACCGTCTCGCGCAACATGCCCAACGGCCAGACCGAGTGAGCCCCCAAACCTGTGAGCTGCATCGACACTTGGATCAAATCCTCCTGCTTCTTTCCCAATTTCTTGAACATATCATAGAACATAATCTCAACCGAGTTGCCTGAGTCAACCAGAATTCGCTTAACGTCGAACTCTCCCACACAAACAGATAAGACAAGGGGGTCGTTATGCGGCCGCTGCAACCCTACCAAGTCGGAGCTCGAGAACCCCAGGACTTGGGACACCGAGTTGTTGGGTCTTTTGAAAGGACCCCCGCCAGCCTGCAAAACCTCCAACTTGTGGCAGCGCTTCCTGTAATCATGCTTGCGCTCGCCAGACTGTTTTACCGCTGCATCAACCACATGAATGACCCGTCTCGGAGCGCGGGCTGCCGGCTCTACATGCCTCTCGCCGTCAATGCGGGGCTGCCGGTCGCCAAGGAACTCGTCCAGATGCCCCTCTCTCGCCCACTTGGCCAAGGCTCTCTTGTAGGCAAAGCAGTCACTGGTGAAGTGCCCCTTGGCGCGATGAATGTCGCACTCCTTGGTCTGGTCTCTCGCCTTAGAAGCGTTCTCCTGCTCCTTAGGCCAATAGAAGAATGGCTTATCCCGGATCAGCGGTAGGATGCGCGGAATTGGGAGCTTGAAGTTGAAGTTAACGGATTTCCTGGCAGGGTTAGCCGGCAGTAGCCCTCCTGCTTTACCCGCCGTCCCGTTATCACCCCTCCTAGCCGAAACGTCCTGCTTGATGCGCCCGACAGGCGACATGGACGAGCGCTTATCCCTAGCCGCCTTTCGGTCATCCTCAAGCTTCACGTACTGCCGCACTCTGTCCTGCAACTCTGCCATGCTGCGGGGAACCTGCAAAGTGATGTTTTCCCTCAAACGACTGTCCGCCGGCAAAGCCTGCTGAAAAGCCTCTATAGCCGTGTGCTCATCAACACTGTCCATATCAGCGTACTTCTCCATGAACCTTGGTCCAAACTAACGCAGTGTTTCATCCCTGCGCATTTTCATCTTGAACAATATACCCATAGACATAGGTTCTCTACTATTAGCAACAAAATGACTCACAAACTTCCTAGCAAGCTGGTCCCAGGAACTAATCGAATTCGGTTTTAATGAGTGAAACCAATTAAACGCAGTAGTTCCTAAACTAGCAGGGAATAATTTGCAAAGCAGCGCATCATGCTCAGTCCATAAAGCCATTTTATGAGTAAACGAAGCCACATGCAACACCGGATCCGACTTTCCGTTATATAGTTCAAAGGAAGGAGAAGAAAACTTAGCTGGCGGATTAGATTCGCGAATCCGTCTGACAAACGGGGTGGACGTCATCCTGGATAAGCGATGCTCAGCCTGCTCCATGGCTCCTCTTAGGGCTCCTCCTCCTTGACGGGTCTCACACTCCTCCTGCAAAGTCGAGCTCACGGACACTTCACGCCGACGGCGTGCCCCAGCGGATCGCGCGGGCGAGCGCCCCCTGCGATGATTATCGCCTACGGGCTGCTGCATACGAGGCGCAGCGCGGCGGTGACGCCGACCCGGAGGAGATGACCGCTGGCGACCCGAACCAGCTGCGGGACCCGCACTTCTCTCCCTTGACCTCGACCGAGACCTTCGTTGCGCCCTGGGGTTGCGCCGGTCGGACCCCGAATCCGACGGAGAGTCCGAATACCGAGCCATATCCCGACGCGGCATTCCCGACGAACTAGCCCGGACTCCCGTCCACCGCGAATTCCCGGGATCGGCACGATTCCCTCGCGATGGGGTACGGCCAGCGACATCACCGTGCACCGACCCCCCAGCCCGGGTCACCCCTCCCGCCCGCTGATCGCTAAAGGGCGAGCGGTTCGACCGATGGCTGCGCTCCTCCGCCGAACGTCACAGGCTGCGAGACGGGACCTCCACCACACTCAAAAGTTTCCGACGACCGCCGGTGACGCCGTTCGACTCTCCCGCCACTGCGATTCGCTTCCCGGAAGCGATCTCGCTGCGCCTTCTTTCCGATTCCAACGCGTCGCGCGCATCCTGAGCCTCTCGACGGCTCGCTTCCAACACCGCCTCCATGGCTGATATGCGACGGTCACGCTCCTCCAGCGCCGCCGCCCATTCCGCCTCCCTGGTTGCTGATTCCGGCGAAGCAAATTCACCCATGAAGCCGCCGATACTCGATCTCGCACGAACCCACAAACCCTAGCTTCTCGAACAAGCAAAAACGTGGGACACCAGATGAGAAGGAAAATATTTGATCCAAAATATTCCCCTCACCACAGTCCGAACACCAACTCCACCGAACCAAACCGCCGCAAACCACAACGGTGATCAGCGGACCAACACCGAGCCCTAACCGCCCGGATCGGCGGCAGAGAACAAAGACCAAACCACCACAAGTTCGTCCTTCGGACGATCTTCGACGTCGTTCCCACAGACGGCGCCAAATGTCGTTGTCGTAAACTGAACGAGATTAAATTTAATTGAATGAGAACGAATCGACAATCCGAAGAACGATGTGTATTGCTCTCTCCAAGAACGTGGAGGCAGAAGATTGGATATCAGTCCTTTTTTTTTTAGGGCTAGAGAAAATGATACAATATATACCTCTACGCATAATTACCCTTCTACCCTTATTTAATTAAGTTAACCCTAAAACACCATTAATTATATCATTAACTAGGAATTTAATACTAAAATCCCCTATCAGTTTGATCAAATTATTACAATAACATAAGAGATTCCTATATATTAATTAAAATAACATTGCAAGTATCAATACTCAATTAGTCTAAGTGGTCGATAAAGTGGTTCTAAACTCCTTAAGTATTGTCTACATATTCGTGTTTGAATGTTCATGACAACTTATATGGAGAAGCTGATATTCGGAGGGTCTGCCAAATGGACCACAAAGTACTCGTCCAGACGTAGAGCAACACATGTCGATCGAACAGAAAGAACTAAGGCAAGAAAAAATAACAAAACATTTCACCTATAATTTATGTCACGTGAGTTAAGATACTATTGTATAAAATACGTACACACGTAAAATATGTTGTAAAATTTGATAAAAAATGACATTTTAATTAACTAATATTTGTATGAATTTAGACACTCCATGCCATGAAAAATTGCTAGAAAAATATTATCTTAACATTATTGATGATATTAATGTATGTATTCATACACCCGCACAACATGCCATGAAAAATTGCAAGAAAATAATGTCTTAACATTAATGAATTATGATACTAAATTTCTATACCTATAAACCATGTTGTAAATATTTGCATTGATCTTGTTGTAAAAAGTGATGTAATTTCCTTTAGTGTCATAAGAATATATATATATAGTCCCGTATACTTTGATGTAAAAAGTGATAAAATTTCCATCCGTGCAGTAAATATAAATACACATTTGTACCTTGTTGCAAAAACTGATGAAAGTATAAATGCAATCGGCCCAACAAAAGTAAGTTATGTACACATTCTATATTTCATGTTACGGTTTTTTTAACCTATGTCCTAAGGGCATAGGTTAAGAAGTCTTTTTTATGAAACTAAAACCCTATAGGAAATGCTTAAATCCTTAAATACAAAATAAAAAATCTCTAAATGGGAAACATTGACCCAAATATTTTCAAAAAAAAGTTCTTAACCTATGTACTAGGTGCATAGGTTAGAAAGTGCATAAGTTAGAAAAATCGTTCATGTTATAAGATAATGCTATTATATTTTTTAAAGCATCTATAATTGGTAAGATAATGATATAATTAAAAAATAGTTTATGTAAGTAAAACATGTAAAATGGGTACCTAGTAATAATATGACATCAATTTTGTATCGTGTAAATGGCCGGTTAATGTTAAATCCGTATGACGATATACAACATTCTTAAAAAAATATGTTCAATAACTTCGTATGAAAATGTTTCACAACTTCCTTGCATGAGCCAGTAAAACCTATATTAAAACATCAGTCACTCATTAGCATATACAACCTGTATGTGAATAGTCATCCCAAACAAAGAATAATTGGTTGAATGTGATGGGTTGCCAGGGTAAACACATGGACAATACCTGCGGTTAGGACCATCATCAGTAACATGTATATGTGAGTGATGCTATATCGACATCAACCTGTTAAATTGGAAGCTTAAGGAAAGATGTAAAACGTGTTAAAATATAACAAAAGAGCATGAAAGAAAGAGTACTAAGTTGGAGCGTACTGCTCAAACGAATAAACCACCAAAATAGACACTGAATGGGCCAAAGTTAGAGAAGTAGAGCTTGCTGCTCATATGCATCCACACTAACAAATAAAAAGGAAAGATAGCATACCTTTGCTTTCCAAACAATGGATTTGAACCTTGTTGAGGATTTGAACCTTTCCAAACAATGGATTTGAACCTTGTTGAGGTTTAGTCTAATGAAAGACTATGCAAGGGAACAAAGCAGAGTGATTCGAAACAGTCGTATTAGGTTAGACTCCTCGTCTCTCGAATAAAAGTCGAGTACGTTAGTCAACCACCATACTATACTTGAATATGACAAAAGGCATGCACAAGAGAAGATTCTGGAAGACTGAATCTTCACAGAAATCGATCCGAAAGAAGACTCCAACGGAAGTGAGTCTTAAGGAAAAATGACAAATCTGGAACGTTTACAGAATCATACAATAGTGATTTAAAAGCTGACTTAGATGTTTCGGTTCACGACCAACCTCACCGCTTACAGCGAATCCAGATTAGAAAGAGAATGTACTCTGATCAAAAGTCGAGACGAGCTTTCCTAGCTGCACTATTTACTTAGCTGCACTACTCGCCAAAGGTATATTAATTATGTGCACTCGGGCACTTTATCTTATTAAATTCCAAAACGAGCATTACATTATAAGCTTTTAAATCTCCACCCGAGAGATATCGGATCTTCCCGCAAGAGATATCAGACCTCCCCACAAGAGATATAGAAAGGATGAACCTTAGAAGATTTGGCACTAGCGAAGTGCGCCAACCCCAAGTAAGGGTATGGTCATGACCAGAGAGAAAGTATTGGGGAAAATCCACCAAGTACCAGTTATAAAGAAACAGCTAAACCCCCACAAGGTACATAGCGTTCCTAACCACTAGTGCTAACTAAACAGTTCTAGCACAACAATAGTTCGGGATAAATCCACATAAATGCTCTCAAGGTGAACATAAATAATAGCGTTGTTCTAACAAATATACAACCTATTATAATATCATCTTTTAGTTTTCCAAAACAGTTTACAAAACCATTTCCAGACAAACATAATAATCATTCCAAATTAATTACTCAGATGAACTACTGATAATTAATGTAAATATGGAATGATGAGCAAGAGCGAACCGCCACTTGCCTTAATCCGCTGAATTGGAACAAGCCTAACGACGACGGGATTCCGGGCTCGACACGGGTATAGCTCCGACAGCACAACAACCTTCGAGTCGACCCATAAAGAAACCCTAAGTTAGATCCGACATAACAACAGTACAAATCTAAAGGAAGACGAAAGGATACGAAAGGAACGACGTCCGAACGACGACCACCAAAGCCGAGGCCTAACTAGGCCATCAGCCTTCTGGCGGCGGTCGCCGGCGGCCTTACGGCGGGCGCCGCTGTTCATCACGGCGGTCGCCGCCATGAACACGGCGGGCACCGCCATGAACACGGCGGGCACCGCCATGAACACGGCGGGCGCCGCGATGAACACGGCGGGCGCCGCGATGAACCCAGAAAACAGAAACGGCGAGAACACTCACCAATTGGTACGCGTTTCGACCCCCCTTTTCCTTGCTTTGGGTTCTGACCTTCAAAGGCAACCAAAAGGCTTCACAAGGGCCACTGGAAACACACCAAACAACACCCCAACGATTGCTTCAGAAATCCGGCGAGGGCACAAAACTCCGGCGAGAGAGATTTTGAGATTGAGCTTCTGATTGTGTGCCAAATCCGCTCACCAAAGGCTCCAATTTATAGCCAAAGCCCAGGGGAACACAATGATGGCCTAAATGGAGGCGTGGCAGGGCTAGTTCGGCGTCGTCAGACGTCGTCGACGACTCGCAGGTCTACGCCCCCACTAGCTTACGGCGGGCGCCGCGTCTCAGCTTGGTCGCCGCTGAACAAAACAACTGCGGCGGGCAACTGGCGGCGGTCGCCGTTTTCTCGTCTTCGCGCCCAGCTAGAAGACGAGGGCACTGTTGCCTCGAGCCCTTCGCGGCGGTCGCCGCCTTAATTGCGGCGGTCGCCGCCACCGTGGCTTTGCCCTTCTCAGCTTTTGGACGATATCGACTTAACTCGGGATAAAAATAATCGTACACAAACGAGTATTAACATCCAAAGCACGTCGTCTGTATATTATTTCACTGAGAAAAATATTATAGAGATAGAGCACATCACAGAATGTCTTAAACTCTCTGAATTAAATCCGACGTACAAAACGGGTGTTCGAGAAAAGTTCCAAAATTCCCAAATAAATCTTACAGAAATACGGGGTATCACAGAACTGTGTCAGCCGATCATACCAAGCTCTGGGAGCTTGTTTGAGACCATACAGTGCCTTATCCAGAGCATACACATATTCTGGATGTTCCATGTCTTCAAAGCTTGGAGGTTGTTTCACATAAACTTCCTCTTGAAGATAGCCATTGAGAAAGACTGTTTTGACATCCATTTGATATAACTTGAATCCTTTGAAGGCAGCATATGCGATGAGGAGTCGAATGGCTTCCATGCGGGCTAATGGTGCATATGTCTCATCATAATCGATCCCTTCTTGTTGGTTGTAGCCTTGAGCAACCAGTCTTGCTTTGTTCCTTGTCACAGTTCCAGAGTCATCAAGCTTGTTTCTGAAAACCCATCTAGTACCAATGACATGCTTGTGCTTTGGAAGGGGAACAAGTCTCCAAACTTTGTTTCTTTCGAATTGATGTAGCTCTTCTTATATAGCAACTATCCAATCTGGTTCCTTGAGTGCTTCTTTGATGTTCTTTGGTTCTACAAAAGAGATGAAGGCATAGAAAGCACAAAAGTCATAGAGTTGAGAGCGAGTACCTCGTTCTTCATATGGTGTGAGAAGATTGTCGACTGGATGGCTTTTTGCAATTCTGGAGCTTGTAGATGCTGGGAGTGGAGAGATAGGAGAAGGATCTGTAGCTGTTGTAGTTGTGGGAACAGTGACAGGTTCTGAAGGAGTTGAAGTTGTTCCCCGGATTATAGGTGCAACAACGTTATCTTGTGTGTCTTCCTCCGAGTCCTCCACAATTGCATTTAGCAATTCTTCTTCGATTTCAGATGTATCACCACCAAAAGTTCCTGTAGGAACAGTGGTGACACCAGTGTCAGCATCTTGGGTTGTTGCTGAGGGAACTACATGTGCAGGTGGAGCAATGTTGATCGTAGTTCCGCTATATGTGGTAGTTCCCTGAGAGCCTGGTGTGCTTCCACTAGGAGTGGGTGCACGGTTCCCTGTGCATGGGTTGTCACGATGATTGTTGTTGTCATCATCATCATCTGAGTCTTCTCGTTGCATCCTTGGAAAATCGTGATCCGTTGTTGTTGGATTGATGGAATCACTCACAGCTTTGGAGTGTTCATTGAAGACTACATGAATACTCTCTTCAATCTTCCGGGTTCGCTTGTTGTAGACTCTATAAGCTTTGCTTGAGTTAGCATACCCCAGAAAGATTCCTTCATCGCTCCTTGGATCGAATTTTCCCAAGTTGTCCTTTCCATTGTTGTGAACGAAACACCTGTAACCAAAGGCTCGCAAGTGGGAAACATTGGGCTTGCGTTCCCTGATTAGTTCATATACAGTTTTATTTAACAATGGTCTAAGCATTGCACGATTAAGGATATAGCATGAAGTGTTGATCGCCTCAGCCTAGAATATTCGAGGAAGGTTGCTTGCAATGAGCATTGTTCTTGCCATGTCCTCCAAAGTTCTGTTTTTCCTCTCGACTACTCCATTTTGTTGTGGTATCCTAGGAGCAGAGAAGTTATGTGAAACCCCATGTTCCCTGCAGTAATCAAGGAACATGGAATTCTCAAACTCTGTTCCATGGTCGGATCGAATGGAGCTTAGCTTGAGACCCAGATTTGTTTCCACACCCTTGATGAATGATTCAAATGCCTCGAATACCTATTCTTTAGAAGAGAGAAAGATTGTCCATGTAAATCTAGAGTAATCATCAACAATAACAAAGACATATTTATTCCCTGCATAACTTCTTATCCTCATGGGACCACAGAGATCCATATGGATCAGTTCCAGAGGACGAGAGGTGGTAACATCCGGTTTGCTTTTGAAAGAGGAACGTGTTTGCTTTCCTCTTACACAGGCTTCACAGACTCCATGGATTTCAGGTTTGACGTTTGGAAGTCCTCTAACCAGTTCCTTCTTGTGGAGTTTGTGAATGAGTTATAAGTTTGCATGTCCAAGCCTTTTGTGCCACAGTTTTGTCTCTTCAGCTAGAGACGCAAAGCATAGTTCCCTTGAAGGCTTGAATGTTGTGTTAACAATGTACACATCGTTGAATCTGACACCTTTCAGCACAATCTCCTTGATTTTTCTATTCCTCACATGGCAATCTTTGATTGTGAACACAGTCTCGTTGTCTCCTTGATCACAGAGCTGAGCTACACTTAGCAAGTTAAAACCAAGTTGATGAACCAGACTAACCTCTTTGATTTTGATGTTTGAATTCAATGTAGCTTCTCCTGTTCCCACTATCTCTCTGCAACGTTTATCTCCAAGGGACACGGTTCCCTTAGAGTGTTGTTGAAGTGAGGTAAGGTGATCTTTATTTCCTGTCATATGGCATGAGCATGCGTTATTAATGAACCACATGTTGTTCCCACTCACTTCATCCTGCATAAAGAGAGTTAGTGTTTAGCGACCCAGGCAAGCTTGGCTTTACCTGGTCGTTTAGAGACAAAATAATATTCTCTAGGCTTATCATTGCATAGTTCAGGAGAAACATCGTAATCATTCAAATCGACATTATTACTTCTACTGTTCCTTCGCTGAGTATGCTCTTCAATGAACCTTTGTTTCTTAGCACAGTTTTTCACAACATGGCCGTTGTTCCCACAATGCCAACAGATCGTGTAGTAGTCTCCCATGGCATACTTGCGATTTGGGACAGGCATCCTACGTTGTTTGGCTCTAACAGGGTCAGGTGTGTTAGGCAAGTTTCCCTGGGATTGGATGAGATACATCTTATGGGCAGGTTGACCTTGATACCATGCTTGGTCTTCACTCAACCCACTCTCTAAGGTCTTCACACGCTCTTCTAGATAAGAGTTCCTCTCCCTAGCATTTTGAAGTTCCCTATCCTTCATCTCTCTAATCTCAGGTATGGATAACTCATGTTCCTCACTCTCTTGTTTCTCTCCTTTGTACCCCAGACCATACTTGGGCTCAACAAAGGTAACTCTTTCTTCCCTAAGCTTTTGCTCAACCAGGATAGAGTGAATTTTATCAATCTGAGCTTTCATCTGAGATAGGTCCCTAACAGTGCTAAAGGAACTATGATCAATGTGAGTAACATTACTTTCAACATAAGGAACAGTAGAGGAATTTGCAATTTTAGATAAAGATTCATTCAATTCATTGTATTTATCCTCAGCATTACCTAGGTCATTTTGACTTTTGAGATTCTCATTATACATGCTCTTGATAAGAGAAATCAAAGATTTTTTTATCGAAATTAACAAGAGATTCAAATAAGGTTTCAGGATCTACCTCTTGTTCTTCAACTGGTGCCTTCAGAGTCATTGCACACATTCTGTTGTTCCCCCATGACTCTGGTTCATCATCTTCATAGTTGGCACAATCATCTCCCCAGACAGCGACGAAAGCCTTCTTTTTATCATTCCTAGAATTTTCACCATTGTTGTCTGAGTTGTTCCCTTTAGGGCACTTATTGGCATAGTGACCATTTTCCTTGCAATTGAAGCAGGTAATATCCTTGATGTCTCGTTTCTCACCATTGTTCCCTTCATTCCTGAATGATCGACCCTTGCGATAGAGAGTTCGCATGGCCTTGGTGAGGAGAGAAGTTTCTGGATCTATACCATCCAAGTTGTCATCTTTATTGTTCTCTATCATCTCAAAAGCTTTTTCAACCATCAAAGCAATGTCTTTAAGTTTGACATATTTATCTTCTTCATCATACTTCTTAATTTTTCCAAAAACTTCATGAAGTGTGAGTTTGAGAGTGTTGGGGTTCTCCTTGAGGATAGCTTTAGTCATCTTATGCCTTGGAGGAAGTCCATCAATAATGATGAATATTTTTTCTTTAGGAAGGATTTCCTTTTCATCCACATCATGAGCAGCAAGTCTTGTGGTGATTTCCTCAAATCTGGATTAATAAGAGGAAACAGTCTCACCATCAACCATGGCAAAGTTATAGAAGTCTTTCTTTGCTTGGAAACGATCAAGCTCTCTAAGATCGGAACTTCCCATGTACATCTGTTCCAAGGCTGCCCACATATCCTTTGCAGTGGCACAAGAATGTAGCTTGGATGCATCTTCAATGCTGATTGCATTGTTGATAAACATTCGAGCCTTAGAGTTTTTCTCCATGATTCTGAAGTCATCCGGGCTCCAAGGTTTGATTCCCTTGGTCACATCTTCATCAATCTTCTCTTCCCCAACCTCAATGACTCTCCAGCATTGATAGTCATTGCTCTTCAACCAGCTAGTGAAGAGGTCCTTCCAGTGTTGGAACTTTCCACCAACAGGAAGGAACGGTGGTTTGTTGTTCCCAAGCCCAACTTCATGAGTAGAAGCCATTGTTACCTGTGAATCTGAAAAGAACACACAATCTAGAGCTAACCTGCTCTGATACCAATTGTTGAATCGTTAGTGTGTTTAATCAGGGAACTATGTGACTGTTCCCTGGGCAGCGAAAATAAGTAAAGATTCAAAGTAACAACAAAGTTCCAAAATGAATACTTGTATTATTAGAGTTGTACAATCTCACAAGTCTTATCTCCACCTATACCCTAAGCTAAAGACTTTGAGTGCAATCACTTCTAACCAACACAAGTACAAACGAAAACCAAAGCAATAACTACCCGTACCTTGCTTTAGCTTTCCGATCTCAGTTCACAAGAGCTCTGGATGACAATAGCTGAGATGTCTTTCCCCAAGACAATTCTCATCTATATATAGGGTCTAACAAAGATCCTATTACCAAATATCACACTATAAGCACATATGGTAACTATGACAAAATCGTTTCCAAATAAACTCTAAATTTGATAAACATTTAGTTTCCATCTATAAAGTTTCCTAAGACTCAATATCTTCTTCTTCTTCTCCAAGTAAAACACGAAATCTTGTTTCCTTGTATAATCGAGTCTGTCTGGGAACAGCTGGCGTATCTCTGTGTTCTCGCATTGTTCCTCAAACGCGACGTTTCCATAAAAGAAACTTTCCTTGTATAGGCGCCACGCGCTTTCCAGCTTTCCCAATTTTTTCCGTGGGCACTGTTCCTTGTTGTCACAGCTTTCCAATGTGCTCCTCTGTTTTCTCTTCTTCACTGTTTTTCCATTGTTCCTTTATCCTTTCATGAAACCTGAAACTCATAGGAACAACACAAAACCATAAAACCTAATGGTGTTTATCATCATCAAAACCAGAGGGAACTATCAAGGTTCCAACAAAAAGTGATGGACAGATGGATGAATGGGACATGTCGTGGATATGGTGTACGTATTACCATTAAGATCTTCCCTAAACAAGGCAGCAATGGGATATTTTTCAAAACAATATAATTAAGGATATTGTTTGAGGAGAGAGAAAATCAAATCTTCCTCCAAAAATCATGGCAAGTTGCGTTCTAGGAAGAGAAACCTTCATGGCCGTACCTGTGTAATTCTCGTACAGACTGTGCATCTTTGTTTTCATTGAATCAAAATCACTTCGTTCGATCAGTGTGAGTGAAAAAATTGAAGAAGTTGCAGACCAATTTGAGTGCATGATCGACTTCGTCCGAATATGGAACGAGGTGTGTAAACTGATTTCGTTTCCCAGTAAAACCCTAATACTGATTCGTATTACGTTGATTTTGATTTTCACATCATATAATAGGGGTTATATTTGAGTATTCATGTTGTGTTCCATTGTATTACCGATCCTGATTTAGATTTTCATATTATGGAAGCATACATGTTGTGGATTTAGTTTCCATCGTGTCATGTTTGTGATACATCTGAAATGTTGATTATGTATTGCTGGATATTCGAGACCTTAATTATTGATATTCATCATCTGTGTGCAAATATTCAGTTCATATTCAGGTTCTCGCAATTAGGAAGATTCTTGTGCATTCAAACAATTGTTGATATAGCACAAATATTGTTCGTGTGGTTTTGAATATCTTGTTTTGTTGCACAACACCTTATTGTAATATATTATCATGGCCGTACATATTGAATTTATATTCATGAACCCGTGTAATGAAATTCATGCCTTGTTTATACGTATTCATGCACAACACAAATATTACATTAATCTGTAATGATATTCATGGATCGTGTATACATATTCATGCACTACATAGGCGATATTCATAAACTCGTGTAATGATATTCATGCATTGTATATATATATTCATGCACCACACAAACATTACATCAATCTGTAATGATATTTATGTATTGTGTATACATATTCATGCTCCAAAGAGGCAATATTCATGAACTCGTGTAATGATATTCATGCACCACACAAATATAATGTTTTCTAATAAGGTGGACATACACGCAATATTCAAATCCATGTATGGATATTCATGAGTTGCGTATCAAAACTATATTGGGTTCATGTTAATCTTAAAATCATGTACACGAATCATATGTTAGACAATGTTTCAGGATGTTTTGATTAACGGTTCACGTTAAACATGCACATCCTAATCAACTCAAGATTGTTGTACATTGTTGTACATTATCGTGTTAAACATGATCAACGTGCATTTTGCATGAATAATGCATGAATAACCTGGACAAAAACATGCATATCCTAGATCGTTGTACACTATTGTAATCAATATTAATATTTTTTATCAATGATAATCATTAAGTTAACATTGATATTCCAAAAAAAATTGCAAGAATGAGAACATAAATATAAGTGATGCATCAATTGTTGGTGTATAATTTTAAAGGTTCATCTTGAATGATGTGTTTGAGCTATCTGTTGATTAATCATTAACTTTGCCCCAAAGTAATGACATTTACTCATCATATGGCGGAGACGAGCAACTATCCTCTTTGAATGGAGATACTGACGAAGAGATGGAAAACTATCAACACTGACATTCAGATGCTCTTACTCGATGTTATATGAGCCATGTTCTGCTTAGACAAGAGAACATCGAGTCTATTTTGAGTGTCTCTTTGGCGGCTCGAACAACGATCGCATGGAGGGAGGCCGTGACGTTGGGTTTGTGACACTTCAAGGTTTATCCGACAATGAGTCACGATGGTTAGGATCTTCCATCGTCATTGGAAAAACGCTTTAAAGTGACGTGGTTCCCAATTTCTTGTGCACAACATGGGCAAGTTTAGAGGCGACTCGATATTGTTTGGGGATGGTTTGAGACAATTCAAGAGTGTTGGAACGACGACGTTTCCTCTAGTTTTGATGATGATAAACTCAAATGCTTTTGATGATTTTTAGTGTGACTATAAGTTTCAGGAACTGACAAAGTCAAAAGGAACGATGAAAACCAGTGAAGAATCAAAACAGAGAGGCAAAGGAACAGAGAAGCCAACAATGATAAGAAAACACGCTGGAACAAATGAAGAAAAGAGACGCGTGTTTACAAGACAAAACAGAGAAAGGGAACAACGCAAGGAATGGAGGACGCGCGCTGGCGCTGAAACCCTAAAGCGCGCCACTGAACATCTGTTATGGAAAACAGATTTGAAGACGTGCTTGGACCTCAAGGAAGATCTCGTGGAGAGATCTGTTGGTTAGAATCTCACTAGAAAAGATTGTATAAGATATTCTTAGTTTATTTCCTTAAACAAATTTAGGGTAAATCAAGTGAGAATATCCGAACCATATAAAGTGAAGACAATTGCGTACTTCAAGAATTACGGAACACAGAGAGCAATTCCCAGAGCAGAACATTCGGAAGAAAGAAGAACACTTACAAGTACGAGACTTTGGTGAGTTGAGTATTTGTTAGGGTTTCGTCTGTCTAGTGTGTTGTTAGGAGCGTTACATCTAAGAGGTCTAAATATCTAGGAGTAAACTAGATTGAGAGAAGACTTTGTTGTTATAATTCCTGGAATAATAACATAAGTAGACATTTGAAATCCTACTAGGAAAACCTAGAGGTAGAGGTTTTTCTCAGTCAACTAGTTGGTTGATTGAGTTTTCCTCTCTAAGGAACTGAGCTTGCTACTTATTAATATGTCGTTATTTTCCGCTGCCCAAGGAACGAACTTGTCGTTCCTTGATCTAACACACTCGATTCTACAAAGAGTCATGTCCATCTAACTTGAGCATGATGAAGATGATGGTGTGGTCAGATTTTCCATTAAATGGTCCAAAAATGGTCTTTTTTGGGGCCAAACATGGCTTAGTGGTGGTTTATGTAGTATTTTACAAGCACCCTACATATACAAGCAAGAGAAACATGGATTTTTGCAGCAAAATCACCAAGCAAGAAACAGGTCCACCATGGTTGACCCACATATTGGGCCTATAAGCCCAACATACATATCAATTCCACATTTAACCCGAACGTAAAATTCGACCCAAAACGTTATTCTTTTCAAATTTAATTGGTTATCTTTTATAAATAATTTGTTGAGAATAATTCGATCTAATTATTTCATAACTATAATATGTCTATACCACGTCGGTGCGAACTCGGGAGCAAAACCCAAATTAAAGCAAGGCTTACAAGCGTGTCAACAATAATCAATCTTCTATCCTTTGCAAGTGGAAATCAAATGATGGCTATAAAGAGTCGACAGTCGTAGCACTGTAATTAATGGTTGGAGAAGCCAAGATCCTCACTAGGCGACTTTGCAACAACAACAAGAGCATGCTACAATTTGAACGAAGGTCGTTCAAGGAATTTACCTATCACGGCAGGTTGACGAGCTCAACCCAAGCATAAGCAAGATTTAGAGCTTATTCGTCAGCTAAGTTTTCTACCATTCTTCTTGAGCACATGACGAAGCATCACACGCTTCAAAAATTAGTTTTATCGCACGTTAATCGTTGTGAAGTGCTAAGTTGCCACTGGGCATGAGTAATGTCATTAAGTTATCGATTTGATTTCTATATGGTTGTTTTGAGAGCATAAAACAGATTGTTTGAAACAACAGCATGCGAGCCACAAGGTCACAAGCTATCATCTTATTCTATTAGCCTTCGTGCCACAAGGGCATGAACTGTCAACTTATTCTATTAGCCTTTGAGCCGCAGGGACACGAGCTGCCAACTTATTCTATTTTTCTTCGGGCCGCAGGGGCACGAGCTTCCATGTATGCTAGAGCATGGGCTGCTCAAAGATCAAAATAGCACAGATTGCTACGTCTTTCCCTCAACAATGAGGTCCATAAGCACATGTTGCTACATCTTTCCCTCAATAATGAGGTCCATAAGCATAGGTTCCTACGACTTTCTTAGCCATGAGGCCAAATAGCGCTCGACTCTACAACTTACATAGCCATGAGGCCAAATAGCGCTCGATGCTACGACTTACTTAGCAATGAGGCCCAATAGCGCTACGACTTAGTTAGCCATGAGGCCCAATAGCGCTAATCGCTATGACTTACTTAGCCATGAGGCCAAATAGTGGCCAGCGCTACGAAATATTTAGCCATGAGGCCATATAGCGCTCGGTGCTACGACTTACTTAGCCATGAGGCCAAATAGAGCTCGATGCTACGACTTACTTAGCCATGACGCCAAATAGTGCACGGCGCTACGACTTATTTACCCATGAGATCAAATAGCGCTCGGTGCTACGACTTACTTAGCCATGAGGCAAAGTGGCATCGACCGAACAGATTTAGAAGAGAAAACGCAAAGAAATGCGCGAAGGGGCCATACCGAATCACGCCCCGAGGCCCCCGACCTCGGTAGAGGATCACTTCATCCCGTGAATGAGAATTCAAAAACGTTCAGAACCGCACGGCCGTGTGGTACCTACGGCCTTGGAGGCAGAACCTAGTATTAGGAAATATTTCAGACCGCATGGATGTGCGGTAGCTACGACCTTGAGTTGTAAAGAATGGAATTTCTCGGAAAATCATCGACCGCACGGCTGTGTGGTGCCCTCGATCAAAAAAATATCTTGAGAATCTCTGCGCGTCCTCGTCGCCGTGGTTAGCTCGCAGTCGGTTCTCAGACAAGCTGGACGTCCGCGTCATCTCAACCTCGCCGTGCTTTGCTCCACCTCCGTCTGCGTCCTCTCAACCTCGTCGTGCTCAGCTCCGCCTCCGTCCACCGCGTAATCTCTCTTTCTCTTTATCTGATTGTAATCTCTCTAATTTGCCTCTCTCTCTGGAATTTCGAGCAAGAGTCAAAGCATTCAACATTTCTCCATTGTATTGCTAAACATTATAATTAACTGAGCATCTTGAATCTTGAATTAGTTGTGCGTTTGGACTTAGGAGTGAACCTCAGTTTTCTCCAAATTAGTCTCAGCTTCATAGAGATCGAATTGTTTTATTGTCTTCATTTGGTTAATTTGTCTTCTTAATTGTATCTTATTTAATCTTTTGTGATATTAATTTGATGAGTTTTGTGTTGATTGGATGCTGCATTTGAACTTCTAATTGCATTAATTTGTAATTGCGAAAATTGAAATAAGAATATAAGCACTTGCGGTGTAGTTGTTATCATATTGATTAAAAGCGTATCAATGATAGTTGATTGGCTAATAGCTATATTGATTGGCTGATAGCTGTTATAATTTTGATTAAAAGCATAGTCTATAGGTTTTGGTTTGAATGATTATAGTGCTTAAGTTGACCTTGACCCTCTTTTTGTTTACAATTTAGGTTGCCAGGAAGTGATTTCTTCAATATCTGACATTTAGTAGTACAAATTAGAGAATATGTACTTAGTATAGTTGTGTTTTTGACTGCTAATATGAAGATGAGTTCATTACAATGCTATGGATTTTTTATATATATCTTGGGGTGTGTCTTATGAAAGAATGCTGGTGTTTACCTTTATTTATTTGCTTGTACAGATTCCTATAAAGAAAGAAATTGGCCAAACAGTTATGGTTCCGTTGTTTCAGAGTCAAGAAAATATTGTTGGAAAGGTAATGTGATCTACTCTTATGCCTCTTGCTCCTAACATTGCACTATTTTCCTCACAAAGGAGAATTGTTGGATTTAATGGGTCTGGTGAGAATTTCAAAGATCTATCCTGTTGTGATTGTTTTCCAGATATCTGTGAAGCCCATTCAAGGGAAAAAGATTGAGCACAATGGTATCAAAGTTGAGCTCCTTGGTCAGATAGGTTTGTCTCTCGTGTGTCACTGGGAATTTCTTATTATATAACTATGGGTGCAACTTTGCCATGTTTCCTTTGGGCGACATTTTGAGTGTGTTGTGGCAGTGAACATGCTATTCATTTTGCAGAAGTTAACATATGTAATTACAATATCAGTTGGTTTCTATTATATGAAGTTGAACATTTTCATGTTCATGTGTGATAATAATTTTCCAAACTCATCATATTTGCTATTTGAAGCTGCACATGTAAGTCTTTCTATGGTGAGGTAATCAGTTTTTTATCTTGCAGAAATTTTGACAGAGGCAACGTTTATGACTTCACATCTCTAGGTGAGTTTCTGTTTTTGGCAAGCTTATTGTTTGAAGTGCCTTTCCTGTTCTGCAGAAATATTCTTTATTCTTTCAGTTGTATAATAAGTCTTCACTCTTTACAGATATATATATCAACATGGATGACTTAGTGGAAACTTACTGGTTTCGTCTACTCGTTCGAGAATGGGCGCACTTTTGTATATTCTTGTACATAGGGAACGTATAAAACTCCCCCTGTTTTCATGGTTTTTGTTACTTTGCCACTGAATTTTAACCTGCCTTGCTCATTGCAGGTGGACTTTCCGAGCTCGGGATTTGGCACCCCGGTTTTCGGTTATGCCTAATGTGAAGTCCAAGGGTGGTGCAACAGTTCCTCCCATCTACAGCATTGTAAGCTTTTTCCATGGCTTCCCTTCAACTTACTACTTTCATATCTGAAGATCTAACAAGGCGGAATTGCGTCTTTATTTGTCAGGCAATGGATGCAGCATCCTTCAGAGATTTTTGCAGTCAAGAATGGCACATTGGAGTGGTAAGTGATATAGCAACCAATTCAGAAGCTTAAGCTAGCAAATCAAATCTAGTACCTGCACTGTTCCTTACTGTCCTCTGTTTTCTTTTTATCCTCTTGCAGCCGTCTTCTGTTTCCCAAGACGAAAGATCAAATGACTCCATTCTAGTCATAGTTCAGCACCCGAGCTCAACGGCCTACTGTCAAAACTCACCTAGCGTTGCGCCTTGAGAGGGTAATCTCAGTTGCAGAGCTTCAGCATCAACCTATCAACCAGATTCTTCCATCGTTTGATCTACGTCCCTCTCTTATCGGGCAATCATAGGCATAATGCATCTTTCCAGGGCTTGTTTTTTCCTACCAAGTTTTGTTCAGATCATATCTCCTGCACACATGTAAGGGTTTGCAGATCATGGAAAATATGTTCTTGACCGGTGGTGCTTTATATGCTCTATTATAGATACATTCCACGAATTTGCCTACAAGATAGATTAGATCTTTGAGAAAAGTGGCGGAACTGGTAGGTGGTGGACGACTGGTGGTTTTTTTTTTTTTTCTAAAAAATACGGGACTTTTTAGCCCAGACTATTAAACATCCGGGCTAAAAAGTCCCAACTTTTTTAAAAATTAAACGACCTTTTAGCCCGGATCTGTAAAGGTTCGGGCTAAAAAAAATATAACTTTTTAGCCCAGCCATGTTTTTTATATCCAGGCTATATGCTTTATTATCACACCACTCTGAAGCCCGAACCTATTTTACGTTATATCCGGGCTATATGTCAAAACATGTCCAGGCTAAACCGCTTCTTTTGTACTAGTGAATAATAGTTGATGACGACGACGAGAAGCACAACTCCGACGAGCATAGGCTCCCTCTGATCGATCATTTTTCTGTGCCATGCTAATAGAGAAAGAAGCCAAAGGTTGGATTTTGTCCCCATTTCACCTCCGACGCTCAAATCAGCTCTAGATTTCAATCAATGTGACAATAGTAAAAACTGAATGTATATCAATGGAGGCTAGGATTTTTTAATAGCTTAAATACCTCTCTCTCTTAATCGCCTCCATGATGGGTCTAGGCTTCTTCCCATGTTTCTTTAATACGAGGTATTAATAAATAAACAAAAAAGAAAGAAAATTAACTAATTTAATTTTTTACGTCCATGTTACGTGTAGACAGTAGTGAATGGTCCTGAAAATTGTAAGAATTATGATCATGGATCACGCATCCTCATACAAGATCCAACTTCCAAAGAATTAATTAGCGACGGAATCATGTTGATTTCACCAAAAACAGAAAGGAGCTACCTGTTTGAAATTGCTTTAATGATCGGGATCTAATAAATAATTCTTTTTGTTGTGGTTTGCAAGCTAGTACAGTAGTCATAGATAGCATTAATCTAGTGGAGTGGGACAAGATTACTGCCTTTGTTCTCCGTAATTAGTAAAGTGAATAGATTACCCATATTTGTATGAATTATATTAAGTTCAGTACTGTATGATCACTAACTAGCTAGAGTTGAGCTGGAAACTGCCTGCTTAGTCAGGAGTCAGGACATGATTGATAAGGTTCTTGCCTTGTCCATGAAATAGGTGTGATAAGTAGAGTTACAGTACTCCTGTACGTAATGCATATGAAGCGGCGAGGCAAACGTAGTTGTAAATTTGAGTTGGAGTTGCAGTCTCTGGAAGACTGGAACAACTCTTGAAGATATAATCATTATTCAATACTCAACCTTAGTTTTATTAATCGCTATCTAAAGGTATTGACATTTTCAAAGGATATATAGACTAGTTGTAAGAAAATCCATATGTACGTTTCATATATGACCAGAAGACCTTGACAGCCCCTGGAACTGGAAGGGTATCGCCTAGCCTGCATGTGTCTTCCACAGCGGAAATTAAAGCTGATTCGGGATAATGTTTCCATCTCATAATTATCATCGCATAACGGGACTAAATTTGCACCTCCAGATTAGTTACATCTAGTGCACATGTGCAGGTTGCAGCGACCAACAACTTAATCTTTATGTAGCACGGAATTCAAATACAATTAAACAACCATCTATAAATAGCGATAGGATCAAATGGGCAGCTAATAGTATAGTAGGGAGTAACGACAATATATACAGAAATACTAATTAATCGACACGAAATAAAAGTAACGAGTAACATAACAGGAGATATTTTACGTGGAAACCCCAAACAAGGGGAAAAACCATGGGACTTTGACAGTACCAAACTTCTACTATCAACAAATATTACAAGTGGATACAACCTTTCTAGATAGCATTAGAGGAACACACAAGTATCAAGGAACCAACCTTTACATACAAAGACATCAAGCTTCACCTAAAGAGGTGGGAATGTCAACAAGAAACACCAAAAGACAAATCTGAAGAACCAGAGTTAGAGGGCACAAAATCACGATCCAACTTATGGATGTGAAGCTCTTAGTGGCAAGAACAACACACTAAAATTTCATCCAAATCATAGTTCGTCTTGACATTGATCAAGGCTTACCAAAATCGGGTGCCACAACACCTACGTGATTCTCCACCACTATCTTCCTCTCTTTCGTGGCTCTCTTTTTAGCTCTTTTCTGCCTCTCTCTTAACCCTAGAAAGACTCTTTCTTCCCCTTAAATAGGAGGGCCCTTCTAGGTTAAACTTCCCTTATATGGGCTTCTTTTGGGTTGGTCAAATGGAAGACAAATTAAGCATAATGCACTAGTACAGAATGACCTTGACATAGCGGTTTTTTTATTATACGGATAGCGGTTTTACAACCATTATCTAAGCGTCCGTGATAATATAAAGTTATAGCGCTACAGAGAGAACACAATAATAAATACACGCATAACGCTTTTTTACAAAAATAAACACTATGTCTTAAGTGTTTTTTTAAATAACTTCAACACTCTTAGCGCTTTTCTATAAAAAAACGTTAAGAGTGGTAGTTTCAACTCTTAGCGCTTTTTAAAGAAAAGTGCTAAGAGTGGTAGATTCAATTCTGAGCGTTTTTTTACAAAAAGCGCTAAGAGTAGTAGGTTCAATTCTTAGCGCTTTTCTTTAAAAAACGCTAAGAGAGTAGTTTCAAATCTTAGCGATTTTTTATGAAAAGCGCTATGTTTTTTGTATGTTTTTTTTAATTCCATATTTTCGGATGCTCCTATACCAGCCCGTTAGCAAATTTACAACAACAAACTTTCATCAGAATCATATCAAACCCATAGAATTAGCTCATATATCCAACATTCATAATACTTAACTGTCTAGTAAAAATCAGTATCGTATCCACAAAATCAGTACATAGGTAAATTGAGCACCATATCCACAAAATTAGTCTAGTCTCCCTAACAAAATGAAGCATCATATATATCCACAAAATTGAGCACCTAGTCTCCCTTAACAAAATCAGTCTAGTCTCCCTAACTTTCATTTTTTGACGATCAAAAGACATGCATGCCCAATCCCAAGTTACCTTCTCAAAGCTCTGTAGTTCTTTGTTACCTGCAGAAGGGGAAGGTAGATATTAGGTCCTTGAAGGATTTAACAGCGAGAATAGAATGCATCAACTAAAGCTGATACTGATGAGCTAGTTTTTATTATCAATGCTCTTACTGAGATTTCAATTGCACAATATTTTTTCGAATGAAGAAAATTTGCTACCAAATTGGACACCCATGAATCAATTCATGTTTTGCTCCCATATTTGAAGATAATAGTTCCCATATGAAACTTCTTTTTCATTATTTAGAATGAAGAAAAATTGCTATCAAATCGCACACCCATGAAAAGCAGCACCACATAAAAACAATGCTATCAATCTCAAAAGCGCTAAGAGTGGTAGTTTCAACTCTTAATGCTTTTTAAAGAAAAGTGCTAAGAGTGGTAGATTCAACTCTAAGCGCTTTTTGTAAGAGTAGTAGGTTCAACTTTTAGCGCTTTTCCTTAAAAAAGGCTAAGAGAGCAGTTTCAAATCTTAGAGATTTTTTATGAAAAGCGCTATGTTTTTTGTATGTTTTTTTTGAATTCCATATTTTCGGATGCTCCTATACCAGCCCGCTAGCAAATTTACAACATCAAACTTTCATCAGAATCATATCAAAATCATATCAAACCCATATAATTAGCTCAAATATCCAACATCCATAATACTTAATTGTCTTGTAAAAATCAGTATCGTATCCACAAAATCAGTACATAGGTCAATTGAGCACCATATTCACAAAATCAGTTTAGTCTCCCTAACAAAATGAAGCATCATATATATCCACAAAATTGAGCACCTAGTCTCCCTTAACAAAATCAGTCTAGTCTCCCTAACTTTCGTTTTTTGACGATCAACAGACATGCATGCCCAATCCCAAGTTACCTTCTCAAAGCTCCGTAGTTCTTTGTTACCTGCAGAAGGGGAAGGTAGATATTAGGTCCTTGGAGGCTTTAACAGCGAGAATAGAAGGCATTAACTAAAGCTGATGCTGATCAGCCAGTTTTTATTATCAATGCTCTTACTGAGATTTCAACTGCACAATATTTTTTAGAATGAAGAAAATTTGCTACCAAATTGGACACCCACGAATCAATTCATGTTTTGCTCCTATATTTGAAGATAATAGTTCCCATATGAAACTTCTTTTTCATTATTTGTAATGAAGAAAAGTTGCTACCAACTGGCACACCCATGAAAAGCAGCACCACATAAAAACAATACTATCAATCTCAAAATTCGGGATATCGAAAGAGGGAACTACAAACCTTTGGTTGAGACTTGCTAAACTTTTTGGGTATGTCATCTTCGTCATCTTTACTCCCGAGCCTTATGTGAATTGAAGAGTTGTCTGATTTACTTCCCCTCTTAGAAGTGGCTACAGAGCCTCTACCCCTTGGAGCTGCTCTTTTACGTCCTTTGGCTTGAGGCCTCTCGTCCTCCTGGAAAAAAAATCACCCATTTCTACTATTTCAGCAAGTAGGTCACCCATATATATCCTATAACCCAATGCCTCCAGCAGATGATATTGATTATAATAATTTGCTAAACTTTACAAGAAAATTACATACCGAGCTGTCATTGACCTCATTAATTTCAGGTTGCTCTGCCTCGTCACTGGAAGCAGAATCTACATTTTCGTCCTCATTGCCGAGATTCCGCCTAGATTGCAAGGCGGAAACAGATGGGGACCTGCAGTCAAGCATGGACTGCTGAGATGGAGTTTCTCAATGATTTAATGCTAACAATTCCCAAAAGCATGAGATTCACATTTGAGATTGTGGAAGTATTTTTTTTTTTTTTGATAAAAGGACTAAACTTGCATTAGATGCTGCCAAAAGGCAGTTGAGTTACATGAGATAAGAAAACCATTGACCCAAAAGTCAAGGTTAAGCTAAGCAAAGCAAAAACAAAGCAAAAATAGAAACAGAACCAGGAAAAGAACTTGGCAGAAGAAGGTGCTAGAAAAAGAAGGACCTGGAAAACACCCCTTGAAGCTAATAGATCAATGATTGTGATAGCTTTTAAAGAATTACTCACTATCACAACCATTGAACCATTAAACGAAGAAGAAGAGTACAAACCCAGCCTAACAAACAAGAAAGGAGCAAGCACCAAACAAAACAAACAACTATACATAGACAAAATTAACCAAAAAGAAAAAGAAAATTCCACAAAGCACACCCCCAGCAGCAAGGAAAGGCTCGGCGTCCAAATCAACAGAAACCCAAAATTGACGACACTTTGACCGTCGGCAAAAGGCGGAGCAGAGAATTGGAACCCCAAATCCGAACTCCACTGGCTATGGCGAAGGCCCTTAAACTGGATCTGCAAACCAGCCATAGCAGAGGCGACCAGATCTGGAACAGGCTCTGCATGCAGAGGAAAGGCTATGGAGACCGGAGCAAATCCACCAAGCAGGAGCGTCGGCGGACCTCGGCGATCGAGAGCAGGAAAAGAGGAGGCGGCGCAGAGAGAAACCTGTACAGAGGAGGCGCGGAGGAACAACGGCGGGGGAGCGGCGGTGGAGGAGCGGTGGAACAGAGGGAATCCTGTACAGAGGAGGCGCGGAGGAAGAGAGGTCGGAAGGAGGTGGCGGAGGAACATCGGTGGATGAGCGGTGGAACAGAGGGAAACCTGTACAGAGAATCGCCGAGGAAGAGAGGTCGGAAGGAGGCGGGAGGGAGGCGGTGAAGAACAGTGACCTAGCACAAGGCTAGAGAGACACCCCCACGGAGGGGGGAAAGGGAGATTTCCTCATGAAGAGGGTATCCCCCTCTACTCATATCTTTACTATTGTACGATTCACAACATTTTTTGATTGTCGAAGTATTACTAAACACTATAGTGTTGCTTTCATGCAATGTCTAACATGGGGAATATATGACAAACCCCAAGAAAGATAAAATTGTGACACTCAAATTAAATGCAGAAATACCAGATTACTCTCAGCAACTAATGCCTCAATATTCTGTTGATTAAGTTCTTTTGGTCGGAGCTTCTCTGAATCATCAATTTTGCCTGCAGCCAAAAGCAAATAAATAAGTAGAGACTAATAAGAAGGATTATATTTTTCATTGATCCTCGTTGTTTAAACAAAAGTGGGGTATATTTATTGTTTGATTCACATAACCGAAATACAAAAAATCTTATTAATCGTTATTTCGATACTAAACAAAAAAAGGTTTATATGAATTAGTTGTTATAAATATGCATATACCTTCAGAGCGACCTCCCCTCTTTGAAGCCTTCGAGAATATCAGAATGTCTTGGGGATTTGCAACCTATACAGTCTAGAATCATCATGCATAACTGTAAAATTGAGGATGTACGTGCCAATCTAGCTGGAGTAGCTTGGAAAGTTCATAATCATACCTTACCCACATACTTCTGCCCAAAACGTTGAGGATTTATTGTCATAAATCCCGAGTAATCTACCTGTCCATTAGAAAAAGCTGACACTTAAATATTGCAAATCATATTCCAAATGACAACAACAGGAGAAAAACAAACAGCTATAATCACAACTTTCCAGCAAAATCATAAAAGGGCAAGAGACCTCAGCCAATTCACATAATTTTACCACTTAAAAATAAAAAACAATATGTAAGACTAAAAGTTGTCGAAAACAGATAATGGAGTTCATCAATCTCATTGCTTTCCCAAGAATTACAGAAGGAACTCAAAAAATCAATATATCAAGGAATATAGAGTGATTGCAGATATATTTTGGGAAAACACATCAAAAGTGTGTATTATTACAAGTGAATCCATCATTAACTAGATTACTGTAAAGAACTTCTTCCAACATTTCCAAGTAAATTGGAAATTTCAAGTACATATGCTACATATTATCTCAAACTCATCAGACAACATTTGAGTGTGTTGAAAGTAATACTAACCTGTTGACAACCCCTTAAGAACATAAAACCATTACCAAATCCTACCACTCATAAGCAACAATAACCTTAACTTGAACCAATGGAAGCTTCAACTCCTTACGGTTGGCAGCCTTTTTGCTAGATTTTTCAGTAAGACTTGTTACCTAAAGCAACAGTCTTATCAGTTATGTTATTTAAATAACCGCAGCTGACCATCACCAAAACAATATTACCAACATGCAATAATCAGAAGTAGCAGATTGCCAAGTTCTTTAGCTGAAACCGAGATAGCTAGGAAAAAAGTAAAAGGAACTTACAACTTTATCCAAGTGCTCAAGAATTGAATTCTGATCATTAGGATCAATATCACTCTTGTTGAACCGTAGTGTGTTAGACAGAGAACGGTGTGACTGTTCCCTGGGCAGCGGAATATATATATAAAGATTTAAAGCAACAAGTAATTCCCCCAAAACATATACTTGTATTATTAAGAATTGTACAATCTTACAAGTTTTCTCTCCACCTATATACCCTAGGTTAAAGACTTTGAGTACAATCAACTCTCAACAACACAAGAATAAAACAAGACCCTTAGCAAGAACTACCCGTACCTTGCCATAGACCTTCGATCTCAGTTCTCACAAGAGCTCCTTGGTATGCTTGATGGTTATAACTGAGATATATTTTCCCAAGACAATCTCATCTATATATAGTGTCTAACAAAATCTTATTACCAAATATCTAACAATCAACATATATGGTAACAGTGAACAATTTCGTTACCAAATAAACTATTCAGACTATAAACACATGGTTTCCTTCTATAAACTTTCCTCATACTCATTATCTTCTTCTTCTTTTCCAAGTAAGACTCAAAATCTCGTTTCCTTGTATAACAGAGTCAATCTGGGAACAACTGGCAATTCTCTGCATTCCGCATCGTTCCACAGACGTTGTTTCCATATATAGAATTTTCCTTGTATAAAAACCACGCGCGCTTCATACTTTCAATTTGCTTCTCGCGTAACTGTTCCGTGTATCCACATGTTCCATGTCATTCCTCTGCTTTCTCTTCTTCATGCGTTTTCCATTGTTCCCTAATTCTTTCATAAGACCTGAAACACATAGGAACAACAAGAAAACATAAAACCTAATGGTGTTTATCATCATCAAAACCAGAGGGAACGTCAAGGTTCCAACAATTTCCCCCTTTTTGGTGATGACAAACCCATTCAAAAATTGTTCGTTCAAAACAGAGTAACAAGCAAAGCAATATTAATCAACATTTATCTCAGTTTAAATGTATAAGCAAAATTTTATGTCAAATGAATAATTGCAATTCATACCTTCAAGTTGCATCATCGTTCCCCCTTAGCACTAGCATCGTCCAGAAATTCATAAAGAATTAGGAACAATTAAACTGTTATCTCTCTTTACTGAGTTCTTCGCACAATTTTCCACACTTCCCCCTTTTGGCATCATCAAAAGATCAAAAGGAAATAGTGGAACAACATATCAATGCAACAGTTACTAGAAAAGAAAAGTACATTAAACTTGCAGGGAATTGATTACAAAGATCAAAAGACAATTAGGCAAACAAGCACAAAAAGATCAAAATGCAAACACTTAAACAAGATAACATATTGGAAAGCCAAGAGAAGAGGGTAAGACGGGCTGGATAAGAGAAGGTGTCCACTCAAGACTCAGAGTCTTCCTTCCGTTCCTTGTCCTTGTTGAGGAAGTGTTCAAGAAGCAGCGACAAGATGTTCTTAATTTCACGCAGCTCAGCCAACATCTGGCTTTACACAGAGTTGTTCCTTCACCAGGTTCGCGTTTGGGCACTTCGGAAGGGGGCAACGCTCCCTTATCATCCCCTTGATACTTCATTTTGCTAAAGTTCACCATGTCAAGCTCAGTGACCATGGGAACCTCGTCTTCTTCTCTGTAGACGTTTTCATCTTGCAAGATGAGCTTGATCACATGTGGATATGCCAGCGAGTGAGTCTTAGCGATGCGTTTGGCCATGTGCTGCAGAATCACCCTTGGGAGATCAATTTTCTCCATATGCTAGAACTTATCTAGCAGCACCAGATCCGTGTTGGTGATCGCGTTCCTTTTCTCCTGCCTGGGAACAATAGTCTTCATAATGATGTGGTGAGCGATGTGTTGAGGCAGAGTGAGGGCCGAGACATGAGTGACTCTAGCATTTCCCTCAAACAGGCGTTCATCGCTCGCCTTCCGTGTCTCCTTTTGCTCTTCAGTGGCTTTTTCACTTGGGAGATCATAGAAGCCTTCGGCGGTGATACCCAGCAGGCGGGCAAGCTTGGTAGCAGTGAAAGACAGATCTTCACCGGCCACAGTGGTTGTTCCCAGCATAGTGTTGGAGAAGTTCAAGCGGTAAGAATTGTAGAATTCGCGAACTTGATCAGGATTGACCTGGACGCGGATGTTGACAAGATGTTCCCAGCCTTGGAACTTCAACCTCTCCAGCACTTCCTCAAACCCATTCTCAGAAAGGAAGCCGTCGGGGATCAACAGTTGTGGAAGAATTTTCTTACCACCAGCAGGGGAGGGAGCAGAGGCCTTGACCACTTCTTTTCCCTTCTTTTTGTGAAGCCGATCCTTGAGAGTGCCTGGAGTTGACTCACCTGCGGCAGACTTGGCGGGGGTAGAGAGACTGGTAGTGGTGCGTCGTTCCCCAGTGCACTGAACCTCAGGCTCCTCCGCATCATCAGTAGAGCTAAGGACGTGTTTGCGTTTCTTGCTGGGGTGAACTGTCTCCAGCGGGAGAACATCCAGGTCCGCTTCCACCTGGGCCATCTCTTCATCCTCGTCGACTTTGAGAGGGGAGGAGGCGACTTGCTCAAGTGCCAGCTCCATGTCTTGTGACGGCACCTGGGGCACAGAAAGTGGTGTCGCCTCTGTTCCCAGGGGCTGTTCCTCTTTTGGAGTGTCCTCTTGCAGAGCAGCTATAGAGGATGAGATCTCCTTGGCGATGTCAGCTACGACAGATATGGAGGTAGGCATTTTGGGTTGGGGGGAGCAAGCCGCTAGTTGCTCTCTAAGGGATTTTTGAAGAGCAGCCAGTTATTCATGGCGGAGATGTCAATGGAGGGAACAAAGGTAGAGCTTGTGGTGTCCATGGATTGGGATTGAGAAGGTATGAAAAGGAAGGTAGAAAAGATGGAGGCGGCAGAGAGCAAAGAGACGAAGAAAAGCTTTTGGCAAAGAGAAAAGCAAATGCTTCCCAGTAAAAGTTGGAAAACAAGAGAAGTTCATAGGGAACGTTTACCTGGACCAAGGCGTGGGACAGCTATGCAATCAATTATCATTTTGGCTTGTAATGAGGGTGCAGATAATCAAATCGATCGCTTTAGGCTTGAAAGAAGATGTTATCATGTAAAAATGAAGCACATATGATCAAGAATAGAAGTTGCAAGAAGTTTTATGAAATATTGTAACACAAAGCACATAGCAAGAATAAATAAACGAGTCAATTACAAATAACATGCGACATAGAAGCTGTTCCCTAGTTTGAGATTGAACGATCTAGCCAATCACTAAGGGAATAGTGGAGTTAGAGTTCCTCAGTTTGAGATTCAACATTGTCACGAAGAAAATGGTGACGAATATCGATATGCTTAGTACGTGAGTGATGAACATGATTTTTGGAAATGTTGATAGCACTAGTATTATCACACATAATGGGAACGATGCCAAGAGAATACCAAAATCCTCCAATTATTGTTTGAGCCATAATACCTGGGCACAACAAGAGGCAGCATCTACGTACTCAGCTTCGGCGGTTGAAAGGGCAACCGAATTTTGTTTCTTTGATGCCCAAGAGACAAAACATGGGCCAAGGAACTGTGCCATCCATGATGTGCTTTTGCAATCCACTAGGTGACCAGCAAAGTCAGCGTCAGTGAAGCCCACAAATTCAAACCCGTTGTTCCTTGGATACCAAAGACAGAGATTGTCGTTCCCTTTCAAGTATCGCAAGATCCTTTTTACCTCAGTTAGGTGTGATTCCTTAGGATTGGCTTGAAACCTAGCACAAAGACACACACTAAACATAATATCTGGCCTACTTGCCGTTAGATAGAGTAATGAACCAATCATGCCTCTATACATTGTAGCATCTACATCTTGGCCATTCAAGTCTGCATCAAGACGAGTGTTAGGAGAAATAAGAGTATCAATAGGTTTAGCTTTATCCATACCATACTTCTTCAACAATTCCTTGATGTATTTTTGTTGATGTACTCGTGTTCCCTCAGAGGATTGAGATACTTGTAATCCGAGGAAAAAGGAGAGTTCCCCAATCATACTCATCTCAAATTCACTGCTCATGAGATCTTTGAACTTTTCTACAAGGGCAGGGTTAGTGGAACCAAAAATAATATCATCAACATAGACTTGAACTACGAGAATCTCACCTTTGTGTTCCAAGAGGAACAATGTCTTGTCAATCGCTCCACGTCTATATCCATTGGAGAGAAGGAACTATGTCAGCCGATCATACCAAGCTCTGGGAGCTTGCTTGAGCCCATACAGTGCCTTGTCCAGTGCATACACAAAGTCAGGATGTTCCATGTCTTCAAAGCCTAGGGGTTGTTTCACATAAACTTCCTCTTGAAGATAACCATTGAGAAATGCTGTTTTGACATCCATTTGATACAACGTGAATCCTTTGAAAGCAGCATATGCGATGAGAAGTCGAATGGCTTCGATGTGAGCTACTGGAGCATATGTCTCATCATAGTCGATCCCTTCTTGTTGGTTGTAGCCTTGAGCAACCAGTCTCGCCTTGTTCCTTGTCACAGTTCCAGAATCATCGAGCTTGTTCCTGAAAACCCATCGAGTGCCAATAGCATGCTTGTGCTTGGGATGGGGAACAAGTCTCCAAACTTTGTTCCTTTCGAACTGATATAGGTCTTCTTGCATAGCAACTATCGAATCTGGCTCTTTCAATGCTTCTTTGATGTTCTTTGGTTCTACAAAAGAGATAAAAGCATAGAAAGCACAAAAGTCATATAGTTGAGAGCGTGAACCTCTTTGTTCGTATGGTGTGAGAAGAGCATCAACTGGATGATTCTTCTTGGTCCAGACATTCTTGGATTCAGGCGGCGGAGGAATAGGAGGAAGAGTAACATTCGTTGTTGCAGTTGAGGATGAAGAGGGAGGAACGTCAGCAGCAATTGCAGTGGCTGCCTCAGAGATTGTTCCTTCAACAACATCCATAGGTTCTTCCTCAATAATTGTTACCACATCACCACTCACTTGGCCATCTTGCACGAGTTGTGCATCCGAAGTATCACCACCAGAAGTTCCATTGGGAATAGTGGTGACATCAGCATCGACGATTGGAGTTGTTGTTGTGGGAACATCAGGTGCTGGTGTAGAAGGGGTGTCATCGCCACTGGTTGTGTTACCTCCGAGAGAACTAGTAGTGCTCCCACCAGCATTGGGGGCACTGTTCCCTGGACATGAGTTACCCTGGTGATTCCCATTATCACCTTCATCATCCAAGTCTTCACGTTGCAGGCGTGGAAATTGATCGTCAGGGAACGGTGGGTTGGAATCATCACTCGCAGCTTTTGAGTGTTCATCAAAGACAACATGAATGCTCTCTTCAATCTTTCGGGTTCTCTTGTTGTAGACTCTATAAGCTTTGCTTGAATTAGCATATCCCAGAAAGATTCCTTCATCACTCATTGGATCAAATTTTCTCAAGTTGTCTTTTACGTTGTGAATGAAACACCTGCAACCAAAGGCACGCAAGTGGGAAACATTGGGCTTGCATTCCCTGATTAGTTCATAGGCAGTTTTATTTAACAATGGTCTAAGCAAGGCATGATTAAGGATATAGCATGAAGTGTTGATAGCCTAAGCCCATAATATTCGAGGAAGGTTGCTTGCTATGAGCATTGTTCTAGCCATGTCCTCCAATGTTCTGTTCTTCCTCTCGACCACTCCATTTTGCTGTGGTGTCCTAGGAGCCGAGAAGTTATGAGAGACCCCATATTCCCTGCAATAATCAAGGAACATGGAATTCTCAAACTCCGTTCCATGGTCGGATCTGATGGAGCTTAGCTTGTGTCCCAGATTAGTTTCCACACTCTTGATGAAAGATTCAAATGTCTCGAATACTTGTTCCTTGGAAGAGAGAAAGATTGTCCATGTAAATCTAGAGTAATCATCAACAATAACAAACACATACCTGTTCCCTGCATGACTTCTTATCCTCATGGGACCACCGAGATCCATATGGATCAGTTTCAGAGGGCGAGAAGTGGTAACATTCGATTTGCTCTTGAAAGAGGAACGTGTTTGATCAGCGCTACTTTGTAGTGCTTAACTAGGAGTTGTTACCGGAGTTTTAGGTACCGTTTGTGTGGGTTTAGAGCATAAGTTAGGAGAATGGAGTTGAGGAGTTGACCACTATGAAACTGAAGAATGCTATAGGAGAAATTCTGCGGGCGCGGAAAGCACCGCCGCAGTCGCGGAAACAACACAGAAGACAAGAGGCTACAGGAACTTTTCCGCGGTCGCGGAAATCTCTCTGCGGTCGCGTATACTGTTCATCAACGCGGATTCGGGATTTTCCTTTCATCCGAAGATTTGTTTTATTTTATTCCCTTTTCTTTTATTTCTTTTATTTTCCGTTAGTTTATTGTATTTTCCTTCTTGATATTGTTTCCTATCTTTTGGAAACTAGGTTTTGCTAGGTTATATCTTTAGTTTCATTAGCAGCCTTTTGAATTTTTTCAGAATTCAAGTTTTACATCAGTTTTTCCCTTAGAGTTTTAAGTTTTGAAGACTATGAAGAAGTAAGCAACTATTGCTTAGTCCGACGATTAAAGCCTTCGTTTGTATTTGGTTATGAGATTATAATTCTATTTCTTTTCCTTTGAATATATTGATTCTCTTGTGCTTAATCCCATTGATTCTTGCTGATTTGACTGACCTGATCATCTAGTTGATATTAGTAATTATCTATTGCTAGGGTTTGGTTATTTCTGTTTGAAATACCTAATTCAGAGTAGCAACTGTGATATTCTAAGAACTGTTTGGACTGGTTTATTGTAGAGAGAATTGATTGCATGCATAGTAAGACTGTTTGTTGCACTTGCATGTATCTATTGAAATTCCTGTGCTTATTGCTGCTATTGAATTGAATCTAGAGGTTTTCTTGGTTATTTGATAGTTAGTATTCTCAGGGTCTATTTGTCCTGTTTATAACTTAAGAAAAGGAATATGAATATTCATTGGTAGGAATTAGAGATAATTTGGGATCAACCAATCAAACTGAATGGTGGATATTTGTCTGGCTAAGTTACTTCTCATCCATTGATTTCATCTTTTGCATTGATTTACTTTGTTACATTGAAACAAACCAAAACCCCCCCTTTTGTTACTTTGACACACAACTGTGCACTTAGAAAGATTGCTACCTCCCTGTGGGATTTGACCCTTGCTTGCCTACTATACTTAGTTAGGTTTTTGAGGATTACTTTGATTAGGCATAACGACTTTAGCCTCGTCAAATTTGGCGCCGTTGCCGGAGAGGCAAGTTTTAATTTTTAATTTGTGTTTGTTTGTGTGCCAACTTTAGTGTGGACCTATCTTATGGTCCACACCTGTGCTACTGACTCTCCAGTTTTTTATTTTGATACAGAGATTAAAAGAACACTTTCCAGAAACCGTACGCAACTAGAGATGGCTGACGAAGCACCGACTTTGAGGTAGTTGACTGCCCCGAACTTAGAACAGCAACCGCTTGCTGTGCAGTTTCCAGAGCTTGCGGATGGCGTGAATTTTGAGCTAAAATCTGGGTTGATTCATTTATTACCCCACTTCCATGGGCTGAATGGAGAAGATCCCAACAAACATCTTTCTGAATTCCACGCTGTCTGCTCCAACATGAAGCCGAGGAACGTCACTGAGGACCAAATCAAGCTGAGGGCCTTTCCTTTTTTTCTGAAGGATGCGGCCAATGATTGGTTCTATTATTTGGCTCCGGGAAGCATAGATACATGGGCGAAAATAAAGAAAGCCTTTCTTGAGAAGTACTTCCCTACAATGAAACTCAATAGCCTGAAGAGAAGCATCAGCAACATCGAACAACATGCTACTGAGACGTTGTATGAATATTATGAGAGATTCATGAGGTTGATATCTAGCTGCCCATACCATGGTTATTCTGACCAAGATCTCGTTCTATATCTATTTGGCGGGCTTCTTGAGGATGAGCGCAAAATGGTAAACGCAGCCTGTGGCGGTAGCATTCTAAACAAGACGCCAGCTGCAGCATTTGAGGTATTCTTTGAGTTATCTGAGAGCTCAAGACAGGTCAAAATAAGGACGAGCCCCTATGCAGCAAAGGCAGCTGACTCACATCCATTCTCTCCCCTGAAATCTGAGCTGGAAGAAATGAAGGAGATGATGAAGCGCTTCTTGATAAAAAGTGGCCCACAACAAGTTAAGTCCTATAGAATCTGTTATGATACACTGCACCCCACAGACGAGTGCCCAACACTTCTTGAACCTGCGGCTGAAGTAAACGCTGTAAGAGGTTTTGGTCCGCAGAGGCCAAGATATGACCCGTACTCAAACACCTACAATCCGGGGTGGAGGGATCACCCCAATCTGAGATACGGGAATCAGCAATATCCTCCCCAAGGCCATGATAACCAGGATTTCAATCCAAGCCAACAACAGTTCCCTCCACATGGCAATCAACAACAATATGGGCAGCCATACGCGCATAGACCACCAGTACCAAACCCGAGTTCCTCAATGTCTACTGAGGACATGATTCGATCTCTCACTCAGAGCATGATCCAACATCAGCAAGAGACGAAGTCTAGCATTCAGAGCTTGGAGAATCAGTTTGGACAATTCGCTCAAGCATTGAGTAAGTTGGAGGCCAGGGATTCAGGGAAACTACCATCTCAAACGGTAGAAGACCCGAGGGAGAACGTCTGTGCGATGACGTTGAAGAGCGGAACCCAAACGAAAGAAGTGACGGATGCTACAGAGGAAAATCCGCGACCGTGGCTAGAAATCCGCGACCGCGGAATCATCACTAAAGGCGAAGAAAAAATCGGCGAACTTCCGCGACCGCGGCCAGATTTCCGCGACCGCGGAAATATTTCAGGAGCAGAAAAATTTTTCGAAGCAATTCCGCGATCGCGGACAGAAATCCGCGATTGCGGACAGAAATCCGTGACAGCGGAAAACTCCCTGGCGTCCCAGAAACTCTCGATGACATTCCGCGATCGCGGGACCCAATTTGCGACCGTGGATCACCTGCTGAAGTCCATGATGATTATGTTCGGCTTGACTTCCCTCCGCTTAGTTCACTGAAGCCACCCTCACCCTTCCCTGAGGCACTGGAGGATACCAGAAGTCCGGAAAACGACAAGGAACTCTCTGAGACCTTCAGTAAATACGAGGTAAACATTCCCTTACTCAAACTCGTCAAGAGCATTCCTCGCTATGCTAAATTTCTGAAAGAACTATGTACCATCAAAAGAAATCAGAAATTGAAGGGAAAACAAAATATTAAGGTAAGCGAACATGTCTCTGCTGTATTTCAAAGGCGTATGCCTAAGAAGTGTGGTGATCCTGACATGTTTAGTATTCCATGCGTAATAGGTGACACTAAATTTGAAAAAGCTGTGCTAGATCTAGGTGCATCCATAAACGTCTTGCCTTATTCTTTGTATGAATCATTAGGATTAGGACCATTGCATGAGATAGGAATAGTTGTCCAATTGGCTGATAGATCTAATATATACTCGAAAGGGGTAGTTGAAGATGTTCTTGTAATGGTTGATAATCTGATTTTTCCTGCGGATTTCTTTGTGTTGGATATGGACCATGATAAGCATGCATCCCCTATACTGTTAGGTAGGCCATTTTTGAAAACAGCCCACACTAAGATTGATGTAAATACAGGAACCCTTACTTTGGAATTCGATGGGGAGGAGGTGAAATTCAATATTTATGATGCTATGAAACACCCCATTGATGATCATTCTTTATGCTCTATTGATGTGATTGATCCTATTGTACAAGATGTCTTTGATACTACTAGCTCGGATGAGTTACAATCTGTTTTAGAGAATGAAATAGTAGATCTACATGTAGATTTTGCTTTATCTACTAACTTGTAGGAAACTGTGGCTCACTTGGATGCCTATGGTAAGCCTCATCTCAATCCTTTGGGCGTTGGCCCCATTCCACTAACAGTGCCAAGCGAGAGGCTTTTACCTTCCATTGTGCAGGCACTAGAGATTAAACTGAAACAGCTGCCAGACCACCTCAAGTATGTTTTCCTTGGAAAAGATAACACATTACCTGTCATTATCTCTAGTAAGCTCTCCAAGAACCAAGAGGATAAATTAGTGGTAGTGTTCAAGGAGCACAAGATAGCTTTGGGATGGACCATTGCCGACATCAAGGGGATTAGTCCCACTACATGTATGCATAGGATTCTGCTGGAGGAAGAAGCCAAACCATCTAGGCAGCCACATAGAAGACTCAACCCACCAATGATGGAGGTGGTAAAGAAGGAGATGCTAAAGCTCCTACAAGCATGTATGATTTACCCTATTTCAGATAGTAAATGGGTGAGTCCTACACAGGTTGTTCCTAAGAAGGGAGGCATAACAGTTGTGGAGAATCAACAAGGAGAGTTGGTTCCCACCCGAGTGCAAACATGGTGTAGAGTATGCATTGATTACTGTAAGCTGAATGCGGTGACTAGAAAGGATCATTTCCCCTTACCCTTTATTGATCAAATGCTTGAGCGACTCGCTGGTCGCCCCTATTATTGTTTTCTGGATGGATACTCAGGTTATTTTCAGGTGGCCATAGCACCAGATGATCAAGAAAAGACGACATTTACATGCCCTTTTGGTACTTTTGCATATCGCAAGATGCCATTCGGGTTGTGTAACGCACCCGGGACATTTCAAAGATGTATGGTAAGAATTTTCTCTGAGTATGTGGAGCAGTTTATTGAGGTCTTTATGGATGATTTCACAGTTCATGGTGACAGTTTTGACGCATGTTTGGACCATTTATCACTTGTGCTTGAAAGATGTCTAGAAACCAACTTGGTTCTTAGTTCTGAAAAGTGTCATTTTATGGTTGAATAAGGCATTGTGCTAGGACATATAGTGTCATATAGAGGTATTGAGGTCGATAAGGCAAAGATTGATGTAATTCAGTCTTTACCTTATCCTACTAATGTGCGTGAAGTACGTTCTTTTTTAGGCCATGCAGGTTTCTACCACCGGTTTATTAAAGATTTTTCAAAGATCTCATCACCCCTGTGTGAGCTGCTGAAGAAGGAGGTAAATTTTGAGCTTAATGATGAGTGCAAGAAGGCATTCGATGAATTGAAAGCTCGCCTCACCAATGCACCAATTATTCAAGCACCGGATTGGTCTCGCCCCTTCGAGATAATGTGCGATGCTAGTGATTATGCTGTGGGAGCAATTCTGGGGCAAAAAGAAGCAAGAGCTTCTCATGTGATTCACTATACGTCTATGACCCTGAATGGAGCGCAGCGGAACTACTCCACCATCGAAAAAAAATTGCTAGCTGTTGTGTTTGCCTTGGAGAAATTTAGGCAATACTTACTTGGCACCAAAGTGATTATCTATACGGATCATGCAACTCTTCGTTATCTATTGGTGAAGAAAGAGGCAAAACCAAGATTGATTCGATGGATATTGCTACTGAGTGAGTTTGATGTGAAGATCAGAGATAAAAAGGGAGCCGGGAACTTGGTGGCTGATCACTTAAGCAGGCTCGTACATGAAGAAGACAGATCCGAGAAGGAGGCGTAGATACAGGGCGATTTTCCCGATGACACACTATGCTACATCGCCACAGAAGGTTTTCCGCGACCGCAGACAAATTTCCGCGACTGCGGCAAAGTCCCTGATTCATTAACACACGCAAGCCATTCTACAGAAACTTTTCCGCGACCGCGGAAAAATTCCCGTGACCGCAGAAAAATTCCCGCGACCGCGGAAAAATTCCCGCGACCGCGGAAAAATTCCCGCGACCGCGGAAAAGTCCCTGGGGAATCAGTTTGCCTCGTCAATTTTCTTGAAGAAATTCCGCGACCGCGGACCCACAGCCGCGACCGCAGAAATGCTTTTGACTCGCACTCCGAGCTTGCTTCTAAGGATTTGGTTCTTGGGCTCCGCACATTCAAGCCATGGTATGCTGACCTAGTAAACTTTCTAGTTCGAGAAGAGTTCCCGCCTAATTTTTCTAAAGTACAAAAGGACAAGATAAGGCGTGAATCTCGATTCTATGTGTGGGATGACCCCTACCTTTGGAGGCACTGTGTTGACCAGGTAATCCATCGATATCTCCCGGATAATGAGGTACAATCTGTTTTAGCTTTTTGTCATTCTCATGCATGTGGGGGCCACTTTGGGGCAAATAAAACTGCTAGAAAGGTGTTAGACGCATGATTTTATTGGCCACACATCTTTCGGGATGCACATGCCTTTTGTAAGTGCTGTGATCGATGCCAAAGAGTTGGGAATATATCTCGAAGGAATGAGATGCCACAATCGTCATTAATCTTTTGCGAGATTTTTGATGTTTGGGGCATTGACTTTATGGGACCATTTCCTAATTCCTTCGGGAACTTCAATATTTTGCTTGCGGTGGACTACGTTTCCAAGTAGGTGGAAGCGAAGGCCACCAAGACTGATGACTCTAAAGCTGTGGCAGGTTTCCTAAAGAAGAACATTTTCACCAGGTTTGGGATCCCTAAAGCTCTCATAAGCGATAAGGGGACACATTTCTGTAATAGGACCGTGAGTGCTCTACTGAAGAAATACCATGTCACGCAGAAAGTTTCCACTGCTTACCATCCACAGACTAATGGGCAAGCTGAAGTGTCCAATAGAGAGATCAAAACAATCCTTGAGAAGACGGTGGCCCCGAATAGGAAGGATTGGAGTTTGAGACTAGATGATACACTCAGGGCTTATTGTACTGCTTACAAGACACCCATCGGGATGTCACCCTACAGATTGGTGTTCGGGAAATCTTGTCACCTTCCAGTGGAGCTCGAGCACAAGGCATTTTGGGTTGTGAAGAACTGCAACTTGCGGATTGATGAAGTTTGAGAATTTTGCAAGTTACAGCACCAAGAATTAGAGGAACTGCAACTTGAAGCTTATGATAACGCAGTCACTTACAAGGAGAAAACCAAGGTCTGGCACAACAAGAATATTTTGAGAAAGGATTTTAAGCCAGGGGACAAAGTCCTATTATTTATGTCTCGTCTTCATCTCTTTCCGGGTAAACTCCGATCCCGTTGGGCCGGGCCCTATGTTGTTGCTCGCTTTTCCCCCCACGGCGCGGTGGAGCTGTATGATACTGACGCACAGTCAGTGTTCAAGGTGAATGGTCAAAGGTTGAAACCTTACCATGAAGGTTTTGACACCAGCGTCATAGAAGAGACGGTCCTTACAGAAGCCAAAGTTGACAATTGATCACCTTAGATGAGTCGAGCCACAACATTAACCAAGGCGCTGCTCGGGAGGCAACCCGAGGTACGAAATTTTTTTCATGTCTTTTTCATTCTAGCTTTTATTATTGTTATTTCGTTTTTGTTTTGTTTCAGACTAACCTGCAAGTAGGAGTTCCGAAGCCTAAATTTGAAGACGATGTTCAATACACACCAGAAACTTTTCTGCGGTCGTGGAACAATCACTGTAAGTCTCCTTTACCTGGATTTTTTTTGAAGACCCAGCTGTCCGAGTTCTACTTTGAGAAGTGGTGCGCATCATGCTGCCAAGTCGGAGACATTAGCTCGACATTTGTACTCGGCACAGATGATGGCCCGACATTCGACAACTGATGGGGAGGAACACAGAGCCCATAACACGATTACATTCGGGCTCCCATTCGGTGTTCGTTGAAGGCCCGTGCAACCCCGCTTCTTTGATGTACCACTACACCTTACAGTGGATTTATTTCATTGCACGGTAGAGTTTGATTATGAAGACGCCGCAACACCAGAGACATGTGCTTTTATTTATATACCGCCAGTCCCCACATCTACATCCAGGCCGCCTCGGCGACGGTTGTGAGTACTTTTCTGCTTTTCCCTGTGCTTCATCTTTTTGTCTTTCATTACATTGAGGACAATGCAATGCTTAAGCATAGGGGAGTGATCTATACTTGCTAGTCGTTTGAGGAGGAAAAGAAAAAAATAATGAAAAAAAAGTCAAAAAAATTTGAAAAAAGACAAAAATAAAACCCTGGGATAAGTCGAAAACCCGCAAGGGCGGCTTAGGTAATAAGTAGGTGGCTTGGACGAGCATTAGGCTGGGGTAATAATTGGTCAAGAGTGATGTGAGTTTATGTGAGCCCATCTATTGAAAAATGAAATGAGTGGCTTGGTGAAAACCCGAAAGGGCGCCTTGGCAAAATGAGTGAAAAGAAGAAGAGTGATTATTAGGATTCCTCATTTTTCCTGGCGTGGTGACATAAGAAGAGGTGATATAAGGAAGATTCGGGTAGGTCACTCTGGGAGGCATAAGAAGATAGATGGAGGCTAGGATTATATATTTTTATTCACTCTATGGTGTTCGGGTTAGGCTTGGGGGAAGTACTCTGCTTTCCTTTAAGCTTGTTTGTTTTGTGTGTTGTGCTTATTGTGTTGGTGCCTTGGAGATTCATGTTTAGGTGCAGTTCTTAGTGGAGATGGTTTTGCTGTGCTTCCTGAGACCTTGGGTATTTCATTGGAGGAGTAGGTTTCTATTAGCTTACTCGAGGACGAGCAAGGTTTAAGCATGGGGGAATTTGATCAGCGCTACTTTGTAGTGCTTAACTAGGAGTTGTTACCGGAGTTTTAGGTACCGTTTGTGTGGGTTTAGAGCATAAGTTAGGAGAATGGAGTTGAGGAGTAGAAGTGTTGATTTGGTGGTTTTGAAAAGCTTAAATGAAGACTTAAGAAGTTGAAGAAGAAGCCACCACGAGAAGACCACAAGAGAAGACCACTACGAAGCTGAAGAACGCTACAGGAGAAATTCCGCGAGCGCGAAAAGCATTGCCGCGGTCGCGGAAACAACACAGAAGACAAGAGGCTATAGGAACTTTTTTGCGGTCGCGGAAATCTGTCCGCGGTCGCAGATACTGTTCATCAACGCGGATCCGGGATTTTCCTTTCGTCCGAAGATTTGTTTTATTTTATTCCCTTTTCTTTTATTTCTTTTATTTTCCGTTAGTTTATTGTATTTTCCTTTTTGATATTGTTTCCTATCTTATGGAAACTAGGTTTTGCTAGGTTATATCTTTAGTTTCATTAGCAGCCTTTTGATTTTTTTCAGAATTCAAGTTTTACATCAGTTTTTCCCTTAGAGTTTTAAGTTTTGAAGACTATGAAGAAGTAAGCAACTATTGCTTAGTCCGACCATTGAAGCCTTCGTTTGTATTTGGTTATGAGATTATAATTCTATTTCTTTTCCTTTGAATATATTGATTCTCTTGTGCTTAATCCCATTGATTCTTGCTGATTTGACTGGCCTGATCATCTAGTTGATATTAGTAATTATTTATTGCTAGGATTTGGTTATTTCTGTTTGAAATACCTAATTCAGAGTAGCAACTGCGATATTCTAAGAACTGTTTGGACTGGTTTATTGTAGAGAGAATTGATTGCATGCATAGTAAGACTGTTTGTTGCACTTGCATGTATCTATTGAAATTCCTGTGCTTATTGCTGCTATTGAATTGAATCTGGAGGTTTTCCTGATTATTTGATAGTTAGTATTCTCAGGGTCTGTTTGTCCTGTTTATAACTTAAGAAAAGGAATATGAATATTCATTGGTAGGAATTAGAGATAATCTGGGATCAACCAATCAAACTGAATGGTGGATATTTGTCTGGCTAAGTTACTTCTCATTCATTGATTTCATCTTTTGCATTGATTTACTTTGTTACATTGAAACAAACCAAAATCCCCCCTTTTGTTACTGTTGACACACAACTGTGCACTTAGAAAGTTTGCTACCTCTTTGTGGGATTCGACCCTTGCTTGCCTACTATACTTAGTTAGGTTTTTGAGGATTACTTTGATTAGGCATAACGACTTTAGCCTCGTCAGTGTTTTCTTCCCTCTTACACAGGCTTCACAGACTCCATGGATCTCAGGTTTGACATTTGGAAGCCCTCTAACCAGTTCCTTCTTGTGGAGTTTGTGAATGAGTTGTAAATTGGCATGTCCAAGCCTTCTATGCCACAGTTCCGTCTCTTCAGCTAGAGACGCAAAGCACAGTTCCCTTGAAGGCTTGAAAGTTGTGTCAACAGTGTACACATCGTTGAATCGGACACCCTTCAATACGATCTCCTTGGTTTTTCTATTCCTTACGTAGCAATCTTTGGTTGTGAACACAGTCTCGTTGTCTCCTTGATCACAAAGTTGAGCTACACTTAACAAATTAAAAGATGAACCAGACTAACCTCTTTTATTTTGATTCTTGAGTTCAAGGTAGCTTCTCCTGTTCCCACTATCTCTCTGCAGCGTTTATCTCCAAGGGAAACGGTTCCCTTCAAGTGTTATTGAAGTGAGGTAAGGTGATCTTTATTTCTTGTCATATGGCATGAGCATGCGCTATCAATGAACCACCTGTTGTTCCCCCTCACTTCATCCTACATTAAGAGAGTTAGTGTTTAGCGACCCAGGCAAGCTTGGCTTTACCTGGTCGTTTAGAGACAAAATAGTATTCTCTAGGTTTAACATTGGACATATCAGGAGATGCATCATAATCATTCAAATCAACATTGTTACTTCTACTGTTCCTGCGCTGTGTGTGTTCCTCAGTGAACTTTTGTTTCTTAGTACAGTTTTTCACAACATGGCCGTTGTTCCCACAATGCTAGCAAATCTTATAATAGTCCCCCAAGGTGTACTTACGGTTTGGGACATGCATTCTACGTTGCTTGGCTCTAATTGGGTCAGGTGTACTAGGCAAATTTCCCTGGGATTGGATGAGATATATCTTATGGGCAGGTTGACCTTGGTACCATGATTGATTTTCACTCAACCCACTCTCCAGAGTTTTCACACACTCTTCTAGGTAAGAGTTCCTATCCTTAGTACTCTGAAGTTCCCTATCTTGTAGCTCTCTAAGCTCAGGTATGGTTAACTAATGTTCCTCACTCTCTGGTTTTTCTCCTTTGTACCCCAGACCATACTTGGGCTCAACAAAGGTTATTTCTTCTCCCTTAAGCTTTTGCTCAACTAAGATATAGTTAATTTTATCAATCTGAGCTTTCATCTGAGACAGTTCCCTAACAGTGCTAAAGGAACTAGGTTCACTGTGAGTGGCATCACTTTTAACACAAGGAACAATAGAAGAACTAGCAATTCTAGATAAAGATTCATTTTTAGTCAATGCATTTATCCTCAGCATCATTTAAATCATTTTGGGTTTTAAGATTCTCATTATACATGCTTTTGATAAGAGAGATCAATGATTTTTTATCAAAATTAACAAGAGATTCAAAGAAAGTTTCAGGATCTACTTCTTGTTCTTCACTTGATGACTTTAGAGTCATTGTACACATTCTATGGTTCCCCTATGACTCTGGCTCATCATCATCAGAGTTGACACAATCATCACCCCAGACAGCAACGAAATCCTTCTTTTTGTCATTCCTAGAATTTTCACCATTGTTGTTTGAGTTGTTTCCTTTGGGGCATCTACTAGCATAGTGACCCTTTTCCTTGCAATTGAAGCATGTAACATCTTTAATGTCCCGTTTCTCACCATTGTTCCCATCATTCCTGAATGATTTACCCTTGCGATAAAGAGTTCACATGGCCTTGGTAAGAAGGGCAGTTTTTGGATCTATGCCATCCAAGTTATCATCTTTGTTATTCTCTATCATCTCAACAACTTTTTCAATCATTAAGGCAATGCCTTTAGGTTTAACATATTTGTCTTCTTCATCATACTTTTTAATTTTCCCAAATACCTCATGAAGTGTGAGTTTAAGAGTATTGGGATTCTCTTTGAGAATTGCTTTAGTCATCTTGTGCCTTGGAGGAAGTCCATCAATAATGATGAAAACTTTCTCCTTGGGAAGAATTTCCTTTTCATCGACATCGTGAGGAACAAGTCTGGTGGTGATTTCCTCAAATCTGGATTGATAAGAGGAAACAGTCTCACCATCGATCATGGCGAAGTTGTAAAAATCTTTCTTTGCTTGGAAACAATCAAGCTCTCTAAGATCAGAACTTCCCATGTAAATCTGTTCCAAGGCTGCCCACATATCTTTGGCAGTTGCACAAGAGTGTAATTTGGATGCATCTTCAATGCTGATTGCGTTGTTGATAAACATACGAGCCTTAGAGTGTTTCTCCATGATTCTGAAATCATCTTGGCTCCAAGGTGTTGTTCCTCTGATTACATCTTCATCAACTTTTTCTTCACCAACCTCAATGACTCTCCAGCATTGGTAGTCATTACTCTTCATCCAGTCCGTGAAGAGGTCTTTCCAGTGTTGGAACTTTCCACCGATAGGCAGGAACGGTGGTTTGTTGTTCCCAAGCCCAACTTTATGAGTGGAAGACATTGTTACCTATGAATCTGAAAAGAACACACAATCTAGAGCAAACCTGCTCTGATACCAATTGTTGAATCGTAGTGTGTTAGACAGGGAACGGTGTGACTGTTCCCTGGGCAACGAAATATATAAAGATTCAAAGCAACAAGTAATTCCCCCAAAACATATACTTGTATTATTAAGAATTATACAATCTCACAAGTCTTCTCTCCACCTATACCCTAGGTTAAAGACTTTGAGTGTAATCAACTCTCAACAACACAAGAAAAAAACAAGACCCTTAGCAAGAACTACCCGTACCTTGCCTTAGACCTTCGATCTCAGTTCTCACAAGAGCTCCTTGGTATGCTTGATGGTTATAGCTGAGATACCTTTTCCCAAGGCAATCTCATCTATATATAGTGTCTAACAAAATCCTATTACCAAATATCTAACAATCAACATATATGGTAACAGTGAACAATTTCGTTACCAAATAAACTATTCAGACTATAAACTCATGGTTTCCTTCTATAAACTTTCCTAAGACTCATTATCTTATTCTTCTTTTCCAAGTAAGACTCAAAATCTCGTTTCCTTGTATAATAGAGTCAATCTTAGAACAGTTGGCAATTCTCTGCGTTCCGCATCGTTCCACAGACGCTGTTTCCATATATAGAATTTTCCTTGTATAGAAACCACCCGCGCTTCATACTTTCAATTTGCTTCTCACGTAACTGTTCCGTGTATCCACACGTTCCATGTCATTCCTCTACTTTCTCTTCTTCATGCGTTTTCCATTGTTCCCTAATTCTTTCATAAGACCTGAAACACATAGGAACAACAAGAAAACATAAAACCTAATGGTGTTTATCATCATCAAAACCAGAGGAAACGTCAAGGTTCCAATAACTCTCATCCTTCAGCACAACCTAGAGAATGAACTTAGTTGATACTAGAGTTTGATTCCTCAAAAAAACAAACAAAAATACCATACATGTCCATTTACCTCAGCATATTCAAATGACCTCACTGATTTCAAAGGTATCTTGGTTGGACGATATTGGTTTCCTTATAGAAAACACATCAAAGGAAGAAAAGACAATAATAAGATGATAAATCAGGATTAACAAAAATGGATTCCATAAAACAAAAGTGAATAAGGCATTTCCTGAAAAACATAATTTCCAAGAGAAGAACATGCTTTGATTTTGACTCTCTCTCAATAAGAGAAGTGGCAACAGATGAACCATGTTGAGTTATGTGAAAGCCCATTCCAGCAGCCTCCTAAAAAATATTACTCATCATTAGTAAAGGTGAAAGAAAATTGAAAAATCTTGAGGAGATAGAACATCAAGTTGCACCTGAGGATCAATGAGACATTCATGTTCATGCCCCCATATAGGAGGGAAAACACAACAAACTCCCCCTTCATTCCTATATGGGGAAATCGACCAAGCCTGCTCTCAAGCGTCAAGCAACAAGCTTCTCCTTTGATAAGGTCTTCGTTAGCATATCTAACCCGTTGTCATTGGTGTAAATCTTCACCAAATCAAAGTCTTCATCTTCTACCCTCTTTACAACCAATGATACCTCCTCCATATGTGTTTGGTTCGAGAATGGTAGAAGGCATTCTTGGCAAGGTGGATGGCATTCTAGTTGTCACAGTGAAGTGGAAATTTTCCTGCTCCACTCCCAACTCTTCCAAAAAATCTCTCATCCATATTAGCTCCTTGTCGGCCTCAACTACAGCCATATACACAGCTTTTGTGGTTGACAAAGCCACACATTTCTGCAATCTTGATTGTCATGACATAGATCTCCCTGCAAATATCATTAAATAACCTGACGTAGATCGGCTAGAATCAACATCACCCGACATGTTTGCATATGTAAATCCATCAAGCATCGACTTTCCAAGATCAAATCGCAAACACACTCTGGAAGTGCCTCTGAGATAGTTGAGGGTCCATTTAACTGCAGCCCAATGCTCCTTTCCAAGATTACTAATGAACCTGCTAACAACCCCTGCAGCAAAGGCAATATCAGGCCAAGTGCAAACCATGGCGTATATCAAACTACCCACGGTTGAAGCATAAGGCACCTTCTTCATCTCCGCCTTTTCTTTCTCACTTTTCAGACACTAGCTAGAACTAATCTTCATGATCTCATGCAGTGGAGAGCTAACGGGTTTAGCCTTGTTCATATTGAACCTCTACAGTACTCTACACATGTATCTATCTTGTGACAACCAAAGCATATGTTTCTTCCTGTCATGGTTATGTGCATGCCTAAAACCTGCCTTGCAGGGCCTAAGTCCTTCATCGCAAACGACTTGCTCAAAGCTTTCTTCAAGTTGGCAATCGTCTTGGTATCACGACCAACAATCAACATATCATCCAAATATAGCAAGAGAATGAGGAAATCACCTTCATGGAAGTTCTTCACAATGGTCGGCTTGTGTCTTGTGCTCAATCATGAAGAACTTAAACTTCTTGTACCATTGCCGAAGAGCTTGCTTCAGGCCATACAAGATCTTTCTCAATCACAAACAAGGTTCTCTTTTCCCTTGATCTCAAAACCCTCAGGTTTCTCTATATAAATCTCATCTTCAAGATCTCAAAAACTTGATGTGGCTAAAACCTACCCACAAGCGTATGGGGTCAATTGTAGCTTTTCAAGTGTCGATCCCACAGAGACCAATGTAATATTAATTGAACTGCTACCAGTGTACTAGGCCAGAAAATAGGGAATATGATAGAAATCTATAATTAAGCTAAAACTAAGAAGCAAATAAAAGGGATAAAATATATGGGATAAATGTGTCTAAGGTTAAGGATCACCGTAACAATGCTTCAGTAAATAAAATCAAACTCTACCTAAATCTAGTCCAACTATTTGAAGGTAAGTCATCTAAGGTAATCTACTAACTCCTCTCAGACGATAATAGACGTGTCTGAACTAAACTAACAATCGCTCTCGCACAGAGCTAATCTCATTTAAACCCATTAACGCACTTAGAGTCTAGAGATAAATTGAGATAACATCCGCTCTCACGCTCCGCTAAATCAACTCAAACGTAGAACATCTATGACGACTTAGTATCCTCAAGAGTAATTAAGTTGCTCTCGCACAAATAACACTCAGGTTCGATTTCTAGGGATCTAGTAGAAATTATCACCTCTCGGTCTCAAACTCTACCTGATTACTTACTAGTGTTTTCACCTCTCGGTCTCAAACCCTAATAAGTTCCAATTCGCATAAGTTACTATGGGCATAAAGCATCTAGGAATGAATCAAATACTATTTCAATTCAGACAAAGATAATAATTTTAAATACATATGCATTGTTGGGATCACCATAACCCTAGAACTAGGAATTTAGCCAAGCACGATCGAAGATAAACAATAGATTAAACTAACCATCAATATGCATGAATTATTCAACAAAAATAAGAGATAAGATAACTTAATCTCAATGTCAAAATAATCCAAACGAAAGCTAGAACAATAATACCATCTTCGAAATGCTAAAGCTGAAATCCCATCATGAAGTTCAATCCCTGTACGTGAGGTGCGGCGGAACAAGCTCAAAACCAAACTAAAAAAACTCAAAGTAAAAGCAAAAAAACCTAAAACTAAAGTAACGTAAAGTCAACTCCCCCCCAACAAATTTCTTTCTCCTCCAACGAAGTGAATAACCAGCGACCCAAGGCCCAATCGAATTGTCTCCAGTAGCCGCATGCTTCGCAATGTTGGGCCGTGGCCCACTATTAGATTTTGCTTGTGCATTGGACCAACTTATTTAATCTCGTATCACCCTTAAATTGTACCTAAAATACATGAAACAATAAAAATACGAGTGTAGACTCCGAATACAAAATAATGCAAAACTAACTATAAAATATATAAAATATGCATGCAAATGAACTAATCTAATATGCAACTAGACTCCTAAAATATGTATAAATTAGGTGTTATCAAATCCCCCAAGCTTAAACATTGCTTGTCCTCAAGCAAGAACATAGTTCAAAATTCCACAAGAAATACAAAGGTTGTCTCTACCCAATCAATACTCAAGCAAGTCCATGAAAACTTAAATATTTAACAATGTAATCATCAAAGCATACACATAATCATTAAAGAGACAAGTTAGTTCATCCACTCTAGACCTCACTTAGGATAAAAATAAGAGTCACTCTCACTCATGTGTTTAGGGTAAGTATTTCGCTCAATTCTCAACTTTGAAAACTCATCTACCATAAGCTTGCATTAGTGTCTTAAATCTCCACCACTAGAGACCTTGTACATGACATAAATTAAGAGGACTTTTATTAGGTTGTAATGGGGCCAGGTGAAAAGAAAGGTAGGGATAGAATTTGGCCATGTGGTGCTAAATCCGGGAAAGAGAAACTAACCAAGACAACACCAAACTTGAGGATTTCTCGTACCATTCTTTTCAACAAAATGCCCTTATTCCTGGCTTCTTCTTTTTTTTTTCTTTTTTTTTTCAAAGCCAAAACACTTTCAGCAATACCACACCATACAAATAACTCCCCAAGCTTGGCTTGCAACCATAAAAACAAACAAATAAATCATCCTAATTCCCGGATGGGTAAAAGGCTAATCATTAGGCTCAGAATGTTGTTGTGGAGCTTCCAAAGAAATAGGCTAATTAGGCTCAACAGGCTTCAAGCAGAGGAATAATACATAAGGGTGGTAAAGGGAAATATAGGCTAATAAAAAAAATGCCTCAATCATTTTTATATCATGCACAAGAGTCATAAACGTGGCCTCAAAATAAGTTCTAAATGCAAGTTCTAGAGATAAAGCAATCAAAGCGAGAGTCACACACATGAAAAGAAAAAGAGGACTCAATTATGTGCAGCCCTAAGGCTCAAAAGCTCACGGGTTATTTGTCTAGAATTTCAGTCCTAACTAGTCTCAATAAATGACTATATACACACTTCAATTCAAACATCAAAAAATATAAAAATTCTCATCAACATGCTTAAAATCAATTACAATATTAACAACCAATATATTTCAAGAGGAATTTTTGCAAGACAAACAAACAAAGCAAAGTATGAAAGACATATCAAACACCTAAAATGCAATGCATGATGCATGAAATGTTATGCAAAAGCGAAAAAAATGACACAAAAATCACTAAATTGCAAACGGAGCTACACATTGAATTATCCCTCCCCCAAGCTTAAATTCTACATTGTCCCCAATGTAGACATAAAAGAAAGAGAAAATGAAACTCACCAAAGATATCAGGTATTAGGGCGTCTTCACTCTATGCTCCGGGGTTGTCGAAAATTTGGTACCAGTGTAGAAAAATTTCAGCAGCATCTGTCTTCCAGTAGCACTCCAATTCAGGCATGAGGGCAGGTGAGGTCGGACCTCGCTGGTGGCTCGCCGGTGGTGTACGGCGGTTTTGGGCTAGGCAGCTCGCGAGCAGGTAGATCGCGGGGAGAGGCGAGGGGGATCACCGACAATAGAGGTGGCCGGGGCTGGTGCGGTTCTGGGTTGGAGGGACACCGGTGGGAGGGTGAGGATGAGAAGAGGGGTGAGAGAGGATGTGCGAAGAGGGGGCTGGGCAGCAGCGGCGCGATGGACAGAAACATGGGCGGTGTGGGTTTGGTTCCGGCGAGGGTGAAGGGCTGAGATGGGGGAGATCGATGGAGGTTTGGGTGGGGCGGCGGAGAGCAGAGGAGGGGAGTAGCGGCGGCGGCGTGAAGGGTTGGATGTCGCCGGTGATGGTGATAGATGAGGGAGAGATGGTGAGGCAGGGAACGACGACATGGGATTAGCAGGGGTAGAGGGAAAAGGAACAGGAGAAAAAAAAGGTTTTTTTTTTTTTGATAAAGCAGCTGACAGATCGAAACTCGGTCCAGAACTCGGTCGAGTTCTGAGCCGAGTTCCTTTCTGTTGGGACAATTCAACCGAGTTTGCTGATTTTTTTTTACCTGAAATAAAAAAAAATCAAATAAAAAATAAAGACCTAGAAACACTAATAGAGATAACAACTAATATTAATAAATTGGTCCCCGACAACGGCGCCAAAAACTTGATGTGGCTAAAACCTACCCACAAGCGTATGGGGTCAATTGTAGCTTTTCAAGTGTCGATCCCACAGAGACCAATGTAATATTAATTGAACTGCTACCAGTGTACTAGGCCAGAAAATAGGGAATATGATAGAAATCTATAATTAAGCTAAAACTAAGAAGCAAATAAAAGGGATAAAATATATGGGATAAATGTGTCTAAGGTTAAGGATCACCGCAACAATGCTTCAGTAAATAAAATCAAACTCTACCTAAATCTAGTCCAACTATTTGAAGGTAAGTCATCTAAGGTAATCTACTAACTCCTCTCAGACGATAATAGACGTGTCTAAACTAAACTAACAATCGCTCTCGCACAGAGCTAATCTCATTTAAACCCATTAACGCACTTAGAGTCTAGAGATAAATTGAGATAACATCCGCTCTCGCGCTTCACTAAATCAACTCAAACCTAGAACATCTATGACGACTTAGTATCCTCAAGAGTAATTAAGTTGCTCTCGCACAAATAACACTCATATTCGATTCCTAGGGATCTAGTAGAAATTATCACCTCTCGGTCTCAAACTCTACCTGATTACTTACTAGTGTTTTCCCCTCTCGGTCTCAAATCCTAATAAGTTCCAATTCGCATAAGTTACTATGGGCATAAAGCATCTAGGAATGAATCAAATACTATTTCAATTCAGACAAAGATAATAATTTTAAATACATATGCATCGTTGGGATCACCATAACCCTAGAACTAGGAATTTAGCCAAGCACGATCGAAGATAAACAATAGATTAAACTAACCATCAATATGCATGAATTATTCAACAAAAATAAGAGATACGATAACTTAATCTCAATGTCAAAATAATCCAAACGAAAGCTAGAACAATAATACCATCTTCGAAATGCTAAAGCTGAAATCCCATCATGAAGTTCAATCCCTGTACGTGAGGTGCGGCGGAACAAGCTCAAAACCAAACTAAAAAAACTAAAAGTAAAAGCAAAAAAACCTAAAACTAAAGTAACGTAAAGTCAACTCCCCCCAACAAATTTCTTTCTCCTCCAACGAAGTGAATAACCAGCGACCCAAGGCCCAATCGAATTGTCTCCAGTAGCCGCATGCTTCGCAATGCTGGGCCGTGGCCCACTATTAGATTTTGCTTGTGCATTGGACCAACTTATTTAATCTCGTATCACCCTTAAATTGTACCTAGAAGCCCTTCACCACAATGCGGGCCTTGTACCTGGGTGGACAACCATTTTCTCCAGTTTTCAATTTGAAAACCCATTTGTTCTTAAGGGCTCTCTTTCCCTTGGACAACTTCATCAAGTCATAGGTGTGGCTCTCACACAAGGAATTCATCTCATGTTGCATGGCATTATACCATTCCTTTTGGTACACATATGTCATAGCTTCCTCATATCTCTCTGGCTCACCTTCATCAGTCAACAACACATACTCATTGACTAGATATCTTGAGGAAGTTTGACTCTCTCTAGTGGATCTCCTCAACTCAACAGTTGGCCCTTCACGGAGAACTTGTAATATAGTCTCAACAATTTCTGGTGGCTCAACATCACCAACTTCATCATCATCATGCACATGTTTCTACTGAACTTCATCTGACTGTTGAACATCCACACGGCGAACAAAACTGGTGTCAGGAAAAATGAGACATGTGGTAGTGGCATGTGTAGAAGACGACACTAGCTTGTTTTGCTTCCAATCTTCAATCGTCATGTTGATGGCTTCCAACCTAAGGACCTTCATTATGGTTCAAGGAAAGTCGTCTCCCAATGCCATGTGTGGTGCAACACTTGTGGTGTCGTCGATCAAGTAACAAAAGTGGTTTCTTTTTATGGTTTTTAGGGTTTTCAAATGCAAGAAATAAAAGGGATAGGCAACTTAGATCTATTGGATATGTCACACAAATAGTTTCAAGAAGAGGGTTGTTGATTCACCAAGGCTATGACTCACCAAGGTTAAGCAACCGTTTTGGATATGGCTCACCAAAACCAATAAAAAAGCAATGGATATGACTCACCAAAACAAAAAAACTCAAGGATATAAACTCAAAGCTCAATCAATGTGATGCTTAAAGTTTCAATAATTAATAATTCAAAGGTATCTAAAAATGAATGCCGAAAAACACTTAAGTAAACCAAATTTTTGCGAAACCCTAATTTCGAGGTAAACTTGCAACGAGTTGTTCTCCATGGTCAAGGCTCCAATGGTCCTGAAGTCTGGACGACAGCTAAATAAACCCATTTTACCAAGTATATCAAAAAATGATCTAAAATGCATGAGTGGTTAAGATTTGTGCATCTGGACAAAATTGGGCTCGCATGTTGTCGCCGTGGGCGCCGCAACTTAACCTTCTTGGCTCAACTCCTCCGAGCCACCTTCACTTTCCCTCGACACACCTTGACTTTGTGGAAACCTTGGATAACCTACACAAGATTGGAAAATTAGTGCTCGATCCAAGTTGCATGGGTCAAGGATTTGACTGTAGTCCAAGGTTGGTGCTCGCGCCAACATCGCCGCTAGTAAGACCCTTGTGTCTTCGCCAGGCGGTGTTCCTCCAATTAAGCCCAAACTTTGCACAACCTCCTCATTTAGCCTCTCTTGAGGGTTGACACTAGTAGGGTTCAAATTGAACAACATTGGCGCGGGTGTCTTGTAAAACCCTAACTTGAGGCGCGTCGGCGGAGTTGTCACTCGTCTAGGCTTGGCACGACTCTTGACTTGGTCCTGCAGTTTGATGGGATCCCATATAAAATCATCCTCCCATCCTTTAAGAGTATTCAACCTCAAATCAGTACCGCATATACCAACAAACATCAAATAGCAAGGGATCTAAAAAACTCCTAAGTTAGCAAACCACTTGACCTAGCCACGACTTGGTGTTTAAGCCTATAATGCACAAGAAGAAATTTTAGGGAACTCCCCTTCTTAATATGCAACCTATCCCCTACAGTCATAATTGGAACAATAGTATATGAATAACTAGATAACACTCTAAGGAAACAAGAAACATAAACATGACAATCTAGGAAGTGTGCCTTACAACTAATATGCATAAGAAGACTTTTAGGCAAGAAAACTGCCGTATCACTTGAAGGTTGCTTGATTGAAGCCACATGTGAAGCATTAGGGCTCCTTGGTCCTTGATATCATAAGGTTGCTTGAGTCAACCCCTTCTTGATTAACTCATGAGGCATTAGGACCTTCCTTGTCCGTCCTTCAACATTGGCAATAGTATGGTGGACATTCCTCTAAGCCACATTAGTCATAACATGGGCTTCATGCTCTCCTAGAAATGTAAGTTCCATCTTTCCAAGGTCCAAATGATATGAAAAAATTCATGTACAAACAAAACCACTTTTCTTTCTATGTGTATGAATATGCCTAATCCTGCTACTACGAACATAAAAAGCATATATAAATTCGAAAGTGACCTTATGATCTATATGCATCCTATATGACTTATCTTGAAATAGAAACATATGATGCATTCTAAAAGCCACTATTTTCCTTAGTCTTATGCAAATGTTTAATCATATCACAAGTGAAATGGCAAACTTCCTTAGACATGTAGTTAGTATAGTGACCTAGATGCATCATACATGAAACGTCTTGAGAAAGAAGGCAATAATGAATGCAAGCACTCATATCCCTACATGTCAATGCATCATGCTTGCCAAACGAATCTGTAAGACTAGATGTGTGCATAAAGGGATTCACATATAAAGAGACAAAATATGAACAAGTGAAAGATACTTCCTTGAGTTTCTGAACTTCTGGTGTCTCCCACATGTGATATGTCCTCCTCTTGCGCAAAACTGCACTTCCCCCCCCCCCCCCCCTTAATGATCATGGTATCTTCCTTTCCCATAAGGCCGAATGAAAGAAATGTTAGAATCATAGCTTTTGATTTTACCATGGTGTAGCCATGCGATTGAGGAAGCTAGGGACATAATATTGAGCGTCAAGAGGCGTTAGCACAAGCCACTTCAGACTGGTGATATATGGCTTGAAAACTCCAACGTCCCTCTCTTAAGGTTCCTCCTCATAGGTTGGCAGTCCATCCCATGGAATTGAATTATCCACATCCTTGGCCTCGGTCGAATGTAGATGATTGGCCATCTTCTTGTTTCCACTCTTCTCTTGGATATGACACCTTGTGTGGAAGATGGTCTCCCTTTGTGATGGTATCGGTGGGTTATCGCTATCCACTAGTGATCTCTTGACCACCAAACTTTTCCTCTTGGCCATATGATCCTTCAAGATCTTTTTCTCCGAGTATTCATCATAAATTGGTGGCTGGTCCCATTGGCCGACCACGTACTTGACCTCGATTTTGGTAAAAGGGAAGCTTAAGGTGTCTTTAGGGGTCGTCATATCCTTGGCATCAGTTCCTCCCAGCTGTCCTAATCTCTGTTTTGGTTTTGCGTCCAAGGCCGTAAGGAATTCACAACGAGACTGCTCGAACAAGGTTTGAAGATCTCTCTAGATGATTGGCCTTCCTCGTTCACGTGGAGTCTCCATGACTTCTTGTTCTAGATTTTCTCGTGGCATCTCACATACAAGGGCAATAAAGAAAGACAAACTATTCTAACACAAAAAGCAAGCAAACTTGTTAAGTTAGAAGAAAACAAAAAAACACAAATTTTAAACAAGATAGTACCTTTCTTGGGGCACACTCCTTTAATCTCCTTAGGTTGGTTGTGCACTTAGGGTTCCCTTCTAAAACCTTAACTTGATCCTAAGGTTAGTGCAATCACAAGAGTATATCACAATGCACAAGTACAGACCAAGCAAGATCTTAAGATCAAACACTAGCTAGTGCTCAAAACTAGGGTTGGGGATGACTAGCTCAAGGATAGAAAAGGCAACCACCAAAGTCAAGATCTTAAAAAGCAAGTTATGTCCAAATAAAAGATATTCAAGATAAGACTTAAATCAATTAGGATAATTTGGACACTTACCAAAAATAGAACTTTCTTGACTTTCTTGGTTTTCTTGGACTCGTGGGATCATAATCTTTCTAAGCTCAACTTCTTTTTCTATTTTCGTTGAGTCTGAATTTTTTTAAGTCCCACTGATTTTTCTTTGTCTCTTTTAATGAGACCAATTTTATTTTTTATTTCTAAAAGATAGCAAGATTTCACTAACTACCAAAAAAATATAAGCAAATCTATACCTAGATAATATCTAAACACAAAAAGCAAAATAAAATATATCATATGGTGCAAGCAACACAAGATAAGATAATACGGTTATGGATAGAATTTGGCAAAGGAAAAAGGTGGGGCATGGGGTTGTGTGGCACGCAGGGCACACCACAAGCACACGCACGACTGGGTTAGGCTTGGGGCAATGAACACACACGACTCTCTCTTCTCAAGACTCACTATAAGACGGTAAGGTATGTGATACGCCCCAAAATTTGATGAAAAAGGACGAGGAGAAGGTGATGAGCCTTACGTCCACCGGCCCCGTCACTCGAGCCTGCACTCGCGCCATTGTGGTCGCCAGTCAGAGCATCGTCTCAAGGGCACTTGCTTGCAATGGCACGAATCTGAAATCCACCGCCATGTTTATATTGGCAACCGTTACCAGCATCACAACATGCCCTTAGTGTGGCGCACCTCAGCATGCCCATGCACGCCCTAGCACACGCCGCATCGCGCCCCTCGCGGCAACCTTGCCGCGAGCCTATGAGCCCATGTTTTTTTATCATTTAGAGGTTATTTGATCGAACAGTTTGAGACTTTATATTTTGATGTTATTTTCTCGTTTTAGTACTTTCTATTTTTAGCATTGCTATTTTGGGCGTGTATGGATCACTTGTGGTGGAGATCTACCCAATAGTCTTGGCCCATGGCCGAGCACTTAAACCTATTTAAGCCAAAACTTGGCTTCATTTTGTGGTTATGTTTAGCTTGAGATTATTGGTGATAACTATAGAATATAACTATAAGATATAATCATAGTATATAACCATAGTATATAACTATAGGATATAATTATAGTATATAACTATAGGATATAATTATAGGATATAACCCAAACCTTAAACCCTCCTTAAACCCTAAAAAACACTAGAAACCCTTTGGGCGCAACTAGGTGGCGCCCAAAGGGTAAATACTAGATACCCTTTGGGCGCTACCAGGTGGTGCCCAAAGGGTAAATACTAGATAACCTACCCCTTGGGTGCCACTCAGATGCGTCCAAGGGATTTATTTTGTGAGAGAGAATCAAATTTGGCATTTTTAGGGTTTATGGTTTATGGGTTCATTAAGGAGGGTTTCAGGTTTGAATTGTCCGGATTCTGGTTGAAGAAAATATCTTCAATAGGTATATATGTCCCCGATATTTTGTAGTTATTAATGTATTTTTTTCCAAGGCATCATTTCCAACTGATTTACCCCAAGAAGCGCCTTCCGCACCAGATATATCTTATATGTGGATTAAACCCATAAATATTTCACACTATCCTATAATCTATGAAACCCTAAATCCTAAAACCTAAAACCCCAACCCATAACCCCTAAACCTTAAAAAACACTAGAAACAGCTCTAGGTGATGCCCAATTACTACATGGGGTTTTGTTTTGGGTTTTTTAAGGCTTAGGGTTTAGGGTTTAGGGTTTTTGGGGTTTTTTAGGGTTACGACACTTCAGTTCAATTTTCGACTCTGCACCAGTTGTTAATCTAAAATATTCCACACTATCCTATAATTTATAAAACCCTAAATCCTAAAAAACACTAGAAACCCTTTGGGCGCAACTAGGTGGCGCCCAAGAGGGTAAAAACTAGATACCCTTTGGGCGCAACTATGTGGCGCCCAAAAGCTCAATGGGGTTTTGTATTGGGGTTTTTTAGAGATTATGATTTAGGGATAAGGTTTAGGGTTTTTGGGGGTTTGTCATTACAGTACAATGTATGATATTTATGGGTTTAGGGCTTAGGAATGATATTCGGCGTCGCTCGGCCTCGTCAATCTCTCTCTCTCCCGGCGGAACTCGGCCAACTCTGCTGGGGCGGCGCACAAGGCCTCGTTGGCGGCCTCATCACGGCGGCTCGCGGTGAGAATGAGAGTTGGTTGGGGCTGGACCATGGGTGATGTGGGAGCCGCGGGTGCGGTGTGGAAGCCGGCCAAGATGCCCCAATCTTGTCGGGGGCGGTGATCATGGCCATGGGCGCGGAGGTCGGCGCGGGGAGGCGGCAACCAATCTGGGTCACGGCGGTAAGCAAACGCCGAGGCTGGCCCAGGCCGTGGCCATGGTTCCAGGGGTACACATCTGCCAAATCATCAACTTCAAAGGCCTCTAGATGCTCTCCATATGGGCCTTCCCCTTCATAGCCTCCAAAAGGCTCATCCTCCATATCGAACTCGGTGAAGCCATAACCATAGCGGTGGTGGACCTCGTAGTCGGCGGCGGGCCTAGGAGCGGCGCGTGGGTAACGGCCTCCATACAAGGGAATGGCATCACGAGTTTGGCCGTGTGGACGTCGGCCCGGCAGCGGCCGTGCATGATAAGGCCATTGAGGCTTCTCCATGGTGACTCACCTAGCACAAGCAATACGGCAAAGCAAGTCAAAAGTCCAAGGCAATCACAATCATAATAATAGGAGGGGAACACACTAGGCCTAAGACAATCAAAACCAATGCCAGACAAGAAGGCATAAGGAGGTGCACAAGGGAATGGGTAACTTGTGACTTGCAAGACTTAGGTAATGTAAGGACAAGGCAAGGCAAAGAGAGCAAATCAAAGTAAACAAGTCAAGAGCAAGGCAAATAATTCGGTGATCACTTATAAAGATTTTAAACAAGTATGGAACATAGGCATGCAACTTAGCAAAATGAGTATAGAGTGGAGCAAAGTGACAAGGAAAGAAGAATGATGGAGAGGCAAACTTAATGAACCTTGGATGCCAAGTGAATGGAAACTTCCCTTTTGGCGTGAGGCCCTTGAGTTGGTCCAAGGAGGTGAAACTTACAACTTTTGATCTTTCCTTGGAGACTTTGTTGATTTTTCTTTTCCTTTTTTTTTACTTGGAAAGATAATAAATAAAAAGAAATGTGTAACTTAGAAGGCTACATGACCTTGGACTTGGGAAGACCACAAATGTGTTTGAATGGGCAACCAAGGGGTGTAGACGTTTTTGGCATATAGCACAAATGTGTTTGCAGCCCCGGTCCTGATACTTTAGAGGCCCCGGGGCAAAAGGAAATTATAGGCCCTTATATGTTACTTACTTAACATATATACTACTTAAAATCTCATATGATTAATATTGAAATTAATGCAAAGTTGCATATTACACCAAAAAATGTTAAATATCCGCGATAAAAACAAAAACTAGCATTCTCATGAATAATCAACAACGTATATAGCTCCACAACAACAACATTACATGTAGTAGCTATAGGGGAATAATCAACACTCTAGCGGCAACAGGTAGCATGAACAACAAATATTTATCAATTGTTTGATTTTTGTCCAACCTTATTCTTAATTCATTCAAAGTGTTCATGTTAGTCATATGCTCAACACTATTCTCATGTTGTCCAAGTCTATCACTAAGATGCTTCCAATCTTTGTATCCATCATTTGTTAATAAGCTTTTGTTACTAGCAGATTTAAATATCTTACAACAAAAACAATATATTTTGTCCACATGCTTCGAGTAAACCAACCATTTTCTATCACTAATCTCCCCATTACTTAACTTTCTAGAATAATAAGCATAAGAAAAACGCCTAGAAATATTATCTAAGGGAAACACAATATTCAATTCTCTAATAGGCCCCTTTTAAACTAAAATGTCTCTAGATTTATTGTCCAAATTTTCCCAATTTCTAGAATTATATATATCCAAAGGAGGGAAAATTGCTCATCAACATTTAAATTTTCAGCATTTGTCATATTAGGTACAACATCATGCTCATCAAATGACTGATATCCTCATTGATCCGATTATTATCTCTTACATTTTCATCAAAGTGCTCCACATTTGGTACATCTAGTCCATTAGAACCCTCAGAATGACCTGTTTGTTTTAAGACAAACTTATCTATAGCTCCTTTTTGTGATTCTATGAATTTTTTAGCCAATTTTCTTCTTTTTTTTCCGTTTTTGATTTCCAGGTAAATGCTTTTTAGGCAACATTATAACAAAATATTTGAGAAAAATAATAATAAAAATAGAACAATAACACCTCAAAAGCGGAAAGCAGAATACATCCAAGCTACACGGCCTACACCCCAGAAGTAAATTATTTGTCAAGCACCTATAAAAGCCAAAAGGATGAAATAATACACATCAACAAGCAATATATAACTACACGTATTAGGTTCTGTAAAAGCCAACCAATTTTACTTTTTTAATATCATTTCTATCCTATATCATATATGACAGTATATATAATTAGTTAAATTCTAAATAGTCACCCAATATATATAATAATATAAACTAAACTAAATTCTAAGTAAATGACTACTGAGTACTTACTAGTTACTACAACTAATTACTTATTAGCAATTTATCTACTTTAAAAATTAAAATAAGGTGTAGTGGTGTACCGATTACCTTGTATGAAGGCAATTAGGCAAAGTTAACTTGTGATGTGCGGCTGTGCCACTGCCCACTGCCTTCAGGCTTCAGCCTTTTCAATTTGTAAATTATGTGCATTAGGCTATATGGGTTCGTAATCAAATTAGTTGCCTAAAGGATAAATCCTAATCAAATTAGTTGATTAAATAGGTGCAAGTGTGCAAAAGGAATTTCAGTACAAGGTGCAAGTATGCAACATGCCAACAACAAATTCAGCAATTTAAAGAGATTTTGGTTCCCTAATTCTAAACAATCAAATGAAAACTAGAAATAATAAAAATTAAAAGGAATTTCAGTATTCTAATTGTAAGAATTTCACTTACCTCTTCCAAAATAAGCTTGATTCAACATCATCATAGCCAATTGTAAGTCTAGTGTTGTTCTTCTATTCCCCGTATGCCAATCAATCGTGTATTTGTAAGCGCTTTTTATGTATAGAAACGTTTTGTCTGCTTGAATGTTATTTTTGTCTTCGAGGCCTCTTGTTTTATGTTTGAATCAACTTAAAACACATAAGAAAAGGTCAAAGGTTGACCATTGGGTGTGAGCCCAACGACCCTCCGATGCTTAAGTCAGTAAAAGGAAGGAGACAAATGTAATCGAATGAACATAAAGGAAACATGAAAATGTAAGGATTAATAATGATACAACTTTAGATGGGTCGCGTTCCAACTTCATGGGAGTGGTTGTCCGTCCTTTATCTCCAATCGATATGCACCTTGTCCAACGATCTCGTTAACGTGGTATGGTCCTTCCCATTGAGGTGCTAATTTCCCGTCGGCTGAACCTCGGGTATTTTGGAATATTTTCTTTAAGACCCAATCTCCTACCTTGAATACCTTGATGCAAACATTCTTGTTTTATCTTCTGGCGACCTATTGTTGGTACTTGACCATCCGGAGTCTGGCTCTTTCGCTGATCTCGTCTGCGGTGTCGAGATTGTGAGACAACTCGATGTCGTTCTGCTCTGGGTTTTGTAACCCATATCTGGTTGTCAGAACGAGGAGTTTGACATGGATGAATACTTCACTCCCATAGACTAGTGAAGAGGGGGACTGTCCAGTCGCATTCTTCGGGGTGGTTTTGTCAGACCACAATATTAAAGGGAGTTCATCTGCCCATTTTCCTTTTGCCCATATGAAGCATTTTTTGAGATTGTTTATGATGATCTTGTTGCTAGACTCATCTTGGCCGTTGGATTGTGGATATCGCGGTATAGATGTGACCAATGTGATGTTCCATTGTTTGCAAAAAGATCGCGTCTTGCTACCGATGAATTGGGAGCGATTGTCGCATACGATTTCTGAAGGGACGCCAAATCTGCATAGAATGTTACGCTTTATAAATGAAACGACGTTTATTTCTTTTACCTCTCAATATGCTTCAGCTTCGATCCATTTAGAAAAATAGTCAGTCATAGCAAGGAAGAAGACGCGTTGTCCTGACGCTGGTGGTAGTTTTCCCACTATGTCCATTCCCCATCGCATGAAGGGCCAATGTGCTAATGTGGGATGCAGCAATTCTGATGGCTGGTGTGTGACAAGTGCATGTCGTTGGCAAGCATCACATTTTTTGACATAATCGGTCGCGTCCCTAATCATCGTTTGCCAATAGTAACCCGTCTTGAGGGCTTTGCTGAATAGGCTACGTCCCCTAGTGTGGTTTCCACATTCTCCGTCGTGTAGGGATTGTAAGATGCGTCTAATCTCGGATGTTTTGGGGCAGCGTAGGTATAGACCTGTGACATATCATTTGAATAAAACATTGTCTTTTATGTCAAAAGTTATGGCTCGTACCTTGAGTTTTTTGGCTTCTCCTTTGTCTGCTGGGAGTATGCCATCTTTTAACCATTTGACGTAGGGTCTGGTCCAGTCATCTTGATCGTTTATGAAGTCATCTTCTGTGTTGTCGCCTACTTTTGCCGAGATGACCACTTCAAAGAGCAATTCGTCTGTTGCCTGAGTGTTGTCACAACTGGTTGTCTTGAGAGTTTTGGGGACTGCTGGGGTTGTGATGTGTGCTAATGGGATGTTGCGGAAGTCGTTTGGGTGTAAGGCGGAGCCGAGGTTTGCTAGGGCATCAGCCTACGTGTTGAGGTCGCGTGGGACTTGTTGGATAGTAAAATTTTAGAATTTACCAACCAATTTTTTGATGACGTCTAGGTAGGCCATCATCCTATCGTCTTTAGCGGCATACGATCCTTGCACTTGGTTGACGATCAAGAGAGAATCGCATGCCACTTCGATGTTCTGGATCGCGAGATCTTGTGCGAGTGTCAGTCCAAAAATGAGTGCTTCATACTCTGCTTCGTTGTTGGTCGCATCCCACTCACATCTTATAGCTTGGGCTATATGGTCCCTTTATGGCGATTTCAGCATGACACCTAGCCCGACTCCTCTTACGTTTGACGCTCAGTCTGTATGGAGTTGCCATGTGCCTCTGTCCTATTCAGTTTTCAGTTGTTCGGCTTCTTTCGTGGCTTCTTGTTCCAATGTAGGAATGAAATCAGCCACAAAGTCAGCCAAAGCTTGAGACTTGATCGCCGTTCTTGGCTCGTATTCAATGCCGAATCCACTCAGGTGTATTGCCCATTTTGCCATTTGTCCTGTAAATTCTGGTTTCCTCATGATAGCTTTCATGGGATGGTTAGTTCTTACAATAATAGCATGTGACTCGAATTAAGATCTGAGTTTGTTTGAGGCCATTACCAGAGCTAGGACTAATTTTTCAAGCGATTTATACCTTGTTTCGGCGGGGAGTAGGGAGCGGTTTACATAATAGACCGGGGATTGCTTTTCGTCTTCTTCCCTTGTCAGGACTGCACTAACCGCCGATTATGATATGGCCAGGTAAAACGGTAGTGGCTCATCGTCTTTTGGCTTGGCTAGTAGGAGTGGACTTGCCAGGTATGCTTTCAGATCCAAGAAGGCCTGCTCGTGTGCCGTTGTCCATTCGAACAACTTGTTTTCTTCAAGGCTTCATAGAAGAGTCTGTATTTATCTGAAGACTTTGATATGAATATGTTTAATGCTGATATCCGTCCTATTAGTTTTTGGACGTCTTTGACGCATCGGGAGGATCTTAAGTTGACGATGACTTTGATTTGGTATGGGCTGGCCTCTATTCCCCTTTGCGTCATCATGTACCCCAAGAATTTTCCTGAAGACACTCCAAAAGAGCATTTAGTTGGATTCAATTTTATATTATACCTTTTAAGTACCTCGAATGCCTCCTTTAGGTGTTTGATGTGGTATTTTGCTACTTTCGACTTGACTAACATATCGTCGATGTAAACCTCCGTGGTGTCTCCGATTTGATCCTTGAACATCTTGTTTACGAGTCTCTGGTATGTAGCCCCTGTATTTTTTAGTTCGAAAGGCATAGCTTTGTAACAATACGTACCTTGACTGGTTATGAAAGATGTTTTTTCTTGGTCATCGGGGTCCATTAGGATATGGTTTTATCTGTTGAATGCGTCCAAAAATGTGAGCATTTCGTGTCCCGCGGTCGCGTCGACCATTGCGTTGATGTGTGGTAGTGGGAAGGAGTCTTTGGGATAGGCTTTGTTCCATTTTTCTTTTGGACCACGATGACGTTTGCTAACCAGTCGGGGTACTTGACTTCTCTGATTTTACTTGTCTCGAGTAGATTTCTGACTTCGTCGTCTACGATCTTGTTCCGCTCCGGTGTGAATTTTCTCCTTTTTTGCTTGACCGGAGGATAGGTCAGATCTACATTCAACTTATGAGTAATAGTATCGGGGGAGATCCCCACAATATCTTCATGTGACCAGGCAAAGCAATCGGAGTTAGATCGTAAAAATGCTATTAGATCAGCCCTAGTCGAATCGTTTAAATTCGATCCGATTCTTACAGTGTGTTTTGGTTGTGAAGGGTCCAACACGATTTCATCCAGTTGCTCCATTTCTGGCTCGATGTATCATTCGGTCCCTTCGTCGCAATGTGGTTGCTATACCGAAAGTCAGTTGACTGCCCCCTTCATTGAAGTGACATAACATTCCTTGGCGACTCGCTAGTCGCCTTTGATAGACGTTGGGATGTCACAATGTGGGATCGCGACCTTCTCCTTGTTGTACCTGTTAAGATAGTCTCTTAGAGGTTCATCATACCTTTGCACGATCCTTTACAGATCGCTTGATTGCTTTTCCAGTCTTCGACTGCTAGCGAACTTGATTTTGAATGAATTGACTAGGTCTGCAAACGAAGCGATGGAATCCTGTGGCAAATGCAAAAACCATGTTAGTGCGGGTCCCACGAGGGTCGTGCCGAAACTCTTGCACATGACCGCCTCATGATTCCCCCTTGGGATCAAAATGGTCATTAATTTTTTCTTATAAATGGAAATGTGATCATCGGGGTCCCCGGTCCCATCGTAGTTGGGCATGTTGGGGACATGGAATTTCTTAGGGATCTCGACGCGTGCAATCGCTTTTACGAAAGGCGAGTCTTTGTATCCGTCGATTGCTTCCTTCTCAATCGGTTGTGGGACTCTTGGAATCTGAGCGATGCGATCGTCCAAGGCCTTCATATGCTCGTTGATAGCTTGAGGTATGAGGGCTTGGAGATCCATCAGTGTGGTGACTTGTGGAGGAACTACTCGAGCTTCTGGGGGGTCGGTCGTAGGAATTGGAACGTTAGTCACGAGAAGATTTACTGAAGGGGTTTGAAATATACCAGTAGGCTGGGTAACGTTCTAAGTGGTTGCTACTATAGGCGTCGAGACTGCTCCATCCATGTTGAGACGTGTCGAGAGGTCCTCTGTGTTGACCACGCGCCTTGATCCTATTTGGGCCAAAGCGGCCCAATTCACCTACGATTTCAAAAATTCATTTTCACGAGTTAGTCGTGTAATTTCAGCTTCATATTGAGCACTTGGGGTTTCGGTTTTTTAGCATTGTTGGGCTAGTTGTTCTTGAAGGACGCTCATGTTCTTTGCTAGTTCCTGGATTTTAACATCCAAGAGCGGTTGGTTGGCGAGGTCTTCGGCCTGGTTTGTGACCAGGGCACTAGCTTGAACTTGGTCTTCAGCGAGGACCATGGGGTCTCCGGAATTGGCCATGATCGGATGAGGATTGGATAGTTGATTGGCTAGATTCCCCATGATGGGCGCTAAATTGTTTTGGGCAAAAAAATAAAACCGACTTGATTCGCTTAAAGAAGGGCAACTAGACAACGATAAGATCAGACTTACTTAAATAATCCAAATCAACTTATCAATGGATTAAATGCGATCAATTGAATGTAAAACGAGCTTATCTCCCAAGGACGAGAGAATAAATGAATAGAGGGATTCAGTCGACGATCGCTTCAATATTGGGATGAAAAACTGAGATAGACAATGATTCGTAGCAATAAGTAAGAGAGTAGAGAATTATAGCTTGTATTCAGTAGTATCAATATTGTGTCCTACAAAGCTTAACCGAGCCTCATATTTATTCTAATTTCCAAAACTAAACTAAACTAGCCGTTTTTCCGGATTTCTCGGAGGTCGTTGAACCGTCAATCGGTCCTCCAATATCTCTCTAGCGTCTCCAACGTTCTCCTCCATGTCGCAGCTATCTTGGCAAGTGGTTGGAATTGTTCGCTATCTACTTGGGCCGACCTGATGGACTGAATAATTCATGGCCCAACAACGTACGTATGTACACAACCACAATTGGTGTTTGCTAATCGAGTGCACCAAATTTCTATTTAGATTGATAAAAAGCCTTTTCCCATCAACTGGAATGGTTTGACATAATTTAACTATTATAGTTGCTAAAAAAAAACTATTATAGTATATATCAATGAGACTAGGGTTAATTTTGTTAGTCTATGATTGAGTAAGAATTCTAGCTGTCTTAATTACTTTTGTTGAATTCCTTGGTTTTGATGGTAACAAACATTCAACTAATATGGTGACTAAGTGTTTCAGGAACAAACAAAGATGTCACAGGGAACGATTGGCAATAGGGTAATGCAGAGGGAACAAAGAGTTTTCTAAACACTTTGTTACCTCCAAAGGAACCTCAGTGACGTAACAAACATCAAGCTGCGATTATCATAAGGAAATCAAGCATGAAGATAATGAAGATAATCCTTGAAGATCATGTGGCTGGAAAATGAAAGTCAGTGTGATCACGCCAACCAGAAGATTTGGAGAGAGAAGATTGTATCTTATCTGGGTTATATTATTTTAGGAGATCTTTCCTTAGATAATTTATTCGGTTGAGATATTATCTTATTAGGTCAAAATAATATCTTCTTGTTACGTAAAATAAGTGATAGGGATTTTATTTGTTAGTAGGGTTTTCAGAATGTACAAATAGAAGTGAGCGATTCATTTCTTACGTACGAACTCAGAGCATTTGATTAAGAGAAAAAGAAAGGTGAAGCATATGTAAGTCTTAGAAGAGTGAGCTCGTGTTCATCGTTGTAGAAGAGATTCAAAACTAGGTGGGAAGTCTCGGGTTTGAAGTCCATGCTACAAGTGTAACCGATCAAGAAATAAATAACACAAGTAGACTCTTCAAAATCGTCTTAAGCGAAAAGCTTGAAGGTAGTGGTTTTTCCCTAGTTAGTTATTTCACTGATTGGGGTTTCCACTATACATCATGATTTCTTAATATATTATTTCTTGCTTTAATATTCCGCTATACCTTTTGTGGGAACAAAGCATTTGTTCCCTCATACGTAACACTAACAATCCAACAATTGGTATTAAAACCTGGTCTCTAGATTGCTTTTCGTTAAGACTTTGTAGGAAAGATGTCGTCAAGCAATGCTATCGGTGATTCATTCTAGAAGCCTCCAGTCTTGGAGGCTGAGGAATACGACTAGTGGGTCGAGCAGATCGAGTCCCATATTTGTTCCCTTGATGGTCAAATCTGGAAAATCATTGAAGTTGGTCATATCCCAATCCCAAATGAAAAGGATGCAACAAAGCCAAAAGGAAGGGCTTACTACGATGATGCTGATTGGAAAAAGCTGGAGAAGAACAGCAGGGCCAAGAAGATCTTTCATATGGCTTTGCTCCCTACTGATCTTAAGAAGGTAATTGGCTATAAAACACCTAAGAAGATCTGAGATGCTTTGAAGCGTCTCAATGAAGGAAACGAGGATGTAAAAAAGAATCGTATCCTTGCCCTGATGGAGGAATATGACCACATCGCCCAAGGAAAATGTGAACACATTCAAGACTTCTATTCCCATTTCCAGGGAGTAGTTGGCCAACTGGAGTTCCTTGGTGAAATGCTTCCTGACTGGAAGCTCACTCATCAGTTCATGGAAGTTCTCAATCCTCTTTGGGATACGATTGTTCTTGCTTTCTACGCCTAGACTGATGTCAAAGCTCTCACTATGGAAGAGGTTGTGGCCAAGCTTGAAAGCAACGCCTCCGTCCATAACTCCAAGATGAGCCGAAGGGGAGTTGAGAAGGCTCAAAGCATTGCTCTAAAAGTTGAACGTTCCTTTGAATTGTCTCAAGTCGAAGATGAAGATGAGGATGGAGATGAAGATGTTGCTTTCATCACTAGAGCGATGAAGAGGATATGGTCCCGAAGCAAAGGCACCCCTCGTTCCTCCGAAGGGAACAAAGATTTGAAGGATGTCATTTGTTACCATTGTCAAAACAAGGGACACTTTGCCAAAAAGTGCTTCAAGAAAAAGGCAGGTCTTCCTCCGGCTCGTGAAGAAAAGCAAGCAATGGTGGCAACATGGGGAGATTCTGACTCAGAAGATAAAGAATCCTCTCATTCAAGGGATGTCTGTTTGATGACCATAGAGAGTCCTCATGACTCGAAAGGTTGCAACTCAGTCTCCAACATGATATGCCTCATGGCTGAAGGTAGTCTACATGACTATGAGGTAAATGAATCTGAACTCATTTAAAGTTTGAAGAGCAAGTCTAAAGAACAACTGATTTTTATCATTCAGAAACTTGCTCGTGAGAATAGTCTTTTTAGTGAGCAGATTGGAGAAGATGATGGTACGATCTCAAGTTTGATGGATGAGAACAAAGGTTGGGCCGAAAAAGTGACCAATCTTGAGAAAGTTTCATCCTCTTCCTCTAAACCTTGTGATGAATGTCCTAAGCTCACTAAAAAGATTACTTCCTTGGAAGCTTCTGTTACCTCACTGGAATCAAAATCCTTAATACTGAAACTAAGCAATGCCAAGTTGTCTAGTGATTTGTCCAATATCATTGAGGAGCAAGAAGAAAAATCTAAAGGCATTGAGTTTATTGAAGCCAAGGATGAAAAGAAGATAGGGAAGAAACTTGTGCCTCGCTTTGGCATTGGATACCAACCTAGGCTTCCTTTTGATGACACTAGGTTCAAAGCCCCGAAGTCGAAGGAAAACAGTCTTTACGAGAAACCGGTGAAAGTTCCTCTCGTGGGAACAGTCGGAAAAACTGTTCAAATTCGACTGATGGGAACAAACCTTGGTATCAAGGATAGAAAACTCATTTCATTTAGCTAAAGCAAGCACATAACGGTAAGCCCAATTATATTGATTTTCATTCTAGGGTTGCTAACAAACCAATTTGGCCTGGACAAAGCAAGTATGTGAACTTAAAATGCCATAGGGTTTATTGGTATTGTGGTAATTCCGGTCACTACAAACAAGAGTGTCTCTTGAAAAGGCACAATTTGGAGATTGCTCGTATTGCTAGGGAGAAAATGAATGAAAAACCTGCTAAGATCAAATATGTTGCTCCCACACCCAAAAAGCTTAAGCTTGTCTGGGTTCGTACGAACTAATCTTTTCAATACAGGCTGAAGTGAGGAAAGGTTCCCGGTACTTCGATAGTGCATGCTTAAGTCATATGACAGGGAACAAAAGCTGGTTCACCTCACTTCATCAGGCCTCCGGAGGTTCTATAACCTTTGGGAATAACAGTAAGGGAGAGGTTTGTGGTCTTGGTAAGGTAAGGCTTTCTAATCACATAACTACGGATAATGTGACTCTTGTGAACAATCTCAAGTTTGATCTTTTTAGTGTTGCTCAACAGTTCCAAAACAAGAAAAATAGGGTAGTCTTTACTACTGATGATTGTTATGTTGAGTGTGTTAGTACAGGAAAACTTCTTCTTTAAAGGATCTGCGGAAACAACGTCTACAAAGTTGATTATGCTTTTATCCCTGATAAGGACCTATGTCTGTCGTCCATTGCTGCGACAACAGACTTGTGACACAAGCATTTTGGACATGTAAGTCTTCAACTTCTCTCCAAACTTCATAGACAAGAACTGGTAAATGGTCTTCCTAAGATCGAAGCAACAAGTAATGAAGTTTGTGATGCTTGTACTAAAGGTAAACATGTGAGGTCTTCGTTCAAATCGAAGAAAGAGGTAAGCACAACTCGTCTTTTGGAACTAATCCACATGGATATTTGTAGGCCTATGCGCACAAAGAGCCGTGGTGGGAATCTATGTGTCTTTGTTATTGTTGATGACTTCTCCAGGTATACATGGACCCTATTTCTATCCTCGAAGGACGAAGTGTTCGCTGAGTTTGAATCTTGGCTCAAGTCCATCGAGAAGAGTCTAGGACAGTCTCTTGATTCCATTCGAACTGATCATAGGACAAAATTTGAGAACTCTTGGTTTCTATCCCTATGTAGGAATAATGGCATAAGTCACAACTTCTCAGCACCCAGAACTCCGCAGAAAAATGGTATTGTGGAAAGGAATAACAGGACTCTGGAGGACATGACGCGCACCTTGCTTATTACTAGTGGTCTTCCAAAGAGCTTATAGGCTGAAGCTTTGAATGCCGCTTGTTACGTGCTGGACACTGCTGAACAAGACTCCTTATGAACTCTTAAGGGGATGAAAGCCTAATGTCTCTTATTTGCGAACTTTTGATTGCAAGTGCTTCGTCCACAACAACGAGTAAGATTCCCTTGGAAAGTTTGATCCTAGAAGTGATGAAGGCACCTTTACAGGATATTCTCTCCACAATAAGGCCTACAAAGTTTTTAACAAGAGGCCAAGGAAAGTGGAGGAAAGCATTCATGTGGTTTTCGATGAATCTATTATGGCTAGTAACAATGTGCATGAACTAATGACTGGTGTTCCCTTGAATACTAGTCTCTCTAGGGAAGACAACTTTCAACTTGTGGAAAGTAGTGCCATGGATGTCACGCCCAATAATGATATGAACAGTGTATCTCCTGATCAAGACAGTCATGATGATTCATCAACTCCAAGGACTCAAGACTCTGCTGGTAACGTTGAGTCAGATGAAGGTGCTCAGTCGTTTGATTCTTCTCAGGTCCCCCAAGAGGACCAAAGCCCAACTCTTGATGTTGTGAGGACAATTGAGGAAAGTCTAGCTGTTGAGGGGACAATTGCTGATAGTACTAGTGTAGGTAATGCTGATTCCGATGACTTTGATCTCTCCACTCTGCAAGTGAGAAACTACCAGCATAAGAATTCCCATCCAGTGCATCAAATACTAACAGACTTTCAAAACGGAATTCGTTATAGTACTTCTTCATCTAAGCAAAATTTATGTGCTTTCAATGCTTTTTTCTCTCTACAAGAACCCAAAACTATTGGAGAAGCTTTGAAGGATCCGGACTGGATAAATGCCATGCAAGAAGAGCTCCATCATTTCAAAAGGAACAAGGTCTGGAGGCTCGTCCCTCGTCCATGAAACAGAACTGTGATATGAACCAAGTGGGTGTTCAGAAATAAGCTGGATGGTCAGGGGCAAGTCACAAGGAACAAAGCAAGGCTGGTGGTGAAATGATATAACCAGCAGGAAGGAATTGACTATGACGGAACCTTTTCTCCTGTTGCTCGTCTGGAAGCCATACGACTACTCATTATATACTCAGCTTTTCATGGCTTTAAACTGCAGCAAATGGATGTAAATACTGCCTTCTTGAATGGTGTTTTCAAGGAGAAAGTCTATGTGAAGCAAACCCTTGGATTTGAAGACGCATCTCAACCTGATCATGTCTACATTCTTGACAAGGCGTTATATAGTCTTAAGCAGGCTCCTAGGGCCTGGTATGATAGGCTCTCTCAGTTCCTCTTGTCACATGGATATGTTCGTGGGAAGATAGACAAGACTATGTTCCTCTAGAAGGAAGGAAAACACACTCTAGTTATGCAGGTATATGTAGATGACATCATCTTCTAGTCTACAAATGACAAACTGGTTCAAAAATTCTCAAGTCTTATGGCCAGTGAATTTGAAATGAGCAAGGTTGGGGAACTGAAGTTCTTCTTAGGTCTTCAAGTATCACGGGGAGAAGATGGAACAAGAGTTCATTAACAGAAGTACCTCAGAGAGTGTATCAAAAAGTTTGGAATGACTGATGCAAAGCCCTTCACCACTCCTATATCTCCCAACAATCCAATGGGAAAGGACGAACATGAAAAGGGAGTTGATCAAACACTTTATCGAGGAATCATAGGCCTGTCCTTTATCTCATTGCCAATAGACCTCATATTATGTATTAAGTGTGTGTTGGAACGATGATGTTCCCTCTAGTTTTGATGATGATAAACTCAATGGCATTTGATGGTTTTTAGTATGACTATGAGTTTCAGGAAATAGGTGATTTAAAGGAACGATGAAAACCATGTGATGAGGCTAAAGTCGTTATGCCTATCAAAGAATCCCTAAAAACCTAACTAAGTATAGCAGGCAAGTAAGGGTCGAACCCAAGAGAATCAAAGGATCTATCTCTATGTAAGAAAGCAAGTTACCAACTAGGAACTAGGGAGGTTGTTGTTTGGTTTCCTATAGCTAATGAATTAAAGCAGAAAATGATTAAGATTGTTGTAAATATGATTGTGAGGGTATTTCACCTAACAAATATCCTCACTTCAGTATGATAGGTTGATCATTGATTATCTCAAGTTTATTCAATCCTATGATTGTTCCTATTCCGATCTTATGTATATAACATGTCAACCAGCCCTGAAAATACTAACTATTAAACAATCAAGAAACCATCAAGATTCAATCTAACAGCAGTAGTAAGAATAGAAATTAAGCAGGATACATACAACACTTAATAACCAGTCAGTATTCAGCATGGAATCAATTCTCTTCACAATAAACATTCACAACGAGTTCCTGTAAATTGTGGTTGCTACTCTAGATAAGGAATTTCAACCAGAAATAACCAAATCCTAGCAATAGAAAATTACTAATATCAACTAGTTGACCAGATTAGTCAAATCAGCAAAACTCAATAAAGATAAGTTCAAAGAAAATTAATACAACCCAAAGGAAATAAAATAAGAGTTATAATCTCACAACCAAATCAATTGAAGGCTTGAATCGTCAGGCGAAACAATGGAAACTTAGTTCTTTATAGTCTTCTAAAACTCTAGGGAAAATAATGAACAGCGATAAAAGTGATTCTGAAATTCTGATGTAAAAGAAAGATAAATAACCTAGCAAAACCTAATTTTCCTAAGATAAGAAATATAATCTTCCTAAAATATAATAAACGAAATAATAAGAATAAAATAAAATAAAAACAAAGTCTTCAGCCGAAAGGCCCGTCTGCTCCGCGCTTAGACCCGCGACCGCGACAATTGTCCCGCGACCGCGACAATTGTCCCGCGACCGCGGCCTTCTGCCTCGCCGAAAGCTCGCTTCTGTTGTCAATCCGCGCCCGCGGAAATATTTCCGCGCCCGCGGTTTGTACTCTGCTGTAACTCCATCTGCTCTTCCGCACTCGCGGCCTTTACTTGGTGGCTTCATACTCCTAGTGCTTCATTACTTCACCAAAATCCTCCATTAAGCCACTTCTTCTCTACAACTCCATTCTCATAAATTGTATCCTAAACACACACAAATGGTACCTAATAATCCAGTAACAATTCCTAGTTACGCACTATAAATTAGAACGTATCAAATTCCCCCATGCTTAAACCTTGCTCGTCCTCGAGTAAGCTAATAGAAACCTACTCCTCCAATGAAATATCCAAGGTCTCAGGAAGCACAACAAAACTCTCCACTAAGAACTATACCTACTCATGAATCTCCAAGGCACCAACACAACAACACAACACACCAGCTTCAAGGAAAGTAGAGTATTTCCCCTAAGCTTAACCCGAACACCATAGAGTGAATGTAACCATCTAATCCTAGCTCCAGTCTATCTTTTTATAACTCCCAAGGTGACCTACCCGAATCCTCCTTATGACTCCACCACTTATATCGCCACGCCAGAATGAATGAATCCTAATAATCACTCTTCTTCTTTTCACTCATTTTGCCTAGGCGCCCTTTCGGATTTTCACCTAGCCACTCATTTCATTTTTCAAAGATGAGCTCACCAGTCCTCACATCGCTCTTCAGCCTCTTTTTACCCCAACCTAATGCTGGTCTGGGCCACCTGCTTATTGCCTAAGCCGCCTTTTCAGGTTTTTGAGTTAGCCCATGATTTTTTTTTTAACATAACAACAAGTACAAATCCCTCCCCTATGCTTAAATATTGCATTGTCCTCAATGTAATGAAAGACAAAAATGAAACTCTGGGGGAAAGAAAGATACCCACTAGCGATGGTCGAGGTGGTCTGCGTCTCGGAGGTCGTGGCAGGCGTGGCGGTGGAAAATCATGGAAACAAGAGTCCTTGGTGCCATAGCGGGAGGCAAAGTAAACAATCTCAATGGTTGTCGGTCCTCTATATGTCTCCCACTTGTGTGAAGCAAAGGCGTCCCAATGCTTGATGTAAAAGCACTGCACCATCTACTAACTGGGAGCAACCGCACATCCTCATCAAGCACAGCTATCCACTCCGCATACTGTCTACCGGGGTCTGCAGGATCACTCGAAGTGCCTACTGCATTGTGTTGTCCATCAATAGTATATGCATAATCAATGAAAGCTGTATCAACTGACATTTCTGCAAAGTCCTCTTGCTGCTCCTCATCATCATCATCAGCTGCATCATGTCGTTCCATCATGAGGTACCAAATGGAAACCTCACGCTAATCTTCTCCTCCTCAGCAGCTAAAGCATGTCATTCCATCATCTCAGCAGTGGAATAAAGTTGGGTAGCGGGGCCACAATCGCGGTTGGTAGGCCGCGGTCGCGACGTCTTCAGTTTTTTTTTTTTATAGAAGTGGACTTACAGTGGTAAAACCACGGTCGCGGTTTTTGGGCCGCGATCGCGGTTTCGCGTCTGTTGTGAAGCGAACTCCGTCCTCGAAACTCCTACTTGCGTTTTAGTCTAAAAACGAAACAACAATAATAGAAACTTGAAAAGAAAAGACATGAAAAGAATTACATACCTCGGGTTGCCTCCCGAGCAACGCCTTGGTTAATGTCGTGGCTCGACATAGTGCCATTCATATCAACTTGGGTTACTCACATCAACCGAACACTTAGGATCAAAATCAAGAGGGTGTCTCTTCGCATCATCAATGTTGTATTCGACCCTCAACCCATCAAATTCCATAGTGAGTGAACCACTACTCACATCAATTTTTGTTTTTGCCGTTTTTAGAAACGGTCTACCCAACATCACAGGGGTTCCATGCTTATCATGTCCCATATCCATCACAAAGAAGTCAACAAGAAAAATTAGATTATCCACCTTTACTAGAACATCCTTTACTACTCCCTTTGGATACACATTAGACATGTCCGCCAATTGAATCACTGTCCCAGTCTCATGCAATGGTCCAAGCCCCAAAGATTCATAAAGCGAAAGAGGTAACACATTAATAGATGCACCTAAATCTAACATGGCTTTATCAAACGAGGTGTCACCTATCGTACAAGGAATGCTAAACATGCCAGGGTTGCTACACTTCTTAGGCATTCGCTTTTGAAGCATAACAGACACATTTTCACTGACTTGAACCTTTTTCTTTACCTTCAACTTTTGGTTCCTCTTGATCGTGCATAATGCCTTAAGAAATTTAGCATAACGAGGAAAACTTTTAATCAATTTTATCAAAGGAATGTTTACCTCACAGTTGCTGAAGGTCTCGAAGATCTCCTTATCGTTTTCTGGCCTTCTAGTGTCCTTGAAAGCCTCAGGGAATGGTGCAACAGGCTTGTACGAACTGAATGGAGGGAAATATGGTCGAACGTAGTCATCCTGGACGTCAGTAGGCAAACCACGGTCGCGGTTCTGCTTCTGGAAATTCTGGTGTTTAAGGGAGAAAACCGCGGTCGTGGAATTTGACGCTGTTCATCCTCCGAAATTTCGTCTTTTTGCAGTGTGTCCTCTGTAAGCAAACCGCGGTCGCGGTTTCTCGTCTGCAGCTTCTGATACTTCATCCAATTGCGTTCCACTTCTTAGCATAATTACACTTATGTTTTGCACTGGGTTCAACTCCGTTTGTGATGGGAGTTTACGCGTATCCCTAGCCTCCAGTTTGCTCACTGCCAGAGAGATCTGCCCAACCTGATTCTCCAAGTTTTGAATGCTAGACTTGGTCTCATGCTGAAATTACACCATATTACTCTCCATTGTAGACACAGTCTGAGTTATGGTGGTCATGCTCTGAGCAAGAGATTTAATCAGGTCGTCAGCAAACATTGAGGAACTCGAACTCTGCCCCTGAGGTCTAGGATCATATGGTGATCGGAATTGTTGTGGACCTCTAGGCTGCTGAAATTGTTGCTGTCGCTGATTGAACTACTGGTTCTGCTGGTTCCCATATCTCAAATTAGGGTGATCTCTCCACCCAGGATTGTAAGTGTTGGAGTATGGGTCATATCTTGGTCTAGGATGTCTGAAATCTCTCATGGCATTCACTTCAGCGGTGGGTTCTTGCAGTGTTAGACATGCATCAGTAGGGTGCATCGTATCATAGCAGATGCCACAGGCCTTAACTTGCTGTTGGTTGCCTTTCACCATGAAACGCCTCATCATCTCCTTCAACTCATTCACGTCAGATTGCAGTGAAGATGATGGATGAGTATCTGCGGCCTTTACTGCTTGAAAGCTCGCTCTCTTGCTAAACTGTCTTGAGCTCTCAGATAGCTCAAAGAATATCTCGAATGCTGCAGCCGACATCTTGTTGAGAATGTTACCACCACAGGCTGCGTTCACCATTCCGCGCTCATCATTAAGAAGTCTACCATACAGATATAGAACGAGGTCTTGATCAGAATAACCGTGGTATGGACAGCTGGATATCAATCTCTTGAATCTCTCATAGTACTCATACAACGTCTCAGTAGCGTGTTGTTCAATATTGCTAATGTTCCTCTTCAAGCTATTGAGTTTCGTTGCAGGGAAGTACTTATCCAGGAAGGCTTTCTTCTTCTTTGCCCAAGTATCTATGCTTCCTGGAGCCAAATAATAGAAACAATCATTGGCCGTATCCTTCAGAGAGAAAGGAAAGGCCCTCAGCTTGATTTGGTCCTCAGTGATGTTCCTCGGTTTCATGCTACTGCAGACATCGTGAAATTCAGAAAGATGCTTGTTGGGGTCCTCTTCACTCATCCCATGGAAGTGGGGTAGTAAATGAATCAACCCAGATTTTAGCTCAAAATTCACGCCATCAGCCAACTCCGGAAACTGCAAGCAAGCGGCTGCTGCTCTAGATTCGGTGCAGTCAACTGCCTCAAAGTCTGTTCTTCGTCAGCCATCTCGAGTTGCTCACGAACTTCTTTGCAGTTCTTGGAAAGTGTTCGCTCAATATCTGGATCAAGATCTAAAGTAGAAGAGTCAGTAGCACGGGTGTGGACCATAAGACAAGTCCACACAACAGTTGGTAAACAAACAAACAAACAAAGAAATAGAAAATTGAATTCCCCGACATTGGTGCCAAATTTGATGAGGCTAAAGTCGTTATGCCTATCAAAGAATCCCTAAAAACCTAACTAAGTATAGCAGACAAGTAAGGGTCGAACCCAAGAGAATCAAAGAATCTATCTCTTTGTAAGAAAGCAAGTTACCAACTAGGAACTAGGGAGGTTGTTGTTTGGTTTCCTATAACTAATGAATTAAAGCAGAAAATGATTAAGATTGTAAATATGATTGTGAGGGTATTTCACCTAACAAATATCCACACTTCAATATGATAGGTTGATCATTGATTATGTCAAGTTCATTCAATCCTATGATTGTTCCTATTCCGATCTTATGTATATTAACAGGTCAACCAGCCCTGAAAATACTAACTATTAAACAATCAAGAAACCATCAAGATTCAATCTAACAGCAGTAGTAAGAATATGAATTAAGCAGGATACATGCAACACTTAACAACCAGTCAGTATTCAACATGAAATCAATTCTCTTCACAATAAACATTCACAACCAGTTCCTGTAAATTGTGGTTGCTACTCTAGATAAGGAATTTCAACCAGAAATAACCAAATCCTAGCAATAGAAAATTACTAATATCAACTAGTTGACCAGGTTAGTCAAATCAGCAATACTCAATAAAGATAAGTTCAAAGAGAATTAATACAACCCAAAGGAAATAGAACAAGAGTTATAATCTCACAACCAAATCAATTGAAGGCTTCAATCGTTAGGCGAAACAATGGAAACTTAGTTCTTCATAGTCTTCTAAAACTCTAGGGAAAATAATGAATAGTGATAAAAGTGATTCTGAACTTCTGATGTAAAAGAAAGAAAAATAACCTTGCAAAACCTAATTTTCCTAAGATAAGAAATACAATCTTCCTAAAATATAATAAACGAAATAATAAGAATAAAAAAAAATAAACACAGTCTTCGGCTGAAAGGCCCATCTGCTCTGCGCTTGGACCCGCGACCGCGGAAATTGTCCTGCGACCGCGGCAATTGTCCTGCGACCGCGGCCTTGTGCCTCACCGAAAGCTCGCTTCTGTTGTCAATCTGCACCCGCGGAAATATTTCCCCGCCCGCGGTTTGTACTCTGATGCAACTCCATCTGCTCTTCCGCGCTCGCGACCTTCACTCGGTGGCTTCATACTCCTAGTGTTTCATTACTTCAACAAAATCCTCCATTAAGCCACTTCTTCTCTACAAATCCATTCTCATAAATTGTATCCTAAACCCACACAAATGGTGCCTAATAATCCAGTAACAACTCCTAGTTACACACTACAAAGTAGAGTGTATCACCATGTGATAAATCAAAACAGAGAATGTAAGGAACAAAGAAGTCAACAATGATGATCAACACGCTGGAACAAATGAGAAATAGAGACACGCGTTAGTGAACAAAAAAGGAAAGGGAACACCGCCAAGGAACGCAGAGACGCGCGCGCTGTATCCCTTGTGATTGCCGAATCTCTTATTTATGGAAAGATATTTTGAAGAAACAACTTGGGCCGCAAGAGATAAAGTTGTTGAAGATCTTCTTGTTAGGAAAGATTAGAAAAGATTGTATAGAATTATTTTATCTTATTTTCCTTAAGTAAAACTAGGGTAAATTAGATAGAATTCCTAGACTATAAGAAACGAAGTTGTCTACTTCATTTTGACAAGCATTCATGGCATTTCCACAGAACTCAGAGCATTCAGAGAAGAAGAAGAACTTACAAGGACGAGACTTTGGTGAGTTGAGTACTTGTTAGGGTTTTGATTGTCTTAGGTGTTGTTAGGAACGTTACAATAAGATGTCTAGATATCTAGGAGTAAACTAGATTGAGATAAGATTTGCTTGATTGTAATTCCAGAATTAATAACACAAGTAGACTTTTGAAATCCTACTAGGGAAACCTAGAGGTAGAGGTTTTTCTTAGTCAACTAGTTGGTTGATTAAGTTTTCTTCTCTAAGGAACTTTGTCTATTACACTGTTATTCTGTTACGATATTACGCTACCCAAGGAACAGTTATACCGTTCCTTGTACTAACACACTCGATTCTACAATTGGTATCAGATGAGGTTTGTTCTAGATTGTGTGTTACTTACAGATTTTCAGGTAACGATGATTGCTACCACTGTCGAAGTTGGTTTGAACTCTTCAAGGCATCCCTTGTTGCTCGCTGGCCAATACCAACACTGGAAGACTCTCTTCATCAAGTGGGTCCAAAGTAATGATTATCAATGCTGGTTGGTCATCTCCCTTGGAGATCTTGAGATTGCTGATCTTAAGAAAAAGAAAAAGTTGAAGAAATGGGATCAAGAGGATCTCCAAATCATGGAGAAGAACCGCAAGGCTGGCATGCTCATCAACAATGCTCTTAATCAACAAGATGTGAAAAAACTCCAATCTTGTGAATCTGTCAATGCTAAGTGGCTTGCCCTGGAACAGATGTACATGGGAAGTAAGGACCTTCGTGAGATCGATCGTTTCACTGCCAAGAAGGACTTCTACAACTTCAAAATGGAAGAGAATGAAGATATGAGTTCTTACCAGGCAAGGTTTGAGAAAATCACTGCAAACTTGACTGCTCACTCTATCAAGGATGAAGAAATTCTCCCTGACGAGAAGATCCTTATTATCATTGATGGGCTTCCTAATCGTCATGCGATGACCAAGGCCATTCTGAAAGAGAATCCCAACACTGTCAAACTGACGTTCCATGAGGTCTTTAGCAAGATTCAGAAGTATGACAATGAAGAAAAGGCTGGAAGAAACAAGGATTCCAAGAACAAAGGAATTGCTTTGATGGTTGGAAAGGTTGTCGATAGAATTGAAAATGACCTCGATGACAATGATGGCTCCGATAATCCTAAGGTGGTGTTACTAACTAAAGTCATGCGTTCCCTTTACAACAAAAGAAGGAACAACATAAGTGGGAACGGTGAGACTCGTGACATCAAAGACATTACTTGCTACAACTGTAATGAGAAGGGTCACTACTCTAGCTCATGCCCAAAGCCCAAGAAACCAAGCAAACCTTCTGGGAACGATGAGAAGAAAGCTTTTGTTTCTATGTGGGGCAATGAGGATGACTCAGATGGTGAAGACCCTGAAGCCTGGGGTGGTAAGATGTGTGCAATGGCTCTCAATGACTCTATTACTTTGCTTGAGGATCTCGAGGTAAATCCTGAAATATTTTTGAAATATCTTGTGAATTATGATAAGAAATCAATGATTGCTCTCATAAGGGAAATGTATGCTGAAAATTTGAAGACATAAGAGAAACTTGCTAATTCTGAAGACGAGTATAGTAGTTTAAAAGAAAACTTTTCTAACACTGCTAGTAGCTCAACTGTTCCTTGTTCTTCATGTGATGCTAATCGTGAGAAACTTCAAAGGTTAAGAAATGAAAAGGTCTTTTTGCTTATGAATGAAGTCTCTAACAATACTAATGCGAGTGGCGTAGCTGGATCAATTAAGCTTGAGGAACAGATATCAGAGATGAAAGCCTATGTTCACAAAATTCACTCTATGCTAGCGGAACAAAAAGATGAAACTGACAACATTCAGTTTGTCGAAGCAAGGTATGGTATTGGTTACATAGGTTCTAAGCAAAAGGAAGATGATCCATCTATTCTGGAACTTCGTGAAGCAAGAGATAGGGAACTACAAGATGCTAGAGAGAAGAATCATAATCTTGAGGAACGTGTCAAGGTTCTTGAGAGTGGACTAGATGAGAATCAGTCGTGGTACACTGGACAACATGCCCACAAAATCTTCCTCAAGCAATCCAACGTTCCTTGTCCAAAACGTGCCAAGCAATGCAAGAGTGTTGTTCCCAACATAAAGTATGTTCAGATGGATCAATTCAAGCTGTGTTGGTATTGTGGGGACAATAGACATCTGTAGAGAGACTGTGAAAAGAAAAAGAAGTTCTCCGAAGAGCACACAAAGAGAAGGAACAGTAGGAGCAATAATGTGAACTTGAATGACTTCTATGATGATTCACATATGCATAATCATAATCATGCTAAATCTAGGAAGAAAACTGTTGTCATTGATTGGGCTATTCCTAGGGTACAATTGCATTATGTGTCTCGACTAGGTAAGGCTAAGCTTGCCTGGGTCGCCAAATCTTAACTTTTCTTGTGCAGGTTGAAGTGAGGGGGAATAAGAAGTGGTACATTGACATCGCTTGTTCGTGCCACATGTTGAAGATCTTCTTGTTAGGAAAGATTAGAAAAGATTGTATAGGATTATTTTATCTTATTTTCCTTAAGTAAAACTAGGGTAAATTAGATAGATTTCCTAGACTATAAGAAACGAAGTTGTCTACTTCATTTTGACAAGCATTCACGGCATTTCCACAGAACTCAGAGCATTCGGAGAAGAAGAAGAACTTACAAGGACGAGACTTTGGTGAGTTGAGTACTTGTTAGGGTTTTGATTGTCTTAGGTGTTGTTAGGAACGTTATAATAAGAGGTCTAGATATCTAGGAGTAAACTAGATTGAGATAAGATTTGCTTGATTGTAATTTCAGAATTAATAACACAAGTAGACTTTTGAAATCCTACTAGGGAAACCTAGAGGTAGAGGTTTTTCTTAGTCAACTAGTTGGTTGATTAAGTTTTCCTCTCTAAGGAACTTTGTTTGTTACACTGTTATTCTGTTACGATATTACGTTGCCTAAGGTAAAGGTTTTTCTTAGTCAACTAGTTGGTTGATTAAGTTTTCCTATCTAAGGAACTTTGTCTGTTACACTGTTATTTTGTTACGATATTACGCTGCCCAATGAACAGTTATAGAGTTCCTTGTACTAACACACTCAATTCTACAGTGTGTCTATGTGCTCGATTTCAAGCTGATCCCAAGGAGACACATCTCAAGGAAGTGAAAAGGATTCTGAGATACTTGAAGGGGTCAGATGATCTTTATCTGTGGTATCCCAGGGGATGCAACTTCGATCTAGTTGGATACACAGATGTTGACTTTGTAGGGAAAAAAGTGGATAAAACGTCTACATCAGAAATGAATCAGTTCCTTGGACCATGCTTAGTTTCCTGGGGATCAAAAAAGTAAAATTCAATTGCTTTGTCAACCGCAGAAGCCGAATACATAGCCGACGTAGCTTGTTGTACTAAACTCCTATGGCTCAAACAACAACTCAGTGACTATGGTGTTCTTCTTGACTCAGTTCCCATTCTATGTGACAATACTAGTGCTATAAATATCTCCAAGAATCATGTACAACACTCACGTACCAAGCATATTGAGATAAGACATCACTTCTTACGTGATTGTGTGGAGAAAGGGTTGGTTTCCATGTACTTCTGTGGAACCAAGGATCAAATCACCGACATTTTCACCAAGGCATTCAGTAGGGAACCCTTTGAACAATATCGCATGGAACTTGGTATGATCACTCTTAACTAAATGTCTATCTGTTTTGTTTCCTCGATGTTTGGCTAAAATACTTGGTAAATTGCTTTAGTGTAAGTGTCGTGTCTTGATTTACAATCTCTCCCTTGATCATTGTATGAATAACATGCTTAGCTTCCTACCTGTACTTCCTTAATTTGCAAATTTCTTACATGGTCATCGATGTTTTTATAATAATATTTGGAACAACTTTATTTCATCCCAAAAGAGTCAACTTGATGCATTGATCCCTCATAATAAGCCCAAATGATTGTTGACTCTACAACTTACCCTAGCCATCATGCTTGATGCTCCCTATGAGCCTCTCTAATCATCAACAACTGGGAGCCTCTCTTTCATGATTAAACATCATTAAAAATTCTCGTATATTTTATGTGTGATGTTCTTTGTACCCTTTCTGGTAACGTTACCCCAACATCACACCCTTCTACTTTTCGGAAAGCCGAGAAGACGGATCGTCGCCTCTGTGGTTTGTGGTTGAGATTTGACATGTATGAGGTGTAATGATGGTCTGCAACTGCTTGGGAAGAGCTATGTGCATTTAGGGTTGATGTGATGGCCGTGTGATGTTTGTCAAGAGATTCGACAGGCATGGAAAAGACATAAGATGGCCCAAGAAGAGCGACAAGGCAGACTCCAAGAAAGACATGAGGCAGTGGTGCGAATTCCACGTAGATCATGGTCACATGACAGATGAATGCATCGCACTACTCAAGGAGGTCGCAAGGCTCCTCTTGCAAGGACTCTTGATTGACGTCATCTCCGATAAAGCAAAAGCGACTCTGGATCGAAGGGACCAGGTAACAACCGACCAACCCTCATCTCCAGTACATACCAAAATTATTGACACCATTTCAGGAGGGTCGGATGTGTGTGGAAACACATACTCGGCCGCACAAAGATGCGCCAATGAAAGCAAGGGTGACAGACCAACCCGATCGGAGGCAAGACGACCACACATAGTAGATGTGCCTATCATCACCTTCGATGACTCCAAAGCCGAAGAATTAGGCGACTACCACGATGGTCTGGTAATCTCTTTGTCAATTGGTAATTACCTCATACGTCTAGTGTTGATCGACACAGATAGCTCCACAAACTTGACTCCACTGGTCGATTTCAACGGGGAAGTAAAACACACCCTCGGCGAAATAGTGTTAACAACGTATGATGGGAGCATCAACCAGCAGGTAAAGGTTTTAATACTCGACTGCCCGTCACCTTACAATGCAATCCTTGGTAGACCTTGGATACACGCCATGAAAGCTGTACATTCCTCTTATAATCAAACTAACAAGTTTCCAACAAAGTGGGGGTATAGGAAATAAAAGGCGACCAACGAGCTACCAAGGAATGCTATGTTACATTTAGGAAAGGGGCGGTCGAACGACAGTTGGCATAGCTACTACAAGTTGGCGAAAGGACCAAACTATACGTCAAACCAGAAATGGAACAATTAGACGAGATCACATTGGACCCTTAAAAGCCAAAACAAAAGGTAAGGGTCGGGTCAGATTTAAATGACTCGACCAAGGCTAGCCTATTAGAATTTTTACGATCTATCACCGACTGCTTCGCGTGGTCACATGAGAATATGGTAGGAATCTCGCCCGACGTTATTACTCACAAAATCCAATCCATAAAATAATTTGATCTATGGACAAATGTAGATCCAACTTATCCTCTAGTCAAACAAAAAAGAAGCAAATTCGCACCAGAATAGAACAAGATCGTAAACGACGAAGTCAAAAATTTAATGGAAACAAGTTAAATCTAGGAAGTCAAATACCTAGAATGGCTAGTGTTGGGCCCATCATCCTCCAAGGAAATCAGACGAGCAAGCTGGGCCCAGGTCCAAACGAAATCGAAGTCCAAGAGAGAACGGAAAGAAGCGTCGGACACCCTGCAAACGAGTAGCACCCGACCAGCTCCGAGGATCTCGCTCGAGCATTAAATGCCTGATTGAAGGTAACTGCCACAACATTCAACATAGAGATTATGACGGAAATTAAGGGCAAATCCCAATGATCTCGCCCAGAACTAAAGCACGAAATATTGCCAACGATGGAGAACGGTCGGAAGGGAAAAGTTGCCATATATGGACCTCGATCGGGCAGGCAAAGACACACACGATTACAACACCACATCCGCTGATTTACTCTGAAGAAAAACAAAGGAACACACTAATTCTAGCTTACTCTCCTCGAAACATCGCTCAATCCCCACCGGTCGAGCCCCAGAGTCACCGGTCAGACCAGATCCGATCTCTCGTCCTCCAAGGATAAGTTGTACTTTGATCCGGCTCAATCGTCAATATATCAATAAAACCACTTTGCTTTCTCGTATTTCTTCTTTATTGGTTGATTGTCTATTTAGATAGGTTTGATATCTATAATCCGATCGACTAGTTACCCCGTCTAAGGCGATTTAGGTCGTTTGATCTTTTTGCCGCAAAACAATTTGGCGCCCACCGTGGGGCAACTTGCCGATCACCATCTTGAAATCACCCAACCATGACTATTAACGCACCTACCAACACTGAGGAACCACGTCTCGAAGACAACTCCCAAGCTCAAGGAAACACGACCAACAATCCTACTCTAACCCAGTTCCAAGAGCTTGCCCAAAAAATGACTGCCATCCAAGAGGAACTTGCCCAACAACGCCCAAAGACCGAAGCCTTAGCTACCTTATCCACCCAATCTGAGGCCGAGATCGCGCAACTAACCCGTGAAAATGAGTCTCTTAAGTTGCAGGTATAATCGATGGCTTCTGGATCTAGGCGCATGCCCATCCACAGCAGCGTCCAGACGCGTCTCAATATGGATGGCGTCAAACTGACCCCTCCGAGCATGCGATGACCTGGACACACAGAGGGTATATCTCGAACTCCTTTGGCTAATCCGTTTTCGACTAACAATGTTACTTTCTCCACACCGATCGGGTCGGCAGGGACCCGAATCAACGAACCACATGTTACCTATCCTCCCGACATCCTAGCTCTCGTCCAGCAGACGCTCAACCAACACATGAAGACGCTCGACGATCGCATCGCTAGGATTCTCGGAGTCCCACAGCCGATCGAGAAGGAAGCGTCAGGCGGATTCAAAGAATCTCCGTTTGTCGGAGAAATCGCTAGGGTCGAGATCCCAAAGAAGTTCCATCTCCCCACAATGGCGATGTTCGATGGCACCAACGACCTAGATGACCACATTTCTCTCTATAAACAAAAATGCATGACTGCATCCGTTCCAAGGGAGAGCCGCAAGGCTATCATGTGCAAAAGCTTTGGCACGACCCTCGCGGGCCCCGCACTAACTTGGTTTATGCGTTTGCCTCAGGGAATGATTGCATCATTCGCAGACCTGGTCAACTCTTTCAAAAGCCAATTCGCTAGCAGCCGGAGGCTCGAAAGACAATCGAGCGACCTCTACCGGATCACCCAAAGGTATAACGAACCTCTTCGAAGCTATCTTAAGAGGTACAATAAGGAGAAAGTCGCGATCCCCCATTGCGACGTCACCACCTCCATCGAAGCCTTCCGACAAGGATTGATCAAAGACAGCAACCTTTACAACGAGATCACCAAGTACCCATGCAGAAGCTTCAAAGATGTCCAGGCCAAAACCATGGCCGAGGTGCGACTGGAGGAAGACCGTGAGTCGCGAAAAGCCTCTCATGGACCTGATCAATCTGATCGTAAATCCTCCTCTGACAACCGTCGAGACAGACGCCATCATCCCTATCCTCGTAACCGAAGCGAGGAAAATCAGGTAAACTCTTTCCAAGACAGGTCTCAAGACTGGAGAGACGGTTCGACGTTGCCTCCCAGGGTTCAATCTTACAACCTTAACGGTTCCGTGTCGGAGCTCGTCAAGAGTTTCGACAAATATGGAAAAGAGGTAAGATGGCCCCGAAAGAGCGACCGACCGGACGTCAAAAAGGACAAAAGCCGATGGTGCGAATACCATGGTGAGCACGGTCACTCGACAGACGAGTGCATCGCCCTGCGAAAAGAGGTCGCAAGATTGCTCGCGCAGGGGCTCCTACGCGACGTAATCTCGGAGCGAGCCAAAGCCACCATGGAACGACGAGATCAGGTAAAACAAGACAAACCTCCATCTCTTGTTCATACAAAGATTGTCAACACTATTTCAGGTGGTTCAGACGTATATGGAAACACATACTCAGCGGCCAAGCGACATGCAAAGGAAAGCAAGGGCGATAGGCCCGAAGTGCCAGAATTCAAGCCAAACAAGGTCTCCGATCTCCCGAAGGTCACATTCGACGAATCCGACGCTGACGGATCGGAGAGTTATCACGATGGTCTGGTAATCTCTTTGTCTATTGGGAATTGTTTGATACAAAGAGTACTAATCGATACAGGGAGTTCGACCAACCTCTTGACCTTCGATGCCCTCAAAGGGATGGGTTTGGGTGAGGACGACCTGATCAAAAAATCGACCCCACTGGTTGGGTTTAGTGGCGAGGTTAAGCACACTATCGGCGAAATCGTTCTCACAATGTACGCCGGAGGAGTCAACCAACATGTGAAATTCCTAGTCCTAGATTGCCCGTCTCCCTATAATTGCATTATTGGCAGGCCATGGATACACGCTATAAAGGCGGTACCTTCGACGTACCATCAAGTCATCAAGTTCCCTACCAAGTGGGGAGTCCAAGAAATCAAGGGAGACCAGAGGGCAGCCAAGGAATGCTACGTCGCCTCCATGAAAAGCGCCGTCGAGCATAAGGCCGCATAGCAATCACAGAGCGGCGAGGGACCTAGTCGATACGTCGAACTAGAAATGGAAAAACTCGACGAAATCGCGCTAGATCCTTCAAGGCCAAACCAAACGGTAAGGGTCGGGTCGGATTTGGACGACTCGACCAGACAACAAATTCTTGATTTTCTCAGATCCAATACTGATTGTTTTGCATTGTCACACGAGGACATGGTCGGTATATCTCCGAACATTATTACTCATAAGTTGAATGTAGATCCATCTCACCTCCCTGTGAAGCAAAAACACAGGAAGTTCGCCCCAGAGCGAAACAAGATAGTCGACGACGAAGTCAAGAGCTTGTTAGAAACATGGAAGATAAGGGAAATCCACTATCCTGACTGGCTGGCCAACGTAGTCGTAGTTCAAAAGAAGAATGGAAAGTGGAGAGTCTGCATCGACTTCACCGATCTCAACAAAGCTTGTCCTAAAGACTCGTTTCCACTCCCCCACATCGTTGCCATGGTCGACACAACGGCGGGACACGAAATGTTAACCTTCATGGACGCGTTCAGTGGCTACAATGAAATCCTCATGGAGCCCGAGGACCAAGAGAAGACGACATTCATCACAAGCCAAGGTATCTATTGCTACAAAGTAATGCCCTTCGGACTAAAAAATGCAGGGGCTACCTACCAACGACTGGTCAACAAGATGTTTAAAGACCAGATTGGGGACACGATGGAAGTCTACATAGACGACATGCTGATCAAGTCAAAGAAGAAGGAAGATCATATTGACCACCTCCGCGATAACTTCGAGGTACTAAAAAGATACTGAAATTGAATCCTATGAAATGTTCTTTCGGGGTGTCGATAGGAAAATTCCTAGGGTACATGGTGACGCAAAGAGGAATAGAAGCCAGCCCAGAACAGGTCAAGGCCCTCATCAACCTCCGATCCCCCCGATGCGTCAAGGACGTGCAAAAACTGACAGGTCGGATAGCAGCTCTGAACAGATTCATCTCAAAGTCATCCGACAAATGTAAACCCTTTCACGACGCTCTCAAGAAGAACAAATCCTTTCAATGGACGGAAGAGCACAAAGCTGCGTTTCAGAACCTAAAGGAATATCTTGCCAGTCCCATGTTACTGACCAAGCCCAAAGACGACGAGCCACTATTGCTATATCTAGCAGTGTCGGAGTCAGTTGTGAGCGCAGTACTGATTAGAGAAGATGATGGAAAGCAATCTCCAATATACTACGTCAGTCGAACGCTACTACCAGTGGAAACAAGGTACTCGTCGCTTGAAAAACTTGTACTATCATTGGTAATGGTCTCGAACAAGCTCAAACCTTATTTCGAATCCCACACTATAATTGTCCGCACTAATCATCCCATGAGAGCGATCATGAGGAAACCTGAGTTCACAGGACAAATGATCAAATGGCCCAGGTCCAAACGAAATCGAAGTCCAAGAGAGAACGGAAAGAAGCGTCGGACACCCTGCAGACGAGTAGCACCCGACCAGCTACGAGGATCTCGCTCGAGCATTAAATGCCTGATTGAAGGTAATGGCCACAACATTCAACACAGAGATTATAACGGCAATTAAGGGCAAATCCCAATGATCTCACCCAGAATTAAAGCACGAAATATTGCCATATATGGACCTCGATCGGGCAGGCAAAGACACACACTATTACAACACCACATCCGCTGATTTACTCTGAAGAAAAACAAAGGAACACACTGATTCTAGCTTACTCTCCTCGAAACATCGCTTAATCCCCACCGGTCGAGCCCCAGAGTCACCGGTCAGACCAAATCCGATCTCTCGTCCTCCAAGGATAAGTTGTACTTTGATCCGGCTCAATCGTCAATATATCAATAAAATCACTTTGCTTTCTCGTATTTCTTCTTTATTGATTGATTGTCTATTTAGATTGGTTTGATATCTATAATCCGATCGACTAGTTACCCCGTCTAAGGCGATTTAGGTCGTTTGATCTTTTTTCCCCAAAACAGCTAGCAAACATCATCGTAGTACAGAAGAAAAATGGCAAGTGGAGAGTCTACATCGACTTCACCGACCTAAACAAGGTGTGTCCCAAGGACTCCTTCCCCCTGCCACACATCGACGCCATGGTCGACGCGACTGCAGGCCACGAAATGCTCACATTCATGGACGCGTTTAGTGGGTACAATCAAATCCTAATAGACCCAGAAGACCAAGAAAAGACAACCTTCATAACCAGCCAAGGTACGTATTACTACAAAGTTATGCCATTTGGACTAAAAAACGCAAGGGCTACATACCAACGACTAGTCAACAAGATGTTCAAACACCAGATTGGGGACACCATGGAAGTATACATAAACGATATGCTAGTAAAGTCAAAAGCAGCCCAAGATCATATCGAACACCTAAAAGAAGCATTCAAAGTATTAAAAAGGTACAACATGAAATTAAATCCTACTAAATGCTCTTTTGGAGTGTCCTCATGAAAATTCCTAGGGTATATGGTGACCCAAAGAGGAATAGAGGCCACCCTGGACCAAATCAACGCAATCATCAACTTGAGATCCCCCAAATGCATCAAAGACGTCCAAAAAGTGATAGGACAAATTGCAGCACTCAACAGATTCATATCAAAATCATCAGATAAATGAAAACTCTTCTACCAAGCCATGAAGAAGAGCAAGTCATTGAATGGACGGCAGTGCACGAACAAGCCTTTCAAGACCTGAAGGCATACCTGGCAAGCCCATTACTATTAGCAAAACAAAGGACGACGAATCACTACCATTATACATAGCAGTATCGGAGTCAACAGTAACTGCGGTTCTAACAAGGGAAGAAGACGAAAAACAATCTCCGATCTACTATGTAAGTCGTTCTCTACTACCGGCAGAAACAAGGTACACGTCACTAGAAAAATTGGTCCTAGCTCTAGTAATGGCATCAAACAAACTTAGACCTTATTTCGAATCACATGTTATTATTGTACGGACTAACCATCCTATGAAAGACATCATGAGGAAATCAGAGTTCACAGGCCGAATGGCAAAATGGGCAATACACCTAAGCGGTTTCGACATCGAAAATGAGACAAGGACAGTAATCAAGTCTCAAGCTTTGGCAGACTTTGTGGCTGATTTTAGTCCAACATTAGAATAAGAAGCCGCAAAGGAAGCCACCCAACTAATGACTGAAGAAGACAGGGGCACGTGGCAACTCCATACAGATGAAGCGTCGAACGTAAGGGGTGTCGGCCTAGGAGTTGTACTAAAATCGCCACAAGGGGACCACATAGCCCAAGCCATGAGATGCGAGTGGGACGCGACCAACAACGAAGCAGAGTACGAGGCACTCATATTTGGACTAACGCTTGCACAAGTTCTCACGATCCAAAACATCGAAGTGGTATGCGACTCTCTTCTAATCGTCAACCAAATACAAGGGTCATACGCCGCTAATAACAACAAGATGATGGCCTACCTAGACGTCATCAGGAAATTGGCAGAAAATTTCCAAAAATTCACCATCAGGCAAGTCCCACGCAAACTCAACACTCAAGTCGACGCCCTAGCAAACCTCGGGTCGGCCTTACACCCTAACGACTTCCACAACATCCCCTTGACACACATCATGACTCCAACAGTCCCCAAAATCCACAAAACGACCAACAATGACAACACTCAAATAGTAGACAAGCTACCCTTAGAAGTAGTATTCTCGGCAAAGGTAGGCAACAACACCAAAGATGATGTCATAAACAACCAAGACGATTGGACTATACCTTACATCAAATGGCTAAAAGACGACATGCTTCCAAATAGACAAAGGAGAAGCCAAGAAACTAATGGTACGAGCATTAACCTTTGATCTAAAAGACAATATCTTGTTCAAACAATCTGTCACAGGATTATATTTGTGATGCCCAAAAATGACCGAAGTCATATGCATCCTATAATCTCTACACGTCGGAGAATGCGGAAACCATACCGAAGGACGCAGCATGTCAGGTAAAGCACTCATAACCCGTCAACGATTGGAGATGCTACACATGATGCTAGAACCCTGGCCATTCATGAGATGGGAATGGACATTGTTGGAAAATTGTCACCAACATCAGGACAACACGTCTTCTTTCTCACTATGACCGATTATTTTTCTAAATGGATTGAAGATGAAGCATATTGAGAGGTAAAAGAAAAGCACATCATTTCATTTATAAAACGTAACATCCTAAACAGATTTGGCGTACCACTATAAATCATTTGCGACAATGGATCCCAATTCATCGGCGGCAAGACGTGATCCTTTTGAAGACAATGGAACATCAATCTGATCACATCCACACCACGATACCCACAATCTAATGGCCAAGCTGAGTCTAGTAACAAGATATTCATAAAAAATTTCAAGAAGCATCTCACAGGAGCAAAAAGAAGATGGGCGGACGAGCTCCCTCTAATACTTTGGTCTGATAGGACCACCCCAAAGATTTGGCATAACATCCTAAACAGATTTGGCGTACCATTTTAAATCATTTCCGCATATGGCTCCCAATTCATCGGCGGCAAGACGTGATCCTTTTATAGACAATGGAACATCCATCTGATCACATCCACACCACGATACCCACAATCTAATGGCCAATCTGAGTCTAGTAACAAGATATTCATAAATAGTCTCAAGAAGCATCTCACATGAGCAAAAGGAAGATGGGCGGACGAGCTCCCCCTAATACTTTGGTCTAATAGGACCACCCCAAAGAACGTGACCAGTCTATCACCCTTCTTGTTAGTCAATGGAAGCGAAGCAGTCATACCCGCTGAACTCCTCGTCTCAACAGCTAGATATGGCTTACAAACTGGAGAATAAAACGACGTTGAGTTCTCTTATAATCTAGACACAACGGATGAAATCAAGGAAAAAGCGAGGATACGAATGGTAAGATATCAACAATAAGTCGCGAGGAGCTACAACAAGAACGTTCGCCTCAAAGTCTTCAAAGTGGGAGATTGGGTCCTGAGGAAAGTGTTCCAAAACACTAGCCCACGGAAAACTCGCACCACAATGGGAAGGCTCATATCTCGTCAGAGAATAAGTCGGCCAACGGGCATATCGACTCGAGACAAAAGATGGTCAACCGCTACCACAAAGATGGAACTCGACCCATCTAACGTTGAATCATTTCTAGACCTAACACTTTGCATTCACTTCAAATTTATTCGATCATGTCCATTCGACCTTTTACTGACTTATGCATCGAAGGGCCGTTGGGCTCACACCCAACAGTCATCCCTTCATCTTTTTCTATTTTTATACATTTTGAATAGAAACATGACGAGAGGCCTCAAGACAAAATCAAGTTGATCAACATACAAGAATATTATCATACACATCGCTTACACATTACACGATCGATCGGTACAGAGGGAGTGGAGGAACAATACAAAGCACACCCTTACAAGATTTGTCCTGACACTACAAAGGTGCATGTCTTATCGAAATACGATTATACTCCTCCCTGGAATTACACGACATATCATACGAACTAACAATTACAATTACAGGTCTACACGACCAAAATCACACGACTCAAGCAGGAAGCAATTGACCAATCCACCTGCAAAATAGAAAATAACAACGACGTATGCAAACAACAAACTATTCATATACATCCCATCTCCACGATGGGGCACAACCTTTATGACATAAAAACATTACAAAGTCTATGCGTCAACACACGACGCAAGAAATACCAATGTCACCACATAACCCATAAAACATTAAGATTCACCTGATTTCTCGATGACATTTGCAAGAGCAACCACTTGATCCTCTACGAGGAAGTTGTCTCTGGCACATCCTCTATAGCGCCCTTGTTCATCTCGAGATCATCCTCGCCCTTTTGTTCTCCTTCGCCCAAGCCGACAATTCTGAAGACATCAACACTAGGATTCGTGTTGGGATAGAGGAGCTTCATGTTTTCCTTCTCATCCTCCACATTCCAAGTTGAGTGGCCCCCTGCGGCATATTCCTCCATCATTTATATGCGAGACATGAGACAGAAGTAGGTGCCGACGTCGCTTGCAATATGCACGTCTTTTACCTGGAGAACCTTGACGTCACTCTCGAGCTCTTCGACATGTGCTTGAGCTTCCTTCAGTTTCCTCTCAGCATGGGCAAGCTTGCTCTCGACTGTCTTCATACGACCGTTGACGACAACTAGTTGAGTCTCAGCCTGAGCAGCACATTTGTCCGCCCTATCACTTAGTTCTTGCACTGTCGAAAAAGCCACCAAGGAATACTGGAGCGCCTGTACACATAAGGTCATGTATTCATCTATCATAAAAAGAAAGAAAAAAGAGAAGAGAGCCTTGAAAAATTACGTCTACAAATACCTTCCTAGATAACGCCCCAGCTTCATCAATACAGTCGATCGGATGCAAATTCCCGATCTCCTTCCTAGCGGTGGGATCCAAAGTATGGAGAAGATCGCCCAAGGACCTATCCTTGAGTTCAAACATTGTCGGCTCAGCAGCCGCAATCGCCTTCCTTTTGGCTCCAAAAGTCTTCGACGACGGCGAGTCCCAAGTAATGATCTTGGACAAAGTCGACGCCTTTCCCGCCAAAATCTTCTGTTCCAAAAGACTCTTCCCAGAAATACGCACACTCAATCTCTCACCACGGGACAATGTCAGGAAAGCACAACATAATAAACAAACGACTAGTCCAAAAACTACCCAAAACGCATACCTGTAGGAACGAACAGATGCCTTTGGTCAAAAAAGTAGAAGGCGTCGACATATTGAGAGGTTTGGATGCCAAGAAGTTGATATTCTTGAAAGATCTCTGCGTCTCAGAGAGAGAAAGAAAACTTGGGTCTCCGCCTCAAAATCAGAATCCCCTCCAGATCAGGAACTGAAACAAGACACATGTGCAAAAGATAAGAAGACATCCAACAAAAATATATAAAGACAAATACGATACCTGTCGTCCTCCAATCCGCCAGCAAGAAAGAACAATCGACACCCCACTCAAGCGATTTCCGCTCCACAAAGAAGAAACGAGATCTCCACCCTCGATCATTGACATTAAGGTTCAAAGCGATCGGTGATCTACCTTGCCGAAGGCATAATTGAAATCTAGAAGACCCTCGACTACTCAAGTAATAGGAGTACCACAAAGCGTCGAAGTCGAAATCAACATCAACACCAGAGACCAATAGGTCGACCACCCTCAACAAACGCCATGCATGAGGCATGACTTGACAAGGAGCGAGTTTCAAGATGGCAAAGAAGTTCCGAACAAGGTTTGGAAAGGGAAAAGAATGACCAATTCGAAAAGGATACTCAAAGAAACAAACCCAACCTTCCCGATACCAGTCGGCACGCTCGGAAGGACATAGAAGACACGCCACCATCCTGGCATGAAACTGACCCACTTATAGAATCCTCTCCAACTCCGGTTGAGTCAGAGTCCCGACTAAAGAATCCTCCGGACTCAAGAGCTCTAAGGGGGAGAAGTCGCTATCTTTCTCGCTGGGGCTGTAGGATGCGAACCAACTCCTTTTGGATCTCGAAAATGCCATGGAAGAACAAACAAGAAAGAAACGGTAAGAATTTGAAATTTTACCTTGGAAAAGAGAGAGCATTTTTGTAGGAAGAAAGACAGTAAAAAGTAAAGATCGTCGATTGCCAATTTAAAGAAGTAAAACCAATTGACGTGATGACCAAAACGATGGTCCACGAAGAAGATTCCACGTCGTCTTCGCCTGCAGAGAAATCAACCAGAAAAGATTGCGTCAAGAGAGAGAAAAGGAAAGTTAACCGCCCCATTGAAACCGTTTTCATTGGCCGAGTTAACTTTGGGGCAATTGTTGGGCCAGCAAATTTTAGGAATCAAATGGATCGGCCCAAATCATTTGAAGACGCAGGGAAACATGCGGACTTGGGTGGAGGCAACGAAGACGCTGTGAGACGTTTGTGAGACGTTGGAGACAATCTCGGGTGACTGGTAGGCGATCCAACGTCTCCCACGAATCTCGGGAAAGCTTTATTGTATTAGTTGCAAATTTAGTATAAATACCATAAGATTCTTAATATAACACACACTACGCATGTGATCAAGAAACAAGAATACAATTGTACTCTTTCCCAGTGTTTTAAGCAAGAAGTTTTTTCTTTGATCAAGCTCTTTATTCAAATATTCAAGCGTCCGACGGCTAAATTCATCGATTCTTAAATCCTCCTACTCAAGGGAGATAAGCTTATCCTTGTATTCATTCGATTTCATTCGTTTCGTTATTTTTCGATTTAGATTGTTTCGATACTTTAATCTTGTTGTTGTCTAGTTACTCCATTAAGGCAATTTAGGTCGGTGCGATCTGTAGGATCATGATTGTTAGATTAATAATCAGGGAACTGTGAACACAGTTTACAGTTCCCTTAGCAGCGGAAATAAACAATCAACTAAATGAACAAGTTCCTTATAGTGGAAACCTTCGATTGCCAACTAGCAATCTAGGATAAACACCACTACCTTTCTTTCGAAAGGATTTCAAGGTCTACTTCTTGATTTCTTATCTCTTTGGTTACAACTTATCCTAGGAACAAACACACAGTTTCTTTGCCTTACACACAGTTAGACAATCCTAGATAACTTAACACAAATTATAAACAATCCAAGAATCAGCCCTTAGCACTAAGGAACTAACTCACTTACAGTCACATGAACTAGCACACAGCTCTTCGATTCCTTGACTGGTTCCTCTTGATCTTGTTCTGATTTGATGATCTTGTTTGAAGCTTCACACTTTGATGTTTGCTATGGAGTGTGATTCTATTGTGAATGCTTGAAGATAACCTCTGAACTTGTCTTCCTTTTATAGTGGATCTTTGAGGTTTGATCTTCTCTTGGTTCCCACAGATCGAGCTTGCCCTAGGATGTGTGGTGATCCTTGATCCACACTGTCTTTGACATGTACCAACTGCCTAGGCAGCTCAGAATCCTTCTTGGTTGGTCAACTGCTTCAGCCAAGTCGTTCTCCAACTTCCTTCTTCCGAGGTTCAACACGTTGGGCACTTTGGAACTGTCCTCTGGATAGTGACATCTCTATGAGCTATCGCTTTCAGTGCCTTTGTCCGAGGTTCATTGTTCTAGGCATCTTGGAGTCTTGCTCTTGGATGGTGGCAGACTTTTGGAAACTTCTCTCAAGTCGCTTTCACCTCCTTTTGTCCGAGGTTTTGTGTTCCCAGATTTCTCAGGAAACGCAAAGTCACGTGTTCCATTTTTGGGCACACCTGGGTTCCTTTGGCTTGCCTGCTTGGTTTCTTTATTTTGTTTGGCTTCCATAGTTTCAGTAACTGTCATGTGGTTCCTCTAAACACATCTTTGAGATAAAACATTAGTAATAAAATATTTGTCATCTTCAAAAGTAGAGAAACTGAGGAAAGGAACTCTCAGGGGAACCGAAGTTCCAGAGTTTCATTTCTTAACAATTTCCCCCTTTTTGATGATGACAAATATAAGGAACCTGACAACATAATAGGAACATGAAATTCATGAGAACAGTTGAGCTAAGGGATTTTCAAATTTAAAAAATATTCATAGAACATTCAATAGTTGCAAATTCCCCCTAAGCAAATGAACTAAGTTATTCAAGTTCCCCTTTAGAAGTAGAATGGGTTCAGAGTTCCTATAAGTCCAGTAGTTCCAATAATTCAAGGTTCCTATCCATTCTTCCCCCTTTTGACATCATCGAAAAGATCAAGTTACTTATAAAGTATAGGATATCAATGTGAAATAAACAATTTGCGTTAAACCCATGACAGTGACCATAATAGAAACTTAAGGCAAAGACAAATGATGCATTAGAAACATTACCATAAGAGTTCATTAATCATTAAAGTCAAGAACATTTCCCAGAGATGCATAGTGGAAAGAGAAACAAAAGAGCACAACCAACTTGACATTAGACAAAATAAGGATAGAAGAGGGGAGTAGGACCCTAGGGAACTACTAGCACACTGTGATGTTATAGCACTGAGAACTAGGAGAGACGTTCCTATGGCAGCGTAGTGGCCTCCTCTTCAGTTTCCTTCTTTTCTGCAGTTCCTTCATCTTGGCCTGTTGTTATCTTATCGGCCTAATTACCTCCAATTGAGCAAGGTTAAGATTGAAGCTTTTCTTGGCCATTTGAGGAGCTTTGTGTTTTGAGAGAGACGGGTGAACATGAGATTTGAGAGAAGGCGTGAGAGAACAGAGTGCTCGGCTCAATCAAACAGGAAACCTTAAATAACCCTTGAGCAATTTTGGAGCCGTTGAGAATCAAGTCGTTGGAGATATTTCTGGGAACTCTGAAGAGTTAAAACGGCTAATTTTCTTGAAGCTTTTGCGCCTTTGCAACGGTCACAAATTCAAAGATTAGATGCTCAAAATGGCAACTGTTCAAGGCTGAGAAGACGTCTCTGACGTTGTGAGATTTGCCATAAATACTGTCTTGGGAGGAGCAATTCTCTTACTAGCCGTTTAAGGGGTAGCCCATCCTAGTTCCTTTCTGGTGATATTTTCAGTGTGCTAGAGGGATATATGGGAACCTTTGATGTGGGTTTTAAAACATAGGACCAGAAAGTACGTTCCCATTAAAGAAATCGGGGAAGGCCATTTATCGCATTACACACTAGTTCCCAGAGAGGGTTAAGAAGAGGATCATAGGGAAATAGATTGTGTAATGAGGCAAGGGAGGGTCATAGTACACAATCATCATTTTGGCTTATATTGTTGGGTTAGAAAGATGATCAGATTGTGACTTTTGGGCCAACAAAGAAACTTGGACAATGATTGAATTTTAATAAGAGATGAACAACCAAGGAGAAGAACTAGAAAATTTTGTCAAAGCTTTTTGAGAAACCATTATGAATATGAGGGTCTAACGCAAGAGAAATGACACAAAGATTCCAAAACAAAGACAAGTAAAGAGTTCTGAACTAGTCAATCAAGGGAACTGGAGAGAAACTTTAAACTAAAGGAACTGCTAGTTTATAGGAATCATTCTCAGTTCTAATCTAAGGTTCTCGAAGGGAACTCTATTCAAGGCTTTGGTGAATATATCTGCAATTTGATCTTCAATTCTACAAAATTCCATAATGATGTTTCCTTTTTCAACATGATCTCTAAGAAAATGATGTCTTATGTCTATATGCTTGGTCCTAGTATGATGCACAAGATTCTTAGAAATGTTTATAGCACTGGTGTTATCACAAAGAATAGTGAGAGGACCATAAGACATATCGAAATCCGCGAGTTGTTTCTTTAGCCAGAGGAGTTGGGAACAGCAAGAAGCGGCCGCGATGTACTCAGATTCTGTGATGGAGAGAGAGACTGAGACTTGTTTCTTTGAGCCCCATGACACAAGGCAGGGGCCTAGGAACTGTGCCATTCCAGAGGTGCTCTTCCTATCCACCAGGTATCCAACGTAGTCCGCATCGGTGTAACCCATCAGCTCAAAGGGACATTCTTTGGGGTACCAAATGCAGAGTGAGTCAGTTCCCTTGAGATATCGGAGTATCCTTTTTACAGCATCCAAGTGGGTTTCTCTTGGATAAGATTGGAACCTATTACACAAGCCAACAGCAAAAACAATGTCTGGGCGACTAGCGGTTAGATACATGAGTGAGCCTATCATACCTCTATAGAGTTTCTCTTCCACTAGAGGACTTGAGTGGTCCTTGTCCAAGTGAACAATGGTGGAAATGAGAGTGGAAAGAGGCTTGCATGACTCCATTTTGAACTTTTTCAGTAGTTCCCTGACATACTTCTGTTGATGAATTTGTATACCATCTTCCTTTTGAGTGATTTGCAATCCGAGGAAGAATGCGAGTTCCCCAATTAGGCTCATTTCAAATTCACTGCTCATCAAGTCTTTGAACTTGTCTACAAGGGACAGGTTAGTGGAACCAAAAATGATATCATCGACATAAATTTGAACCACTAAGATGTTACCTTCTTCTTCTAGGATGAAGATAGTCTTTTCAAAAACCCCATGCCTGTAGCCATTTGAGAGTAGGAACTGGGAAAGACGATCATACCAAGCTCTGGGAGCTTGCTTGAGGCCATACAGTGCTTTGTCTAGAAAGTCTAGAAAGTAGACATGGTCTGGATAATCATCGTCTTCAAAACCAGGTGCTTGCTTGACATAGACTTCTTCTTGAAGAATTACATTGAGGAAGGCCGTCTTTACATCCATTTGGAACAGCTTGAACCCTTTGTGTGATGCGAAAGCAATCAACAGTCTTATCGCTTCAATCCTTGCCACTGGAGCATAGGTTTCATCATAGTAAATGCCTTCTTGTTGATTGTATCCTTGAGCAACAAGCCTTGCTTTGTTCCTTATTATAGCTCCTGTATCATCTAGCTTGTTTCTGAAAACCCATCTAGTTCCTATGATATGTTTGTCCTTGGGGCGGGGAACTAGATGCCATACTTTGTTCCTTTAAAACTAATGAAGCTCTTCTTGCATAGCTTGGATCCAGTCTGCATCCTTCAGTGCCTCACCTATGTTCTTTGGTTCCACAATAGACAGAAAGACATTGAAGGCAAAGAAGGTTAGATGTTCGAACCTGACTGGAGGCTTGATGGTTCTTCTTTCTCTGTTGGGAGCTAGAGCATTTGATGTGGAGACATTTTGAGTTGAGCATTCAGCTTCAGCTTCCTGGTTGGGATCACCTTCTCCATTGAAGATCATGTGAGAGGATGAATCGTTGATGTCTCCACAGATATTGTCGTCATGTTCATGGTTCCTAGAAATGGATTGTTGTTCATTATCCATGGGAACTGGTGGAGGAGCCAGTGGGGGATTCTGTGCAGTAGGGAAAGAACTGGGTGGAGTGACATCTTCATCTGGATCTTCTTGAGGTGACTTGGGGAACGGATCTTCAAAGGGAGTGGTAGTGTTCTGTACAATTCTTCCAAGGGATTTTTCATTAAAAATAACATGAACACTTTCTTCTACCTTTTTTAGTCCTTTTTTTGAAGACTTTGTATGCCTTACTGCCTGAGGCATATCCAATGAAGATTCCTTCATCACTTCTTGGGTCGAATTTGCCAAGATTGTCCTTCCCATTGTTGTGTACAAAGCACTTGCATCCGAACACCCTTAGATGTGAGATGTTGGGAACTCTTCCTCTTAGGAGTTCATAGGGAGTCTTCTCTGTGATTGGCCGAAGCATGGCTCGATTGATGATGTAGCAAGCTGTGTTGATTGCCTCAGCCCAGAATGATTGAGAGAGTCCACTTGAGATGAGCATGGTTTGAGCCATGTCCTCTAAGGTTCTATTCTTCCTTTCCATGAACCTGAGTTCCCTGCTCAACTACACATGTGGAATTATTAGTAGCAAAGTGTTTGTCATCCCCAAAACTAGGAAAACTGAGGAATGGAACCGGGTAGGGAACTAGAGTTCCCAAAAGTCCACTTCCTAACAATTTCCCCCTTTTTGATGATGACAAACATGTAGAATCTGGCATATCTAAAATAGGCATGAATGATATATGAGGAAAAGCAGAATATAACTAGATGTAGAATAATCATTAGTGAATTGCATATTCCCCTTTAACATCAAACCGGATTCCTTAATTCCCCCTTAAAGAGACAACCAGTTCAGAGTTCCTTTCATCCTATTAGTTCCAGGTTGCAGAGATCATTCCCCCTTGACCACCAAGATGATTCCAACAATAGAACTTGGGAACAATAAGCAGTTGAGGTGACGAATTTCCTTAATTACCTCAGTTCTCCTTGAATCATTGACTTCTGATACTTGTAGTTCCATTGATATTATCATTAGGAACTAACGTCAACACCATGTGATCCTCCATCATTTTCATTAGTGTTTGGAGTTCCCTTCATTGTTTTCTGCTTCTTCATACAAATCTTTCTTTAACAAAGGACATATTTCCCTTGTTATTCCGTTGAAGTGAGATGAGCTAGATCAAAACTTCAATTATGCATCCCAATCATCAATTTGCATCTTGTAGGGAACTAGGCATCTCACTTCAACCTGCAATACAATTAAGACTTACGCACCCAGACACGCTTGGCTTTTCTGGGTTTATGGTAATGAGAGTTCCTTTGCACCTGCAAGTTAGTTGAGTAATACACATGACCACTAATCTCAACATCCAAGTTCCTTTTCCTATGACTTTCTTCAATTTGCCTTTTCTTATGAATACAATCATGAATATAATGATCATTTTTACCACAATGCCAGCAAACACGATTATACTTAACATGACCATATTTTCCTTTATCGGGACAAAAAGGTTTGTCATATTTCCTCTGCTGGAAGTCAATTCCCTTACCTCTAGTTCCCTGAGCTTGATTGACGTACATTTTATGAGCATTGTGTCCATCAAACCAGGTTTGTTTACCTTTAGGCTTCTTCTCAAGAACCTTTACCTTCTCTACCAGGAATTGATTTTTATCACGAGAAGTTTGAAGAGCGAAATTGAGAGTTTCATTTTTCTCAACCAGTTCCCTTCTTAGCTTCTCATTTTCAGCAGAGCATGAATCCTCAGAATCTTTTTTTCCCAGATAACCAATACCATATCTTTGCTTAACAAACACAATTTGATTGACAGTTTTTTCATTGATAGAAGTAGTCAACACATCAAGCTTATCTATGATCTCAACAAGCAAATCATTTTCTGGAGTAAGGGAACTCTGACAATTCTTAGCATGCTTAAGTTCCTTTTTAAGCATAACACAATTATCACATGAAATATAGGAAACACTAGACATGCTTGCAAAATCTTTAAGATGTGCTAGTTCATTTTCAAGAGCAGTACAATTATCACATGAAACATGGGAAACGTTAGACATGCTTGTAGAATCTTTAAGTTGTGCTAGTTCCTTTTCAAGAGCAGTACATGAATCACACTTTCTAGAGGAACTAGCAAGCAATTTTTCAGTTTCATCAAGTTTCTTGCTCCAAACAGAATTTTCAGTAGATAAGCATGAAATTTCTTCTTCACATTCATCTAGTCTTTCCTGAAGGGAACTGTTCTCTTTTCCAAGTTTCCTAATAATTTTAATCAATTGCTTCTTATCACATTCAAGAAGAGATTTAGTAAAGTCAGAAGAGAATACCTTAGAGTCATCTGATTTCGTTGAGTCCTCCTTAACTATTAAACACCTTTCTTCTTTCTTTCGAATGTGAGGTTTGTTGATGGAAATTCCCAGCTCAAACTTGCTTGACTGAGACATCTTAGATCTGCAAACTTAAACAAAGATCTAGAGCTTTTCCTGCTCTGATACCAATTGTAGGATCGTGATTGTTAGATTAATAATCAGGGAACTGAGAACATAGTTTACAGTTCCCTTAGCAGAGGAAATAAACAATCAACTAAATGAACAAGTTCCTTATAGTGGAAACCTTCGATTGCCAACTAGCAATCTAGGATAAAAACCACTACCTTTCTTTCGAAAAGATTTCAAGGTCTACTTCTTGATTTCTTATCTCTTTGGTTACAGCTTATCCTAGGAACAAACACACAGTTTCTTTGCCTTACACACAGTTAGACAATCCTAGATAACTTAACACAAATGATACACAATCCAAGAAGCAGCCCTTAGCACCAAGGAACTAACTCACTTACAGTCACATGAACTAGCACACAGCTCTTCGATTCCTTGACTGGTTCCTCTTGATCTTGTTCTGATTTGATGATCTTGTTTGAAGCTTCACACTTTGATGTTTGCTATGGAGTGTGATTCTATTGTGAATGCTTGAAGATAACCTCTGAACTTGTCTTCCTTTTATAGTGGATCTTTGAGGTTTGATTTTCTCTTGGTTCCCACAGATCGAGCTTGCCCTAGGATGTGTGGTGATCCTTGATCCATGCTGTCTTTGACATGTACCAACAGCCTAGGTAGCTCAGAATCCTTCTTGGTTGGTCAACTGCTTTAGCCAAGTCGTTCTCCAACTTCCTTCTTCCGAGGTTCAACACGCTGGGCACTTTGGAACTGTCCTCTGGATAGTGACATCTCTATGAGCTGTCGCTTTCAGTGTCTTTGTCCGAGGTTCATTGTTATAGGCATCTTGGAGTCTTGCTCTTGGATGGTGGCAGGCTTTTGGAAACTTCTCTCAAGTCGCTTTCACCTCCTTTTGTCCGAGGTTTGGTGTTCCCAGATTTCTCGGGAAACGCAAAGTCACGTGTTGTATTTCTGGGCACACCTGGGTTCCTTTGGCTTGCCTGCTTGGTTTCTTTATTTTGTTTGGCTTCCATAGTTTCAGTAACTGACATGTGGTTCCTCTAAACACATCTTTGAGATAAAACATTAGTATTAAAATATTTGTCAACTTCAAAAGTAGAGAAACTGAGGAAATGAAATCTCAGGGGAATCGAAGTTCCAGAGTTTCGTTTCCTAACACGATCTTTTCACCTCAAAACACCCACATCTCCACTTGTGATTCTATTGACAAATATGCCCTTGAAATTAGATGCACGAAATTCTGCCTTTCCCTCGTCCTTTTGCATCCAAAAGTTACTGATATACACCTCATATTCTTACTTCCTCATCTTCTCCCATCAAAACTTGATTTTGTGTCTTCTTACTAGTTGTAGATATGAATTTAATTCATGTTCCTTCGTGAGAAACCAATCATTGTTGTATCTTGACTTGAGACTTGAAATAATAACCTCAAATTGTTTTTTTGTTTATTTTTCTGATTTCAATATGTAATATTGGGCATGAAATTGACTCTAAATCTTTTGTATGAGTGTGACTGCTTGTTTGAATTGTGATGAATCTTGCTTGTGGGGGTAAGTGGGAGAGGTGTGCAACGCTACCTTGAGCGCTCCACTTCTCAACTTATTGTGATGTAGTTGGCACAATTAAAGATATGTCCTCTTATTTTCGACTTCTCCACTAAACAATGATACGCTGCGAATTATTGATCATTGCACATTGATCAGACCAGCTAGGTGAATTAGGAAGAAAGCTTCAAACAAATTAAAAGAGATAGAGACGATATTCCTAAATACTTGTTTAGGGGACATAATGAAAATTTCAAAATAATATATGAATATTTTCGAAAAAATATAAATAATTATATTTTTTAGTGGTGATGTTTAGTAATGGTTTTAACATCAACTTATTACCCATTCGTAAAGAATTTGTATGAGTATGCCCCTCGGCTTTCAGAATCTTATTCAGATAGGCTTTGTTTGGTTGAACTTGTTAATTAATTATAAACACTTTATTTCAATAACCTACTTTTATACATTTCGGTAAACATGTAATAAAATAATTTTACTTTTTATTTTCACTACTCGCACTTTTCTAATAAACTACACACATACCAATAAAAACCACATTTTTATCAAACTTTTTTTTTCTACAACCATATTTATCAACTACTTGTAAACAAAAAAACTTTTTATAAACTCTGTTATCTAACAAACCCATAATGATAAAGGCTTTGATTTGGAAGTCCCCCTTCTACTGTCAAATTGTCAATAGATATAATGCCTTAATATCTGGTTGAATTCTTCGTGAGGTATATATTGTTGGTCATGTATGTAGGATTGCACGTGTTAGAAATCAAAGGGAACTGAGAGTTCAGTTCCTTAGCAGCAGAATATGTAATAACACAGATTCAAGACCAGTTCCTTAGAGTGGAAACATTTGATAACCAACTAGTTATCCAGGATAAAACCCACTACCTCTCTTTCAAGATGATTTTAAAATCTACTTCTTTTATTAAGCTTCGATTACAATAAACTAGAATAGAACACACAGATTAAAGACTTAAGACACACTTAAGACTCTCTACCTAGTTCGACCTAATCAAGCACAAAAAGCAAGCAACTTACACAGTTCTTCTCACAAGAACAAGCTATGTTTTCTTCACCTTCAGCAATGAGTGAATACGTGTATAAATGAGAGAGCTTGATTACTTTATTTATACATCTCAACCGTGCAGAATCATAATCTACAGTTGGTTGATTTGTACAAATAAAATAACCAAAAAGAAATCGGAAAAGATAACATTTGTTACCAAATATTATCCTTTGCGATTTTACATATTTTGTTTCCATAAAAGATATACAAATAATCCCCTAACAATATGGAAACATGGATATCCTTATCTCCTCTCTCTAAGATAAAGATCTACCCTAATAAGCCAGCCGCCGCTCTTGATATATCTTTCCAGCTAGCGCAGCTTCATCATTCTTCAGTTCTTGTGGCAGTTCCCAATTTTGACGTCTTGGTCTCTGTTCTGCATTTCCTGATCCTGGGTTCCCTATTTAGCTAGACATATGGAATTGTTAATAGCAAAGTGTTTGTCATCGTCGAAACTAGGAAAACTGAAGGAGGGAGCTTTCAAGAGAACTAGAGTTCTTGAAAGTTCATATCCTAACAATTTCCCCATTTTTGATGATGACAAACAAGTAGAACCTGGCATATCTATAATAGGCATGAATGATATGAGGAAGACAAGCAAAGGTAGATGTAGAATGATCATTACTGAATTGTATATTCCCCCTCAACAAATAACCCGGTTCCTGAATTCCCCCTTAAGAGAACAACCAGTTCAGAGTTCCTTTCATCTTATTAGTTCAAGATTGCAGAGTTTATTCCCCTTTTGACATCATCGAAAAGAAACAGTTAGATGATAAGCATAGAAAATTTAGAGAGAATCAAAGACGTATGCTGAACTCTAGAGAAATGGCACCATAATAAGAGGTGAAAGCAGGACTTAACAACGCAAGGAAATCAAAATATTTCATTAAACATAATAAGAACAGAGATAACATATAACAAAAGATAGCACTCAGAGACACAAAAAAAAAGATCATTTAGGTCAACAATAGTATACATCTTCTTTTTATTGTTCATCTCCTGTTTCCTTTTCCTAGAACTTTCCTCCATTTGTCTTTTCTTATGAATACATTCATGAATATAATGACCATTTTTACCATAATGCTAGCAAACTCGGTTGTAAACAACATGACCATACTTACCACGACTAGGCCTGAATGGTCTTTCATGTTTTCTCTGCTCAAAGTCAACTTTCTTACCTTTAGTTCCCTGAGCCTGATCAATGTACATTTTATGAGCATTTTGTCCATCAAACCAGGTTTGCTTACCTTTCGGCTTCTTCTCTAGCACTTTTACTTTTTCTTCCAGGAACTGGTTTTTGTCACGATAGGTTTGTAAAACACAATTGAGATTTTCATTTTTCTCTACCAGTTCCCTTCTTAGTTTCTCATTTTTAGCAGAGCATGAATCCTCAGAATCTTCCTTTCCCGGATAACCAATACCATATCTTTGCTTAACAAACACAGTTTGATTCAAGGTTTTCTCATTGATAGAATTAGTAAGATCATCAAGCTTGTTCATTATTTCAGCAAGCATAGCAGAGGTATTCTTTTCAGAGTCGGTAGGAGCAACAATAGGAATATCAACATGCATGGGTTCCTTTTCTCTATTAATACATGAATCACATTTCCTAGAGGAACGAGCAAGTAATTTTTCAGTTTCATCAAGTTTCTTACTCCAAACAGAATTTTCAGTAGATAAGCATGAGATTTCATCTTCACACTCTTCTAACTTTTCTTAAAGGGAACTGTTTTCCTTTCCAAGTTTCTTAATGATCTTGATCAATTGTTTCTTAGCACATTCAAGAATAGATTTAGTAAAGTCATAAGAAGATACCTCAGAGTCATCCGATTCAGTTGAATCTTCTTTAGCCATTAAGCACCTTCCTCCAGAGATTCCATTCAGATCCAGTTCCCCATCAGAGTCCTCTGAGTCATCTCCAAAAGTAGCGAAAATAGCTTTCTTCTTCATAGGCTTGTCATCTTCATTTGAGTTCTTTGGACAATTCTTAGCAAGATATCCCATTTCCTTACATTGATAACAAACGTACTCTGAGAGATCTCTCTTCTGAAAGGATTTCTTGAATTTTCCCTTCATGAAGTGCTTCTTAATGTGCTTAGTAACAAGGGTTGTCATCTCGTCTTGTTCTTCTTCAAGATCTGAGTTTTCTTCCTCCATTTCCAATCTTGTAAAGGCCTTTGAGATTTTTAAGGCGATTCCCTTCTCCATCTTCTTGGCATAACGTGTTTTGAGAGCCTCCCTTTCTTCAACTTCAAGTTTCCCTATGATCTGAGTTAAGGGAAGACCTTGAATACCAGGGGTAGTCTTTAGGACTCTCTTGATGAGGTTGAACTTCGAGTTGAGTCCATTGATGATGACGAGAGATTTGGACCACTCATCAAGCTTGACATCAGCATTGTTGAGTTTGGTGACAAGTCTTGTGAAACGCGAGTGGTATTGAGAAATGTTTTATGTTTCCAGCATCTCGAAAGTATGGTACTCTCCTTCTAGAGCAAACTTTCTGCTTTTTTTGAGTTCCTCACTTCCTTCATGCATCTCCTTGAGAGCTTTCCAGATGCCTTGGGCGGTTTCAATTCCTATCACCTTGTCCATGTCTTCTCTTGTCAATCCATTGAGAATGAGTTGACGAGCTTTAGCATTCATTTCCTTGATGGTGTAGTACTCTGGCTTCCAATCCGCTTTAGTTAACTCTGTAGGAATAACGCCATCACCATTTTCAATCACGCGCCAGCAATGATAGTCAATGGTTTGAATGTGGTTTGTCATGCATTTCTCCCATCATTCTTCTTCTCCCTTCATCCGAATGTGAGGCTTGTTGATTGAGATTCCCAAATCGAATTCACTTAAACTAGACATCCTGAAATTTGTAAACTAACACAAATCTAGAGCGCCTGCTTTGATACCAATTGTAGGATCGCACGTGTTAGAAATCAAAGGGAACTGAGAGTTCAGTTCCTTAGCAGCGGAATATGTAATAACACAGATTCAAGACCAGTTCCTTAGAGTGGGAACCTTTGATAACCAACTAGTTATCCAGGATAAAAACCCCTACCTCTCTTTCAAGAGGATTTCAAAGTCTACTTCTTTTATTAAGCTTCGATTACAATCAACTAGATTAGAACACACAGATTAAAGACTTAAGACACACTTAAGACTCTCTACCTAGTTCGACCTAATCAAGCACAAAAAGCAAGCGACTTACACAGTTCTTCTCACAAGAACAAGCTATGTTTTCTTCACCTTCAACAGTAAGTGAATACGTGTATAAATGAGAGAGCTTGATTACTTTATTTATACATCTCAACCGTGCATAATCATAATCTGCAGCTGGTTGATTTATACAAATAAAATAACCAAAAAGAAATCGAAAAAGATAACATTTGTTACCAAATATTATCCTTTGTGATTTTACATATTTTGTTTCCATAAAAGATTTACAAATAATCCCCTAACATCATGGAAACACGGATATCCTTATATTCTCTCTCTAAGATAACGATCTACCCTAATAAGCCAGCCGCCGCTCTTGATATATCTTTCCAGCTAGCGCGGCTTCATCATTCTTCAGTTTCTGTGCCAGTTCCCAATTTCGACGTCTTGGTCTCTGTTCTTCATTTCCTGATCCTGAGTTCCCTGTTTAGCTAGACATATGGAAATATTAATAGCAAAGTGTTTGTCATATTCAAAACTAGGAAAACTGAAGGAGGGAACTTTCAAGGGAACTAGAGTTTCTGGAAGTTCATATCCTAACAATGTACCTTTAGTAAGAGGTTTGTTTTGGGGTGAAAAGATCAAACCGATCTAAATCGTTTTAAGCGGGGTAACTAGACAACAATGAGATTAAAATATCTAGACAATCCAAATCAACTAATAACAAGACAAAAGAAATTGAACGAATAGAAAAGCATTCTTATCTCCTTTGGGTGGGAATCTTAACGAGTCGAAGAACTTAGTCGTCGGACGCTTAAATATCCGAACACGAAGTGGAACCAAAGAACAATTCCTTTTATTGAGCAAGATAGAAATGATACTTGTATTTGCTAACTCTGATACTACGTGTTTTTTATAAGAGGGATCCTTCCATATTTATACTAAGTTTACAACCAATCTAGTTAGAACTGCCCGAGATCCGCGAAAATCGACGAGTCGTGCACTGGTCGTTCCGAGATCTCCTCCAATGTCTCTTTGCGTCAACTCTCTTATTGTGGTCTTCACCCAGGTCTTCTGGATTGCAATCTCCTTTAAACTACTGGCCGGTCCAGCATATCAATAGAATCGTGACCCAACAATTGCCCTAAAAGCAAATTGGGCCAAAACGTTAGTTGATGGGACAGTTTGCTTTTCTACTCTCTCTCTCTCCTTGCGTGATCTTTCCTTTCTATTTTCCTACAGATGTTCAGGCTACATGGCATCCTTTGATTGGACCAGCAAATTGACCGAATACTTGGCGGTTTTACCTTCTTAAATAGGCCATCGCTATCTTCTTCTTTCACCATCTTCTTTCTCTGCAAAAGTTCTTATCTTTCAAGGTAAAAATTCAAATTCTTACCATTTCTTGCTTGTACTCTATTCTTTCCATGGTGTTTTCGAGATCCAAATGGAGTCGAGTCACGTCCTGCAACTCGAGTAAGGAAGGAAGCGACTTCGCCCCCTTAAAGCTCTTGAGCCCAGAGGATTCTCTAGCCGGTACTTTGACTCAATCAAAGTTAGAAAGGATCTTGGAAGTGGGTTAATTTCATTCCGGGAAAGTGGCGCGTCTCCCGCATCCATACGAGTTGGGTTTGTTTCTTTGAATATTATTTTCAAATCGGTCATTCTTTTCCCTTTTCAAACCTTGTTCGAAATTTCTTGGTTGTCCTGAAACTTGACCCTTGTCAAGTCATGCCTCATGCATGGCGTGTGCTAAAAGTAGTTGATTTGTTGGTTTCCAGCATCGATGTCGACTTCGACTTTGATGCTTTGTGGTATTCTTATTACTTGAGTAGTAGGGGGATTTCTAGGTTTCAATTGCGCCTTCGACATGGTAGGTCGCCTATTGTTCTGAATCTTAATGTCAACAACCGCGGGTGGAGGTCTCGCTTTTTCTTCGTGGAGCGGAAATCACTCGAGGGGGGTGTCGATTCCTCTTTCCTGCTGGCGGACTAAAGGAAGGCATGTATCGTATTTGTCCCTTTAGATTTTTTTTATTGGATGTCTTCTAAACTTTTTGCTCACATGTGTCTTGTTTTAGTTCCTGATCCAAAGGAATCTGAAGATTCTGACTTTGAGGAAAAAGCCCTAGCGTTGCTCGCTCTTCCTAAGGCCGATAGATCCTTTAAGAACACCAATTTCCTGGCATCTAATCCCCTTGCCATGTCAATGCCTTCAACCTCTGTGACCAAAGGCACATGTTCGTTCCTATAGGTATGCGTTTAGGTGGTTTTTGGACTAGTCGTTTGCTTATTATGTTGCGCTTTCCTGACAGCGTCTCGCGGCAGAAGGTCAAGTGCGTGTCTCTCTGGGAAGAGCCTTTTGGAGCACAAAAATTCAGCGCCTAAGGCGTCGGCCTTGGCCAAGATCATCTCTCTGGACTCACTGTCATCTAATGTTTATGGGTCGAAGAGGAAAGCGGTCATGGCTGTTGAGCCACCGTTGGACGATCTCAAGGACAAATCTTTGAATGATCTTCTTCACATCCAAGATTCTGCTGCTAAGAAGACAATTGGAGACTTGCATCCAATTGATTGTATCGATGAAGCGGGAGTGCTCACTTGGAAAGTAAGTGTGGAAGGGTTTTCTGTGTAATGTTCTCTGTCTTTCCTATTTTGCTTTTAATGTTCAGCTTTTTCCATGTGTTCTCAGTCACTTCAATATTCTTTGGTGGCTTTCTCGACGGTGCAAGATCTAAGCAACAGGGTCGATAAGCATATTGCTCAAGCCGAAAGTCAGCTTACAACCGCCAATAGTTGTGTGAATGCGCCCAAGAGCAAGCAGGCCTCTACCGAGAGGAAGTTAAGGGAAATTCAAGCCCGTGTTGAGGAACTGGAGAGCAACATCGAGGAGCTCCGGATGAATGATGCCCAGATTGCTAGTGATGTCGGGGCGTAATATTGCATTAAGTCACGTGTTGAAATGATGGAGGAATACGCCACGGGGACCCATTCAGCTTGGAACATAGAGGATGAGAAGGCAAGCATGGAGCTTCTCTACCCCAATGGGAATCTTGGCGCCGAACTCTTTAAGCTTATTGGTTTGGGCAAAGATGAGCAAAAGGGTGAAGACGATATTGAGGTGAATAAGGGTGCTGCCGAAAACGTGCTCGAGACGTCTCCTTTGGCGTCAAAGGATCAAGTGACTGCTGATAAGGGGCTAAAGTCGTGATGCCCAATCAAAGTAAATCCTTAAAAACCTAACTTAGTAGAATATGCAAGCAAGGGTCAAATCCCACAGGGAGAAGTTATCTTTCTTAGTGCACAAGTGTATGTCAAAGTAACAAAGGGGGGTTTGTTGGTTGATTGCAAATAAACAAAGTAAATCAAAACAAAGTTTGTAATCAATTGGGGAAAAAGCACTTAGCCAAACAAATATCCACCATTCATTTGATTGATTGGTCCTAGATTATCTATATTCCTTCCTATGATTATTCCTATCCCTATTCTGAAATAGTTACTAGTCCAACTAGTCCTGACAACCCTTACTATCGAACGCATGAGAAACTATCAAGATTTAGAACAATAACAGCATGGAGCATAGGAATTAACCAGGATACATGCAATACCACAACTCGCATCATTTAACACATAATCAATTCTCCTTCATAATAAACTAGTCCAACTAGTCCTAGAATATCATGGTTGCTACACAAGATAAGGGATTTCAACTCGAAATATACAAACCCTAGCAATAGAAAATTACTAATATCAACTAGGTGATCAATCCAGTCAAATCAATAAGAATCAATAGGAATAAGCTCAAGAGAAAAGATATAATCCAAAGGAATAGGAATAGAATTATAACCTCACAATCATATATCAAATGAAGGCTTCAATTGTTGGACTAAGCAAAGGGTGCTTAGTTCTTCATAGTCTTGAAACAAAAACTCAAAGGGAAAAACAATGCTGAATATTAGTCTGAATATCTGAATTGATGAAAAGGTTGCTAGGAATTAGGTTTATTAACCTAACCCAAACCTAGTAACTAAAGATAGGGAAAATAATCTAAAAGGAAATAAAATAAAACAACTGGAATAAGAGAAATAAAGAAAATAAGAAATAAAATAAAGTAGTAAATCTTCGGACGAAACAAGACGAAAAGCCCGACCCGCGTCTGATGCATTTTCCGCGATCGCGGGAGATTTTCCGCGATCGCGGAAAATTCCTGTAAAGCCTCGCGTGTCTTCTGCCTCCGACATTTTCGCGACCGCGGCACTGGCATCCGCGACCGCGGAAAACTCACTGTTGCACTTCTCTGCTTCTTCCTTCTTCTATTCTCACGTGGCTTGTCTCCATCTTCAATATATCTTCATTTAGCTCTTCTACGCCACCAATGTCATACTTCTTCTCCTCAACTCCATACTACACAATTGTGCTCTAAACTCATCCAAATGGTACCCAAAACACCGATAACAATCCCTAGTTAAACCCTATAAAGTAGCGCTGATCAAATTCCCCCATGCTTAAAACTTGTTCGTCCTCGAGTAAACTAATATAAACCTACTCCTCCAATCAAATCCACGAGGTCTCAGGAAGCACAGAAAAACTATCTCCACTAAGAATTGCACTTAAACATGAATCTCCAAGGCACCAACACAATAATCACAACACCACACAACACACAAGCTTAAAGGAAAACAAAGTACTTCCCCCAAGCTTAACCCGAACACCATAGAGTGAAATAAAACATCTAATCCTAGCCTCCATCTATCTTCTTATGCCTCCCAGAGTGACCTACCCGAAACCTCTTTATATCACCTCTTCTTATGTCACCACGCCAAGAAAAATGAGGAATCCTAAAAATCACTCTTCTTCTTTTCACTCATTTTGCCAAGGCGCCCTTTCGGGTTTTCTCCAAGCCACTCATTTCATTTTTCAATAGATGGGCTCACATAAACTCACATCACTCTTGACCTCATATTACCCCAGTCTATTGCTGGTCGAATCCACCTGCTTATTATCTAAGCCGCCCTCTCGGGTTTTCAACTTATCCCAAGATTTATTTTTGTCTTTTTTTTTTTCAATTTTTGACTTTTTTCATTTTATTATTTTCTTTCTTTCTTCCTCAATGACAAGCAAGTACAGAACACTCCCACATGCTTAAACGTTGCATTGTCCTCAATGTAATGAAAGACAAAAAAGATGAAGCACAGGGAAAAGCGGAAAGGTACTCACAACCGTCGCCGAGTTGGCTTGGACTGGGAAGTTGGCACTGGGAGTATATCAATATAAACAAATGTCACTAGTGTTTTGCGGGCCTCCAAACTCAATCAAACTCCACCGTGCAACCAAAGGGAATCCACTATAAGGTGTAGTGGTACATCAAAGAAACGGGGTTGCACGGGCCTTCACCGAACACAGATTTGGAACCCCAATGTAATCGTATAGCGGGATCTGGTGTTCCTCCTCGTCAACTGTCGAATGTCGGGCCATCATCGGTGCCAAATAAAATGTCGGGCTAATGTATCCTCCTTGGCATCATGATGCGCACCGTCTCTCAAAATAAAACGCAGACAGCTGGGCCGCGATCGCGGTTTTAAGGCCGCAATCACGGAAAATCGCCGAACCTTTTTTTTTCAGGTTGAGGAGACTTACAGTGGTTTTTCCGCGACCGCGGAAAATGTTCCGCGCCCGCGGAAAAGATTCTGGTGCGAGGATTACACCGTCTTCGAATTTTTTCTTCGGGTCTCCTACCTACATGTTAGTCTAAAGCAAAAATGAAACAAAACAAAACAAACAAACAAAGAAAAACAAAAACAATAATAAAGACTAGAAAGGAAAAGACAAGGAAAGAATTTCATACCTCGGGTTGCCTCCCGAGCAGCGCCTTAGTTATTGTCGTGGCTCGACTTGGTGCTCGCCCACTCAACTTGGGTTGCTCACGTCAATTGAACACTTGGGGTCTCCATCAGGAGGGTGTCGCTTTGAATCATCTATGCTAAATCCGACCCCCACCCCGTCAAATTCCATTGTGAGCGAACCGCTCCTCACATCAATCTTCGTACCTGCCGTGTTCATAAACGGCCTGCCTAGCATCACAGGGGCTGCAGTTTTATCTTGCCGTGTATCCATCACAAAGAAGTCTGCAGGGAAACTTAGCTTGTCAACGTCTACCAGCACATCCTGTACCACTCCTTTGGGATACACATAGGAATTGTCTGCCAACTGGATCATAATCCATGTCTTCTCTAATGGTCCGACCTCTAAAGACTCGTACAACGAGAGAGGTAAAACATTGATAGAAGCATGCAAATCTAGCATAGCGTGTTCAAACATGGTGCTACCTATCTTGCAGGGGATAGTGAACATTCCAGGATCACTGCACTTCTTTGGTAACCGTTTTTGTAGCATAGCGGAAACGTTCTCATTGACCTGGACCTTATTTTTCTCCTTTACCGCTTTCTTCCTCTTTATTGTGCACAGCTCCTTCAAGAATTTGGCATAGCGAGGAATAATGTTGACAAGTTTGAGCAAGGGAATATTTACCTCGCAGTTGCTGAAGGTCTCAAATAAATCCTTGTCGTTCTCTACCTTTCTAGTGTCCTTCAGTGCCTCGGGAAAGAGTGCAGAAGGCTTTAATGTACTGAGCAGAGGGAAATCGGGGTGCATATAAGCATCATGGATGACTTCGAGGGGATCTGGGGCTCCAAAAGCCTTTCCGCGGTCGCGGACTTCCTCTCTGCGATCGCGGAAATCATCAATTAAATCCTCTTCAGCAGAGACTTTTCCGCGATAGCGGAAATCTGTCTGCGGTCGCGGAAAAGCGTCGATTTTTTTATGTTCTCCAGAAACATATCCGCGATCGCGGCCTTCTTCTCCATGGTCGCGGAAAACCTTCTGTTGAGCTCGACCATTCTCCACTTGTGCTCCGCTCCTCAGCGTCATGGTGCATACGTTCTCCCTCGGGTTTACTACCGTTTGAGATGGTAGTTTTCTCGAGTCTCGGGCTTCCAGCTTGCTCATTGTGATGGAGATTTGTCCCACTTGCATCTCCAAGTTCTGAATGCTAGACCGCATCTCTTGATTTTGTTGGATCATTTTGTCGGCCAACGTTGTTATATGTTGTGCGAGAGTCTCATGGTGCTTGACCACCGCTTGAATTTGTTGGGCTGTAGTGCTTGCCAACGTTGAAACGCTCTGGGTGAGAGATCGGATCATGTCATCGCTGGACATAGATGAACTGGAGCTCTAACCTTGGGGTCTTGAGTCATATGGAGCTCTATATTGTTGTTGTTGTTGACCCCCAGGCTGCTGATATTGTTGTGGGCGCGGTAGGAACTATGGTGGCCTCTGTTGATACTCTTGATTTTCCTGGCCTTGAGGAGTACTCTGTTGATTCCCGTATCTCAGATTGGGGTGATCTCTCCACCCTGGATTGTACGTGTTGGAGTACGGGTCATATCTTGGCCTTGAAGGGCTATATCCCCCAATAGCATTCACCTCAATAGTGGGCCCCTACAGCGTGGGACATGCATCAGTAGGATGCATCGTGTCATAGCATATCCCACAAGATTTGACTTGTTGCTGGCCACCCTTCATCATGTATCTCCTCATCATCTCCTTCATCTCAGCCATGTCAGAATGTAGTGAAGAATTTGGCTGAGAGTCTGCAGCCTTGACTGAATGGGCGCTCGCCCTCTTACTAAATTGTCTTGAGCCATCATATAGCTCAAAGAATACCTCAAAAGCTACAGCAGGCGTCTTGTTCAAAATATTTCCTCCACAGACTACATTCACCATTCGACGCTCCTCGTCAAGAAGTCCTCCGTACAAATAGAGTACGAGGTCTTGCTCTGAATACCCATGGTAGGGACAGCTAGAAGTCAGCCTCTTGAACCTCTCATAGTACTCGTACAATGACTCAGCAGCCTGCTGTTCAATGTTGCTGATGCTCCTCTTCAGGTTGTTGAGCTTAGTCGCAGGGAAATACTTCTCCAGGAAGGCCTTCGTCATCTTGGCCCATGTGTCAATGCTCCCTGGGGCCAAGTAGTAGAACCAATCATTGGTCGAATCCCTTAGAGAGAAAGGAAAGGCCCTCAGCTTGATCTGGTCCTCAGTCACGCCCTTTGGCTTCATGTTGGTGCAAACGAAATGGAACTCCGAAAGATGCTTATTGGGGTCTTCTCCACTCATCCCATGGAAGTGGGGGAGTAAGTGGATTAACCCGGACTTCAGCTCAAAGTTTACTCCATCTGCCAGCTCAGGGAATTGCACAGCCAGCGGTTGCTGTTGCAGATTTGGGGCAGTCAACTGCCTCAACGTCGGTTGTGCGTCAGCCATCTCAAAACAAGGACTGTCAAAACACAAAGCTCTGTTTGTCTTGCGGTTCTTGGAAAGGGTTCTCCCAATTTCTGTATCACAAGCAAGAAGAAGAGAGTCAGTAGCACGGGTGTGGACCATATGATATGTCCACACAAAAATTGGCACACAAACACACACAAAGAAAAATCAAAACGTGCCTCCCCGGCAACGGCGCCAATTTGATAAGGGGCTAAAGTCGCGATGCCCAATCAAAGTAAATCCTTAAAAACCTAACTTAGTAGAATAGGCAAGCAAGGGTCGAATCCCACAGGGAGGAGTTATCTTTCTTAGTGCACAAGTGTATGTCAAAGTAATAAAGGGGGGGTTTGTTGGTTGATTGCAAATAAACAAAGTAAATCAAAAAAAAGGTTGTACTCAATTGGGGAAAAAGCACTTAGCGAAACAAATATCCACCATTCATTTGATTGATTGGTCCTAGATTATCTCTATTCCTTCCTATGATTATTCATGTCCCTATTCTAAAATAGTTACCAGTCCAACTAGTCCTGACAACCCTTACTATCGAACGCACGAGAAACTATCAAGATTTAGAACAATAGCAGCATGAAGCATAGGAATTAACCAGGAACACCACAACTCGCAACTTTTAACACATAATCAATTCTCTTTCATAATAAACTAGTCCAACTAGTCCTAGAATATCATGGTTGCTATACAAGATAAGGGATTTCAACTCGAAATATCCAAACCCTAGCAATAGACAATTACTAATATCAACTAGGTGATCAATCCAATCAAATCAATAAGAATCAATAGGAATAAGCTCAAGAGAAAAGATATAATCCAAAGGAATAGGAATAGAATTATAACCTCACAATCATATATAAAATGAAGGCTTCAATTGTCGGACTAAGCAAAAGGTGCTTAGTTCTTCATAGTCTAGAAACAAAAACTCAAAGGGAAAAACATTGCTGAATATTAGTCTGAATATCTAAATTGATGAAAAGGCTGCTAGGAATTAGGTTAAATAACCTAACCCAAACCTAATAACTAAAGATAGGGAAAATAATCTAAAAGGAAATAAAATAAAATAACCGGAATAAGAGAAATAAAGAAAATAGGAAATAAAATAAAGTAGTAAATCTTCGGACGAAACAAGACGAAAAGCCCGGCCCGCGCCTAATGCATTTTCCGCGATCGCGGGAGATTTTCCGTGATCGCGGAAAAGTTCCTGTAAAACCTCGCGTTTCTTCTGCCTCCAACATTTCCGCGACCGCGGAACTGGCATCCGCGACCGCAAAAAACTAACTGTTGCACTTCTCTGCTTCTTCCTTCTTCTCTTCTCACGTGGCTTGTCTCCATCTTCAATATATATTCATTTAGCTCTTCTACGCCACCAATGTCATACTTCTTCTCCTCAACTCCATACTACACAATTGTGCTCTAAACTCATCCAAATGGTACCCAAAACACCGCTAATAATCCCTAGTTAAACCCTACAAAGTAGCACTGATCAACTGCCCCTGCAAATGTCGTCGAAAGATCAGGTGAATCTTAGTTGTTTCCATGTAATGATAATGATTTTCTCACATCGTGTTGTTGACGCTTAGACTTTGTGACGTTTTATGTTATGCCCCATCATGGAGATGGGATGGTTAATGGTATTTGTGACCGGTCTACTATCGTGGGTCGCGTACTTTAGTATGAATGCTTTGTCGTTTGCGTACCTTATTGTTTTTCGCTTTGTTTTGCAGGTGGACTCGCCAGTCACTTTCATGGTTGAGTCGTTTGATGTTGGTTGCATAGACCTGTAAATATAGTCATTAGTGTGTGTGACATGTCGTGTAATTCCAGGGAGGAGTGTTGTTGTATTTTGGTAAGACATGTACCTTTATTAGGACAGGTCTTGTAAGGATGTGTTTTGTATTGTTCCTCCACTACATGTGTACTGATTGATCGTGTAATGTGTAAGCGTTGTTGCATGATAGTGTTTGTTGTACATTGATCAACTTCAACTCTGTCTTGAGACTTCTTGTTGTGTTTCTGTTTAACAAGATAAACAAATATAGAAAAGATCAAAGGGTGACCGTTGGGTGTGAGCCCAACGGCCCTCCGATGCTTAAGTCAGTAAACAGTCAAATGGATATAGTCGATTAAATTTAAATTGAACGTAAAGTGTATGGTTTCAAAAGTGATACAACTTTAAGTGGGTCGCGTTCCAGCTTCGTGGGAGTGGTTGGTCATCTTTTGTCTCGAGTCGATATGCCCCTTGACCAATGATTTATTTAATGAGATACGGCCCTTCCCATTGAGGTGCAAGCTTTTTGTCGGCTGGATCCCTAGTGTTTTGGAATCCCTTCCTTAGGACCCAGTCTCCCACTTTGAAGACTTACACGCAAACATTTTTGTTGTAACTCCTCGCGACTTGCTGTTGATATATTACCATTCGTATTCTTGCCTTTTCCCTGATTTCATCTTCTGTGTCCAGATTATGAGACAACTCGATGTCGTTTTGCTTCGGGGTTTGTAGACTGTACCTAGCTGTTGGGACAAGAGGTTCAGCGGGTATGAATGCTTTACTTCCATAGACCAATGAAAAGGGTGATTGGTCGGTTGTGTTCTTTAGAGTGGTCCTGTTGGACCACAGTATTAGGGGAGCTCGTCTGCCGATCTTCCTTTCTCCCCTGTGAGACTCTTCTTGAGATTGTTTATGATTATCTTGTTACTGGACTCATCTTGGTCATTAGACTGTGGGTATCGTGGTGTGGATGTGACCAAGTTGATGTTCCATTATTTGCAAAAGGATCGCATCTTGTTGTCGATAAATTGGGAGCCATTGTCGCGTACGATTTCTGATGGCACGCCGAATCTGCATAGAATGTTACATTTTATAAATGAAATGACATGCTTTTCTTTTACCTCTCGATATGCTTCAGCTTCATTCCATTTAGAAAAATAATATGTCATAGCAAAGAAAAAGACGTGTTGTCCTGATGATGGCGGCAATGGTGCTAACGTCGGGTGTAGTATCCCCCATCTCATGAACGGACATGGTGCTAACGTCGGGTGTAGTATCTCCGATGGTTGATAGCTGATGGGCATGTGCGGTTGACAGACGTCACATTTCTTGACGTAATCTATTGTATATTTGTTCATCGTCGGCCAGTAGTACCCTATTCTAAGAGCCTTACCCGACAGGTTTCGCCCTCCGGTATGGTTTCCGTATTCTCCATCGTGTAGAGATTTAGGACGCGTTTGACTTCAGTTGTTTTTAGGCATCGCAAGTATAATCCTCTGACAGATCGTTTGAACAGGATATTGTCTTTTAGATCGAAGGTTGTTGCTCGTACCTTTAGTTTCTTGGCTTTTGCTTTGTCTGTTGGGAGTGTGCCTTTTTTTAGCCCTTTGATGTAAAGTGTAGTCCAACCGTCTTGATTGTTTATGATATCATATTCGGTGTTGTTGCATACCTCTACTGAGACTACATCTTCGAAGGGCAGTTCATCCACTGTTTGAGTGTCGTCGTTGCTGGTCATTTTGTGGATCTTGGGGACTGTTGAAGTCGTGACGTGTGCTAGGGGGATGTTGCAGAAGTCGTTAGGGTATAAGGCCGACCCGAGGTGACAAGGATCACGTTGGGGCGAGCTTCAGTGCAAGAGAATGGCCGGAAACAATACCGACGACACCCGGGGAGGCGGACTTTGACGCGGGCTGACAAGGATCGACTTGGATGAGCTTCGGTGCAAGAGCTTGGCCGATTGACAACCTTCGGCAATCCGGGGAGGCGATCTTTGAAGCGGGCTGCAAGGCGGCGTTAGAGTCATTTTGCGGCGGACTTGGGCTGTAGTAGTGGTGGATGAGGTTGAGATTGGTAGTGTAGAAGGGGCCTGGTGGTGCCCATGTGGGCCTCGAGATATCGGGGGTGGAAGTGAGGGTGGTTTCGGTGGAAACCCTAGCGGTGGAGGGTGATTTAGGGTTGCGATTTGAGGGAGGCTTGGAAGCGTTGGGGGAGGCACTTGGTGTTGGTTGGGTGGCTTATGAGGTGTAGTTTGAAGGGTGGAAACGGCGGCGGTGGAAGGTGGAAGTGCCGAGGGATAGCTTGCTCTCAATGGATGTGACTCACCACGTTGAACAATGGTTCTTGAACCTAGGTTGGATATGACTCACCAAGGGGATTCAAGGAGCGAATTGGCTGCTTTGATATGACTCACAAAGAAGCAAAATAGCATGAGCTTAAGGATGAAAATCTCTCTTGAGAGTGTTTGTTTGATTCAAGATTAAGCTAACGAAGAAATGAGGGGTGACAATGACCTTATACCCTAGCAGCCGGCCCTCAAGCAATTGTTTGCAGAAAATTAACTCCTAACACCATGCATAAAATGCTAAACCAATGTCTTAAAAATGTCATTCAATCAATGCCTTAAAAAGGCCCTTGAAAAGTGCCTTAAGTCTCGTTTGGCACCGAGATTGTCATCAAGGAGAAGAAGTCTCCTAGATGGCTTGTTGTAGGCCTTTTCTTTGGTGATTAGGAGAGTGGATGGGCCGTCCTCCTTGCTTGCCAAAAGCCCATTAGAAAGTAGGCCTAGATCAAGTGATTGTTGGAGCTCCTAATTGGCCTTTGCTCGAGTGATGCATATGGGCTTGTCCTTCTCTTCCTTGGGCTCCTCTTCCTTGGGCTCCTCATCCTTGGGCTTGCTACCTTGCTCCTTGGCTGGTCCTCCATGCCTTCCTCCTTGTTGAGCTTGTCCAAGTCTTGAAGATGGGACATAATCACATCACGGGCTGTAGGGAGGCGCTGAAGGGGGATGGCGGCGCACTTGGTCTCCCGAGGTGGCAGAGGGTGTTAGGAGTGGAGGCGCAGGAGGATGCCTGGTGGCACCGGCGTGCGCCTTGAGTTATGGATGGTGGAAGGGCGGCGGTCTTGGCGGGGAACCGAGCGGTGGAGGGCGATTAGGGTTTAGTTTTGTGGGAGGCATTGAGGCGATTGAGGAGGCATTTTATGGTGGTTGGTTGGCGTAAGGGGAGTACTTTGAGGGGTGGAAGTGGTGGTGGCAAAAGGGTGGAGAGGTCGAGGGATAGACTACACCAAGTGGATGTGACTCACCACGTAGTGTAGGGTTCTTGAACCTAGCTTGGATGTGACGCACCAAGGGGGTTCAAGGGGCGACTTAGACTGCTTTGATATGACTCACAAAGTAGACCAAATTGCATGAGCTTAAAGAAGAAATTCTCTCTTGGGAGTGTTTTGATTCAAATTCAAGCTAAAGGAAAACAAATGACGGGGGGTGGCCTTATAACCCTAGCAAGCCGTCCCACAAGTGTTTGTTTTGCAGAAATTAAAGCCTAAAAACATGCATAAAATGTAAACCCAAAGTCTTATAATGTCATTCAATCAATGCCTCAAAAAGGCCCTTGAATTGTGCCTTAAGTCTCGTTTGGCGCCGAGAGTGTCATCAAGGAGAAGAAGTCTCCTAGCCGGCTTGTTGTTGGCCCTAGTGTGGCGAGTCCAAGGTTGAGCTTGGCATGTAGTTCCCTAGCCTTGGCGCGTGTGAGCCTCATGGGTGCGCCCTCCTCTTGGCTTGATGGCTCTTCTCGGCTAGGCTCTTCATGGTTGGCTAGCCTTGGTGAGCGCCTTGGATCGGAGGACTGGACTTGATGGGAAGGATTCACATCATCCTCCCCTCCTTGAAAAGGATTTGTCCTCGCGTCTGGCCCTTGGTCTTGCTCTTTTTTATCCACCAAGTAGGGAGTGAGGTCGGCTACGTTGAACACATCATGCACTCCATAAGTAGGCGGCAAGTCCACCTTGTAAGCATTGTTGTTGATGCGTTCAAGGACTTGAAATGGTCCATCTCCCCTTGGCTTGAGCTTGGAGTCTCTAAGAGTGGGAAACATCTCCTTTCTTAGGTGCACCCACACTAGTTCTCCCGGCTCCAAGATGAGCTCCTTCCTCTTCTTGTTGGCCTGCTTGGCATATTGGATAGTCCTCTTCTCTATCTCGGCCCTTGTCTCTTCATGGAGCTTCTTGATCTTGTCCGCTTGATCCATGCCTTCTTCATTTTGGGAACCTGAAATTGCAAAAGGCACCAAATCTAGGGGAGTGGTAGGGTTGCGCCCATAAACTACCTCAAATGGTGTCTTCTTGGTGGCAGAATGGACGGCCCTATTGTTGGCAAACTCAATGAATGGTAAGCAATCCTCCCACCTACGGAAGTTAGTCTTAAGCAAAGACCTAAGCAAGGCACCAAGAGTTCTATTCACTACCTCAGTTTGCCCATCGGTTTGGGGATGGCATGTGGTAGAGAAGAACAACTTGGTCCCCAACTTAGCCCACAAGGACTTCCAAAAATAGCTCAAAAACTTCACATCACGGTCAGAAACAATTGTATGTGGTATGCCATGCAATCTTACAATATGCTCAAAGAATAGGCTAGCAACATTATGGGCATCATCAGTTTTATGACATGCAATGAAGTGTGCCATTTTGCTAAACCTATCTACCACAACAAAAATGGAATCTCTTCCCCTTTTAGTCTTAAGGAGACCGAGCACAAAATCCATGGATATGTCTTCCCAAGGCCTATTAGGGATATGTAAAGGAGTGTATAAACCATGTGGATTCAACCGAGATTTGGCTTGTCTACAAGTCACACATGCTGCACAATATTTCTCCACGTCCTTTTGCATGTGTGGCCAATAGAAGTGTTCCTTGAGGGTGAGGGAATTCTTAGCTACACCAAAGTGTCCCATAAGACCTCCATCATGAGCCTCTTGGACCAACAACCTACGGTTAGACCCACTTGGAATACACAACCTAGGACCCTTAAAAAGATAGCCCTCATGCACATAGAATTGTTCTTTGCTTCCCAAGTCTAAGCATGCTTTATAAAATTCACCAAAATCAGCATCCAAAGCATACAAATCCTTCATGAAAGCAAATCCTAGCATGCGTGCATCTAAAGTGGTGAGGAGAACATACCTTCTTGACAAAGCATCCGCCACTACATTCTCTTTCCCTTTCTTGTGTTTGATGACATAGGGAAAGGCTTCTATGGACTCCACCCACTTGGCATGACGCTTGTTGAGCTTCCTTTGATCCCTTAGAAACTTTAGGGCCTCATGGTCCGTGTGAATGACAAACTCCCTTGGAAGAAGGTAGTGTTGCCAAGTTTGAAGGACCCTCACAAGTGCTAGAAGTTTTTTGTCATAAGTCTCATAATTCAGCTCGGCCCCATTGAGCTTTTCACTAAAATAAGCTATTGGTCTTCCTTCTTGCATTAGCACACCTCCAAGTCCTATTCCTGATGCATCACATTCAATCTCAAAAGTTTTTGTAAAATCAGATAAGGATAGTAAATGAGCATGAGTGAGCTTATGCTTAAGGATACTAAAAGCTTCTTCTTGCTTCTCCTTCCAAAGAAAGGGCACATTCTTCTTTGTAAGCTCGGTGAGGGGGGCGGCTATGGTACTAAAATCCTTGACAAACCGGCGGTAGAAGCCGGCCAATCCAAGGAAACTCCTCACTTGTGTCATGGTGGTCGGTGTTGGCCACTCCTTGATTGCCTTCACCTTCTCCTCATCTACCTTGAGTCCTTCCTTGCATACAATAAAACCAAGAAAAACCATATGATCCGAACAAAAATGGCATTTCTTGAAGTTGACATACAACTTCTCTTTCCTTAGGACCTCTAAGACTTGTTGGAGATGGTGAGCATGTTGTTCTAGCCCACGGCTATACACCAAAATATCATCAAAATAAACCACTACAAATTTGCCTATAAAGGCTCTTAGTACATGCTTCATAAGCCTCATGAAAGTGCTTGGAGAATTAGTTAAGCCAAAAGGCATAACTAACCACTCATATAAGCCATAGGTGGTCTTGAATGCAGTTTTCCATTCATCCCCCTCTTTCATGCGGATTTGATGATATCCACTTTTAAGATCTATTTTGGAGAATATGCTTGAACCATGGAGCTCATCAAGCATATCATCAAGTCTAGGGATGGGATGCCTATACTTGATGGTTATGTTATTGATAGCCCTACAATCCATACACATCCTCCAAGTACCATCCTTTTTAGGGACCAAAATGACAGGAACTGAACAAGGACTCAAACTTGCCTGCACATAAACTTTGTCAAGGAGCTCTTGCACTTGCTTTTGTAGCTCCTTTGTCTCGGCTGGATTGGCTCTATATGCAGCCTTGTTTGGAAGGGTAGCGCCGGGTACAAAGTCTATTTCATGTTCTATGCCTCTAATTGGTGGCAATCCAGGTGGCACCTCCTCTTGGAACAAGTCCTCATAATCCTGCAAAAGAGAAGCAATAAGAGGTGGCAAACTAGTTAGCTCTTCTTTGAAAATCATAACTTCCTTACTAATGATAAGAAAGCAAGCTTGACTTCCCTTGATTGCACTTAACACCTCCTTTGGCTTGGCCAATACAAGCTTCTTCTCTTCTTTCTCCCTTTGTAACTTTCTTTACTCCCTATCAATGTGGTCAACCATAATTTCATGAGGAGCCATAGGGTGCAAAGTGATTCTCTTACCTTGGAGATGGAAAGAATACTCATTGGTGACCTCTTGATGGATCACACCCCTATCATATTGCCAAGGCCTTCCCAAGAGGACATGGCATGCGGTCATGGGCAACACATCACACACAACCTCATCCTTGTATCCCCCTATAGAAAAGCTTATCTTGGCTTGTTCACTAACCTTCAAGGGAGTGTTAGAATTCAGCCAACAAAGAGTATAGGGTTGAGCGTGAGGAATAGTAGGGAGAGCAAACCTTTTCACTACCTCTTGATCTACTATGTTGCAACAAGAGCCTCCATCAATGATAAGGTTGCAAAGTTTACCTTGGATGAGGCATCTTGATTGAAAGATGGTTTCTCTTTGGTTGGGAGGGGTTGGCGCCTCATTGGCCATAAGTGACCTTTTAACCACAAAGCACTCGCCTTGTGTCTCAGCCTTGACTTGCAATTCCTCCTCCTCTTCCTCTACGTCTCCGGGCTCCTCTAGCATCTCATCATCCGACTCATATTCCCCTATTATGTTGAGCAACACTTGGCGGCGAGAGGGGCAGTCCTTGGCCATGTGCCCACGGCCTAGGCACTTGAAGCACTTGATCTCACTTATCCTTTGCTCGCCTTCCCTTCTCGGCGCTAAGGGTAGTCTTGGTGGCTCTCTCCTCAGCTGCATGGCGCCGACATCTTGCCTTGGTTCTTGGCGCCTTGGAGTGTAGGTGGAGTTGTTTGAGCCTGCATTACTCCACGGCCTTGAGCTTGAGCTAGGTGGATAGCTCCTCTTTTGGGGCAATGTTCTATACACATGGTTAGTATAATGGAGGACCTCTTCCACCGAGGTGCCTCTTGCAAAGTGTTGCAATGTGACAATTGCCTTAAGATCAACATTCAAATTCTCAACAAATTTAGACACAACATACTCATTAGGGAATTTAATGCCGGATCTAAACAATAGAGTTTTCAACTCTTTATAATACTCATCCGGGGTTCTATTACCTTGTTTGAGTTGTTGGAGTCTCTCATGAATCCGGGCTGCAAAGTTCTCCGGGACAAACCTATGCTTAAGTGCCAACTTGAGCTCTTCCCAAGTGTCTATGGGGTCATAGCCGGCTTGTGCCCTCTCCTCCTTGGCCTCGGCCCACCATTGATCCGCAAAGCCTTCAAAGCGGATGCTAGCCACGGCAACTCTTTGGGCATCATTGAGGTTTTGGAAATCAAAGACTTGTTCGGTCTTATTAATCCAGTTGAGGCACTCCTCTGGGTCAGCCTACTTGCCAAACTTCTCCATGTCCAAGTTGGTCTTAGGCCTCCTTGGTTGGTCGTAGTCATAGTGCATTGGCGGGTAGTAGCCTTGGTCACCTTGTAGGAATTGCTCTCGTGGTCTCCCATATCTATTTCCTTGTTCAATGACCTCATCATGCCTTGCGCCTTGTCCAGCTGCGCACCCCATGCCTTGGCCTTGCCTACGACCTTGGACATTTCTTAGTGGTTGGGTGAGAGGCGCCGTGAGCCTAGCTTGGATCCCTTGTGGCTCATAGGTGGCGTTCACCTCTTCATGGAGCCTTCTCACATCTTGGCCTGAAAAATAAGTGGCCATGGCTGGAAACATAGAAGTTATAGGCGCGGAAATAGGGAGAGTCATACCTTGGAAACCACTAGAGAAAGGGATGAGCGGCGCTTGGTTGGAGGAGGCGCCGGGCAAGAGTGGCATGGCCATGTCGCCTGGCTTGTTGTGTGAAGATTGAGCCTCCACTTGTGAGGGAAGAATGCTCACACATATCCTAGACATGTCCTCCAACTTGTGCTCGGAGGCCTCTATCCTAGCATCTAGCCTTCTTAGGCTCGCTTGGTTATCTTGTTGGATTTCCATCAAGTGCCCATCAATGCGGCTTTCTATCCCTTTTAGGGCCTCTATTAGGGATTGTAAGGTGGGTGGCTCGTTGATGGTCAAGGCGGTCTTGCCCCCACCGGATTCCTTGGAGTTGTCTCCCATGATAGACCTAGCAAAAGCACTCAAAGCACAACCACAAGATAATCAAAGCAAATGGTCCCTTGAGCACACACAAGGGTCATCAGAATCTGAAATTTCCAAGCACAAATTATTCACAAGAAATAGCAAGCCCAAGTGAGGTTACGAGCTAGGGTTTGCGGAAAAGACAAAGTTGATGTATACTTTCACTACCTAGTCGGAGCCACAAGCAATGGCAAGGAAGGTACCGACCACTTTCACAACCAAGCAACCACAACCAAGGTTATACCTCACGTAAAAGAAAAGAAAACTGAATTTGCTCTTAGGTTGGCTCACTTTTTCTATGGCCTCTCCTATTTAGGCCGGGTTTTTCTTGAGCACCTCTTTTTTTTTTTTTGAGGAAAGTTTACAAGATTTGAATCTTAATACTATGCATAAGTAGCAAGCAGAGTCAAGCAAAATTTTGAGGACAATTTACGCCAACAATCTCTTCTTTTTTTTTTGCACAATTTTAGTGTTGTCTTAGCCACTAAGTGTGTGTAAATGAAATTCCCTTAACCTAAGTCCACTACTTGATTTATGCAACAACTAGGTAAGCAAAAATATACACCCAAAAAAAAGGTAAACGTGGCTAAGGTTGGCTGCAAATAATAGGGGCTAATGAATGCTTCCAAATAAGGTAAGTTGCTAGAAAAGGGGGTATTGATGGCTTTGTGTTTAATGTGTATTATGGAGGGGTGGTTACTGATTTGAGGGAGTTCAAACGGTTGACTTAGACTGCTTTGATATGACTCACAAAGTAGACCAAATTGCATGAGCTTAAAGAAGAAATTCTCTCTTGGGAGTGTTTTGATTCAAATTCAAGCTAAAGGAAAACAAATGAGGGGGGGCGGCCTTATAACCCTAGCAAGCCGTCCCACAAGTGTTTGTTTTGCAGAAATTAAAGCCTAAAAACATGCATAAAATGTAAACCCAAAGTCTTATAATGTCATTCAATCAATGCCTCAAAAAGGCCCTTGAATTGTGCCTTAAGTCTCGTTTGGCGCCGAGAGTGTCATCAAGGAGAAGAAGTCTCCTAGCCGGCTTGTTGTTGGCCCTAGTGTGGCGAGTCCAAGGTTGAGCTTGGCTTGTAGTTCCCTAGCCTTGGCGCGTGTGAGCCTCATGGGTGCGCCCTCCTCTTGGCTTGATGGCTCTTCTCGGCTAGGCTCTTCATGGTTGGCTAGCCTTGGTGAGCGCCTTGGATCGGAGGACTGGACTTGATGGGAAGGATTCACATCATCCTCCCCTCCTTGAAAAGGATTTGTCCTCGCGTCTGGCCCTTGGTCTTGCGCTTCTTTATCCACCAAGTAGGGAGTGAGGTCGGCTACGTTGAACACATCATGCACTCCATAAGTAGGCGGCAAGTCCACCTTGTAAGCATTGTTGTTGATGCTTTCAAGGACTTGAAATGGTCCATCTCCCCTTGGCTTGAGCTTGGAGTCTCTAAGAGTGGGAAACCTCTCCTTCCTTAGGTGCACCCACACTAGTTCTCCCGGCTCTAAGATGAGCTCCTTCCTCTTCTTGTTGGCCTGCTTGGCATATTGGATAGTCCTCTTCTCTATCTCGGCCCTTGTCTCTTCATGGAGCTTCTTGATCTTGTCCGCTTGATCCATGCCTTCTTCATTTTGGGAACCTGAAATTGCAAAAGGCACCAAATCTAGGGGAGTGGTAGGGTTGCACCCATAAACTACCTCAAATGGTGTCTTCTTGGTGGCAGAATGGACGGCTCTATTGTAGGCAAACTCAATGAATGGTAAGCAATCCTCCCACCTACGCAAGTTAGTCTTAAGCAAAGACCTAAGCAAGGCACCAAGAGTTCTATTCACTACCTCAGTTTGCCCATCGGTTTGGGGATGGCATGTGGTAGAGAAGAGTAACTTGGTCCCCAACTTAGCCCACAAGGACTTCCAAAAATAGCTCAAAAACTTCACATCACGGTCATAAACAATTGTATATGGTATGCCATGCAATCTTACAATATGCTCAAAGAATAGGCTAGCAACATTATGGGCATCATCAGTTTTATGACATACAATGAAGTGTGCCATTTTGCTAAACCTATCTACCACAACAAAAATGGAATCTCTTCCCCTTTTAGTCTTAAGGAGACCGAGCACAAAATCCATGGATATGTCTTCCCAAGACCTATGAGGGATAGGTAAAGGAGTGTATAAGCCATGTGGATTCAACCGAGATTTGGCTTGTCTACAAGTCACACATGTTGCACAATATTTCTCCACGTCCTTTTGCATGTGTGGCCAATAGAAGTGTTCCTTGAGGGTGAGGGAATTCTTAGCTACACCAAAGTGTCCCATAAGACCTCCACCATGAGCCTCTTGGACCAACAACCTACGGTTAGACCCACTTGGAATACACAACCTAGGACCCTTAAAAAGATAGCCCTCATGCACATAGAATTGTTCTTTGCTTCCCAAGTCTAAGCATGCTTTATATAATTCACCAAAATCAGCATCCAAAGCATACAAATCCTTCATGAAAGCAAACCCTAGCATGCATGCATCTAAAGTGGTGAGGAGAACATACCTTCTTCACAAAGCATCCGCCACTACATTCTCTTTCCCTTTCTTGTGTTTGATGACATATGGAAAGGCTTCTATGGACTCCACCCACTTGGCATGACGCTTGTTGAGCTTCCTTTGACCCCTTAGAAACTTTAGGGCCTCATGGTCCGTGTGAATGACAAACTCCCTTGGAAGAAGGTAGTGTTGCCAAGTTTGAAGGACCCTCACAAGTGCTAGAAGTTCTTTGTCATAAGTCTCATAATTCAGCTCGGCACCATTGAGCTTTTCACTAAAATAAGCTATTGGTCTTCCTTCTTGCATTAGCACACCTCCAAGTCCTATTCCTGATGCATCACATTCAATCTCAAAAGTTTTTGTAAAATCAGGTAAGGATAGTAAAGGAGCATGAGTGAGCTTATGCTTAAGGATACTAAAAGCTTCTTCTTGCTTCTCCTTCCAAAGAAAGGGCACATTCTTCTTTGTAAGCTCGGTGAGGGGGGCGGCTATGGTACTAAAATCCTTGACAAACTGGCGGTAGAAGCCGGCCAATCCAAGGAAACTCCTCACTTGTGTCATGGTGGTCGGTGTTGGCCACTCCTTGATTGCCTTCACCTTCTCCTCATCTACCTTGAGTCCTTCCTTGCATACAACAAAACCAAGAAAAACCATATGATCCGATCAAAAATGGCATTTCTTGAAGTTGACATACAACTTCTCTTTCCTTAGGACCTCTAAGACTTGTTGGAGATGGTGAGCATGTTGTTCTAGCCCACGGCTATACACCAAAATATCATCAAAATAAACCACTACAAATTTGCCTAGAAAGGCTCTTAGTACATGCTTCATAAGCCTCATGAAAGTGCTTGGAGAATTAGTTAAGCCAAAAGGCATAACTAACCACTCATATAAGCCATAGGTGGTCTTGAATGCAGTTTTCCATTCATCCCCCTCTTTCATGCGGATTTGATGATATCCACTTTTAAGATCTATTTTGGAGAATATGCTTGAACCATGGAGCTCATCAAGCATATCATCAAGTCTAGGGATGGGATGCCTATACTTGATGGTTATGTTATTGATAGCCCTACAATCCATACACATCCTCCAAGTACCATCCTTTTTAGGGACCAAAATGACAGGAACTGAACAAGGACTCAAACTTGCCTGCACATAAACTTTGTCAAGGAGCTCTTGCACTTGCTTTTGTAGCTCCTTTGTCTCGGCTGGATTGGCTCTATATGCAGCCTTGTTTGGAAGGGTAGCGCCGGGTACAAAGTCTATTTCATGTTCTATGCCTCTAATTGGTGGCAATCCAGGTGGCACCTCCTCTTGGAACAAGTCCTCATAATCCTGCAAAAGAGAAGCAATAAGAGGTGGCAAACTAGTTAGCATAAGAAAGCAAGCTTGACTTCCCTTGATTGCACTTAACACCTCCTTTGGCTTGGCCAATACAAGCTTCTTCTCTTCTTTCTCCCTTTGTAACTTTCTTTGCTCCCTATCAATGTGGTCAACCATAATTTCATGAGGAGCCATAGGGTGCAAAGTGATTCTCTTACCTTGGAGATGGAAAGAATACTCATTGGTGACCCCTTGATGGATCACACCCCTATCATATTGCCAAGGCCTTCCCAAGAGGACATGGCATGCGGTCATGGGCAACACATCACACACAACCTCATCCTTGTATCCCCCTATATAAAAGCTTATCTTGGCTTGTTCACTAACCTTCAAGGGAGTGTTAGAATTCAGCCAACAAAGAGTATAGGGTTGAGCGTGAGGAATAGTAGGGAGAGCAAACCTTTTCACTACCTCTTGATCTACTATGTTGCAACAAGAGCCTCCATCAATGATAAGGTTGCAAAGTTTACCTTGGATGAGGCATCTTGATTGAAAGATGGTTTCTCTTTGGTTGGGAGGGGTTGGCGCCTCATTGGCCATAAGTGACCTTTTAACCACAAAGCACTCGCCTTGTGTCTCAGCCTTGACTTGCAATTCCTCCTCCTCTTCCTCTATGTCTCTGGGCTCCTCTAGCATCTCATCATCCGACTCATATTCCCCTATTATGTTGAGCAACACTTGGCGGCGAGAGGGGCAGTCCTTGGCCATGTGCCCACGTCCTAGGCACTTGAAGCACTTGATCTCACTTGTCCTTTGCTCGCCTTCCCTTCTCGGCGCTAGGGGTAGTCTTGGTGGCTCTCTCCTCGGCTGCATGGCGCCGTCATCTTGCCTTGGTTCTTGGTGCCTTGGAGTGTAGGTGGAGTTGTTTGAGCCTGCATTACTCCACGGCCTTGAGCTTGAGCTAGGTGGATAGCTCCTATTTTGGGGCAATGTTCTATACACATGGTTAGTATAATGGAGGACCTCTTCCACCGAGGTGCCTCTTGCAAAGTGTTGCAATGTGACAATTGCCTTAAGATCAACATTCAAATTCTCAACAAATTTAGACACAACATACTCATTAGGGAATTTAATGCCGGATCTAAACAATAGAGTTTTCAACTCTTTATAATACTCATCCGGGGTTCTATTACCTTGTTTGAGTTGTTGGAGTCTCTCATGAATCCGGGCTGCAAAGTTCTCCGGGACAAACCTATGCTTAAGTGCCAACTTGAGCTCTTCCCAAGTGTCTATGGGGTCATAGCCGGCTTGTGCCCTCTCCTCCTTGTCCTCGGCCCACCATTGATCCGCAAAGCCTTCAAAGCGGATGCTAGCCACGGCAACTCTTTGGGCATCATTGAGGTTTTGGAAATCAAAGACTTGTTCGGTCTTATTAATCCAGTTGAGGCACTCCTCTGGGTCAGCCGACTTGCCAAACTTCTCCATGTGCAAGTTGGTCTTAGGCCTCCTTGGTTGGTCGTAGTCATAGTGCATTGGCGGGTAGTAGCCTTGGTCACCTTGTAGGAATTGCTCTCGTGGTCTCCCATATCTATTTCCTTGTTCAATGACCTCATCATGCCTTGCGCCTTGTCCAGCTGTGCACCCCATCCCTTGGCATTGCCTACGGCCTTGGACATTTCTTAGTGGTTGGGTGAGAGGCGCCGTGAGCCTAGCTTGGATCCCTTGTGGCTCATAGGTGGCGTTCACCTCTTCATGGAGCCTTTCACATCTTGGCCTGAAAAATAAGTGGCCATGGCTGGAAACATAGAAGTTATAGGCGCGGAAATAGGGAGAGTCATACCTTGGAATCCATTAGAGAAAGGGATGAGCGGCGCTTGGTTGGAGGAGGCGTCGGGCAAGAGTGGCATGTCCATGTCGCCTGGCTTGTTGTGTGAAGATTGAGCCTCCACTTGTGAGGGAAGAATGCTCACACATATCCTAGACATGTCCTCCAACTTGTGCTCGGAGGCCTCTATCCTAGCATCTAGCCTTCTTAGGCTCGCTTGGTTATCTTGTTGGATTTCCATCAAGTGCCCATCAATGCGGCTTTCTATCCCTTTTAGGGCCTCTATTAGGGATTGTAAGGTGGGTGGCTCGTTGATGGTCAAGGCGGTCTTGCCCCCACCGGATTCCTTGGAGTTGTCTCCCATGATAGACCTAGCAAAAGCACTCAAAGCACTCAAAGCACAACCACAAGATAATCAAAGCAAATGGTCCCTTGAGCACACACAAGGGTCATCAGAATCTGAAATTTCCAAGCACAAATTATTCACAAGAAATAGCAAGCCCAAGTGAGGTTACGAGCTAGGGTTTGCGGAAAAGACAAAGTTGATGTATACTTTCACTACCTAGTCAGAGCCACAAGCAATGGCAAGGAAGGTACCGACCACTTTCTCAACCAAGCAACCACAACCAAGGTTATACCTCACGTAAAAGAAAAGAAAACTGAATTTGCTCTTAGGTTGGCTCACTTTTTCTATGGCCTCTCCTATTTAGGCCGGGTTTTTCTTGAGCACCTCTTTTTTTTTTTTTGAGGAAAGTTTACAAGATTTGAATCTTAATACTATGCATAAGTAGCAAGCAGAGTCAAGCAAAATTTTGAGGACAATTTACGCCAACAATCTCTTCTTTTTTTTTTGCACAATTTTAGTGTTGTCTTAGCCACTAGGTGTGTGTAAATGAAATTCCCTTAACCTAAGTCCACTACTTGATTTATGCAACAACTAGGTAAGCAAAAATATACACCCAAAAAAAAGGTAAACGTTGCTAAGGTTGGCTGCAAATAATAGGGGCCAATGAATGCTTCCAAATAAGGTAAGTTGCTAGAAAAGGGGGTATTGATGGCTTTGTGTTTAATGTGTATTATGGAGGGGTGGTTACTGATTTGAGGGAGTTCAAACGGTTGTCTTCAACCTCAGGAAAAGTTCAGAAGTCGTGGCAACACAAAGGAAACCAACGCCAACAATGGAGACTACACACAACACAAAGGCCAAAATCGGAAGCACTTGACTAGGCAACCTAAGCTTGCACTTCAAATGAACAATTTGAACGTAAAAAGGACAGATTTAGAAGGCCAAACCTCGCGTGGCTCTGATACCACTAAAATTGTGCCAAAAAAAAAGAGGTCGCATGGGACTTCCCTGATGGTGAAATTCTAGAATTTTCTGCTAATAATTTGATGACATCCAGGTAGACCATCAGTTGTCCTTAGTGGCATATGACCCTTGTACCTGATTGACGATTAGGAGGGAGTCATATATCACTTCAATGCTTTGGATTACAAGGTCTTGTGCAAGCGTCAGTCCGAATATGAGTGCCTCATACTCCACTTCGTTGTTAGTCACATCCCATTCGCACCTCACAACTTGGGCTATATGGTCCCCTTGCGGCAATTTTAGTACAACTCCTAGTCCAACCCCTCTTACGTTCGATACTCCATCTGTGTGGAGTTGCCATGTGCCCTTGTCTTCTTCGGTCGTCAACTGTGCGGCCTCCTTTGTGGCTTCTTGCTCTAATGTTGGACTAAATTTGGCCACAAAGTCTGCCAAAGCTTGAGACTTAATTGTTGTCCTTGGCTCATATTCGATGTCGAAACCACTCAAGTGTATTGCCCATTTTGTCATTCGTCCTGTGAATTCTTGTTTCCTCATGATGGCTTTCATGGGATGGTTAGTCCGCACAATAATAACGTGTGATTCGAAATAGGGCCTTAGTTTGTTTGATGCCATTACTAGAGCCAAGACAAATTTTTCGAGCGATGTGTATCTTGTTTTAGTCGGGAGTAGAATGCGACTTACATAGTAGACTGGAGATTGTTTTTCGTCTTCTTCTCTTGTTAGGACTGCACTTACTGTTGACTCTGACACCGCTAGGTATAATGGTAGTGATTCGTCGTCCTTTGGCTTTGCTAGTAGCAATGGATTTGCCAGATACATCTTTAGGTCTTGGAAGGCTTGTTCGTGTGTCGTAGTCCATTCAAATGACTTATTCTTCTTCAGATCTTCATAGAAAAGTTTACACTTATCAGAGGATTTTGATATGAATCTGTTAAGTGATGTTATTCGCCATGTTAACTTTTGGACATCCTTGACGCATCTGGGGGATCTCAAGTTGACGATTGCTTTGATCTGATCCGGACTGGCTTCTATTCCTCTCTGGGTCACCATGTATCCTAGGAATTTTCCTGAGGATACTACAAAAGTGCATTTAGTAGGATTTAGTTTCATGTTATACCTCTTCAGCACTTTGAATGCTTCTTTTTTATGTCCGATGTGATCCAGGGCTGCTTTTGATTTGACCAGCATGTCGTCTATGTATACTTCCATGTCCCCAATCTGGTCCTTGAACATCTTGTTGACGAGTCGTTGGTATGTGGCCCCTGCATTTTTAGTGCAAAGGGCATAACTTTGTAGCAATATGTACCTTGGCTGGTTATGAAAGTTGTTTTTTCCTAGTCTTCTAGGTCCATTAGGATTTGGTTGTACACAGTGAACGCTTCCATGAATGTGCACATTTTGTGGCCTGCAGTTGCGTCGACCATCGCGTCGATGTGCGGGAAGGGGAAGGAGTCCTTAGGACTAGCCTTGTTCAGGTCTGTGAAGTCGATGCAGACTCTCCACTTGCCATTTTTCTTTTGTACCACGACGACGTTTGCCATCCATTCCGGGTATTTGACTTTCCTAATTTTTACTTGTTTCCAATAAATTTTTGACTTCGTCGTCTACGATTGTTTTTCCGTTCTAGTGCGAATTTCCTTCTTTTTTATTTGACTGGAGGGTATGCTGGATCTACATTTAATTTGTGAGTGATAACATCGGGTGAAATTCCTACCATATCCTCATGTGATCAGGTGAAGATAGGAGGATTGTCGACGTCCTTGGTTTGGTTCCCGACTAGGGCGTCGGTTTGAATTTGGTCATCGACGATGATCATGGGATTCCCAAAATCGGCCATGATTGAATGTTGATTGGATCGGTAGTTGGCTAGATACCCCACGGTCGGCGCCAAATTGTTTTGGGACGAAAAGATTGAACCGACCTAAATCGCTTTGAACGGGTAACTAGACAACAATGAGATTAAAATATCTAGACAATCCAAATCAACTAATAAGAAGATGAAAGAAATCGAACGAATATAAAAGTAGGATTATCTCCTTCTGGTGAGAATCTTTACGAGTCGAAGAACTTAGTCGTCGGACGCTTAAATATTCGAACACGAAGTTGAACCCAAGAACAATTCCTTTTACTGAGCAAGATAGAAATGATACTTGTATTTGCTAACTCTGATAATGCGTGTTTTTTACATGAGGGATCCTTCCATATTTATACTATGTTTACAACCAATCTAGTTAGAACTGCCCGAGATCCGCGGGAATCGACGAGTCGTGCACTAGTCGTTCCGAGTTCTCCTCCAACGTCTCTTTGCGTCAACTATCTTTTCGCGGTCTTCTAGATTGCAGCCTCCTTTAAACTACTGGGCCGGTCCAGCAAGTCAATAGAATCGTGTCCCAACAAGGTTGGTATATTATATTAGTGTTATCAACAAAATAACGAAAATTATCGTCAACTGAAGACTACAAATAGGCTTCTCAAAGACAAAAGCATGAAAGGATCTTATTAAACTAAAAAAATATTGAAGTATCTTAATTAGATTTCATGTGCAATTAAAATACTTAATTTCAAATAATATGGTACTTTTGTTTTAAATTAGGGTACTTTTTGCTATATAGATGAGAAGAAAGAAGATCTTGCGTAATCATTATGAAAACTTCATAATCAATACAATATAACACCTAAGAATCATGATAAAGGATAAAATAAGGTTTGTAAATCTGCTACATGAGGTAATAGCATTAATCCTTTTGTTGCTTTAGTGTAGATAATCTGCAAAGTTGATTCAAGTACAATAATTAAGTTCAACGGCATGCTCATCCCTATATAAGAATATTATTATCGATATATATATCTTTTTTTTATACAAGGCAAATATTAGGGCCCACCTAAACAGATGATTGTCCTAAATCATCTGAGTGGATGATCTTTACAAATTGAGTTCCAAAAGAATTAAAAGTAAAGTTCAATTATAAGAACTCATATCTGTCACCAGTAATCAGACGAGTATGGTGATGGTCATTGGTGGGACACAGAATGCGTTGGAATTGTTGAAGTGTGTGTAGCAGGATTGGATGTGTGGCCAAGAAATCGGCTGCCCGGTTAGCTTCTCAGAAGCAGTGGAAAACCTGCGAAGAAGAAAAGGAAGACAAAAGAGCAAAAATATCCATAATAATGGAATAGACTTCCTATGGAATTTTCCAGGTGCGTCGAATGGAATTAATGACCAACAGATTATCTCATTCGATAATTAGTTGTGTAATATTATGCCTAACAGCAAACAAAATACCTGAAAGAGCTGCTAGGGCTTCACTACGGAGTATAGAAGTTGAAGGGATTTGTTCCCGATGGAAAAATAAAGTTTTTCCATTATGGTCTCGGAAAATATATGCAATGTTTGAAGTACTGTCATTTTTTTTGGAACTGTCAAAATTAAGTTTTATCCATGTCGGAGGTGGTTCCTTCCAAATTCGATTTGTAACCAGTTCACGGTTTCTTCTGATGGTTACTGGTTGTATGGATTCGTTGGATAATGTCCAGTCTCGAAAGAATCGCCAGGCTTGTTCTGAGGGATTGGAATTTTGGGAGGTAGTAGATTGACGGAAGATCAGATTATTGCGGTAATTCCAGATGCACCACCAAAGAAATAGTAAAGGAACATGATTAGCATTGGACTGTCTAAAATAATCAAAATTGTATTGAAAATATGAATTAAATTGTAGAGAGAAAGATAATTGAAGTTTTGATTCAAGGTTAGATATCATTAATTGAGTAAAGGGATATGTGAAGAATATATGGTTAGTATCTTTATCTGTAGTTTGGCAAAGTTGACAGGTGGAATAAATCGAGTAATAATGACGGTTAAAGCGTTCCGTGGTGGGAAGGCCATCTCTGACCGTTTTCAAAATAAAATTTTAAATCTTTGGGGGAATTTTAAGTTTCCAAATCCAAGAATAAGGTTGTGGTCAGGGATTAGATATGGCACAATGGTTGAGTTGGTACGTGGATGACACGGTGAATTTTCCGTCAGTATTAAATCTCAAGAGAAGTCGATCTTCCATCGGTGTTACTGGGATGTGTATATTAGTTATTTTGTCAATGATGTGTTGAGGAAGTAAATTTTGTAGATAAGGAAGGTCCCATTGGCAAGATGGGGTAATAAACGCAAGTACCGTGATATCTGGTGCAGTGTACGTTGTTGTGAAAGTATGGAAAAAGATCACAGTTTGGGATCCAGTAATCCGACCAGAATTTGATTGTATGACCATTTCTGAGTTCCCATGCAAGCCCTTTTTTAAATTCATCGCGGAGGTGTCGCATACGTGAGAACTGCCATGACTGTTTAGCCTTCTTATGGTAAGTGAAAAGATTTGTGGAGGTGAGATACTTTTCGGTGATAATTCGGACCCATAGATTATTGGCCTCAGTTAGTATTTTCCATAATAATTTCATCTGAAAGGATTTGTTTATTTCTTGGGTGGTGTGGAGGCCAAGTTTGCCAAGTGTTTTAGGTTGACAAATGGAGTTCCAAGAACTAAGGGGGCGGTAGTTGGGAAGGTATTTGTTCCAAAAGAAGTCTTTAATAATCTTATCCATTTCATCACAGACAAAATTTGAGAGTAAAAAACTCTGTATTAGGTAATTAACTTTAGGGCATAATTTTGATTGTATGAGGACAATGCGGCCGGCTTGGGATAAAGAATTGGCTTTCCATTTGGATAATTGTTTTTTAAGGTTCTGTATGTAGTCGTCAAAAAATTTCTTCTTTTGACGACCTCTAACAATAGGAATGCCTAGATATTTTTCCATGGATTTGGTTACTGGTAGGTTAAGGATGGATGCAAGAGAAGAGGTTTGAGGAGTAGTAATATTGGAGGATGTTTGTAAGGAGCTTTTATGAAAGTTGATGGATAATCCAGAGATACGACTTAAAGTGTTGAGGATATCATGAATGTAATGCATACTTTGTTGAGTAGCGTTAGCAAATATAAAGGTATCATCAGCGAAAGAAAGAAACGGAATGCATGTTCCATTACTAGTCACTTGAATTTCAACTTTCCGATTTGGTTGTTGAGCTTCATGGGATAAGGTCCGCGAGAGATATTCCATTGCGATAATGAAGATAAAAAGAGCAATAGGGTCACCTTGACGTATGCCACATCTGTGTTTGAATAAAGGTCCAGGCTTGTTATTGACCAGTACGGAAAATGAAGTTAAAGTGATACAGGTCATGAGTCTAGTCACCCATATAGGATAAAAACCGAATTTAAGCAAAATGGCTTTGATAAAATTCCAGTTTAGTTTGTCGTAAGCCTTTTCCATATCCACTTTAAGAGTCATCCATCCTTTTTTACCTTTCTTTTTAGTGTGGAAAGAATGGAAAATTCCGTGAGCTAAGAGGATGTTGTCCTGTATTGATCGTCCCTCCACAAAAGCTCCTTGGAAGGAACTAATGAGCTTAGGTAGCACTAGTTTTAATCTTTTGGCCATGATTTGGTGATAATTTTATAAATATTATTACAAAGACTAATTGGTCTGTAATGGTTGATATTGATTGGGTTATCGCTTGTTGGGAAAAGAGTTATAAATGAGTGGGCACATTCAGTTAACGTTTGACCGGAGTGGAAAAAAGCTTGTATGGCTGGAGTGAGTGAATTGTTAATGATGGGCCAAAAGTTTTGATAGAACTCGGCTGGAAAGCCATCAGGTCCCGGTGTTTTATTGGAGGGCAAGTCAAACACCGCTCTATTTATTTCGTCATAAGTTGGCATAGCTAACAATTGGAGATTGTCGTGTTAGGTGATGAGGGGAGGGATGATGTTGAGGTCTTGATCAGATACCGTATGATTGGTGGAAGGAGTGAAACGTTGTTGCGATTCAGACGATATCGCTTGTTGAATTAAATGGTGGTCCTGTATAATGCATCCGTCTTTTGTTTGGAAAGTGGATATTTTTGTCGATGCATACGTATTTTGCTTAAGGATTGGTAGTACTTCGTATTTTTTTCCACATTTTGAAGGTGAATGGATTTTGCTCGTTGTTTCCAAAATGTGTGCTGAAATTCTAATAGTTTATTATATTATAGTAAATGTCGTTGATATTGGGTGTGAATGGTATGAGAATAGTTGGATATCAGAATAGTTGGATCTCAAAATAGCTTCGTGTAATTCATGTAGTTTTTTTGCTCTTGCTTTAAGTTGTTCGAAATTGTTTTGGTGTTTCATTTTGGCCCATGATTTAGAGTAGCGTTTAAGAAGTTTTTTTTCATGTAGAACTTAAACATATACGAGCCAGTGTGTTTGTATTTCCAAAACTTTTGAACTAGTGGTTTATAGGTAGGATAAAAAAGCCAGGCATTCTCAAAACGGAAAGGGTATTTGCGAAATGGTTGATATTGGTCTAAAGTAACGGTGATGAGACAGTGGTCAGAGGTAGTAAAAGGATGATGTTGTATCACAATGGAGGAGTAGATGTCTGTAAAAATGGGGTGGAGAAGCATGCGATCTAATCTTTCATAGATGGTGTCAGAAATAGTAGAGGATTTACGCCATGTGAAGGAAAAGCCTGAGAAATTGGTAGTAATTAATCCAAAGTCATTTAAAAATGAGTTTAATTTGTTAAATTTAGAATGATTGGGTATTGAACCACTGAGTGCTTGTTTGGTTTGGAAGCAAATTCATGGGAATTTAAATATTTCAGGAAGTGGAATCAAGTACATGTGTTTGGTTACCCTTTTTCTATCTAGAAAATCCATGTATTTAAATTCATGGGATTTCTAATTCCTCCATTATACAGGAAGTACACTTACCTACAAGGGGGTAGGTAAGATTTTCTTCTCCCATTATTTTAATCCCCAAATCACCTAATTACCCTCTCTCAAAGTATTACCCTCTCTCAAGATTTTATTCCCCCATTATATTTATAGGGTTATAGTAGTAATTTTATATAAATTCCCGCAAACTTCCCACATCCAACCAAACAAAATGTAGCTTTCAATATCACATTATTAAAATGTTAACCAAACATAATTTCTTAATTCCTAGGAATTGTAAATCCCTGGAACTTACTTCATGGGAAGTAAGTTCCAGGGAATTGCACTTCCTCTCTTTAACCAAACGAGCACTAAGTTTTTTAGAGGGAATCAGAATGTCATTGAAATCACCCATTATAAAAATTGGAAGTTTATAATGGGTAATTAGACCACCAATTTTGTTCCAGTAAGCATTTTTTAGTTCCTCTCAACTAGGTTCATATATGAAGAAGAGGAGAAATGTGAGGCTTGGAAGTTGTATTTTCAAAAGAATAATATTCGATTCATTAAGTAACACTAAGGTATTTTGCAAGTTTAGGGAGTGATTAAAAAGTAGCCAAAGTCCATCACGTGACCCTTGAGCAGGAGAAATGGTTAGAGATTTGAATCCAATTTTACACATAAAATTTGGACTTAGTATATCATTTGTTTTTGTCTCGGCTAAGCCTAACATGTCAAGTTGGTTCAGTCGTTGTAAGAATGCAATTTCCGTCCAGAATTGTGGACGACGAATACCCCTCGAGTTCCAGTATCAAATTTTCATATTAACTTTTGTATTATGGAAACACTAAATTTCCTAGGGTTTATGTGTGATTGATTAGTTGTAGTAATGGGAGCTATATGGAAGTTGGTGGTGTTCCAAGTATGTGTAGTAATAACGTAAAGAAGTTGTAACAAATTGTCCTGAGAAATAGTATGTAACATAAATTGTGCCTTGTATTGGTAATAAAATACATGAAAACATAACGGTGTTATGTAACCAATTTGTATACGGGGTATATATGATTTCTATAAGTTTGGTAGATGGGTAGTTAATGTATAATTGATACAATAAACATCATCGGAGTCCTGTTTTGGCATGCAAAGAGTGACGTGAGTAAGTTGATGAAGTGAATTAGTAACGTGGTAACAGAAGCAATCCAAAGGAGGACAATGCGCATATAAATCGTATAAGTTGGCCAGATTGCGGCGACATTTTGACAAATTTTTTTTTAAACTAATGGACCCTTAGTAAAAATGGACCCCTCTCCCTCTCCTGAAATCCTACTCCCTACCCCCTAAATCCTACCCCTTAAACCCTAAATCCCAAAAAACAATATTTTAGAGAGAGAAAAAAAACAAAGAAGAGGGAGAAAAAAAAAATAAGCTAGTAGGGGTAGAAAAAATACATAAAAACTAGTAAGAGTCACTTTTATTAATTGAAAACTCTTAAATGGCCAATGCGTTCAAATTACTCGCCAAGTGTCATTTTGATGGGTCATATGGATGTTATTGGGCCAAGGCCCAAATTGGTTCCAAAAAAAGATCCGTAATAGCAAGTGAGGCGTAAAACAAGTAGTAAGTAGGAGCCATAGCCAGTTAAAGGCTAAACCAAGCTCATCAGTGGTCAAGTTTAATGTCCAGAAGTGACAAACAAAATTCCAAATTTTGTAACAAGAAGGAAAAATAGGCAAAAGCGTAATACATATTGTCAAAATGGTCTTAGTACATGGTGAAGAAGTCCGCTTGCAGATCATGAAACCAATATCAAGAGTAAATACATGCGATCTTTTAAGTATATAGTCCAAAGAAAATCTGGTACAAAGTCCAAAAGAGACTTTAGTAATATGTTCAGAGGAGAGCATGACCCACACAGGGCAACACACAACGGTATGATTTTTTGTCAATGTAGAGTAGAGTTTCATTTGAATTATCACAGAAAGGTTCGGATGGCACAAGGTCGTTTCAGCTCGTTGAACTTTGCACCAACCAACCATACCAGGCGAGGCCATGCTACTTACCTCAATCCTAACACCAAGATGGTTCGACGCAACAAGTCGAGAACCATATAGAGGGAAGGAGAGCATATGAGCATCACCAAACACCCGAAACTGGGGCGTACAAAGCCAAGATATAATGTGTAGATTCGCAACAATTATAAAGCTCTGAGTAAAAGTAGCCACTGGAAAGAAGCTCTCTAGTAACAAGAGAACAGAAGACGAGTCACAGTGAAAATTGGAGAAACTTCAAAATAGAGCATACATATCACAATACGTATAAATTTCACAGTTATGACAATATGAATTGAAAGCAAGGGAATATGTAATACTAGGAATCTGCCAACTAGATGGATATATTGAATCAGTAATAGGAAAGTCATAGGCCAAATTGGAAAAAAAATGGGAATTAGATGAAGAGAACTTACCTGATGCGTAGAGTGTTCAAGGTTAACGAGATGAAGATGATGAATAGGCCGATTTGGGCACCACCCAGGTTCGAGATCTACAGATCTGAAATATGAGTAAATGAACCAGAGGAGTGTTGGGCCACGTTTTTAATGGACCTTTATCGGAGCGGCCCAGCTGACGAAGGATGATTCCTTCCACAAGATTCACCCAGTTGAGGAGCAAGTTAAGGCGTCGAGCGAATCTCAGACACAGTGGACGCATGCAGTTGTTGGGCCCCGATTTGTTTGGTCCAGAAAGCCATCCCACACAGCAGATATGGCTAAACCAACGAGGCATGCATATCGTAGGGCAAAGATCTCGACCATCCGTTAAACGACCTGATGAACCCCAACGATTGTGAAAGATAACGGCTAAGTCTAGTTGATTTTTTGGGTCTAAGCATGTATATATTAGATTAGAGAAAGCTCCTAAGAGGACACACTATCAATTTCACTGAATACAAGCTACAATTCGCCACTCTCCTATTTGATTTTACAATTATTCTCTAGCTCAGTTCTTCACTTCTATTTTGAAGAGACCGATGATTAAATCATTTGATTCGACCAGTCTCCTATTCGAAGGAGATAAGTTTGTCTTTGCATCTATTTAATCTAATCTCGTCGAGCTCTTTATTTGATTTGGATTGTCTAGATATAATCAATCTAATTGTTGTCTAGTTGCCCTTCTTTAAGCGATTCAGGTCGGTTTGATCTTTTTCGCCCAAAACAATTTGGCGCCCATCGTAGGGCATCTAGCCAATCAACGATCCAATCATCAATCTGATACTCATCCCATCATGGCCGACGCTGGAAATCCCATGATCCTCGTCGAGAATCAAGCTCAAGGCAATGTCCAAGTCACGAACCAGATAGAGGACATCAACAGCCAACCAGTCACGGACTCGCAAATGCAAGAGCTTGCAAGAACCATGAATGTCCTTCAAGAGGAACTGGCCCAACAACGTGCCAGAATTGAAACACTAAGTGCTCAATCTGAATCTGAAATAGCTCGATTAACCCGTAAAAACAAGTTTTTAAGTATCGGCCCCTGGAGGCTCAAGACGCATAGTCAACATGGAAGGATTGTCTACACGACTCAATTTGGATGGAATGGACGCGACACCTGCAGCAGCGACTAATGCCTCCCTACCTACTGGTATGTTCCAGACCCCTTCGGTCACTTTTATTACGACTAACATACCAGGTTCTATAGCCGAGCCCTCCAAAGCACGAGCGACCCATCCGTAGGTAACAGCTCCGGCCAATCTCCAGGCCCTCATACAGCAAGCTATCAACGAGCATATGAAGACTCTGGATGATCGCATCGCACGGATCCTAGGAGTCCCCCAACCAATCGAGAAAGAAGCAATCGACGGATACAAAGATTCGCCTTTCGCAGTAGCGATTGCACGCGTCGAGATCCCTAAAAAGTTCCATGTCCCCAACATGCCCAACTACGATGGGACCAGGGACCCCGATGATCACGTCTCAATTTACAAGCAAAAATTAATGACAATTTTGATCCCAAGAGGGAACCGTGAGGCAGTCATGTGCAAAAGCTTTGGCACGACCCTCACGGGACCTGCACTAACTTGGCTTATGCATTTACCACAGGGTTCCATCGCTTCCTTCACCGACTTAATCAATTCATTCAAAGTCCAATTCCCTAGCAGTCGACGATTAGAAAAGCAGTCAAGCGACCTATGCATGATCATGCAAAGGTATGGAGAACCTCTAAGAGATTATCTTAACAAGTATAACAAAGACAAGGTCGCGATCCCGCATTGTGACGTCCCAACATCGATCGAAGCGTTCCGTCGAGGTTTGGTTAGAGGCAGTGGACTCTACTGCGAATTGACCAAATACCCATGCCGAAGCTTTGAAGATGTGCAAGCCAAAATCATGGAACAAGTCAGACTCGAAGAATATGAAGAACCTTCCAAGGCAAATACAAGCCCCGATCGAGTCGATCGAAGAACATCCTCAGATCATCGACGCGATCAACGACACCAACCTTATCCTAAGGGGAGGAGCGACCCTAGTCGGGTAAACAACTCTTATGACAGGAATCGGGATTGGAAAAACAACCCCGCTCTCCCTCTGAAGCTCCACTCTTACAACTTCAACATCTCCGTATCGGAGCTCGTAAAGAGTTTCGATAGATATGGAAAAGAAGTAATGTGGCCTCGGAAGAGCGATAAACCAGACGCAAAGAAAGACATGAACCGGTGGTGCGAGTTCCATGGGGACCACGGACACTCAACGAATGAATGCATATCCCTTCATAAGGAAGTCGCAAGGCTCCTCGCACAAGGGCTATTATGCGACGTCATCTCCGACAAAGCCAAAACGACCCTCGATCAAAGGGACCAGGTAACATCTGACAAGCCATCTTCTCCGGTTCCCACTAAAATTGTTAACACCATTTCAGGAGGGTCGGACATGTGTGGAAACACATACTCGGCCGCCAAAAGATATGCCCGAGAAAGCAAGGGCGATAAGCCGATTCGGGCGGAGACGAGACAATCGCAAATCGCCAATGCTCTCGCCATTACTTTCGACGACTCAAGAGCCCAAGAGTTAGGAGACCACCACGACGGTTTGGTAATTTCTCTTTCAATTAGCAATTGCCTTATCCATCGCATTTTAATCGACACAGGTAGCTCCACCAACCTGTTGACACTCGACGCCTTAAAGGGTATGGGTTTAAGCGAGGACGACTTAACCAAAAACTCTACAGACCTGAATAAGGCATGTCCAAAAGACTCCTTCCCATTACCACATATCGACGCCATGGTTGACGCGACCGCCAGACACGGAATGTTAACATTCATGGACGCGTTCAGTGGATACAACCAAATCCTCATGGACCCCGACGACCAAGAAAAAACAGCCTTCATAACAAGCCAAGGTACGTACTGTTACAAAGTCATGCCTTTTGGATTGAAAAATGCAGGGGCTACATATCAGAGGCTAGTGAACAGAATGTTTCAAAGACCAGATCGGGGACACCATAGAGGTCTACATCGATGACATGCTCGTCAAGAACAAAACGTCAAGGGACCACATTGAACACCTGAAAGAAGCATTCGAGGTATTGAAAAGATATAACATGAAGTTAAACCCGACTAAATGCTCTTTCAGAGTGTCTTCAGGAAAATTCTTGGGATATATGGTAACACAAAGGGGGATCGAAGCCAGTCCGGACTAGATCAAGGCTATCGTCAACCTGAGGTCCCCCCGATGTGTCAAAGACGTCTAGAAATTGACAGGACGGATAGCAGTATTGAGTAGATTTATACCAAAGTCTTAGGATAAATGCAAACTCTTTTACGAAGCCCTAAAAAAGAACAAGTCGTTCGATTGGACAACAGCACACGAACAAGCCTTCCAAGACTTAAAAACGTATCTGGCGAGTCCCCTCCTGCTGGCTAAACCAAAAGACGACGAGCCATTACCACTATATCTGGTCGTATCGTAATCAGCCGTCAGCGCAGTCTTGACAAGTGAAGAAGATGACAAACAATCACCGGTCTACTACGTAAGTCGTTCCATACTTCCTGCCGAGACAAGGTACACGTCACTTGAAAAATTAGTATTGGCACTAGTTATGGCCTCAAACAAGTTAAGACCCTACTTCGAATCACATGCTATTATTGTGAGGACTAACCATCCCATGAAAGCCGTCATGAGGAAACCGGAATTTACAGGATGAATGGCTAAGTGGGCTATACACCTTAGCGGATTCGACATCGAGTACGAGCCAAGGACGGTGATCAAATCTCAAGCTTTGGCCGACTTTGTGGCCGATTTCAGCCCTACACTGGAACAAGAAGCCATGAAGGAGGTCGAACAACTGAAAGTTGAAGAGGATCGGGGCACATGGCAACTCCATACAGACAGAGCATCAAACGTAAGAGGAGTCGGCCTAGGTGTCGTACTAAAATCTCCACAAGGAGACCACATAGCCCAAGCTGTGAGATGCGAGTGGGATGCGACCAACAATGAAGCAGAATTGCCCTCATATTTGGGTTAACACTCGCGCACGATCTCGCGATCCTAAGCATAGAGGTGACATGCGATTCTCTCCTGATCGTCAATCAAGTACAAGGTTCGTACGCCGCTAAAGACGACAGGATCATGGCATATCTGGATGTCGTCAAAAAATTGGCAAGAAAATTCCAAAACTTCACCATCCGGCAAGTCCCGCGCGATCTCAACACACAAGCCGACGCTCTAGCAAATCTTGGATCCGCCGTACATCCCAATGACTTCCACAAAATCTCGTTGGCACACATCACCACACCGGCCATCCCCAAACTCTTCAAATCACCTAATCCAGATGACATGCAGACGGTGAACGAACTACCCTTGGAAGAAGTCGTTTTAGCAGAAGTAGGCGACCATACAAAAGAAGACTGATCAGCGCTACTTTGTAGGGTTTAACTAGGAGTTGTTACCGGAATTTTAGGTACCATTTGGATGGTTTTAGAGCATAATTGTAGAGAATGGAGTTGAGGAGTAGAAGTGTTGATTTGGTGGTTTGGAAGAGCTTAAATGAAGACTTAAGAAGAAGGAAGAGAAAGCCACATGAGAAGACCAAAGAAGGAGCTGAAGAAAAGCTACATGAGCTTTTCCGCGGTCGCGGAAGTCACCGCTGCGGTCGCGGAATGAGACGAGAACAACGTGAGCTACAACGAGAAATCCGCGGTCGCAAAAGCCATTGCCGCGGGCGTGGAAAAATACAAAGACAGCGAGATTCAACAGAAAGCTTTCCGCGGTCGCGGAAGACTGTTCATCAGACGCGCGCGAGAGTTTCTTTCGAAGATCTGCTTTTTACTTTATTTCCTTTTCTTTTATTTCTTTTATTTCGGTAGTTTATTTTATTTCCTTTTAGATATTATTTCATATCTTTAATTTTAGGTTTTGCTAGGGTTTTATAACCTATTAGTTAGCAGCCTCTTTTCATTATCATCTAGAGATTATTCAGTTTACGTTCAGTTTTTCCCTTTGAATTTTTGTGTTTCAAGACTATGAAGAACTAAGCAACTTTTGCTTAGTCCGACGATTGAAGCCTTCGTTTGCATTTGATTGTGAGATTATAACTCTATTTCATTTCCTTTGATTATAGCTCTTCTCTTTGTGCTTATTCCTATTGATTCTTGCTGATTTAATTGGCATGATCATCTAGTTGATATTAGTAATTGTCTATTGCTAGGGTTTGGATATTTTGGGTTGAAATTCCTTATCTTGTGTAGCAAACATGATATTCTAGGACTGGTTGGACTAGTTTATTGTGAAGAGAATTGATTATGTGTTAAATGCTACGGGTTGTGGTGTTGTATGTATCCTGGTTAATTCCTATGCTTCCTGCTGCTATTGTTCTAAATCTTGATAGTTTCTTATGCGTTCGATAGTTAGGGTTATCAGGACTGGTTGGACTGATAACTATTTCAGAATAGGGACAGGAATATTCATAGGAAGGAATAGAGATAATCTAATATCAACCAATCAAATGAATGGTGGATATTTGTCTGGCTAAGTTACTTTTCCCAATTGATTACATCCTTTGTTTTTATTTACTTTGTTACTTGATAAACAAACCAAAACCCCCCTTTGTTACCTTTAACATACTATTTTGCACTTAGAAAGATTGTTACCTCCCAGTGGGATTCGACCCTTGCTTGCCTACTATACTTCGTTAGGTTTTTAAGGATTATTTTGATTAGGCATAACGACTTTAGCCGTGTCAAATTTGGCGTCGTTACCGAGGAGGCAAGTTTTAATTTTTCTTTGTGTTTGTTTGTGTGTCAATTTTTGTGTGGACCTATCTTATGGTCCATACCCGTGCTACTGACTCCCCATTGTTAGATTGTGTTACAGAGATTGAAAGAACACTTGAGATGGCTAAAGAAGCACCGACTTTGAGGCAGTTGACTGCCCCGAACTTAGAACAGCAACCGCTTGCTGTGCAGTTTCCAGAGCTTGCGGATGGCGTGAATTTTGAGCTAAAATCTGGGTTGATTCATTTATTACCCTACTTCCATGGGCTGAATGGAGAAGACCCCAACAAGCATCTTTCTGAATTCCACGCTTTCTGTTCCAGCATGAAGCCGAGGAACGTCACTGAGGACCAAATCAAATTGCGGGCTTTCCCTTTCTCTCTGAAGAATGCGGCCAATGATTGGTTCTATTATTTGGCTCCGGGAAGCATAGATACATGGGCGAAGATGAAGAAAGCCTTTCTTGAGAAGTACTTCCCTGCAACGAAACTCAATAGCCTGAAGCAAAGCATCAGCAACATTGAACAGCATGCTACTGATACGTTGTATGAATATGATGAGAGATTCAGGAGGTTGATATCTAGCTGCCCATACCATGGTTATTCTGACCAAGATCTCGTTCTATATCTATATGGCGGGCTTCTTGAGGATGAGCACAGAATGGTGAACGCAGCTTGTGGCGGTAGCATTCTAAACAAGACGCCAGCTGTAGCATTTGAATTATTCTTTGAGCTATCTGAGAGCTCAAGACAATTCAACAAAAGAGCGAGCCCCTATGCAGCGAGGGCAGCTGACTCACATCCATCTTCTTCCCCGAAATCTGAGTTAGATGAAATGAAAGAGATGATGAAGCGCTTCTTAATAAAAAGTGGCCCATAACAAGTTAAGTCCTGCAGAATCTGTTATGACACACTGCACCCCACTGACGAGTGCCCAACACTTCTTGAACCAGAGGCTGAGGTAAACGCTGTAAGAGGTTTTGGTCCGCAAAGGCCGCGATATGACCCATACTATAACACCTACAATCCAGGGTGGAGGGATCACCCCAATTTGAGATACGAGAATCAGCGATATCCTCCCCAAGGCCATGATAACCAGGAGTTCAACCCAAGAAAACAACAGTTCCATCCGCATGGCAATCAGCACCAGTACGGGCAGCCACACGCACATAGACCACCAGTACCAAGTCCGAGTTCCTCAATGTCTACTAAGGACATGATTCGATCTCTCACTCAAAGTATTGAGAATCAAATGGGGCAAATGGCTCAAACGTTGAGTAAATTGGAGGCCAGAGATTCAGGAAGGTTACCATCTCAAATGGAAGTGAACCCGAGAGAGAATGTTAGTGCGATGACACTCAGGAATGGTAAAGAGTTGGAGGTCACTCCCTTACCTAAAGGGGACAATTTTGTGGAAGAAAAGATGGTTGGACACGGAGCTGGAAGCGGTGAAGAAACCCTCGAATAAACTCGTCCGCGACCGCGGCTAGATTTCCGCAACCGCGGAAATATCTCTGGAGGCGAGGAAAAAATCAAAGAATTTCCACGACCGCGGAATGAGGTCCGCGACCGCGGAAAAGATTCTGGACGAGACGATGAAATTGACGAACTTCTGCGACCGCGGCAAAATATCCACGACCGCGGAAAAGCCTCTGGAAGCGAGGAAAACAGTGAAGCAATTCTGCGACCGCGGGCCCAAAGCCGCGACCGCGGATCACAAGCTAAATCGCAGGATAATTACGTTTGTCTAGATTTTCCACCACTCACCTCGCTAAAGCCACCCGCCCCATTCCCTGAAGCACTAATGGATACTAGAGAACGACAAAGAGATCTTAGAGACCTTTAGTAGGTGTGAGGTAAACATCCATTTACTTAAACTTGTCAAAAGTATTCCTCGATATGCAAATTTTTTTAAGGAGCTATGCACAATCAAGAGGAATCGGAAACTTAAAGGGAAGCAAAAAGTTAAGGCAAGTGAACATGTCTCTGTTGTTTTCCAAAGGCGTATGCCTAAAAAGTGTGGTGATCCAGGCATGTTTAGTATTCCATGTGTAATAGGTGACACTAAATTTGAGAAAGCTATGCTAGATCTTGGTGCATCTATAAATATTTTGCCTTACTCTTTGTATGAATCATTAGGATTAGGACCATTGCATGAAACAGGGATAGTCGTTCAATTGGCTGATAGATCTAATGTATACCCGAAATGGGTAGTTGAAGATGTCCTTGTAATGGTTGATAATTTGATTTTTCTTGCGGATTTCTTTGTGCTGGATATGGATCATGACAAAAACGCAGCCCCTGTGATGCTAGGTAGGCCGTTCATGAACACGGCAAACACAAAGATTGATGTGAGCAGTGGTTCGCTCACAATGGAGTTTGACGGGGTAAGGGTCGGTTTTAACATAGACGATGCAAAAAGACACCCTCCTGATGGTAAGCCTGAGTGTTCGGTTGATGTGAGCAACCCAAGTTGAGTTGGAGAGCACCAAGTCGAACCACAACAATAACCAAGGCGCTGCTCGGGAGGCAACCCGAGGTATGAAATTCTTTTCTTGTCTTTTCCTTTCTAGTTTTTATTTTTGTTATTTCGTTTTTGTTTGTAGACTAACTTGCATGTAGGAGGCCCGAGCCAAAATTGAAGACGGTGTTCAAATACGCACCAGAAACTTATCCGCGGGCGTGGAAAATTTTCCGCGACCGCGGGAAAAACCACTGTAAGTCCCCTGACAAGAAAAAAAAAGTTCAAAAAAAAAATCCGGAAAAAAAAATCGAAAAAAAAAAAAGTTTTACCGAAGCCCAACTGTCCGACATTCACTTCGCGACCGGTGCGCATCATGCTGCCAAGGAGGAGACATTCGCCCTACATTTTCATTTGGCACCGATGATGGCCCGACATTATATAGCTGACGAGGAGGAACACCAGAGCCCACACCACGATTACATCTGGGCTCCCTTTCTGTGTTCATTGAAGGCCATGCAACCCTGTTTTCTTTGATGTACCACTACACCTTACAGTGGATTTATTTGGTTGCACGGTAGAGTTTGATTATGAAGACGCCGCAACACCAGCGACATGTGCTTTTATTGATATACCATCAGCCCCCACATCAACATCCAGGCCACCTCGGTGACGGTTGTGAGTACTTTTTTGCTCTTCCATGTGCTTCATCTTTTTGTCTTTCATTACATTGAGGACAATGCAATGTTTAAGCATGGGGGAGTGTTCTATACTTGCTAGTCGTCTGAGGAGAAAAAGAAAAGAAAAAAAAAGTCAAAAATAAGGAAAAAGACAAAAATAAAACCATGGGATAAGTCGAAAACCCACAAGGGCGGCTTAGGCAATAAGTAGGTGGCTTGGACCAGCATTAGGCTGGGGTAATAAGAGGTCAAGAGTGATGTGAGTTTTTGTGAGCCCATCTATTGAAAAATGAAATGAGTGGCTTGGTGAAAACCTGAGAGGGCGCCTTGGCAAAATGAGTGAAAAGAAGAAGAGTGATTATTAGGATTCCTCATTTTTCCTAGCGTGGTGACATAAGAAGAGTTGATATAAGGAGGATTCGGGTAGGTCACTTTGGGAGGTATAAAAAAAATAGATTGGAGCTACGATTAGATATTTTTATTCACTCTATGGTATTCGGGTTAAGCTTGAGGGAAATACTCTGCTTTCCTTAAAGCTTGTATGTTTTGTGTGTTGTGCGTATTGTGTTGGTGCCTTGGAGATTCATGTTTAGGTGCAGTTCTTAGTGGAGATAGTTTTGCTGTGCTTCCTGAGACCTTGGGGATTTGATTGGAGGAGTAGGTTTCTATTAGCTTACTCGAGGACGAGCAAGGTTTAAGCATGGGGGAATTTGATCAGTGCTACTTTATAGGGTTTAACTAAGAATTGTTATCGGAGTTTTAGGTATCATTTGGATGGGTTTAGAGCATAATTGTAGAGAATGGAGTTGAGGAGTAGAAGTGTTGATTTTGTGGTTTGGAAGAGCTTAAATGAAGACTTAAGAAGAAGGAAGAGAAAGCCACATGAGAAGACCGAAGAAGGAGCTGAAGAAAAGCTACAGGGGCTTTTCCGCGGTTGCGGAAGTCACCGCCGTGGTCGCGGAATGAGACGAGAACAACGTGAGCTACAGCGAGAAATCCTTTTGATTCTCACAGTTGTCGATATACTTTGCCACTAACACAGCAATAGCAATGCATACAAGGATATAGGATACATGCAAATAGAAGAACACCTTACTACTTAACATGTAAATGATTCTCACTCACGATTGTAAGCTCGGAACCCCTATACGTACAATCGTGTATGCCACTAGATATGCACTCGGAACCCCTATATGCAATCCTAGCAATTGATAAATATTACTCAACCTAGCTGGCCAGACTATAAAGAACAATGATAAATCAATAATCAATATAACCAAGAGAATCAAACCAACACACATAAGAATAAGAACAAGGAATAGAAATCTCACAACCGAATCAACTGTATTGCTTCAAACGTCTAGAAGAACAAAGGTGTTTAGTTCTCCATTCGTTCAAACCCTAGAGTTGGGAATGAAAGAACGAACTTGTAAAAACTAAATTGTAGATTGTGTCTTTTGGCAACTAGGTTAACTAAAGGGTTTTTATCCTAATTCTAAAAGTGTATAAAAAATAATAAAAGGAAATAATAATAAAATAAACAAATCAAATCCCGTGTGGAATTTTCGGCTTCTCTCGCAAGCAGCTCGCCCTCGGCCCATCTTCTCGTTCGGCATCTCGCTCGGCCCAACTCCTCGGCCCATCATCCAGTAGCTCAATCTCCCGCTGATGTCCTGCGGCGTCATCCCCACATTTCTTCAGCTTACTTTCCCGCTCCGCTTCACGCGTCCAATTTGACGCGGTATCCTTCAATTGGGTTGAGGCCTTCATTGGGCCTAATTTCCTTTGGGCCTAATTTCTTCCAAATTCCAGCACTCACGCGGGCTTGCTTAAATAATTTGTTGCTTCGCCTTGTGCATTGGCCGCGGGGCGGTATCCTTCTCTGAGACCCACCGCCGGGTCGTGGTGGCTCTGGCGCGGGGCGGTGACTTCCCCAATGTGGTTCCTTCATAGATTTTCGTCGTCTCCTCAGGTGGTCAACTCCTCTTCCTCTAGATGTCTCTAATTAGCTCATCCAGACCACCAAAACCACACTTCTCTGCTCTAACTCCATAATCTTCAATTGTGCATAAAATCCAACCAAATGGCACCTCAAACCTGGTAATAATCCTTAGATATGTGCTACAAAATAGCACTTATCAGCCTTTCATGCGATGGGGAATGAACATCGTCGGGAAACTACCACCAGCATCAGGACAACGTGTCTTTTTCCTGGCTATGACCGACTATTTCTCTAAATTGATAGAAGCCGAAGCATATCGAGAGGTAAAAGAAAAGCACGTCATCTCATTCATAAAACGTAATATTCTATGCAGATTTGGCGTCCCTTCAGAAATCGTATGCGACAATGGCTCCCAATTCATCGGTAGCAAGACGCTATCCTTCTGCAAACAATGGAACATCACACTAGTCACGTCCACACCAAGATACCCACAATGCAATGGTCAAGAAGAATCCAGCAATAAAATCATCATCAACAATCTCAAAAAATGTCTCACAGGGACAAAAGGCAAGTGGGCCAATGAGCTCCCCTTGATACTATGGTCCGACAGGACGACACCAATGAATGCAACTGGACAGAGCCCCTTCTCACTAGTCTACGGAAGTGAGGCGGTCATCCCCACTAAGCTACTCATCCCAACTGCCATATATGGGCTTCAAACCCTAGAACAAAACGACGTCGAATTAGCTCACAATCTTGACACCATAAGCGAGACCAGAGAGAAATCCAGAATTCGAATGGTCCAATACCAGCAACAAGTCGCCAGGAGCTATAACAAAAACGTACGTGTTAAGGTCTTCAAGTTAGAATATTGGGTCCTAAGGAAAACATTCCAGAACACAAAAGATCCAACCGACGGGAAGCTGGCACCTCAACGGGAAGGACCTTACCTCATCAAAGAAGTCATCGGACAAGGAGCATACCGACTAGAAACTAAAAACGGACAACCAATTCCCAGAAGTTGGAATGCGACCTACTTAAAGTTGTATCACTTCTAAACCTTTCTTTCCTTCATATGTTCTTTACGTCTATTCGATTATACTTGTTGAATTACGTTACTAACTTAAGCATCGGAGGGCCGTTGGGTCAACCTCCAACGGTCGCCCCAAGACCTTTCTATTTTTGTACTCTTAAACACTATTTGAACAGGAACGAGAGGCTTCAAAGACAAACACAATATTCAAGCTCAAAAGGATATCCTTATTATATACAAAACAGCGCTTAAAACACACAAGTCGATCGACACACAGGGAATGGAGAGACGAAACACTACAAACATCCTTCTTTAAGACTTGTCCTGATCAAGGTACTCGTCCTTACTCTATATTCCAGACAACTCTTCCCTGGACAGACAAAGCATGCCACATTAACATTTACAATTACATGTCAACACGACCAAACATTTCGCGTCATGGCCAAGGCGCGATTAACAAAATCCACCTGCAAAAAAGCACACAAAGCAAATACAAGGTACGTAGCAAATACTAAAATGTTTACAAAATACGCGACCCACGATGGTGGAAGGGTCGCCAAAACATCATCCTTCCCATCGCTACGATGGGGCACAACACACCGTCTGAACGTTTAAAAGCAAAATATCCACAACACTACGAGAAACATTGTCATCAAACAAACAAACTTACGACTCGCCTGACCTCTCATTGACCTCCACAGGCACAACTTCTCGGCCCTCTGCCGCCTCCGGAAGCTCCCTTGACGCGTCTCTGATAACCTCTTCGGTCGCTTCAAGACCAGCTTCCTCTCTTTGTTCGTCCTCTCCAAGGTCGATTAACTTGAACAACTGGTTGCCAAGATTACCGTAGGGGTACAAAAGATCCATGTTTGATCTCACGTCTTCGATTTTCCAAGACGAATGAGCCCCCGTGGCATACTCCTCCATCATTTCAATACGAGACTTGAGGCAGAAGTATGCCCCGAAATCGGTGGTGACATGGGCATCCTTTACACGGATTCCTTCAATACTACCCTCGAACTCCGCGAGTCGAGCCTGTGTCTCCGCCAACTTCTTCTCAGCCAAAGCTTGTTTGCTCTCGGCAACCTTGACGCGCCCACTAGCTACCTTTAGTTGGCCTTCGGCCTCGGCTACTCGCATGTCAACCCTGTCATTTAAATCTTGCATAGTGGAAAACGCGACGATTGAGTATTGGAGAGCTTGCACACAACAAACCATGTAAAAGACATTATAATAAGATCAGTACACACATATTAGCAAAAATATCACATAAATCTCACTTTACTTACTCGCCAAGAGGACGCCCTGGCATCATCAATACAGTCGTTAGGATGCATGTCACCGATTTCCCTCTTAGCCTCTAGATCCAATCGCTTTCCTTTTCGCCCCTGAAGTCTTAGATGACGGCGAATCTAGGGCGGTAACCCTAACCGACGAAGGAGATTTGACAGCGGTTTTCGCCGACGAGGAGGCCTTGGCCGCCGATAGCTTCTGGTCCAAGAGACTCTTCCCCGACAAGCGAGCACTCGACCTCGTGCCTCGATATGCTGTCAGGTAAGCACAATAGTATAAGCATACGAACACCCCAAAGACCACCCACATGCATACCTGGAGGAACGAACAAGTGCCTTTGGTAATGGAGGTGGATGGAGTCGCCATGCTCGGAGGACTGAGAGCCAGATAATTCACGTTCTTAAACGATTTGTCAGCCTCCGAGAAAGAAAGCAAAACTTCAGTAACCGCGGCAAAGTTAGAATCCGTCTTTTCATATGGATTCGACACTGCAAAGAGACACACGTGAGCAAAAGTTAACAAGACATCAAAATATAAATCCAAAAAGACTAATACAATACCTGATGTCCTCCAGACGTCGCATAAGAAAGAACAGTCAAAACCTCCCTCAAGTGACTTCTTCTCCACAAAGAAGAATCGCGACCTCCATCCTTGGTCGTTGACATTAAGATTCAGAGCGATCGGTTCCCTATCCGGTCTAAGAAGCAATTGAAAGCGAGAAGAGCCTCGACTACTCAAGTAATAAGAGTACCAAAGAGCATCGAGGTCAAAATCGATCTCGACACTGGAGACCAAAAGATCAACTACCCTAAGGAGACGCCACGCGTGTGGCATCACCTAACATGGAGCAAGATGAAGAACGGCCAAGAAATTTCTCATCGGACTCGAGAAGGGGAAAGTATGACCTACCCTAAAAGGATATTCGAAGAAACAAATCCATCCATCCCGACACCAATCAGCATGTTTTTGAGGAAAAGGAAAATGAGCAACCGTTTCAGGAGGGAACTGACCTATCTCTAGAATCGTATCCAACTCCGGCTGGGTCAAAGTTTCGGCTAGGGAATCATCCGAGCTAAGGAGATTTGAGGGGGGAAAGTCATTGTCTTTCTCACCAACGCCAGAGGTCGAAGCTCTGAACCTCTTCGATCTTGAAAACGACATAGCTCAAAAAAAACGGAAAGAAACTTGAAAAGTTTTTACCTTTGGAACCAAAACCCTTTGTAGGAAAAAAGAAGGTGGTGAAAAGAAAGAGAAGTGACTACCCATTTATGGTGAAAACTGCCCACAGTCAAATCATGTCAACCAGTAAGAACGCACCACGTCATCAATCCACTGCAACATAATCGACAATAGGAAGAATCGCGACCTCCATCCTTGGTCGTTGACATTAATATTCAGAGCGATCGGTTCCCTATCCGGTCTAAGGAGCAATTGAAAGCGAGAAGAGCCTCGACTACTCAAGTAATAAGAGTACCAAAGAGCATCGAGGTCAAAATCGATCTCAACACTGGAGACCAAAAGATCAACTACCCTAAGGAGACGCCACGCGTGTGGCATCACCTAACATGGAGCAAGATGAAGAACGGCCAAGAAATTTCTCACCAAACTCGAGAAGGGGAAAGTATGACCTACCCTAAAAGGATATTTGAAGAAACAAATCCATCCGTCCCAACACCAATCAGCACGTTCTTGAGGAAAAGGAAGACGAGCAACCGTTTTAGGAGGGAACTGACCTATCTCTAGAATCGTATCCAACTCCGGCTGGATCAAAGTTTCGGCTAGGGAATCATCTGGGCTAAGGAGATTCGAGGGGGGAAAGTCGTTGTCTTTCTCACCAACGCCAGAGGACGAAGCTCTGAACTTCTTCGATCTTGAAAACGACATAGCTCAAAAAAACGGAAAGAAACTTGAAAAGTTTTTACCTTTGGAACCAAAACCCTTTGCAGGAAAAAAGAAGGTGGTGAAAAGAAAGAGAAGTGACTACCCATTTATGGTGAAAACTGCCCACAGTCAAATCATGTCAACCAGTAAGAACGCACCACGTCATCAATCCACTGCAACATAATCGACAATAGGAATATCACGTTCAGAGGAGAGTTGGAAAAAATCCAACCGTTGCTTCCGGCCCAGTTAGATTTTTGGGAGCAATTGTTGGGCCACGTTTTTAATGGACCTTTATCGAAGCGGCCTAGCTGACGAAGGATGATTCCTTCCAGAAGATTCACCCAGTTAAGGAGCAAGTTATTGCGTCGAGCGAATCTCAGACTCAGTGGACGCATGCAGTTATTGGTCCCCGATTTGTTTGGTCTAGAAAGTCGGCCCATACAGCAGATATGGCTAAACCAATGAGGCATGCATATCGTAAGGCAAAGATCTCGGCATCCGTTAAATGACCTGACAAACCCCAAAGATTGTGGAAGATAACGGCTAAGTCTAGTTGATTTTTTGGGTCTAAGCATGTATTTATTAGGTTAGAGAAAGCTCAGGACACACTATCAATTTCATTGAATACAAGCTACAATTCGCCACTCTCCTATTCGTTTTTACAATTATTCTCTAGCTCAGTTCTTCACTTCTATATTGAAGCGACCGACGGTGAAATCATTTGATTCGATCAGTCTTCTATTCGAAGGAGATAAGCTTGTCTTTGCATCTGTTTAATCTTATCTCGTCTAGCTCTTTATTTGATTTGGATTGTATAAGATATAATCAATCTAATTGTTGTCTAGTTGCCCTTTTTTAAGCGATTCAGATCGGTTCGATCTTTTTCACCCAAAACAAGGAGTAAGCTAGATCTGGGCTCATAGATTGAAAGAAGGTGTAGGCGATGGAGGTACTGGAAGCGGTGGGAGGTGGTCAACAAGGCGATGGAGCGGTGCTGCTGGGCTGAATGGATTGTAGCAAAAATCAAGTCACCGAGAACAGGGGATTGCGATGTTGGATAAAATCATGGCGGCGGTGAATCAGCGGCCAGATCGGGAGCCAAAGTGGGGACCAAATTTAGAAGGAAGAAAATCAGCCGGGAGAGGAGAAGATAGGTTCCCAAAATTAAATTGATGGGAAGCAGGTTGATGGAACACTGATAATGATGGGCGTAGGTGATAGGGATGCTCGATGTAAAACCAAATCCAGATCTCTTTCATGGAATAAAGCTTCAGTGATAAAGGTTCATGGGTTGTTTCATAGTTAGTGTTAGGCCCAAGGAGCTCCGCCTAACAGATTGGGCCGCCTTATCTGAGAAATGGGCCAAGAAGTTTGGAGAGAGGCGTCGGACGCTCATCAATGCACAAACCCGACAGATCCCGAATATTTCACCAACGCCATAGTTGATTGATCCTTAGCAACGACATCCAACTTAAGTGCAAGATTAGAGATGTCATTAATGAGAAGATCCCGAAGATTATGCTCATGAATAAAAGGAAAGATCTCGCAAAAACGGTAACGAGACCGGTAAAGAGGAAGAACCCATAAATAGGGTACGAAGAGGCTAAGAAGGGGACATCAATACAAGACATACGGATAATCATTATCTTTACTTTCAAAAGGCTTGAAAAACTTACTTAATCTCATTTAGCTCTTTTAGCAACAACATTCGACCACCAAGGAACGGACGCTAGATTAGCCGATCATACAAGATCTGACTCTTGTATCTACAGGATAAGCTATGCTTTGTCTCATTTTAGTCATAATATAATCAATATGTTATCATATAAATCTTGCTCATATATTATATGTAGTTGATTGCTCATTTGGTTTGGATTTATTGTATTTTACCCGATCGACTCATTACCCCGTCTAAGGCGATTTAGGTCGATTGATCTTTTCGCCCCAAAACAATTTGGCGCCCACCGTGGAGCAACTGGACGATCACCATCTCAAAAATCCTCCAACCATGACTATCAGTCTACCTACCGACATCGAGGAATCGCGCCTTGAAGACGACTCCCAAACTCAAGAAAACACAACCGAAAATCCAACCCTGAACCAACTCCAAGAGCTTGCCCAAAAAGTGACCACCCTCCAAGAGGACCTCGCCCAGCAACATCAGAAGACCGAAGCTCTAGCTGCCCTGTCCACTTAATCTGAAGCCGAGATCGCACAACTAACTTGTGAAAATGAGTCTCTTAGATCGCAGGTAAAGTCGATGGTCTCTGGATCCAGACAAGTGCTCGTCCATAGCAGCATCTAGACACGTCTCTGGATCCAGACAAGTGCTCGTCCAAGCGTCCGGCGTCCCGGATATATTGTTGGTACGTCTCGGACTCCTTTGGTCAATCCATTTTCAACTAATAATGTTACTTTCTATACACCGATCGGGTCAGCAGGAATCCGAATTGACGAACCACAGGTTACCAATTCCCCCGATATCCTGGCTCTCGTCCAACAGACGCTTAGTCAGCATATGAAGTCGCTCGACGATCGCATCGCTAGAATTCCCGGAGTTCTGTAGCCAATCGAGAAAGAAGCATCAGATGGATACGAAGAATCTTCGTTCATCGAAGAAATCGCCAGAGTCGAGATCCCTAAGAAGTTCAACCTTCCTAGCATGACGACTTTCGACGGCACCAACGATCCAGACGATCATATCTCTCTCTATAAACAAAAAATAATGACTGTATCTATTCCGAGGGAGGGACGAGAGGCTATCATGTGCAAAAGTTTTGGCACTACTCTCGCGGGTCCCGCACTAACTTGGTTTATGCGTTTGCCTCAGGGTACGATCACCTCGTTCGCGGATCTGGTCAATTCATTTAAAGTCCAATTCGCCAGCAGTCGAAGACTCGAAAGGCAGTCGAGCGATCTCTATCGAATCACCCAAAGGTATAATGAACCTCTCCGAAGCTATCTTAACAGGTACAACAATGAAAAGGTCATGATCCCCCATTGCGACGTCACCACCTCCATCGAAGCCTTCAGACAAGGTTTGATCAAAGATAGCAATCTCTATAACGAGATCACCAAGTACCCGTGCAGAAGCTTCGAAGACGTCCAAGCCAAGACCATGGCTGAGGTGCGCTTGGAAGAAGATCGCGAATCACAAAAGGCATCCCATGGACCCAACCATTCCGATCGCAAATCCTCTTTCGACAATCGTCGAGACAGACACCATCATCCGTACGCTCATGCTCGGGACGCGCAAAGTCAGGTAAACTCCTTCCAAGATAGGTCTCAAGACTGGAAAGACAGTCTGACGCTGCCTCCCAGGGTTCAATCTTTTAACTTCAATGTTTCCGTGTCGGAACTCGTCAAGAGTTTCGACAAATATGGGAAAGAAGTAAGATGGCCCCAAAAGAGCGACAGACCGGACGTCAAGAAGGACATGAGCAGGTGGTGTGAATTCCATGGTGACCACGGTCACTCAACAGAAGAATGCATCGCGCTACGCAAAGAGGTCACTAGGTTACTTGCGCAAGGTCTCTTGCGCGACGTGATCTCGGAACGGGCCAAAGCCACCATGGAACGACGAGACCAGGTAAAGCACGATAAACCCCCATCTCCTGTCCATACAAAAATCACCAATACTATTTCAGGAGGCTCGGACGTATGTGAAAACACATACTCCGCAGCAAAAAGGCATGCAAGAGAGAGCAAAGGAAACAGGCCCGAGATACTAGAGTTCAGGCGACCCAAGGTCTCTAACCTCCCAACGGTCACCTTTGACGAATCCGACACCGACGAGTCGGGAGATCATCATGACGGTCTGGTAATCTCTTTATTCTATTGGAAACGGTTTGATACGTAGAGTACTAATCGATACAGGAAGTTCGACCAACCTCTGCATCGACTTCACTGACCTTAACAAAGCATGTCCCAAGGATTCCTTCCCACTTCCTCACATCGACGCCATGGTCGACGCGACAGTAGGACACGAAATGCTATCCTTCATGGACGCGTTTAGTGGTTACAATCAGATCCTCATGGAACCAGAAGACCAAGAGAAAACGGCGTTCGTCACAAATCAAGGTATTTATTGTTATAAAGTGATGCCCTTCGAACTAAAAAATGCAGAGGCTACGTATCAACGACTGGTCAACAAGATTTTCAAAGATCAGATTGGGAACACAATGGAAGTCTACATAGATGACATGCTGGTCAAGTCAAAAAAGAAGAGGGACCACATCGATCACCTCCGCGACGGCTTTGAGGTACTGAAAAGATATAACATGAAACTAAATCCTACGAAATGCTCTTTTGGAGTGTCGTCGGGGAAATTCTTGGGGTACATGGTGACCCAAAGAGGAATAGAGGCCAGTCCGGAACAGGTCAAGGCCATCATCAACCTTCGATCTCCTCGATGCATCAAGGACGTACAAAAGCTGACAGGTCGAATAGCAGCTCTAAACAGGTTCATCTCAAAGTCGTCGGACAAATGCAAACCTTTCCATGACGCTCTCAGAAAGAACAAGTCCTTCCAATGGACAGAAGAACATGAAGCCGCATTTCAAGATCTGAAGAAGTACCTGGATAGCCCCCTACTGTTAGCAAAACCTAAAGACGACGAGCCACTACTATTGTACCTAGCAGTGTCGGAGTCTGCAGTGAGTGCAGTGCTGGTCAGAGAAGAAGACGGTAAGCAGTCGCCAATCTATTGCGTCAGTCGAACGCTACTTTCGGCGGAAACAAGGTACTCGTCACTGGAAAAACTCATCCTAGCACTGGTAATGGCGTCGAATAAACTTAAACCCTATTTCGAATCACATACTATAATTGTTCGCACTAACCATCCCATGAGAGCAATCATGAGGAAACCAGAATTCACAGGACGAATGGTTAAGTGGGCCATACACCTTAGTGGTTACGAGATTGAGTATGAGCCTAGCACGGCGATCAAGTCCCAAGCATTGACTGATTTTGTGGCAGATTTTAGTCCGACCCTAGAATAGGAAGCCGTCAAGGAAGCAACACAATTGCTCGCGACAGAAGAAACAGGTAAATGGGAACTTCACACTGACGGAGCGTCGAACGCTAGGGGATCAGGACTGGCGGTCGTGCTAAAATCGCCACACGGAGACAAGATAGCCCAAGCCGTAAGATGCGAATGGGACGCAACTAATAACGAAGCTGAGTACGAAGCACTCGTATTTGGGCTCATCCTGGCACACGACCTAGGAGTCCAAGAAATCGAAGTCATTTATGACTCCCTCCTGGTCGTAAATCAAATTCAAGGGTCATACAACGCCAAAGACGATAGAATGATAGCCTATCTGGACGTGGTCAAGAAACTAATCAACCAATTCTGAAAATTCGACATCAGACAAGTCCCCAGAAAATCTCAACGCTCAGGCCAACGCACTAGCCAACCTAGGGTCCGCCTTGGATCCGAAAGAATTCCCAAACATCCCACTGGCACACATCACGACACCGGTTGTCACAAAAACACCCAGGGACCAGAGCACACCGTTGGAAGAGCTTGTCGCATTGGAAGTAGGCGACCGGCCAAAAGAAGACATTGTCAACAATCATAACGACTGGACACTACCTTACGTCAAATGGCTAAAAAACGGCATCCTGTCCAATGACAAAACAGAAGCAAAAAGGCTAAAGGTACAAGCTCTCTCCTTCGACATTATAAGTGATGTCTTGTTCAAAAGATCTGCCACAGGGATACTCCTACGATGCCTCAAGACTCCAGAGGTCGAACGTATCTTACAATCGTTACATGAAGGAGAGTGTGGCAACCACACTGGAGGGCGAAGCCTCTCGGGGAAAGCCCTGTGAACGGGATACTACTGGCCCACAATGAATAGAGACGTGATGGAGTACACCAAGAAATGCGACGTCTGTCAACGACATGCATCAGTTCCGCATCAACCCTCAGAGCTCCTCCATCCGACTCTAGCACCATGGCCCTTCATGAGATGGGGAATGGACATCATCGGAAAACTCCCACCGGCATCGGGCCAACGGGTCTTCTTCCTCGCCATGACAGACTATTTTTCCAAATGGGTCGAAGCAGAAGCATATCGAGAGGTAAAAGATCAACATGTCATTTCATTTATAAAACGCAATATCATGTGCAGATTTGGCGTCCCATCAGAAATTGTGTGCGACAATGGCTCCCAATTCATCAGTCATAAGACTCGAGCCTTCTGCGACCAGTGGACCATCAAGCTGGTCACATCCACTCCTCGATACCCGCAATCCAATGGACAATATGAGTCTAGTAACAAAATCATCATCAACAACCTCAAGAAACGCCTCACAGGGGCTAAAGGAAAATGGGCGGATGAACTTCCCCTCATCCTCTGGTCTGACAGGACCACTCCAAAGAACGCAACCGGACAATCACTGTTCTCACTCGTCTACGGAAGCGAAGCGGTCATTCCCTCCGAACTGCTAGTCCCGACAGCTCGTTATGGTCTCCAGACGCATGAACAAAACGACGTCGAACTGGCATACAATTTAGACACGATCGACGAGACTAGAGAAAAAGCTAGAATTAGGATGGTCAGGTTTCAGCAGCAAGTCGCGAGAAGTTACAACAAGAACGTCCAGGCCAAAGTCTTCAAAGTTGGTGATTGGGTCCTCAGAAAGACATTCCAGAACACCAAAGATCTGGCCGACGGCAAGCTCGCACCCCAATGGGAAGGTCCCTACCTCATAAAAGAAGTAATCGGACAAGGGGCATATCAACTAGAAGATAAAGACGGACAACCAATCCCAAGAAGCTGGAACGCCACACATCTAAAGCTATATCACTTCTAACCTCATCTGGGAAGACACTAGAACCCCCTCATGTTTTACATATTATTTGTCGTCAAGACCCAGCTCTATTCCATGAACCTAACACTTACGTCTAGCAAATACACGTTCTTATGATCATGAGTACAGGAAAACACAAAGACAAGCTGGATCCAGTCACACACAAAAAGCGCTTACATCACATTTACACGATCGATCGGAACACGAGGAGATGAATACCAGAGGCACGCCGGCACACCTCCTGCCTTATCCAACACATAAGGTCAACACCTTATTACATTTACGCAATAAAAACATATTGCTCCCCTCCTCGGCATAATACAAGTCATGACTAAACAAAAATGTACATACTTGCAGGCCTCCCTTTTCTTACATGACACATACAGGCAAATCTGAAACAAGTCAAAGGCATCGAGACTATATTTTCTAAAAAGAGTCCGACAAACATTTAGACGTAGAACAAGGTCAATCCTTTGTAAAACAGAGTACGCCAATAATAAAGAGAGTCTAATTCTGTTTACATTCATGCGACCCGCGATGGTGGACGGGTCGCCAAAACATATTGTCTGCCTATACACACGTAGGACTTCAAGCATCCCTACAAAACAATTCATGCCACCCGCGATGGTGGACGGGTCGCCAAACCAACAAGTACTTCACCCACAAGCAGGTGGGACCACAAGTCATCTATATAAGATTCATAAAAAAGAAGCAGAACTAGGAAACTAGAGTCGCATCATTACCTTTGGCGGGAGCCGGGTCGGACAAAGGCTGGGGCTCGGACGGCACGACAGGAGTAGCATCACCAGAATGGACTTCGTCTTCACCGGCACTCTCGTCAGGAAATTCCTCTTCGATACTGGCAAGTCGAAACAGCTCCACCCCCGGATTCCCCTTATGAAACAAGGTATCCATATTGCCTTTCTCCGTCTTCAAGTCCCAGGCCTCGTGCTTGCCCTCTTCAAACTCCTCGACCATTTCGACACGCGGCATCGATCCTAGCTTGCTTGACCTTCTCCTCGACTCCGACTCGACTTTCGTCGAGTTTTGTCCGACAACACTCTAGCTCGTCTTGACAAGCCTTCAGCTCTCCCGCAAAGCGACGCTCGGCATCCTTCAGACGACTCTCAGCCCCCTTCACTTTGGTCTTCAACGCCGCCAAGTCGGATTCCGATCTGGCAGCCCTCTCCTCAGCTTTGGAGACCATCTCCTTCACACCAGAGTAGGCACCCAAGAGAAACTGAAAGGTCTAGAAAACGCAAAACAAAGAAAAGACATGTGAAAACTCACCCAGTGGAAAAATCAAGAAAAGAGACAAGACTTGACAAAAAACATACCTTCCAAGCGGAACAACCGGCCTCGCCAATACAGTCCAGAGGCGAGATCCCATCGACTTCAGATTTCAAAGTCGGGTCTTGGACCTGGAACAAATCAGGGATTGACCGCCCGACTAGATCAATCTTCTCGACGCTAGGAGGGATATCCGATTTCTTTTTCGGAACGTCCGAAATAGTCTTCTCAACATCAGAGGAAGCGACTGCTTTTCTCTTGTCGCCAACCTTCGGTGGGGGAAAAGATTTGACAGGTGTCGACTTACTCGACAGAGCTCAGGCCGCCGCCAACTTATGTTCGATCAAACCTTTCCCAGACACACCCTTCAAACGAGCACTCGATCGACCAACACGAGACGCTGTCACACCAGACAAAACATAAAGAATATGACATGTAAACAGAAACACAAGCGACCCAAACAGAAGACTTACGCCTGACATGAGAGGATGAAGGAGCCGACATAGTGTCTTGAGCCATCAAACCGGTAGAAAGTAAGTTGACATTCACGAATTTTTGCTCCGCCAATGGAATTTCGAGAAGAATATTCGTTAGATTCTCCGATTTAGCATCAACTTCCAGGTCCTCAAGTTTAGGGACTGCATAAAAAAAGAGGTAAGAAAGAAGTTAAAACATATCCGACAAAACAAAAACAAGAGAAAGGTGCATACTTTCGACCCGCCACTCTGTCAGCAAGAACGAACAATCACCCCCCTTTTCCAAAGACGACCGCTCGACGAAGAAGAATTTCGACCCCCATCCACAGTCGTTTACATCCAGGTTCGACACCAGCGGCTTCCGACCCTGACGCCTATGCAATTGAACCCGGGAAGAGCTCTTCGATCCCAAGGCATAGTTGTACCACAAAGCATCAAAATCAAAGCCAACCCCCGACTCCGAGTTCAAAAGATCCAAAACCCTAAGAACCCGCCATGCCTGTGGCATGACTTGACACGGCGCAAGCGCCAGAGTCACCAGGAAATCATGAACAAGGGGAGTGAACGGAAATTTGTGCCCGATCCGAAATGGATAAGCATAAAAGCAGATCCACCCCTCATATATGGCGTCTTCCCTCTCATCCGAATGCGGAAGCCTCGCAATCGTCTCTGGTGGGAAACCGCCGACCTGAAGAATTTGCTCTAGCTCTGCCTCCGTTAGTGTCCCCGTTAGGGCGTCAGCCTCCTTCAACAAGAAAAGGGGGGAATCGTCGTTTTTGCTCGAACGAGTAGCAGACGATTCGGCAGAGCTACTGAAAACCATATCTAAAATGGAAAGAGGAGGAAATCAGAAAGCAATCTTGACAAGATCTGAAAACTTACCAAAGCAAGAAACGCAAAGAGATCAGAAGAAAGAAGATGAAAAAGCCTACCGGTTTGCATCGAATTTATGGAGGGAAAGCTAGAGGCTTAGGCTGTCCCATCATGCCGCATGATCGTCGCCACGTCAACCCTCGCATGTCGCGCTAGAACTGATGGTGGAGATCGTGCAGAATGGAAGTCGTCTTGGTTCCCGCCCATAGCTACCTTGAGCCCAAAACGACTTGGGGCTATTGTTGGGCCCAGGGAGCTCCGCCTAACAGATTGGGCCGCCTTATCTGAGAAATGGACCAAGAAGTTTGGAGAGAGGCGTCAGACGCTCATCAATGCACAGACCCGACCGATCCCGAATATTTCGCCGACGCCATAATTGCTTGATCCTTAGCAACGACAGCCAACTTAAGTGCAAGATTAGAGGTGTCATTAATGAGAAGATCCCGGAGATTATGCTCACGAATAAAGGAAAGATCTCGCAAAAACGGTAAAGAGGAAGAACCCATAAATAGGGTACGAAGAGGCTAAGAAGGGGACATCAACACAAGACATACGGATACTCGTTATCTTTACTTTGAAAAGGCTTGAAAAACTTACTTAGTCTCATTTAGCTCTTTTAGCAACAACATTCGACCACCAAGGAACGGATGCTAGATTAGCCGGTCATACAAGATCCGACTCTTGTATCTACAGGATAAGTTGCACTTTGTCTCGTTTTAGTCATAATAATCAATATATTATCATATAAATCTTGCTCCTATATTATACGTAGTTCATTGCTCATTTGGTTTGGATTTATTGTATTTTACCCGATCAACTCGTTATCCCGTCTAAGGCGATTTAGGTCGATTGATCTTTTCGCCCCAAAACAGTTAGTATCATATTTTGGGTTGAAGATAAGATCAAAGAAAAAAGAAGAGAATAAGAATAAGCTATACAGAAGAGCAGATGTTGGAAAACACCAGAAGAAAGGAAAACAGAGGGAAAGTTTAGAGAGAGGTATCGATACATATATCTTGTTTGCCATTGAATTGAACTACTTCTGTCCTTTTAAGTGCCAAATCAGCCCATGTATATTTTCTTACTCGCTAGTCGCTACTACTAAATTATATGTTAGCAAAAGAATAAAAGATGGAGAATATGTTTGAAATCTTCCAAGATTAAATGCTCATGGAACATGGCATTATCACTAACCTACTGTACACGACCTTATCTTTTATGGAACTATAGAACACTATACTCTTTGGCTCTTTGCTTTGAATAGATATACTCTCCGGCATCCTCACATGTAGGGGTGAGCAAAAATATCTGATCCGGCCGATCCGATAACCCACCAATCCGAATCCTAAAAGTCCGTATCCGAAAATATCCGTTTAATTTTTATCCGAATCCGATCCGATCCGGGTAAATTTTTCCGGATACTTGGACCGGATACGGATCGGGATATTTTGCTTATCGGATATCCGGGAATCCGGTACTTTTAATATATAATATCTATGTTTTTATAACTAGTATACAATGTTTAATTAGTTTAGATGATTTCAAAATGGTGCTTGTACATTTTTAAGTAATTAAACTAACTTCAATTCTCCAATACAACATTCCTTATTTTATTCTTTTTAATTAAAAAACAACCTTGATTATTATTCTTATAAAATTAAAACCCAAAATCAATAATTCATGTACTAATTATCGCCTCACTAAACAGAGCAATTTTTATTTGTCAAGACTGATTGTTCATCATTGATTTGAATTTTGATTATATAAGTTAAAGTTACAACTTTATATATACTTGCAAATTCCTCTTATTATATAATATATACGTTTATGATTCTCAATTTGAAAAGGTTGACAAGTTTAATTGTTTAAAAAAATTACAGGGACTTGCAAATGGTGTTGATATTTGACATTTAGTTTACACTTTACGAATTGTTAGTTATGATTGAATTAGAAAAATTAATATTTTGATTTAATTTTTAATAGGTTTTCTAGTAATCGGATAATTTGGATATCCGAGTCGAATATCCGATCCGATCCGGATAATATTTACCGGATACGGATAGGAGTTTTGTGAATATTTTTTACCGGATTTCCGACATACCAGACCGAACCGGATCAAATATATCCGTTTGCTCACCCCTACTCACATGTCTGCTTTTACCAATTTCAATTTTTTCGATCTTGTTTTCGTGAAATTTTAAAAGAACTGTACAGATGGATTCCAAGAGCCTATAATAAAAAGATAAAATGTGTAAAAAAAATTAAAAGAAAAAAGTAGGGAAATTCGTGTTGGTGTCCCTGAGTTTAAGGTTATTCTTGTTGGTGTCCCACGATTACATTATTTCTGGTTGGTGTCATTAAGGTTTGGGTTTGTTTGGTTCGTAACCAAGCTTTTTCATGTTTGTACCATTCCAGTTCAAATTGATTATATCCAATTCCACCATTGTGTTCTTCGCCCTCAAATTAGTAAGATTTGACTCGTAAAATACCCAAACCCATGTCCGAACCATGTCGATTTGAATTCCGCAGTAACAACCCGTTTCTGACCTTAAGAATTCAAATCGGAATGGTTCAAGTATAGATTTGATTGTTTTAGAAGTCAAATCCTACTAAGTTGAGGTCAATAAACATAATAATGAACTTCGATTTGATAAATTCGAACCGAAATGACACGGATATGAAAATTTTCAATTATAAAGCGAACAAATCAAAACCTTTGGAGTACCAACTGGAAAAAACTTGAACGTGGAATACCAATAGAAATAACCCTAAATTTAGGAGCACCAACAAGAATTTCCCAAAAAAATATAAACAGTTATAGAAAGATAAAAATAACAATATTCCTGGTTAGATTTCTTCAAATCTATCTATAGAGCTTTTCTTCAAACTCGTTCGAAGCTAAACCAAATTTCTTATGTCTTAATAATTTCTATTCAATCAATAATCATACAAATAAGTTACAAGAGTTTAATTTGTTGGGATTTTGCAATTACATACAGCGTTGTTAATATATATTTAGGAAAGCTGTTGTGATGAAGTTTGATAAATTTGGTAGACCATGACAATACAAAGAGGGTGTTGTTTAGTTAAATAGTACACTTGGAAAAAATTACAAGTGTTCCTTGTATCTGTATATATCAATATTGTCGTTTTGAAAAAAACTTCTGCTCTCAATTATCATGTATGATACGTGCACTACGAGACGATGACTAGCGCGCCAATATATTTCACTGTGTTGGAAACAACACCTACCAATTATTTGTAGAAGCATTAGCAATGACTAGCGCGCCAACATATTTCACTGTGTTGGAAACAACACCTATCAATTATTTGTAAAAGCTTTAGCAAAAACTATCAGAATTTCAAAACCCATTTATAGAAATATCATCTTTTAAAAAGTATTATAAATATATTATAAAGCTGTAAAAATTTATTTTTAGAAAAAGATAAATTTATTTTTATTTTTATCTTTTCTTTTAATAAAAATTCTACTTTTAATAAATGTTAATTACTTCTTAACAATTGATAATAAGATTTAGTCTTCTCCCCCACATCTACCCCTCACCTTCCCCTCAGCTCCAATGGTGGCAGGCTGGCAGCCTCGGCATCAAAAGCAGAGGCTTTTCGGAGCCTCCTCAACACCTCCTGCTTGAAATCCCTCTTCCCCCCGCTGCCTCCACAGTCTTGTTGTGCCATTTATTCATTTATTCATTTTACGCAACAGCACTAACACCAACCCCTTCTGTATCTCTCTCACTACCTTCTCCATCCCCGTCCCGCAGTGCCGCCAAAGCCTCTCTTCTCAGATCTAGCGGCGCCCATCGCTGAACCGCTCCTCGTCGCCTCTTCACTCTTCTCTCTCCACCGTCACAGATTGATAGGTAAATCTTCTCTCCTGCGTTTTATTTTTTTCGAATGATCTGCGGATTTCAGTTTCAATTAGCGAAATACTGCAATACTGTCAAAAACATTAACCACCATTGCCCTCTATGTGTTCGATGAAATGCCTGTAAGAAGGAAAAAAGGGTTGAATCTGTGCAATTTGGGGTGATGATTACTCTTTGTGATTAGGCTTGTATACATGTTGTTGGAATAATGAAGTGGTCCTGATTGCAGTGCCTTGGATAATGAAGACTAAGCTTCTCTGAACACAATTACAAACCCCACAACTGCAAGGGACCGATGACGAGGACGGAGTAGTCGGTGGGAAGGCCGATGACGAGGACCTTCCTGAGTACTCTTCTAAAGAGCAGCTAAGGGACCGGTTGCTTCTTGCACTATATGAAGCTAATATACATGCTTCTGCTTTCATTTAGCTCCGGCAGATCCTTTTAGAAATGGAGGGGGGTTTTGTCTATAGTAGGACTCCCTTGTTACCTTATGAAGCTTTTCATTTTGCGCTGCAGTATTTTATTACTCTCTATATATTGCACTTATGCATATATATATGCTTAGCCCTATTGGCTTCTTTGACAGTAGATTCACCATATCTGTTTCCAGATTGGTTATTTGAGCATGGGTTGAAAGCTAGATAGAACTGATAACTTAGCTGTTAAAAGTAGCTGAAATTGAAAAGGTTTAACTTTTGGCTTAATCATCATGTATGTGATGATGCTCTGCTTGAATTACTATAGCTGGTGTTGCTCAGTTACATGAGAATGTCTTTAGGGATGACACCCAAATCGCATAGATAACCAAAGCAAGGTGAAATGATGCTTTCGGTACATGGGTCACCTCTTGGCGTCTACAAAGAGAACAATAACATGGAATCAATAATTGGTAAGCCCGCGCTTTCACCTGATTTGGCCTGAAAAAGTCAGATTTTCATACACAACTGTAAGCAAGTTATTGTTAGTCATCTCATTGTTTTATATGAACTTGTTGATTGCAGAATCAGAAGAAGGCTAACTTCTTCAAGAATACATTCATTGTTCCACCACATATGCAGATCTAACCAGAGGAAGGCCCTCCACTTGAGTTATCCTGTTGTCATCTTTCTGTTCATAGTGTTGTGTTCCTATAGTGCAAAGCCCTCGTATCTATTCTCATACCTCTTGAATTTTTCTCACTAGATAAGATAATTAATCATATTTTCACTGTTTGTAGTCTACCTTATACTTTATTTATAGTTTGGTCTAGCGATCTATGATCTCACCAAACAAAGACTATAATTAGTGTACCAAACAATCCCTTAAACAATATCATCCTTAAAGACATATTGCTCTTATCAAAACTCGTAAATATTTTGAGTGGTTATCAATTTAACAAGTAATGACCTGACTACGTATAAATGTGGCCTGATAAAGTGAATATTGCTCTGAAATTTGAAATCGGCTAACATTTTAAATTTTGTGATATAACAGAGCATTGACCTGACTTCGTATAAATGTGGCATGATAAAGTACATAATGTTCTGAAATTTGAAACCAATGTTTGTTTCAAATTTAAAGTTAATATAACAGAGTAATGATCTGACAACGTACAAATGTGGTCTGATAAAGTGAATATTGCTCTGAAATTATTCGTCAATGAAAGTGGTCCTTATCGATTTTGTTTTTGTCCCTCTGTCTTCTGTTAATTAAACTCGTTTCTTAGCCGCATTAAGAAAATGACCAATTTTGAGTGGTTATCAATTCAACAAGGATCACAACTAATAAATGCAAATTTAAGTGTTTCTCATTACGAAACCAACCCCGTTGGTTTAAAATTTAAAGTCAATATAACAGAGTAATGACATGACTACATACAAATATGGCCTGATAAAGTGAATATTGCTCTAAAATTTGAAAATTTAAAGTTTATATAACCTGACTACGTACAATATGACCTGACTATGTACAAATATGGCTTGAAATTTGAAAATTGAAAATTTAAAGTCCATAACAAGTACTTTTGAGAATGCAGTTATCCAGACCATCATACGTTATTGTTATCTCCATTGTGTGTACCGCTCCATGATTTTTTCGACACAACTGAAATTGATGTTTTCTTTCGTCATATGTCCTTGCTTTAGGCATAATGATGTATTCTGGGGATTGAGAATATTTCAAATTGGCGGATTAACTATAATGCAAAAGACAGCAATTAGACCACCTTGCAAGGTGAAAAGAGAGTGAGCCTGGCAAGCCCTATATTCTTATCCACTTCATCTGCTAACTGATTCGGTCTTTCCTCTGGCGCATACACAATCTAATAAAAACATATAAACCACATAAAAAAGAGAAAGGGGGATCTCAAATGTGCAAACTAGGAACTTTGAGAGGTAAATTGGAGTTGGAAAGGCAAACCCAATTAAGTATACCTCTACTTGTTTCCTTCTATCAGACTGTGAATTAACAGTAGACATCGTTGTGAGAGTTGGGTACGCCTGAAATTTTGCTTCTGGATTGAACGAACAAGACCCGTATCCTTTTGAATCATTTGAAATCATCTCCGAATGACATTGAATCACCTCTGTATCGGCCCGCTTTGTGCATGGAAAACCTGAACTCTTAAATTATAGATCCCTTCCACATTTATGTACTTTATCAGGCCACATTTATACGAAGTCAGGTCAATGTTCATATCACAAAATTTCAAATGTTCGCCGATTTCAAATTTCAGAGCAATATTCAATTTATTAGACCATATTTGTATGTAGTCAGGTCAATGCTCTGTTATATCACAAAATTTTAAATGTTAGCCGATTTAAATGTCAGAGCAATATTCACTTTATTAGGCCACATGAATACGTAGTCAGGTTAATGCTCTGTTATATCACAAATTTCAAATGTTATACGATTTTAAATGTCAGAGCAATATTCACTTTATCATGCAACATGTATACGTAGTCAGGTTAATGCTCTGTTATATCACAAATTTCAAATGTTATCCGACTTTAAATGTCAGAGCAATATTAACTTTATCAGGCTACATTTGTACGTAATCAGGTCATTTTTTCAGTTTCAGCAATCTGAATTCACGTAGTCAGGTCATGGCTTTGTTATATTACCTACCTTTAAATTTGAAACACTTAAATTTGCATTTATTAGTTATGGACCATTATAGAGTACCAGCTTTGCACCATCAAGGTATGACACGATGAGGCATAGTGATCCGCGTTTAGCTTCAGTGTTCATTCAAGATCAAAGCAACTCATGTGGACATCACCACCAAGCCTTGTTCGACCCCCAAAAAAATACATTTCGATTCATGAAATTCAAAATCTGCCCACACCATCGTCTTCATCATGCTCAAGTTACTTAAACCCAACTTTTGAATCATTTGAACTCATCTCCGAACGACATCGAATCACCTCCGTATCGGCCCAAGTTGTGCATAGAAAACCGGTAACTATGTCACTTTGAAGCTCTTTTTCAACGTCGGTGGAAGATCCTAGACTCCGCGACCTATCTTTGGAGAAACCTTGTAGTGTCACAAACCCAACAACACCGCCCTTGTCACATGGGGTTGTCATTCGACGAGCCAAAGAGCTACTTAACAGATGGCTAAAGAGAGTTGTTATCAGGGTTTCTTGGATAACCAGTTGACAGTCTCACAAATTAAAGGCTGCACAGGTGCCAATTCAGCAGCAACAGACACATTATATGATTGTTTGGCTCTCCAAAGGTACTCAATAATGCTCAAAGGAAATGCTCCATATCCTACCCTAAGCCCTGCTAAACCTATTCATTATTATGACAGGCAAGAACAAAGGTTCAAACAGCTCTCTTGCTAAAGGTTTGAACAATCAGATTCTCGTGCTTCTGCACCCAACTCATTCGAGACTCGAGTCCATCGAACTCAATGTAAGCTTCATCCAGGATGACTAATATGGGCAATTTATTCTGTTTATTCACAACAACACAGTTTTAAACACCAGTGAAGATTTTGAATCCATTACCAGAAACAAAAAAGCTACAACCCAAGCTAGGAAAACCTCAAAAAACCCAAATGTGACTGGAATATGGCCTGAGAAGCCATTGTTGCTGATATTCAAACTGTGATACCCCGTATTTCTATAAGGATATTTTGGAGTTTTGGGTATTTTTGGGATTTTTCCCGAACACCCATTTTGGTACGTCGGATTAATTTCGGAGACAGAAAGACATTCTGTAATGTTCTCAATCTCTATAATATTTTTCTCAGTGAAATAAAATACAGACGACGTACTTTGGGACTTAATACTCATTCGTGTATGATTATTTTTATCCCGGGTTAAGCCAAATTATCCATAAGCCATCGGATAAGGGCTGACCTGGCGGCGCCCGCCGTGGGTATGGCGGCGACCGCCGCCAACAGCTTCCTGGCACCTTCCTCTCGCCAGCTACTTGGACAAGTGGCCTAGGAAGCGGCGACCGCCGCACAGTAGCGGCGACCGCCGCCATCACCCCGCCGCCGTGGAGCCAAGGCAGCGGCGACCTGGAGCTGTCGCCGGCGACCGCCGCGGAGTAGCAGGGGGCTAGCCCTGTGCTTTCGGTGAGCTCTGACGACGCCAATGAAAGGCCTCCACGTTGCTCAGCCTTGCCCATTCTTATCCTCTTGATGTTGGGCTATAAAAGGAGATGCCTGGGGATCAGATTGAGCACAAATCAGTAGCTCAAATCCTCAAAATTACTCTCGCCGGAAAATCTAGCCCTCGTCGGAGTTGTTGAAGTTGATCGCCGGAGCTCCTTCGGTGTTGTTTCCAGTGGCCAAGTGGAGCTTTGGAGGCACATTGGAGCTTAGAATCCAAAGCAAGGAGAAAGAGGACCAAATCGCTCGCCATCGGTGAGTTTTCTGGTCTCATTAAATTTTCCGATGTTCATAGCGGCGCCCGCCATGATGAAGGCGGCGACCGCCGCCATGAACACACGGCGCCCGCCTTAAGGCCATCGGCGACCGCCGTCAGAAGGCTGATGGACTAGTTTGGCCTCGGCTTTGGTGGTCTTCGATCGGACGTCGTTCCTTTCGATTTCTTTCGTTATTCTACTCGTTTATGTCGAATCTAACTTAGGGTTTCGTTATGGGTCAATTCGAAGGAATCTGTGTGCCAGATCTGTTCCTGTGTCGAGTCCGAAATCCCGTTGTTAGGCTTCGTTCAATTCTGCGGATTAAGGCAAGTGGCGGTTCGCTCTTGCTTAATCATTCCATGTTTCATTAATTATCAATTGTTTAATTGTTAATTAAATTGGAGTGAACTGTTGTTTTGTTTGGGAACTAATTTCATAAATAAACGTGATTAAAGTAATGTTATAATAGATTGTATATCTGCTAGAACAACGCTATTATATGTGATAATTACCGTGATGGTATTGTTGTGAATTTAATCTTAATGCTAGAATAGCATGTGGTTTAATAGGAAAGCTAATCCAAGTAAGGATTAGCCGTTTCTATTATCTCTATGTTAAATTGATTGCCATGATGACTTTGATGTGAATAATTGATGTGTTAGACTGTTTAGTTAGCACGAGTGTTCGTAGGAACGCTAATCCAAGTAAGGATTAGTCGTTTCTTTATAACTTAATGTTCGTAGGAACGCTAATCCAAGTAAGGATTTGTCGTTTCTTTATAACGTAATATTCCTCGGGATAATTTCCGAATAATAATTTAAGGGTCATGACCTATGCTTCCTATCCACCGTTAAGGATCTGAAGTGTTTAAGCGCCTTTCTAGCGCAATTGGGTGAACATAATTGTCACCCTGTGTATTAAGCACCTAGCTAGTGCAATTGGGGTGGGCGTAACTGTCACCCTGTAAATTAAAATGTAAGCACTGTGGCAGTGCAATCTGGGTGAACGTAAGGTCATCCTGTGTAATAATAACTTCCGTTGTTACTCGGAATAATATTAAAAGCTTTAACAGTAGTGTGTGTGTTGTAAATTAATAAAGATAAGTGCGGTTAAGCACATAATTAATAAATCTTGTGCGTTGTATTAATTTAGGTGGACATAATGGTCACCCTGAGATTTAAAGCTTTGTAGTTGTTCTTAATAATATTAATATATTTCCGTGGCATGTGTTTTATAACTAAATAAGATAAGTGCCCGAGTGCACATGTTTAATATACCTTTGGCAAATAGTGCAGCTAGGAGAACTCGTCTTGACTTTGATCAGAGTACGTTCTCTTTCCAATCTGGATTCGCGGTACGCGGTGAGGTTGGTCGTGAACCGAAACATCTAGTCAGTTTTTAAATTGCTTGTGTGTAACTTTAACGTTCCCAAACAGTTGTCATAATTTCCTGTAAGACTCAATTCCTTTGGAGTCTTCTCTTCAGTGCATATCTAATAATAATTATTCCGTGAAAGTACCGGGTTATATATCGTTCTTTCGGTTATTATTCGAGGGACAATGATAGTAAACGGTTACGATCACTCGAACCACTCTGCTTTGTACCCTTGCATAGTCTTTCAGTAAGACTAACCAACCGTAATTGTTCTCTGCATGGTTGGCTGGTGTCATCCGTTCGATTCGGCACATCAGGAGTTGATGCCCGGAGTTTAAGTAACCTATTGAAGGATAAGAAGCTTGCAGACGAAGATTTAAAAGTCAGTGTTTTAAGATTGTTAAGTACTACTTTGATGTACCTTCATAATTTAGCCATGTTATAAGTTGGCTATTTAAAGTCTTCCGCTGTATGTTTACTCTGTTGTAAAAATCTTCTCTCGTTTGATGAGAAATCTTTAATAAAAGTGGTTGAGTTTCTTGAACTAATGTCTTCCGCTGTTTAATCTTTCAATTAATATGTAATTATGTTATGTATTTAAGCATGATTGTTCTGGAAAAGCCTGGGGTGACTTTGGACGGTAAAGTCTGTGGTCACTGGTATAAATTGGGGGTGTTACACAAACTCTGCAAACTCACCAAGCTACTAAAACCTTCAGGAACATCCCCATGGAAGTTTTTCTCTTTCAAGGCAACAACCAACAAACTAGGCAACCCAAAGAGCTGAGCTGGAATCTCCCCAGACAAACTCTGTTTTCTTAAATCCAGGCTTTGAAGCTTCATTAGACTCCCAATGCTGGTTGGGATTGAGCCAGAAAACCCACAGTTGCTCAGATTCAGCACTTCCAAGCTCTTCAAATACCTTATGTTCTCTGCAATCACTAGTGGAAAAAACCCTAATAGAGGCGGGCATTTGGACACTTATTGAGGCGAACACCGTTCGCTTCAAATGAGGGGGCTGTAACAAGTGGGGACCCTTTTTGTGACGGGCAATATACGCCTCTAAAAGCCACTTGTTGAGGCGGGCCTCTATAGGCCCGCCTCAACAAGTGCCTCACTATGGCGCCAAAGTGAGGTACTTTTAGAGGCGGGCCTATGTAGGCCCGCCTCTAAAAGTCCACTTGTTGAGGCGGGCCTCTATATGCCCGCCTCAACAAGTGCCTCACTTTGGCGCCATAGTGAGGCACTTGTTGAGGCGGGCCTATAGAGGCCCGCCTCAACAAGTGGCTTTTAGAGGCGGGTCTCCATAGACCCGCCTCTAAAAGTTATTTCAACAATTCGAGTACAACAACGCAACAGATTTATGATGCACCATACACACATTAAATTTGCAGAATAGATTCCTGATTTTATTCACAAAATAATATACAACAACACAACAGATTTCACCAGAGTACAGTCAGGTTCTCAACAACATTTTACATGACAAGTACAAACAAGTTCAATCCGATAATAAATACTTCGATGTAAAATACTGTGCCCATTGCTCACGAACAACATCCATTTCTTCATAAGTATACGTTGTCTTCCTCTTAGGATATAGCTTCATAAAAAACACAGAAATTATTGACACAAAACACAAATACTATCAATATATAGTTAGTTAAGTTACATACCTTATCTAGTCGCTCATCAGAGTCCTCGAGTCCCGTGACTATCTCTAACATGAACTTCATGACATAATAGCCACACTCAGTTCCGCTGCTTTGTTGAGCGCACTAATTACACAACATAAGGGGGTTGTCTTAGATACAAGGCCTTTGATTATAAATAAACAAACGTAAAGCGTTTAAAATGCTATATGTACCTCTATATTGCAGACTCTCAACGTCTTACGTTTTCCTATTGATTTATCGCACTTCCCACCTTGATACTTAAACACTTGAAATGCCCTAGAAAATCAACATAATACAGTCACGAAACTGATATTGTTAATATTCCAAAAAAAACTAGTTCGTAAGCAAAATAACTTACAAATTCATGATTCCAGATGCATCAGTCGTTCTGTTGTCTGGACCTTTTAGAGAATCGAAAAAATAGACCTGTGCTTTAAATAGGTCTATCACGTACAGATTCCAATGATTGCTGTATCATTTAAACATAAATTGATAAACATTAATGATTGCTTAAAATACTAATTATATATGAAACTTATTGAAAACACTTACTCTTGATTATATGAGAGCAAAAACAATTTGGCACTGTTAGCATTGAACACACGTTGCACGTAATTTGCTGGAGCAGATGGATTGGCCTTGATTCTAGTGCTTGACACCATCTCAGGACAAATGAACCCAATTCGAGAATTTTCAAATGCATATGTGTGATTGTCCAATAAATACCTGCACATTTAAAGAAAAAACGATTAAGAATGATAGTTGAACAATTAAAGAAAAAACGATTAAGAATGATAGTTGACAATTAAAAGATAAAGACTGATCAAAACATTTACATCATGTAGACTTGAATCACAGAAATGTTTAAGCACGCCCCCTTAAGGAACTCTTCTACATCGGATGCAGTGACGTATGTTTCTTGATCTGTCACATAATTCCAAACCGAGGCATCCAATGGGATGGGAGTACTATCATATATACCACCCGGCGCCGAAGATATAACAAATTGCAACCACTTGCATGACTGGCCATGACCTTGAATTTCTTCGTTTTTTGCTTTCTTCCTTTTGGCGACTGATTCTTCTGTTTTACGATCACAGCTACCAACCACCTCTTTGTTGGACTGAGACTTAAGAGTTATTTTGACATGAAATTTCCAAACAATAATAATGAAGTAACATTTGTATTATTGAGCACAAACAAGGAAGATTTAATATAATTTCTAATAACTATCCCGCCAAGGGCCTAAATTATGAATTATATCCACCTTTTTAGAGAGAAATGACTTACCTTTGTATTTTTGGCGCTGTCATCCACCTTTTTAGAGAGAAATGACTTGGACTTCTTTGTTGGGTGTGGAGTAGTATAGTCCTATGTATATTAGAATTATAGATGAGCAAGAGTGAGTAATGTGTACATTATTATTGAGCCTAGATTTCTTACCTCGTCGTCTTCGAAAATCACTAAGCGGATCGGCCATTGCACGAAACTACCCTGAGCACCGCCTAAGTTAGTGAAACCATCACCCGTAGGCACCGGAAGAATATCATCATGATGTCCATCATAAACAAAATCAACTTGGACTTTGTAGTGATCAGGCTTCATCGGTGTAAAGTGTTGGGATGATGCACCGTTTGAGGGTTGTACCATACCATCCGCTACGAGCACTTTGTTACCAGAATCTTTATCCTCAAGGGCAAGATGGCATGGAGTCCTTTCCTGCATAAGAGGTATTTTAATTCATGTTATAAGAGGTATTTGGACATAAAGAGTTCATGATAATACTCAAACTCAATCATACCTTTAGCTCACGTGGTTGCGGTGTGGAATCAGGACAAGTGGTATAGGGTGCATCAACATTAAGTTCAAGAACAGGAGTAGAAGTGAAGTTTGGTTGATTTATGTGTAACATGGAGCATAGTTGATTTTGGAGGGCCTCAGCAACCCTTTTATCTAACTCACCTTCAAACTCCTTTCTAACTTCAGCTCTGATCAATTCGATCAGATCTGATGAAGCTTCACTAGAACATCTTCTCCGTCGTTCTCTTGGACCGAAAGCAACTCTATAACCCACATTTCCACCTATTGCCTTGACACGGCCACGATGATCTTTTTCCCAATGGCTTTGGTGAGGGCATCCTCATCATCCTCGAAAGTAAGGTTTCCTTTTTCTTCTTCTTCGATATACTCCTCCTATAATATGTCAATTAGGAAAGTATAGATTAGTTCATATTTCCAAGTAAATTTAAGTAAATATTCATTAAAAAGCACTACTTACAACTTTTCTTGCAATTTCTATGGCATCCTTATCGTTCGGGCTAACTTCCCACTTTCCATCCTCAGTTCGAACTTGATGAGCCAAAACTCACTCCTTTGATTTGTATTTTCTAGCTCTAGGAACCGATGAGTTCACTGAGGAGCTACTTGACAGAGATAAAGCTGCTTCCTCTGGGAGTCATCCTTCTTTTATCCACTCGTGTCATTTTCTAATATAACCCGCCTGGCCGGTGCAATGAGGATTCTTGTGGTGGGCTGCACTTGCCTTTGCTTTCTCACTACGAGCCTGTCAAAAGTCAATTGCATTATTACCAATGATTTCCGCTAGCTGACTAGAAATCTTTAATACTAAAAAGAAATAGCATTATTACCAATGACTCTGGCCTGTAATATTCTTGAAGAAAAACTGACCAATCAGCCTCTGTAATGTGGTGGTAGATTTCCCAAGGCATCTTGTTTCTAGGATACTTCGACGGCTTTTGCGTCTTAGTTATCCATCGAGCTACCAACTTGCTCTTGAAATCTCTAAATCGTTTTGCCACACAAGAATGGAAGTATTTTTCCCTTGATTTATTGACATCTTCAATGATGTGGAACATAAGCTGTGGATTTTTACAATAAGTTAGAATGATAGTTAATATAGTATATATTCAAAACAATTTAAAAAGACATTATACCTTGGTCTCCTCCCAAAACCCTTGCCTCGTCTGCTCATCTATCCTTCGGTATTCTTTCACGTTAATATTAATTCTTTGAGCACAACTCCCAACTTGCTTTCCGTATTGTTTCGACCACTCGCCATCATGGACATTAAACTCATTAAACTCAAGGTGCATAGGCTTTTTTACTTGAACGCCTTTTGACGGACCAGGCCCTTTAGCGATCTGTGTAATCGCGCTAACACCTTGTGATTCAGGATCACCTTGGGTAGGGAAAATAGCATTTCCACTTTCGTTAGACATAGTGGCTAGAATTCCTGTAACAAGCACACACAAAAAATTACTTATTGTAACATAAAGCTTCTGCATTGTCACATGAAAATGAACTTCCTAAGAGGAGAACAAGGTATAATTAACGTCTATGTAATAAAGACTCATTTGCTTCAGCATTGCTCATACACAAAAAACTAGATCATTGACCCAATATCGATCCTTCAAGACAATGCCTCTATCAACCTGTAGAATGTAATTTCCCCAATTCAATAAACTGTAAAAATGTGATCCTCTAGTATATTACATCCTCATTGCCTTCAATGCACGAGCTTTAAACACAAAAATACACAAATTCGTACAAGCTTTAAACACAAAATACACAAATTCGAAATCAGTATTAGGCCCGCCTATTAGAGAAACGCATATTCATAGGGGCATTTCATCAAACACCTTCAATGCACGAGCTTTACACACAAAAATACACAAATTCGTACAAGCTTTAAACACAAAATACACAAATTCGAAATCAGTACATTAGGATTTGCTCGTATTTTACTTCTCCAAATCCGTACAAGCTTCAGTACTTATGATTTTACTTCTCCAATTCGGTATGAACCTAAATAAAATTGTAAATGTGTTTGATGAAATTAAAGTAAAATAGGGTGTTAGATGTGCTTACCGGCCAGCGGAATCGGGTGAGGAAGTCGAAACTCTGGTGAAAACGAGTGCTCGACGAAAGGAGAGGAAGTCGGAGCTCGGCGAAGACGACGATACGAATATATGAACGAAGGCACAGAGCTGAATGTTTTTAATTTAATTAGGGTAGACTTATAGAGGCGGGCCTAATATGCCCGCCTCTATAAGCTGAATGTAATGAGGCAATAGAGGCGGGCCTCTTTATGCCCGCCTCTATTGCATACATTTGTTTAGGCGGGCTATAATATGCCCGCCTCAACAAAAGTTAATAGAGGCGGGCTTTTTCGCCCGCCTCAATTATGTACCATTAGAGGCGGGCCTACATTTGGCCCGCCTCTAATACTTTAGCGGGAATATTTTTTCGGAAACTTTTTGAGGCGTATAATTATTTGCCCGCCTCAATAGATTTTTTTGAGGCGTATAAAATAATTATCCGCCTCAAAAACCTGAAAAACCGATTGCGTAGATCGTTGTTGAGGCATTTTGAAATATGTACGCCTCTAAAAGGGAGCCTCAAAAAGTGTTTTTTCCACTAGTGAATGGAGCCTGAAAATTTGTTATGGCTTAGATTTAGAGTAGTCAAATTACCTAGCGCAAGTATCTCTTCTGGCACAATTCCGTTTAATTGATTCTCACTTAGATTCAACCGCTCTAATTCATGGAGGTTGCCCAAGCTACTATCACGGAGGGGCGAGGCCGAGAGCGACGTCGACGAGGAACTGCAGTCGGTTGCGGAAACTGTAATTCAAGGCTCTATCTCTGGCCCTCGCTCCGCCTACTTCGTCGTCGGCACCGTTTGCGGTCGGAAGACCGGCAGTCGAAAGGGAGCACGACGGCAGCGACGGTGGTCGGAAGAAACGGTTGCCCATCGGAGAAGACGGAAGCAGACGAGGAAGGGCTTGATTTGGGATTGATTAGGGTTAATATTTGTGATTGATTAATAAGATTAAAATTTCTTTTATCTTTATTTTCAAAAAAATTTAATGATTTATCTGATTTTTCTATTTAAAAGAAAAGTTAAATTTCACACTCAACAATAGCAAAAATATCATAAAAAGTACAAAATGTTGGTATTTTTGCAATACTTTTCAAAATCTTGGTTTTTTGCAAGTTGCCTTTTAAAATCTGGTATATTTGCTAATGGGCCTTATTTGTAAATGTCCGATCTTGGGCAGGTGCAAGTATTGAGTTTTTATCTACTACCTCAAAGGAAAAAACTACATCGATACTTCGTGTAGAAACAATTCCTACACTTTTAATAAAGTGGAGGATATATAGGTAAATTTGATACATTTCCTACACTTTTCTACACCAAGTATAGGTGTATCATGGTCCCTACCTCAAATATGATGTTTGATTTTAGGCAAGTGCAAGGTGAACACCTCTACACGGTTACCATTGAAATAGGGCCTTCAAGTACTTTTATTGTTATAATTGATCATGTCGTAGTGACAAGAGTACTTATTGAAGTAACAACCCCTTGACTTCGATCCTCCCTTCTACTCTATTATGTTTTTTAATTTCTTTTTCCAGCCAAATGAACATTTATCTGATATATATAGAGAAATAGCAACCGATATCCCCTTTCACTAATCAATTTGCATTTTTAACCTACCCTCTCTGTTTTTTACAAGTATACCCCATCCAATTTTATTTTATTTTTTTTGTAAAAATACCCCTAAAAAAAAGATAAATTGAAATTACAATTTTTTTTCTTTTGGAAAATAAAATATGACATGGCAATAAAATATTTTAAAAAAAGTTAAAATTTTAAGCTGAAATAGAAATTAGGTTCAAATTCAAAAGCTGTTTTTTTGCAAAAAAAAAAGAGGTTTTCCTGGTTCCATATTTCTCTTTCTCTCAGATTCCTAGAACCCTAAAATTGGTTCTGCATTTACCTTCTCCACCGCCTCCGCCAAGCTGGAGCGCAGCCGAGCGGTCCTCACCAAATCCAACTCCGCCATCACCTCCACTTCCTCCTCTTTCTTCTCCCTTGACTGCTCCTTCGCCTCCACCGCCTGTTTCTTTCATCGGAGGAGGGGATTCCAATTCTTCCTCCCACGCAACTTCGTTGCTTCTTCCGATTTCTTCCATCTCTTTTGAGATCGAGACGAAGTAGCTTAGGATAGAGAGAGAGAGAGAGGGGGGAGGGAGGATAGGCTTAGGGTTGGGAATGGTAGCAAGACGGGGAAGTTTGGGAGCTCGTAGTGGCGGATTGACGGCGTTGAGGACGACGTCGACGATGAGAACGACGACTGACACGATGACGACGAAGAGTAGGAAGACGTGGATGCGAAGGACGTGGATGCAAAGATTGGGGATGGCGACGGCCATGAGAAGATAATGTGGGAGCCAACGATGAAGAATGCCGACGAGATTGAATTTGAGAGAATCACGAGAAGAGCGAACATGGATTCCCGCCTGTTTCCGGAGGGAATGGCTTCCAACTCAAATCTTTCCCCAACAAACAACAACGACAACATCAACCACTTCTACTGCGATTCCAGATCTGACAATCAAACTAGCAATCACCGTCGCTCTTCTCCGATCGAAGCTTACTTCTAGTCGTATACCACCTGCTGCATCGTCACCTTCTTCTTCGCATTCGGAATTCACCTCATAGATCTAACACTGGAAGCGAAAGGTTTGCTTAAACATCATCTCACTCTCTCTTTCAATTATCTATGTGATTTAAACGTGCTTTGACATAATTGAACGAATTTTCAGGACAAAGATCGGAAGCATGAGATTATGCGGATCTACGAGTATCTCAAGGAGCTCGAAAAAGCTTCCCTTGACGATCTGTACCCGCCAACGTGGTCTCTTATGAAACCTAGTAGCATGAGAGTGAGAAGCATCACCAGCTGTGAAAGGTAACTTCTGGGTATGACTTCTAGCAGTGAAAGAAACTTTTCTCCCCCTACTTCCTGATGCTTGACCATGTGTTGTTGTTCTGCTTAAATTTGCCATAAAAGAAAGAGACTGAATTGACGAAGATCCATGTTGTAGTTGACTTTCTGAAGTCGGTCTGGTTGATGTGGAAGCAATGTTTGTCCCAGCATCATGGTGAGATGGAAATTGTTTGGTTTACCCTGAGGGTAGCCAACCCATATGCCACATCAGCACCTTTTTAGTCAATAGAAGCAGCTTTTTAGTTAATTAATCAAATTCTATACATATTGGAAAATGTACAAATAAACAAAACTATTTCTCTTCATTTTATACAACTCATATCCTATCCAAGTTACATCCCTCTTTTAAAATCAAATTCCAATTTTGTTTTTAACCAATTTTCATCTTTTATGTGTATTATAATTTTATAATCATCTTTTCATATATAATAATATTATGTACATTAGATTATAAGATTTTTTTAAAGATTAAAGTAAGATAAATAACTAATAATAGAGTTGTCTTATTTCAGTTACTCAATAGGTTGAAAATTATCTCTATAGTTAAAAGGAGTCTTAGTCAACCAATATTATTTATTATTGAAAATTTATAATAACATTATCATAAAATATTATTAATAATTTTATTAAACATCTTAAAACACGATCCAATCTGACCTATCCGATTTTAAGGATCTGTACCCCATGATCCAATAATTTATGGGTTACCCGCTCGGTTGACCGATTTGACCCCCTCATATGTATTATCTCATTTATATTGAATATTATATAAACTTTATTTAATAGTTATATAATAATAATATTTTGTTAGTAATTTTCCATTATAAAATCATAAAAACTAACGCTTTGGATACGTTGGATCGACCCGTCCCACACCCTTCATGACCTGACCCAACCAATTTATAAATTTTAACGATCCGAACCCAAATTAATGCAAACCCAACTGACACGAATTGGCCCGTATTGAAGACATACATCTTATTGTTGCAATTTTCATATATTTCTGTATAACATTCTTTCTTATTAGAGTTCTAGTTGATTATATATTTTGTTGACATAGTCATATAATAATGATCTTGATATATCAATAAAAGTGTACAATATCATGATTGTTTCAGTCTCGGAGTTCAATAGTTTGGGTTTTTTATTATTTCTTGTTTCAGTTATTTTAATTTTTGGACGAATTGAACAAATTTTTATATGATAACAATTTTATATCGATATTTTGTTTATTTATGGGTTTATATAATTTCTTATAAGGTAACAGTTTTATTAAGATAGATTTTTTACATATGTCCTTAGATCATAATTTAAAGACCGTACCCCATGATCCAAAAATTTATGGGTTTAATTTGAAAACACTTGACCCATTGGGTTGACCGATTTGACCCTCTCAAATGTATTATCTCATTATATTAAATATTATATACACATTATTTAGTAGTTATATAATATTAATATTTTTTTAGTATTTTTTTATAAAATCATAAAAAAGCTGACATTTTGGACACATTGGGTCGACCCGCACCACAACTATCATGACCCAATCCAACCAACCCGTAAATTTTAACGATCTGGACCCAATTTAGCGCGAAGCCACGAACACAACCAACTCAAACCGACCCATATTGAATATTTTCATATTTATCTGTAACATTCTTTCTTATTAGAGTTCTAGTTAATTATATATGTTTTGCTCACATAGTAGCGTAATAATGATCTTGATGTCAATAAAAGTGTATAATATTCTGATTGTTTCGGTCTCAAATTTCAATAGTTTGGGGTTTGATTATTCCAATTTGATTATTTCTTGTTTCAGTTATTGAATTTTGGGATAGATTTAAGGAATTTTTTATAGGATGACAATTTTATATCGATAGTTTAGTTTTTTATGAGTTTAAGTAATTCCTTTTAGGGTAACATTTTTATTAGGATTGATTCTTTACATATGTCCTAAGATCATAATTAGAAACATTATGTGTATATTAATATTACTATATTTACTTATGTACTTTATATGCACAATATAATAAAAGTCTTTATTAAATTTCAGCATACATCCCTTAACCATGTGCCTGTAATGTTCATTTTAATAATCATTGTCCTATGTACAAATTCTCTTTACTTAGCTATTGTCTTTACTCCTAACCCAAATAACGTTCATTTTAATAATCCAAATAGAATAAAATTATAAAAATTCTAACTTTCTTCATACATCAACTCTAAATAATATTTGTTCATAAAGAGATTATATTCACGTAAGGTTTAAAAAAAATTATAATACTTAAGTAAAATTGTTATAGTTCAATTAATAAATTCCAAATTGTTATCCACTTTTTCTCTTGGAAGTTGAAATAAAAAGTAGATGTTATAATACTAGGCTATTAGTACTAGCTAATTCACTTTTTCAAAATTAATAATCTTAGAAAGTGAATAAAAAATGAAATATTTATATAGTGGGACCCATGTGTAAGTGGCCCTCCGAATAAATGATTCATATGGAGTATTTCTTATTACTAAGTTCTTATCGAAACATGCACTAAATTTTTTATGAATAATGATATGTAATAAGTCACATTTTTATATAAAAAGAATGTAAGATAAGGGGCGCGCTCTGGTAAAACGACAATTATGGTAAAACGGAAGTACAATTAAAGAGCGTTGGATTTAAGATTTTGAATGGCTGGATTTGATGGAACAAAGAAGCCACATGGGGATGCAAGGCACCAGATTTGAATATCCTACCTTATTTATTGAATTGCCAAAAATATGTTCCTATAAAATAGGAAGTTGTTCCTACAAAATATGGTAAATCTGTAGATTGGAGAGAGAATGAGATTCTGCAAATATTTAAAATTTAAATGGGAAGATTATTTTAAATTCGTTAAGATTTAAATCCGTTCTCCTCGTTTAATGATTTTCCAGCGTTCGTGAATATCGTTAATGTGTTCACGAATATCGATAATTTGTTAATGAATATCGTTCATGTTTGTTTGAATATCGATTTCTATTTAATAAGTGAATATTTAATATCTTAAAAATGTGAATATCATCACTTAAATCATGAATTTCACCACTTGATAATATGAATATCACACTAAGTTACATGAATATCTCAATTAATCACATGAATATCAAATTCACTTACATGAATATCACCACTCAATTTGTGAATATCACTACCCATTTTGTGAATATCGCCTACCACCCAATTACATTAATATAGTCACCCAAGTACATGAATATCATCACCTAACTAAACGAATATCACTACCCAATATCTTCGAAGGTTTGATTCATGGCGGTAAGGTTTAACAATGACATTGTCGCGTCGATTTTGGGTCGCACAGTCGCACGATCAACCTGAATATCAACATTATTATAATGAATATCAACAACATTATATTGAATATCACATCATAAATTTTGAATATCGACTATTCAACGCATGAAACCTCATGAATATGAACAACATTATAATGAATATCACATCATACAATTTGAATATCAATTGGAAATAGTACAAACAACACCATCAACAAGCAATTTGAATACTATAATAGCGATATTCATTCCATATGTGATGATATTCACGTAATTTGTACGCATAGTCATACAAGTAAGTAGTCGATATTCATAAAAGCAGTGTCAATATTCAGAGTTTAATACTAAAGTAGTAAGTTGGGGAAACAACCCTAAACAGAAAGATAACTTTTTTATGAAATCAAACAGTGGACAGAAAGTAAAACTTTTGACATAGTTTCAACCAATTTCATACCAAGAAGAGTACAGAGATTTTCTTCATCTCAAAGCACTAGCAAGTATCATTGCTAATTTAGTTCACCCTATCTTAAAGACTAAATCAATCCCTTTATTTATAATCTAATCAGAATCTTTAAGTGCGCGCACTTGATGCAGCACAATTACATCTCTCCAAAAAATATTCCAAGTATATGCATAAAAACTACTAGGTAACATGGATATTTTTTTGGGTAAGATTACCTAACATGGATAAGCAACCGCAGTTTCTCCTCAACGTGGATAAGCATAATTAATTAATTAGTTAACGAAATTCAGAAAAAAGAAGAAGCTTGAACTAGTAAAATTGGTAAATTAATTACCAGGCATTGATGTTTGGTTTCTCCCCTTCTCTGGTTTTCTTCTCTGATTTGTTCAACTTCGTTCTCTTCACCTCGATTCTCTGCTTCTTGGATTCCATCTCGAACCTAGAAACTCTAACAGCATCGCGAACCAATCATGAAGAGACGCCGGAGTCGGAGTCATCCCCCTCGCCACCACCCGCGACCACACCAGACCCGCGCCGGCGAACCCTGCCCCCAAATTCAACAGATCAGCGAACCGCGATTCGCATAGATCCTCCACTCCGTCGGCGGCCAGCGACTCTCGATCTCGCCGTCGCTCTTCCAGGCCGGCCAGTCCGACGGAGGAGGAGTCATCGTCGAGAAGAATTAAAATCTGCAACCAAAAAAATTGAAAGAAACTGGTTGTGAATCTGAGACGGCATGTGGATGAAGAACCGGGAGACAAAAGAGAGAGAAACAGAGGGATTGATCCTCTTCAACTTCCTGATCCTGTCGGTTTGGATGGCGATGACTGTGAGACGAAATTGGGGAGACAAAGACGACTCGAGAGGTTGAAGATGAAGAGAGATTAGGGGAGATTGTATGAATGTGAAAATGGAAAGTGAACGATCTCGGTTAAGAATATCCCAAAAATCACGTTGATTTGTTTCAATCGGGTGTGTGCCTCCTATTGTATAATATGTGCACCCTCTTACATCCAATCTGGACCATTGATTTGGTTCTAATCTAAAGGCTCTTAATTGTACTTCCATTTTACCCTAAGATGTCGTTTCACCTGATCTTACAGATTATATATATATATATATACAAACCACGCAATGTTTGAAATAACAAAAGCACAACTTAGTGAATGTATCGAAGAACAACATAAGTTAACTTGTTCAGCTTTAAATGTAAGTTACATCTTTATATAAAATTAATGTAAATACAACTTAATCTGATATCAATATAAGTTAATTTGTACAATTATTAACCTAAGATAAACATAATACTAAAATAAATCGTATATATCATACTTAGTAATGTATTCCTAGATGATTGTTTCCATTTTTAGAATTATATATATAAGATGTATATAGTGATATGATACTAGTATACTACACAACTTATATCTTAAGTAAGATTTTGTAAACCACTTAAAATATACTGTACCGACATACGAAATATTGTCAACAAAAATCGTATCTCAAATTTGTTCATATTTGTAATGACATACATCTTGTAAAATGAAAAAGAAATTTATATCAAGGTTATCAAGATCGAGATTTCAGAACATCATCGTTGAGGAATCCTCGAATATTGAGATTTCAGAATATCATCGTTGAGGAATCCTCGAATCAGTCTGTATACATCAACTGGATTGGATATATTGTATGCTTGATCTATTAAATAAAGCTTTAGAAACTTATATATAAATATGAGTACACATACTAAATTTGATTTGACGATCCTTTTAATAATTCATTTTTTATTATATATAGAAAGATGATAACTTTATTTATAATCACTTATAAAATATGATTAATAATTCATATATGATTCATATATAACTTTTATAATTAATCATTTATTAAATATAATAGCTTTATCTTATAATTATGGTCAAATGTTTTTTTTACCTTTTAAGTTTGTCAGATTATAGATTATAGAAAAGCCGGTTAACGAAATACTGAAAATTTCTAGCTAATTTGTACATAAAGTAGACAATAAAATAAATTAAGCAACATTTTCTGGAAAAAAAGAAGAAAAGGCCACTTGTATAGATTAGACTAGAAATAAGTAACTTTTGTCTACTTTTTAGAAAAAACAGACATTCATTTGATCAAAAAAGAAAAAGAAATAGAAGACATTTAATTAGTGTATTAACTAAGGTGGCAAATTTCAACCCATACAGCAGGAGGGTAGTCTACCCTCAGGGTAACACAATCACCCCCTTGGTGAGATGCTTTGATTTCAGACTGACCATTTGATTCTATCCTAGGCCGGTTCATGCGAGAACTGAATTCCTGTGTCGGACTCTGATGCAACAGTTGAGCATCATTTTCTTTGTTTCGACTCCCTTTCATTAGACTTGCCTCCTTCGAAGAAACCATTTGAGATGCACTGGATTTTGGGGGATCATAGTGTTGGCTTTCCACTATAAGTGGGAAGGTGTAATCTTTTATGAAGTTATGAGCAAAACCATCTTGAGAAGGTTGTGCACTTGGAGGAACTCCAGGTTTTCATAATACAGATTGCTTGGAGAAGCACAGAAGATTGACCGTATCATGGAGAAATTTTCTGAGTGTTACTGGAAATGCAACCATAAGGATTTTTCCAGTGCTGACACAGCGTATATTCTTGCTTATTCTATTATATTGCTCAACACTGATGCACATAATCCAATGGTCAAGAACAAGGTATTTTTTGATCCATTGGGTCTGTATTATGAAGGTGTAGGACATTGAGCAAGTGCTAATGTTTATCTGGTGACTTAATTCACAAGTGACTAAATTATCTGGTGACTAAATTATAAAGATGCAGGACATTGAACAAGTGTTGATGGTAAAGATCTGTCCGAGGAGTACATGAGATCATTGTACGAATGGATAACAAAAAATGAAATTAAGATGACAGGAGATGAACTTGATCCTCAACAAAGGCAATCAGTAAACTCTAACAAAATATTAGGCTTGGACAGTATCTTAAATATAGTGTTCCGGAAACACGACGAAGAAGATCATATGGAGACAAGTGATGATCTTATCAAGCATATGCAACAATAGTTTAAGGAAAAAGCTAGCAAGTCTGAGTAAGATCAGCTTGACTTTCTCCTCTCCTCTTGCTCTCTCTTTTTGTTACTCTACTTGCTGACAGATTTTTGTAGAAGTCCCGTTATATTCTTAAGAGGCTATGGAATCAAACAAGCTGATTAATCATATCTATGTAGGATATATTCACTTTGAACTGAATAGTTTTTTGTTTTCTTCTATAGTAGGATATAACGTTTTATCTGTCATCTAAACTAGGAGAGGTAACTAAGCCACTCTTGCATGATGCTTTACGATTAACAAGAAAAAATGTAATGCTTTTCATATTCTGTTGCACTTAGTTTTCTATAGGCTCTTTCTATATGGTTCAACCTCTAATAGGCCTTACTTTTTCTACTTAATGTACAGCCTTTTTGGACTGTTTGTCTGTTTTCATTATCCTCATCCTCTTCTTCAATTTTTCATGCTTCTACAATAGTTGTTATAAGGAAGTGTTGTGCTCTTCGATTTTGATGATGAACATTTTTTGGCAATTTGTAGGTCAGTTATTATGCTACAACAGATGTAGTGATCCTTAGGTTCATGATTGAGGTTTGTTGGGCTCCGATGCTGGATGCTTTCAGTGTTCCGCTGTTTACTTCCTGGATTTCAATGGTTGCTGTCAGGCAGGTAAGATTTCTTCTTATAGCTTAGTGTTTATTAATGATGTTGTCTTTGTTATGATTGATCATAAAAAGAAATAAGCTGCATAATTTGCATGAACCTTTTCTACTCTATTTACCTTTGTTCACATTAGAATTAATCTATTTAAGAAAAAGTTTTTTTTCTTTCTTGTCTTTTTTGTCAAGGCAGTTTTATATGAGTGATAGAAACCATTTTCTAGTTAATCATTGTCTTAGCACCTATTTCTTCATATAATACTACAGATCTTATCTCTTGCGGGTTTTATCTGAAGTTTTTGCTAATGACATGTTTCTTTCACTTCTTGATTAATTTCCCCTCTAGTTCCTGGTTTTTTCTAACATAAACACTTTCGATTGATTTTCAGAGAAGAGGTAAAGCTGGTCGTGTGCAGCCAGATGAGTGCTATCATCGCTACCCTAGATGTGTATATGATGCATTTGATGATAGTGTAGTTAGGCTCTTTGTATCTGATGCTCCATGCATGTATAGGCATTCTTAAAAGTTTCTTAATGGTCATGTTTACATGGTTTTTCTGAGCTTTGCTATATTTTAGATCTCTATAGCAAAGTTTGAAGTGATACAAAGTGAACAAGAAAAGAGTAACTTGCAGTCAAAAGTAGTTCAATGAAAATAGACGTTGCCATCAATTATTAAGATATACGGATCATGTGTACGTGTATCCCAATCTATGCTTTCAGGTATTTTCTCGGATTGAACAATTACAATGTCGGAATGAACAATTTTGTCACATGGCATAGTTGTATTGTCGAAATGAACAATTATAATGTTAGAGAATTTTATGTTTTTGTCTTTCCTGTGCCCGAGGGTCCATAAATCACATAAGGAACCCCGAGATTTAAATTGGATGTTTGGATAATTTTATTGAGGTCGAACATGTTGTTCAAAAACATTAGGTTCTTTGTGTTTTGGATGACATTTGTTTGGATTACGCACAATGTTATAACAACTTGAATAAAAAGCATACCTGACAGGCTTACCTAAATTACATGACAAGATACGTACCATTTAAGTGTCATTTCATACTCGATCAACAAAGATGTGGTAGTTAAGTTCTAGTAAAATGGCAGTTATGTGCATGCAAGTCAAATGGCAGTTTTGCTTCAATGTTGTAATCACTCATTAATGAAGTAATTAAACATATAGAATTATCATGTCATATATTGAGAACTATCCTGTCACCAATACTCATCCGCTAAAAATAATTACAAACTTGAAACATAAAATTTTAGTGAATTAGAAAAAAATTCAATGACAATAACTTGTTTTACTTATGTCGACAAAAGAATTATCACTTGGTGACAGGAGATGTAAGGTTTCAAATAATATTACCCCGATTGACAAGATAATTTTTAGTTTATGATAGTGACTTTAAGGTTGAAAGTTCTAGTTATAGCATTTTTTCGTCAACACATTTCCTGCTTCATATTTCATTTAAAATAATTTTCAAATGTAATACAAAAATTTCAAAGTATAAGAAATAGCGTTAGTTTCATTTCTTTTATGACGGAAAAATACTCACACAGTGACTAGAGTGATATGTACATAACGTAAACAAAAAGTACAACTTATTTCAGCTCTACCAAATATCATCCTTTACCATTGTGTTTCTGTTATACGTAGACAGTTATGTAATTATACTATATCATTATTATTCCTACCTTCATCGAACAAAAATAATTAAACTATTAACAGAAAAATATGCATGATACCCTAAACCAAATCATGGGTGGATAATTACAGCATAAGAGTTATGCCCAACACAACACAACACAACACAACACAACACAACACAACACAACACAACACAACACAACACAACACAACACAACACAACACAACACAACACAACACAACACAACACAACACAACACAACACAACACAACACAACAATACTCATCTCATTTGTACTCCATACATTATAAGTACTTGATACATATTCTTATGCAAAAGCTTTTTCTATACCTTCCATTATAAAGAGGAATTTTAAGATTGAAAAGGTTTAAGTAATTCAGTCGCGATTTGTTATGACAAAGTGCAATAGTCAAGTGTATATAAACTAGATGTAAATGTTATTTATACAAGAGGACTCAATGAACATTTTATCAAATATTATCACATGAATGGATTTAGAAAAAAAAAATCAGATGTGTCTAACTTTATGGTCAAGCCGACCATATTCTAGAGCTAATTGTAGCTATAGTTATGACATTAAGTGATATTGAATTTTGACATTACATATATGTACTTTATATAATAACATGAATGGAATTAGAAAAAAATCAATGGTAATAATTTTTTTTAGGTCGACATGAAAATTATCAGTCGATGACCGCAGATGTAAGGTTTCAAATAATATCACCATGAGTGGACATGATAATTCTCAGTCCATGTCAGGATAATTTTCTCTGCCTAGTTACTTTATTAATGAGTGATTTATCTATTAGCATCAACTAATAATATGATATTAAGACATATGTTTCGAACTCTAATATTTTTGAACATCATGCTTGAATTACTTGGAACTTCTCCCAAAACACCTGTCATAGAGTGAAATTATCTTGTCCACCCAGACAAATAAAAATAAAAGGTCACATTATTTTGGAAATCAAACTTCCTGTCATAGAGTGAGACTTATCCTATCAACCTGTTACCTACTTCGTAGGTCATAGTAGATTGTCTACTAATTGCAACATATAAACAAAGAGCTCAACATGAGAGTGTTGACTTAAGTGGAGATGCAACAAATACATTTGCATTTCAAATTGGCTTCTTCCATTGACAAGGAACATTAACGCACCCAATTGAATACCTAGTTTGAACTTCAATATCAACTGTTGAATAATAGTAAATGACATTAATAGAGATCCTATGTCCCGTTTTTAGTGTCCCCTTTATGTCATGCTAATGACTCATTTTGAAATATCATCAATTGTTGACATGATAATTTAAAAGCATACGACATGAATTGTTTTTATATGTTGGTAGGAGGAGGACATTATGTTCAAATTATTCTTTTCACCGAGGGAGTATTTTTCGTTACGGAAGATATGTCACACACCTCATTTCTTCTACATTGAAATTTAAGTGTCACATTAGAAAGTTATCCTGTCATAGACTCGCATTTATCTTGTCAACCCATATCATCGACTAATAATTTTCTTATTAATGTGAACCTTAAGTTCTTATTTTCCTGTCATTGACTGGTTTTTTCCTGTCAACCTAAGATTGCATTTTTTCATTTAGTTCAGATGAACATTGTGTTATCATTCAAGAAAATACATGACCTTATGCTTTCAAAATCCAAGTCATAAATTTATTTAATGTATGTACTCTATATATTTACTTGAATGCAACTAGAATAAATATCAATGATATTTTTTTACTTGACATGATAATTCACACTCTATGACTGGATAATTCTCTCTACTTAGTTAGTTTATTAGGGGGTGATTTATTTATTAGCATCAACTAATAATATGATGCTAAGTCATATGTTCTGAACTTATTTTGAATTAAAAAATAACATGTAAAGTAGTATCTTCTTGGTTTGGACACAAACTTGGGGGATAATATCAAAATAGGAAGGAAAAAAATTTCATGCCACATAACATTATTGGTTTCTTGTATTTTGTCAAAATAAAGCAAGAAATAATTTACTCAAACCCAACACCAAATTTACCCATTAAAAAGTCGAGAATATAGGATTTTTGCTAAACCATCTCTACTAACAATTGCATAGGGTTTACACCACGATCCATACCGGCGGGAGAATCATCCCTATGAGGGGACAAATGGCCAGAAATGCCACCCACTTCTACGAGGGTGGCATTTTTGAAAACTGGTTGATGATGGCCGAAAGGGTAAGAGACATTTGGTGGCTCATTAGCCAACTTTATAATTTTAACAACTGTGAACGGGACACCTCCTACCTTGAGGGCCTACTTCTGTGAACGGGACAACTGTGAAAGGGTACGAGGGCCGCCGTGCGGGGGTACAACATCTTTGAAGTTGAAGTAGTACCCCCGCACGGCAGCCCTTGTACCTTGAGGGCCTTGCAGAACCGTGGAGACGTCGCCGCCCTTGCCGACCTTGGTAGGACAGTGACTTTCATTAAAATATATATCATGACTGGAGAGGTCGACGACGTGCTTCACTCACGCGCCCTCCCAGCCTCATCTATGTCCTGAGTAGGAGATGTGTCTATTAATATTTAATATTTTATTTAGTACTTTAGTGTAGTGACTATCCAATGTCACGTAGTATTTAAGACTTTATGAAGTATTTTGGAATGCATTTTAGTGTAGTGACTATCTAATATCACGTAATATTTAGTACTTTATAATAACATGTGTAATATCTAGTACTTTATGAAGCATGTTATGTATTTTTGTTTTATATAATATAGTACTTTATGATAATGTCGCATAATTGCAAACCATATTAAAGACGACAGGACAGGTCAGTGAGTATGACAGGATTGGTTATGTAATTTCTTCATATTTTAATCATTCTCTTCTTCTTCCTATGTGATCTGGACTACCACTCATGTTGGTCGGTATGATTATTTCAAACCATATTGAACCTATCATGATATATATGGAATCATGACTGGATTGTGTTATATCAATTTAACCCAAACTAGTCCATATTGAACCCGTTAGGATATATATGGAATCATGACATAATTGTGTTAAATTCTATGAATGCGCAAAAATGAATATGGGAAATATCATTAACGAAGAAATTTACATTAACTTCTTTCGACTAAATATCAATTCAACCAATTCCAACCACACAAATTACATTAACTACTTTGAAACCATATCGACCATGACTTGCTTCTGTCTTCGAAGAAAAGAAAGTTAAGAAAAAGTCATAAGCAAATTACATTAACTAGGTTAAAAAGTAATATGAGTGGTAAGAGATCTTTCAAGAGTTTGGATCTCTTACTACACATATTAACATAAGAGATCTTTCAAGAGTTTAGATCACTTACTACACATAACAATAGGATGCGTCCAGCATCAAACAAGAAGAAGCATCAACACCAAAAGTATTCGTAATTCAACAAATCATCAAAAGAGTTAATCTAACCAATAAATTGAAACCTGATCATGGGGCGATTGTGGGATTAGGATAATTTCATGAGTTATGGCCGAGGGTGCCACAACTTCCACACCATCTCCTCGGACCCTTGTATTCTCCACGTGACCGGATTCTTTTCTTCCTTGGTCAAACTCAATCACTTTCCTTATTTTTGGTGGTATGTTATATGGTTTCTCAGATGCCAAAGCTTCAGATACTTCATCTTCAGCCAAGAGAAAGACAACACGTTCAATTCTATCATTCGCAATGTCGATATGCACAATAGATGTGAAAAAACCAATCTCCTTGGGCATACAAGACAACCAAACTCACGATAGGATGTCGCTCTTCATGTAATATTTGGAAATTGACAACAAAATTTGCATTTAATACTATCAACCTTAAAGTTTAGTGTTGATTTTTGCATTTAAACTTTAATGTCACATTACATACTAAAGTCTGCATTTAAACTTTAATGTCACATTTCATACTAAAGTTTAGTGTTGATTTTTTCCTGTTGAAATCACTATGAATGGAGGATTTTTGCCAGTTGAAATCACTATTAGTAGAGGAAGATGCGACGTTTTTATTTGTAGTTCTGACATTATTATTCGTAATTATGACATTCTTTTTTGTAAGGCCGACATTAGTTTTCGATAATAGTAAAAACAATCAAGTATGACGTAATAAGTTTTGCCGCCTGTGAATCTTTGGTTTTACATGATTTTGGCTCAAACCTGGTAATGATTTTGTCTTGGTTAAATCTAGAACAAATTGTGTACTTTGGAAATCTAGAAAATGAAAGAGGAATAATTGGTAAAACGTTGAGTTAAAGATTAAAAAGAAAAAGAAAAAGAGGAATAAGCTGGAAATGATTTTGGCTTAAAAGAGGAATAATTTGGGTTCAAGAAAAATTATGAGTTCATGGGCATATGAATTTGGAGGATGGAATAATTGGAAGAGCTAGCTAATTGGAAATAATTGGCAAAGCTAGCTAATTGGGTTTGGGAGAAAAAAGTGTACAATAAAAGGATGATTGTGTACTTTGGGAGGGAAACTTTTTACTTTTGGGAAGGAACTTTTTTAATGATTTTGTGTACTTTTATTGTTTTTTGTTTCCTTTTTCTTTTCATGATTTTTCTTGCTTTTACTTACTTTTTAAATTAAAAGAAAAGATTTAATATTTTGCAAAAATACCCCAAATGGTGTATATATGCAAAAAAAACAAGCATGGATTCTTGCAAATGGATTTCTCATTTGGGGTATATATGCAAATCCGTGATATATATACACGATTTCTATTTCACGCACGGGTGAAATTGCTATTTCACGCACGGGTGAAATTGCTATTTCACGCACCGTTTCGTCCGTGACGAACCATTTGCATCCGTCCGTGACGGACCAAAGTAATTCGTACGTGACGGATGGATTCGTACGTGACGGATGGATCACTTTGGTCCATCATGGACGAATGCAAATGGTTTGTCACGGACGAAGTAAACAACCAGAAAATTGAATGTTACTTGTCCCCACCTAACAACATTAACTACCCCATCATATCTCAACAATATTACGTCCAAAATTAAACCCTAAACCTCTCAATTACTCTTCCCTTTCCCTTCCACAACACTTCTTTCATTCTCTTCCATTACTTTGGTTCTTTTCCATGGCAAATGAAGATGATTTTTCCAACTTCAATGGTGGAGATGATGTTTCAAGGGGCTATTATTACAATGAGGTATGTTTTTTAAGCTTTTACTTTACATGTTAATAGAAGTTAAGAATTTTATGGTTCTTTCTTGTGAATGTATATGTTTGATTTGCTCTTTGGGAAAACAAACACTTTCTTAAGGTATTTCAATAGTTATTACTATATGTTCATAAAAACTTCATCTTTGATTAAGTTGTACTAAAAAGTTGGAGATTTTGTGTGTAAAACTGTATGTTTGATTGTTTGGCCTTGTTATATTGAATTTTGAATAGATCATTGCAAGTGCAAGAACTTTGTTCAGCGACTGTTTTTTGAAAGAAAATTGTCCGTGACGGATGGACTTGTTCCATCCGTCACGTAGGGAAAGGGTTCATACATGACGGATGTGGTGCTACCATCCGTGACGGATGGAATGTGTGTATTCGTCACGGATGGATTTGTTTGATAGAAACTGGATTCTTACATGCTTCTATGCTAACTTGTTTTTTTACTTCAATAGGAGAACAATATCGTGAACATCAGTTTATTCATTATGCATGACACATCTACTTGTGCAGGTATGACTTGCCTTTCCTCGAAATAATAGGAGTCACGTCTACATGAAAGAACTACAATGTGGCGGGGGCGTTTCTACATCATGAGAAAGAAGACAACTACGTGTGGGCCGCACGACAACTTCTTGAATTGTGTAAAAAGTGTCAAGTAACACCGACATGCCTAGTGACAGATCGTGAAAAGGCCTTGATGAATGCATTAGATAGACTCTTTCCAAGTGCAAAGTCTATCCTCTATAGGCGCCATGTGAAGAAGAACATAGAGGACAATGCTAGGAAGGGGATGAAGGATAAAATCTTGGGTATAAGGTTTACAAATGCATACTATAATTTATTCAAGCAAACAACTGTACCCGAGTACGAGATGGAGTTGCGTAGAATTGAGTAGGAATGGAGGGTTTGGCCACGTCTGACTCAATATGTAAGAAACAATTGGTTGATCCTGTATAGGGAAAGACTCGTGTCAGCTTGGACAGATACTGTTTTCACGCTTGGAGTTGCTATATTTTAAGGGCTTTCTGTTATCTGCATATCTTTCTGTTTCTGTTATCTGCATAAGGGGTCCGTCACGTATGGATGCACTTCATATGTGACAGACTCAGGTTTCCGGCTGCCATATCTCCACAAAAGAAAAAATCAAAGGCTGATCTACAAAAGTGTAGATCAGCTGCAGATGTGTGATGTCGCTGTTTCGGGTAATTTCGCACCAAGCAGATTCGTCGTCGAGGCACCATTTTTGTAGTTGCTCGTGCCTATGATAAAACGTGAGAGTTTCTCGCTCCTAAAAAAATAAAGGTTAGATACAAAAATAAATACGGAAATGATTTAATAACAACATCAAGTTTTGATAACTTACGATGCCCTGATAAATGAAGTATGATGTGTGGGCTGTAAAGCTAAACAGAAGGTTTGGGCTCTCTGGACCTCCCGGTACAGGTCCTACCAGCTTCGGATCAATAGCATCCGCTCCACGACATCTACGCTGTCTAGCCTGCCTAGGCTGTCTAGAAGCAGCCGGTTCCTCTGCCGGTTGCTTCTAGACAACGTTCTACCTTTTGTGACGGGCAGATCTTTTTTGGTTTTCCATCTGTAATAGGAAAAAACAAGACTTTAGAGGGAGCAACAACAACAACATGAACAACAACAACAACATTATCAACAACAACAACATCAACATCAATAACAACAACAACATTAACAACATCAACAACAACATCATCATCAACAACAACAACAACAACAACAACAACATGAACAACAACAACAACATCATTATCAACAACAACAACAACAACAACAACAACATCAACAACATCAACAACAACATCAACAACAACAACAACAACAACATCAACAATAATATCCAGATCTGGAGGGACTCGTCCGTGACGGATGAAAAGGACCTGTCCGTGACGGATGAGAAGGGTCCGTCTGTCGCAGATGATGAGGATTTGTCCGTCACGGACGATTCCAAATGTTCAAATCCAGATCTGTCAAAGACCAGATTTGGATCTGTTCTTTGTGCAGATCCAAAATTCTAAAACAATCTGTAAGTGCAGATCCATGTTCAAAACCGACATTAATTCAATTCAAACAACATTCAAACATGTTTAAATCCAACACTAAAATCCCTAAACCTAACTCATCTAAAATTTGTTAACAAATTCAATACTTTCAACATCATTAAACTAAGTGAAGAACAAGTAAAGATTTAACTAACCTCACGGATCGTGACAGACGGATTTGATCGAAACGTGACGGATCGAAATGCAGAGCGAAATCGCGAGAAAGATGAGTGAAATGGGAGGTATGGGTCGGGGGAGACGAAGTTGCTGCTTTTATATGCAGTAATTTCGTCTGTGAGGAACGAAAGGCATCCGTCCGTCACGGACGAAAGGCCTCCACTCATCACAGGTGGCCTTGTTTCATCCGTGACGGACGAAACAGGGCGTGAAATAGAAATTTCACCCGTGCATGAAATAGAAATTTCACCCGTGCATGAAATAGAAATTTCACTCGTGCGTGAAATAGCAACGACCTATATATATATAGTAGTTCTTGAAAAATAATATTTCTTTTAATTCTATACATGTGAAATGCAATAAAGAAAATTTTAGAGCCTATCAAAATAATAATTAACTGGACAAGTTGGGTATTTTATTTTCTTCCTCTTCTGCAATTTTAATATTAAATTTTAATATTTTGTTTTTTCACATACTTCTTATCGACTTACTAAACTCATTTATATATAGAGAGATTTATTTATGATTTTTTAATCAATTTATGTAAATATTGCCTAATTTATTGCAAGTGACATCAAATATCACTTTCCAGCACATTATTTCCAGATTGAGTATTAACATATCATCTTCTTTTTATCGTAATTTAAAAGATTAAATTTTAAAAAATTAACAAAAAATTAATTGATATTTTAAATTTGTAATATATGTATGCATATATTAGTCGGTAACTTTTCCATTTTAGAATTTTAATTTATTGTTAAGGCCTCATATTAATATAAAATAGGGCCTCCAAGATTAATTAATTGGACAGCCCTATGAATAACTACTCTACTTTCTAACTCGTTAAATTTGATATTACCCTCATTTATTTGTATTTTATGAAGTAAGTCATTTATTGTTTTACAATACAATATGTTAGTTTAGTTCTTCTAGTATTAAAGAGATTCTTAATATAAAGACCTCTGATCTGATAGAGATGTAGTATCTTATATTGATATCTACTATTTTGATTAATTATAGGAAACCACCCGTATTATAGGCTATATTGTTCATAATTATCCATATTTTTCAATATGATGCATGTTGTCACAAAATTACCACCCGTCCCTGACTTTTCGTCTTAAAAATGTTAAATTACTAATATACCCATAAGTTTTTATTATAATTTCATTGAATAATCAAAATAAAAAAGCCCATGATCCTCTTCCCGGGTTAGGTTTCAAACAAAATTTAAAGGTTCATCCCTATCCATGGTGGAAGCATGAAGCTTTAAAATATTCTAAGGTGTGGGCTTTGTTGGGCATTGATTTTAAATTATGCCCATAACGAAATTGGACCATAGGCCCATGAAATTCAAGGTGGATTCTGTCCATTAATAGCTGACCCGATTAGAAGCGAAGCGATCAATGCTAGCAACGGTTATACAATCAACGACGGTTACGGTCGAGAGAATTTCACGAGTTGGTATCAACCATTAAGGAAGTTACGTTTATGAAGCGTGAAGATCATGATTATTTAGGGAAAAGTCCTTTCAAAGTATTTTCTTTATAAATAGACGAATGAAATATATGTAACACGCATAATCTCTAGCATTCTGATTCGACAACCATTCGAAACGGCGATACTCAAACTTTCAGTCAATTTAGGCATTCTAAAGTACTTGTAATTTTGATCTTCATACTAAATAGTGGAAATACGTTTGTACTTCAATTTGATCATTCAATTCAAGTTATTACATTATTGTTCTAGTCCTTTATCTTGTGTTGGATCGCCTTACTTCGACTAATTGTTCCTCAATCTAGCAAATTTAGATCTCTTGATATTTTTTGCCCAAAACAATTTGGTGCCCACTGTGGGGCAATTAGCCTGTTAGTAAATCGATCATTTCTCAAGAAATCATCCATCCTACTACGATGGCCGAAACTACTAATCCCCAACTTATCATCGCTGAAATGAGATTCGAAAACAAAATCCATACTAATATTGCAGACCAAGACAACTGCCAAAACTCTACCAACATCACCCCAACTGGCCAAGCTAGCCAAGTCCTACAACACATGAACATAATGGAACCCAAAGGAACAAACTCGACCAACAGCGTGTCCGCACCAAAGCCCTTAGCCACTAAAGAACCCATTCCAACGCAGAAGTCACACGACTAATCCGTGAGAATGAGCTCTTGAAATCGCAGGTACAACAAGTCTCATCGATTCTAGGAAACGTTAGGCGTCCTCTTAATGTTGACAGTATCCAGGAATGACTCAATCTGGATAATGAAACGACGACGCCGTCAGTCCCACCAGTGCAAGGCAACAATATCAACACAAATGGCGGTATATTCCAAACCCCTCGAATAAATTCATTTGTGACTAACACCGTCGTTCTTCCATAGCTCAACGCAACTGAGCCGATCACGGTTCGAGTATAACCAATGTTGGTCGACCCAGTCATTATGGGTCCTACAAGCATGGAAGCTCTCATAGAGCGAAATATGCAAGAACAAGTAAGTGCCTTAGGTGACATGATCACTAGGATCCCCGATGTCCCTCAGTCGATCGAGAAAGAAGTCATCGATGGCTACGAACACTCGCCTTTCGTAGTAGCGGTTGCACGGATCAAAATACCCAAAAAGTTCAATGTCCTTATCATGCCCAACTAAGATGGGACATGGGAACCCAGACAATCATATCTCTATTTATAAGCAAAAACTTATGACCAGTTCGATCCCAAGAGGGAATCGTGAGGTTTTCATGTGCAAAGGTTTTGGCACAACCATCATGAGACTCGCGCTAACTTGATTTATGCATTTTCCATAAGGATCAATTGCCTTTTCGCAGAATTGGTCAACTCCTTCATTATCTAGTTTACCAATAGTAGACGACTCAAGATACAATCCAGCGATCTCTACATGATCATACAAAGGTATAGACTATCTTAACATGTACAATATGGAGAAGGTCGCGGTTCCAAATTGTGATGTCCCAAGTATCCTTGTAGACGCTTCAAGGATGTTCAAGCCAAAATGATAGCCCATGTACGCCTTGAAGATGAAGAACATAAAGTCGACAAGAAACTTCATCGTGCCGATTGAAGATCAAGTTTCGACCATCGTTGGGACAGAAGCCACCAACCCTATCCAATGGGCCGCAACGACAACCCTTAGGTAAAAAAAATATCATGACAAGAACCAAGACTGGAAAAATAACCCGTCGTTTCCTCCAAAGGTCCACTCTTACAATTTAAATGTATCTGTATTGGAACTCATTAAGAGTTTCGACAAATACGGGAAAGAGTAAAATGGCCCCGGAAGAGTGACAAACCAAATTCAAGAAAGGACATGTCAAAGTGGTGCTAGTTCCTCGTAGACCACGGGCGTGGAACGGACGAGTGCATAGCGTTGCGGAAGGAAGTTGCATGTCTGCTAGCACAAGGACTCCTACTTGATGTGATATCTAATAAAGCGAAATCGACGCTCGAACGACGAGATCATGTAATAACCGATAGACCCCATTCTCATGTACATGCAAAGATTATTAACACAATTGCAGGAGGATGAAATGTATGTGGAAACACATACTCTGCGACCAAGCGCCACGCCAAGGAAAGTAAGGAAGATCGCACCATGATAGCAACAAGGGGAGGAGCCGACACTAGGGACATCACCACCATCACTTTCGATGACTCGGAGGCCGACGAGCTCGACCCCCATCATGAAGGTTTGGTCATTTCTCTTTCTATTGGAAATTGCTTGACCCGTAGAGTACTAAACGACACTAGCAGCTCCACAAACTTGTTAAAACTAGACGCCTTGATAAGTATGGGACTTAGCGAGGACGATCTCCTAAAAAATCGACCCCACTAGTTGGATTCAACAGAGAAGTAAAACATACTTTAGGGGAAATAGTGTTGACAAAGTATGTTGGATGTGTCAACCAACAAGTAAAATTTCTTGTACTTGACTGTCCCTCCCCATATAATGTCATCCTTGGCAGAACTTGGATCCACGACATGAAAGTTGTACCATCCACTTATCATCAGTAGATAAAGTTCTTGACGAAGTGGGGGGTACATGAAATAAAAGGTGACCAACCATCTGCCAAGTAATGTTACGTCACTTCGATGAAGGCGTCAGTTAGGACAGGTCAAGCACAACAATTACAAAGCGACGAAGGGTCTATGCGATATATCAAACAAGAAGCTGAATCATTAGATGAGATCGTATTAGACCCCTCGAAGCCAACACATGTGATAAGAGTTGGGTCAGACCTAAGCGACGAAAACATAGAGCGTTTGGTCGAATTCCTACAACTAAATGTCGATTTCTTTGCATGGTCACATGAGGATATGGTTGAAATAAACCCATATGTGATCACGCATAAATTAAATGTCGACCCGACTTACTTGCCTGTAAAACAAAAACGACAAAAAATTGCACCCGAGCGAAATAAAATCGTTGACGACGAGGTGAAAAATACGAGGTAAAAACCTCCTCGAAACAGGTAACTTAAAGAAGTTAAATATCCATAATGGCTTGCTAACATTGTCGTGGTACAAAGTAAGAATGGAAAATGGAGAGTTTGCATCGATTTCACATGTCTGAATAAGGCATGTCCAAAAGACTCATTCCCATTGCCACATATCGACGTCATGGTAGACGCAACAACAGGACATGAAATGCTCACATTTTTGGACAACTTCAACGGATACAATCAAATCCTCATGGACCAATGACCAAGAAAAGACAACATTCATCACAAGCCAAGGTACATACTACTACAAGGTTATGCATTTGGATTAAAAAATACTGGGTCAACCTACCAAAGATCAGTGAACAAGATGTTCAAAAACTAGATCGGAGACACCATGAAGGTATACATCGATGACATGCTAGAAAAGTCAAAGGTCACATCAGATCATATCAAACACCTAGAAGACGCCTTCGTAGTACTCAAAAGATAGAACATGAAGCTCAACCCGACAAAATGCTCTGTTGGAGTATCATCAGAAAAGTTCTTAGGATACATGGTAACCCAATGAGGCATTGAGGAGAATCACGACCAGATCAAGGCGATCACCCTAGTGCACAAAAGATGTACAATGGCTAATTGGTTGGGTAACCACGCTCAACAAGTTCTATTCTAAATCCTCCGACAAATGCAAACTTTTCTATGATGTCCTTAAGAAGAACAAGTCATTCAAATGGACGGGGGAACACGAGAAGGCATTCCAAGAATGGAAGGCTTATCTGGCAATCCCGTTATTACTGTCTAAACCAAAAGTGAATGAGTCATTTCCGTTGTACCTGGCAGTACCCAAGGCAAAAATAAGAGCCGTCTTAATATGGAAAGAAGACGGCAAACAACTACCGGTCTACTACGTAACTAAATCATTACTTCCAGCAAAAACACGCTACTCATCACTCAAAAAACTAGTCTTAGCATTGGTCATGGAATCTAATAAATTATGACCTTACTTTGAATCACATACTATTAACCATGCCATAAAGACAGTCATGAGGAAGCCAAAATTTACAGGTTGAATTAAAAAATGGGCAATATATATAAGTGGATTTGACATCCAATACGAGCCAAGAACCTCCATAAAGTCTAAGGCATTGGTTGGTTTTGTGGCCGACTTCAGTCCAACATTACAACAAGAAGTCACAAAAGAAACATTGCAACTATCCAATGCATCAGATGAGGGCACTTGGGAATTGCACACTGATGGAGCATCAAACACAAGAGGAGTGGGGCTCGGTGTCGTACTAAAGTTACCACAAGGGGACAAGATAGCTCAAGTCTCTCGGTTATCAGTCCAGGCGACTTTCCCATGATCCCGCTAGCTCACGCCATGACCCCCGTGGTCACCAGACCATAAAAACTACCTACAAACGTCGCCACACCTCTCCGAACTCTTAAGATTTACCATTAGAAGAGGTGGTATTGACAAAAGTAGGAAACAATACAGAAGATGACCTCATATATAGTAAGGATGATTGGACGATACCTTACGTCAAATGGCTCAAAGATGGTGTCCTACTTGGTGACAAGGCAGAAGAAAAACGACTTAAGGTACAAGCCCAATCCTTTGACTTCATAGAGGGTGAACTATTCAAAAATCTGTCATAAGAACCAAGTCCAACGCATCCTACAGTTCCTACACAACGGTGAATATGGCAATCACACAAGTGGTCGAAGCCTATTTGGAAAGGCACAGAGAACATGCTTGATGACATCCAATTTGTTACATGTTTAGGACTTGCATTTGTGTTTAATCTAGGTTGTTTTATGCATTTTGTGTTGCATTTATAGCTAGTTGCATTGTTTTCTTTATTATGGAGGTCTACACAAGGAAATGTGTGTTTCAGGTACTTGGGTGGATTTTTGGAGTTGTCTATGGATGTTGTAGGAACCTTGGATGTCATCTGGAGGCAAACGGGACGAACCGAGAAGAGTTTGGGCTGGATTCGAGCTAAAATAAGAGGTCGTGCATTATGGACTGAATTTCCTTCAAGAGGATATGCGTTCCACCGCACAGCCGTGCAGGCAGTGATTTCTCGCAATTCGCATGTGCGTTTTGCATGTGTGTTTTTTCGCACGACTGTGCGTTTTCATTATGCATGTGCGTTTTGCCTATGCATTTTTCGCACAGGCTGTGCGGTTTCACACCTGTAGGATTTTGGCTGTGCGTTTTTCGCACATGCAAGACACGGGCCGTGCGTTTTACCCGGATGACTTTATTTTTAGAATATGTATAAATACTTCATTTTTGGTTTTTGGATGTATCTTTGGCCACCTTTTCTAACTCTCTAGACCTAGTTATTTGCCTCCCTTGGAAAGATTGCAACTTTGGAGATTGTTCTACTGGATTCGAGACTAAGTTCATCTTTCTCTTTAATCTTGTTTATGATTTCTATTGTTATTATGTTTTCTTTGGTTGATCTTGCAGTTATGTCTAGCTAATTCCATATTTCTAGGGTTGGTGTGATCCCAACTATGCATAGGTAGACTTGTTTGATATTTGCCTGAATGGAAATCTGAAACTTTGTTGATTCATTCCTCGATGCTTTATGCCCATATTAGCTTATGCGAATTGGATCCTATTAGGGTTTGCAACTGAGAGGTAAAAATGTTAATAGGTAGTTAGATAAGGTTTGAGACCGAGAGGTAATAACTTCTATTGGAATCCTAGGAATTGAACCTGGGATTTTATTATTGGGAGAGCATCTTAATTTCTCATGTGGATTAATAACTATCATAGAAACGCTAAGTTTAGGTTGGATTTAGCAAGTCACGAGAGTGGATGTTAATTCAGTTTGACCTTAGATTCTAAGTGCCCAAAGGGTCTAGATCTTGATTAGCAAGTCGCGAGAGTGGATGTTAATTGAATCTAGGCACATTTACTATCATATGAGAGGAACTAGTAATTACCTAAGATAGTTACCTTCAACAAAGACATACTAAATTCAGACATTTATCTAGTTGAGTCTACTGAATCATAGTTGTAGGGATCCCTTGCCTTGAAAACTTTCCCTCAATTGATTACAATCATCACTTGTTTTTGTTTCTTATTCTAGTTATTAGTTCAACAAAAATTCCAATCTTTTGGCTTAGCTTACTGGTTTAAGATACAAACGATACTACATAGTCCTCGTTGGGAACGACACTTAAAAAGCTACAACTGAACCCATACGCTTGTGGGTAGGTTTTTGTCCTATCAAGTTTTTGCGCCGTTGTTTGGGACTATTGCAAGTATCTATTGTTTTCCTACAACTGGTTCGACTAAGTCTTTGTTTTATTTTTTATCTTGTTTTTGTTGCTTTGTTTTCAGGCTTGTTTTCTTCAGATGCGAAGAGTCCTGAGCGCTGGTAATCTCAACGACTACGATCACGAAACTGAGCGTACTTTTCGTGCTAGAAGAAGACAACAACTTGAAGCCAGAGAACAAGCAATGGGTGACAACAGAGTGGGAAACAATCCTCCTCTGGAAGTCCAAGGGCAACGTATGACGCTTGGTGATTATGTGATTCCAAATCACCTTGGTCCTATTTCTGGTGTGGTCCGACCTCCTGTGTAAGCTCGTAACTTCGAGCTGAAACCTTCCTTGATCAACATGGTTCAGCAGAATCAGTTTGGAGGTCTACCTTCTGAGAACTCACACCAACATCTGGCTACCTTTGTCGGGCTAATGGACAATGTGAAGATCCATGAGATATCCCAAGATGCACTTTTCCTGCGAGCCTTCTCATTCTCCTTGCGAGACAAGGCCAAAGCTTGGATCAAGGCCCTACCTCTTGGCTCAATAACGACTTGGGATGAGTTAACAAAGGCATTCCTCAACAAATACTTTCCATCAAAGAAGACTGCTGAGATGAGGAATCAGATTCTTGCATTCAAGATGAAGAGTCTCTTTATGAGGGGTGGGAAAGATTCAAGGAATTGCTGATGTTATACCCCTACCATAGGCAACAAAAATGGACCCTGCTGCATGTCTTCTACAATGCTATTGACAGTTCTACTAGGCTAATCATTGATGCTTCAGCGGGTGGAAGAATGCTTGGGACTTGATTGAGAGTACTGCTCAACACTCTCACTATTACAGTGATCCCCGATCTACTTCAAGTTCCAAGAAACCTGTAGGGATGTATGAGGTTAATTCTGAGACACACCAACAAGCTCAAATAGATGCTATGGCACAAGAGATCAAGAGGCTGAATCTGTTAGTGCAAAAGTGTTAGGAAACGGAACACTGGAACTTCGGTTCCACTGAGAGTTCCTTTCCTCAGTTTCTCTACTTTTGAAGATGACAAATATTTTGATACTAATGTTTTATCTCAAAGATGTGATTTAAGGAACCACAGGACAAATACCGAAAGCATGGAAGCCAAAAAGAACAAGAGAACCAAGCAGCAAGACAATGGAAGGAACCTAGGTGTGCCCAGAAACGCAGCATACGATATTGCGATTCCCGAGAAATCTGGGAACACCAACCTCGGACAAAAGAAAGTCGAAAACGACTTGTGCGAAGCTTCCAAAAGTCTGCCATTGTCCAGAGAAAAACAACAAGACACCTAGAACATATAACCTCGGACAGAGAAAGGTGAAAGCGACAGGACATGGAACCTGTCGCTGTCTAGAAGACAGTTCCCAAGTGCCCAGATTGTTGAACCTCAGAAGAAGGAAGCTGGAGAACGACTTGGCTGAAGTAGTTGACTAACCTAGAAGGATTCTAAGCTGCCTAGGTTGTTTGCATATGTCAAAGACAACGTGGACCAAGGAGAACCACACATCCTAGGGCAAGCTCGATCTGTGGGAACCAAGAGAAGTTTAAGCTGCGAAGAATCCTCTATAAAAGGAAGACTAACTCAAGGGTTATCTTTAAGCACTGAAATACAAATCACACTCAATAGCAAACATCAAAGTGTGAACCTTCAAACAAGATTATCAAAGAAAACCGAGATCAAGAGGAACCAGTCAAGGAATCGAAGAGCTGAGTGCTAATTTCTTGTGACTGTAAGTGAGATAGTTCCTAGGTGCTAAGGTCTGTTTCTTGGATTGATTATTGATTGTGTTAAGTTATCTAGGATTTCCTAACTGTGTGTAAGGCAAAGAAACTGTGTGTTTGTTCCTAGGATAAGCTATAACCAAAAGAGATAAGAAATCAAGAAGTAGACCTTGAAATCCTTTCGAAAGAAAGGTAGTGGTTTTTATCCTGGATTGCTAGTTGGCAATCAAATGTTTCCACTATAAGGAACTTGTTCATCTAGTTGAGTGTTTATTTCCGCTGCGAAGGGAACTGTAAAATGTGTTCTCAGTTCCCTGATTATTAATCTAACAATTACGATCCTACAATTGGTATCAGAGCAGAAAAAACTCTAGATCTTTGTTAAGTTTGCAGATCATGTCTCAACCAAGCAAGTTTGAGCTCAGAATCTCCACCAACAAGCCACATCTCCGAAAGAAAGGAGAAGAAATATGGTGGGAAAAGTGCATGGAAAGCCACATCAAGACCAACGACTACCAATGCTGGAGGATAGTCGAAAATAGAGATGGCTATGTTGATCTTACCATGAAGGAAGAAGATTGGAAACCAGAACACTATGTCATCATGGAGAAGAATGCCAAGGCCGGCAGTTCATCCTCAATGGATTGGACAGAGAAGACATGGACAAGGTCATAGGCATCAAGACGGCGAAGGAGATGTGAAAAGCTCTCAAGGAGATGCATGAAGGAAGTGATGAACTAAAGCAAAGCAGAAAGTTTGCTTTGAAAGGAGAATACCACACCTTCAAAATGATGGAAACTGAGACCATCTCAGAGTACTACTCCCGCTTCAACAGATTGATTGGAAAGCTAACAGCGGCGGGAGTCGACCTTGATGAACTTTTCAAGTCCCTGGTGATGATCAATGGACTCAACTCCAAGTTCACCCTTCTCAAGGGAATCATGAAGAACACTTCAGACATCCAATCCCTTCCCTTGACCCAAGTCATAGGAAAACTGGAGGTTGAAGAAGGAGAGCACACCAAAGCCAATGCCGACAAGAAACTGGAGAAAGGAATTGCCCTTAAGATCTCCAAAGCCTTCTCTAGGCTCGAGATGGAGCAAGAGAACTCAGACCTGGAAGAAGAGGAGGACGAACTAACAGCCCTCTTCTCAAAGAACATCAAAAAATTCTTTGTGAATGGAAGGTTCCAAAAGGGCAGTTCCTCCCACAGTGGACCAAGAAGAGATCTCAAGGAAGTCTCTTGTTATGAGTGCAAAGAAAAGGGACACTACGCTAAGAATTGTCCCAACAAGGAAGACTCCAAGGAAGAAGAAAGACCTCAGAGAAAGAAGGCTCTCGTAGCCTCATGGGGAGAAGACTCAGATGAAGAACTGGATCTGAGTGGCTTCTCTGGAGGAAGATGTCTCATGGCAAAAGGAGATTCAAGCGACTCAGAAGAACTTGAGGTAACTTCTGACGATCTCCTAAAAACTCTAGTTGATTGTGACAAGAAACAGCTTCTTAAGATCATAAAGAAACTAGGAAAGGAAACCAGTTCCCTTCAACAAAAACTTGATGATTGTGAAGATGAAATTGCTTGCTTGACTGTTGAGAATTCTGTTTGGAGTAAGAAACTTGATGAAACTGAGAAAGACCTAGTTGAAACTCACTCCAAACTCATTGATATTAGAAATGTGCATGATAGTCACCTTAAAATCTGCAAATCTTGTGATGAAACTAGCATAGATTCTATCAAAGTTCCCCTGCATGATAACTTACCTAGAAATGACATGCTTCAATTCATAATTGATAGGTTGGACATTCTCACTGACTCTATTAATGAAAAAACGATAAATCAAACTGTTTTTGTGAGACAATGTCATGGAATAGGATATGTTAATAACAAAGGGAACAATGATGCTGAAGATGAAAAGGCTAGGCGAGAACTTGTTAAGATGAATGAAAACCTCAGTACTGCTCTTGCCACTTCTCGAGATAGGAATCAATTCCTATTAGAAAAGATCATGGTCCTTGAGAACAAGGCTGAGGTTGCCAAACGTCTCAATGAAAGTTCTCAAAGTCCTAAAAGGGAACCTAAGGGAAAAGAAAAGATGGTTCCTGAAAACCAATGGTTCACTAATTCCTTTGCTCACAAAAGATATGTTAATATGGCTCATAGTAAGGTTAGAAACAATGTTGACTTCAACAAAAGGAAAACTGAAAAACCTTTCAGGCCAGGAAAAGAAAAGTATGGACATGTTGTTTACAATCGCTTGTGTACCTACTGTGGTAAGAATGGTCATTACAACACTGATTGTCCTAAGAAAAGAAACTTTGAAAAAGAGAAAAGTGCTTATTACCATGAAAGGAACCAGTTCCCTGGTTATTCACAGACTCGCAATGCTAATCCCCCCAGTAAAGCCAAGCTTCGCTGGGTTCAAAAATCTTAGTTCCCTTATGTGCAGAAAGAAGAGAGACAACCTCAACTATGGTACATCAACATTGGTTGCTCATGCCATATGACCGGAAGAAGAAATCAAATAACCTCTCTTCAACCTCTCCAAGGAGGGAACATATCCTTTGGAGACAAAAGCAAAGGGAAAATCTGTGAAATAGGAACTGTGAGACTCAACGATCACATTCAGGTAAACAAAGTTCACCTCGTTTATAATCTTGGTTTTGATCTAATCAGTGTGTCACAGCTGTGCGATCAAGGAGACAATGAAGTTAGATTTAAGTCAAGTGAATGCACCGTCCTAGACTCCTCGGGACAAATCATCCTAAAAGGCAAAAGATTCAACAATGTGTATGTTATTGACCCATCATTTGTTCCCAAGGAGAAACTCTGCCTCTCAACAGTAAATGATCAAACTGAGCTGTGGTATCAACGTCTTGGTCACGCCAGCACCAAATTGATCCACAAGCTACACTCAAAGGAACTAGTTCGAGGCCTTCCAAAGATAAGTGGTACATCTTCGGAACCATGCTCAGACTGCATAAAAGGGAAACAAGCAAGAAGTTCCTTCAAATCCAAGAATATGGTAAGCTCCTCTAGGCCCCTTGAACTCATCCACATGGACCTTTGTGGACCTATGAGAGTTCAAAGCCTAGGAGGAAACAAGTATATCTTTGTCCTTGTCGATGATTTCTCTCGCTTCACTTGGACTATCTTCATAAAATCTAAGAGTGAAGTCATTGATCGCTTTAAAGATCTGGTTCCTTTGTTAGAAAAATCTCTCGATTGCTCACTCAATTCTATTCGGTCTGACCATGGTACCGAATTCGAAAATGGAGAATTTCTAACCTTTTGCAATGAACATGGAATTGATCACAACTTCTCTACACCATACACTCCTCAACAGAATGGAGTAGTAGAAAGGAAGAATAGAACCTTGGAAGACATGGCTCGGACTATGCTCATATCAAGTGGACTCTCTCAATCATTTTGGGCTGAGGCGATCAACACAGCTTGCTACATCATCAATCGAGCCATGCTTCGCCCAATTACAGAGAAGACACCCTATGAACTCCTAAGAGGAAGAGTTCCCAACATCTCACATCTGAGGGTGTTCGGATGCAAGTGCTTTGTGCACAACAATGGGAAGGACAATCTTGGCAAATTCGACCCAAGAAGTGATGAAGGAATCTTCATTAGATACGCCTTAGGCAGCAAGGCATACAAAGTCTTCAACAAAAGGACTAAAAAGGTAGAAGAAAGTGTTCATGTTATTTTTAATGAAAAATCACTTGGAAGAATTGTGCAGAACACTACCACTCCCTTTGAAGACCCGTTTCCCAAGTCATCTCAAGAAGATCCAGATGAAGATGTCACTCCACCAAACTCCTGCCCTGCCGCACAGAATCCTCCACTGGCTCCTCCACCAGTTCCCATGGATAATGAACAACAATCCATCTCTGGGAACCATGAACATGACGACAACATCTGTGGAGACTTCAATGATTCTTCCTCTCACATGATTTTCAATGGAGAAGGTGATCCCAACCAGGAAGCTGAATGCTCAACTCTTAATGTCTCCACATCAAATGCTCTAGCTCCCAACAGAGAAAGAAGAATCATCAAGCCTCCAGTCAGGTTCGAACATCTCACCTTCTTTGCCTTCAATGCCTTTCTATCTATTGTGGAACCAAAGAACATAGGTGAGACACTAAAGGATACAGACTGGATCCAAGCTATGCAAGAAGAGCTCCATCAGTTTGAAAGGAACAAAGTGTGGCATCTAGTTCCCCGCCCCAAGGATAAGCACATCATAGAAACTAGATGGGTTTTCAGAAACAAGCTAGATGATACAGGAGCGGTGATAAGGAACAAAGCAAGACTTGTTGCTCAAGGATACAATCAACAAGAAGGCATTGACTATGATGAAACCTATGCTCCAGTGGCAAGGATTGAAGCAATAAGGTAGTTGATTGCTTTCACATCACACAAAGGGTTCAAGTTGTTCCAAATGGATGTAAAGACGGCCTTCCTAAATGGAATTCTTCAAGAAGAAGTCTATGTCAAGCAACCACCTGGTTTTGAAGACGATGATCATCTAAACCATGTCTACTTCTTAGACAAAGCACTGTACGGCCTCAAGCAAGCTCCCAGAGCTTGGTATGATCGACTTGCCTAGTTCCTACTCTCAAATGGCTACATGCGTGGAGTTATTGACAAAACTCTCTTCATCCTAGAAGAAAAAGGTAACATCTTAGTGGTTCAAATTTATGTAGATGATATTATTTTTGGTTCCACTGACCTATCCCTTGTAGACAAGTTCAAAGACTTGATGAGCAGTGAATTCGAAATGAGCTTAATTGGGGAACTCACCTTCTTCCTCGGATTACAAATCACTCAAAAGGAAGATGGTATTCAAATTCACCAACAAAAGTATGTTAGGGAACTACTAAAGAAGTTCAAAATGGATTCAAGCAAGCCTCTCTCCACTCTCATCTCCACCATTGCTCATTTGGACAAGGACCACTCAAGTCCTCTAGTGGAAGAGAAACTCTATAGAGGTTCCAATCTTGTCCAAGAGAGACCCACTTGGCTGCTGTGAAGAGAATACTCCGATATCTCAAGGGAACTGATTCACTCTGTATTTGGTACCCTAAAGAATGTCCCTTTGAGCTGATGGGTTTCACTGATGCTGATTATGCTGGATACCTGGTGGATAGGAAGAGCACCTCTGGAATGGCACAGTTCCTAGGCCCTTGCCTTGTGTCATGGGGTTCAAAGAAACAAGTCTCAGTCTCTCTCTCCACCACAGAATCCGAGTACATAGCTGCTGCCTCATGCTGTTCCCAACTTCTCTGGCTAAAGCAACAACTCACGAACTTTGGTATGTCTTATGGTCCCCTCTCTATTCTTTGTGATAACACGAGTGCTATAAATATTTCAAAGAATCCTGTGCCTCACACTAGGACCAAGCATATAGATATAAGACATCATTTTCTTAGAGATCATGTTGAGAAAGGAAACATCATTATGAAATTTTGTAGAACTGAAGATCAGGTTGCAGATATATTCACCAAAGCTTTGAATAGAGCTCCTTTCGAGAACCTTAGATTGGAACTAGGAATGATTCCTATAACCTAGTAGTGACCTTAGCGTAAAGGCTCCTTTCAGTTCCCCTGTTTGACTAGTTTGAGATCTTTAAATTGTTGAGTCTTGATATCTCTGTGTTATATCTTTTGCTACAAACCCTCTTTTCATAATGGTTTCTTTAAAAGGTTTAGATAAATTTTTCTAGTTCGTCTCCTTGGGTTCTCATTATTCTTTCAACTCTCTCATTGTTCAAGTTTCTTTGTTGGCCCAAAAGTCATAATCTGATCATATTCTAACCCAACAATACAAGCCAAAATGATGATTGTGTACTATGACCCTCCTTGCCTCATTGCTCAATTTAATTCCCTATGATCCATCTCTTAAACCCTCTCTGGGAATTGTTGTGCAATGCGATAAATGGCCTCCCTGATTCCTTGTATGGGAACGTACTTTTCGGTTCCATGTTTTAAACCCACATCAAAGTTCCCATATACCTCTCTAGCACACTGAATATATCGCCAGAAAGGAACCAGGATAAAATGCTCTTCCAATGGCTAATTCGGCACTCCCTAAGGCGTTATTTAAGGCAAACCTGCAGAAATCAGTCACGTCTCAGTACAGTGCCTCCTTCTCTGAATGAATAATATTTCAAATGGCTTGTGACCGTTCGGAAAAGCTGCAACACACATCCCATGCCCTACCCTTTCCCCATCTTATAAAAAATATCCTCTCCCTGCTACACCAGTACCTTGATGATTTGCCCGAGACTGTCTATAGCAAGGTTCTCACCATAGCCACTGTTCAAAAATTGAAGACAAAGGATCACCAGGCCACCCCCTCTGAAGCTCAAGTTAACTCGCCTAAGGAAAAGGCCAGTTCCCAGGGCCCTTCAAGTTCCCTACCACCGCTCAACCCCACTCAAGACTCCTCTGCGATCGTATTGAAAAGGCTATCACGAAAGGCTCGACTATCATCATGGTCGCTCTTCGTGATCAAGTAAATGAGCTGAGGAAGATGAGCTCCGCTATCTTAAGTCTGGTAGAAGTTCTTCAGAAAACTTGGGAAGATGCAACCGGTACTAATCAGGCCACGGGCCAAAATAAAGGAACTAACGACAACAAGGATGACGAAGATGAGGCCGCTGCATTGCCATAGGAACGCTTCTCCTGGTTCCCAGTGCTGTACCCTCACAGTGTGCTAGTAGTTCCCCTAGGATCCTACTACCTTCTTCTATCCTTGTGTTGTCTTTCTTAAAGGTTGCCTATGTTGTTGTCTCCGTAGGTTGTTGGTGTGTTGGTTTTATGTTGTTTTGTGATTTGTCTCACCCCGCCTTGAACAATGTTAAGTCTTTGTTAAGTTAATGACTACTTTTGGCTTCGTTTCTATGATTACTTTGTCTTTGCCTTAAGTTTCCATTATGTTTTTGTTATGGGTTTGCTGCAATTGTGTATTTACTTGAATATCCCGTTCTTAACTTGTCACTGATCTTTTCGATGATGTCAAAAGGGGGAAGAAGGATAGGAACCTTGAACTTTGGAAACTACTGGACTATTAGGAACCATGAACTCATTCTACTTCTAAGGGGGAATTTGAAATAAACTCGTTCATCTGCTTAGGAGGAATTTGCAACCATTGAATATTCTCTCATTATTTTATAATGTTGTAAATCCCTTAAAATTCAACTGGTCTCATGAAATTCAAAGCCCTATAATGTTGCCAGGTTCCTTGTATTTTTCATCATCAAAAAGGGGGAAATTGTTAGGAAACGGAACTCTGGAACTTCGGTTTCACTGAGAGTTTCTTTCCTCAGTTTCTCTACTTTTGAAGATGAAAAATATTTTGATACTAATGTTTTATCTCAAAGATGTGATTTAAGGAACCACAAGACAAATATCGAAAGCACGGAAGCCAAACAGAACAAGAGAACCAAGTAGCAAGACAATGGAAGGAACCCAGGTGTGCCCAGAAACACAACATGCGATATTGCGATTCCCGATAAATCTGGGAACACCAACCTCGGACAAAAGAAATTCGAAAACGACTTGTGTGAAGCTTCCAAAAGTCTGCCATTGTCCAGAGCAAAACAACAAGACACCTAGAACATATAACCTCAGACATAGAAAGGTGAAAGCGACAGGACATCGAACCTGTCGCTGTCCAGAAGACAGTTCCCAAGTGCCCAGATTGTTGAACCTCGGAAGAAGGAAGCTGGAGAATGACTTGGCTGAAGTAGTTGACTAACCTAGAAGGATTCTGAGCTGCCTAGGTTGTTTGCATATGCCAAAGACAACGTGGACCAAGGAGAACCACACATCCTAGGACAAGCTCGATCTGTGGGAACCAAGAGAAGTTTAAGCTGCGAAGAATCCTCTATAAAAGGAAGACTAACTCAAGGGTTATCTTTAAGCACTGAAATACAAATCACACTCAATAGCAAACATCAAAGTGTGAACCTTCAAACAAGATTATCAAAGCAAACCGAGATCAAGAGGAACCAGTCAAGGAATCGAAGAGCTGAGTGCTAAGTTCTTGTGACTGTAAGTGAGATAGTTCCTAGGTGCTAAGGTCTGTTTCTTGGATTGATTATTGATTGTGTTAAGTTATCTAGGATTGCCTAACTGTGTGTAAGGCAAAGAAACTGTGTGTTTGTTCCTAGGATAAGCTGTAACCAAAAGAGATAAGAAATCAAGAAGTAGACCTTGAAATCCTTTCGAAAGAAAGGTAGTGGTTTTTATCCTGGATTGCTAGTTGGCAATCAAAGGTTTCCACTATAAGGAACTTGTTCATCTAGTTGATTGTTTATTTCCGCTGCGAAGGGAACTGTAAACTGTGTTCTCAGTTCCCTGATTATTAATCTAACAATCACGATCCTACAAAAAGTCTCAAGCGCAAGGTGCAAGACAATCCACACAGGTTGTTTCTAGTGTAGCCTATCGGTTTTGTGGAGAGGGTGACCATACTATATCATCTTGTCAACTCTTCGCTTCCCAGAATGAGTCTCAAGGAGAAGTGAACTACATGAATAACTTCAACAGAGGTCTCAGGAATGATCCGTATTCCAATACCTATAATCCTGGGTGGAGGAATCATCCAAACTTCTCCTACAAGAATGAAGATGCTCAGCAAAGACCACCTCTTGGGTTCCAACCGAGAGTCTCTCAACAACAAAATCAAGCTCACGCTCAGACTTCTGATAACTCTGCACTTGAGTCTGTGTTGAGGGAAATGGCTAAAATTCAGAGAACCATGGCTTCTCAGTTGGAAGCCTTATCTAAGAAGGCTGACAACTTCGAAAGCTTGCCTAAGAGGATGGACCAATTGGAGAGTCAGTTGGCCCAAATTGCTATAAATGTTCCTAGGCCGGTTGGTCAACTTCCAAGTCAACTTGAAGTCAACCCTAGGGATCATTGCAGGGCTGTCTCTCTGAGTGAAGAAAAACAGTTGGAGGAGAACAGTCCAAGAGAACATGAAGCGACAAAGGAGCATGTGGAGAAGACACAAGAAGAAGAACCCAAGTATGTTGCTCCCCGCCATACAAGCGACCTCTGCCTTTTCCTCAGAGAAGGATTCAGATACAACTAGAGCAGCAATTTGTGAAGTTTAAGGAGATGATGAAGAAGCTGTATGTTGACATACCTTTCACAGATGTCCTCACTCAAATGTATGCGTATGCTAAGTTCCTGAGATAGATTATGATCAAGAAGTGAAGGCTGGAGGACTATGAGACTGTGGCCCTGACGATGGATTGTGCTGAGAAGATACCAAAGAAAATACAAGATTCAGGTGAATTCTTTATCCCTGCATATTTTGGCAATCTGACTTATAATTGTCTTTGTGATATCGAGTCTAGTGTCAATGTTATGCCTTTGTCAATCTGCAAAGAACTGAAATTGGGTGAGCCTATTCCATCCAAGATGTGTCTCATTATGGCTGATAGGTCTGTTACTTATCTCGTGGGCATAATAGAAAACGTTCATGTGATAGTGGGAAAGTTTTTCATACCAGGAAATTTTGTGATACTATAAGACTCCCATCATCCTTGGGAGACCATTTTTAGCCACTATTGAGGCTAATATTGATGTCAAGAATGGGAAGCTTTCATTCACAATAGGGGAAGAGAAGATTGAGTATAAATATTTCAAGGATTACTTCCTTGAGATATACAAAGACACTCCACCAACTCCTATCACAGGTACTTGCTGTAAGATTGAGGTTGATCCCGGGCAAGATGAGATCATATCTGACATTGCTCGTCTGTTGGATATGTCCTTGGGAGATCCGGACCTAGATGATGGTGAGAATGCTAAGGCAAAGAAAAGTCAAACTCCAAAGAAAAGGAAGAAGGCCAGAACAAAGGTTGAGTTCAAGAGTGGAAATATGGTGTTGTTATCCCATGAAAAATCCAACATGTTTCCAGGTCCTAAGGGGATAAGATGGCCAGGACCATATAGGGTGACTCGAGTTCTGAGAGGTGGGACAGTTAAGTTATGGCATAAGAACTCTGGAAAGTTCAAGGTATAGAGTCGTCGATTAAAGCCTGTTGTCACACCTGATCCGATCAAGCAGGGCATCACCGACCCTCCTGATCCGAGTACTTAAAGATGGAAGGTCAAGCTAAGGACCTTAAACAAGCGCTTCTTGGGAGGCAACCCAAGTTATGTATTTCTTCATTCTTTCAGAAAATAAAATAAAAAATAAACCGAAAAAACATTGTTCAAGAGCACCACATGGCCTGTGCACTCAAGTGCACGACCGTGCGTTTTTTGTAACTGTTCAGATTTTTATTTTTATTTTGCTCACTTCGAGAGCACCGCACAGCCTGTGCACAGGCTATGCTTTTTTTTAGCTGAAAAAATAAAACCAATGTCGAGAGCAACGAACGGCCTATGCGGTAAAATGCACAGCCGTGTAATACCCCGGATTTGTAATCCTTTATAAGGATTAGAGTGCTACCCATGTCAACAAGAGATCTTCCTTTTCCTGGTTCAAGTGAGGACAAAGAACTAGGAAGTTAAGCGTGCTAGAGCAGGAGTAGTCCTGGGATGGGTGACCTCCTGGGAAGTTCCCGGTTGGCATGGGGACAGCGTTTCTAAGGCTGTGGGCCTTACAAGCCGTGCGTTTCTTCAGGAAAAAAAACTTTTTTTTCTTTCTTCCTTTCCCTTTCTTTTCCCCTACCCTAATCTTTCAGCCTCTCCTCCGTCTCTCTCTCACCAACCCCTCTCCATCTCATCTCATCTCATCTCATCTCATCTCATCCATCTTCATCGCACCACCCACACCACAATCTAGACCGCTGGCATTCTCCACCACCACCGCGGATGTGCGCCACCACGCCCTATTTCCACCTCCTCAGCAGATTTTATCGGTGAGTTTCTTCTTCCTCTCGTTACTTTCTCTACATTGGGGACAATGTAGATTTTAGCTTTGGGGGGGGGGGGGTTGACTCATTAGTAGGCTGACATGTTTTCATTTGCATTTGCATTTGCATTTGCATTTGCATTTGCATTTGCATTTGCATTTGCATTTGCATTTGCATTTGCATTTGCATTTGCATTTGCATTTGCATTTGCATTTGCATTTGCATTTGCATTTGCATTTGCATTTGCATTTGCATTTGCATTTGCATTTGCATTTGCATTTGCATTTGCATTTGCATTTGCATTTGCATTTGCATTTGCATTTGCATTTGCATTTGCATTTGCATTTGCATTTGCATTTGCATTTGCATTTGCATTTGCATTTGCATTTGCATTTGCATTTGCATTTGCATTTGCATTTGCATTTGCATTTGCATTTGCATTTGCATTTGCATTTGCATTTGCATTTGCATTTGCATTTGCATTTAGTTTTCCATGTCTTTTGTTATGTTTGCATGCATTGCATTGTCGGATGTTGGATTTGACTCCCTTTGCTTCTTTCCATCTGGTTGTTTTCCTTGTGACACATGCTTTATGAGTCCCCTCAATATGTTTTAGTTGTTAATATTACAATTGCATTATGTGCATGATTAATAGTGCTTGAATGTTTGACATTTGGCTAGAGCATGTGACCTTTGATTGAGATGTGTTATGACCAATACTCTAGACAAGCATCCTAATGAACTTTTGAGCCTTTTATGGACTATAATTTCACGAGTCCTCTTATTTCTCTTGTGTGTGAATCTCTACTTGCTTGCTATCTCCAGAACTTGCATTAAAATCTTTTTCAAGGCTACGCTTATGATTTATGTACATGACATTTATATGATTGAGGCATTGTTTCATATTATCCCTTCATCCTTGACCACCCTATATATGTTTACCTCTGCTTGAAGCCCCTTTGTGCCTTCATTGCCTTTTCTTTGGATTTGACTCCCTTTGCTTCTTTCCATCTGGTTGTTTTCCTTGTGACACATGCTTTATGAGTCCCCTCAATATGTTTTAGTTGTTAATATTACAATTGCATTATGTGCATGATTAATAGTGCTTGAATGTTTGACATTTGGCTAGAGCATGTGACCTTTGATTGAGATGTGTTATGACCAATACTCTAGACAAGCATCCTAATGAACTTTTGAGCCTTTTATGGACTATAATTTCACGAGTCCTCTTATTTCTCTTGTGTGTGAATCTCTACTTGCTTGCTATCTCCAGAACTTGCATTAAAATCTTTTTCAAGGCTACGCTTATGATTTATGTACATGACATTTATATGATTGAGGCATTGTTTCATATTATCCCTTCATCCTTGACCACCCTATATATGTTTACCTCTGCTTGAAGCCCCTTTGTGCCTTCATTGCCTTTTCTTTGGAAGCTCCACAAAAACATACCGAGCCTTTATATCCTTCCTACCCATCCGGGGATTAGGATACTTTATTTGTCTTGCTAATGTGGATTTAAGCCAAGCTTGGGGGAGGTTGCATATGTTAGTGGTTGGATGTGATGTTTGTATTAGGTCTCCCTTTTTTTCCTTCTTCTTCACAAAAAAAAGAGAGAAAAAAAATTAGAAGAGGAAGAAGCAAATAAAGAAAAGGAAGGAGACAATTTAGCATAAAAGGGTTTTGTTGTATGGGTTTGAAGAACGAGATTGGAAGTGAAGGATTGCTCTAAGTTTGGTGTCGTCTTGGAAATTCTTTTCCCCAGATTTAGCACCACATGGCCTAAATATCCCTACCTTGATCCTATACCTTGGCCCCACTACAACCCTGTATAGACCTCATGACTTTTGTTGTGTACATGATCCCTAGTAATGGAGATTAAGAACACTGATACACGCCTATGGTAGTTTAGCAATCATAGAGGAGAATTGAGCGAAACACAAACCTAGACACATGAGTGGAGTGCCTTATTTCTTTATCGTGGTGAGGTTTGGAGTTGAGGAACTATCTACGTTTTTATCATTGGTTGCAAAGCATGTTATGATACACTTGTCTTATGTTTGAATTCTCATGATCATTGTTCATTTGTCTCTTGGATATAAACAACCTTAACATATTTTGTGGATTCATTGATTATGTACTTGCTTGAGGACAAACAAGGATTAAGCTTGGGAGAATTTGATGACATCCCATTTGTTACATGTTTAGGACATGCATTTGTGTTTCATCTAGGTTGCTTTATGCATTTTGTGTTGCATTTATAGCTAGTTGCATTGTTTTCTTTATTATGGAGGTCTACACAAGGGAATGTGCGTTTTCAGGTAATTGAGTGGATTTTTGGAGCTGTCTCTGGATGTTGCTGGAACCTTGGATGCCATTTGGAAGCTAACGGGACGAACCGTGAAGAGTTTGAGCCGGATTCGAGCTAAAATAAGAGGTCGTGCGTTATGGACTGAATTTCCTTCAAGAGGTCGTGCGTTCCACCGCACGACCGTGCAGGCGGTGATTTCTCGCAATTAGCCTGTGCGTTTTCATTTTGCCTGTGTGTTTTTTGCACAGGTTGTGCGGTTTCACACCTGTAGGATTTTGGCCGTGCGTTTTTCGCACAGTCAAGACACGGGCCCAACGTTTTACCCGAATGACTTTATTTTTAGAATATGTACAAATACTTCGTTTTAGGTTTTTGGATGTATCTTTGGCCACCTTTTCTAACTCTCTAGACCTAGTTGTTTGCCTCATTTGGAAAGATTACAACTTTGGAGATTGTTCTACTGGATTCGAGACTAAGTTCATCTTTCTCTTTAATCTTGTTTATGATTTCTATTGTTATTATGTTTTCTTTGATCTTGCAATTATGTCTAGCTAGTTTCATATTTCTAGGGTTGGGGTGATCCCAACCCTAGAAATACTTGTTAAGACGAATCAAACAAGACCTCACGTGATTATGTTTTTTCTTATATATTGAAAGAAATCTTAAAGATTATCTTTAACTATGAATAGTATACAAAAAAAAAACGGCAACATAATAAAGGGACGGAGGGAGTATATAACTTGGATTTTGTAGCTTTGTCCCAAGTGTATTTTATTTTTGCCTCTTTGGGTACACTTGTTCGGTTCTTCCCAACTCTCAAGCAAAGCGCAAAACGTGAATCTTCTCAGCCTCAGCCCACCTATCGTGGAAAGAGTGATGATTTCTGGTGAAAGCCATTGAAATCAGGGGTTGCATTTCACAAGAGTTGGCAATTTTAGCAACGTGGTGCAGTAGTTTTTGGTGTCTTAGGAAACTTGGTTGACAATTTAGATGGCTGTTTGCTCCCTTGGGACACTTGTCTTGGTGCAAGGAGGTGGGATTTCCTTCTTTTCTTTTTCCTCCCCCCCCCCCCCCCCCCTCTTTCTGGGTTTTAGGTTTCTTCATCTTCTAGTATCTTAGCTGGAGAACAAGTAAAAAACTGGGTCTTATGCTTCAAAGATCACTCTTCAATCTGCATAGAGTGGCTAGGTTTTGTTCCATTCAGTTCCACAATAGAACAACTGGGTGTTTAAGTCCCAAAATCATTGTTTTCTTGGGAAATCGCGGTATCGGTTTAGCTAGATTCTTTATTTTAACCCACCAAATTTTGTAAAGAACCCTTGAGGTAGGTATTAATGGATTTTCCTATGTGCTGCTCTGTAACTGTACATGTTGATTAAATAATTAGTTTGACTAATATATATTTAGTGAGTACAACCTGTGTAAATCCAGGTTTATTGTTGACGTTTTTCATCAATAGCAGCTCCTCTATTTTAATCTAAAGGACTCTCCATCTTATGAACTTGTGGGTGGGTGGGTGGTGTAAAAGATAGTGCAATAGTCAGTCTAGTATCCTCAAACTGGTACTGGACATTCTCCTTTCTCTTTGATGAAGGGATGCATCCCAGACTCATGACTCTCTGAGCAGGTGTATTGAAGTTGGGTCGTTTCTCTCAAATGGGTGTGTTACATGGAAGTTGCTTGCTGATGCGCATGCTGGTTTTTCCTTGTTTTGGTGTTCAAGCACAGGTGGTAATGGTTTCTTTGAATTGTCAGATTTTGATGCAAGGTGGGTCTAGTGAAGGTACAAGTAAAAGGGTCCTAATCCGCAACATCCAAACAGTTCCAACATAACCAAGTTTAGCACAATGGACTCCTCCGTGTTGAATGATTTTCCGTTGTGCGCCCCATCCTGTGAAATGACGTTGGATGAAGACGACGACGACTCAGTCCCCTGGCTGAATTTTCCCATTGTAGAGCCTTTCAACGATGACACCTGTTCTGGCTTCTTGCCTCAACAGGGAAACAACAACAGTTTGGCATCCATGGAGCAAAGAAGCTGTTCCTCAGCTTTTGCACCGAACATGCAGCAGGACCGCACATCCAAGCTCCTCTCTAGTGTTACTGACCTTACTAAACATGGGGCCAGTGGCAATTCTCCTTTAATGCTGAGGCAGCACCTATTCTCAAGACGAGGAAACTCGGACGTCACCCACAGTGATGCAGGCCATATGGACCTCAGAAACCCAGGTTCTGGTTCATCACCAGCCGGTGGTTCTATGCGATCAAAGCTGCATGGACTTGATGCAGGGCAGCCGAGTAATAGCTCTGCTGTAACTAATTTTCCCCATTTCTCACGGTTTGCTCCTCTTTCCGGGGTCAATGTGAGGAACACTAGCACAGTTGCTGGTGCTGTAGTTAGTGGTAGACAAAGAGCATGCAGTAAAAATAGTCCAAATCCTGCGGAACCAACTCTTGTTCATTCACCCCATCAGGAAGCAGCTTCCCTTCCCCCACAACAGTCTGAAGATGCATGTGTGAAGGCTGGAGAGAATGATCACCCATCTGATGCAGTGCCAACTCAAGTCATGGTAGGTGACGAAAGGATTCCTGAGCCTGCGGTGGCAACATCTTCAGTTTGTTCAGGCAATAATAGACTAGATACAACTTCAAATGATCCTGCGCGCAGTTTGAAAAGAAAGTGCCATGAGACGGCAGATTCAGATGGCCCCAGCGATGTAAGACTTATGTGAAGCCCCTAAGATCAAAATTCTCTCTCTTTGGGAATATGCCACTGATAACCAAGCATTTTAACTTGCAGGAGGCTGAAGATGAATCCTTTAGTGATAGAAAAGTAGCTTCTGGTCCCAGGAGTTCAAAGAGAAGCCGGGTTGCAGAAGTGCATAATCTTTCTGAAAGGGTGAGAAACACCATCCATCCAGAGTAACTCTTGATATGGCTTAACATTGATTTATGTATCATGCTAAACATGACATGTTCTGTTTTTGTTTTCCATACTTACTAACAGAGACGGAGAGAGAGAATTAATGAGAAGATGCGTGCACTACAAGAACTCATACCTAATTGCAACAAGGTAGACAGAGTAACTTTTATGAAGTTTTATTGATTAAAATTGAACAAGTTTTTTTTTTCTATAGCAAGTGAAAACAAATACTACAATGTATGTTGAAAATTTGAGTCACTGTGGTGATTCATAACTAGTGTTGTCTATATTCACTGGCTGACATATATTTTGGGGCCATATTAGGCAGACAAAGCTTCGATGCTTGATGAGGCCATAGACTATTTGAAGACCCTTCAACTGCAAGTGCAGGTAAACTTACTACTTGTTTTGATGTTTTTGTACTTGGTAGTAACGGTAGTTAGTAATTCATTTCTTGTGAAATTTCATTCCATGCCTATTTGATTTTTTCCTTCAGATTATGTCAATGGGAGCTGGGATGTATATGCCTCCGATGATGTTTCCAGCAGCAATACAAAACATGCATAGAGCTCATATGCCACAGTTGTGGCCAATGGGCATGCATAACGTGAACTATATCATGACACAAATGCCTAATATTCAAGGCCCGTGTTATCCAGTCCAAGGCCCCCCAAACCCAAATTCCAGGACCTCCACATTTCATAGTCATCAATTCCTTGGCTTCCCTGGTGTCCCACCTCCACTCTTTGGAAGTTCTCCCATGAGTTTACCTCTGGGAAATGTTTCTACAATGCCTGGGATACTTGATCTTCCACTTTTGGCACCGTCAGCTACCTCACATGAGATGGTCCAAGCAAAGTGCTCAATGGACCAGGACTCTGACCAGGTAATTGTCCATATCCTGGTCAACAACCAGATCTTTTGTTACCCATGCATATTATTTCATATGAATGTTTGTGACTTTGTGCGCTGATTCAGGCGACCAATTTGCTTAATGGTCAATATCGGGATGTTAGTGCTAATGAAGCTGAGCCTAGCTGATCAGCATGTGAGTTGAACAACCACCTTCCAATGTCAGTTCCACCTGTGTATCTTAGGCTTTTTTGGGTAATTAGTATGCCGGATATATATATCTGGTTAGCATGTTACAGATGAGTATGATGCATGTTGAAGAGGAGCTGTCGCTCATATTTAATTACTGATTCTGAACTGTCCTAGTAATAAGCATTTGGTTACTGATGCTTACAGTAACAAATAAGCTTTAATAAGACTTGACATCCTGAGGTCCTAATGTGTACATGGGCGTTGTATGAGTAGTAACTGGCTGTTGTAATCTACCTGGACTATGTCTATTACTAAGAAAAGATAAGCTGCAGTAATTTGCTGTGTTGAAGCTGCAGTAATTTGTTTTGAGCCTTCGGATTAGTGCTCACTGTTCCCAGATAAATGAGTTAAAATTCAAAGCCTGGCAATCCAGTCAGAACTATGAAAGATCAGCACGAAAGCACATAATAAAGAGATGCCAAATTCAGGATACCAGTTTCAAGGATAAGTTTACAACACACCGATAGTAGATACAGCTCCCCATATGAATAATAACAACCTTAAATCTGAACTTGAATTGCACATATATATATACCTTTACATATGCACACCATCACTAACAAAACAATCAAACAATCAAAGCAGACCACAAGAACAAACAAACAAACAGCACAATCAGACAACAACTTGCTACACAAGAATATGATACAATCTGTAGTGAAATTGAATGTACCACAAGAAATAGCTAGCAGCAGCCAAACATTCTTCTTCAGGGGAACTGATTTTGACATCATCCTTTAGTTGAAGTGGGAACTGGCTTGGAAACAGGAGATTTGCCTATGATGGCCTTCTTTGCTTTTACCAGGGACTGTTTCATCTTCGATATGAGGTTGTTGGACTGCTTTACTGGTTTGGTTGGAGCTTCCACCTCGCTGTCTTTTATCTTGTCTTCCAATTCTTTGCTGATACTCACCTCTTCGGGTTTTGCGGTTTCTTCAGCTGCAGTTTCTTCTTCTTTGCTCTCTTGTTGCTTGGGCTCCTCAGTGGGGGCTAATTCATCATTCCCGTTCTTCTCGGTTTCAGGTGGAGCTGCTGCTTCTGTGTCCTGGTTCGACTCTTCTTCCCCGTTGTCAGGAGGGAGCCCAACATCTCTACTGACACTCTCTACCTCCAATGACTTGTCAGCAACTTCCTCAGCTGGTATGGGAGTGCCCTCATTTCGAACCTGTGTTTGTTCGGTAACTGCATCCTTTTCAAGCTTGTTTTCTTCAGAGATTTTTTCATTTTCTTCAGGCTTGCTGTCTTCAGATACTTGGGCCACTGCTTCTTCCAATTCTTTGGTGAGCTGTTCAACTTCTTTTTTCCCCTCGGCTGCAGCCTCCTCTACAACTTCAGGAACAGATGATTGTTCAACTTCTTCCTTCTCCTCAGCTACAGCCTCTTCTACAGCTTCCTGAACAAATGGTTGTTCAACCTCTTCTTTCTCCTCGGCTGCAGCCTCTTCTACAACTTCAGGAACAGATGACTGTTCAACGTCATCTTTCTCCTCGGCTACAGCCTCTTCTACGACTTCAGGACCAGATGATTGTTCAACTTCATCTTTCTTCTCGGCTGCAGCCTCTTCTATAGCTTCAGGAGCAGATGATTGTTCAACTTCATCTTTCTCCTCGACTACAGCCTCTTCTACAACTTCAGGAACATCTTCTTTCTCCTCGGCTACAGCCTCTTCTATAACTTCAGATGCAGATGATTGTTCAACTTCATCTTTCTCCTCGGCTACAGCCTCTTCTGTAACTTGAGGAACATCTTCTTTCTCCCCGGCTACAGCCTCATCTACAGCATGAGGAACAGATGATCGCTCAACATTTTGGTTCTCCTCAGCCTGAGTTTTTTCTTGAATCACAACTGCTTTGTCAGGAGATGTGTCGTCAGCGTCTTGATCTTGATCTTGATTGGCTTGCTCATCCTTTCTGATTAGAGCTCCAAGACTCTCTCTGGGCTTAATCTCCTCACATGCCTTCTCAGCAACTTCAGATAGACCTTGTGGTGCCTCTGTGTCCTGACCTTCAATATACGCTGGCTCAGCTACAGGAACTTGTCTCTGTGATTGGCCCTCGACGGACTCTGCTTGGACTCCTTGATCTGCTTCACCTTCTAAGGCCACTGCCTCTACAGCATCCTCTTCTGTCTTCTCCGCGACATCATCTTGTTCAACCATTTGCTTGGGCTCCTCGACCGCAACCAATGGCGTAGGTTCATCAATAGTGACTGGAGGAGCCTTTGCTGCTTCTTCTAGTGTTGGTTCCTCCGCAGCAGCTGATTCCTCCTCCTGATTTGCAGCACTGACTTGCAATGTCTCCACCTCAGCTACTTGCTCCAACTCACCACTCCCCTCTCCAGCTTCCTCAACAGTCTCTTCCTTGGCCTGCTCCACCGCAGAAGCTTCAGGCTCAGGCTCAGCCTCAGCATCCGACAGCTTCTCTTCCTCTTTCGGTGCTGCTATCTGCTTCTCCTCCGCTCTATCCTGTGGAGCTGATGGCATTGACTCCTCAGCTTTGCCCATCTCCACTTTTCCCACTCCCTCGGCTGATGATTCACCCACTTCTACTTGGCCCAACTTCTCTTCCACTTTCTGCCAGATTCACATCAAAGTGTTGTTCAGTCACAATGAATCTCATGACAAACACCAGTCACTAAATAAGGGAATCACATATCTGCTATGCTTTACTCTAAACTAAAGTTGCTCAAAAGTGGAAAATTCCTTCATTTTCATCTTCAATAAGACAGTAATAAAGAGTATCATTTGGTATTTGGAGACCTGCAAAACTTAGCATCCAAGTAAAACTGAAACTCCTTCCCTTTGTTTTTCCTTGGATTCACAAACCCACTATTCACTATTCTATCTCAAAAGCCCAACTTGGATGTGCTAAGATATAATTTCAAACTATGAACTAGTTTGCCACTGAAACTTTGAAGAAAGCATTAGCAAAGCAAAGGGCAAGATATAATAAAGAAGCACAAGGAAAAAAGAAAGCAGGTTTTGTTTACCTCTTCAGCTGCTGCTGCTGCTGCTGGTGGTGAAGCAGAATTATCAGGAATCCCACTTTCACTAGCCATGGTGTGTTCTTGACAAGTAAAGTACTAGATTCTGGATTTGAAAAAGCTGTTTTCTTTTGTTTGCTTTCCTTGAGAGACACAAGCAAAAGGGAAGTGCGATGAGAAAAAAAAAATGGTCCCTGATATATAGTTGGCAACAGCAGCTGAAGTAGATTTTCTGATCAGCTAGTTGATAACCTGAGAGAATGATCAGAAGAAGAAGAAATACATGCAAACAGATGAGAAGATAACAGTATGAGATGCTCTCAATTAACTGTGAAAAAGAGAGTAGGAAAGAAAGTTTTTTAGGGAGAAAAAAGGGGTGACACAAATAATCACATGGTCTGCTGTGACTTTTTTGCATGTATAATAGAGTAGAAGCAAGTGTAAGTGGGGAATCCTATTCATCTCCTTCTCTTCTTCTTTTCAATTTTTCAATTTTTGAATTTTCTGGTTGCTATAAAAAATGCAAATGGACAAAATCTTGGGGACCAGTTGCAATAGGCCATTATGTGATTGTATAATAAATTATCATTTTATAAAAATTTAAAAAAAAATTGATGGGGCTAACTCTTCCCTCTTTTTAAAGGGTCCCATTTTGCATATTGTCCAAATTTGATACAGCTCATCCTTCCTATCTCTCTTTACAATGGTGGATTGGAAACTTTTTGTTCCTTTTTCCTTTTTATTTATTTATTTTTTAAACAGGCAAACAAAAGGTATCCTTACAAAGCAGAAGTCATACCTAAATCATCACAACAGATGATTTTTACAAATGATTTACAGGCTGAAAAAACAGTAGAGCTCGAGTCTACAAAAAGAAGTTGAGATCTTTGTAACTGTGCATTGTCATGTTACGGCAGGAGGTAATCCGAAATGGCGTTGCGTAAAAGTGTAGGGGAAATGTTAGTAGTAGCCAGGAAATCTGCGGCTTTGTTGGACTCGCGGTAGCAGTGATGAACCTAAAAATAATCTAAACCATATAACAGTGATTGAATTTCCATAATTATGGTGGAAATTTCCCAAGGGATTTTCCAAATTCCACGGATAGAATTAATAACAGAAAGATTATCTCCGTCAAGAACTATCCGCGAAAACCCTTGCGAAATAGCCCTACGAAGGCATTCGAGAGCGGCCATCGCCTCAGCTTTAATAGGTGAGGAGCAGAGAATCTGCTTATGGTCTAAGAAGACCATCTCACCTGAGTGGTTGCAGAAGACGTATCCAATGTGTGTAGAACCATTATGTTTGACAGATGCATCAAAATTTAATTCTATACAATCCGGAGGTGGTTTTCGCCATCGGGAAAACTGTTGGGAACGTTTCCTTTTGTTGACAATGGAGTGAGCTTGCTGTGATAAGGAGAGAGTCCAGTCTTTAAAAGAGATGTACGCACGATTAACAGTTTGTTGAATATGAGTAGGAAGCTTTCGAAAGATTAGGGCATTACGGTCTTTCCAGATGTTCCACCAGAGAAACAAAAACGGAATAATATCACGGTTTCTAGAGTGGAAGATCTCCATGTTAGTGTAGAAGTCATCGTGAACATCAAAACTATATGTGTGACCAATGAGATTTTGTAATAATTGTAGGGACCTTATAGTGAAGGGACAGTTAAAGAATAAATGATTGGAATCCTCAGTAGGGAAACTGCAAAGGACACAGTGAGACGGGACCTTAGAGAAGTGCCTATTTAGATGCTCAGTTGTAGGTAGAGAGTCAGAAAAGCATTTCCATAAGAAATTTTGAATCTTTGGTGGAATTTGCAATTTCCAGAACCATGTGGGAAAGATAGGTGATGTATTGGTACGACGAGTTAAAGAACGATCACTCTTAACTGTAAAATTACCATCAGTAGATGGATACCAAATAAGTTTATCAAGTATGTAAGTTGTAGGTATAAAAATGTTCAAAATTTTGGGGATGATATGAGGTGGAAGAAGGACCTGGAGAGCTCCGAAATCCCATTTTTTGTTAGGGGTTATATATTGAGAAACAGTTGTCCCACGGTCGTTGACAGGGCTAAAGTCGTGATGCCTATCAAATAAATCCCAAAATACCTACTAAGTAGTATAACAAGCAAGTCAGGGTCGATCCCACAGAGAGTCAGGTTATCAACTTATGCAATTTGTTATCACCAACTAGGAACTAGGGGGGGTGTTTGTTTGTGTTTATCGTAACCAAAGTAAACAAAGCAAGTAAATAAGTTCGCATGAAAAGGTTGTAAATATGATGGGAAAAAGCGCCACACTCAACAGAGATCCACACAACAATAGATAGGTCGATCACGGAATTCTATCAATCTCAAGTTCTTAATATTCCTATAGTTGTTCTTATCCCGATCTTAGATAACTATTAGTTCTACCAGCCCTAATAGTACTTATTACTAAATCAAATCCGAAAACCTTCAGAACTCAATAAAGCAATAGCATTCAACCAAGGATTAACAAGACACATGCAATAGAAACAACCCGTTACTATAAGCATGCAATTAACTCTCTCTCACAATTATGCGCTCGGATCCCCTATACGCACAATCGTGTTCGCTACTAGATATGCAACCCGAACCCGGAATCACAAGTCCTAGCAATTAGGTGAAGTAAATGCCAAAGAATACAGAGGAGTGCTTAATGTAAACAAAACATTAATTGTGAAAATTGATACAAAACATAAATGTGTACCGCAACAACATTAAAACTGTCTGTAAAAACATAAATTTTGAAGTAGAAGATAAATAAGACGCAGTAGAAGACATGGAAAATAGGTTGGGTATTCATAGACCCAATTATCAAAATAGAAGTAATAACATGGTTCACATATACCGACATAACAACAGTGGTATAAGCTGCATTCATTACAACATACATTTCAGTACATAGAAGCATAACAACAGACATTATTGTACATAGGTCATCGTGACAGTAAGAGGAGACCCAAAATTTGTCACGGTTACGGAGACTAGTGCAGAAACCCAAATACATATAATTTTTCAAAATATGCAGACAGCAGTCTTGGAGACTGTATGAGAAGTTGTGCAGATCATAAACTAGCCGACAAGATATCCAGAAAGAGTAGGCCGAAAGGTAGGTGTTCAAAAAAGAAGTAGCCCTAGGACAAAATATCAGACTCTTCATGCAGCATTGGTTTTATTCTTAACCCTGGACTTTCGTTTGCGAGAAGGAGCAACATCAGCATTTGGATAAGCAAGAGTGGGCGAAGTAACGTGAGTCACAGCAGTGACATGAGGAGGCGAGTTAGATGAATCTTGGACAGATCGGATCTCAATACCACCAAGTTGATGAACCAGAGAGCTGTTGGAATGAGCGGATTGATAAGGCGAATCTGGCAGCCCCTCAGGGAAATTCTGCTGCATTCGAGAAGGGTAGGGAGAGCCTCCCATATTAAAAGCCTGAGGAAAAGGCTGGATAGAAGGTTGTCCCTACAGGGAAGGAGGGAGAGCAACAAGCATGGAGGGAAGCGACTGTTGGACATGCATGGTGTCTATGGGATTAGGGGTGGGGAGATTTGCAAGAACATAAAGCAAATGATCACGGTAAAGATTAGGATGAGGGATATCAGTAGAGAAAGTACAAGACGGGTTGGAAATAAGACCTAGATACTCACCATGAGCAACTGTAGCCTCAGTGATTGCATGCTGAAACGTGATGGCAGCAGAGATGTCAGAGTGAAGCAGCGAAGCCTTACCATTGTCCACAACTGAAAGGGGAAGACCAGTGGAGGGAGCTGCGGTGAAGAAAGTGGGACCTTGACGTCTAGAAGCTGAAGAAGAGGCCGGAGGAGGCAAGGAACCTCCCAACAGAAGAGCTTTGGTCAGCCTTGCCTGCTCCTCGTCTTCCTCAGAGCCAATGAAAATAACATCAAGTGAGGCCTGCTGGATGTTGTTGAGGGGACAGTCGTCGAAGGTGTGGTCCTGTTCACCGCAGCACCCACAACCGGACGAGAAGTCTTCATACCAAAGACGAAGAGTCAACATGGAGCCATCAATATGCTGAACACGTATGAACTTGTGGACAACAGGAATGACAGTGTTGATACAGACCCTTGCAAACTTGAGCTTGTTTCTCAGGTTGGAGGCATTGTCAAATCGGATCCCTTTTCCTTTATTGTTTAGGAGAAAACTCTCTCAATTGGTGGCGTGGCTTCCTCATTTATTCCTCCTAGTCAAGCCAGGTTGTTGCCAGGTCAATGCACATTTTCCTGATAATATTTATGAATCTTCTCTAAAATCTATTAATTTGAAACAAGAGAGTTCTACTTTCGATAAAGAAATGCTTAATTTGACCTAATAGTATGGTCTCAATAGAACTGAATTAAGCACATCTTCTAGAGGAGTTTGGTAGACAGAAGTTGCCATAGGAGCCTAATCTTATCTACAAGTAGTAATTCTCTCCATTGAACTAATTCACATTACAGGCAGTAAATAAGAGAGCCTTTTATGGAATGAGCAACCACGAAATGACAAAAGAGAAAGTGCCCACATTTAGAAACAAGTTTTCAGACCCAAAAAAAAAACAAGTTTGGATTTTGCATTATGAAGACATATGAACGACCCTTGATTTGATTATTGATACATGGTTGATTTATGACCCTGTTTTTGGTCTGCAGCTAAAGATTAAAAATCTCACTACGAAGCATATTGGTAGCCCAACTTTATCATAAGTTGTGTACATTGAAAAGCTATCCATGATAATGTAGGTTAATTGAAATTCATTTCAGACTCCCTCCAATATTTGCTGCTCCTAGTATCCTTCAGAAAATTGGAAAGATAGTTTTTTATACGGAATTTTTGCGTTATATCCTTGAGTTTTTGTAATTTTTGTGAAATAACCAAAGGTTTGTTATGTTTCGCGTGATACTCCTGAGGCTTTGAAAATTTTTGTCAAATACCCTTGACGTCAAAAAACGTTAAATTTTCGGGTTCAGCCGTTAACTCCTAAAAAAAATATGTTAAATTACAATATGAAAAATCAAGGTCTATTTGGATCGTATTTTATTTATAATTATAACATGGAATTTAGTATAATTTTATTTAATCTTGCATTATAATATAATAAAATATATCGAAATACGCAATTTAAACAAATCCTAAATCACTTATATTCTCCCATTTTCAAATATAAATGTATCACAAATAATTAAGTCGAGATGAATGTGTATAAAACTATTCATAAATCAAAATATCTAAGAATAAATATGAACGAAAAATCATCCTAACTACAAGTAAACTATGTATTTTGTTTTATATAAATCTAAACAGTGAAAGGGTCGTGTGCTTTTATTTTTTCAAAGAATAATATCAAAGTTGGTGATCTTATGCTTCATTTATATGTAAAGATAAATAATCTTTTACTTGTATATATATATTATAAAATCAGCATCGTATGGGGATGAGAATTGTAGTTTAGAGTACCACACAGACTAAATAAGAAAATTCAGAACAAAAAAAATAAAAAAGAAGAAAATAACACTTCTCGACTTAATTATTTGTGATACATTTATATTTGAAAAGGGGAGGATATAAGTGATTTAGGATTTGTTTAAATTGCGTATTTTGATATATTTTATTATATTATAATGCAACATTAAATAAATTTATACTAAATTCCATGTTATAATTATAAATAAAATACAATCCAAATAGACCTTGATTTTTCAAATTGTAATTTAATATATATATATATATATATATATATATATATATATTTTTTTAGGAGTTAATGGCTGAACCCCAAAATTTAACGTTTTTTGACGTCAAGGATATTTGACGAAATTTGTCAAAACCTCAGGGATACCACGCGAAATATAACAAACCTATTTTTATACTAGGGTTTATTTAGTGAACATAACTATTTTTATATTAGGGTTTCTTTGAAAGAACAAATTATAATAGCATTATTAGATATAAATAGTTATTTTTAGAAATGGTGTTTAGTGAACATAACTATTTTTCCCTAATAAAGGGATGGTAATGAGTTTGCCACCACATATTTATTTTATACTATTAAAATTTTGACACATATACCAATGTACTATAAAGATTTTTTTTAATAAAAATCACATTATAAATGATAATGCCATTATAATGTTGTGCAACAAACAAACCCTTAGTGTATGCATTCTAGACTATTGAAATTTCGGCTAAAAAAAGAGACTATTGAAATTTAAAAATGAAGTGGACCTAATATTGATTAAATAAAATCAGACAACAAATTGAGTAGGGACTAGGCTAAACCCGTGAACAAGGATTAGAGTTCCGTTACTCGTGAAGGTATGATGGTTAATTCTAATAAAGATGATTAAACTATACAACAGTTCATTCTCAACTTATAACCTTCTCCACCCCTAATATTCATTTTTATTAATATATATTGGTTCATTTATACATCACATTCAAATCAATTTCATGAAACCAGCCCTTTCAAACTTGTCTCGTAAACGTACTGAAGAAAAAGGCCACATAAATTACAGAGAAACTCCTGATTCCCATGGATGCACCGTGTCATATTTTTTATCCTTATCCTCCTCCTATTCTTATTCCCCCATATATCTACCTATAAACATCATATCCCTATCTAGTATCTGCATTATTGTTATTCAAGAGTGGCATCTTTTATTAATTCTTCCTACCCGTCCAAATTTATGTCCTCATATTTTCAGAATGGCGGTTTGTCTAATCTTGGTTGCGCAGCTTGTAATCAACAACTTGGAAAATGACATTTCTGTTGGAGTCGGAGCCTTGTGAGGGAATCGTTGTAGCAGAAATTGACTTTTCCAGAGAACGATAAGTGACAATACAATCCGGATAAGATTTGAATCACTTGTTAGCTTTTCAAAATCAATATTTCGTCCCTTATCAAGCCTTAGGGAGTCCACGAAATTTGTAGTGAGATAAGACAAATCAACCAATTCAAATCAAGGCTTTTGATGAGAATTGAATTTTAGAGAATGTGTTTTTGGACTTTAAGCTTCGTATGATTTGATCTTAAGTGAGATCAATTTCGACCATCCCAACACTAATGCCCTTGAACCCTTTATATAGGATTTAGGGAACTTCCAGATCAGTTTACAAGAAGTTACCGGGCAGTTATGGCGGTTACAACCGCTCCAGAGGCAGTTACCTATTCTAGGAACTGAACCCAGCGGTTACCGACAGTTACAAGGTAGTTACACAAGTTATGGCGGTTATAATAGGAGTTACCACTACAGTCGTGATTGCAGTTACAAGCACGTTCCAAGACACGGTGTAATTTAGCCACATGCTTAATGTGCTCAAATCAACTGGCCAACTGTACAGTTTCCTCATACGAAACAAATCCGTAATAGGGAACAAACCAGCAAAGTTCCCTTCAAGGGAACTTGTTGTACTAGTAACAATACCTTATTATTTCCCTCCGAAACTCGAATCCGCTTACACAAGTGTGTACTCCACACCCCCAAACCTGTGCTATAACAAAGTGAGCTCCCATAATGTTGTATGAATCCTGATCACACTAAATGGCATTGTTTCATCCAAGGAACAATATCATGATGATACTAAAATCACCAACAATCCTCCTCCATTTTAGTGTAATCCTTGATTCACAAAATAAGTAAGCCTTTATCCCAACTCGTGCATAAACTAAAATATCATAAGGATTGAATTTCCGCTTAGTGTAATTACACATTCCAAACACCCGGGAATCATGGTGTCCAAGGATTGAACCAATCAATCCCTCTTGGGTGCCTGAAGATAACACATACACAAGTTACTTTACAACTCTTAAAGTCTAACTTGACTCTTTTACGGCCCTAAGTCCTTATCCATTCATAAGCGTATATGAAGCCAACCCGAAACTTCATGAAGCGGCCAAACTTCATGCCTACATAGGTAGATCCCTTAAGGGTAACGTTACCCAATCGTGCACCTATAATTTACACTTTTTCAAAGGAACTATTAAGAATACTCTGTCTTCAACCTCCCTCTTGTAGGAATTGAGCACACACTTGGGGATTGTTCTTTTGTGCTCTTCAGTTTCTAGGTGTGGGCTTTCCATATTCAATTCGTCCCTAACGCTAGTTAGGTAGGAATTGGGTGTCCCACCACTAGAAGACTATATGGGTCTTAATCCCATCCCCTTAGCTGACTTGGAGACCAAGTCTCTCGCTAACCCCTCCGTCAAGTGGTCAGCCAAATTTTGTTGAGACCTAACAAAATCCACCAAAATCACCCCATGCGTAATGAGCTCTCTTACCGCACTATGCCTCACACCCAAGTGGCGTGATTTCCCATTGTATACATGGCTATATGCTTTAGCCAAAGTTGCAGCGCTATCACATTGGATTGATATGGGTGAAATTGGTTTCTCCCACAATGGAATTTCATAAACCAAATTCCTTAGCCATTCCGCTTCTTTCCTAGAAGCCGCTAAGGCAACAAACACCGATTCCATCATAGAACTCGTGATGCAAGTTTGTTTCTTGTAACCCCATGAAATGGCACCCCCACTAAGTAAAAATACCCATCCACTAGTAGAATAATGATCCTCTTCATTCGTTATCCAACTTGCATCCGAATACCCCTCTAACACCGAGGGGGAACCAAAGTACGTAAGACCATAGTTTATGGTCCCCTTGAAGTACTGAAGTACTCTATGGACCGCTTGCCAATGAATCACACCAGGATTACTAGTGTATCGGCTAAGTTTTCCCACTACAAATGCAATGTCAGGTCTTGTATGTAATACCCCTCATTTTTAGTAAGGATATTTGGGTATTTTTCCCCAACCCTCGTTCTGAAATCGTATCGCTTTCGGAGAAATTCGGATTTTCTGTAACATGTCTGATCTCTGTAATTTTTCCCTGAGTGGTATAAATTACATTCGACGTATTTTCGGGGCTTAGAATATTTGTTTGGGTACAAATATATAAATTCTGGGGTTTAAACCCATGCCAAACCCTTTCCCGGGTAAAAAGACGCGAAAATGCCTCTGCCGCGATCGCGGCAGCATTTCCGCGATCGCGGAAAAATGGCTCTCAGAAGAGCTGGGCACAGGAATATTCCGCGACCGCGGAAAAAGTTCCGCGACCGCGGAAAATGCAGACACGCCAACGTCGCTTCGTCTTCCTCCTCGTCGTTCGCGCCCGCCGTTGATCCTCTGTTTCACCGTTGATTTGGGCAGGGAGGGCTCCTCCTTTGGGCTATAAAAGGAGGTCGGATTGGGAAGGTTTTGGCACCCAAATATCTGATCTCTTCACCTCTTGCTCTTACGTTTTACCTTCGTCGTCGGAGTTCGAGCTCTCGCCGAAATTCTCGAAGTGTCGTCGGAGCTCTCGTCAGTCGTCGTGGTGGCCTTGGAGTGGTGCTTAGGAGGCGCAAGGAAGGTTGGAGTTGAAGCCCTCGCGAATCGAGCCCCTCGCATCGTCGCCGGTGAGGTTTTCTCCCTTTAGAGTTGCCAGAGTTCATGGCCGCGACCGCGGACATGAACTGCCCCGACCGCGGCAGTGACAAGGTCAGCCGCGTCCGTGGCCGCTGTCCTCGATGCTCGCGGACGCTGTCCTCGACGCTCGCGAACGCTGTCCTCGACGCTCGCGAACGCTGTCCTCGACGCCCGCGACCGCGGAATCCCAGCCGCGACCGCGGATTGCCTTGGCAATCGCGATCGTGGCCTTGGACGATCCGGTCTCGGGCGGGACTTTCGTCCTTTCGATTTTGTTCGTTCTTTCTTAGATTCGTATCATTTTATTGTCGAATCTAACCTAGGGTTTCGTTATGGGTCGTTGTCGTAGGGATCTGTAATCTGACTCCCGTTTCCGTTCCGGACCCAGAAACCCGTTGTCGTTCAATCGTTCGTCTAGACTAAGGCAAGTGGCGGTTTGCTCTTGCTTATCATTCCATGTTTCCATTAATTATCAATTGTTTAATTGTTAATTAAATTGGGATGAACTATTGTTTTCGTTTGGGAACAGTTTTAATAAATGATACGATTAAAAAGTGATATTATAATAGGTTGTATATACTGCTAGAAACAATACTATTATATATATATATTATTGCCATAATGGTATTGATGTGGACTATTGTGTGATTTTAACTGTTTAGTTAGAACGAGTATTCGTAGGAACGCTATGTACCTTGCGAGGTCTAGTCGTGTCTTTATAACTGGTACTAGGAGGATTTTTCCCTAGTACTCTCTCTGGTCATGACTATACCCTTACTCAGGGTAGGTGCACACAGCTGGTGCCACCATTCGGAATTTATTCCCTTCGATATCTCTCGCGATGAGATGATATATCTTAAAAGCTTATAACGAAATTGTGCGTTTTGGAATTAAATAAGATAAGTGCGATGTGCGTTTTGGAAAGGTATTACCGCCAGTGATCTCAGTATTCCTTACCGAGATCACCCAAGGCTTTACCGTTTGAATACAAATCATGAAATACAATGATACAAAATCATAATATTATTCATATAAAACATGAGTCCCGGGATTACATCCCAATCCCGAACAGGACAAATACAGAGTTTAAACAAAGTACAGCGGAAGTCTTTTAAATATATAACAGAGTAAATAAGTTAAAGTGGAAGTCTTTCTTGAAATATTACAAAAAGGGTTGTGATCGTAATGATCACCTGCCCAAGGATCTCAACCTGATTAAAAGATAATTATTAAAACATCCAAAAACAACCGTCGTCTTCATAGTCAATCTAGTCTCCTCATATCTTCGCTCTATCTGATGTGCCGAATCGAACGGATGACACCAGCCAACCATGCAGAGAACAATTGCGGTTGGTTAGTCTACTGAATAGACTATGCAAGGGTACAAAGCAGAAGGTTCGAAGTAGTTGTATTAGGTTAGACTCATCGTTTCTCGAATAATAACTGATAACGATAATCAACCTTCATACTTCTACTGAATAACAACAAGAGGTATGCATAAGAGAAGATTCTGGAAGACTGAATCTTCACAAAAATCGACCCGAAAAAAGACTCCAACAGAAGTGAGTCTTAAGGAAATATGACAAATCTGGAACGTTTAAAGAATCAGACATCAGTGATTTAAAAGCTGACTTAGATGTTTCGGTTCACGACCACCCTCACCGCTTACAGCGAATCCAGATTGGAAAGAGAACGTACTCTGATCAAAAGTCGAGACGAGCTTTCCTAGTTGCACTATTTACTTAGCTACACTACTCGCCAAAAGGTATATTAATTATGTGCACTCGGGCACTTTATCTTATTAAATTCCAAAACGAGCATTACGTTATAAGCTTTTAAATCTCCACCCGAGAGATATCGGATCTCCCCGCAAGAGATATCAGACCTCCCCACAAGAGATATAGAAGGGATGAACCTTAGAAGATTTGGCACTAGCGAAGTGCGCCAACCCCGAGTAAGGGTATGGTCATGACCAGAGAGAAAGTACTGGGGGAAAATCCACCAAGTACCAATTATAAAGAAACAGCTAAACCCCCACAAGGTACATAGCGTTCCTAACCACAAGTGCGAACTAAACAGTTCTAGCACAACAATAGTTCGGGATAAATCCACATAAATGCTCTCAAGGCGAACATAAATAATAGCGTTGTTCTAACAGATATACAACCTATTATAATATCATCTTTTAGTTTTCCAAAACAGTTTGTAAAACCATTTCCAGATAAACACAGTAATCATTCCAAATTAATTACTCAGATAAACAACTGATAATTAATGTAAATATGGAACGATGAGCAAGAGCGAACCGCCACTTGCCTTAATCCGCAGAGTTTGAACGAAGCCTAACGACGAGTTTCCGGGCTCGACACAGGGACAGATCTGGCAACACAGATTCCTTCTAATCGACCCATAAAGAAACCCTAAGTTAGATTCGACAAAGACGAGTACGAACCGAAAGAAATCGAAAGGAACGACGTCCGAATGAAGGCTATAGAAGCCAAAGCCAACACATGGCAACAGCTGAAGGGCGGCGGTCGCCGCCTGCCTTACGGTGGGCGCCGCCAGCCTCATGGCGATCGCCGGTGTTCGTGGCGGCGGTCGCCGCCGGCCTTACGGAGGGCGCCGCTATGAACATCGGGAAATTTTACGAGAATAGAAATCTTACCCACGTCGATCGCTTTGGTTCGTCTTTGCCTTGCTTTGGATTCTAAGCTTCTAAGGGCCTCCAAAGCCTCTCTTTGTAACTGGAACGACACCAAAAAAGAGCTCCGACGATCGGCTTCAAACTTTCCGTCGAGAGCTCAGAATTCCGGCGAGACAAGAGTGAGAGATTTGCGCTTCGATTGTGCTCAATTCTGATCCCAAATCACTCCTTAAATAGCCCCAACATCAAAGGGGATAAGATTGGCCAACAAAACCACATGGAGGGCCAAGATTGAAGCGCCGACCGATCGCCGGCAGTTGGCAAGCCTATGCCTGCACAGGGGCGGCGGTCGCCGCCTGATCGCCATCGTGAATTCCTGAAGCGGCGGTCACCGCTTTTGGGCAGCGGTCGCCGTTTCCTAGGGACATCTGTCCAACGCGAAGCTGCGAGGAAGGCGCCGATGAGTTGACTTACGGCGGTCGCCGCCACGGGGCAGCGGTCGCCGCCAAGTCAACTCTTATCCGTTTGGGCTTTGGATAAGCTTAGCTTAGCCCGGTATAAAAATAATCGTACATGAATGAGTATTAAGTCCCAAAGTACGTCGACTGTATATTATTTCGCTGAGAAAAATATTACAGAGATTGAGCACATTAAGAATGTCTTAAACTCTCTGAATTAAATCCGACGTACAAAACGGGTGTTCGGGAAAATTCCCAAAATTTCCAAAATTTCCAAAATATCCTTACAGAAATACGGGGTATCACAGATCCGGAGGAGGATCCAGAGGAGGACCCTGAGGAGGACCTCGAGGAGTATAGCTACGACTTAGAGAACTTGCTAGAGGACAGCGAGAACCCGGGAATGCAGATCATTTTTCCGAGTCTAGAGTTGCCGCCTGATGAGGAGTATACGCCGTTGTCCCCTACCGCTTGGGAGGCGCTTGGGATCTCGGGTATTAGCGGGAGGAGTGGGCCGCTGGATGCATCGGTGAACCCACGGTTTATCCCCACTCCGAGAAGGCCGATGGTGAGCCCTACTTCTCGGCAAGTGCGTCATCAGAGTGAGATGGCTTCCTCTGAGGCTCGTCGCCAGGTAGAAGAGATGATTGAGCGTGCTCGCAGGAGGGCAAGGCCTTGGGAGGCGATGGGTACACCGAGGGTGGTCCCGTCCCAACAGGCCAGGCCTAGGCCCCGAGTACTGGAGGAGCGACTGGAGGAGTGGTCGAACGCCCTATACGACATGGAGGAGAGGACATACGAGACTGAGCTCGGTCTCTCCCGAATGCTTGGGGACGTCCATGAGCTCCAGGAGTATATCCGCCAAGCAAGGTTGCTACTCGACCCTTTGTATGAGGTGAACAGGGAAGACTTCCAACCAGGATTTCTAGAGGAGTTTTGCTACCCACCGGGATCCGATAAGACTGTACCGAGTGTTTCCGCACCTAGGGAAAGGTCGAGGAATGAGACGTGTGCTCCAGAGCCGAGTAGGGCAAGGAGTCTGATGCCAGACCCCGATGATAGACCCCGTTCGAAGAAGTTGTGCATGAGAGCTCCTGATTATAGGAAGCTTTTCAGGGCACCATGATGGGGGCCAGTGTTAAGTTTAGCGTTTTTCTTTTCTAGTATTTTGGTTGTTTCGTTTGGATAGCATTGTATTCTCCAAGCAATTTTGCCTTGTCGCTTGGAAGAATTTTCCCATGTAACCCTTTCAAACTCAGTTTCAGTTCATCAATGAAGGTTTACCAATTGATCTATTCCGAGTCAATTTTATACGTTATGCATGTTGAGATGATATTAATGTTGCGAAATACTTGGAATTTGATCGGTAAACAGATAGTGAACACAAGGAACACCATTCGTGCTGGTGTTGGGCCAAGCAACAACCCCAGACTGAATTTGGGGAATATCGCGAATCCATTGGATGAGAACGAGTCTGTTTCTCACAACAATCCAGTGGACAGCGACCAAGTTCCGGTCAACGCTCCAGTTATTTTCGATGTTGCGGCAATTGAGGCTATTCGGGGGATTGTGATGCAAGCAGTCACCGATATTATGCGACCAATCGCGCCTCATGCACAAGGTGTGCCAATTCCTCCTGTGGTTCCTAGATTCGAGGAGCCAGATGTCCATGTACCCCATGAGGATGCGGTCAGGAACAGAGGCAATTATGGTCGAGCACTGAAGGCCATTAGCTCTATGAGGCCTGATAGCTATGATGGGAAGGGAGAGCCAGTCAGAGTGGCATATTGGTTCTCGCACATGGAACGACTGTTCAGAAACATCGAGTGCACTGAAGCGGAGAAGGTGCACACTGCTTCCCTTCAACTGAAGGAGGTGGCTAGTGAATGGTGGGAAGGCACCGGTCTAGCTGATCACCCTGGGTTGAACTGGGGAATGTTTAAGGCGAAGATGACTGATCGATTCTTTTCCCGAGCTATGAGGGAAGAGAAGCATAAGGAGTTTCTCTATCCGAGGATGGATGGATTGAAAGTGACTGAGCTTGTAGCCAAGTTCAATCACCTCTTGCACTACGCTGGGCCGGAAGTGTCCAGTGATGAGCAAAAAATCTGGCATTTCCTTGAGTGGATGAATCCGGACATTAAACCACTGATGGTACGTCATGGATGCTCTACTCTGGAGCAGTACGTGGATGCAGCTTATAAGTTGGAGGTGACTCTGGAGGAGTCGGCTAAGAAGTGCAATCGCCAGAGACCGGCATAGAGCCAGCCTCAGGCAAGTGGGTTTAAGCGACCCGCGCCACCGTCAAACTTTGCCAAATCTGGCCGGGCGAGAACAGAGATGACTCATGAAGGGTCTACGCAATGTTCGGGTCAGGGCAAGAATCCGATCCAGTGCTATAACTGTGGTACACCCGGGCATAAGAGCAATGAGTGTCCGAAGCAGAGGAATATGTGATTTGGCTGCGGGAAGGAGGGGCACTTGCAGAAATTTTGTCCGCAGAGGAGACATAAAGGAGCTGAGTCACAGCAAGGGTCCATTAGTCATAAAAACCGACCCAGATTCAGACCAGTGGAGGCTCCTAGCCCTTCGGCGCAGACAACTGTGTAGAACAAGGGAAAAGCCCCAGCTGCTTCAGGAGGTCAAGGTCAGCGACTCTACGAGATGCGTGAGGCTGATGGACCAAATGCTCCTACTGCTCAAGGTACTCTATACCTCCATTCTACTTCTGTGTGTATACTTTTTGATTCGGGTGCTAATCATTCTTTCATCTTGGAAAGTTGCGTAAGTAAGCTAGGTTTAGTATGCAATGAGGCTTGTGAGCCTTTCGTAGTCAATCTTCCCAATGGTGAACATTTAGTAGGATCCAAGCGTCTGTCAGAATTTCCGATTACCGTTCAGGGTAGAAAGTTCGAAGCAGATTTGATCTGTATAGCCATGGCTCCATACGACATTATTCTCGATATGGATTGGCTGACGCGTCATGGAGCGGTGATCGATTTCAGTTCAAGGACTGTGACAGTTTCATCCGGGGGCCAGTTTGTATGCAAGTTCAAGGGTCGAAATGACGCTGATAACGGCAAGCTCATCAATGCGATGGCTGCGTGTAAGCTACTTCGACAAGGATGTGTCGGGTACCTATGCTATCTGGATAAACCCAAGAAAGATGAGCCGTCAGTTCTTGATATTCCGGTCATTCGCGAATTTTCGGATGTCTTTCCGACAGAGATTCCCGGTTTACCCCCGAATCATAACATGGAGTTTACCATTGATCTCGAGCCTGGTACCGCACTAATCTCCAAGGCATCGTACCGGATGGCTCCAGATGAGATGCAAGAGTTGAAGAAATAACTCGAGGACCTTCTTGAGAAAGGATATATAAGGCCGAGGGCATCACCTTGGGGCGCTCCGGTTTTGTTCGTCAAAAAGAAGGATGGATCATTCCGACTTTGTATCGACTATCGAGAGTTGAATAAAGTCACGATCAAGAATAAGTATCCGTTGCCGAGGATTGATTATCGAGAGTCGAATGAAGTATGCAGTCATGATTGACAAGTAACAAGCAAGGGGGGTTTAGTTATCACGAGAAAGCAAAGCAAACAAGTTCGGTTGAATTGAGAAAATATAATGGGGAAAGTAGTCCTACTAGAGCGAGATCCACAATACAAAGATATAATTTGATCACAGAAATCTATTTAATCCAAGTTCTTTTACTATCCTTATAGTTGTTCCCACCCTGATCTTAAGTACTATCGATTCTCACAGTTGTCGATAAAATTATCACTATGTCACTGGTAAAGTACCTCTGATTCTCACAGTTGTCGGTATACTTTACCACTAACGCAGCAATAGCAATGCACACAAGGATATAGGATACATGCAAATAGAAGATGCCTTACTATTTAACATGTAAATAATTCTCACTCACGATTGTACGCTCGGAACCCCTATACGCACAATCGTGTATGCCACTAGATATGCACTCGGAACCCCTATATGCAATCCTAGCAATTGATAAAAAAGTATTCAACCTAGTTGATCAGGCTATGAAGAACAACAAGAAATCAATATTCAATATAACTAAGAGAATCAAACCAACACTTATAAGGATAAGAACAAGGAATAAAAATCTCACAAACACGTCAACTGTATTGCTTCAAACGTCTAGTAGAACAAAGGGAAATTAGTGCTCCATCAAAGGGGGATGAAACTCTAAGGGAAAAATAACGTCTGAAATAAAGTAGTAACGAGTGTCTCCCCTCTTAACCTAGAAAGAGGGCTTAAATAGTCTTAAGAAAACTAGGTTAAACTAATGTCAATAATAAAGGAAACAGAATAATAAAATAACAAAGTCTGAACGAAATACAAGGAAATAAATGTCTCTGGGCACGCGGCATTTAATACGGCCATCGCGGGGCGTCAGGCTCTCCACCGCGGGGCGGTGGTTTCCTCTGGCGCGGGGCTTTAGTCTTCTCTAGGAGTCATCGCCGGGCCGCGGTGATTTTGGCGCGGGGCGGTGAACTCGCTCACTCTCTTCTCCAGCTCATCTTCTCTTCTTCTGCTGCTCTTCATTACTACCAAGTGTTGGTAGTCTTCTCCAAGTATGCTCCAGCAGCTCCATCTCTATCCTCATGTCTCCATCTAAGCTGCAAATCCTGGGATATCTTCACTTATCTCCATAACTTCAGGGATCACAGACTTAGCTCCAAAACTCATCCAAAACTCCTCCAAATCATGCTAATAATTGCTAGTAAAGGTGTATGAAATAACACCTATCAAATTCTCTCATACTTAGACCTTTACTCGTCCCGAGTAAGCTAAAGAAAAACCTACTCTCTCAATCAACACCAAGGTCTCAGGAAGTACAAGAAAATATGACACCAGCAATTACAACATATCAACAATAAGCTCCAGACAACCAAAACAAGTGATGCAAAAATAATTCTAATCCTAACTCCAAACTAGCTCCTTATCGCTCCAGAGTGGCCTACCCGAACTCCTTATACCACCTCTTCTTATGACGCCTCGCCAAGAAATAGAGAGAAATCCTAGAATCACTCTTCTTCTTTTACGCTCATCTTGCCTAGGCGCCCTTTCACCTAGCTACTCATTTCATTTTGCTAGATATCTCACATATACTCACATCACTACAGTCCAATATTGCCCTGGTCTATACCAGCCAGACTACCTGCTTTTTACCTAAACTGCCCTTTCGGGTTTTCAGCTCATCCCAGGATTTTGGTTGCCTTTTTACTTATTTTTGGCTTTTTTGATTTTTTTTTCTTTTTCTTCAAAAACTCGAATGGGAAATACAGCACACGAAAAGAAAACAATATGTACAAAGGATAGACAGATAGCAAGTCTAAATCTCTCCCCCATACTTACACCGAACATTGTCCTCAATGTAGAAAAGAGAACATCAAATGAAATAGGGGAAGGGAAAACAAACTCACTGTGGGCTTGATGGTGGTGGTGGGAACCTCCCAAAGTAGTCCCTCAGATGAGCTCCATACCGTCCAGACGCTCATCGACATCAGTGCGGAACTAGGCCTGCCAAGTCTGCAGACTGGTCTCTACTCGGGTGTTCCAGTGTGTCTGTTGTACTGAGAATGCATCAAATCTCGAATACAACTCCTGCCAAGGTGTGGCAGGACCGTAAGAAGATGAGGGCGCGTCATAAAGTGTAGGCATAGGAGTGTCCTCGCCCGCAAACTCAGCAGCAGCAGCAGCACCACCACTAGGGCCCTCTCCATACGGGCCTGAAGGAGCAGCAGCAGGGGTATCATCAGTCGTCATCCTGCTATCACTGGAGATCCACCAATCCGCAGATGGGGCTGGATATGTACCATGGCCCAAAGAAAAATATTGGCCCCAAAGGGGGGGGGGGGGCAATCCGTCAAATCCTTCGTAACCACTCAAGAAATAAAAAATTTACTCACCCGTTTAAGGTTTTTTCGGGGCCCTTTATTCTTGTTTTTTTTTCGGAGTTGAGAAAGTATACCAGCATCCACCGCGGGGCGGTGAGCTCCACGGCGGGGCGGTGAGGGTCGCCGCGGGGCGGTGGAACGAACTGGACACACCGTGTCCTCTCCATTTACTTTCGTACCTGAAATGTTAGTGACAGGCGAACGAAACAAAACAAAAGAAATTATGAAATTAATCTAAGGGAAAGGAAAAATCAAAGAAAAACTACCTCGGGTTGCCTCCCGGACAGCGCCTTAGTTAACGTCGTTGGCTCGACGTACTGCAGATCAACTACCACTTGGAATAGGATCCCCTCGGAATCCTCTTACTCGTCTCTTCCTGTCAAGACTTCCCATGGAAAGATTGAGATCTTAGACCATGTTCCCTTTTTGCCATCGACTCCATGCTTACCTCCTTTGGAGTATCTCCCCCATACTTAGAGCGATGTGGGGGCCGATATGGCTCAATCTGAATATGCTACACGTCACTGGATAAAGGCTTACAGCCTTGTATGGTTAGTGCAGGGGGGCAAGTGCCCAAAGTAGAGGGAATGGAATCTCCTATATCATCCAGCAAGACATCACCAACATGCAACTTAATAGGTCCAGCAATAGTAGAACACTCAACTACGGTCTCTACTGCACCAGTTTTAACATTTTCATGCACATGATTATCAATATCACTAATGCAGCAAGGAGCAGGCAATTCAATGGAGTTGGCCTTATGAATATTGTGTTCAAAAATTATTCCATCAAATTCCATAGTTAAAGTTCCACTATTTACATCAATCTTTGTCATGGATGTTTTCATAAAAGGTCGCCCTAGCATAACTGGAGCCACATGCTCATCATAGTCCATATCCATAACAAAGAAATCAACAGGAAAAATCAAAGAACCTATCCTGACAAGAACATCCTCCACAATACCCTTAGGGGGCACACAAGAACCATCAACAAGTTGTATCACAATGTTAGAATCATGCAAGGGTCCTATTCCTAAATCTTCAATTAGTGAATAAGGTAACACATTAATTGAGGCACCCAAGTCTAACAAGGCTTTCTCAAATCGATGCCCACCTATAGTAATAGGAATAGTAAATATACCTGGATCCTTGCACTTCTCGGACATGCGTCTCTGAACTACCGCTGACACATGTTCACTCACTAGAAACTTCTTTTGAACCTTCTGCTTCTGAGCCCTCTTCACGGTGCATAACTCCTTCAAGAACTTGGCATATCGCGGGATAGCCTTGATAAGCCTGATCAGGGGAATGTTCACCTCACAGTCCCGAAATGTCTCGAACAGATCGCTGTCTTCAGCTACTCTCTTGGCCTTCAGCGCCTCAGGGAAAGGTGTTGGTGGCTTCTCAGAACCTAGAGGGGGAAACACGGGGCGAACGTAGTCATGAACACAGGTTTCTTCAGCGGAGTTGGGTTCTCGAAGGCCAGGTCGCGGCAAGCCCACCGCGGGGCGTTGATCATCACTGCGGGGCGGTGGGGTCGTGGTGTGTTTACTGAGATCAGTCGTCGGGTCGCGGTGAGAGTCGCCGTGGGAAGGTGGCTTCAGCTCTTCTTTCCTGGCTCCTTCTTCCATTTCTGGCCGGGTCGCGGTGGTGTCTACCGCGGGGCGATGGGTGATTTCTGCCTTCTCGACTTCGTTCTCCTCTCAGCAATAGGAGCAACGACCAACTTCTTACCACTTCTGAGGGTAATAGAACTCACGTTCTCCCTTGGGTTCACAGTAGTCTGAGATGGCAGGGAGTTAGATGTCCTCTGGTCAATCTTGGTCATAACATCAGCAAGCTGACCAATCTGTCTCTCCATGTTCTTTATACTTGACTCAGTAGCTTGCACATGCGTGGCAAAATGCTGAGTCAGTGTCTTTAGCATCTCTTCAGTAGAAGAACCAGAGCTTTGGCCTTGAGGTCTCTGTTGATATGGGACTCTTTGCTGGTACTGCTGTTGTGCCGGCTGTTGACCACCTTGAGGGTCACTCCATCTAAAACCTGGGTGATCTCGCCCTCTCAGATTATAATTGGGTTGTCCACCAAACTGCGGTCTAGGGGGTCCATAACCTCCTATAGCATTAACTTCAGCAACACCCTCCTCCTGCAGCTGAGGACAAGTGTCGGTGGGGTGGTATTGATCAGAGCAAAGCCCACATGATTTAACTTGTTGAGGGGCGTTCTGGTTCGCCGTCCTCTTCACCATCTCTTTCAGCTCGGCTAACTCAGTCAACACTGGGCTTGGTCTTGCAGGGGCCACGGCATTGACCGCCTTCCTCTGGTATGTCTTTCCAAAACTTCTGGTACTCTCACTCATCTCCTGGAATCTCTCCATGGCTGCATCCGGTGTCAGATTCAGAATGCTTCCACCGCATGCAGTGTCAACCATCCTCCTCTCTTGATCTAGCAGACCATTGTGTAAGTAGAGAACAAGGTCCTGCTTGGCGTATCCATGGAACGGGCAGCTGGAGCAAAGTCTCTTGTACCGCTCAAGATAGTCATACAGCGTCTCATCACCAGCCTGCTCAATGTTAGCAATTGCCTTTTTCAAAGCATTCGCCTTCTTCGTTGGAAAGTACTTGTCCAGAAATGCCTTGTGCAGTTTGTTCCAGGTATCTATGGTTCCTGGCGGCAAGTGATAGTACTAGTCGCTAGCAGAGTCTAACAAGGAGAAACCAAAAGCTCTCATCTTGATTTGGTCCTCCGTCACATTCCTGGGCTTCATAGTCATGCAGACATTGTGGAACTTGCCCAGGTGAGAGATCGGGTCCTCTCCACTCAAACCATGGAACTTTGGTAGGTAAGCAACAACTCCAGACTTCAGCTCAAAGTTCACCCCTTCGCCGAGTGCAGGGATGATAACAGCCAGGGATTGTACTCCAATATTCGGCTCAGTAAGCTCTCTCAGAGTGCCAGCCATTACAAAAGCATGGATGTCAACTGGCTCAGTCGGCTCAACGATCTCAACCTCTACTTCTTCTTCTCCTTGATCGCGTAGGTTCGCACGGAACGATCTGTCGACTTCTGGATCAAAAGTAGCCAGAGGGGAGTCAGTAGAACGAGTGTCGACCATAAGATAGGTCTCCACCAAAAATCAATCACAAAAACACACAACAAAACAAAAATCTTCCCCGGCAACGGCGCCAAATTTGACGGGCTAAAAGTGCACAAGCAAATGTCGCTGAATTGCCAAATCAAAGTAAATATCCTAACGGACCTACTAAACAGATGTATAGTAAGCAAGTAAGGGTCGAACCCACAGGGAAGATCGAATGAAGTATGCAGTCGTGATTGACAAGTAACAAGCAAGGGGGGTTTAGTTATCACGAGAAAGCAAAGTAAGCAAAGCAAACAAGTTTGGTTGAATTGAGAAAATATAATGGGGAAAGTAGTCCTACTAGAGCGAGATCCACAATACAAAGATATAATTTGATCACAAAAATCTATTTAATATAAGTTCTTTTACTATCCTTATAGTTGTTCCCACCCTGATCTTAAGTACTATCGATTCTCACAGTTGGTGATAGACTTATCACTATGTCACTGGTAAAGTACCTTCGATTCTCACAGTTGTCGGTATACTTTACCACTAACGCAACAATAGCAATGCACACAAGGATATAGGATACATGCAAATAGAAGACGCCTTACTATTTAACATGTAAATAATTCTCACTCACGATTGTGCGCTCGGAATCCCTATACGCACAATCGTGTATGCCACTAGATATGCACTCGGATCCCCTATATGCAATCCTAGCAATTGATAAAAAAAAGTATTCAACCTAGTTGATCAGGCTATGAAGAACAATAAGAAATCAATATTCAATATAACCAAGAGAATCAAACCAACACTTATAAGGATAAGAACAAGGAATAGAAATCTCACAAACACGTCAATTGTATTGCTTCAAACGTCTAGTAGAACAAAGGGAAATTAGTGCTCCATCAAAGGGGGATGAAACTCTTAGGGAAAACTAACGTCTGAAATAAAGTAGTAACGAGTGTCTCCCCTCGTAACCTAGAAAGAGGGCTTAAATAGTCTTAAGAAAACTAGGTTAAATTAATGTCAACAATAAAGGAAACAGAATAATAAAATAACAAAGTCTGAATGAAATAAAAGGAAATAAATGTCTCTGGGCGCGCGGCATTTAATACGGCCACCGCGGGGCGTCAGGCTCTCCACCGCGGGGCGGTGGCTTCCTCTGGCGCGGGGCTTCAGTCTTCTCTGGGAGTCACCGTCGGGCCGCGGTGATTCTGGCGCGGGGCGGTGAACTCGCTCACTCTCTTCTCCAGCTCCTCTTCTCTTCTTCTGCTGCTCTTCATTACTACCAAGTGTTGGTAGTCTTCTCCAAGTATGCTCCAGCAGCTCTATCTCCATCCTCATGTCTCCATCTAAGCTGCAAATCCTGGGATATCTTCACTTCTCTCCATAACTTCAGGGTTCACAGACTTAGCTCCAAAACTCATCCAAAACTCCTCCAAATCATGCTAATAATTGCTAGTAAAGGTGTATGAAATAACACCTATCAAATTGCAAGGAGCAAAAGTCTTTTCCAAGATCGATCTGAGATCTGGTTACCATCAGCTCAGGATTCGTGAGGAAGACGTTCTGAGGACTGCTTTCCGGACGAGGTATGGCCATTATGAGTTCGTAGTCATGCCATTTGGACTTATCAATGCTCCGACGGTCTTCATGGATCTGATGCATCGATGTTTCTACCAATACCTGGATAAGTTCGTGGTGGTCTTCATCGACGATATTTTGATCTATTCCCCGAGTGAGGAGGCTCACGAGGAACATCTTCGGATCACCTTGTCAGTCCTTAGACAGAATGAGTTGTACGTAAAGTTGTCTAAGTGTGACTTCTGGATCAAAGAAGTGGCTTTCTTAGGCCATGTGATCAATGAGAATGGGGTTATGGTTGATCCCCAGAAGATTGAAGCGGTAGCCGACTGGAAGCGGCCTCAGAATGTGAAGGAGGTGTGCAGTTTCTTAGGACTCGCTGGATATTATAGACGGTTCGTGGAGGGATTTTCTAAGATCGCTCTACCTATGACCGGTTTGCTCCGCAAAGTCCACAAGAAGTTTGTTTGGGATGACAAGTGCGAGGCCAGTTTTCAAAAGTTAAAGAAGTGTCTGACCTCCGCACCAGTATTATCGCTACCGGAAGGAACTGATGGTTATGTGTTCTATAGTGATGCTTCAAAGCATGGGTTATGATGTGTACTGATGCAGAAAGGAAAAGTTATTGCGTACGCATCTCGGCAATTGAAAACCTATGAGGCAAACTACCCGACGCATGATCTGGAGTTAGCAGTTGTAGTATTTGCGTTGAAGATTTGGAGGCACTATCTCTATGGTGTGAGGTGCCAAGTCTTCACCGATCATAAGAGTCTCAAGTATGTGTTCACTCAGAAGGAGTTGAATATGAGACAACGTCGCTGGTTGGAGCTACTCAAAGACTACGACATCGAGTTGCTGTATCATCCGGGCAAGGCTAATGTAGTAGCCGATGCATTGAGCCAGAAGACACCGCACGAGACTGTAGTGGCTCTACTCACTGTTGAGACCAAGCTGAACCAAGGGTTGTGCGAGATTGAAGTCTTGCACGATCAGTGTCGAGGGTACCTGAGTATGCTTGAGATTCAAGCTACGCTACTTGATCAGATCAGGGAGAAGCAGGTTGATGACGTGGTCTTGGTAAAGCTAAGCAGTGAAGTGATGGACGAGAAAGCTCCCGGATTCGTGATTCAGGAGGATGGATCACTCTGGTTTCAGGATCGGATTTGTGTGCCTGACGTTGATGGTCTTCGCCAGTTGGTGATAAAGGAGGCCTATTCGTCAGCTTATTCTGTATATCTAGGCTCTAGTAAGATGTACAAGGACCTCAAGCAACATGAAGTGGGATGTAGCGGAATTTGTGGCAAAATGCTTGACCTGTCAGAAAGTCAAGATAGAACACCGTAGATCAGGTGGTGAATTGCTACCTCTTCCAGTGCCAGAGTGGAAATGGGAGGATATCGCTATGGATTTCATCCCAGGGTTGCCAAAGACTCAGAGTCAAAAGGATGCGATATGGGTAATCATTGACAGGCTCACGAAGAGTGCTCACTTCGTGGCTATCAAGTCAACATGGGGAACCCAGAAGCTATCGGAAGTGTTCCTACACGAGATTGTCCGTTTGCATGGTACATCAAAGACCATTGTATCGGATCGTGATGGTCGATTCATGTCGAGATTCTGGAAGGAACTCCACAAGGCCATGGGAACCGAGTTGAGGTTCAGTACTGCGTTTCATCCTCAAACGGATGGACAGTCTGAGAGGACCATCCAGACATTGGAAGATATGCTGAGAGCTTGCGTACTTGATCATACGACTAGCTGGGAGAACATCCTAAGTCTGATTGAGTTCACGTACAACAATAGCTGGCATGCTACCATTAAGATGGCTCCATTCGAGGCTTTATACGGTCGGAAGTGCAGATCTCCGATTTGTTGGGATGAGAATGCCGAGAAGGTTCTGCTCGGACCAGAGTTAGTCAAAAGGAATGCCTCGGATATTGCATTGATCAGACATAGGATGTTGATAGCTTAGAGTCGACAAAAGTCTTACGCAGATCTGAAATGCAGGAATGTCAAGTTCGAGGTTGGTGACAAGGTGTTTGTCAGGGTGTCGCCATCCAAGGGAGTGTTCAGGTTCGGCAAGCGTGGGAAGCTCAACCCTCGCTACGTGGGACCGTTTGAGATCCTTGACAGGGTGGGGTCTCTAGCGTATCGTTTGGCATTGCCGTCGTTGGCATATCCAGTGCATAACGTGTTCCACGTGTCCTTGTTGAGAAAGTATGTGCCAGATGGGTCTCATGTGCTGAGTTATGAAGACATCGAGATTCAAGCAAATGGTACCTACGAGGAGATACCTGTGCGTATTCTCGAACGTCGCGAGAAGCAATTGCGGAACAAGGTAGTACCATTGGTACGGATTCTTTGGTCCAAGGCTGGATCTGAAGAGGTTACTTGGGAAACCTGGGAGACTGAAGAGGATATGCTTAGTCGTTTTCCCGATCTTTTTTCGGCCTAGTTTCGGGGTCGAAACCTTTTTTTTTAGGGGGAAGTGATGTAATACCCCTCATTTTTAGTAAGGATATTTGGGTATTTTTCCCCAACCCTCGTTCTGAAATCGTATCGCTTTCGGAGAAATTCGGATTTTCTGTAATATGTCTGATCTCTGTAATTTTTCCCTGAGTGGTATAAATTACATTCGACGTATTTTCGGGGCTTAGAATATTTGTTTGGGTACAAATATATAAATTACGGGGTTTAAACCCATGCCAAACCCTTTCCCGGGCAAAAAGACACGAAAATGCCTCTGCCGCGACCGCGGAAAAATGGCTCTCAGAAGAGCTAGGCACAGGAATATTCCGCGACCACGGAAAAAGTTCCGCGACCGCGGAAAATGCAGACACGCCAACGTCGCTTCGTCTTCCTCCTCCTCGTCCGCGCCCGCCGTTGATCCTCTGTTTCACCGTTGATATGGGCAGGGAGGGCTCCTCCTTTGGGCTTTAAAAGGAGGTCGGATTGGGAAGGTTTTGGCACCCAAATATCTGATCTCCTCACCTCTTGCTCTCTCGTTTTTCCTTCGTCGCCGGAGTTCGAGCTCTCGCCGGAAGTCTCAAAGTGTCGCTGGAGCTCTCTCGCAGTCGTTGTGGTGGCCTTGGAGTGGTGCTTAGGAGGCGCAAGGAAGGTTGGAGTCGAAGCCCTCGCGAATCGAGCCCCCTCGCATCATCGCCGGTGAGGTTTTCTCCCTTTAGAGTCGCCAGAGTTCATGGTCGCGACCGCGGACATGAACTGCCACGACCACAGCAGTGACAAGGTCGGCCGCGTCCGCGGCCGCTGTCCTCGATGCTCGCGGAAGCTGTCCTCGACGCCCGCGACCGCGGAATCCCAGCCGCGACCGCGGATTGCCTTGGCAATCGTGATCGTGGCCTTGGACGATCCGGTCTCGGGCGGGACTTTCGTCCTTTTGATTTCATTCGTTCTTTCTTAGATTCGTATCATTTTATTGTCGAATCTAACCTAGGGTTTCGTTATGGGTCGTTGTCGTAGGAATCTGTAATCCGACTCCCATTTCCGTTCCGAACCCAGAAACTCATCGTCGTTCAATCGTTCGTCTAGACTAAGGCAAGTGGTGGTTCGCTCTTGCTTATCATTCCATGTTTCCATTAATTATCAATTGATTAATTGTTAATTAAATTGGGATGAACTATTGTTTTCATTTGGGAACAGATTTTATAAATGATACGATTAAAAAGTGATATTATAATAGGTTGTATATACTGCTAGAAACAACGCTATTATATATATATATATTATTGTCATAATGGTATTGATGTGGACTATTGTGTGATTTTAACTGTTTAGTTAGAACGAGTATTCGTAGGAACGCTATGTACCTTGCGAGGTCTAGTCGTTTCTTTATAACTGGTACTAGGAGGATTTTTCCCTAGTACTCTCTCTGGTCATGACTATACCCTTACTCAGGGTAGGTGCACACAGTTGGTGCCGCCATTCAGAATTTATTCCCTTCGATATCTCTCGCGATGAGATGATATATATTAAAAGCTTATAACGAAATTGTGCGTTTTGGAATTAAATAAGATAAGTGCGATTATGCAAATATATAATATACCCTCGGGCGAGGAGTACAACGTGGAAATCGCCCGGACTTCGATTAGAGTAAGTCCTCCTTCCAAATCTGAATTTGCATTAAGCGGTGAGGTTGGTCGTGAATCCAAATGGTCAAGTCTTTTTAAACGCTTGTGTGAAATTATAACGTTCCCGAACACTTGTCATACTTTCCGTTAAGACTCAATCTCTTGGAGTCTTCTCTTCATACGTTTCCGATAAGACTCGATCTTTAGGAGTCTTCTCTAGATCTTTATGTTTTGTATCCTTCCGTAGAAGTATTGAGGTTTACTATCGTCATCGGCTTTCATTCGAGAAGCGATGGGTCTAACCTAATACGACTACCTTAGAACCTTTCTGTTTTACCCTTGCATAGTCTTTCATTAGACTAACCAACCGGTTATTTTCCCTTGCATGGTTGGTTGGTGTCATCCGTCTCATACGACACATCAGGTAGACTTTCGTTCCGTGAAGGCTAGAACCGACGATGAAGGCAGATGAAGTTTTTAAGAGTTTTATCCAAGTTGGAGATCGTAGGCGGGTGATCGCTTCGATCAAGACCCTTATGTTATTTATTTAAAAGACTTCCGCTGTATTAAACATATTCTGTATTTCTGTTGTATTTGAGATTTATGGATGTAATTCTGAGACTTTGGTTTAAATAAAAATTATGATATCTCGTATTATCAGTGTGTTTTATGTTTTGTATGAATGGTTAAGCCTTGGGTGGCTTCGGATGTGAAATCTGAGGTCACTGGCGGTAATACTTTCAAGGAAATATTTGGGGGTGTTACATTGTACTTGTCATGGCATACATCAAGCACCCAATAACCCTTGAGTACTCAAGTTGTGACATGGATGTTCCCTTGTGAGGGAACAATCGTGCATAGGGATCATATGGAGTGCAAACTGGATTACACTCATCATAATTGAACTTCTTCAACACTTTCTCAATATAATGAGATTGTGTTAATGTCAAACCTCCCTCTTCCCTCTTTGTCCTAATCCCAAGGATAACATCAGCATCCCCCATGTCCTTCATGGAGAATTGTAATGACAAAAATTCCTTTGCAATGTTTACTTGCCCTTGATCCGTACAAAAGATCAACATGTCATCCACGTATAAGCAAATTATAACTCCATTTCCAGAATTATCAAATTTTCTATACACACACTTGTCTGATTGATTTAAGTTAAATCCATTGGACAACACAACCTCATCAAACTTTTAATGCCATTGTGTCGGTGCTTGCTTCAGCCCATACAAGAACTTGATCAATTTGCACACCTTATGCTCTTGTCTAGGCATTACAAACCCTTCAGGTTGTTTCATATAAACTTCCTCTTCTAAATCCCTATTCAGGAACGCTGTTTTAACGTCCATTTGGTGTATAACCAACTTTTGAATAGCCTCTAAGGCAATCAACAATTTAATGGTGGATATTCGAGCAACCGGTGCATATGTATCAAAGTAGTCGGTTCCATACTTTTGTCTAAAGCCTTGGACAACCAATCGAGCCTTAAACTTTGTCTATGGTTCCATCTACTTTCATCTTCTTCGTGAAGATCCGCTTACTTCCCAAAGGTTTATAACCAGGGGGAGATCAGCTAAGACCCAGGTATTGTTACCCATGATGGAATCCATCTCATCATTTATGGCTTCCTTCCAAAAAGACGCATCATGTGACTTCATTGCCTCAACAAAGTTTCTTAGGTCATTCTCAATATTGTAACAATACAAATATTGTGAACCAATCTCATCCCTTGTTCCCTCAACCAAGTAAACTTGGAAATCAGGACCAAAGGATTTTTCCTTCCTTACTCGTTTACTCCTTCCTATTTCAGTCATCTATTCCCCTTGGGGTAACGATACCCCTGGAGGAACACAAGCCTCCTCATCTACACTAGATCCAGGAACCAAGTCCTTTGGTACAGGTGTTGATGAAAATCGTCTTTCATCAAAGATGACATCTCTTGACTCTAACGGTATGAACCAAAATAGATTTATTTGGTTCAATAACATAGAACCTATATGCCTTGGAATGCTCGACATATCCAATGAATATACATTCAACACCTTTTTCACCCAAAGTCTTATGCTTAGGATCTGGTAGTCTTACTACCGCCCTACAACCCCAAACCCGAATATAATTCAGATTGGGTTTCCTTTTGAACCTAAGTTCATATGGAGTAGTTTTATTCCTCTTTTAAGGAACTCTATTCAACAAGTAACAAGCCGTAAGCATGGCTTCTCCCCAAAATCCATCATTCAACCCCGAGTAGGAAAGCATGGAATTAACCATTTCCTTAAAACTCGATTTTTCCTCTCCGACACACCATTTTGTTGTGGTGTATAGGGAGATGTGGTTTCATGAATGATACCTTCAGATTGGAAGTAATCTGGGTCAAAGTATTCACCATCTCTATCGGTGCGTAACCTTTTGATCATAGTTCCCTTTTGAAGTTCAACTTCATTCTTGTAAATTTTGAATTTACCAAGGGCCTCATCCTTACCATGCAGTAAAAATACATAACAATATCGAGAATAATCATCAATGTATGTCACCACATATTTCTTATTCCCTAAGGACAGAGAAGCATGAAAATCACGAAAATCACATAAATCACTATGTATTAACTCAAGCACGGAACAATCCCTTTGTACCCCAGGAAAAGGTTGTCTAGTTATCTTAGTAAGCATGCATGTTCTACACTTCTCTATATTCATATCAAATGGTGGAATTAAGCCATTTTTAGACATAACATGCATACGCTGATAATGAACATGTCTAAGATGCGCATGTTATAGAGAAGAAACATTTTCCTCTGAGGGAACAAATCCCCTTGAGGTAACAAAGCCTTGTGCACAAGTCATGTAAACAGAAGTTCCAACTTTACTAATACTGAGTTTAAACATGCCATTACATAGATAACCACGTCCAACAAACAAACCACCTTTCGATAATATAAAATTATCGGCTTCAAACACTTGCCGAAAACCTAACTTGTTAAGGATAGTACCGGAGACTAATTTTTTCCTAATTTTAGGAACATACAACACATTCTTAAGAATTAAAGTCTTTTCAGATGAAAACTCTAACTCCACTTGGCCTTGGCCTAGTATAGGGGCAGTTGACTCGTTTCCCATGTGAAGGACATGTTCATCATCCACATGAACAAATGACTTGAACATAGTTCTGTCCCTACTAAAGTGAGCAGTAGCACCCGAGTCAACCCACCATGCAATCTCATCAACCTGCACAAAGAAAGCTTCAGAAATATTAGGAACACAATCCAAACCATGAAATGTTAGTACACTGGGAACAGTTCCCTCTGAGAGAACAATTCCTTTCTGTTGTTGATGAGACTTATGCCCCTGGTCCTTGGACCCTTAAGCAGAATGGTTGGGATGGTTTCCCTTCTTCCCCTTTCCAGCACGACAATCTCTTTTGAAATGTCCCGGCTTGCCACAATTCCAACAATCGATCCCTGTGGGGGAACGTTTCTTGTTGGGACCATTGTGAGTGTTGTTTAATGGCCTTTTCTTGCCCTTGTTCTTCTTCCCTTTCTAAGAACCTTCTTCCATCATGTTAACAACGGAAGAACCAGAAGTCTACTTATCCTTCTCTTGTGCACAAAGACCTTCTTCAATACGCAAATGGCTTCCTAGCTCCACAAGAGAAACATTTTCCTTCTTGTGCTTCAACGTGTGCTTGAAATCTTTCCACGATGGTTGTAACTTGTCAATCACACTTGACACCAAGATGGACTCGTCCATCTTCAAGCTGTGTTGGGCAAACTGCCCCAAGATACGTAGTATCTCATGGAATTGCTCCATTACCGGTCGAGAATCAAGCATTTTATAGTCATTAAAATTGCTTACAAGGAACTTAACACTCGAAACGTCTTCATCCATATACTAGGACTCCAGAGAGTCCCAAAGTTCCTTAGCGGATTCGACGTTTTGGTACACATCAAAAAGAGAGTCGGACATACCGTTTAAGATGTGGCCTCGGCAAATATAATCGTCATTCTCCCATTTTCTCCTACGCCTCACGACATCCAGCGGTTCATCATCGCCCACTTCGGGAATAGGAGTGGAGAGGACATACGTCACCTTGAGGGTGGTCAAGAGGAAGTGCATCTTCTTTTGCCAACATCGAAAGTCCACCCCTTCAAACTTGTCAAGCTTTTGGAACTTGGTCGACATCTCATGAACAGTTGCCATTGATCACCAAGATATTGATTTCGAATGTTGGAGTCGGAGCCTTCTGAAGGAACCGTTGTAGCAGAAAATGGCTTTTACAGGGAACGATCAAGTGGCAACACAATCCGGATAAGATTTGAATCACTTGTTAGCTTTTCGAAATCAATATTTCACCCCTCATCAAGCCTTAGGGAGTCCACAAAATTTGAAGTGAGATAAGACAAACCAACCAATTCAAATCAAGGCTTTTGATGAGAACTGAACTTTAATGAATGTGTTTTTAGACTTTAAGCTTCGTATGGTTTGATCTTAAGTGAGATCAATTTCGACCATCCCAACACTAATGCCCTTGAACCCTTTATATAGGATTTAGGGAACTTCCATATCAGTTTACAAGAAGTTATCGGGCAGTTATGATGGTTACCAAGCGGTTACAACCGCTCCAAAGACAGTTACCTTTTTTGGGAACTAAACCTAGCGATTACCGATGGTTACAAGGTAGTTACACAAGTTATGGCGGTTATAATAGGAGTTACCACTGCAGTCGTGATTGCAGTTACAAGCATGTTCCAAGACACGTTGTAATTTAGCCACGTGCTTAATGTGCTCAAATAAACCGTCGGCTGCTTCTTCGTCTTCCAAGAGATAGGCGAGTCACCTAAGGTGATGAAATAACCCATAACGGAACGACGAGTAAGGGGACACGACGCCCAATCTGAGTCACAGTAAGCGTGCAAGCGAAGCGCACTAGCACCAAACAGATGAAGTCCTTGACCAGGGTGACTCTTGAGATAGCGCACAACACGCACCGCGGCATGCCAATGACAATCCTTAGGAGATTGCATAAATTGAGACAATGTATGAACAACATAACATAACTCTGGATGTGTAATGGTAAGATACACAAGACGACCAATCAGGCGGCGATATCACTCTGGATCGTCGAAGTCGGGCCCATCGGAAGCAGCGAGCTGATGATGCGAGTCCATGGGGAAATCGCACGGCTTGGAGCCCAATAAACCTGTTTCAGCAATAATCTCTAAAGCGTACGTACTTACATTGAGATATGAAGAGGCCGGAGGAGTTATGTGCGATCTCTAAACCCAGAAAATACTTGAGGACGCCCAAATCTTTCATGTGAAAGCAAGAACTCAGATACGTCTTAAACGCCGAAATGGTGGAAGCGTCATTCCCGACAATAATCAAATCATCAACGTAGACGAGGACATGTAAAAGAGTACCATTCCGCTCCATAGAGAAGAGCGAGTAGTCTGCACGACTCTGGGTGAAGCCGAAACGCGTGAGGGCAGTGGCCAGTTTAGAGAACCAATTGCGCGGTGCTTGTCGAAGACCATATAATGATTTCCGTAGCCTGCAGACACGCCCGGGAAGAACAGTGGTGTATCCTTGCGGTGGACGCATGTATACTTCTTCATCTAAATCACCATGAAGAAACGCATTGTGCACGTCCATTTGATGGAGTTCCCACCCTCGAATAGCAGCAACAGATAGAAAAACACGAACGGTTCCCATCTTGGCTACGGGCGCGAACGTCTCTGTAAAGTCAACCCCTTCGACCTGGCAATTTCCGAGAACAACAAGGCACGCCTTATAATGCTCAATAGAGTTGTTGGCATTATACTTGATGCGGAAAACCCATTTGCAAACAATAGCGGTCTTGCCAGGTGGGAGGACTGACGGAGTCCATGTGCGATTTCGCTCTAAGGCATCAAGTTCCAGCTGCATAGCTGTACGCCAATGAGCATGTTGCGCTGCCTCTCTGTAAGTACTAGGCTCGTGACCTACCGTAATAGCTGCAAGAAAGTGTGTATGCGGTGCAGAGAATTTAGCACAAGAAACGAACGCAACTATGGGATAAAGACAACCTGAGGACGTTGATGTTGGAGGAGCAGTGAGTGAAGTAGAGGGGGGTCAATGGGCTGCTGCATTGTGTGACAGACGAAGTCCCGGAGTAGAACTGATGGCTGTCGAGCGCGGAGAGGCCGGCCCTCGTATAGATCCGTAGAAACACAAGTCTATAAAGTTTCATCTAGTTTGAAGCAAGTTTGCCGAGCAAAAAGTGGAACCCTAGTTTATAACCGTTCTAGACGCACACCCCACAGCCTGCATCTAGAACGTGTATCATTCATCCCCACAAACTTTTTTGCTTCAAGGATACTTTTCGGTTCATCAAGAAAATACTAAAAGAAGCCACTTTGAGAAATTTGAGGTTATTTGGAGAAGAAACGCCAATCAAACTACTCGATCAACCCTAGTTGAGCTCCAACCATCGTTAGCGGCAACACCAATGATCTTCATTGTGAATCAATGTTCCTAGAGAAATTGTTGGTGAGCTAAAGCCGATTTTTGTGAGTGAGTTCTAAAGATTCTAAGGAAGTAAATTGAGTAAGAAGGAAAAGAAGGAGGAGGCTTGCTAAAGAGGGACATGAAACTCTATTGTAGTTGCAACACCTTAGTGCATGAATGTTCATTTCCCTTTCTCTTCCACAACAAGGACAATGGTCACCATGAACATCAATTAATTCTAACAAATAGACTATTGGCTAACCTTAGGGTTGTAGGAAGTGTATTGTTGTAGAGAGTTTAGGCATTCATTTTGACTCTACAATTAATCTTTGCAATCTAGATCTTTCATAACAGAGTTATATTTGAGGCACTTGGTATTTATCAAGTTATTCCAAGTAGGAATAAATTAATCAAATTCTTAGCGTAAGTATGTTACCTCTTTTAGTCATGTATTATTTAAATAAATGTTAATCCTATAGTAATTATAATTTAAATTAGCTTATCAACTTAACATGAGTTATTTAAATTGATATTAACATTATGTTAATTATGATTTAAATATTGTTCTTAAGAGAAAATGTGACTTAAGTATAAAACAAGTTCAATTTGATTTTCTTTCACCTCAAACTTGGGTTAAGATGTGTAATTAAACTTAGGTTAATTTTATAAAATAACAATTGTGAAGTTTTATAATTTTGAAAACTAAAAATTGGGGTAATTTTGCCACAACTACGAAAAGTTGGATAAAATTTTGTAATTGATGAAAAGTAGGGGAGATCGAGCATGAAAAAGCTCCTCTTCTTTTTCCATTTGTCAGCCGTGTTCTAGGGTTAGATTCATGGGAAAAATTCAAGCTCGTCGTTGGGAATTGGACTCGATGGAGGAATGGTCTTTTAAGATCGTGTTAAGACGAATAAAATGTCTTAATTTTGGGATTTTTTGGTGCCAAAAATCATGCGAAATTTGGTTGGAAGTGAATGTCGTGTTCATCACGTGCTCGAGCAAAATTTTGTGAAATTCATGTTTATTTGAATCAATTGAGAGGCGAGATGTAACACTCCAGACTTACGTCAGTAGTACTATACATCAGTGACCTCAGACTTTAATGTCCAAAGTCATCCTAGATTTTAATCGAAACAATTATACATAAATAAATAAACATTAAATAATGAAAGAGTAATCAGCGGAAGACTTTTATAACAAATACTCAATTCTTTTATTTAAAATATCTCTCGTAAATTGAGAAGGACGGTATTACAAACAATGTGAAATTACATCGGAAGACTTTTGAATAAACCCTAAATACATGACTAATTTATTTAAGTATTTCATTTATTTAAGAAAATTAAATTAATATTAGACAACCTTAAAAACAAGATCACTTGAAATCTTCAACTGCAAGCCTTCGTCTTTGATTTGTTGCTTCAAGGTTGTCTGAAACCAACCACTGATGTGTCGTATAGGACGGATGACACTAGCCAACCATGCAAGGAAAGATAATGGTTGGTTAGTCTAATGAAAGACTATACAAGAGTATTTTATGTGAGGTTCTATGTGGTCATATGTTGTTACTATCATTGTCTCTCGAGTAAAAGCCGATAGACGATATATAACTAAAATACTTCCACTGAAACGAAGGATGAACAAAAGAGATATGCACCAAGAGAATACCCGAATGAATGTGGGTATTATAGGAATAAGATATGATTTGTTTGGGAACGTTTTAAATTACACACAACATAAAAACTCTATTGAATAATTGGGTCTGACCAACCTCACCGCATAATGCGAATCCAGATTGGAAAGATGACCCGCTTAAGCTGGAGCACGAGAAGTATACAAGTTGTACTTCTCTCTCGAAGTTTATTAATTTTGTGCTCGCAGCACTTATCTTATTTAATTTCACCACACCACAATTATTCTTAAAGCTTGTAATACAATCTCGAATAAAGCGAGAACAACACAGGACAACATTACGTCCAACCCAATTGCACTAGCAAGGTACTTAAACACCTCTTATCCTTAACGAGTGGATAAGAAGCAATTGTCATGACTTTTAAAGTATTAGGGGATTATTCCGACTAATACCGAGTTATAAAGAGATCATTATGCCTCGCAAGGCCATAACATCCCTAACACACACGATTATTAAAGTCCATATTTAATGACTATAAAGTCCACACATAACAAACAAAGTCCACATGCAATACCGTCATTACGACGATAACATCACTAATCATATATACCTATATATAACTATATATCAATAATAACTATCATCCTATATACAAAATTATTAAAAGCACGCAAGTGTTCCCAAACATTAATTACGTTTTAGAAATTATCCAATTAAATAAAAATTAATTATAATATTAATTGTTGATCAAATGATGAACTAAAATGACAAGAGTGAACCACCACTTGCCTTGAATCACGAAGACGATGAACGGTGTCTCGGAAATGGTTGCTTTCGAAAAACAAATCGGCTCACTGCTTTATTTCCGTTCCAAACGCAATTCTGAGACGTACCCAAATCATACACAATGAATAAATTATAATTAGATAATTGATTCAATATTGAAATTTGAAGGATACAACGTCTTAGTTTCTAATTGAATTTATTTAATTCTAAATAAATCAATTTCAAGGCATTTTGATAAAACGATTCTAAAAATCAATTAGTCGTATATTCTAAATAATCATATCATAAATAAATTGATCCAATAACTTATTTATAATCCTAAAAATTTCTAACTCAAAATATTAACTAGATGAAGAGTTATAAATTACTCATTCATATATAAGATAATATTAGAAAAATTCTAATTAATTTAATTTTAATATTTATAAAATTAAATTAATCCTAACATATTTTTCATCAATCTAGATTAATTAAATTAATCAAGATTAGACCAAAATAAATTAAAATCAACAAAATACCCAATTCCCAATTCGAACCAACCTTCGTCGGACTCGCAAGTGACACCGCCGGATTCTTGGGCAAAATTGAGCCTCATCGGGGATAGAGGGCTTTTGAAGGGGACTAAGGGACGAAGCTAATGGTGCAAGCAATTGCAAAAATAAAGCTTCAACACTCTCGAATTTTACAGAGGAACAAAGGTTTCGGGTTTTAGGGTTCTTGTGGAACATTGATGAAATTGGATGAATTGAGGGGTCGATCGAGGGGGTTTATAGAGGGATTTTGAAGCCTTGAATTCCCTCAACAAGATCCCATTATCTCCTCCCTCCAATTCAAGCCAAATCGATCCAATTTCAAAGAAATTCAATTCGGGCTTATGAACGACGCGTTTGCTTCTCGGGCAAAATCCCGTCAAATTCGCCTCATTTAATCCAAATTGATTGAGGAATTGAATACCCCAAATCTTTCTATTCAATTCCCAGTACTTAATTTGAACAATTGAAGCTCAAATTGAAGCTCAAATCCGCCATTGAAATGGCTTGAGCTCACGGTTGCGTTTTAATGGAGGCCTGAAGGTCGAAGTTGTAATTTCCCAATAATTACACACGCCCCCCCATTGTTTGGCCTACTTGCACATTTTTGCCCAACTTTCTAAAGTTATTGAAAACATGCCCTTATTTCACTTTTCAAAAATTCTAAAAATTACCCAAAATTATTTATTTATTATACTAAGTTTATAATATTATTTTAACCCAAAATTAAAGTGTAGAAACATTAAATTAGGTTAAAATAAAGCTTAAGTAATTTTTTGTATAAATTTAACCATACTTAAACCCTTAACAATACTTTGTTAAACTTTGATTTAAGTATTCCAAGTTAAAACTGATAAGTTTCATTTGAATTATAATTAACATAAGGTTGATCATAATTTAGACCATTCATAGCTTAAAGAAGTAACATACTTAGGATATTTATTATTTTATCCCTTATTGGATAAGTATAATAATTCTTATAACCTTTATTATTTAATTTCAAATTTAAAACTACCTTCATTGTTATACTTATTTATTTATTTCTACCCATACTATTATAGCTCATTTGATAATTTCTACAAAATTATCTTGAACTAACTTTTGAACTTAATTTAATGAAAATTAAAATTACTCCTCTAAAAGAAATAAAAAAAATCACAACTTTTATTATTATCGAAATAAAATATATAGAAATTACATTAATACCCTTATGATAAAATGATGGTTATTATAACACTACTCCCTTAAAAATAGTTTCGATCCCGAAACTAGCACTACCAAGATAGAGGGATCAGTTTCCACATGAACCTCCCTACTTGAGCTTAGTATCCTCAATTATTTCATACTCGAAATTAATCCTAGGAAAGTCGATCCGTTTCCTCAACCATGACATTATCTATTCTCCACATATTATCACATGTATTAGCTCATTATCCACAAGTTTATGACTACCTTAGAATAATAGTCTTCAAGATTATCCCGCTATTATACGCTACTCACCATAAGGAACTTAGTATCTCGTAAGCAAAAGAACGCAAAATTTGTCTTCCATTTCCTTTCTATGATGGGATTCTAATGTATGTACATAACTTCCGTATAATGCAAATATCAATTCTTAGTAACTTCTAAACATCGTATCTCCTTATTCATAAATATACATCTCCCAAGAAGTCTCATTATTTATCTCAATTAAATTTGGCCCTTATGCCATCTCTAACCCAAAATCTTTCCATTAATGAGGCTTTAACATAAAACTTTAGGATTTCTTAATTTTTCTCAAATAATCACACAACATTTTATTCCTATTTTTCTCAAACATGATTTTAATAATTTTTGTAACACGATTATGATCAATGACTTTATTTACCCAAAATGTGTCATAAGCTCACCTTAATAGACATAGGTCATATTTTCATTAAGTCCACTTGATAAAAATCCATACACTTATGTTATCCCACACTGTTAATCCACATAAATCAAAACAAACTTTTATCGACTGAGCTTGTTATTCACCCATAAATCCTTAAACACTTAATTGTCCTCACACAATTTATTATCCCAAATTATGCAAGCCTTTTGCCTAACTGAAATTTACTATTTACCCAGGACTAAATCGCCCTAATACTCCTCATATCATTATATCATTTCCTTAAGAAATACTATAATGTCACCTTAAGTAGATTTTCCAAAATAATAATTTTTTTGCACTTAGCTCTTCCAAAAGCTTTAAACCACTTGTCTCATAACGGACACACTCGCTTACAAACGCCATAATTATAACTCTTAAACTTTAAAGTTTAACTCAAAATCGTGTTAGAGTATGATATTTTTAGAGAATCCAACTCCTTATGAAATACCTATATTACAAATTTATTCACTTAAATGAATAATTTATATGACTCACAATTAAGTATTTTAAGCTTTATATTAGCTCACTACACAAATTTTATCACAACCAATGCTCGGAGTATAAACATGAGAAATAATTCTCACACTCCATAGAGCATTAACTACACACGCTTAATTCCTTATAGCAAGGAATCCTTATAATACTAAACTCTCAAAACAATGCTCGTCAATTCGAGCAAAAGGAACAAATAATGTCATAATCCAACTTGAAATTATTCCAAGAATATAGAGAGGTTCTTATGAATTGATCTACGGCTTACGTAACATAATCGAAGCTTGCAGAAGTTTAAACAACACTTTCAAATCTTTTAAATCACACTTTAAATCAACTACTCACACCATTTTTGTTTTATAAAACAAATTATTTATAAAGTTAATTCCCTTATAACTAAACTACCAACATTATCCTTTTAAAATTCACAACCATATTCAAACTACACTTTGAAATAATTAAATGAATATAAAATCACTCTTTAAAGTACTATTATCATATAAAACAAATATTATAACGAATATATGTATCTTTATAACTAAACCAATAATTTTACTATTTCTTAACTTTAAAATATTTTCATAACCTTTGAATCAAATACCTTAAAATTCTAAAGATTTTCCTTTTTATAAAAAAAGAAAAAGAAAATGTATTTGCATAAAATAAAATAGTTTGAAATAATTGTAAAAACATTCAAACCTAACAATAGGCCAAGGATCTTAAAACCATTGCTCTAATACCATAATTGTAACACCCTAGACTTACGTCGGTAGTGCCACACGCCAGTGACCTCAGACTTTGATGTGACTATGGCCTTTCATGAAGGCTTGGTCAGTCCAGTCGCCGCAGTAACTGCCACTCCTATGCCATCATCGGCGCCATTCAAGCCACCCAAGGCCACCACATCATCCCAACGACTTCCGTCGGACACCCCGACCTCCAAAGACTCCTTCATCCATGAAGAGTTGATCCAGCCCAAGTGTGCCGAAGAAGATTTGTCGAGGCTTGAAGATGGTCGCACCTCATTGCCCGCGCCTGGCACCCCAACGGCTCCATCAACCACTCCACATGTTGGCCCGCACACCCAAGGCCCACAACACTCCTCAAGCCCTAGGAAGGGCCCTCACTCAGGGTTGTTCGGTGAAAGTCCTAAGGAGCCTCACCAATGCCGCTCACCTTCCTCCATGCGCGGTGTCGCTGATTCCACCCTTGGACATGAACGATGAGCTACCACCCGGGGCTATCACACGTGCGCGAGCCAAAGAACTGCATGCCAAGCTCAAGAGGGGACTCCTAACCCTTGAAGCGCTGAGCCATGATAAATTTGACTCGATGAGTTTGCTCATGACACGCCGGGCCGCATAGAAGACAACCCACCAAACATGTCTCAAGCCTCCTCAAGATATTCAAAGGTTGCGTGTTTTGATTTTAATTCCAGCTTATTATATGCATCTTAAATACTCTTAAGACTTCTTTAAATGTTGGATGAGCTTAGGAGGGGAAGAGTTAGGAGTTATCTTGTTGGTCAAATGAAGGGTTGGCCGTGTAGCTCTTTTTTGAGGCCTTTATAAGGTCATGTTCTCTGCCATCTAAGATCATCTTCCAACTTAATAAAACAACTCAAGAAGCTTTGTTTTCCCTTGAAAACTCAAGCAAGAAATCTGTTCGTGTGTAGCATCGAACAACCCCGTTGATCTACTACTTCGGGTGTGTTATATCCCCTAGCCTCAGATCAACTTGTTCATCCTTTGGTGTTGTGTTGCATCCACTCAAGAAAGTTCATGTAAGACCCGAGGTCTTAGAAGCACCATACCATGCCAACTCAAGGATTTCCCAGGAGGTCACCCATCCCGGTACTACTTCCACCCTAACACGCTTAATTTCAGAGTTCTTTGTTATCACTTCAACCCTGATAAGGAAGAACTCTTATTGACATGGGTAGAACTTTAATCCTTATAAAGGATTACAAATCTAGGATGTTACAATCACCCCTACTTAAACCCTTGACGACCTCGTTAAGGCCCAAAGACCACCCTCTGGGTCGAGCGACCGTCCATCGGACCAAGCCCACTCATAACCCAGAGCCGGTTCTAATACCATTTAACTTAAATTTGGGTTAAAATGTATAAATAAACTTAACTAGTTTATAAAATAAAGTTGTGAGACTTTATTATCAAAATGTTATACTAATATAGTTAAGGGGCTGCTAAATAAGTTAATAATTTGTATAATAAAGTATGGACAAATTTTATAAAATTTTGTAATTAAAATTGGACAAGGAAATGACGTTTTAAAAATTTGTCGTTAATTGGTAATTATTTAAGTATGAAAATGTCCTTAATTATTAAATTCGGGATCAATGTATAAATTACTCTAAATAATGGTGACACACATGGAATTAATTAGTGAAGTGTTCCAAAAACGCAAATATCCATAAAGTGAATTGATACAACTGTGTCTGTTTGATTGAATTATCCGATCCCACAAAATCCGGTAAGTGTATATTAGAGTTACTAATGGAACCCTAAAATTACCTACTAGATTTGTCCCAATATTTCGGTTCAATTCATCCTATAACTGAGTCACTCTCTGTTTTGGACGAACATGGAAAGTACGAGGATTTGATTCGATTAGGTCGAATCAAAGTCCCGCGACGGATCCGGGAGATAAACCAATCCCGAAATATGTTCTCGTGCTCTGTTTCTGGAGCGGAGCTGCGGGGCCTTATTGTTCCCATCGAAAGAAGCACCACCGCCCGCGAACCACTTGGTTGAACTCGCCTCGAAGCCAGAAACCCAACCACACTGATGTCGAGCCCAACCAAAGCCAACCGAGCAGACCCCGATCCTCCGAGGCCGCCTATGTTTTGTGAGAAACAGGGGAGACTAGCAGTCTCCCTCCGCGGCCTTCGTGACACCTTGCTCCGCCGGTGTTCCAGTAATCGCCGCTAGTTCATTCCCTTTCGTCGGAAGCACTACGCCGTCGACACCGTCATCCCGCGCTAAGGCCAGCAGGAGCTTAACACCATTAATTTATGTTTACAGTTGTCTGTAAATTGAAATCCTCCACAAGATGAAGGAAGAAAGTACGTGGACCCTCCATTGGATATATTATTATTGGGCCTAAAAGCACAATTAAGAGAGAGCCGGTCCAAATTTGACAAGCGATCGATTGAGCATTATAATTTCAATCCATTTTTATCCGTATTTATCTTTAGAAAAAATTAATTAATATTTTTATGACTAAATTTATAAAAATTTATTGAATTTAATAACTTGAGTTTGTCAAAATAAATTAATTGATATTAATTATTTTTTCGGTCCATATCGTTATTTGTCGGATCATGTATAAACCGAAACCTTGCTAGGGTTGTTGTGGAGCAGAGGTCAGACTCCCAAAAAGCAAATCAACGATTATCGTCTCGTCTAGATTCATCGCTGAATCTAATTAAGGCAAGTGGCGGTTCGCTCTTGCATATTTATTCTATTTTTATCTTAATTGCCAATGAATTGGTTGTGCTATTAAGTTGGGATAAATAATAATCTCTTATTGTTTGGGAACTTGTGTGAATAAATGGTGTGATTAATTGAACCTTATTATTAGATTGTATAATATGATATCTACGATCCTTATATATATATGTATTATTATTATTATAGGGTGTTAGATTTTACTTGGTGTGAATTTGTTGTGCATTGGTATGGACATATAAATGCTAGTTTAGCACGAGTATTCGTAGAAACGCTATTTCCTTGCGAGGTTTATTCGTTTCTTTATAACTTTGTGTTAGGAGGTTAAATGCCCTAACGCTTTTGGTCATGACCTACCCCTATCCGAATATAGGTGGTGGTGCACTTAGCTAGTGCCAATCTTCGGGGTTTATTCACATCCCATATCTCTTTGTGAGATTTATTGTGGAAATTAAAAGCTTCAACGTTAATGCACGTTTTGAAATTAAATAAGATAAGTGCCTTGTTGCACATAATTAATATGCCATTGGGTGAGAAGTACAACGTGGAACCTATCCGGACTCTTATTTTAAGGTAAGTCCTCTTTCCAATATGGATTCGCATTATGCGGTGAGGTTGGTCGTGGACCCTAATAATCAAGGTCGGTTTTCAAACTTTGTGTGAATTATAATGTTCCCAAACAAATTAATTAATTTCCTATAAGACTCACTTCCTTTGGAGTCTTCTCTTGTTGCATACCTTTTCTTTCGTTTCAGTGAGAGTATCTAGGTTATATATCGTCTATATGCTTTTATTCGAGAGACAATGATAGTAATCAGATACAATCACAAGAACCATTCTGTTTGAGCCCTTGCGTAGTCTTTCATTAGACTGACCAACCTTTCTCTTTCCTTGCATGGTTGACTAGTGTCATCCGTCCTATACGGCACATCAGTGGTTGGTCTCCAACGCCTTGAAGTAACAATTCGAAGACGAAGGCTTGCAGTCGAAGATTTAAAGTTATATTATTTTGAAAGTTGTCTAGTGTTGATTAATCTTCCTAAATAAATGTAAGATGTAGTTAAATTAGTAACGTAATTAGGATTTATTTAAAGTCTTCCGCTGTAATTTCAATATCATTTTTAAACTATCCTTCTCAATTTACGAGAGAAATTTTAATAAAAGATAGATCTTTCCTTATACAAAGTCTTCTGCTATTTATTCTTTATTATTAATGTTCATTTATTTATTTAAGTATGATTGTTTCGATTAAAGCCTTGGGTGGCTTTGGACTTTACATCCTGAGGTCACTAACGTGTGGCACTACCGACGTAAGTCGGGGGTGTTACAAAGGTGGTATCAGAGCAATGATTTTAAGATTCTTGGCCTATTATTAGGTTTGAGAATTTTTTTTAAAAAATTCAAAATTATTTTCAAAATATTTTATTTTTATAAAGGAATCTCAAAATTTTAAGTTGTTAGTATTAAGTTAAGGTTTTTAAAATGGCTTAAAGTCTAGAAATTTTTTAATGTAATGGCCTAGTTATTAAAACTTTAATATTAGTTTTCTAGTTGTTTTATAACAATGGTAGTATAAAGGATTGAAATTAAGTTTATCTTTACAATTTTAAAGGTGTAGTTTTGGGATTTGATAAAGATACATAAATAAGTGATATGTGTTTCTAATTATAAAGAAACTTATAATATTTTGGTTTATATAATAATATTTATGATTTCAAAGTTTAGTTCGAAAGTGGTTGTGGATTTAAAAAAGGATAAGGTTTAAAGCATTAAATGTATAAATAGTTTGTATTATAAAATGATAAAGGTGTGAAGAGATAACTTAAACTATGATTTAAAATATTTAAGAGTGTGTTTTCAAACTTCTGCAAGCTTCGATTCAACTACTTATTTCTTAGGTCCATTCATTAGGACATCCTCCATTCTTAGGTTTAATGTCATTCGAAGGTTGGCATTTCTCTTATTTGCCTTATTCTCAAGTAAGAGGATAGGATCGTTAAGAATAATAGTGGTGGGTCAGTCAATCTAATATGAGCTATTAGTTTGGACCCTTACAATTCGTATCATAACATAGTGATTTAAGTATAACGTATAAGTTAGAAAATTCTAAATTAGCGTTATGGTTCATCAACAGATGGTGAACACCCAATCCACCAACCAAGCGGTCGATGAAGGTCATAGCAATTGTTCCCGAATTCATCTGAGGAGTGCTGCTCAGCAAGGGGATGACGCGGGATTTGGCTCACACAACAATAACCCACCCTTGCGGGAAGATGTTTGTAGGGAACAGGTGGACCCTCAAGTTACAGGGGAAGTTCCACTTAATCCACCTCCTGCCCCGATCGTGTTGGATGCTACGATCATAGGGCAGATAGTGAGGCATGTTGTCAAGATATTGATAGCCTAGGGAATACAGCAAGCTCAAGCGGCTCCCGTCCCTCAGGTTGTAGTTGATTTTGGAGGACATGAAGACCTTGCACCTCCAGTGATTCCCGAGAGAAATGAAGGGAATAATAACCGAGCGTTGAAGATGATTAATTCCATGCGCCCGGATAACTATGATGGAACCGGGGAACCAGTCAAGGTTGCCTATTGGTTCTCTCATATGGAGCGACTATTTCGGATTATGGTCTACACCGAGGCTCAACAGGTGCACATAGCTTCGTTACATTTGAAAGAGTGAGCAAGTGAGTGGTGGGAAGGAACTGCATTGGATGACCACCCGAATCTGAGTTGGGCAATGTTCAAGGCCAAACTCACTAATCGATTCTTCTCCGTGCTATGAGAGAAGAGAAGATGAAAGAGTTCCTCTACCCAGAGACTGTAATACCCCGTATTTTTGTAAGGTTATTTTGGGAATTTTGGAATTTTCCCGAGTACCCGTTGTGTACGTCGGATTTAATACAGAGAGTTGAGACATTCTGTAATGTGCTCTGTATCTGTAATATTTTTCTCAGTGAAATAATATACAGACAACATGCCTTGGATTTTAATTATCGTTCTCGTACGATAATTTTTATCCCGGTTTAATGTCATGTTCGTTCGAAGCTGAACGGGCGGGAAAAGCCTGTCACGGCGACCGCCGTACAGTGGCGGCGACCGACGTCGCTGGATCCAAGAACGGCGACCGCCGTAAAGTCACGGCGCCCGCCGTCCCAATGCTCGAGGAGGCAAGGCAGCTGGTGTGCCAGACCGCGGCGACCGCCGTAAATTACGGCGCCCACCGTAATTGCCACCTTCGTTGTCCGACAGTCCTTGCCCGTTGGTCGCCGGCGCGATTTCTGGCGAGCGCCGAACTAGCTTTAGGCCCATTGTTTTGGAGCTCCAGATGCTTTGGCTATAAAAGGAGGTGTTGGGGGAGAGATTTGAGCCATCCCAAACACCGAACCTCTGCCAAATTTTCCTCTCGCCGGAGTTGTGCCTTCGCCGGAAATTCTGAAGCTTTCATCGGTGTTGTTTGGTGGTGTTTCCAGAAGCCCTTTAGAAGCCTTTTGGTCGCCTTTGGAGGTCAGAACCCAAGCAAGGCGAAAAGGGGTCGAAATGCGCATCGTTTTGGTGAGATTTCTCTCGTCTCTGTCGTCCGTGTTCTTCACGGCGACCGCCGTGTTCTTAACGGCGACCGCCGTGTTCTTAACGGCGACCGCCGTGATGAATGCGGCGACTGCCGCCAAGAACAGCGACCGCCGCCAATGCCCAGAATGCCTTTGTGGCTTTGGCTTGGTTGGTTGTCGTTGTGGCGTCTTTCCTTTCGTGTTTCTTCGCCGTTTTTAGATTCGTACTACGGTTATGTCGAATCTAACTTAGGGTTCCTTTTATGGGTCGACTCGAAGGTTGTTGTGCTGTCGGAGCTATACCCGTGTCGAGCCCGGAATCCAGTTGTCTTCGTTAGACTATTCTGCGGATTAAGGCAAGTGGCGGTTCGCTCTTGCTCATTCGTTCCATATTTACATTAATTATCAGTAGTTTATCTGAGTAATTAATTTGGAATGAATACTCTGTTTGTCTGGAAACGGTTTTGATAAACTGTTTTGAAAATCATATAATAGGTTGCATATATGTTAGAACAACGCTATTATCTGTGATCGCCTTTCGGGCCTTTATGTGGATTTATCCTGTAACTGTCATTGTGCTGTAACTGTTTAGTTACCACTATTTATTAGGAACGTTACTCGGACTCTGTCCAGTCGTTTCTTTATAATCTGGTATCGGGGTGGCTCGTCTCCATCTGGTACTATTCTAAGATCATCATCGGTCTCTTTCACAAGTGTGTAGAGACAGGACACTTAGCTGGTGTCACAAACCTTTCGGTGTACGTCACTCTCGACGAAACGTATACTAAGATGTGTCGTCCCATTGGTGGGGTACACATATAATAGGTTGCATATATGTTAGAACAACGCTATTATCTGTGATCGCCTTTCGGGCCTTTATGTGGATTTATCCTGTAACTGTCATTGTGCTGTAACTGTTTAGTTACCACTATTTATTAGGAACGTTACTCGGACTCTGTCCAGTCGTTTCTTTATAATCTGGTATCGGGGTGGCTCGTCTCCATCTGGTACTATTCTAAGATCATCATCGGTCTCTTTCACAAGTGTGTAGAGACAGGACACTTAGCTGGTGTCACAAACCTTTCGGTGTACGTCACTCTCGACGAAACGTATACTAAGATGTGTCGTCCCATTGGTGGGGTACACATGTAAAAGTCTATAATGTGATGTGTGTTTTTGTAACATAATCAGATAAGTGCTACCTTGACGCACATAATTAATGAACGCTCAGCGAGTAGGGCAGTTAGGGAATAGTGCCGCTAGGAAGACTCGTATTGACTTGAATGTAGTACGTCTTCTTTCCGATCTGGATTCGCTGAAAGGCGGTGAGGTTGGTCGTTGACTGAAGCATATCAGTCAGTTTTAAATCATTGTTGTATGATTCTGTAACTTTCCAGAATTGTCATACTTCCTTAAAGACTCATTTCCGTTGGAGTCTTCTTTCGAGTCGATTTCTGTGAAGATTCAGTCTTCCAGAATCTTCTCTTGTGCATACCTCTTGTTTATTCCAGTAGGAGTATGGTGGTTGACAAGCGTACTCGATTATTATTCGAGGGACGAGGAGTCTAACCTAATACGACTGCTTCGAACCATTCTGCTTTGGACCCTTGCTAGTCTATTCATTTAGACTAACCAACCAATATTTTCCCTTGCATGGTTGGCTGATGTCATCCGTTCGATTCGGCACATCATATCGAAAGTAGCTCAGAAGATTAGAAGGACTATAGAGTCGACGGTGGTTTTTGAACGTTTTAATTATTTCTTTAATCAGGTTGAGATCTTTTGGACAATGACTTTGGTTGTAAGGTGTTTTATGAGACTTTCGTTGTATTTGGTTTAAACTCTGTGTTGACCTATTCGGGATTGGGTTGTAATCCCGTAACTCATGTTTCCTTGACAATGTTATGTTTTGGATTGAATGCTTTGATCATTATGTATCATTAGTATTTCATGATTGTCTTTAACCGGTAAAGCCTTGGGTGATCTCGGTAAGGAATACTGAGGTGACTGGCGGTAATACCTTTCCAAAAGGGTTAAGTTTTGGGGGTGTTACAGTTGTGGTATCAGAGAAAAAGATTTTTAAAACGGGTTTGGAAATTTTTATAAACCATTTATCCGTTTTCGAAAATGCTTTAAAAATGGCTCTGAATATTTATAGTGAAAAGAATTTAAAAACACCGTTCATAGTCGTGTCTTCTTTATAGTCTGATATAGTAAGCTCGCTTCTATGTCTAGAAAGACTAATTCCTTCCTTATTTTTCGGTAGGATGGGTGTCTGCTTTGCAGTTGGTAGGGGGTCGGAAGACGCCAAGTCGGACCAGCCGAGGCTAGATTTTCCATTACCTCAGCGATGTTTCAAGGTTGGAGGCCCGAGTAGCCCGCCCGAAGACGTCAAGCACGTTCTCCCCGAGTCGGTTGTCCTTGTAGCTAGGGATGCTATGGTCCCTGAGCCTGTACCTGTGCCGCCACCAAGGGTGGAGGAAGTACAAGAATGGGAGCAAGAAGATGAGTTATCAAGGTATGAACAAGGGGTTTACCAAGACGACTTTCTGTTGGGACCAACTCCAGAGGAGATCGAGTACGAGGAGGAGGATGAGGAGATGCTTGAGCTAGATCCTGTCGAGGATGAGGATATGATTGAGGATGATTCCGAGGATGAGGATCCCATCGAGGATGATTCCGAGGATGAGGATCCCATTGAGGATGATCCCGAGGATGAGAATCCCATAGAGGATGATCCAGAAGAGGACCCGGAGTTGGACCTTGGAGGGCAGAATCAGGAGCCCGATACATAATTGCCACCAGTGCCAGAGTACGCACCCATGTCAGAAGCTGATTGGGAGGCATTGTATACCGAGTACGGTATTAGGAGATATGACAGGGAATCTCAGCCTATCCCTACTCCAAGAAGAAGGAGGTCGGAATCCGAGCTACAGGAGATCCTCCGCCAGAGCGAGGTAATCTCTGCAGAACAGCAGCGTCAGAGGGATGAACTGATCGCCAGTACTCAGAGGAGGGCTGGAATAGGAGGACCAGTCATGGACGACCCATACCTTACGATGACTGAGATAGGACCATGTGCTTCAGGGTCAAGCAGGGTGCGAAACCCATCGCCAGAGCTCGATGGTGAGCCTAGCCCGAAGAGACCATGCACGAGTAACCAGTCTTATGGGAGACATTTTGGAACGCCTTGAGGAGGATTGGCATTGCCTATCGCAGTAGTTTCGTTTCTTAGTATTCCAAGTTGTACTTTGTGTAATATTTCAGTATTGCGGCAAGTACACTGTGAAATACTTATATCTTCGAGCATTGTTGTCCTAATGCTCAAAGGATAGACTTATGTGTAGCTTGTGTAATAGTTTGAAGGTTCATCTATAAAATGCCAAGTTGATCTATTCTGAGTAATTTATTTACGTTGGTATATTGCATAAGTATATTGCATAATATTAATGTATTGAATGCTTGGAATTGGATCGGTAAATAGATGGTGAACCCAAGAAGCACGAGGAACTCGACTCGAGCCGGTGCTGGGACTAGTCAAGATCCCAGGCCAGCGGGAAGAGGTGTTCAGAATGAAAACGAGTCAGAGTCTCGCGTCCAGCATAGACGTGAAGGTCAGGATCAGACCCAAGCGCCAGCACTGTTTGACGCCGCAGCTGTTGAGGCGATTCGCGGGATTGTGATGCAGGCAATTGCAGATGTATTGAGACCTAGTGCGCCTCAAGCGCAAGAAGTGCCTACTCACCCAGCGGTTCCTGATGTTGTGAAACCCAGAAACCCTGTGATTCAGGAGAATGCCGTCAGGGCTAGAGACAGCTATGGTCGCGCTCTTAAGACCATCACTTCCATGAGGCCCGATTGCTATAACGGGAAAGGGGAGCTAGTGGCAGTGACTCATTGGTTCTCCCATATGGAGAGGCTGTTTCGGAACGTGGAGTGTACTGAGGCCGAGAAGGTCCATATCGCTTCTCTTCAGCTGAAGGAGGAGGCTACCGAGTGGTGGGAGAGCACAGGTTTGGCTGAGAGCCCAGTGTTGACTTGGTCGATGTTCAAGACCAAGATGGTTGATCGCTTTTTCTCTCGTGCTATGAGAGAGGAGAAGCATAAAGAGTTCTTGTACCCACAGACAGATGGTCTGAGAGTGACCGAGTTGGCGTCTAAGTTCAATCATCTTTTGCAATACGCCACTGCCGAGATTACCAGCGAGGCCCAAAAGATCCGGTACTTCCACGAGTGGATGAGCCCGGATATCAAGCCGTTAATGGTGTATCACACATGCTCTACCTTGGAGCAGTATATTGATTGTGCCTATAAGCTGGAGGTAACTCTTGAGGAGTCGACCAAGAGGCGCAACCGACAGAAGTCGATGCAGAACCAGAACCAAGGAAGTGGTTTTAAGCGCCCTGCGCCACCGTCTAACTTTGCCAAGTCTGGCCGAGCTAAGACGGAGGTGACGCAAGGAGGATCGACTTAACAGTCAGGACAGACCAGGAGTTCAGTTAAGTGTTATAACTGCGGTACTGCTGGGCACAAGAGCAATGAGTGTCAGAAGGAGAAGAGGTCGTGCTTTGGGTGTGGACGTGACGGTCATCTGCAGAAGTTCTGCAAGCAGGGGAAACAGAAGGGAGTAGAGTCGCAACAAGGGTCAGTTGATCAGAGCAACCGACCTAGATTCAAGCTTGCCGAGACTCCTAGCCCTTCGGTCCAGACGACTGCTCAGAATAGGGAAAAGGCCCCAGCTGTTTCTGGAAGTCAAGGACAACGCTTGTATGAGATGCGTGAAGCAGATGGACCCAATGCTCCAATTGCTCAAGGTACTTTATACCTTCACTCTACTTCAGTGTGCATTCTATTTGATTCTGGTGCTATGCATTTCTTTATTTCGGATAGCTGTGTTAGCAAGTTAGACTTAGTGTGCAACGATTCGTGCGACCCTTTTGTCGTTAATCTTCCTAATGGAGAACGTTTGGTGGGAACCAAGCATCTGTCCGACTTTCCGATTACCATTCAGGGTAAGGAATTCGAGGCAGATTTAATCTGTATAGCCATGGCTCCATACGACATTATCCTCGGAATGGATTGGCTAACGCATCACAAGACGGTGATCGACTTCAGTTCAAGAACGGTGACGGTGTCATCTGGGGGCCAGTTCGTGTGCAAGTTCAAAGGTCGAAATGACGCTGATAACGGCAAGCTGATCAATGCGATGGCTGCATTTAAGCTACTACGACAAGGATTTGTCGGGTACCTTTGCTACTTGGATTCGCCTGCGAAGGATGGACCTGAGGTTCTTGATACTCCTGTAGTTAGGGAGTTTTCGCATGTCTTTCCGGAAGAAATTCCGGGATTACCCCCGAACCGTGACGTAGAGTTTTCAATTGATCTTGAGCCTGGTACGGCACCGATTTCCAAATCACCGTATCGGATGGCTCCAGCTGAGATGCAAGAGTTGAAGAATCAACTTGAAGATCTTCTTGACAAAGGTTATGTCAGGCCGAGTGCATCGACGTGGGGTGCTCTGGTATTGTTCATCAAAAAGAAGGACGGATCGTTCCGACTTTGTATCGACTACCGAGAGTTGAACAAGGTGACGATCAAGAACAAGTATCCTTTGCCTAGGATTGATGACTTGTTGGACCAGTTGCAGGGAGCAAAGGTTTTCTCCAAGATCGACTTGAGATCTGGATATCACCAACTCAGGATTCGTGAGCAGGACATTCCTAGAACTGTGTTTAGGACCAGATATGGTCATTACGAGTTCGTAGTGATGCCTTTTGGGCTTACAAATGCTCCAACTGTCTTTATGGATTTGATGAACCGATGTTTTCACCAGTACTTGGATAAGTTCGTAGTGGTCTTCATCGACGACATTCTGATCTATTCTCCGAATGAAGAAGTCCACGAGGAACATCTACGGATTGCCTTGTCAATCCTTAGACAACATCAGCTTTATGCTAAACTATCCAAGTGTGAATTCTGGATAAAAGAAGTGGCTTTCTTAGGCCACGTGATCAATAAAAATGGGGTTATGGTTGATCCCCAAAAGATTGAAGCGGTGGCTAAATGGACACAGCCCAGAACGTAAAAGAGGTGCGCAGTTTTCTTGGACTTGCCGGGTATTACAGAAGGTTCATAGAAGGATTTTCAAAGATCGCTCTACCTATGACCAATCTACTCCGCAAGGTCCACAAGAAGTTTGTCTGGAATGACAAGTGCGAGGTCAGTTTCCAGGAGTTGAAGCGACGGTTGACCTCGGCACCCGTGTTAGCACTCCCAGAGGGGAACGACGATTATGTGGTCTATAGTGATGCTTCCAAGTGTGGTCTTGGTTGTGTTTTGATGCAAAGGGGCAGAGTTATTGCTTATGCATCCATGCAACTCAAGACGTACGAAGAAAACTATCCGACACATGATCTTGAGTTAGCAGCGATTGTCTTTGCACTGAAGATTTGGAGGCATTACCTCTACGGTATAAGATGCCAAGTCTTCACTGACCACAAAAGTCTCAAGTATATATTTACTCAGAAGGAGTTAAATATGAGACAACGCCGATGGCTAGAGTTGCTCAAAGACTATGACATGGAGTTGCTGTATCATCCGGGCAAGGCTAATGTAGTAGCTGATGCACTAAGCCGGAAGACAACGCACGAGACTGTAGTTGCTCTACTTACTGCTCAGACCAAGCTAAACCAAGAGTCATGCGACATTGAAGTCTTATATGACCAGCGTAGAGGGTACCTGAGTATGATGGAAATTCAGGCTACACTGCTGGATCAGATCAAAGAAAAGCAAGTCGATGACATCATCTTGGTAAAGTTAAGCAGTGAAGTGATGGATGGGAAAGCTCCCAGTTTTGTGGTTCAGGATGATGGATCACTTTGGTTTCAGGATCGGATCTGTGTACCTGACACAGAAGGTCTTCGTCAGTTGGTGATGAGAGAAGCTCATTCATCTGCTTATTCTGTGCATCCTGGCTCTAGCAAGATGTACAAGGATCTCAGGAAGAAGTTTTGGTGGCCAAACATGAAGTGAGACGTAACAGACTTTGTGGCAAAGTGCTTAACTTGCCAAAAAGTCAAGATCGAACACCGCAGGCCAGGTGGTGAGATGCTACCTCTCCCCGTACTAGAATGGAAATGGGAGGACATTTCCATGGACTTCGTCACTGGGCTACCCAAGACTCGAAGTCAGAGAGATGCTATCTGGGTGATTGTGGATAGGCTTACGAAGAGTGCTCATTTCATAGCCATCAAGACCACATGGGAAACCCAGAAGTTAGCAAAAGTTTACCAGAAGGAGATTTTCCACTTACATGGCATTCCTAATACCATTGTATCGGACCGAGATGGCCGTTTCATGTCAAGGTTCTGGAAGGAACTTCATAAGGCTATGGGAACCGAGTTGAGGTTCAGTACAGCTTTTCATCCTCAAACAGATGGCCAGTCTGAAAGGACCACCCGACTAGTTGGGAGGACAACTTGAGTCTGATTGAGTTCACGTACAATAATAGCTGGCATGCTACAATCAAGATGGCTCCGTTTGAAGCTTTGTATGGTCGCAGATGCAGATCTCCGATTTGTTGGGATGATAATGCCGACAAAATTCTGCTTGGACCAGAGTTGGTCGAAAGGACGGCTTCAGACATTGCTTTGATCAGACAAAGGATGTTGACTGCTCAGAGTCGACAAAAGTCCTACGCAGATCGGAAGCGCAGGACTGTCGAGTTCGAGGTCGGTGACAAGGTTTTTGTCAAGGTATCGCCATCCAAAGGAGTTTTCAGATTTGGTAAGCATGGGAAGCTTAACCCTCGCTACGTGGGACCATTCGAGATTCTGGATAGAGTAGGATCTCTAGCGTACCGCTTGGCATTGCCGCCATCGGCTCACCCGGTGCATAATGTGTTCCACGTATCTTTACTCAGAAAGTATGTGCCAGATGAGTCTCATGTGCTTAGTTATGAGGACATCGAGATTCAAGCTAATGGTACTTATGAAGAGTTGCCCGTGCGCATTTTGGAGCATCGGGAGAAGCGTTTGCACAACAAGATCGTGCCGTTGGTACGAGTGTTGTGGTCCAAGTCAGGGACCGAAGAAGTTACTTGGGAGACGTGGGAAACCGAGTCAGATATGCTCAGGCGTTTTCCCGAATTATTCTCGACCTAAGTTTCGAGGTCGAAACTTCTTGTAAGGGGGAGGAGATGTGATACCTCGTATTTTTGTAAGGTTATTTTGGGAATTTTGGAATTTTCCCGAGTACCCGTTGTGTACGTCGGATTTAATACAGAGAGTTGAGACATTCTGTAATGTGCTCTATATCTGTAATATTTTTCTCAGTGAAATAATATACAGACAACATGCCTTGGATTTTAATTGTCGTTCGCGTACGATAATTTTTATCCCGGTTTAACGTCATGTTCGTTCGAAGCTGAATGGGCGGGAAAAGCCTGTCACGGCGACCGCCGTACAGTGGCGGCGACCGCCGTCGATGGATCCAAGAACGGCGACCGCCGTAAAGTCACGGCGCCCGCCATCCCAATGCTCGAGGAGGCAAGGCAGCTGGTGTGCCAGACCGCGGCGACCGTCGTAAATTACGGCGCCCGCCGTAATTGCCACCTTCGTTGTCCGGCAGTCCTTGCCCGTTGGTCGCCGGCGCGATTTCTGGCGAGCGCCGAACTAGCTTTAGGCCCATTGTTTTGGAGCTCCAGATGCTTTGGCTATAAAAGGAGGTGTTGGGGGAGAGATTTGAGCCATCCCAAACACCGATCCTCTGCCAAAGTTTCCTCTCACCGGAGTTGTGCCTTCGCCAAAAATTCTGAAGCTTTCATCGGTGTTGTTTGGTGGTGTTTCCAGAAGCCCTTTAGAAGCCTTTTGGTTGCCTTTGGAGGTCAAAACCCAAGCAAGGCGAAAAGGGGTCGAAACGCGCATCGTTTTGGTGAGATTTCTCTCGTCTCTGTCGTCCGTGTTCTTCACGGTGACCGCCGTGTTCTTAACGGCGACCGCCGTGATGAATGCGGCGACCGCCACTAGTGCCCAGAATGCCTTCGTGGCTTTGGCTTGGTTGGTTGTCGTCGTGGCGTCTTTCCTTTCGTGTTCTTTTGCCGTTTTTAGATTCGTACTACGGTTATGTCGAATCTAACTTAGGGTTCCTTTTATGGGTCGACTCGAAGGTTGTTGTGCTGTCGGAGCTATACCCGTGTCGAGCCCGGAATCCAGTTGTCGTCGTTAGACTATTCTGCGGATTAAGGCAAGTGGCGGTTCGCTCTTGCTCATTCGTTCCATATTTACATTAATTATCAGTAGTTTATCTGAGTAATTAATTTGGAATGAATACTCTGTTTGTCTGGAAACGGTTTTGATAAACTGTTTGGAAAATCATATAATAGGTTGTATATCTCTTAGAACAACGCTATTATCTGTGATCGCCTTTCGGGCCTTTATGTGGATTTATCCTGTAACTGTCATTGTGCTGTAACTGTTTAGTTAGCACTGTTTATTAGGAACGTTACTCGGACTCTGTCCAGTCGTTTCTTTATAATCTGGTATCGGGGTGGCTCGTCTCCATCTGGTACTATTCTAAGATCATGATCGGTCTCTTTCACAAGTGTGTAGAGACAGGACACTTAGCTGGTGTCACAAACCTTTCGGTGTACGTCACTCTCGACGAAACGTATACTAAGATGTGTCGTCCCATTGGTGGGGTACACATGTAAAAGTCTATAATGTGATGTGTGTTTTTGTAACATAATCAGATAAGTGCTACCTTGACGCACATAATTAATGAACGCTCAGCGAGTAGGGCAGCTAGGGAATAGTGCCGCTAGGAAGACTCGTATTAACTTGAATGTAGTACGTCTTCTTTCCGATCTGGATTCGCTGAAAGGCGGTGAGGTTGGTCGTTGACTGAAGCATCTCAGTCAGTTTTAAATCATTGTTGTATGATTCTGTAACTTTCCAGAATTGTCATACTTCCTTAAAGACTCATTTCCGTTGGAGTCTTCTTTCGAGTCGATTTCTGTGAAGATTCAGTCTTCCAGAATCTTATCTTGTGCATACCTCTTGTTTATTCCAGTAGGAGTATGGTGGTTGACAAGCGTACTCGATTATTATTCGAGGGACGAGGAGTCTAACCTAATACGACTGCTTCGAACCATTCTGCTTTGTACCCTTGCTAGTCTATTCATTTAGACTAACCAACCAATATTTTCCCTTGCATGGTTGGCTGGTGTCATCCGTTAGATTCGGCACATCAGATCGAAAGTAGCTCAGAAGATTAGAAGGACTATGGAGTCGACGGTGGTTTTTGAACGTTTTAATTATTTCTTTAATCAGGTTGAGATCTTTTGGACAATGACTTTGGTTGTAAGGTGTTTTATGAGACTTCCGCTGTATTTGGTTTAAACTCTGTGTTGACCTATTCGGGATTGGGTTATAATCCCGTAACTCATGTTTCCTTGACAATGTTATGTTTTGGATTGAATGCTTTGATCATTATGTATCATTAGTATTTCATGATTGTATTTAACCGGTAAAGCCTTGGGTGATCTCGATAAGGAACACTGAGGTCACTGGCGGTAATACCTTTCCAAAAGGGTTAAGTTTTAGGGGTGTTACAGAGACGGAGGGACTGAAGGTGACTTAGTTGGCGGCAAAGTTCAATCATTTGCTACATTATGCTGGTTCGGACGTGCATTTCAAAAGAACAGAAGATCTGATACTTCCATGGATGGATGAGCCCATAAATCAAACCTCTGATGGTGCGTCACGGTTGCTCTCCCTTGGAGCAGTATGTAGATGCAGCCTATAAGATAAAGGTTACGTTGGATCCACCCGAAAGCGGGAGGAACAGAATAAGGCCAAAGGTGGGCAACAGAACCGGAAGTTTAATGCATTAAGCGACCGACATTGCCTACCAAGTTTGAGAAGTCTGATCGTTATAAGACCGAGACGACTCAGTCTAACTCCACCAAAGGCTCAGGTTGGAGTAGGAGTGCAATTAAATGACATAACTGTGGTGAAGCCGAGCATACGAATTTTAATTGCCAGAAAGAGAAGCGGGTATGCCATAAATGTGGGAAGGAAGGCCACATGCAAGCGTACTGTCGGCAGGAAGGCCAAGGATTGGCACCACAAAACCAGGAATCATGTGCTGGCAGTAGGCAGAATCCAATGCCGGATGTGACCGCTTCTAATCAGTCTGCTGCTAGGAAAAAAGGCAACGCGCCTATTGAATCTTCGAGTCAAGGGCAATGACTCTTTGTGGTGCGTTAGTCCGACGAGCAGAACACCTAGTTATCCTTAAGTCTACCTTAGAATAAGGAGCTATGACGTGTGTGTCTATAGTCTCCGTATTTTAGTGATTTGTTTGTTTGACATTCATTCCGTTGTTTTAGTTCAAAGTTTCGAATAATAAAGGGTCTTTTCTCGTTTTGGAAATTACTAAATTCGCTATTTTTGTGAGTTATGCGTTCATACGAGATTTCTTGAGTGCCAAAAAAATTACCGGTCACGTGTTGATAAGGACTGACTGGGCTCATACATGATGGTGTAACGTTTGGGACTTGAGTGATTGTTCCCTACGTGGTTAACGCTAGGGTCAATTCCGTTACTTAATCCTTAGATCCATTAATAAGAATCTCTCTATATTCTTAGAATAATGTCAAGTTGGTATTGACATTGATTGCTTTTCTAGTCGAGTTGTCGAGCGTTGTCTCGTGAGTTTAGTGTTGTCAAAATTCCTTATTTATAAGGAATTAAGTGTGTGTAGTTAATTCTCTATAGAGTTTGAGATTTATTTCTCATGTGTATACTTTGAACGTTGGTTGTGGTAAAATTCGTGTGGTGAGCTAATATAAAGTTTAGAATACTTCATTTTGTTTTTTATAATTTATTCATATAAGTGAATAAATTGTTGAGAAAAGTATAAATCATAAAGAGTTGTTCTTCCCTAAGGAGTTGTAACCTAAAACGATTAGTGTTCTAGAATATAAAACATGTAGCGATTTAAATGTGAGGATTTTAAGTGAGTGTGTCGTTTATAAGGCTGGTGGTATTACACTTTCTGGAAATATTAAGTTGTGAAGCTATTGTATTGGGAGAAAACTCACTTAAATTTAAAGGTAATAGTATAAGGATACGTTATTATGAGGATTTCGATAAATTAAAAGGAGGTAGTAAAGGGATATGTCTTATGTGCACTTAAGGAATAAACTAAGAAATGTTACCCATGTATATCTATGGAAGGGTTAGGAAAGAAAGTGATTGGTTTTGTTGGTGATAAATCATTTATCAAAATGATATTTTGAGGAAATAGGATTAATATATTATGTGACTCCTTTTGAGATAAAATTAAGGAATCTTAAAGGTTTTAAGTTAGAGATTGATTAATGGAATGAGTTAAATTATCATGGAAAGATTGTAAGTTAGAGATGTCATAAGGGACAAACTTGATTAAGATAAATAATGGAATTGTAGGTTGTACCTTTAAGGAATTAGAGGATGTAATGTTTCGAGGTTACTAAAATTTGATATTCGGGTTATAGGTGAGTTTAATGTATGAACTTTGGGATTGATTATAATGAGGAAATTGGAAGAGAAATGTGCGTTCTCATGCTTAGGATATATTAAGATCATTATGATGATTTTGGAGACTATTATCCTAAGGTAGTCATGATCTTGTGCATATTCATATTAATTATTAAGAGTTATTACATGGTATAATATATGAAGACGAGATAATGTCATGGTTGAGGATACAGATCGACTTTTCTAGGAGTAATTTCGAGGACGAAATAATTGAGGATACTAAGCTCAAGTAGTGAGGTTAATGTGGAAACCGGTTCCTCTACCTTGGTAGTGCTCATTTCGAAGTCGAAACTATTTTTAAGGGGGTAGTATTGTAATAACCTTCATTTTATCATAAGGGTATTAATGTAATTTCTATATATTTTATTTTGATAATAATAAAAGTTATGAAATTATTATTTTGTTCTTTTAGAGGAGTAAAATTAGAATTTCATTAACTTAAGTTCAAAATTAGGTTAAGATAATTTCATACAAATTATCAAATGGGTCATAATCGTATGAGTAGAAATAATTAATTAATTATAACCATGAATGTAGTTTTGGAAATTTTAGAGATAATAATAAAGGTTATAATAATTATTATGTTTATCCATGAGAGGATAAAATAATAATAATTAACCCAACTAGGTTATCTCCTTAAGTCATGAATTCTCTAAATTATATTAACTTATGCTAATATTAATTTAAATAAAATGATCTTGTTAAGAATAAAGTATTTAAGGTAAGAATAATAGAATGTTGATTTAAATATGGTTAAGTTTATAAGATAATATAACTTAAGCTTAAAGATACCTAATTTAATTTTTCCTTCAACTTAAATTTGGGTGAAAATGTATAAATAAACTTAACTAGTTTATAAAATAAAGTTGTGAGACTTTATTATCAAAATGTTATACTAATATAGTTAAGCGGATGCTAAATAAGTTAATAATTTGTATAATAAAGTTTGGAAAATTTTTATAAAATTTTGTAATTAAAATTGGACAAGAAAATGACGTTTTAAAAGTTTGTGGTTAATTGGTAATTATTTAAGTATGAAAATTTCTTTAATTATAAAATTCGGGATCAATGTATTAATTACCCTAAATAATGGTGACACACATGGATTTAATTAGTAAAGTATTCTAAAAGCGCAAATATCCATAAAGTGAATGGATGCAATTGTCTCTGTTTGATTGAATTATCTGATCCCGCAAAATCCGGTAAGTGTATATTAGAGTTACTAATGGAACCCTTAAATTACCTACTAGATTTGTCTTAATATTTCGGTTCAATTCATCCTATAACCGAGTCACTCTCTGTTTTGGACGAACATGGAAAGTACGAGGATTTGATTCGATTAGGTCGAATGAAAGGCCCGCGATGGATCCAAGAGATAAACCAATCATGAGTAGGCTTCGACCTCCATCCTCTAACATAAATAGTGGTTGAATTTCTTCAAAATTCTTCATCCAAACCCCGAAATATGTTCTCGTGCTCTGTTTCTGGAGCGGAGCTGTGGGGCTTGATTGTCCCCATCGAAAGAAGCACCACCGCCCGCGAACCACTTGGTTGAACTCGCTTGCCTGCTAAGTCTAAAGTCTAGCCCCATGGCCTATACACTCCTTTGCCCATTCCCCAAGCCCCTTGGGAGGACATCTCCATGGACTTTGTCTTAGGGTTACCTCGGTCTAAGAGAGGGAGGGATTCCATCTTTGTTGTGGTAGATAGATTCTAAAAAATTACTCACTTCATTGTTTGCCACAAAACTGATGATGGTTCACATGTTGCTAATCTCTTCTTTGATCAAGTTGTGAGGCTACATGGTGTTCCTAGATCCATAGTCTCGAGCAGAGATGTGAAGTTCGTGAGCTACTTTTGAAAGACTCTATGGGTCAAGCTTGGGACAAAACTTCTCTTCTCCACCACTTGTCTTCCTCAAACGGATGGACAAACTGAGGTAGTAAACCGAACTCTTGGTGCATTGCTTAGGTCTTTGTTGCACCCTAACTTGCGCAGGTGGGAAGAATGCATCTCCTTAATAGAGTTTGCATACAATAGGTCGGTTCACTCAGCCACCAAACGCACGCCCTTTGAGGTGGTGTACAACTGTAACCCTACCACTCCATTGGACCTCATTCCCTATGCTACCAAGGACCACGAGAGCCAAGAAGGGCTGACCATGCTGCGAGGATTCAAAAGTTGCACGAGGACACAAGGCTACAATTAGAGAGAAGAACATTGCAATACATGAAGCAAGCCAACAAGGGTCGTAAGGAGGTGATCTTTGAGCCGAGAGACCTTGCATGGGTGCATTTGAGGAAAGAGCGCTACGTATGACGTCCATGATGTCTTCAACGTTGCGGATTTGGCTCCCTTCGTGGTGGATGACGAAGAAAGCTATGAAGATCTTGATTCGATAACGAATTCCTTTCAAGAGAGGGAGGATGATGTGACTATGTCCCATCATGAAGGCATGGACACTCCAGTCGCCGCAGCAGCTGCCACTCCTATGCCATCCTCGACGCCATGCAAGCCACCCAAGGCCACCACACCATCCCAACGTCTTCCATCGGACACCCTAGCCTCCAAAGACTCCTTCATCCATGCAGAGTTGATCCAGCCCAAGTGTGTCGAAGAAGATTTGTCGAGGCTTGAAGATGGCCGCATCTCATTGCCCGCGCTTGGCACCCCACGGCTCCATCGGCCACTCCACTTGTTGGCCAACACAACCAAGGCCCACAACACTCCTCAAGCCTTAGGAAGGGCCCTTACTCAAGGTTGTCCGGTGAAAGTCCTAATGAGCCTCACCAACGCCGCTCACCTTCCTCCACGCACGGTGCCAGTAGGGTTCTACCCATGGACCCGGACGATGATCTACGACCCGGGGATATCACACGTGCGCGAAAAACTGCATGCCAAGCTCAAGAGGGGACTCCTAAGCCTTGAAGCGCCGAGCCACGATCAATTTGACTCGATGACTTTGCTCATGACGCGCATGGCCGCATAGAAGACAAACCACCAAACGCGTCTCAAGCCTCCTCAAGATATTCAAAGGTTGTGTCTTGTACATTTAATTCCAGCTTATTATATGCATCTTAAATACTTATAAGACTTCATTAAATGTTGGATGAGCTTGGGAGGGGAAGAGTTAGGAGTTATCTTGTTGGTCAAGTCAAGGGTTGGCCGCGTAGCTCCTTTTTTAGGCCTTTATAAGGCCATGTTCTCTGCCATGTAAGATCATCATCCAACTTAAAAAAACAACTCAAGAAAGCTTTGTTTTTCCTTGAAAACTCTAGCAAGAAATTTGTTCGTGTGTAGCATCGAACAACCCACTTGATCTACTACTTCGGGTGTGTTATATCCCCTAGCCTTAGATCAACTTGTTCTTCCATTTGGTGGTGTGTTGCATTCACTCAAGAAAGTTCACTTATCCCCTTTATCACCTCAGCAAATCGATCTCCCTCCATCCATTCCATCTTTCCCATCGTTCCCTTCGAAATCCTCTCGAAAGACCCTCATCACAACAAGTCCTTGGAATTCTCTTGTTTGGATGCATCCCTTGGCGTTTCCTTTGCATCGAGGCTGAAGAGATCGTTGATCCTATCAGACTTTAATGTCCATAGTCATCCTAGGTTTTAATCAGAACAATTATGCGTAAATAAATAAATATTAAATAATGAAAGAATAATCAACAGAAGACTTTTATAACAAATACTCAATTCTTTATTTAAAATTCCTCTCATAAATTGAGAAGGATGATATTACAAACAATGTGAAACTACAGCGGAAGTCAAATGAATAAACCCTAAATACATGACTAATTTATTTATGTATTTCATTTATTTAAGAAAATTAAATTAATACTACACAACCATAAAAATAATATCACTTTAAATCTTCAACTGCAAGCCTTTGTCTTTGATTTGTTACTTCAATGTTGTCTTAAACCAACCACTGATGTGCCGTATAGGATGGATAACACCAGCCAACCATGCAAGGAAAGATAATGGTTGGTTAGTCTAATGAAAGACTACACAAGGGTATTTTCTGTGAGGTTCTATGTTGTCATATGTAGTTACTATCATTGTCTCTCGAGTAAAAGCCGATAGACGATATATAACTAAAATGCTTCCACTGAAATGAAGGATGAACAAAAGAGATATGCACCAAGAGAATACCTGAATGAATGTGGGTATTATGAGAAGAAGATATGATTTGTTTAAGAACGTTTTAAATTACACACACCATATATAAAACTCCATTGAATAATTGGGCCCGACCAACCTCACCGCATAATGCGAATCCAGATTGGAAAGACTACCCGCTTAAGCTGGAGCACGAGTAGTTTCCAAGTTATACTTCTCGCTCGAAGTTTATTAATTTTGTGCTCGCAACACTTATCTTATTTAATTTCACCACACCACAATTATTCTGAAAGCTTTTAATACAATCTCGAATAAAACGAGAACAACACAAGGCGACATTACGTCCAACCCAATTGCACTAGCAAGGTGCTTATGCACATCTTATCCTTAACGAATAGACAAGAAGCGTCATGACCTTAAAAGTATTAGGGAATTATTCTGACTAATACCGAGTTATAAAGAGATCATTATGCAACGCAAGGCCATAACATCCCTGACACACACGACTATTAAAGTCTGTACTTAATGACTATAAAGTCCATACAAAACAAACAAAATCCACACGCAATACCGTCATTAAGACGATAACAACACTAATCATATATACCTATATATAACTATATATATATATATCAATAATAACTATCATCCTAGATACAAAATTATTTAAAGCACGCAAGTGTTCACAGACTTTAATTAGGTTTTAGAAATTACCCAATTAATTAACACTTAATATTAATATTAATTTTCGATCAAATGATGAACTGAAAAGACAAGAGTGAACCACCACTTGTCTTGAATCACGAAGAAGATTAACGACGTCTCGGAGATGGTTGCTTTCGAAAAGCAAATCGGCTCCCTGTTTTATTTCCGTTTCGAACACAATTCTGAGACGTACCTAAATCATACACAATGAATAAATTACAATTATATAATTTATTCAATATTGAAATTTGAAAGATACAATGTCTCGGTTTCTAATTGAATATATTTAACTTTAAATAAATCAATTTCAAAGCTTTTTGATAAAACGATTATTTATACGATTCTAAAAATTAATTAGTCATATATTCTAAATAATCATATCATAAATAAATTGATCCAATAATTTATTTATAATCGTAAAAATTTCTAACTCGAAATATTATCTAGATGAAGAGTTATAAATTATTCATTCATAATATAAGATAATATTAGAAAAATTATAATTAATTTAATTTTTATATTTATGAAATTAAATTAATCCTAAGAGACGAAGCTAATGGTGCAAGCAATTGCAAAAATAAAGCTTCAACACTCTGGAATTTTACAGAGGAACAAAGGTCTTGGGTTTTAGGGTTCTTGTGGAACATTGATGAAATTGGATGAATTGAGGGGTCGATTGAGGGGGTTTATATAGGGATTTTGAAGCCTTGAATTCCCTCAACAAGATGTCGTTATCTCCTACCTCCCATTCAAGCCAAATCGATCCAATCTCGAAGAAATTCAATTCGGGCTTATGAACGACGTGTTTGCGTCTAGGGAAAAATCCTGTCAAATTCGCCTCCTTTAATCCAAATTGATTGAGGAATTGAATACCCTAAATCTTCCTCTTCAATTCCCAGTACTGAATTTAAACAATTGAGCTCAAATTGAAGCTTAAATCCGCCATTGAAATGGCTTGAGCTCACGACTGTGTTTTAATGGAGGCCTGAAGGTTGAAGATGCGTTTTTCCAATAATTACACACGCCCCCCATTATTTGGCCTATTTGCACATTTTTGCCCAACTTTCTAAAGTTTCGGCAAAAGTGCCCTTATTTCACTTTTCAAAAATTCAAAAAATTACCCAAACTTATTTATTTTAATATACTAAGTCTATAATATTATTTTATCCCAAAATTAAAGTGTAAAAAATTTAACTTAGGTTAATTAAAGCTTAAGTTATTTTTCTTATAAATTTAACCATACTTAAACCCTTAACAATACTTTGTTAAACGTGATTTAAGTATTCCAAGTTAAAACTGATAAGTTTCATTTGAATTATAATTAATATAAGGTTAATAATAATTTAGACCATTCATAGCTTACAGAGGTAACATACTTAGGGTATTTGTTATTTTATTCCTTCTTGGATAAGCATGATAATTCTTATAACCTTTATTATTATATTTAAAATTTAAAATGACCTTCATTATTATACTTTTATATTTTTTTCTACCCACACTAATATAGCCCATTTGATAATTTGTACAAAGTATCTTGAACTAACATTTTGAACTTAAGTTAATGAAAATTTAAATTACTCCTCTAAAAGAAATAAAATAAATTTCATAACTTTTATTATTATCGAAATAAAATATATGGAAATTACATTAATACCTTTATGATAAAATGAGGGTTATTACAATACTACCCCCTTAAAAATAGTTTCGACCCCGGAACTAGCACTACCACGATAGAGGGATCAGTTTCCACATTAATTTCCCTACTTGAGCTTAATATCCTCAATTATTTCGTACTTGAAATTAATCCTAGGAAAGTCGATCCGTTTCCTCAACCATGACATTATCTATTCTCCATATATTATCCCATGTATTAGCTTATTATCTACAAGTTCCCAAGTTTATGACTACCTTAGAATAATAGTCTCCAAGATTATCCCGCTATTATGCGCTACTCACTATAAAGAACTTAATATCTCTTAGGCAAAAGAACGCCATATTTGTCTTCCATTTCCATTCTATGATGGGATTCCACGGTACGTACATAACTTCCGTATAATGCAAATATCAATTCTTAGTAACTTCCAAATATCGCATCTCTTTATTCCTTAAATGTACATCTCCGAAGAAGTCTCATTATTTATCTCAATTAAATTTGGCCCTTATGCCATCTCTAACCCAAACATGAGGATCTAGCATAAAACCTTTAGGATTTCTTAATTTTTCCCAAATAATCACACAACATTTTATTCCTATTGTCCTCAAACATGATTTTAATAATTCGTTTAACATGATTATGATCAATCACTTTATTTACACAAAACGTGTCATAAGCTCACCTTAATAGACATAGGTCACTTTTTCGTCAAGTCTATTTGATAAAAATCCATACACTTACGTTATCCCACACTACTAATCCACATTAATCAAAACAAACTTTACCGTTTGAGTTTGTTATTTACCCATAAATCCTTAAACACTTAATTGTCCTAAGACAATTTATAACTCCAAATTAAGCAAACCTTTTGCCTAATTGAAATTTACTATTTACCCAGGACTAAATCGCCCTAATACTTCTCATATCATTATATCATTTCCTTAAGAAATACTTTTAATGTCACCTTAAGTAGGTTTTCCAAAATAATAATTTATGCACTTAGCTCTTCCAAAAGCCTTAAACCACTCGTCTCATATCGGACACACTCACTTACAAACGCCATAATTATAACTCTTAAGTTTTAAAGTTTAACTTAAAATCGTGTTAGAGTATGATCATTTTAGAGAATCCAACTCCTTATGAAATACCTCTCTTACAAATTTATTCACTTAAGGGCTCGTTTGGTATCCATATCAAGTATATCAGATATCAGATATGGGTATGGGTATTAGATATCAGGTATAGGTATGAGATTGATATCTGATATCTCTGTTTGGTATGTTGTAGATATCAGATGGGAAGGGAAGATGAGATATGAGTTATACCCTAGTAAAATCTGGTATATGGGGATGTTGAAAATTAGGATATCATATCAGCTGATATCCATATCCTGATATACTAAACACTAGGTATGGGTATGGGTATGGGTCATATCCATACCCATACCAGTATATGGATACCAAACGCCCCCTAAATGAATAGTTTATAAGACTCACAATTAAGTATTTTAAGGTTTATATTAGCTCACTACACAAATTTTATCACAACCAATGCTCAGAGTATACACATGAGAAATAATTCTCACACTCCATAGAGCATTAACTATACACGCTTAATTCCTTATAGCAAGGAATCCTTACAACACTAAAGTCTCGAGACAATGCTCGTCAATTCGAGCAAAGGGAACAAATAATGTCAATATCCAACTTGATATTATTCCAAGAATATAGAGAGGTTCTTATGAATGGATCTACGGATTACATAATGGAATCGAAGCTTGCAGAAGTTTGAAACACACTTTCAAATCTTTTAAATCATACTTTAAATCAACTACTCACACTACTTTTGTTTTATAAAACAAATTAGTTATAAAGTTAATTCCTTTATAACTAAACTACCAACATTATCCTTTTAAAATTCACAACCATATTCAAACTTTAGCACAATAGCCACACCCCTCACCGATCTCACAAAGAAGAATGTGGTATTCCATTGGGGGGAGTCATAAGAAAAGGCCTTTCAAAACCTAAAGGACAAACTCACCCATGCCCCTCTACTAGTGCTTCTTGATTTCTCTAACACATTTGAGATTGAGTGTGACGCCTCGGGTATTGGGCTTGGGGGAGTGTTGATGCAATGAGGCAAGTTGATTGCCTATTTTAGTGAAAAGCTTAGTGGGGCTGAGTTGAACTATCCCACATATGACAAAGAGTTGTTTGCCTTGGTGAGAGTTCTTAAAACTTGGCAACACTACCTAATGCCCAAGGAGTTTGTCATACATTCGGACCATGAGGCTTTGAGATATCTCAAGGGGCAACACAAGCTCAATCGTCGACATGCCAAGTGGGTGGAATTCATGGAAGCATTTCCCTATGTCATCAAGCATAAGAAAGGGAAGGACAACATAGTGGCGGATGCTTTGTCTAGAAGGTACACTCTACTTACCTCTCTTGATGCCAAAGTTCTAGGGTTTACTTGCATGAGATCTTTGTATGATAGTGATGGAGATTTTGCTGAGATATTCCATGCATGTATGAGAAAGGAAAGCCATGAACAATTTTATTTACATGATGGATATTTGTTTAGGGGTGACAAACTTTGTGTGCCTAGTGGTTCTCTACGCAAGTTGTTTATCCACGAGGCACATGAAGGGGGTCTAATGGGGCATTTTGGTATAGCTAAGACCTTAGGCACATTAAAGGAGCATTTATATTGGCCACGCATGATAAAAGATGTAGAAAGATTTTGTGCTTCTTGTGTGACATGTGCTAAAGCTAAGTCTAAACTAAACCCCCATGGATTGTACACACCCTTACCCATTCCTAATGCCCCATGGGAAGACATATCTATGGACTTTGTGTTGGGATTACCTAGGTCCAAGAGAGGAAGAGACTCAATTTTTGTGGTAGTTGATCGGTTTTCAAAAATGGCTCATTTCATTGCATGTAATAAGACCGATGACGCTTCACATGTGACTAATTTGTTCTTTGGAGAAATTGTTAGGCTTCATGGAGTACCCAAAACCATAGTTTCCGACTGAGATACTAAGTTCCTTAGTTATTTTTGGAAGACTTTGTGGTCTAAGTTGGGTACCAAATTGCTTTTCTCCACTTCAAGCCATCCTCAAATGGACGGCCAAACCGAAGTTGTCAATAGGACCTTAGGAACTCTATTACGTGCCTTGTTGAGTACTAACCTATGCAGGTGGGAAGAATGCTTGGCCTTTATTGGGTTTGCTTACAACCGCACAATCCATTCGGCCACTAAGAAGTCTCCTTTCGAGGTGGTCTATGGGCGGAATCCTATCACACCTATGGACATGGTCCCCTACACTCTCAAAGACCCTGCAGATCAGATAGGTAAGGATCAAGCTGACTTTGTGAAGAGGTTGCACACCTCCACTCGCCAAAGGATAGAAGAGCGCACGATGCAATACATGAAGAAGGCGAATAGGGGCCGGCGAGAGATGATCTTTGAACCAGGTGACCTTGTGTGGATCCACCTTAGGAAGGAGAGGTTCCCAAAGCAGCGGGATTCCAAGCTCAAGCCGCATGGAGATGGACCCTTTCAAGTGCTCAAATGCATCAACAACAATGCCTACCAAATTGAGCTACCCGGTGAGTATGGTGTTCATGATGTGTTTAATGTGGCTGACTTGTCTCCTTTTGTTGTGGACAGTGACTCTGAAGAGGACCACGCAGATTCGAGGTCGAATCTTCCGCAAGGGGGGGAGGATGATGCGAATGTCAATTCGCCTCAAGTGGAATCACCGCCGCCGGCGCCAGAGCTAGGGCAAGACAAGTCGCTCGGCGACTCCACTCCAAACCCGGCGGACTTTGACACCCAACCTCCTCCATATAAGAAGGAGCCATAGACCTCAAGTGTGCCGGACAAAGTGTGGTCCGCCCCCACCAAGCCAGTCACGAGATCCGACGCCCGGGCGCTAGCGCGCGACAAGCAAGACCTCGTCGACAACGATCAACCTCCGGGGGCCATCACAAGGGTCCCAAGCTCGGAGGATGCTCCAAGGTCTCCAAAGAAGGATATTATCCCAAGGAGTGTCTGCACAAACGCTCGGCGCCGCGGTGACCTTGCTTTGCCAAGTGAAGGAGCCAGCACAAGAAGAAGCGTTGCGGCACTCACCGAGCCCGTCTACTCCAAACGGCCTCCAACTTCTCCTACAGCCTTCATGGATCCAAGGAGTGCCAAGGAACCCAGGTTGGCCGAGCAAAGTGGCGGAGTGCCCGGTGGACCAGCGATAGCCACATCCTGACATCCACAGCGTCGGCGTCGATAATGTCATGACATGCCAACCAGGCGATATCCCATATGCCTCGTGCGTTTGGGCTGAGTTTTGGTGGGCTTCTTCATGATGGTGTCCAGGCCCACATATCCAAAATGCAGCTTAAATGGAGTCGTTTTTCCCTGTTGCTGCCGAGGGCCTGTGTTAGAACATTAGTAGACTACTTAATGGTTTTTGGCTTCAGTTTTTGGCGACATTTTTAGCATACATTTTGAATGATGGGCCTTTTGCCTTTTCTTGGCCTCTTGTTTTGAATGAGGCTTTTTCTAAAAATGGAAGAGCAAGGTCCAAATGGAAGACATGTAAGTAGAGAGGAGGTGGGGCCACACAAAGGCCTTTGAATGTCACTTAGGGCCGGCACCAAGGGTGTGTTTGAAGACAATGTCCCGTTTTGGTGTGTGGGACAAAGAGGAGAAGATGGAAAGGGGGTTGTTAACTTGCCACTAATGATCCTCCCTTTTTGAAGCCCACAAAGAGGAAGCTTCCAAGCACTCTAACCCACACAAATCAGCCAAGAGTCAAATTTGGCATTTACTCAAACAACCTAAGACAATCAAAATGCCAAGAAGGAAAGCACTTTTGGCCTTTGCCAAAAATACCCAAGTCACATGCACACTTTAAGGGATTCAAATTACACAAACAAGGGCAATGGCTAGGGCCGGCAATGGAGGAGGGCTGGGTGGCTGGATGGGTGGTGCTTGGTGGTGGTAAGGCGGCAGACACGATGGTCCGGTCATCGGCGGCGGTGGTGGATGGCGGAAACTAATTTTTTTTGGTGGTTTTGAGGGTGGGTTTGGGAGGGACGAACAAGGCAAATAAAATAACTACTAAACTATCATAAAAAGCAAGAAAAAGAAGCATGGAAACAAAGAAAAACTGAGCATGAACAGCTAAACACAATAACATGAAGAACAAGAAAAATTTCAAGCTAACAAGAGATAACCTAAGCCTAGAACATGTTCATCATGGCAACAACAAGAAATCTCATGCAAGCTATGAAAATAAGTATAAAAACTGAATTTGAAAGGGAAAAGAATAACTTAGCTTGGACAATGGCTCTTGATACCAATTGATGAGAATCAAGGTCACCAATGAGACCTTTCTTCCCTAGGAGGACTAGATCGTGTCCAAGCTCGCCTTCTCGTTCCTTCCTATGCTAGCTTTGCCTCCAATGGAGCTCGAGGGATGGTCACGGCTAAGAGGAAAGGGAAGAGCCGATGGGCTGCCGAGAAGAACCATCACCGGTGGAGAACAAGAGGGAGACCGGCGGCTCTTGGGTTCACGGCCAAGGGAACCTCTCTTAGAGGTTCCTTGGCTAGGAAGACTTGATTCCAAAGGTGTGAGTGAGTTTGCTTTGTAGGAAGGTGAGATTGAGAGGAAGAGATATGAGGATTTGGAGGTTTTTGAGTTGATAGAAGATAGTGGCTGCCTAGGGGAGATAAACTCTTACCCAAGGCTTTGACCGCTCTTTAATTCTTCAACTAGTTAGAAATGAAGGCATTACAAGGTTTAAATAGTCTAGGTCTAAAAGTGGACTAGGAGCCATTCAACAAATGGGTCCTGACAGGCAGGTTTTAGTCGTGTTACCTGGTCAAAATAAATCCTAACAAACCTAAACTAGTAGTTTGGGCAAACAAGGGTCGATCCCACATGGAGGAGTTGTTTTCTCTTTATGTTGATTAGCATGCAAAGTAACAAGGGGGGGTTTTGGTTGTTGATTGTTGAACAAGTAAACAAAGCAAACAAAGCAAAGAGTGTAATCAAATTGGGAAAAACACTTAGCCAAACAAATATCCACCTTTAGTTTGGTTGATGGATCATTAATTATTCCTAGTCCTCAATCCTCATGAATGTCCTAATCCCTGTTCTGAAATAGTTACCAGTCCAACTCGGCTTGGTAACCTTAACTATTAAACCAATCAAGAAACTATCAAGATAAATCTAACAGCAGAATAAGCTCAGGAATAGATAGGCTCATGCAATACTTAACAACTCATCAGTACTTGCATGCAATTAATTCTCTTCACAATAAACATTCACAACTCGTTCCAGTAAATCATGGTTGCTACTTCTGAATTAGGGATGAATAATATTGATCTCAACAAGTTGACTAGAAAGAGGTAACTAACACTATAGATAATACTAATCTCAACTAGGTTGTCAGGCTAGGTAAACTAATATTAATAATGATAATCACAACAACTGCTGAGTTAGATCCAACCAATACTATTCAAGATCCTAATCCTGCAGTATGAATACTATTGATAAAACTAGGTAGCTAATCTAGAGAAATCAATATAACTTAGTTGGATGAAGCATAAAAGAATTAATAACATTCAAGGATAAAGGAAAGGAATAACCTCACAATCAAATTCAAACTTAGGCTTCAATTGTCGGACTAAGCAAAAGTGCTTAGCTCCTCATAGTCTTCGAAAGAAAATAACACTGAATGGAAAATAGTACGTAATAGCGAATGTCTATGATACCAAGATGAATGAATAGAGGCTTCAGAATTTAGGTTAAATAAACTTAACCTAAAGCCCAAGATCACAAACCTCATCTAAAAGGAAATAAAACTAAAGTATCGAAATAATAAAATAAACAAAAACCGGAAAATAATAAAATAAGAAAAACTCGGAAATCCTCGTCGGGCTCGCCCCCGTGTCCTTCCGCGGTCGCGGCACCAAATCCACGGTCACGGAAATTAACTTTTTGCTCTCGACTTTTTCACAACTCTGGAATTTTCCGCGGTCGCGGCCAGAAATCCGCGGTCGCGGAAGTGGCACTCTTCGCTCAACGCTTCGCATTTCGCCACGGCCTCTTCGTGTCTTCGTTCTTGGTCGCGGTAGCTCGCGGCAGAAGCCTTCTCCTCCTTTGTGTGGATTCTTCCTTCTATTTCCTTGGTCTCCTCCAGTGGTTTACTCCTCGTCTTCTGGATGTCTTCAATTAGCTTCTCCAAACCACCATATCCACACTTCATCTCTCCAACTACATACTCCACAGTTGTGCTCTAAATCCCTACAAATGGCACCCTAAACACCGGTAATGATCCCTAGATAAGCACTACAAAGTAGTGCTGATCAGGTCCACACGCCCTTCAAAAGAAAATGCAATTTAAATAAAATAACAAGGGGATATAAGCCATAGGCTTAAGGGATGGCGCGCGCCTTGATGCCTTGGAGTCGAAGCCACGGGGCTTGATTGTTGTGGCATGGAGGCGTCGGCGCCATGACTAGTCCGAGGTGAGGAACAATAGTGATCTTGGCCCAAGACCGGAAGGCTCGCCTTGGCTCGGACTTGTGATGGCTCGGTGGACTAGGCCATTGATGGCTTAGGCCATAGCTCGGGCTCAGGCCCTAGTCACTGGGCCTTGAATGTCCTTCTCGATTGGCACTCATCACATGGTGCCAAGGAAAGGTGAGAGAGCCCACCAAAGATGTAACCCAACCAAGGAGAAGAAAGAAAATGGGAGTGGGCCTTCTCTATTTTGTTTTTGATTTCCGAATTCTGTTTTTTTTTTTTGACTTGATGGGCCTTGTTGCCTTTTTTGTTGCCTCTTGATTTTGAGTAAGGCTTTTGCTAAAACTTGTAGAGGAAGGCCCAAATATATATCATGTAACTAAAAAAGAGGTGGGGCCACAACAATGCCTTTGAAATGTACTTAGGGCCGACACACATGGGTGGTATGTTTGTTTGGAAGACAATGTCCCTTTTGGGTATCGGACAAGGTGAAGAAGAGGGGAAAGAGGATTGTTGACTTGCCACTAATGATCCCCTCTTTTTGGAACCCATAAAAGTAAGCTTCCAAGCACTCTATCTGATGAGTCCCGGTGATTGACCACCAAGGCGCCGACGCGTTAATGCCACGACACTCAAACATCGACCATGCTTCGATTCCAAGGCATTTATTCGTACGCCTATATCCAAGCCTCTAAGGCTTTTATCATCTTTGTATTTTTGGTTATTTAGTTTCTTTAGTCTAGTCTTGCCTTACTGAGTGTGAAGAGCCATTTACACATGGGCTTCAACTCACTAAGGCCCATTAGTAGCTTTCCCTTGTTGGCTTGATGCCTAGACTATTTAAAGCCATCTCTAGCTTCGTTGTTCATTTGGTTGAAGATTATAGAAGTGAAATATTTCCCTTAGGTTGAGTATATCTCCCAAAGGCCTCCACTTACTTCTATCAACCCCAAGCATTCAAATATCTCCTTCTTCATCTCAATCTCATCTACTCTCAAGAAAACTCACTCGAACTCTTGGATTCAAGTTCAACTAGCCAAGCAACCTCTAAAGGAGGTTCCCTTGGCCTTCTAGCCGAGAGCCGCCGGCTCCTCCTTGTCCGCCGCCGGTCGTACCCTCCCTCGACAGCCCCTCGACTCTCCCCTCTTCCTCTCGGCCGTGAGTCTCTCCCAAGCACCATTGGATGGCTAGCAAGCTCAAGAAGGAAGGATAAGTCTAGCTTGGCCACGATCTAGCTCACTTGGGAAAAAGAACCTCCTTTTGGAGGTTTGATTCTCATCAATTGGTATCAAGAGCCAAATACCAAGCTAAGTCCCCTTTCTCCTCTTTCAAATTCAGTTTTTGTACCTATTTTCTTAGCTTGCATGAGTTCTTTTCTTGCTTCCATGGTGACCATGTGTTTATGTTCATTTCCTCTCTTGCTAGCTTGAAATTTTTCTTGTTTCTTCATGTTTTTGTGTTCAGTTTTCAAGCTCAGTTTTTCTTTGTTTCCATGCCTTTTTTGCTTGTTTTCATGCTAGCTTAGTGTTTATTTTAGTTTCCTTGTTCATCCTTCCCAAACCCACCCGCAAAAACCATAAAAAATTAGCTTTCCGCCGCCCACCACCACCGCCGACGACCGGACCACCGAGTCCGCCGCCTTGCTGCCACCCACCACCACCCTACAGCCACCACACCCCATTGTTGGCCACGTGCCCATGCCCCCTTGCTAGCTCCCTTTTGAATTTGCTTAACCTTTGCATGTGACTAGCTATACTTGGAATGAAACAAAAGTGCTTTCCCTCTTTTCCCTTTTGGATTACTTAGACTTTTTGGGTAAATGATCAACTTTGACTTCTTGGCTGAATTGCTTGGGTAGGGAGCTAGGAAGCTTTCCTTTGTGGGGTTCAGAAAAAAGGTAGAAACAAAATTGGCAAACAAACAACACTCTCTTTCTCTCTTCTAAGGTCTTGTCCCACACTCAAAGTGGACATTGCCCTTCTCTTTCCCCCCTTATTGCCACCACCTTTGCAGCCCCAAAATTTCGTGGGCCCTCTCTTCCCTTCACTTCAAGGCCATTACATTCTATTAGGCCTCTAAATCAAAAACAAAAAGAAAAAGCCAAAGGAAAGAAAAGAGGCCCAAGAAAAAAGGCAAAGGCCCACTTAAAAAAAAGAAGAGAAAAGGAATAAGAAGCAAAGCCTCATTTCGGTTGGGCCACAACAAAGTGTACAAAAATTTCATGGGCTCTCCCACTTCACTTGGCAACATGGGCCACTAAGCTTGCCCCTCCATTTTCTTCTCTTGTCATTTCATTTGTCTTTCTCCTCCACGACCCATAGGGAAGCCCACTACCTCATTTCTCTCTCTTTTCACTCTAAGTGTTAAATGTTGGGTTTCCTAACAAGTCTAAGTCTTAATAATTGGAAAGGTTGGAAGTACCTAAGTCCTAATTAAGTCTTGTAAGTCACATGCTCTTCTCGGCCTGACCCCTTTTACTTGAGTCTTCATTGTTTGCATTAGTTTGATTGCCTAGGCCTAACTTGCTCTCTCTTTCTTGGTGTGATTGTTTGATTGCTTGAGCCTTAGATTGTCTTAGGCCTAAGTTATTCATATTTTCTTAAGTATGAATTGCTTCATTTGCTTGAGACTTTTTACTTGGTTTGCCTATTGATTGTGCTAGGTGAGTCACCATGGACGAGCCATATTGGTCTTATCCTCCTTGGCCGCTACCGGGCCGGCGCCCATGAAGCCATGCTCATTACCCCACGGCCTTGTATGGAGGCTCTTATTCACGCGCCGCCCCTAGGCCCGCAGCCGGATACGAGGGTCGCCGCCATTATGCTCAAAGTTTCACCGAGTTTGATGTGGAGTCCTTTGGAGACTATGACGAGAAAGGCGCCTACGAAGGCTATGAAGAGGCCTTTGAAGAGGAGGCTTGGGCGGATGTGAGCCACCGAGGATATGCTCATGCCCAAGGCAAGCCCCGACGCCTGCTAGACCGTCGTGACCCGGATTGGCTGCCGCCTCCCCACCCCTATGGAGAGTATCTCGAGACATTTGAAGAGGAGGCTTGGGCGAATGTAAGCCACCGAGGATATGATCACGCCCAAGGCCATCCCCGGCGCCCTCATGTTCCTAGCCGGCCCGTGAGCCATGGTTTAGGAATGTCCCTCTACTACTTCGCCGGCTACAACAACGATGGTTCCGAGTTCTTGGCATGGAAGCGCTACACAAGTCATGTCTTTTGCCATTCGGATTATGATGAGCTCGAGAAGTTACACATCACCACGCGGTACTTCACCGACTATGCCCGTGCGTGGTGGTCGCGGGTGCAAGACGCCCTAAGTGATAGTGGCTTCCCACCCCTCCAAACTTGGGCTCAACTCGTCTACGTCATGGCTAGCCACTTTGCCCCGAAATCCATGCTAGCCTGCGAGAGCGCCTATGTCCGAGCCTTCCAATTCGTGCCTTCACCAACTCCGATGGTGATGTGACCCTGCCTCCCATGACGGACCAAGACGAGGAAGAATCCATGAGCCATCGCTTAGAGCCATCGCCTCCGCCGTTGCGTCATTTGTCGCACGCGTCGTCGCTGGCCAAGGAAGCCCATACGCCAACCCAAGACTCGTCGTCCTCGCAACCATCGGCATCAGAACAACGCGTGCACATACTCGCGAGTCGATCGCCCCTTCGTCGTCATCTATCACGATGTTTGACTGCATGCCTTCACCCCGTTAGGATTTTAACGCGTTCTTTTGAGACACTTTCTATATTTAGTATTTATAGCATTTTAGATAGTTTCTGTTTATAGCGTTCCTATCTTTTCTATTTTTGGGTTTGTGCCTTTTGCATGCTTGCATGGGCTAGCCCATAGGTTCGTCTCGGTCCAAGCCTATTAGGTCTTGGCCGGGTTCTTTGGCTATTTAAAGCCCCCGTTGTTATTCTTATTTCTTACGTTCAATTTTAATCAAGGTTTCAAGTAGAGTGTTTATCCTCCTTCCCTTGATCGGACGTCACCCTCTATCTTCTCATCCCCATTCCCTCCGCCACCGACGCTATGGCAAACGCTAGAACCTCACAGTCGATGCTACGACACCAATGACTTGTCTCTTCAAGTTATCTATCCCTCACCAAATCGCTTCCGCCAATGCTATCCGTTTACCCCAACAATCGCTTCCACCGCGTTCACCACCGCACCACCACCGTGTTCACCACCACGATCATCATCGCGTTCATCAAACGCGTTCACCACCTTCTTTACTGCTGTGACGTTCAAACGTGACTTCTCACCCAAGACTAGATCCCAAGGCGCCACCTTTTAACGTTCAAACGTGCTCACACTTTCCTTTGCAAGGAAAGTGTGAGCAACGCGTGCTTTTAGCCAGGCCCAGTGACCTCACTGTGTGTTTGACTGGCAAAGCTCCATGTTTTCTGCTTGTGCCAACTCCATGCATTCCTGAGTCATCGAACACCGCGTCCATGCCGCCAGTCATCGCGACCTTGCTCGCCGCGTTCGATGATGTATTTCCTGATGAGTTGCCACAAGGTTTACCTCCACTGAGAGGCATTGAGCATCAGATTGACCTTGTACCAGGTGCTTCCTTGCCCAATCGCGCTGCATATAGAGCTGGCCCAGAAGAGACCAAAGAGCTACATCGCCAAGTGTAAGAGTTGTTGGATCGCGGGTACGTAAGGGAATCTCTCTCCCCTTCTGCCGTGCCTGTGATCCTTGTGCCCAAGAAAGATGGCACATGGAGAATGTGCGTTGATTGTCACGCGATAAACCAGATCACGGTCAAGTATAGGCATCCTATTCCATGCCTCGACGATATGCTTGATGAACTTTATGGCACCACACTTTTCTCCAAGATAGATTTGAAGAGTGGTTATCACCAGATCAGGATGAAAGAAGGTGATGAGTGGAAGACCGCGTTCAAGACAAAGTACAGGCTCTACGAGTGGCTTGTCATGCCATTTGGGCTTACAAACGCGCCCAACACCTTCATGCGCGTGATGAACCACGTCGTGAGAACATTCCTTGGCAAGTTTGTTGTCATTTATTTCGATGACATCCTTGTGTATTCACGGAGTCTGGAAGAGCATGTCGATCACCTTCGACTTGTGCTCGAATGCCTTCGACGCGAGAGCCTGTTTGCCAATCTGGCCAAGTGCAGTTTTTGCTCCGCGTCCACAAATTTTCTGGGCTACGTCATGAGTAGTGATGGTCTATGCGTCGACGAGGCAAAGATCGCGGCCATCCAAGAGTGACCAACTCTGACGACGCCGACACAGGTGCGAAGCTTTCTAGGCCTCACAAGATTTTATAGGCACTTTGTTCGAGATTTCTCCTCCATTGCCGCACCATTGCATGAATTGACAAAGAAGGGAAGCACTGTCTTGTGGCTTGAGTCCCACGAAAAAGCCTTCTCTACTCCGTTGGTGTGCTAAAGCACATCTAATGAACTCCTCAACCCCACTCAAGTATTGTGTCGTAGTATGGTCACCGTACATCCAAGGATGACTCATTTCTAGTAATACATGCAAAATAACATGCAAGGAAGATTAAATACTCATTTCTAGTAACTATCCCGCCAAGGGCCTAAATAGATAATAATACGCAACCAAACAAGAAAAAATACAAACTCAACTATCCCGCCAAGGGCCTAAATTATGAATTCTATCCCGCCAAGGGCCTAAGGAATTAGGGTAGAAATCTGAAATAATACCTGACTTGGCTTCGAGTGCGTTGAAGGGAGCTCGTTTTGGTGAAACCTCGAGTGCGTTGTTGATACTTGTTGAAGGGAGTATTAGAGGGAGCTCGGCGAAGGGAGATGAAGTCGGAGCTCGGCGAAGATGGAGGAGATCGATGAAGTCGGGAAGACGGAGGAGATCGATGAAGTAGGGAAGACGGAGGAGATCGATGAAGTCGGAGCTCGGGACGAATGAATTGAAGACGAAGAGGAGGATACGAAGAGGAAAATGAAGGTGCTCACAACTATTTTTTTTTAATTAGGGTTGAGGTTATAGAGGCGGGCATGTAAGGCCCGCCTCTATAAGTATTATGACTCGGCCGAGTAATGGTCTAATAGAGGCGGGCCTTACATGCCCGCCTCTATTGGACATACTTTTTGAGGCGGGCTTTAAGAGGCCCGCCTCAACAAGCTTTAATTGAGGCGGGCTACTTGGCCCGCCTCAATTAGTTAGCATTAGATGCGGGCCTTACCCTGGCCCGCCTCTAATACTTTAGCGGGAAATGTTTTTTCGGATACTTGTTGAGGCGTATATTAATTTGCCCGTCTCAAAAGATGTTTTTGAGGCGTATAAATTAATTATCCGCCTCAAAAACCAAAAAAAGTGATTGCCTAAGTCGTTGTTGAGGCGTTTTGAACTATGTACGCCTCTAAAAGGGAGCAGCAAAAAGTGTTTTTTCCACTAGTGCAAGTGTGAGGGAGAGTCCAATCGGCCACCCTATGGGCCCAAGTAGAGGTGGGAAATATGGGCAAGGCTCCTAGAAGAAAATGGAGAGATGGGCTTAGTGGCCCATGGTACCTAGTGAGGGTGAGAAGGCCCACCAAATAGAATGGCCCAACCGAACAATGGAAAGTGGGAGTGAACCTTGTCTTGGAAGAATTTTCTTTTTTTTCTTTTTTTTGATTTAGAGCACCGAATTCTGTTTTCTTTTTTTTTGTAATTTGGGCCTTTGCCTTTTGTTGGCCTCTTTTTTTTTGAATGGGCTTTTGTTAAACAATACAAGAGCAAGGTCCACTAGAAAGTATATGAGTAAATGATGGAGTGGGGCCACTGATATGCGATATATTGTATAACATATCTAGTGGTTATTAGCATGATTTAGATGATGTTTGGATATGATTTGATGGCAATTCTGTAATCCGGAAGAGAAGACTAGAAGTGAAGAAATCATGGGATTTACAGAGGTTTGAAGTGCATTGAAGAGTGGAAGAACGGTGTGCTGAATTCAAACAGTTCGTTCTCTCTACTCCGATGTCCAAATGGCGTGATTCCAATTTCGAGGAGTTAGATCTTGAAGTCTACTGCAAGTCCTCAAAATATGAGCACAATCCGAGTTGGGAATCAAAAGTTATGGTGTTTTTACGGAAGTATCACATAAGTTGAAGAAGACACCGTCACCGCACCCGCGGCCAATATACCGCCCCCCGCAGCAAACCTTACAGAGAAGAGGCCGTGATTCTGGAGTACCACCGCACCCCGCGGTGGGTGTCACCGCACCCGCGGTGACGACGCGCTGAAGACTTTTCTCGGCTTATTTCCGAGATCTTTTATTTCCTTTTTATTTTATTTCTGAAACTTTGTTTCCAAGTTTGTTATTTCCTTTTATTTATTTCTGGATTATTTGCCCTAGTATTTAAGGTTATTTCTAAGACTTTGTTAAAAAAAAACCCTAGTTGCCACCGTTCTTAGTTTTTCTCACAAATCCTATGGAGAACTAAGCTTCCATTGTTGCACTTGACGTTTTGAAGCCTTCAATTGATGGGTTGTGAGTTTTCTACTCTTGTTCGATTTCCTATCTAGTTGGATTAATTCTCTTGTGCTTGAATGTTTATTGGTTTATGTTGATTTATCTAGAGTAGCTACCTAGGTCTATTGATATCTTCCTAATTGCTAGGACTTGTGATTCCGGGTTCGGGTTGCATATCTAGTAGCAAACACGATTTACATAAGCGGGTTGCGAGTGTTCATCGTGAGAGAGAGTTAATTGCATGCTATAGTAACGAGTTGTTTCTATTGCATGTATCTTGTTGAATCCTTGGTTGAATGCTATTGCTTTATTGAGTCTTGAAGGTTTTCAGATTTGATTTAGTAATAAGTACTATTAGGGCTGGTAGAACTAATAGTTACCTATGATCGGGATAAGAACAACTAAAGGAAAGATAAGAACTTGAGAATAATAGAATTCAGTGATCAACCATATCTCTTGTTGTGTGGATCTTTGTCAAGTGTGGCGCCTTCCTCATATCATATTCACATCTTTTACTTTGTTTTCTTGCTTTATTTACTTGGTTCGAAATACTACAAACCCCCCCTAGTTCCTAGTTGGTGACTTGAAAAACACAAGAATTGATAACATGATTCCCTTGGGTTCGACCTTGACTTGCTTGCTATACTCTATTTAGTAGGTACTTTAGGATTTCTTTGATTAGGCATACGACTTTAAGCCTGTCAAATTTGGCGCCATTGCCGGGGATCGAACCCGGGTCACCCGTGTGACAGGCGGGAATACTTACCACTATACTACAATGACTTCTGTTTTTTTTTTTTGTAATTTGGGCCTTTGCCTTTTGTTGGCCTCTTTTTCTTTGAATGGGCTTTTGTTAAACAATACAAGAGTAAGGTCCACTAGAAAGTATATGAGTAAAGGATGGAGTGGGGCCACCGAATTGGCTTGTGAAGGGCCACTAGGGCCGGCACCATGGGGTTTGGAAGAGAGAGTCCCCTTTTTGGGTGTGGGACAATATGTAGAAGAGGGAAAAGAAGTTTGGAGGCTTGCCACTAATAGCCCCCCCCCCTTTTGGAAACCCACAAAGATGTAGCTTTCAATCACTCTAACCCACACAAGTCAGCCCATAGTCAAATTTAGCATTTACTTAAACTACCTAAGACAACCAAATGAGCTAGAATGAAAGCAAGCGAGTCCTTTACCTAAAATACTCAAATCACATGCACAAGCTAAGGGGTTCAAATTACACAAGCAAGGGTATGGCCGGCAGTGGAGGGGTCCGTGGTGGTGGGCTAGGTGTTGCTTGGTGGTGGGACGGCGGCAGACACGGTGGTCCGGTCGCCGGAGGTGGGGGAAGTCATCGGAATTGGGTTTTTTTTTGCGTTTTTGAGGGTGGGTCTGGTAGGGTCAAGCTAGGCAAGCAAAATAACTACTAATCTATCAAACTATCAAGCAAACTAAGCATGAAACCAAAAAAATATGAACATGAACAACTCATACAAGACATGAAAAACAAGAAGAAAAATCAAGCTAACAAGAGAGAGTCTAGGCCTAGAACATGCTCATCATGAAAATAACAAGGGATTTCGTGTAAGCTATGAAACTAAGCATGAAAAAAACTGAACTTGAAGAAAGAGAAAGGGAACTTAGTATGGCTTTGGCTCTTGATACCAATTGATGAGAATCAAGGTCCCCAAAGGAACCCTTCTTCCCTAGAGAGAGTGGACCGTGCCTAAGCTAGGGCTTCTTCTCCTTCCGTGAGCTTGAGGGGTCTCCACTAGTCCTTGGAAGGTGGTCTCGGCCGTGGGGGAGAGGAGTCACCAAGGGAGGCGCCGAGAGGAGGTATGGATGGTGGGAGTGCCAAGGGAACCTCTCTTGGAGGTTCCTTGGCCGAGCTTGCTTTGTTCGAATGGGTGCTTGTGAGTTTGAGAGATCCACACGAGTTTGATGAGAGAAAGAGAGATTGGAATGTTGAAGGCTTGAGTTGAAAGAAGATAGTGGCTGCCCAGAGGGAGTTAAACTCTACCTTAGGCTATGCCACTCTTTAATTCTTCAACTAATGAACAAGGGAAGCCAAGGATGGCTTATATAGTCAAGGGTTTTGGTGGGCTAGGAGCCCATATGCAAATGGGTCCACATGCCCACCAAGAAAAGGAAATGCTTGACTTTAAATTAACAAAAGGGAAAAGGGTGGACTAGGAACCATTGGAAAATGGGTCCACACGTCCCACCAAGTAAAGGAAATGTATGTCTTAACTAACAAAGGGAAAAGGGGATAAAATCCATAAGGCTTGGATATAGACGGGTGCATAGATGCATTGGAATCGAAGCATTGTCGATGCTTGAGTGTCAATGCCATGCGCCGGTGTCTTGGGTTGGTACTCATCACTCTCCCCTTCTTGAAGGAGAATTGTCCCCAATTCGATCGTCGGGGACCGGGGGCACATAAGGGCCGACGTGCGTCACAAGGAATGTGGTGTGGGCCCCGGGAATCGGCGGCATAAAACCATCATCGACGAGCCTCTTGAGCATGTGGGAGGCGGCTCGACCGTGTGTGCTAGGCTTGGAATGGCTCCTGGCTGGGATCCGTGCGAACGTTGGAGGCATGTGCGCCGTGGACCTATAACAAACAATCTCTACAAGCAATAGAAAAGTTAGCCAACGGTGCGGTGGGTCCCTAAGAATGGCTCTAAGCAAGGCATCGGGGTGGAGGCGGCAACTAATGTTAACTTGAATGCCCTTCCCAATTTTCAGCCACCCAAGTTTCCAAAAACGAACCACAAGGCTAGGGTCCCAAGCCAACACAATAGTACGAGGGATTCCATAGAATAATTTGGCGTGCCAATTTTTTGCCGATTTTTCCTGAATTTTTGAAAAGCGATCTGAGCACTCCGTTTTCTTCCCACCCGACGGCTCTCATGCGTCCACATTCCTCTCCTCCATTCCCATCTGACGACTCTCATGTCAAACTTTGAGGAGTGTGAGTTCTCCTCCAAAAACTTTTGTCTCATGGCTGATGGTGGTTCTACAAATACTGAGGTAAACAATTCTGATTTTTTTGCCAAATTGAAGAATAAGTCAAATGACCATATGATTGCTTTTATTAAAAAACTTGGTCAAGAAAACAGCGAACTTAATGAGTAACTTGAAGAAAAGGATGACACAATCTCTAACCTAACTAATGACAATAAGGTTTGCACTGAAAAGGTCATCAGTTTGGAGGACGTTTCATCATCTTCTTCAAGTGAATGTGAAAAATGCCCTAAGTTGAATGAAAAGATAAGCTCACTAGAAAAATCAGTATCTTCTTTAGAATATGAAGTTAAAACTCAACAATGCTAAGTTGTCTAGTGATCCAGAAGTGTCAAGGGATATTGAGAAACGGAAAAAGAAGGCCTGGATGGATGAGTTTATTGCATCCATAGTTGAAAAGAAGAAGGGAAACTTCTCTAAGAAATATGTGCCTCTTAGTGGTCTTGGCTATATGGGTAAGAATTTTGTTGAAAATACTAAGGAGGACATCTGTAAAGTTGAAGGAAAATGACCGGTCCAAGAATGTTGTGCTAGTTCCTCCAAAGTGAATGATCATAACACTTAGAAGAATGAAAGTAACAATTCGGCTGAAGGGAACAAACCTTGGTACTATGGACAAAAAGCTCATTCAATAAGGTTGAAATAAGTATAAAATGCCCAACTAGCACACATTGATTTTCATTCAAGGATTGTTAATAAACCTATCTGGCCGGGTCAAAGCAAGTACGTGAACCTAAAGTGTCATAGTGTTTGTTGGTACTGTGGTAAAACAAGACATTACAAATAAGAGTGTTTCCTCAAAAAGAATAATGAGGAACATACACATATTGCTTGATCTAATCTGAATAAGAGTCATGCTAAGACTAAGAATGTTGTTCCCAAACCCATTAAGCTTAAGCTTATATAGGTTCATAAAAACTAATTTCTTAAATTGAGGATGAAGTGAGGAACTGTTCTTGATACATACATAGTGCATGCTCAAGTCACATGACAAGGAACAAAAGGTGGTTCATGATGAGAATCAAGGTCACCAATGGGACCTTTTGATGGCTTTCGCCCTCGGAGGATCGCTTCAGGGAAGGTAAAATGCCTCAGACTACTTGTTGATCCATCAATGAAGGCTCGACTGCTTTGGGAAGTCGGAAATGAGCATGAACGGATGCACGGAAGCGTTCTTGAGACCTTGGAATGAAAGAGCACGAACTCGAACCGGATAGGCGAACAACGACAACTAGGAGTCCACCCGGTTGCCTTGAACGACTTGTAGAACCCAATGAGTCCACCTAGGGTTCGACAAGGTTTGATAAATCCCTCCCAAGAGTCCACTCACGAAAGAAGTATCGGTTTGAGTTTGAATGCGTCGGAGTCCACCTAAACACTCACTCACAATTGAATTGAAGTCGAATCCTCAAACTTGAATTCAATCAAAAATTCCAATCCAGGAATAGAGAAACACAAGGTTCTTAATTTTGATCAAAAGCTACCAAATGAAATGCCAAAACAAACATATAAATAGTCTAAGAATATCATATGATAAAAACGAAAAGCAAGTAAAAGGCTTCAAGTCTTCAAGTGGGCTAGCCCATCAAGGCCTTCATCCTTGCCAAGCTCTTCCTTCTCTCGAGCCCTTTCCCCGTCCAAGCCCACGGTCCAAGCCTCCATCCATGCCGTCTTCCATGCCTCCATCCATGTCGTCTTAGCCGCGCCTCCATCTAAGGCATCCCCTCCACCGAGCCGGCGCTGAGCCATCTTGTTCTCCTTCTCGGGCTTGCTTGTATCATCCTCTCCTTCTTGGGAAAGATTCGACCCCGAATCTTCATGTAGTCCATCCATGAATACAAGATAGCCGAAGCTCTCAAACATCCCAACCATCCTAAACCCGGACATACAAATGTTCCTCTCACTCTCACTCTCACGCATAGTATGAACAAAAATAAACTTGAGGGGACTCCCCTTCTTAACTCTCACCCAATCCCTACTAGGGTTACATGGATACACAACCTTAGAATACCTCCCCAAAGTCTCATAAAATAAGAAAAGATAAGCCCTATAGTTCTCAAAATGCAAGAATAGGGTAGTACTAGAACCTGAGGGCACAAAAGAAATGGACTCAGCTTTCTTGGGAGGGTTGATCATCTCGTGAGGAAGCTTCCATCACCGATTACGTCGTGGCTGATCCTGGAGGAATAATGCGCGCGCCTTCGCCTTCGCTTGCCCTAGCTCACTCTTGCTCATGGCCTCAAAGCTATACCACACCCCGCCATGGATAACATGATGCAGATTGCGTCGACCATCATGAATAACAAAGCGATCAAACTACCATGGCCGACCAAGGATAAGAGCAAACTTCTTGATTGGAAGCACATAGCACTGCACCACATCTGTAAAATCCCTCATCCGGAAGGTCACATCAACACCCTGGTCACCGACACTCTATGCTCATCATTGATCCAACCCATGGTCACCTCGTGACCTAACGGATAGGTAGGAAGCTTGAGGTTCTAAACAGCAAACTCTGCCATGATATTTCTCTCACTCTCACTGTCCACTAAAGAAATGTAAGGCAAGTCACTTCCCTCCAGATAGCACGAATGATAGAAGCTGAGCTCTCTCTGTAGAGGATCAACTGGCGGCTTGAGCACTTGCTCGGGTATCTCCTCCATGATCCAGTCAACCAATGTATCCATAGAAGCCAAGTCAGTCAGCTCCTCACTTTCCCCAGTTCCCTCAGCAGGCGGTTCAACATAAGTGGGTTCAACTTTAATAGCTAGAAAGCTCTCACCTTGAGTGTCATAGGCGCCACACTTGGTATCTTTCACGTCAGTCGAAACATCCATCTCATCCTCAGACTCATACTCTCCACAAGCATTAAGTAGCACTTGCTTCTTGGTAGGGCAATCTCGAGCAATATGGCCACGGCCTAGACAACGGAAACACTGAACATCCCTCGTGCGCGGTGCATCTTCCTTGGTTGCGCCAGATTGGACCTTTGCCGAGACCTTGGCAACCTCCTCCTTGGCCACTGCCGGCTTGGGTTGGCTAGCTGACGCCAGAGTTCCCCACGTGCGGGCCCCATTGGATTGCCTCCTCTTAGGCAAGCCCTCATAGACCTGTTGGGCGTAGTGAAGTACGCTCTCTATAGGTGGATCTGCCCCAAAATGCTGAGCTCTAACAAGGCTACCTATATCTTCATTAAGGCCATTAGCAAATTTAGAGACCACATACCACTTAGGGAAGTTAACACCTGACCTTGCCATAAGTTGCTTCAGGTTATTGTAGTAATCAGATGGCGTACTGTTGCCCTGCCTCAAGCGCTCCAGCTGACCTTACACAAGGTTGAAATATTTGGCAGGCACAAACCGCCTCCTCATAGCCACTTTGAGCTCGCGCCACGTGCGGATTGGCTCAAGCCCATCTATGTCTCTCTCAATCTCGTCTGCCCTCCACCAAGACAAGGCGAACTCTGTGAAATGAATTGTAGCCATGGCTACCCGAACATGATCCGTATGATCATAATAGTCAAAGATGGCCTCAGTCCTAGATTCCCATTCCAGATAGGCCTCCACATCAGCAGTTCCATCAAACTTATCAATAAGCACCTTAGCATGATGGTGCACAAGCGACTCACGTCTCTCCTCGTCATTCGGCCGCTCATAGCCCTGACCAAACTCATGCAGCCCGGGAACATGACGGCGCGGCTGCATATTGGGCACAAACCGCCCCGGTTGTTCGCGCACACCAGGAAACGTCGGCCTTCCCCGCCCTCCGTTGGCTTGCCGTCCTACCGCTGCCGGTGGCTGAGGTCGCGGCGAGGGGTACACCGCCTCCTCTTCTTCCTCCTCATCGTCGACTTGCTCCGCCCATGTAGTATAGGGAGTCGGCTCCCTACGTTGGTAAGCTCCTCAGCCTCTGGATGTACCACCACCTCCCAAGTCATTGAGACGGCCGGTGATGGTCGTTCCGGTCAATCCCGGCGCGCGGTCCTCCTCAGGTCGCTTCTCTAGACGCCTCTCCAAGGTGTCATTGAATTCAGTCCGCAGCTGGACATTGTTTTGATGAAAAAGCTCTCGAATGGCTTCAATGATGGCGGGCGACACCGGCGAAGATGGCTCCTCACGCCCCGAATCCGAACCCACCATGGTCACAAGTACACAAACTATTTCGGACTAGGAACAAGCTGCAACACGCAAGTCTTTGTGAGCAACCAAAACCGAAAACACAAGGTGAGAAACGCACCCAAGAAGATTGATGTTTAATAGGTTCGGCCCCCCCTTGTTTGCCTTGGTGTCCAAGAAGCTCAACTTCCAAATCTGAAATTAGGAAAAGATTTCTTCCAAAAATATGTTAGTGACTTGGCTTGAATTAATTTACCTAAGGAAATAAATTAAAAGAAGATATGATACTCCCTCGTTTTCTTGTATAGCATGCGGCCGCCCCCTTTGGAAATTAAACAAGATCTCGACTTTCCTTGTGTGTAGAGGGCCGCAACTTGGAAGATATGGAAAGGCCTTGTCTTGCCAAAATTTCGGCCAAGGGAAAGGAAGGAGATCCTTAAAAGTTCCTTATGATATCTTTACCCAAACAAGGTAACAATTTCCAAAATTACAAGATTTTGTTTCCAAAAATTTCTCACCCCTCCTTGGAATGAAGATCTCATATGGCTAGGAGGTTTTTTGGAAAGGGACGAATTTATATTTGGAAAGGGCTAAGATATGGGAAAATTGTTAGGAAAGATTGGATCTTGAAAAATCAATTTAATTTCCCCCCAAGAAAAATTCAAAAATTTGTTTAAAAACCCGAAAATGTCCCTACCCTTAGAGAGAAGACGCTAGGCGGGGTCTTCTCAAGCCCTTCGGGCCGGGACCACTTGACGTACGCCCTAGGACTTCTCAAGGCTTTTCCCGGGTCCGCTACAACCTTCAAAAAACAAAAATAGCAAGGGCTACTAGCCCGCCATTTTTTTTTTTTTTAACTACAACGCAGAAACAAAATTGAAAAACAAAGGGAGCAAAATGTCCTTCTCAAAAAGTGGAAAATCTTTTGATTTTAAACAAATATCTCAACTTCCCTTTTTGAAAAACGAAAATCGATTTTGCCAAAACACAATCTTCTTAACAAGATGTGATGTGACTACGACCTCGTCACATCAAGATAATCAAGATTCAGACTCGGAACACTTTCAAGATCAAGTACCTCAAGATCAAGAACCTCAAGATCAAGAACCTCAAGATCAAGAACCTCAAGATCAAGATCAAGATCTAGATCAAGAGCTCGGGGTCATTACTAGGGCAATGGTGAGAAGACTACACTCCAAGCTGCACACGAGCCTTGCCTTAGTTGGAGCATCACAAGGAGACCCTCAAGAGTGGGTCACGTGCATATCAAGTGGCTAAGAGTAGCCAAGAGACTTCCTTGTTTAATATTTGACAATATTTAGTTGGTTACTTGGATATTTGTTTTGATTATTTTGTTTAGTAGTTGTTATTTATTTCCTTAGAGAGGCCGGCCCTATATGAGGTTGTTATGACCCTATGTAAGCTCGCCTTAGTTATTTTTGAAGGTTAGTTCAGATTTTTAGAATACACGTTTTCTTGAGAACCAAGTTCTTTGTTTTCTTTCTTGTGAGTTGCATCAAGAAACACCTTTTGATCTGCGTTTTTGGAGTGTGTCATATCTCTAAGGCAAGGATCATCGTTCTTCTTGTGATTGGTGTGTCATATCCAAGCTAAGAAGTTCGCCTATCCCACAAACATCACAATTCCCTCTCGCTGAATTCCGGCAGAATTCAGTTTTGAATTCTCTTGCGGTTTCTCCCATCAAATCATCAAGTCTCGATCTTTGATTCCTCTTCCATCTTCTACATCCAGTCTACTTCACTTCCACGTTCGGAATCACCCTGGCAATGCACCGAGTCGGGCGGCAATCTTGTTTCTTGCAGAACATTCCTCTGACGACAATCCGGGTTTGTGAGAACTTGAAGGCATTGCTTTGCACCGTGGCTTCATAGATCCTTAGAGCATATCATGTGGTATCAAAGCTTGTAAGGTAATGCTTCAAATCTCTAAGTTTGGCTAAGAAAAGATTCGATCTTGCAAGCCAAAATTTCATGCCTTGTTCTGCCAAGTTGTGTCTTTGTTCTTTATTGCGTTCCTTGGTGTTTGTTCTTGTTTTCATTTTGTTTTGCTTTGTTTGAGTCATAAAAAAAAAACAGGTTTCATCCTAGCCAAACCGTAGTTCCAACCAACTTCTTGTTTCTTGCTTTTCTTGAGTTTTGTTTGTTGAGTCGGTCTTGCTAACCCATAAAACTGAGTTTTTGCATCCAAGTATGTGTGGAACATCAAGGTTACGGGAAAGGTTTCTTGAGTCTGATGTGTGGCCCAAGAGAGAATACAAGGCTGCATCAAGATCCCATCAAGAAGCATTCCCCGTCCAAGAAACTCCAAGAACTTATCAAGAGTCATCAAGAACTCAAGAAAAGGAGTTTGCGGTCCAAGAATTATTGTAAATTCAGTTGTAACCCAAGGAAAAGTTTAGAAAAAGTGGTTGAATCCATAAATACCCAGTCAATAAACAAAAGGGAAGGCTATAGAAAAAGTGGATCAACAAAACACAAAGTTTGTAAAGTTTAGGCTTCACAACATCAAGAGTTCGTGCTTTGCCAATCAAGAATTCGCAGAGATCACCCTTGCTGCAGTTTTGGACGTCTCTCCGACAACCATACCAAGGAGGAGAGGAGGCTAGTACCTACTTTGGTGGTCTTGTATTAGATTATCCGGGATTCAGGTTTGTGTGGTGTTGCAAGTTGTTTCTTTTGGTTTTGCTTGAGTCTAGGAACCCTAACCCTACCTTTTTGCTTGCTAAGATCTAAACCTTCTAACACCATACTTAAGATTTTGAGTTCTTACAACTATTGACCATTGTTTGCTCGAAGTTCTTTGGCTTGTGGTTGCGTGCTTGTCTTGCTAAGTGATTGCAACTAGGAATTGGTCATGGAGCAACAAGAGAAACAAAAGGGGCTTCACATCAACGAGTCTACGGAGCACTCTAAGGTTGACGTGGAGAAGCTTCTCCTTGCTATTCAAGCTCAAAACGATAGTTTAGGGGAAAGGATGGACAACCAAGTCCAAAGGCTTCGAGATGAACAAGCTGCGTTCATGAGAGGCATGGAAGCCAGGTTGGATCAAGTTCAAAGTGAGCTGCGGAGTGGTGGTGCAACAAGGTCAGAGTCCTTGTCTTTTTCAACGCCATTAGGAGCTGGGACGGGAAGCCTACAACAAGAGTTCTCACAACGTAACTCTCCTTGCATGAGGTCGCCTCTACCTCCCATGACAATCATACGACCACCACGAGAGGAAACGATGACCCACTAGACGAGTTTGAGTTTTCTATCCCTACTACTATTACTACTCCAGTTCTGCACCCTTGGAACACTAATCATGCAGGGGAAGGAGCTTCTAGGGCGCCTTATACACAAGCTTTTGGCTTAGGAGGTGGAGACGGCACAAGGCTGCCACATCAACCACTTCCACGGCCACAACAACAACAGCCCATGTTTCCGAGGAGGAATGCGCCGAGAAGAGGCTTTCCGAGGAGGAATGCGTCGGGACTACTCCCACGGAAGCCAAGGGACCAATTTTAAGACCAAGGAGATGAGGGTCCGGGGCGTGCAAGAGGCCAAAACATCAAGTTAGAGGTACCGCAGTTTGGTCACTCAATCGAGGTAGAAACTTACCTTGATTGGGAGAACAAAACTGAACAAATCTTTGATTTCTATGGTTATTCCGATGCACAACGTGTAACCATTGCTTCTATTAAGTTTGTTGACTTTGCTTATCATTGGTGGCTGCAAGACAAAGAGGAAAGAAACTATAGAGGGTATCCACAAGTAGAGACTTGGGAAGAGCTTAAACTTGCTCTAAGAAATAGATTTGTGCCTGAGGATTACAATGAGAGAGTTCATGCTAGATTAGAGCAACTTAGACAAGGCAATAGGACTCCGGATGAGTACTATAAGGAACTTAGGACTTTAGTCTTTAGATCTGTCCTTAGGTTCCCTGAGGGTTATATCATATCTAAGTTTGTTAATAACCTGAACCCTGAGTTGAAATCTATTGTTAGCATGCAACATTTTGTGCGTGGAACCGCCATTGAGGAGGTTCTACATTATACTAACCAAGTGCACAAGAATTTGTCCAATAGGCGTGCGCATGTACCTAGTGCTCAAGAGGGTCTTAGGGTCGATGAAGAGAAGGTTAAGGCTATCAAGGAGTGGCCTACACCCATGGCCATGACTCAGGTTCGATGTTTCCTAGGCTTCGCTGGCTTCTATAGGCGCTTTGTTTGTGATTTCAGTACTCTAGCTGTGCCGTTGACCGAGCTAACCAAGAAAGGAGTGACATTTAGATGGGACGCACCACAAGATCAAGCCTTCAAGACACTTAAGGACAAATTGACCAATGCGCCTTTGCTTGTGTTGCCAGACTTCAATAAGACATTTGAAGTTGAATGTGATGCATCCGGAATTGCGTTGGGAGGTGTCCTTATGCAAGATGGCAAACCGGTGGCATACTTTAGCGAGAAACTAGGAGGGACTGGGTTGAATTACCCCACATATGATAAGGAACTCCTAGCTCTTGTTCGTGTGCTCAAGGTGTGGCAACATTACCTTTTGCCTAAGGAGTTCGTGATCCATTCCGACCATGAGGTGTTGAAGTACTTCAAGGGGCAGAATAAGCTCAACAAGAGACACACCAAGTGGGTCGAGTTCATTGAGTCTTTTCCCTATGTGATCAAGCACAAGAAGGGTAAGGACAATGTGGTGGCGGATGCCCTATCTAGGAGGTACGCTCTTCTATCTCTTTTGGACGCTAAACTACTTGGCTTTGCTTTCATGAAAGAACTCTATGCTAATGATTCTGATTTGTGTGATATATATGCTACATGCTTGTCTAAGGGAAGTAAAGATCAGTTTTATATGCATGAGGGGTTCTTATTTAAGGGTCATAGGTTGTGCATTCCAAAGGGATCATCTAGGAGGCTTTTAGTGTAAGAGGCACATGGGGGCGGTTTAATGGGACACTTTGGGGTACTTAAGACTTTACATACTCTTAGGGAGCACTTCTACTGGCCTCATATTCTTAAATCAGTTGAGAATATATGTGCTTCATGTGTTACTTGTTTACGTGCCAAGTCTAAAGTACAGCCCCATGGATTATACACACCATTGCCTATTCCTAGGATGCCTTGGGAGGATATTTCTATGGACTTTGTGCTAGGTCTACCTAGGTCTAAGAGAGGTCGTGATTCCATCTTTGTAGTGGTAGATAAGTTCTCCAAGATGGCTCATTTCATTGCTTGCCATAAGACTGATGATGCATCTCATGTTGCTAGTTTGTTCTTTGATAATATTGTGAGATTGCATGGAGTTCCTAGGTCTATTGTTTCAGATCGGGATGTAAAGTTCCTTAGCTACTTTTGGAAGACACTATGGGCCAAGCTAGGAACCAAACTTCTCTTCTCCACTACTTGTCATCCTCAAACGGATGGGCAAACTGAGGTAACAAATCGTACTCTTGGCACCTTGCTTAGGACTATGTTGCACACTAACTTGCGCAGGTGGGAGGAGTGCTTAGCATTCATAGAGTTTTCCTACAATAGGACCGTCCATACAGCCACTAAGAGAATGCCTTTTGAGGTGGTGTACGGCCATAACCCAAAGACACCATTGGAGTTGCTGCCCTTGGCCATTCAAGACCGTGAGATCAAGGAAGGAGTTGAGAAGGCTGAGGACATCAAGAGGCTGCATGAGGAGACACACCTTCAACTTGAGCGCCGAGCTATGCAATACAAGAAGCAAGTGGACAAGGGGCGCAAGGAAGTGCTATTTGAGCCTGGAGATCTGGTTTGGGTGCATTTGAGGAAGGAAAGGTTCCCTACACTTAGGAACTCAAAGATCAAACCACGGGGAGATGGTCCATTTCAAGTACTTGAGAAGATTAATGATAATGCGTACAAGCTGGATTTGCCACCATCTTTTGGAGTCCATGATGTGTTCAATGTAGCTGATTTGGTGCCTTTCTTGGTGGACAAGGAGGAGGACATGGACGTGCTTGATTCGAGGTCGAATCCTTTTCTAGTGAGGGAGGATGATGTGACTATGACCTCGTCACATCAAGATAATCAAGATTCAGACTCGGAACACTTTTAAGATCAAGAACCTCAAGATCAAGAACCTCAAGATCAAGATCTAGATCAAGAGCCCGGGGTCATTACTAGGGAAATGGCGAGAAGACTACACTCCAAGCTGCATACGAGCCTTGCCTTAGTTGGAGCATCACAAGGAGACCCTCAAGAGTGGGTCACGTGCATATCAAGTGGCTAAGAGTAGCCAAGATACTTCCTTGTTTGATATTTGACAATATTTAGTTGGTTACTTGGATATTTGTTTTGATTATTTCGTTTAGTAGTTGTTATTTGTTTCCTTATAGAGGCTGGCCCTATATGAGGTTGTTATGACCCTATATAAGCTCACCTTAGTTATTTTAGAAGGTTAGTTCAGATTTTCAGAATACACGTTTTCTTGAGAACCAAGTTCTTTGTTTTCTTTCTTGTGAGTTGCATCAAGAAACACCTTTTGATCTGCGTTTTTGGAGTGTGTCATATCTCTAAGGCAAGGATCATCGTTCTTCTTGTGATTGGTGTGTCATATCCAAGCTAAGAAGTTTGCCTATCCAACAAACATCACAATTCCCTCTCGCTGAATTCCGGCAAAATTCAGTCTTGAATTCTCTTGCGATTTCTCCCATCAAATCATCAATTCTCGATCTTTGATTCCTCGTCCATCATCTACATCCAGTCTACTTCACTTCCACGTTCGGAATCACCCTGGCAACGCACCGAGTCGGGCTGCAATCTTGTTTCTTGTAGAACATTCCTCTGACGACAATCCAGGTTTGTGAGAACTTGAAGGCATTGCTTTGCACTGTGGCTTCATAGATCGTTAGAGAATATCAATATCTCTCAATGATCTTAGGAGATATGATGACGGGCAAGTTTTAGTCGTGTTAACCTGGTCAAAATAAATCCTAACTAACCTAAACAAGTAGTCTGGGTAAGCAAGGGTCGAATCCCATAGGGAGGAGTTATTAATCTTTATGTTGATTGCATGCAAAGTAACAAGGGGGGATTTAGTTGATTTCTTGGAAAACAAGTAAACAAATAAACACTAGCGAAGAGTTTGTAATCAATTAAAGGGAAAACACTTAGCCAAACAAATATCCACTTTTCATATGATAGATCGATCCTAGGTTATCTCTATTCCTTTCCTTTGATTATTCCTGTCCCTATTCTGAATTAGTCAATAGTCCAACCAGTCCTAATGACCCTAACTATCAAACAATCCCTACCAACCTTCAGGATTTAATTTAATAGTAGCAAGAAGCATAGGAATTAACCAGGATACATGCAACACCACAACCCGCAGTATTTAACATATAATCAAATCTCTTTCATAATAAACTAGTCCTACCAGTCCTAGAATATCATGGATGCTACTATAGATAAGGAACCTCAACCCGAAATATCCAAACCCTTGCAATAGACAATTACTAATATCAACTAGGTGATCAATCTAGTCAAATCAATAACAATCAATAAGAATATGCTCAAGAGAAAAGATATAACCCAAAGGACATAGGAAATAGAGAATTAACCTCACAATCAAATCATACGAAAAGATTCAATTGTCGGACTAAGCAAAAGGTGCTTAGCTCCTCATCGTTCTTGGAAACAAAATAAACTTCAAAGGGGAAAACTGAATGGAAAAACGATGATGAATGTAGATGATGAATATCGATGATGAATGGAGGCTGCGGAATTTAGGTTAAATAAACTTAACCTAAAGCCCAAGATCACAAACCTCATCTAAGGGAATAAAATATAAAGTACGAAAATAAAAGAAATAAAACCGAAAATAATAAAAATACAAAACTCGGAAAATCTCTTCGGCTCGCCTCCCGTGTGCTTCCGCGGCCGCGGCACCAAATCCGCGGTCGCGGAAATTGATTGTTTGCTCTCGACTTCCAGCTCCGAATATTCCGCGGGCGCGGCAGAACTTCCGCGGTCACGGCCGTGACACTCCTTCAGCTCCGCGTTTCGCTCGTCGCCGCGGATGCCTCTTGGCTCTCCTCTTGCTTGTGGTTGGCCGCGGTAGCCCTTCTCTCCTTCATTTGTATGGCTTCGTCCTCTACTCTTCCTCGTCTCCTCAGGTGGTCTACTCCTCGTCTTCTGGATGTCTTCAATTAGCTCCTCCAAACCACCAAATCCACACTTCTTCTCTCCAACTCCATATTCCACGGTTGTGCTATAAATCCCTACAAATGGTACCCTAAACACCGGTAACAACTCCTAGATAAGCACTACAAAGTAGAGCTGATCAAACTCCCCCATGCTTAAACCTTGCTCGTCCTCGAGTAAGCTAAAAGAAACCTACTCCTTCAATCAAATCCCCAAGGTCTCAAGAAGCATAGAAAAATCATCTCCTCTAAGAATTTCACCTAACAATAAACTCCACGCACCAATACAATAAGCACAACACAACATACAATAACACATAACTCAACCAAGCAAAAAGGAAAGCAGAGTACTTCCCCCAAGCTTATCCCGAACACCATAGAGTGAATATAAACTAATCCTAGTCTCCCATCTATCTCCTTATAGCTCCAAAGTGACCTACCCGAAACCTCCTTATATCACCTCTTCTTATGTCACCTCGCCAGGAAAACTGAGGAATCCTAAAAACCACTCTTCTTCTTTTCACTCATTTTGCCAAGGCGCCCTTTCGGGTTTTCACCAAGCCACTCATTTCATTTTTCAATAGATGGGATCACATAAACTCACATCACTCTTGACCTCATATTACCCCAGCCTAATGTTGGTCCAAGCCACCCGCTTATTGCATAAGCTGCCCTTTCGGGTTTTTGACTTATCCCAGGATTTTTCTTTTGCCTTTTTTCAAAATTTTGGCTTTTTCTATTTTTATTCTTTTCCTGAACGAAATAGCAAGTATAAAACCCTCCCCCATTCTTAAACATTGCATTGTCCTCGATGTAATGAAAGACAAAAATAATGAAGTACAGGGAAAGGCAAAAAATAACTCACAAACGCCGCTGAGTTGGCTTGGACACTGAAGTTGTTGCTGGCAGTATACCATATAAGCTCAGGTCTTTGGTGTTGCAGAGGGTCTTCAACTCATCTCCACCGTGCAACCAAAGGAAACCACTGTAATGTGTAGTGGTCATCAAGGAAATCAGGGCTGCACGGCCTTCAACTCAATCAACTCCTACCATGCAACCAAAAAATAGGCCCAGATGTAATCGTGGTGTGGGCCCTGGTGTTTCTCCTCTCCAGCTGTCGACTGTAGGGCCATCATCGTTGCCAAATAATGTGTGGGGCGAATGTATCTTCCTAGACAACATGATGCGCACCATTTCTGATGCGAAAACCCCTTTGAAATGGCTTGGCTTGGGACGGATCTAGGTAGGGCGCGGATAAGGGATGACTCTTGGGGAGCGAACGAAGGTTGAACCAATAATTAATTAGCAAGGATGAGTTGCTAATTAAATAATTGACTCGGCAATGATTTCACGACCAAACAACCATGAGCAGGGACTTTGCAACACGACTCTCGTGGATTGGACGAGGGAGGATGATAACGATTAATTAGCAAGGAATGGACTGCTAATTAATTATGGAATTCAGCCGTGATTTCTTGGCTGAACAACAACGACAGTAAACGACCGAACACAGGAACTCGGTCACGGGAAGAGCTGGGCCGTCAATGTCGGATAGGGGGAATACGGTACCGACGACGTGAGGAAGAAGATGATCGTCTCCAACGCCGATGAGTTAACAGTGAATCCGATCAACAAGAATTCCGAACAGCTGAGGGACGAGGGAGCAGTGCAAAGAAAATTAGGGTTAAGGTTGACGTTGAGCAATGGGTGGAGAAATTTTCACAAAAAAGCTTACTTCAATTCAACGTGCTAAAATTAGGGTTCCAAGTTTCAATATAAAGGATCCTAAGTTACCGAAGATAGTAACTTTCCTAATGCCCAAAAATAGTAATAATGCAAAATACGAGAGTAAACAAATAAAAACAATTCCCAAGATGTCTAATAATGTTTATGACTACTCCTCTTGATAAGTGGCCACTGAACACATAACAACGGTAGGTGTGGAAGTTGAAGTCGCTCCATTCCTTGCAAATTCTTTAGCGACAATGCTCGTAGTCGCGTAGGCAATGGCTCTGGCACGAGCTCTCGTAATTGGTCCGTCTGAACGAATGCTAAGCGACTCTTCCTCCTCGGCCTCAGTCAATGTCAAGGGCTGTCCCGCATCATTCTCCCCTTCTTGGCCTCGAATCGTCCCCGATTCGTTAATGTCAAGGTCTGGCGGTGTGTAGGGGGAGAGGTCTCCAATGTTGAAGGTGCTGTGAACTCCATATTCTGTGGGAAGCTCAAGCTTGTAGGCATTGGGGCCATAAGCTTCCAAAACCTTGAACGGGCCATCACCTCTCTGGTCGAGCTTGGATCGTCTCTTTGACGGAAACCGATCCTTCCTCAAATGCAACCAAACAAGGTCCCCGGGCGCGAAAGTGACGCGACGCCGGCCCTTGTTGGCCTTTTGCTCCAGCTGTCGGGCTCTCCTCTCTAGTTGCTCCTTTGTCCTAGCATGCAACTCATGTATCATCTCTGCCCGAGCAGCTCCACGTACATGATCACCATCCTTCAGCGGGTGTGGCACTAAGTCCAGCGGTGATAGCGGTATCCGGCCGTACACCACCTCAAATGGCGACATGTTCGTTGCGGAATGGACAGACCTGTTATAAGAGAACTCAACAAAAGGTAGTAAGTCCTCCCAATGACGCGGGTTGGTCCTAAGCATGGTCCTAAGCAAAGTCCCTAAGGTCCGGTTGGTCACCTCGGTCTGGCCATCAGTCTGCGGGTGGTAGCTAGTAGAGATAAGAGATTGGTACCTAGCTTACCCCACAAAGTCCTCCAAAAATGGCTAACAAATTTCACGTCCCTATCGCTAACAATAGAACGCGGTATACAATGTAAACGCACAACATTGTCGAAGAAAAGTGAAGCACAATCCGCAGCATTGTTAGTGCCCTTACATGGTATAAAATATGCCATCTTCGAGAACCTATCAACCACGACAAAAATAGAGTCCCTCCCCTTCTTAGACCTAGGCAACCCCATCACAAAATCCATAGATATGTCCTCCCAAGGACGGTCAGGTATAGGTAAAGGGGTGTATAGTGAGGGACTGGATCTAGACTTGGCCCTATGGCAAGTGACACAAGCATTGCAAAACCTAGTGACCTGGTTAGTCATGTTGGGCCAATAAAAATGCTCCTTAAGGGCTGCTACAGTTTTGGCTATACCGAAATATGCCCTACTCTCATGTGCCTCTTTAACTAAGAGTTCCCTAATAGAAAAAGATGGTATGCATAGCTTTCCACCCTTATAAAGGTACCCCTGGTCAAGGAAGTAGGAATCTAAGGAACCCCGAGATGCGCAAGTCTCATAAATAGATTTAAATAAAGTATCATGCGAATACAATTCCTTAATCAATGAAAAACCAAAGACTGAAGCATCAAGGGAAGACAAGAGGACGTACCTGCGAGAAAGGGCGTAGGCTACCACATTCTCCTTACCTTTCTTATGCATTACCACATAGGGAAAGGTCTCCATGAATTGTACCCATCTCGCATGCCGACGTCCGAGTGTGTTTTGATGCTTAAGGTACTTCAAGGCCTCATGATCGGTATGGATAATGAACTACTTTGGCCACAAGTAATGCTGCCACGTCTTCAACACCCTGATAAGAGCATACAGTTCTTTATCAAAAGTAGAATAGTTAAGTGTAGCACCTGACAATTTCTCACTGAAGTACGCGATGGGTTGGCGCTCCTGGAGAAGCACCCCACCGATTCCAATGTTGGAGGCGTCGCACTCAACCTCAAAGGCCTTGTTGAAGTCCGGCACCTGTAGTAATGGTGCGTGGCATAGGCGGTGATGTGATTCTGTCCCATATTCAAGACTTGGACAAGCTCAACAAGGAGGAAGGCATGGAGGACCAGCCAAGGAGCAAGGTAGCAAGCCCAAGGATGAGGAGCCCAAGGAAGAGGAGCCCAAGGAAGAGAAGGACAAGCCCATATGCATCACTCGAGAAAAGGCCAATTAGGATCTCCAACGATCACTTGATCTAGGCCTACTTTCTAATGGGCTTTTGGCAAGCAAGGAGGACGGCTGATAGGCGTTGTCGTGATACCTATACAAAATAATCCTAAACAAACCTAACTAATGTAGTCTGGTAAGCAAGGGTCGAATCCCACAGAGAATCAAATACTATTCCAACGATGTAATTGTATACCAACAAGTAACCAAGGGGTTTCTGATTTAAAAACAAAATAAATAAAATAAATAAATAAAAACAAAGACTTGAAATCAAATTAGGAAAATAACTCAGCCAAACAAATATCCACACTTTAGATTGATAGATCGATCATTGATTATTCCTAGTCCTCAATACTCATGAAAGTCCTAATCCCTGTTATGAATTAGTTACCAGTCCAACTAGTCCTGATAACCCTAACTATTAAACAAATCCCTACTAACCTTCACGATTTAATTCAATAGCAGCAGGAAGTTCAGGAATAGATAGGTACATGCAAGTGTAGCAACCAGTCATACAATTATATGCAATTAATTCTCTACACAAACTAAGGGATTTAGATTCTCAACCAGTATCCTCCAATCCTTAGTAATATGATCAATAACAATCTCAACAGGTTGTATGGAAAAGGGGAATCAATAGCATAATACTAATTTCTCTAGGTTGTCAATCTGGAGGGAACTATTATTAAAATCTAATTGATTTCCTAATCAACAAATCAAGGGGAATCGGTATATGATAAATGAGATTAAGCATGAGAGAAAATTAATACAATCATAGAAAGAGTAAAAGAATAACCTCACAATCCAATCAATCAAAAGGCTTCAATTGTCTGCCTGGGCAAAAGGTAAAAACAACGATGAATGAAACTAGGTCTAACTATTTTCTCCTGGCAACTAGGTTAACTAAAAGTGTTTTAACCTAATTCTAAAAGTGTGTAAAAATAATAATTAAAACAATAATAAAATAATAACGAAATGAAACAATTGGGGAAATTAATCCCGAAATCACGGCTTTGACATGCAAACATCTCGTTCCAGCAAATTCTCTCGCTCACGCGGCCCACTCCAAGCTGCTCGGCCCATCTTCAATGCAGCATCAGCTCGGCCCAGCTCTTCATCCAAATCCAAGCAGCTCGCTGATGTCGTGATGACGTCATCACTCCGCACCAATCTTCCGCTGCTTCAATTTGACGCACGCGGCACAATTCTCTAGTGGGCCGAGATTCACTTCGTGGACCGTTATTTAATATTGGCCCATCACCAAAATCAGAATCACATGGCTTCTTGTAATTAAGCTGGCTTCGATTTGCGAGGGGGCCGCGGTCGCGGCCTTCGTGCCGCGGTCGCGGTTTGCTCTCGAATTGGCCTAATTAATTTCCAAATTTGGCCGCGATCGCGGTTTTCTTCTCTTCTGCGTCAATTTCTTGGGAAATTAGCCATCTCCTTAGGTGGTGAACTCCTCTTCCTCTGGATGTCTCCAATTAGCTCCTTCAGACCACCAAAACCACACTTCTCCGCTCTAACTCCATAATCTCCAATTGTGCTCTAAATCCAACCAAATGACACCTCAAACCTGGTAACAACCCCTAGAAATGCACTACAAAATAGTGCCGATCAACGATCCATCCACTCTCCTAATCACCAAAGAAGAGGCCTACAATAAGCCATCTTGGAGACTTCTTCTCCTTGATGACAATCTCGGTGCCAAACGAGACTTAAGGCACTTTTCAAGGGCCTTTTTAAGGCATTGATTGAATGACATTTTTAGGACATTGGTTTAGCATTTTATGCATGGTTTTAGGAGTTAATTTTCTGCAAACAATTGCTTGAGGGCCGGCTGCTAGGGTATAAGGTCGCCGTCACCCCTCATTTCTTCTTTAGCTTAATCTTGAATCAAACAAACACTCTCAAGAGAGATTTTCATCCTTAAGCTCATGCTATTTTGCTTCTTTGTGAGTCATATCAAAGCAGCCAAATTTCTCCTTGAATCCCCTTGGTGAGTCATATCCAAGCTAGGTTCAAGAACCCTTGTTCAACGTGGTGAGTCACATCCATTGAGAGCAAGCTATCCCTCGACAATTCCACCTTCCACCGCCGCCGTTTCCACCCTTCAAACTACACCTCATAAGCCACCCAACCAACATCAAGCGCCTCCCCCAACGCTTCCACGCCTCCCTCAAATCGCAACCCTAATCCACCCTCCACCGCTAGGGTTTCCACCGAAACCACCTTCACTTCCACCCCCTATATCTCGAGGCCCACGACGGTGCCACCATGCCCCTCTTGCGCCACCACTCTCAACATCTTCCACCACCATTGGATACCAAGACCGCCGCAATCCACCTCCAATGCCGCCCTACAGCCCGCTTCAAAGATCGCCTCCCCGGATTGCCGAAGGTTGTCAATCGGCCAAGCTCTTGCACCGAAGCTCATCCAAGTCGATCCTTGTCAAGTGGTATCAGAGCCACGCAAGGTTTGGCCATCAAATCTGTCTTTCTTAGTGCAATTTGTTCATTAGAAGTGCAAGCTTAGGTTATCTAGACTTTAACTTCCGATTTTGGTCTTGTTTTGTGCATTTCTCCATTGTTGTCTTGATCTTTTGCTTGCTTCGACTTCTGAACTTTCTCAGGTTGAAGGAGACCGTTGGAATGCTCAAAATCCAGTTACAAAACACAAAAAAAACGTTGCACAAGTCTGCCATCAATTGCTAGTTAATCACTTTCCTTATTTGGCTTTATTACCATATTTGCTAGCAATCAATATTTCCTCTTTGCAGCCAAACCTTAGCCACAACTTTTATCTCATCTTTGGTGTATATTCTTGCTTATCTAAGTTGCTGCATAAATCAAGCTTTGGACTTAGGTTAAGGGAATTTCACTTTCACATACTTTGTGGCTAAGACAACACCGAAATTGTGCAAAAAAGAGATTGTGACTTGAATTGTTCTCGAATTTTTTGTGGGACTTTGTTTGTTACTTCAGTATTGTATTAAGCTTCAGAACTTGTAGCTTGCTCAAAAAAAAAAAAAAAAGAGAAGAAAAGTGCTCAAGAAAAACCCGGTCTAAATAGGAGAGACCATAGAAAAAGTGAGCCATTGAAGAGCAAATTTAATTTTATTTTCTTTCTTTTGTTCTACGTGAGGTGTTGAATTGTTTGTGGTTGCTTGGGTGTGATAGTGGTCGGTACCTTCCTTGCCTTTGCTTGTGGTTCCGACTTAGTAGTGAAAATATACACCAATTTTTGCCCTACCCACAAAACCTAGCTCGTAACCTCACTTGAGCTTGCTATTTCTTGTGAATACTTTGTGCTTGAAAATTTCAGATTGTGAGGACCCTTGTGTGTGCTCAAGGGACCATTTGCTTTGATTATCTTCTGGATGTGCTTTGAGTGCTTTTGCTAGGTCTATTATGGGAGACAACTCCAAGGAATCCGGTAGGGGCAAGACCGCCTTGACCATCAACGAGCCCCCCACCTTACAATCCCTAATGGAGGCTATTCAGGGGTGGGCAAGTAGACTTGATGTGTGCCTTCAAGAGACACAACAAAGAAGGCTTGAGGCCTCTCGATCGTGGCATTCCTCTACACCTAGTGCCACTTCCACCCTGCCAAAGGTGCAAGAGTATAAGTGTGAGTTGCCACCCTTGCAGCCTAGGAAATATGCTCCACCACCTCGGCCAAAGCAAGAAAATGAGGAACCGACCGAGCACGTAGAAGAAGAGCCTACGCAAAAGGAGGAGGAAGTTGAAGAACTATCTCTTTCATCTACAAAAGGAACACGTCCACCCATCATTGCCCGTAGCTCACTCAATTCTTTGGCTACTCCATGGATGGATGCAACATCTAAGGTTCCTTCATGTTTGCCATTCCTACTTCAAGAAGAGGTTGACGCTCAGGATGATAAGCCTTCCAAACTCAAGAGCACTTTAGACCATGACAAGAAGGATGTTCAATCCAAGGCTCATTCTAGGGGAGTATCACTTGACTCTACTCAGTTTCTTCTTTTCCCCTTGCATCAAACTGAATTCTTTTCAAGGGTTAGAGAGTCCCTAGTTCATGAATCTGTTTTTGAAGGTGAAACTAGATACTCATGCATACATCATAGTTCTCTTGTTCTATTCATGACTTGTGAGATACCTTTAGTTTGTGATCAACATGTATACAAGTCCTTGCATTCAGTTTTTGCATGTAGAACTAGACATTCATGTGGGCATCATTGTTCTCATTCACAATTCTTGTTTCATGATAACAAAATGGTCCTATGCATTGCATTTGTTATAAAGTATGTCATGTGCATCTCATGTTCTATACTTAAGCACATCTTTAGGCTGAAGTTGGAAAATACTTGTGCATGGAAATTCATCCATGGACACTCAATGGAACTAATCATGCTTGCTTACATGTACCTTGCTTCCCCTAAAGATGTCTTGGTCTCTCACTTCCTTGTTTTTCTTTGTGCAGTTTTGTGTGCTCTAAACCTATTTCTTGAAGTGCACTCAGATTCGAGGATGAATCTTTTTGAAGGGGGGGAGGATGATGTGATTCTGTCCAATCTTCAAGACTTGGACAAGCTCAACAAGGAGGAAGGCATGGAGGACCAGCCAAGGAGCAAGGTAGCAAGCCCAAGGATGAGGAGCCCAAGGAAGAGGAGCCCAAGGAAGAGAAGGACAAGCCCATATGCATCACTCGAGCAAAGGCCAATTAGGAGCTCCAATGATCACTTGATCTAGGCCTACTTTCTAATGGGCTTTTGGAAAGCAAGGAGGAAGGCCCATCCACTCTCCTAATCACCAAAGAAGAGGCCTACAACAAGCCATCTAGGAGACTTCTTCTCATTGATGACAATCTCGGTGCCAAACGAGACTTAAGGCACTTTTCAAGGGCCTTTTTAAGGCATTGATTGAATGACATTTTTAAGACATTGGTTTAGCATTTTATGCATGGTTTTAGGAGTTAATTTTCTGCAAACAATTGCTTGAGGGCCGGCTGCTAGGGTATAAGGTCGCCGTCACCCCTCATTTCTTCTTTAGCTTAATCTTGAATCAAACAAACACTCTCAAGAGAGATTTTCATCCTTAAGCTCATGCTATTTTGCTTCTTTGTGAGTCATATCAAAGCAGCCAAATCCCTCCTTGAATCCCCTTGGTGAGTCATATCCAAGCTAGGTTCAAGAACCCTTGTTCAACGTGGTGAGTCACATCCATTGAGAGCAAGCTATCCCTCGGCACTTCCACCTTCCACCGCCGCTGTTTCCACCCTTCAAACTACACCTCATAAGCCACCCAACCAACATCAAGCGCCTCCCCCAACGCTTCCACGCCTCCCTCAAATCGCAACCTTAATCCACCCTCCACCGCTAGGGTTTCCACCGAAACCACCTTCACTTCCACCCCCTATATCTCGAGGCCCACGATGGTGCCACCAGGCCCCTCTTGCACCACCATTCTCAACATCTTCCACCACCATTGGATACCATGACTGCCGCAATCCACCTCCAACGCCGCCCTACAGCCCGCTTCAAAGATCGCTTCCCCGGATTGCCGAAGGTTGTCAATCGGCCAAGCTATTGCACCGAAGCTCATCCAAGTCGATCCTTGTCAGGTGGTCTTTTATCACTCTGAATGCTACCTTGAGCTTTGGTTCCCAAGTAATGGTGGCGCCTTTCTTTGTCAACTCATGTAGAGGCACGGAAATGGAGCTGAAATCGCGCACAAAGCGCCTGTAGAAGCCAGCCAACCCCAAGAAAGATCGAACCATGGTCGGTGTAGTTGGGATAGGCCACTCATTGATGGCGCGGACCTTTTCTTCATCAACCCGCAACCCATCCTTAGAAACAACAAATCCTAGAAAAATCGTTGTGTCCGAGCAAAACACACATTTTGCCAAGTTGGCATATAATTGCTCATTCCGAAGGCATTCTAGAACCTGTCTAAGGTGTAAAACATGCTCATGCAACGACCGACTGTACACTAAAATATCATCAAAATAAAAAACCATAAACTTCACCAAAAAATGATGAAGGACGTGATTCATTAACCTCATAAAAGTGCTCGGTGCGTTGGTGAGTCCGAACGGCATGACTATCCACTCATAAAGGCCATGCTTCGTCTTGAATGCCATCTTCCATTCGTCTCCTTCCTTCATGCGGATTTGGTGGTAGCCACTCCTAAGATCGATCTTTGAAAATAATGTGGCCCTATGCAACTCGTCCAGCATATCATCAAGGCGAGGGATTGGATGACGGTACTTCACCGTGATTTGATTGATGGCCCTGCAGTCCATGCACATTCTCCATGAGCCCTCCTTCCTCGGTACGAGGATTAATAGGACACCGCAATGACTTAGGCTTTCACGAATGTAGCCCTTGTCCAAGAGGTCGGTAACTTGTCGTTGAAGTTCTTTAGTCTCCTCCGGGCTCGCCCTGTATGTCGCCCGGTTGGGTAACGAGGCGCCCGACACCAAATCAATCTGGTGCTCAATCCCATGTATAGGAGGTAGACCGTTCGACAACTCATCGGGCATGAGAAATCATAGAAGCGGGTAGCTCATCGACATTCTTTAAAATTGAAAAACACGCATTTGGAACCAATAAAATACAAGGAGAACGTCCCTGAACAATTGGAGAGAGGTCCCGTGAGCATGCCATAAGCAAACAACGTTCACATCGGCCCTTGATCACACTCGAAGGATTGCCAGAAGAAGGTGGAGGAGCAGTCCCTGACTCGGTCCAGAACTCGACCGAGTTCTGGGCCGAGTTAGGCTCGACTTGGTTTCGCCTTGGCTGACTCGGCCGAGTTTCTATTGGTCTGAGGCCGAGTTGTTCACTGGTGCGGGAACTCAGTCCAGAACTCGGTTGAGTTCTGGGCCGAGTTGGCTTCTGTTGTGGAGACTCGGTCCAGAACTCGGTCGAGTTCTGGGCCGAGTTGTGGCCTGGCGTCGTTGCTCCTTTCGCCGGGTTGGGCACATGCAGTGTCGGCTTTGGTGTCGTCGACTTGGCCTTCTCCAATGCCTTGATCTGGTCTCTCTCGACTTGATCATGAATGATTTCTTGTGGCGTCATGGGTAAAAGTGTGACCCGACGTCCCTTGTTTTGGAAAGTGTACGTATTCAAGAAACCGTCATGTACTGCTTTCTTGTCAAATTGCCATGGGCGACCTAAAAGGAGGTGAGTCGCATCCATAACAACAACATCACAAGTAACGGAATCAACATATTGACCGATAGAGAATGTAATGTGGCATTGCCTGGTTACCACATCACCTTTACCTTCCGAGATCCATTGCAAACTATATGGTTGAGGATGTGCAATCGTAGGCAAATTGAGCGCGTGGACGACCTTTTCATTCAAAATGTTACAACACGATCCGCTATCCACAATCACACTCAACGAAGAAGTGCCCACAATGCAGCGAGTGTGGAACAAATTCTCGCGTTGGTCCACTAGAGACGCGTCCTTCACCGTCAATATACGGCGAGCAACAAGAGAGAAAGGCGTACCTTCATTCAAATCCGGTGGTCCACATTCATACGACTCCTCATCTTCGTAATCGTCGTACACCAGTGGTGGTGCGTCCTCGGTCTCCTCTTCGTTATCAAATGACTCGTAACCCGTGGCTTGAGAGAACAACATGCGTCTCGAGTTCGAGCAATCGCGCATGAAATGACCACGGCCGCCACATTTATAGCAAATCCGGTCGCTCGTCTTTTCTGAATGGGTGTCCTGCTTCGGGGGAACGCGCGTCATGGGCGGTTTGGGTGCTTCGAGACAAAGCGGGGCCCGGTTATAGGGGGCTTGTGGCCGAGGCTGCATACTCACAACGGGGTTAGGAGAAAAAGATGAAGGATTTGGTTTAGAATCATACCTGCGGGATGACGATCCCGATAGCCATGGATAAACCTTCTTGCGCACCAAACGTTGATGAACCTTTTGAGCGGTGTGTGCAAGAGCGGTAAAATCATTGATAGGTAACACATCGACCTCCTCTCGCAGATCGACATGCATCCCTTGGAGGAACTTCGTCTTGAACGTGCCGGGAGTAACGCTAATGCCCGCCTTGAAATACAAATCCTCGAGGTGAGCAAAGAACTCAAGAGGAGTACTCGTACCTTGGCATACGAGAGCAATCTTCAAATGCATTTCTTGCTTGTACTCCGGGGGCACGTACTTCCGAGTCATAACATAGACAAGTTGGTGTCATTGCTCAATGGGGTCGTATCCCATACGAACCCAGTTCTTTTGGTCCCTATGCCACCATGAACGAGCGACTCCTTGAAATTGTAACGTGGCTATTTCCACCTTGTCTTCCTCGTTGTAGTGGCAATGTGCAAGAGCATGTTCCGTGCCTTGCAACCAGTCCAAAAAGACAGCGGCATCATAATCACCAAGAAAGGGTTCGATTTTTACCTTAATTTCTCTGCGAGCGCCGTAGTTAGGTTGCACTTGTCGTCTATCTTCATAGGCGCGCTCTCCTTGGTAGCCACGACCAGCACTACGGTTTCCATTGTGTCCCCTACGACGCCGCGGTGGCGCTTGCTCATACTCATCATAGTCGTCGGGGTGAGCATCAAAAACAGGAGAGGGAGGAAGCTTACGCGGTATCCATCCTTTCGGGTGCACTTGATGCTCAATGGGCTCAACTAGTGGAGGATGGAAGTTACCTGGGTTCACTTGGCCAGCCAAGTGCATGTCCTCCTCCTCATATTCAGCAAAGGGACGTTAGGGATACGTCCTAGAAGGGGCTTGGGGCACCGGATACGAACGTCCATGTGGGGTTCGGGTAGTGCGGTCTGCAAAAGTGGCATGATTGTTATCATAATAAGGGTCAGGGGCATAGGAATCATACCTGGTTCTCTCATGAGATCGACGTTGCCAATGTGGAGTATCGACATGGTCGGAGTAGTGGCCATTGTCATCTAGGTCCTTGGAGTTGGACCGAGGTTGCCATCGATCGTCAATGGGCGGACCCGTGGGCTTCACCACGACCGAGCGCAGCTTGCCGGTTTGCCTAGTGGTGTCGTCTGGATGGTGTGAAGAGGACGCAATGTGCTTCCCTTTGTCAAAGCGAGAGTCATGACGGAGGAGTCGCCCGTCACGTGCGTCCCAGTGGTCGTCCTCAAGCACCGAAGCCGGGCCCAATTGAGCGTCTACGAGCCTCTTGTATTGTTGAAGTTGTTTCTCCGCGGTGTGTAGCCGCTCGATCACATCAAGTCGTTCCGCCTCGGATTGAGCAAGGCGGTCCTTTGCGGCCACTAGTTCAGCGGCTTGTGCCTCGGATTCATCACCATGGTACGACATAGCAAAGAGGTTAAGCAATAGTAGGAAACAACTAACAAAGATACTCAATGCAATAAACTCAACTCAAGAATCAAAGTCTCCCGGTATCTAGTTTTGGCAATCCGTGAGGGAGGTCAAGGCAAGGAAGTGAACTCGTATGCAATAACCGTCTCAAGCTAATCAAGCATGTAAGATAGTCAAACAATGAATAAATCAAAGCAAAGATCATGCAAGATAAACTCTTTTATAGATTGCTACTAGAGATATGGAAGACAAGAAATGGAATTGCTGAATTAGTGCGGGATGCTTAGCACGGTAATAATAATGTGGGTTGTGTGATGCTTAGCACGGTAATAATAATTCAGCAACTTGTTGTAATTTTTTATTTTTATTTTTAAGAAAGAAAGCAAGGTAGCAACACAAATTTCAGCGTATTCGTGGAATGCACCCAAGCTCAAGAGGTAGAAGATGTTTTAGACTTGTTGTAACAACCACGAACTTACCATTCATGCAATGACAACTTAATGCAGCAAAATAATCAAAGAAGACAATAGGGTTTGGCTCTCAAGGAGGTTCGGTTTCTCACAAACAAGAAAAAGAAACGCTCGATTCGATTCAACTTGCGTTGCAAGGCAAATCACCTAGGGTTTGGCTCTCAAATTTTTGGTTTTTTGTATAAAATCAGAATGTGCGGAAGAGAAAAGAATGAAAGAAAGCTATGGGAATAATCAGAAAAAAATGCAGGGAGAAATTGAAATCAAGAGACGAATTTACCACATGTCGTACCCCTGGAAGCTGATACCAGTTGATGCGAAAACCCCTTTGAAATGGCTTCGCTTGGGACGGATCTAGGTAGGGCGCGGATAAGGGACGACTCTTGGGGAGTGAACGAAGGTTGAACCAATAATTAATTAGCAAGGATGAGTTGCTAATTAAATAATTGACTCGGCAATGATTTCATGACCAAACAACCACGAGCAGGGACTGTGCAACACGACTCTCGTGGATTGAACGAGGGAGGATGATAACGATTAATTAGCAAGGAATGGACTGCTAATTAATTATGGAATTCAGCCGTGATTTCTTGGATGAACAACAACGACAGTAAATGACCGAACACAGGAACTCGGTCACGGGAAGAGCTGGGCCGTCAATGTCGGACAGGGGGAATACGGTACCGACGGCGCAAGGAAGAAGACGATCGTCTCCAACGCCGGCGAGTTAACAGTGAATCCGATCAACAAGAATTCCGAACAACAGAGGGACGTGGGAGCAATGCAAAGAGAATTAGGGTTAGGGTTGACGTTGAGCAAGGGGTGGAGAAATTCTCACAACAAAGCTTGCTTCAATTCAACATGCTAAAATTAGGGTTCCAAGTTTCAATATAAAGGATCCTAAGTTACCGAAGATAGTAACTTTCGTAATGCCCAAAAATAGTAATAATGCAAAATACGAGAGTAAACAAATAAAAACAATTGCCAAGATGTCTAATAATGTTTATGACTACTCCTCTTGATAAGTGGCCACTGAACACATAACAACAGTAGGTGTGGAAGTTGAAGTCGCTCCATTCCTTGCAAATGCTTTAGCGACAATGCTCGTAGTCGCGTGGGCAATGGCTCTGGCACGAGCTCTCATAATTGGTCCGTCTGAACGAATGCTAAGCGACTCTTCCTCGTCGGCCTCCGTCAATGTCAAGGGCTGTCCCGCATCAATCTCTCTATGGGGAAATCGGACAACTGGCCTTTGGTAGAACTTTTTTTTTTAATGCAGGGCAATAAGAGACTTACATTGGTGTGGGAAACACCTTCTTCATTATGCATCGGGTCTCCTCCCTACAGGTTAGTACGAAGCAAAACAAAAGCAAAACACACTAAAGCAAATAAAAACAAGGAATGAAAAGACAAGCAAAGAAGTACATACCTCGGGTTGTCTCCCGGACAGCGCCTTAGTTATTGTCGTGGCTCGACATACTACTCACTCTTCCTCAACTTGGTTCGCTCACCTCCATTGAGCACTCGGGGTTCCCATCTGAAGGGTGTCTCTTGGAATCATCAATGTTGAATCCGACCCTCTCCCCGTCGAATTCCATTGTGAGCGAACCGCTGCTCACATCAATCTTGGTTTCTGCCGTATTCATAAACGGTCTTCCTAACATCACAGGCGTTGCATCCTTATCCTGCCCCGTGTCCATCACAAAGAAGTCTGCATGGAACACCAACTTGTCCACCTCGACTAGCACGTCCTGCATAACTCCTTTAGGGTAGACATATGAATTGTCCGCCAGTTGGATGACAATCCCCGTCTTCTCTAGTGGGCCCAGCTTCATAGACTCGTAGTGTGAGAGAGGCAACACGTTGATAGAGGCACCCAAATCAAGTAAAGCCTTGTCGAACAAGGTACCCCCAATCTTGCAGGGAATAGTGAGCATCCCTGGATCGCTCGCCTTCTTGGGTATCCTTGCAGCATAGCGGACACATTCTCACTCACCACCACCTTCTTTTTCTCCTTCACTGCCCAGTTTCTCTTGAACGTGCAAAGCTCCTTCAAAAATTTAGCATAGCGAGGAATACTATTAATCAACTTGAGTAAAGGGATATTTACCTCGCAATTGCTGAACATTTCGAACAACTCCTTGTCATTGGCTGGCCTGCTTGTGTCCGCCAGAGCTTCAGGGAAGGGTGCGGGAGGCTTTTCGGATCCGAGCGGAGGAAAGTAAGGCCTCACATAATCGTCATAGGGATCGCGAGGATGAGAAGCTATTGCTGGAGCCATTCCGCGGTTGCGGATTGGTGGACGTGGTCGCGGAAAATCCTCGAACAGGTCTGTGTCTTCAGCGATTTTTCCGTGGTCACGGATTTCGTTCCGCGGTCGCGGATTGCTCTCGACCTAGGGCTCGTTTTCTTGCCTGATTTTTCCGCGGTCGCGGGTCTCATGCCACGGTCGCGGAATTTCTTCGATTCCGTCCGTCTCGCCAATGATCTCACCGCGCTCGCGATTTTCCTCCTCGCGGTCGCGGGCGTCCTTCTCTTTGGCTCTCCTGGCTTCTATCTCAGCCCCGCTCCTCAATGTCAGCGAACACATTTTCTTTCGGGTTAACTACCGTTTGAGAGGGTAGTTTTCCCGACTCCCGAGCCTCTAATCTACTCACAGCTATAAAGATCTGCCCTATTTGCTTCTCCAGATTTTGAATACTGGACTTTGTCTCCTGCCGATTCTGGGACATAGTGTCTGCCAATTGTCCAATTCGTGTCCCCATCGTAGTCACCGTGTTGGCCATGGTTGACATACCCTGGATAAGGGCGTTGATCTTGTCCGCATCGGACGCAAGGGCACTAGAACTCTGGCCCTGGGGTCTTTGTTCATAAGGAGCTCTAAATTGTTATTGACCCCTAGGCTGCTGGTATTGTTGTGGGCGGGGAAGGAACTACGGTGGCCTCTGTGGATAGTCCTGGTTCTCCTGGGCATGATGAGTGTTTTGCTGGTTCCCGTATCTCAAGTTGGGGTGATCTCTCCACCCTGGATTGTATGTGTTGGAGTACGGGTCATATCTTGGCCTTTGAGGGCCATATCCTCCAATTGCCTTTACCTCAGCAGTGGGTTCCTACAGTGTGGGACATGCATCAGTTGGATGCATCGGGTCGTAGCATAATCCAAATGATTTGACCTGCTGCTGGACACCCCTCATCATGCACCGCCTCATCATTTCTTTCATCTCAGCCATCTCAGCAAGAAGAGTGGAATTGGGCTGAGACTCTGCAGCTTTCACGGATTGGGTGCCTGCCCTTCTACTAAACTATCTTGAGCCCTTAGATAGCTCAAAGAAGACCTCAAAAGCCTGGTCTAGAGTCTTGTTGAGGAAGTTCCCCCCATAAGAAGCGTTCACCATCCTCCGCTCTTCATCAAGAAGACCTCCGTACAAATAAAGTACGAGGTCCTGGTCAGAGTAGCCATGATAGGGGCAGCTGGAAATCAACCTCTTGAAACACTCGTAATACTCGTATAGCGACTCATTAGCCTGCTGCTCGATGTTGCTAATACTCCTATTCAGGCTGTTCAACTTCGTCGCTGGGAAGTACTTCTCCAGGAAGGCCTTTTTCATCTTGGCCCAAGTGTCTATGCTCCCTGGAGTCAGGTAATAGAACCAGTCATTGGCCGCATCCTTCAAGGAGAAAGGAAAGGCCCTCAGCTTGATCTCCTTGGGCTTCATGCTCGTGCAGACTGCATGGAACTCCGATAGATGCTTGTTAGGGTCTCCACCACTCATCCCATGGAAGTGGGGAGTAAGTGGATCAAACCCGACTTGAGCTCGAAATTGACTCCATCAGCAAGCTCAGAGAAATGCACAGCCAACGGTTGCTGTTGCAGAATTGGGGCAGTCAGCTGCCTTAGCGTCTGTTGTTCGTCAGCCATCTCAAAAGCGGGGTTGTCAAAAACTAAAGATCGGTTGACTCTGCGGCTCTGGGAGAAAGTTCTCTCAATTTCTGAATCCAAAGCTAAAATTGGGGAGTTAGTAGCACGGGTGTGGACCATAAGATAGGTCCACACAATAGTAACAAGCACACAAACACACACAAAGAAAAATCAAAACTTGCCTCCTCGGCAACGGCGCCAATTGGACGGGCATGTTTTAGTCGTGTTAACCTGGTCAAAATAAATCCTAACTAACCTAAACAAGTAGTCTGGGTAAGCAAGGGTTGGATCCCACAGGGAGGAGTTATTAATCTTTATGTTGATTGCATGCAAAGTAACAAGGGGGGATTTAGTTGATTTCTTGGAAAACAAGTAAACAAATAAACAAAAGTGAAGAGTTTGTAATCAATTAAAGGGAAAACACTTAGCCAAACAAATATCCACTTTTCATATGATAGATCGATCCTAGGTTATCTCTATTCTTTTCCTTTGATTATTCATGTCCCTATTCTGAATTAGTCAATAGTCCAACCAGTCCTATTGACCCTAACTATCAAACAATCCCTACCAACCTTCAGGATTTAATTTAATAGCAGCAAGAAGCATATGAATTAACCAGGATACATACAACACCACAACCCGCAATATTTAACATATAATCAAATCTCTTTCATAATAAACTAGTCCTACCAGTCCTAGAATATCATGGATGCTACTATAGATAAGGAATCTCAACCCGAAATATCCAAACCCTTGCAATAGCCAATTACTAATATCAACTAGGTGATCAATCTAGTCAAATCAATAACAATCAATAAGAATATGCTCAAGAGAAAAGATATAACCCAAAGGACATAGGAAATAGAGAATTAACCTCACAATTAAATCATATGAAAAGCTTCAATTGTCGGACTAAGCAAAAGGTGCTTAGCTCCTCATCGTTCTTGGAAACAAAATAAACTTCAAAGGGGAAAACTGAATGGAAAAACGATGATGAATGTAGATGATGAATATCGATGATGAATAGAGGCTGCGAAATTTAGGTTAAATAAACTTAACCTAAAGCCCAAGATCACAAACCTCATCTAAGGGAATAAAATATAAAGTACGAAAATAAAATAAAAGAAATAAAACCGAAAATAATAAAAATACAAAACTCGGAAAATCTCTTCGGCTTGCCTCCCATGTGTTTCCGCGGCCGCGGAACCAAATCCGCGGTCGCGGAAATTGATTGTTGCTCTCGACTTCCAGCTCCGAATATTCCGCGGGTAGACCTTCAGCTCCGCGTTTCGCTCGTCGCCGCGGACGCATCTTGGCTCTCCTCTTGCTTGTGGTTGGCCGCGGTAGACCTTCTCTCCTTCATTTGTGTGCCTTCGTCCTCTACTCTTCCTCGTCTCCTCAGGTGGTCTACTCCTCGTTTTCTGGATGTCTTCAATTAGCTCCTCCAAACCACCAAATCCACACTTCTTCACTCCAACTCCATATTCCACAGTTGTGCTATAAATCCCTACAAATGGTACCCTAAAGACCGGTAACAACTCCTAGATAAGCACTACAAAGTAGAGCTGATCAAACTCCCCTATGCTTAAACCTTGCTCGTCCTCGAGTAAGCTAAAAGAAACCTACTCTTTCAATCAAATCCCCAAGGTCTCAAGAAGCATAGAAAAATCATCTCTTCTAAGAATTTCACCTAACAATAAACTCCAGGCACCAACATACAATAACACATAACTCAACCAAGCAAAAAGGAAAGCAAAGTACTTCCCCTAAGCTTATCCCGAACACCATAGAGTGAATATAAACTAATCCTAGTCTCCCATCTATATCCTTATAGTTCCAGAGTGACCTTCCCGAAACCTCCTTATATCACCTCTTCTTATGTCACCTTGCCAGGAAAAATGAGGAATCCTAAAAATCACTCTTCTTCTTTTCACTCATTTTGCCAAGGCGCCCTTTCGGGTTTTCACCAAGCGACTCATTTCATTTTTCAATAGATGGGCTCACATAAACTCACATCACTCTTGACCTTATATTACCCCAGCCTAATGCTGGTCCAAGCCACCTGCTTATTGCATAAGCCGCCCTTTCGGGTTTTTGACTTATCCCAGGATTTTTCTTTTGCCTTTTTTAAAAATTTTGGCTTTTTCTATTTTTATTCTTTTCCCGAACGACATAGCAAGTATAAAATCCTCCCCCATGCTTAAACATTGCATTTTCCTCAATGTAATGAAAGACAAAAAGAATGAAGCACAGGGAAAGGCAAAAAATATCTCACAAACGCTGCTGAGTTGGCTTGGACACTAAAGTTGTTGCTGTCGGTATACCATATAAGCTCAGGTCTCTGGTGTTGCAGCGGGTCTTCAACTCATCTCCACCGTGCAACCAAAGGGAACCACTGTAATGTGTAGTGGTCATCAAGGAAATCAGGGTTGTACGGCCTTCAACTCAATCAACTCCTACCATGCAACCAAAAGGAACCACTCTGGTGAGAAGTGGTAAACAAGGGAACGGGGTTGCATGGCCTTCAACGAACACAAAAAATAGGCCCAGATGTAATCGTGGTGTGGGCCCTAGTGTTTCTCCTCTCCAACTGTCGACTGTAGGGCCATCATCGTTGCCAAATAATGTGTGGGGCGAATGTATCTTCCTAGACAACATGATGCGCACCATCTCTCTATGGGGAACTCGGACAACTGACCTACGGTAGAACTTTTTTTTTTTCAATGGAGGGCAATAGGAGACTTACATTGGTGTGGGAAACACCTTCTTCATTATGCATCGGGTCTCATCCCTACAGGTTAGTACGAAGCAAAACAAAATCAAAACACACTAAAGCAAATAAAAACAAGGAATGAAAAGACAAGCAAAGAAGTACATACCTCGGGTTGCCTCCCGGACAGCGCCTTAGTTATTGTCGTGGCTCGACATACTACTCACTCTCCCTCAACTTGGATCGCTCACCTCCATTGAGCACTCGGGGTTCCCATCTGGAGGGTGTCTCTTGGAATCATCAATATTGAATCCGACCCTCTCCCCGTCGAATTCCATTGTGAGCGAACCGCTGCTCACGTCAATCTTGGTTCCTGCCGTATTCATAAACGGTCTTCCTAACATCACAGGCGCTGCATCCTTATCCTGCCCCGTGTCCATCACAAAAAATTCTGCATGGAACACCAACTTGTCCACCTCGACTAGCACGTCCTGTACAACTCCTTTAGGGTAGACATATGAATTGTCTGCCAGCTGGATGACAATCCCCGTCTTCTCTAGTGGGCCCAGCTTCATAGACTCGTAGTGTGAGAGAGGCAACACGTTGATGGAGGCACCCAAATCAAGTAAAGCCTTGTCGAACAAGGTACCCCCAATCTTGCAGGGAATAGTGAATATCCCTAGATCGCTCGCCTTCTTGGGTATTCGCTTTTACAGCATAGTGGACACATTCTCACTCACCACCACCTTCTTTTTCTCCTTCACTGCCCACTTTCTCTTGAGCGTGCAAAGCTCCTTAAAAAATTTAGCCAAACAAATAATACTATTAATCAACTTGAGTAAAGGGATATTTACCTCGCAATTGCTGAACATTTCGAACAACTCCTTGTCATTGGTTGGCCTGCTTGTGTCCGCCAGAGCTTCAGGGAAGGGTGTGGGAGGCTTTTCGGATCCGAGCGGAGGAAAGTAAGGCCTCACATAATCGTCATAGGGATCGCGAGGACGAGAAGCTGCTGCTGGAGCCATTCCGCGGTCGCGGATTGGTGGCCGCGGTCGCGGAAAATCCTCGAACAGGTCTGTGTCTTCAGCAATTTTTCCGCGGTCACGGATTTCGTTCCACGGTCGCGGATTGCTCTCGACCTGGGGCTCGTTTTCTTCCCTGATTTTTCCGCGGTCGCGGGTCTCATGCCACGGTCGCGGAATTTCTTCGATTCCGTCCGTCTCGCCAATGATCTCACCGCGCTCGCGGTTTTCCTCCTCGTGGTCGCGGGCGTCCTTCTCTTTGGCTCTCCTGGCTTCTATCTCAGCCCCGCTCCTCAATGTCATGGCGAACACGTTTTCTTTCGGGTTAACTACCGTTTGAGAGGGTAGTATTCCCGACTCCCGAGCCTCTAATCTGCTCATAGCTATAAAGAACTGCCCCATTTGCTTCTCCAGATTTTGAATACTGGACTTTGTCTCCTGCTGATTCTGGGCCACAGTGTCGGCCAATTGTCCAATTCGTGTCCCCATCGTAGTCACCGTGTTGGCCATGGTTGACATACCCTGGATAAGGGCATTGATCTTGTCCGCATCGGACGCAGGGGCACTAGAACTCTGGCCCTGTGGTCTTTGTTCATAAGGAGCTCTAAATTGTTATTGACCCCTAGGCTGCTGGTATTGTTGTGGGCGGGGAAGGAACTGCGGTGGCCTCTGTGGATAGTCCTGGTTCTCCTGGGCATGATGAGTGTTCTGCTGGTTCCCGTACCTCAAGTTGGGGTGATCTCTCCACCCTGGATTGTATGTGTTGGAGTATGGGTCATATCTTGGCCTTTGAGGGCCATATCCTCCAATTGCCTTTACCTCAGCAGTGGGTTCCTACAGTGTGGGACATGCATCAGTTGGATGCATCGGGTCGTAGCATAACCCAAATGATTTGACCTGCTGCTGGACACCCCTCATCATGCACCGCCTCATCATTTCTTTCATCTCAGCAATCTCAGCAAGAAGAATGGAATTGGGCTGAGACTCTGCAGCTTTCACGGATTGGGCGCCCGCCCTTATACTAAATTGTCTTGAGCCCTTAGATAGCTCAAAGAAGACCTCAAAAGCCTGGTCTGGAGTCTTGTTGAGGACGTTCCCCCCACAAGAAGCGTTCACCATCCTCCGCTCTTCATCAAGAAGACCTCCGTACAAATAAAGTACGAGGTCCTGGTCAGAGTTTCCATGATAGGGGCAGTTGGAAATCAACCTCTTGAAACGCTCGTAATACTCGTATAGCGACTCATTAGCCTACTGCTCGATGTTGCTAATACTCCTCTTCAGACTGTTCAACTTCGTCGCTGGGAAGTACTTCTCCAGGAAGGCCTTTTTCATCTTGGCCCAAGTGTCTATGCTCCCTGGAGTCAGGTAATAGAACCAGTCATTGGCCGCATCCTTCAAGGAGAAAGGAAAGGCCCACAGCTTGATCTGGTCTTCAGTCACTCCCTTGGGCTTCATGCTCGTGCAGACTGCATGGAACTCCGATAGATGCTTGTTAGGGTCTTCACCACTCATCCCATGGAAGTGGGGGAGTAAGTGGATCAAACCCGACTTGAGCTCAAAATTGACTCAATCAGCAAGCTCAGAGAAATGCACAGCCAACGGTTGCTGTTGCAGAATTGGGGCAGTCAACTGCCTTAGCGTCTGTTGTTCGTCAGCCATCTCAAAAGTGGGGTTGTCAAAAACTAATGATCGATTGACTCTGCGGCTCTGGGAGAAAGTTCTCTCAATTTCTGAATCCAAAGCTAAAATTGTGGAGTTAGTAGCACGGGTGTGGACCATAAGATAGGTCCACACAATAGTAACAAGAACACAAACACACACAAAGAAAAATCAAAACTTGCCTCCCCGGCAAGGGCGCCAATTTGACGGGCAAGTTTTAGTCGTGTTAACCTGGTCAAAATAAATCCTAACTAACCTAAACAAGTAGTCTGGGTAAGCAAGGGTCGAATCCAACATGGAGGAGTTATTAATCTTTATGTTGATTGCATGCAAAGTAACAAGGGGGGATTTAGTTGATTTCTTGGAAAACAAGTAAACAAATAAACAAAAGTGAAGAGTTTGTAATCAATTAAAGGGAAAACACTTAGCCAAACAAATATCCACTTTTCATATGATAGATCGATCCTAGGTTATCTCTATTCCTTTCCTTTGATTATTCCTGTCCCTATTCTGAATTAGTCAATAGTCCAACCAGTCCTAATGACCCTAACTATCAAACAATCCCTACCAACCTTCAGGATTTAATTTAATAGTAGCAAGAAGCATAGGAATTAACCAGGATACATGCAACACCATAACCCACAGTATTTAACATATAATCAAATCTCTTTCATAATAAACTAGTCCTACCAGTCCTAGAATATCATGGATGCTACTATAGATAAGGAATCTCAACCCGAAATATCCAAACCCTTGCAATAGACAATTACTAATATCAACTAGGTGATCAATCTAGTCAAATCAATAACAATCAATAAGAATATGCTCAAGAGAAAAGATATAACCCAAAGGACATAGGAAATAGAGAATTAACCTCACAATCAAATCATACGAAAAGCTTCAATTGTCGGACTAAGAAAAAGGTGCTTAGCTCCTCATCGTTCTTGGAAACAAAATAAAATTCAAAGGGGAAAACTGAATGGAAAAACGATGATGAATATCGATGATGAATGGAGGCTGCGGAATTTAGGTTAAATAAACGTAACCTAAATCCCAAGATCACAAACCTCATCTAAGGGAATAAAATATAAAGTACGAAAATAAAATAAAATAAATAAAAATGAAAATAATAAAAATACATAACTCGGAAAATCTCTTCGGCTCGCCTCCCGTGTGCTTCCGCGGCCGCGGCACCAAATCCACGGTCGCGGAAATTGATTGTTTGCTCTCGAATTCCAGCTCCGAATATTCCGCGGGTGCGGCAGAACTTCCGCGGTCGCGGCCGTGACACTCCTTCAGCTTCGCGTTTCGCTCATCGCCGCGGACGCCTCTTGGCTCTCCTCTTGCTCGCGGTTGGCCGCGGTAGCCCTTCTCTCCTTCATTTGTGTGGCTTCGTCCTCTACTCTTCCTCGTCTCCTCAGGTGGTCTACTCCTCGTCTTCTGGATGTCTTCAATTAGCTCCTCCAAACCACCAAATCCACACTTCTTCTCTCCAACTCCATATTCCACAGTTGTTTTCTAAATCCCTACAAATGGTACCCTAAATACCCGTAACAACTCCTAGATAAGCACTACAAAGTAGAACTGATCATATGGCTAGATGGACAAGGAAAGAGGGACTAGGGTTCACCTCGACAGCCGCCGCCCACGGCCAGGACGCCGCCACTCTCCTCTCAGCCTTGCACTCTCCTCGTCGGCGCTCAACCCTCTTGGGTGGTCTTGGCTAGGCTCTCACTTCGCTCGGCTCTGGGACAGGGTTAATCAAAGCCCGTGAGAACTTAAGAACAATTTCAAGCAATATTGAACGTTTTACCTCGCTTTGGCTCTGATACCAAATGATGGCTTTCACCCTCGGAGGATCGCTTCGGGGAAGGTAAAACGCCTCGGACTACTTGCCGATCTGTCAATGAAGGCTCGGCTGCTTTGGGAAGTTGGAAATGAGCACGAACGGATGCACGGAAGCGTTGTTGAGACCTTGGAATGAATAAGCACGAACTCAAACCAGATAGGCGAACAACGACAACTAGGAGTCCACCTGGTTTCCTTGAACGACTTATAGAACCCAAGGAGTCCACCTAGGGTTCGACAAGGTTTGATAAATCCCTCCCAAGAGACCACTGCGAAAGAAATATTGGTTTGAGTTTGAATGCGTCGGAGTCCACCTAAACACTCACACTCACAATTGAATTGAAGTCGAATCCTCAAACTTGAATTCAATAAAAAATTCCAATCCGGGAATAGAGAAACACAAGGTTCTTAAATTTGATCAAAAGCTACCAAATGAAATGCCAAAACCAACATATAAATAGTATAAGTATGTCATATGCTAAAAACGGAAAGCAAGTAAAAGGCTTCAAGTCTTCAAGTGGGCCGACCCATCAAGGCCTTCATCCTTGCCAAGCTCTTCCTTCTCTCGAGACCTTTCCCCGTCCAAGCCCACGGTCCAAGCCTCCATCCATGCCGTCTTCCAAGCCTCCATCCATGCCGTCTTAGCCGCGCCTCCATCTAAGGCCTCCCCTCCACTGAGCCGGCGCCGAGCCATCTTGTTCTCCTTCTCAGGCTTGCTTGTATCACCTTTCTTCCCTATGAGGCTAGATCGTGTCCAAGCTTGCCTCCTCCTCCCTTCCTATGATTGCTTAGCCTCCAATGGAGCTTAAGAGATGGTCACGGCCGAGAGGAAAGAGGAAGAGCCGAGGGGCTGCCGAGGAGTGCCACAACCGGTGGTGAACAAGTGGGAGACTGGCGGCTCTTGGGATCACGGCCAAGGGAACCTCTCTTAGAGGTTCCTTGGCTAGGACGAACTTGGTTCCAATGTTTGAGAATGATTTGCCTTGTGGGAAGAGGAGATCGAGAGGAAGAGATGTGAAGATTTGGAAGCTTTGAGTTGATAGAAGATAGTGGCGGCCTAGGGGAGATAAACTCTTACCCAAGGCTTTGGCCACTCTTTAATTCTTCAACTAGTTTGTTTTCAAGGAATGGAAGACATATAAATACTAGAGTGTTAGGGGTAATGCTAATGGGCCTCTTGGCCTTTCTAAGCTAATGAGCCATAAACATATGGCTTCACACACCCAAAGAGGTAATGCTAGAAATAAAAGACATCATACTAAAAATAGAAGGATAAAAGCCTTAGAGGCTTGGATATTGGCTTGCGCATGAATGCCTTGGAATCGAAGCATGGTCGATGCTTGAGTGATGAGAATCAAGGTCACCAATGGGACCTTTATTCCCTATGAGGCGAGATCGTTTCCAAGCTTGCCTTCTCCTCCATTCCTATGCTTGCTTAGCCTCCAATGGAGCTTAAGAGATGGTCACGGCTGAGAGGAAAGAGGATGAGCCGAGGGGCTGCCGAAGGGAACCACAACCAGCGGCGAGCAAATGGGAGCCATCGACTCTTAGGCTACACGGCCAAGGGAACGTCTAGAGGAGGTTTCTTGGCTCGGATCTTGAATGCGCAAGCAATGGAAAGAGATCTTGTGGAAACAACAACTAGATTCAATGAAGGATGAGTTACAAGCTTGGAGTTGGAAGCCTTTAATGGGAGGGCTTGGGGAGAATCTCAACCCAAGGTATAAACCCACTCTATTAGACTTCAACTAATGAGCAAAGATGACAAAGAGGAGTTTAAATAATCTAGGATTTTCCAAGTGGGCTGGTTGCACATGCAAGTGAAAGCCCACACCCAAGGAAAGGCCCAATAACATAAATGAAGACATAAAAAGGGAAAGGGTAAAAGCCTTGAAGGCTTGGCTTGAGGCGCGCGCCTAGAATGCCTTGGAGTCGAAGCGTCGGGCGCTTGATTGTCGTGGCATCTAGGTGTCGAGTCTTGGTGGCTGGAGGCTAGGCTCCATCGCCATGGAGGTGCCTTGGTGCCGAGACATGATCGGCCCTTTGTGACCTTGGAGACGAGGCCTTGGCTTGGCTTGATGACGGCCAAGGTGGAACTCATCACTCTCCCCTTCTTGAGGGCAAATTATCCTCAATTTGTGGCTAGGATCGGGGGGTTCTGAGGGGCACCATGTAGGGCTTCAATGGGCGAGCACAATGTGGAAGCAAGTGAGAATGACCCAAGGGGGCTCGCCTGGTCAGGAACTTCAGGACCTTCCATGAATGAAGTAAAGACGTCTATAGGCACCAATGTTACAAGAAGCAAGCCATCATTAGGAATCGGTGGCACATGAGGCAAGTAGGCGTCCATAAGACGGCTTGGAAAAGCTCCCAACGCCATGTATGTGTACTCCAAGGAGGCGCCAACAAGGCCCTAAGCAAGGTGGCCGCCAACATGGTCCTATAACAAAGCAACTCAACAACAAAATGTGAGAATATCCTACTCCCTGGGGTGGTTCTACGAAGGGCCCTAGGCACGGTCCAAAAGGGAGATAGGGTCGGTTCATGTGTAGCCCTAATGTGGTAGGTGATGGGAGGGCTTAGGTCCGGTGGCCATATGTGGAAAAGGAACATAGTGGGCATCCTCAACGCCATGTGTGAGATCCTACAAGCTAGGGGATTGGCCATGTGGGAGAGATGAACTAGTAGCACCCAAAGAGAATCTCTCCCCTTCTTAGGAATTGGCCACCCGACTACAAGAGTGAGATAAACAACCACCCAATTCCCGGTATAAGTAGATACAAGAATGCTAGGGTTAGGAGGGTGATAGCTAGGATAAATCAATGGGACAAACACCCAAGCACGAGGCCACAAACCAAGAGACAAGCTGAGGTGAGGTCCTAACGAAAGGGTCCCTAAGGAGGCTATGTGCGGGGTTATCCTCAAAGGCTCCGTGTCAACCTGAAATACCTTATACATGAGGCGCCTAGGAATGGATGTATGGCCAGTCCATAAAGGTCCATAATCAACATGATACTCCGTAGGCAAGGGGTTCCAAGGAAGCGCTCTAGGTATAATCCTCAAAGTGCCCCGAACAACATGACAATCCTTTTGCAAAGAAAGCCTAGGGGAGGATCTAGGTTTGCTCAAGGACAAGGTGGAGAGATGGCAGCCCGTACCCCCATAATAGGCCCAAAAATCAACATTGCAAAGACTCATAACAAGGGCATTATCATGGTATGGGGTACGCATAATCAACACATGAAGCATCAAAGGTATGCCGAAAGATGGAATATGGAAAGCACACAACATACGTAACTAGGAGAGGAAAGGAATGAAGTGAATACATCTCATGCAACAAGGATAGGGAGCTATGAAGCAAACATGAGTATGTAGTTCGACATGCCAAATCCAAGGGTATAACATGCAAGCCTTTTTTCTTGCCTAAAGCAGGAAAGGCAATAACATGAGAGGTATATGCCATAGGAAGTGTAAGGTCATATCCAAGAGTAGTGGCATCACTCTTCCTAAGCCTAAGTATATGCTTCATGATGCAACAAGTCAAACAATTATCATACTTAGGCATGTAGGAAATAACAAGAAATAAGTGAAACTTCGTGAGCATGAATTGAGACATGAAACTATAATGCAAAAAGGAATGTGTAGTCCTAGATGCAAATTAGTTTGTCTTCATAAATAAAGCTCTATCCAAAGATGTAAATGGAAACCCATGCAAGTTATCACTCAAAGGCATAAAAGGATAGACAAAAGAAGGTACCTCCCTAAATATAGGGGTCATTAGAGCGTCTCCATTGTAGGGGTTAAGAGCTGGCCTTGGAAGCTTGTAAGGCTCGTCATCCATAGCATGGACCTCCTCTAGGAATGAGAATGGAAAGCAAGAAGGAACAAGAGGTGTGGGATCCATCCAAGGCGTTGCCAAAGAGCTCATGGAGCTGCGAGTAATGATAGGGCGAGGCATCCACTGGAAAGCAACCAAGGCATGTTGAGGCGCACCAATTGCAGCGTTGTTTTGGGCCTCTTCCCCAGGAGCAACCACATCAATGGTAGCCTCTCCGTGGGCTTCATGGTCGGAGATGTGGTGGTTGAGCATCGGGAAGGCGCATTCACATGCACTTGGGCTGGATAGCGTGGATCTCGGGGCATAGTGGTGAGCCATGACATAGATGAGCTAAGCCCATGTTTGGATGGGCGGGAAGCCTCCGAGACGTAGGGACTCTTGCACCTTTGGCCACCATGTACGGGCATAGTCGGTGAAATACCAAGTGGCGATGCGCACCTCCTCGCAAACATCATAACCCGAGCGGCCAAAGACATAGCGTGTGTGGCGCTCCCATACCAAGATCTCGGAACCACCGTCGTGAAGGAGTAGAAGGACATAGCGTGAAGGAGTAGAAGGACACCCCTACACCATGGCCCTCGGGCTGGCTAGGCACATAAAGGTTCGACCGGGGCCGAGCTCGAGCATGCCGGTAACTAGGTGGCATTCGGTCATATCCTCCTCTTGGTGGAACGGAATGAGGCGTTAAGGGGTGCTTGGAGCTGCGGCCGGGGGCACTATAGGAGGGTCGAGGGCAATGGTATTGTTCAAACCCGAAGGCTTCCTCGAGGAGATAATCGAACTCATCTTCTATAGGATATTCCATGGCGACTCACCTAGCACAAGCAAGAGGCAATCCAAGTAAAGAGTTCCAAGCAAACAAGGCAATGCATACTTAACACAATATGAATACCTTAGGCCTAAGAAAATCTAATCCAAGCAATGCAAGCAAGAAGGCAAGCAAAACAATGATCGAGGCAACCAAGTTAATCACATGAAGAATGCAAGAGCACACTAAGCCTAGGCAATCAAGTAATGCAACAAAGGAGGGTCAAAAGAAAGGAGCAAATCCGTGTAGGTGGCATGGTGTTTGATGCACGCAGTGGTCAAGGGAAGTGGAGGATGTGTGTTTGGAAGAGGCTCGACCACTATGCAAAGTATACACAATTGACAGACTCATACACTTAGATCGTGAGGCCACTAGATGGATCAAGAGAAAGATGAGACCGCAATGTGTGTCATGAATGGTAGGTTCTTGTGGCAAGTGGACTTAGAAGAATATGGAAGCAGAGCTTAGTCGACCTTATTGCCGGAGTGAAGTGGGCTTGCCCACGTTTTTGGTTGTGGTGGCCCAACTGAGACTTGATAAGATTTGAGGGAAATTGCCTTTTTCTTGGCCCTTTGTGAATTTTTTTTTCTTTCGTTTGTGTATTTGTCTAGGGAAGTGGCTTGGTTTGTGCCTTTGACTAGTATGGAAGAAGGTGGGCCACACTTTGAATTGTCTTGGGCGGCAACAAGGGTGAAAGAGAGAGAGAAAGACAATGCCTTTTTTGTTATTGTTGCCATGGTGAACATGTTCTAGGCTTAGGTTCTCTCTTGCTAGCTTGAAAATTTTCTTGTTCTTCATGTTTTTGTGTTCAGTTTTTCATGCTCAATTTTTTATTGTTTCCATGACTTTTTTCCTTGTTTCCATGCTAGATTTATGTTTAATTTAGTTGCCTTACTTTCCCCTCCCAAGAACAGCCCCAAAAACCACAAAAAACACAAAAAAATGACTTTCCGGCGACCCCCACCACCGCCGGCGACCGGACCACCACTTCCGCCACCTTGCTACCACCCACCAACACCCTACAACCTCCACCAGGACTCATCACTCTCCCCTTCTTAGCTTCGAAGCGTCCGCGCTTCGAGTGTGTTGGAAGTCCGGGAGGCGGAGGAAGTGTGGTAGCGCGTCTCCCCTTCTTAAAGGTGAAGGTGGAGTGAGGGAGACCGCCATTAACACAAATAAGCACGAGCAAATGAGATCCGTCGGGCGGATCCTTGGGCACCCCAAGTTGGGGGCCCTCATGGGCAAGCATGGCAGCCGGCGGGATGGACCTACAACAATGTAACTCAACAAGTCAAAGAAAGGTCAGCCAACGGTGTGGGGGGGGGGGGGGGGGTCCTAAGGATGGCTCTAAACATGGCTACGGGGTGGAGGTGGCCACTAATGTCAAGTGTAAAGCTCTTTCCAAATTTCAGCCACCAAATCTCCCAACAACGACCCACAAAGCTAGGGTCCCAAGCCAACACACTAGTATGAAAGAGTCCATCTAAGAGTACCCCGGGGTCAACGGGAAGGGTATCTAATCCGAAGGCCAAGTGTGTAGTGCCACAAGGGATGCCATGACCCATCCCAGGGGGGTGTTCATGTAACACCCCCAAATATATAACCTTGAAAGTATTATCGCCAATGACCTCAGATTCCACATCCGAAGCCACCCAAGGCTTAACCAATTTATACAAATCATAAAACAACATTTAATACGAAATATCATAACATTTGATTAAATCAAAGTCTCGGAATTGCATCCACAATTCCAAATACAACCAAAATACATAATATGTTTCAATACAGCGGAAGTTTTTTAAATAAATAACAAAAATTTCTTGATCGGAGCGATCACCCGCCTAGGATCTCAACCTTGATAAAACTCTTAAAAACTCCATCTGCCTTCATCGTCGTTTCTAGCCTTCATGTAACGGGAGTTTACCTGATGTGCCGTATGAGACGGATGACACCAGCCAACCATGCAAGGAATAAAACCCGGTTGGTTAGTCTAATGAAAGACTATGCAAGGGTAAAACAGAAAGGTTCTAAGGTAGGCGTATTAGGTTAGACCCATCGCTTCTCGAATGAAAGCCGATGACGATAGTAAACCTCAATACCTCTACAGAATGATTCAAAGTAGAATGATCAAGAGAAGACTCTTAAAGATCGAGTCTAAAGGAAACATATGAAGAGAAGACTCCAAGAGATTGAGTCTTATCGGAAAGTATGACAAGTGTTCGGGAACATTAAAGTTTCACACAAGCGTTTAAAAAGACTTGCCCATTTGGGTCCACGACCAACCTCACCGCGTAATGCAAATTCAGATTTGGAAGGAGGACTTACTTTAGTCGAAGTCCAGACGAGTTTCCAAGTTATACTTCTCACCCAAGGTTCATTAATTATGTGCATAGCGGCAGTTATCTTACTTTAGTGACAAAGCGTACATTCACGTTATAAGCTTTTATATATCATCTCATCGCGAGAGATATTGAAGGGAATAAATCCCGAGAATCGGCACCAGCTGTGTGCACCTACCCTGAGTAAGGGCAAGGTCATGACCAGAGAGTACTAGGGAAAAATCATCCTAGCACCAGTTATAAAGAAACAACTAGACCTCGCAAGGTACATAGCGTTCCTACGAATACTCGTTCTAACTAAACAGTTAAACCCACATAATAATCCACATCAATGCCATCATGGCAACAATATATATATATATATATATATATATATATCTACAATAGCGTTGTTTCTAGCAGTATATACAACGTATTATAATATCTCTTTTAATCGTATCAAATACGTTTATCAAAACTGTTCCCAACGAAAACAATATTCATCCCATTTAATTAACAATTAAAACAATTGATAATTAATAGAAATATGGAATGATAAGCAAGAGCAAACCGCCACTTGCCTTAGATTAGATGAACGATTGAAAGACGACGAGTTTCTGGGTCCAGAACGAAAACAGAACTCGGATTATAGATTCCTATGGAATGACCCATAACGAAATCCTAGGTTAGATTCGGCATTTAAAATGATACGAATCGAAGAAGGAATGAACCAAATCGAAAGAATGGAAGTCTCGCCCGAGACCGGCAAGCCAAATGCCACGATCGCGATTGCCCAGGCAGTCAGCGGTCGCGGTGGCTCTGCCGCGGTCGCGGGCGTCGAGGATGAGTGTCCGCGAGTGACAAAGGCAACGGTCGTGGACGCGACCGGCCTTGTCACAGCCGCGGTCGCGGACATGAACTCCGGCGACTCAGAATGGGAGAAATCTCATTGGGGGCGACGCGACGGGGCTCGACTCCTGGGCACCTTGCACCTCCAATGCACCGCCTTGAGAGCACCACCACCTCCAACAAGAGCTCTAGAGACAACTTGAAGATTTCCGGCGAGAGCTTCGACCTCCGGCGAGCACGAAAATGAGAGAGAATCTGAGAGGGAGAGAGTGATTTCGGTGTGCCCTTCAACCCTCAATCCGACCCCCTTTTATAGCCAAAGGAAGGAGCTCTCCCTGCCTAGATCAACGGCCAGCCAGGAGATCAACGGTGGCGCGAACGGCGAGGCTCTGAGCGATGCGACGTTGGCGTGTTGGAGTTTTCTGCGGTCGCGGAACTTTATTTGCGGTCGCGGAAAATTCCTGTGCCCAGCCCTTCTGAAGCCCATATTTCCGCGGTCGTGGAAATGCCGCCGCGATCGTGGAAATACCTTTTCCGCGTCTGTTTGCCCGGGGAAAGGTTTGGCGTGGGTTTTAAACCCCGTATTAAATATATTTGTACCCAAAAAAATATTCTAAACCCCGAAAAATACGTCGAATGTATTTTATATCACTCAAGGGATTTTACAGAGATTAATCTCGATACAGAAATCCGAACCTCTCCAAAAATGATACGATCACAGAACGAGGGTTGAGTAAATTACCCAAATACCCTTACTAAAAATGACGGGTATTACATCACCTTCCCCTTAAAACAAGTTTCGACCCCGAAACTTGGCCGAATAAACCCAAAAAAATGAGGCGTTACAACACTACCCCCTTAAAAAGGTTTCGACCCCGAAACTAGGCCGAAAACAGCTCGGGAAAACGGCTAAGCATATCCGCTTCAGTCTCTCAGGTTTCCCAAGTAACCTCTTCAGATCCAGCCTTGGACCAAAGGATCTGTACTAATGGTACTACCTTGTTCCGCAATTGCTTCTCGCGACGCTCGAGAATACGCACAGGTATCTCCTCGTAGGTACCATTTGCCTGAATCTTGATGTCTTCATAACTCAGCACATGAGACTCATCTGGCACGTACTTTCTCAATACATGGAACACGTTATGCACCGGATGTGCCGATGGCGGCAATGCCAAACGATACGTTAGAGGCCCCACCTTGTCAAGGATCTCAAACGGTCCCACGTAGCGAGGGTTAAGATTCCCACGCTTGCCGAACCTGAACACGCCCTTGGATGGCAACACCCTGACAAACACTTTGTCACCAACCTCAAATTCGACATTCATGCGCTTTAGATTTGCGTAAGACTTCTGTCGACTTTGAGATGTCAACATCCTCTGTCTAATCAATGCAATGTCCGAAGCAGTCCTTTCGACTAATTCTGGTCCGAGTAGAACCTTGTCGGCATTCTCATCCCAACAAATTGGAGATCTGCACTTTCGACCGTACAATGCTTCGAATGGAGCCATCTTAATGGTAGCATGCCAGCTATTGTTGTACGTGAACTCAATCAAACTTAGGTTGTTCTCCCAGCTAGTCGGACGATCAAGTACGCAAGCTCTCATCATATCTTCCAATGTCTGGATGGTCCTCTCAGACTGTCCAATGTCTGGATGGTCCTCTCATGTAGGAACACTTCTGATAGCTTCTGGGTTCCCCATGTTGACTTGATAGCCACGAAGTGAGCACTCTTCGTGAGCATGTCAATGATTACCCATATCGCATCCTTTTGACTCTGAGTCTTTGGCAACCCGGTGACGAAATCCATAGCAATATCCTCCAATTTCCATTCTGGCACTGGAAGAGGTAGCAATTCACCACCTTGTCTACGGTGTTCTATCTTGACTTTCTGACAAGTCAAGCATTTCACCACAAACTCCGCCACATCCCACTTCATGTTGGGCCACCAGAATTTCTTTTTGAGGTCCTTGTACATCTTGCTAGAGCCTGGATGTACAGAATAAGCTGACGAATGGGCCTCCTTCATCACCAACTGGCGAAGACCATCAACGTCAGGCACACAAATCCGGTCATGAAACCAGAGTGATCCATCCTCTTGAATCACGAATCCGGGAGCTTTCCCGTCTATCACTTCACTGCTTAGCTTTACCAAGACCACGTCGTCAACCTGCTTTTCCCTGATTTGATCAAGTAGTATAGCCTGAATCTCAAGCATACTCAGGTATCCTCGACATTGATTGTACAAGACTTCAATCTCGCACAACCCTTGGTTCAGCTTGGTCTGAGCAGTGAGTAGAGCCACTACAGTCTCGTGTGGCGTCTTCCAGCTCAATGCATCGGCTACTACATTAGCCTTGCCCGGATGATACAGCAACTCGATGTCGTAGTCTTTGAGTAGCTCTAACCAGCGACGTTGTCTCATATTCAACTCCTTCTGAGTGAACACGTACTTGAGACTCTTGTGATCGGTGAAGACTTGGCACCTTACACCATAGAGATAGTGCCTCCAAATCTTCAACGCAAAAACTACAGCTGCTAACTCCAGATCATGCGTTGGATAGTTTGCTTCATAGGTTTTCAATTGTCGAGATGCGTACGCAATAACTTTCCCTTTTTGCATCAGTACGCACCCTAACCCATTCTTTGAAGCATCACTATAGACCACATAACCATCATTCCCTTCCGGTAGCGCCAAAACTGGTGCAGAGGTCAGACACTTCTTCAGTTTTTGAAAATTGGCCTCGTACTTGTCATCCCAGACAAACTTCTTGTGGACCTTACGGAGCAAACCGGTCATAGGTAGAGCAATTTTGGAAAATCCCTCTACGAACCGTCTATAATATCCAGCAAGTCCTAAGAAACTGCGCACCTCCTTTACATTCCGAGGCCGCTTCCAGTCGGCTACCGCTTCAATCTTCTGGGGATCAACCATGATCCCATTCTCATTGATCACATGGCCTAAGAAAGCCACTTCTTTGATCCAGAAGTCACACTTAGACAACTTTGCATACAGCCTATTCTGTCTAAGGACTGACAAAGTGATCCGAAGATGTTCCTCGTGAGCTTCCTTGCTCGGGGAATAGATCAAAATATCGTCGATGAAGACCACCACGAACTTGTCCAGATATTGGTGGAAACATCGATGCATCAAACCATGAAAACTGATGGAGCATTAGTAAGGCCAAATGGCATGACTATGAACTCGTAGTGGCCATAGCTCATCCGGAAAGCAGTCCTCGAAATGTCTTCCTCACGAATCCTGAGCTGATGGTAACCAGATCTCAGATCGATCTTGGAAAAGACTTTTGCTCCTTGCAATTGATCCAACAGATCATCAATCCTTGGCAACGGATACTTGTTCTTGATTGTGACTTTATTCAACTCTCGATAGTCGATGCAAAGTCGGAACGATCTATCCTTCTTCTTGATGAACAAAATAGGAGCGCCCCAAGGTGATGCACTCGGTCTTATATAACCGTTCTCAAGAAGGTCCTCGAGTTGCTTCTTCAACTCTTGCATCTCTGCTAGAGCCATCCGATACGGTGCCTTGGAGATTGGCGTGGTACCAGGCTCGAGATCGATTGTAAACTCCACGTCATGACTCGAGGGTAAACCAGGAATCTCCTCCGGAAAGACATTCAAGAACTCATAAATGACCGGAATATCTAGAATTGAAGGCTCATCTTTCTTGGGCTCCTCCAGGTAGCATAGGTACCCGACACATCCTTGTCGAAGTAGCTTAAACGCAGCCATCACATTGATGAGCTTGCCGTTATCAGCGTCATTGCGACCCTTGAACTTGCATACAAACGGGCCTCCAGATGACACTGTCACAGTCCTTAAGATAAAATCGATCACCGCCCCGTGACGCGTCAGCCAATCCATACCGAGAATAATGTTGTATGGACCATGGCTATACAGATCAAATCTGCTTCGAACTTCTTACCCTGAATGGTAATCGGAAATTCTGACAGACGCTTGGTTCCAACCAAATGTTCACCATTGGGAAGATTGACTACGAAAGGCTCACAAGCCTCGTTGCATACTAAGCCTAGCTTACTTACGCAACTTTCTGAAATGAAAGAATGGGTAGCACCCGAATCAAAAAGTATACACAAAGAAGTAGAATGAAGGTATAGAGTACCTTGAGCAGTAGGAGCATTTGGTCCATCGGCCTCACGCATCTCGTAGAGTCGCTGACATTGACCTCCTAAAGCAGCTAGGGCTTTCCCCTTGTTCTACGCAATTGGCTGTGTCGAAGGACTAGGAGCCTCCACTGGTCTAAACCTGGGTCGATTGTTCTGACTAATGGACCCTTGATGGGAATCAGCTCCTTTCTGTCTCCTTTGCGGACAGAATGACTACAAGTGCCCCACCTTCCCACAGCCAAAGCACGTCTTCCTTTCCATAGGACACTCATTACTCTTGTGCCCGGGTGTGCCACAGTTGTAGCACTGGATCAGATTCTTGCCTTGACCCGAATGTTGCGTAGACCCTCCATGAGTCATTTCTGTTCTCACTCGGCCATATTTGGCAAAATTAGACGGTGGCACAGGTCGCTTGAACCCACTCGTCTGAGGTTGGCTCTGCACTAGCCTCTGGCGATTACGCTTCTTCGCTGACTCCTTCAGAGTCACCTCCAATTTATACGCTGCATCCACGTACTGCTCCAGAGTAGAGCATCTGTGACGCACCATCAGTGGCTTAATGTCCGGATTCATCCACTCATGGAAATGCCAGATCTTCTGCTCATCACTGGACACTTCCGGCCCAACGTACTGTAACAGGTGATTGAACTTGGCCGCAAGCTCAGTCACTTTCAATCCATCCGTCTTTGGATAGAGAAACTCCTTATGCTTCTCTTCCCTCATAGCTCGGGAAAGGAATCGATCAGTCATCTTCGCCTTGAACATTCCCCAGTTCAATCCAGGGTGATCAGCTAGACCGGTGCCTTCCCACCACTCGCTAGCCACCTCCTTCAGCTGAAGGGAAGCAATGTGCACCTTCTCAACTTCTGTGCACTCGACGTTTCAGAACAGTCGTTCCATGTGTGAGAACCAATATGCTACTCCGACTGGCTCTCCCTTTCCATCATAACTGTCAGGCCTCATAGAGCTTATGGCCTTCAGTGCTCTACCATAATTGCCTCTGTTCCTGACAGCTTCCTCATGAGGTACATGGATAGCTGGCTCCTCGAATCTCAAAACCACGGGAGGATTTGGCACACCTTGTGCCTGAGGCGCGATTGGTCGCATAATATCAGTGACTGCTTGCATCACAATCCCCCGAATAGCCTCAATTGCCGCAGCGTCGAAAATCACTGGGGCGTTGACCGAAACTTGGTCACTGCCTACCAGATTGTTGTGAGAAATAGACTCGTTCTCATCCAATGGGTTCGCGGCATTCCTTACATTTGGTCTGGGATCGTTGCTTGGCCCAGCACCAACACGAATGGTATTCCTTGTGTTTACCATCTGTTTTACCGATCACATTCCAAGTACTTTATAACATTAATAACATTTCAATATGTACAACGTATAAAGTCAACTTAGAATAGACCAAACTTGGTAAACTTTCATTGATGAACTAAAACTGAGTTTGATGGGTCTACATCAGAAATTCTTCCAAGCGACAAGGCAAAATTGCTTGGAGAATACAATACTATCGAAACAAACGGAATACTAGGAAAGAAAACTGCTAAACTTAACATCGGCCCCCATCATGGTGCCTGGAAATGATTCCTATAATCGGAAGCCCTCATGCATGGCTTCTTCGCACGGGGTCTATCATCGGGGTCTTGTGTCAGACTTCTTGACCTACTCGTCCCTCGAGCACACGGCTCATCCCTCGGCCTCGGTACCCTTGGCCTTTCCCTAGGCACGGGAACACTTGATCCAGCCCCATCAGATCCCGATGATTGGCAAAACTCCTCCAGAAATCCTGGTTGGAAGTCTGCCCTATTCACCTCGTACAAAGGGTCAAGTAGCAGTGTTGCTTGGCGGATATACTCCTGGAGTTCGCGGACGTCCACAATCATTCGGGAGAGACCGACCTCAGCCTCGTATGTCCTCTCCTCCATGTCGTCTAGAGCGTTCGACCACTCCTCCAGTCGTTCCTCCAACATTTGGGGCCTTGGCCTGGCCTGCTGGGTCGGGACCACCCTCGGTGTACCCATTGATTCCCATGGCCTTGCCCTCCTACGAGCATTCTCAACCGCTTCGTCCACCAGGCGACGCGCTTCAGAGGAAGCCATCTGACTCTGGCGAAACACCTGCCGCGAGTCAGGACTCGACACTGGCCTCCTCGGAGTAGGAATGAATTGTGAGCCCTCAGATGCATCCCACGGCCCACTCCTCCTCCTTACGATACTTTCATCACTAAGTGCCTCCCAAGTGGCAGGGGACAATGGCGATTATTCCCGCTCAAGTGGCGACGTCGGACTCGGGAAGATGAATTCCATCTCCGGATCCTCGCGGGTCACCAGCAAATGCTCCAAACCATCGGACTCAGAGTCCTGCCCCTCGAGGTCCTCCTCAGGGTCCTCATCCTCTGGATCCTCTTTCGGGTCCTCTTCTGGATCCTCCTCCAGATCTTCTTCCGGGTCTTCTTCAAGATCCACCCCAATTTCGAAGTCGTCGTCGTAGTACCCTCCAAGGCCGCCGCGGTCGCGGAAATACCTTTTCCGCGTCTGTTTGCCCGGGGAAAGGTTGGCGTGAGTTTTAAACCCCAGATTAAATATATTTGTACCCAAACAAATATTCTAAACCCCGAAAAATACGTCGAATGTATTTTATATCACTCAGGGGATTTTACAAAGATCAATCTCGATACAGAAATCCGAACCTCTCCAAAAATGATACGATCACAGAACGAGGGTTGAGTAAATTACCCAAATACCCTTACTAAAAATGAGGGGTATCATAGTTCACCTAACACAAGGCAATGCATACTTAACACAATATGAATACCTTAGGCCTAAGAAAATCTAATCCAAGCAATCCAAGCAAGAAGGCAAGCAAAACAATGATCGAGGCAACCAAGGTAATCACATGAAGAATGCAAGAGCACACTAAGCCTAGGCAATCAAGTAATGCAACAAAGGAGGGTCAAAAGAAATGAGCAAAGCCGTGTAGGTGGCATGGTGTTTGAGGCACGCAGTGGTCAAGGGAATTGGAGGACGTGTGTTTGGAAGAGGATCGGCCACTATGCAAAGTATACACAATTGACGGACTCACACACTTGGATCGTGAGGCAACTAGATGGATCAAGAGAAAGATGAGACCGCAATGTGTGTCATGAATGGTAGGTTCTTGTGGCAAGTGGACTTAGAAGAATATGGAAGGAGAGCTTAGTCGACCTTATTGCCGGAGTGAAGTGGGCTTGCCCACGTTTTTGGTTGTGGTGGCCCAACCGAGACTTGATAATATTTGAGGGCAATTGCCTTTTTCTTGGCCCTTTGTGATTTTTTTTTCTTTCGTTTGTGTATTTGTCTAGGGAAGTGGCTTGTTTTGTGCCTTTGACTAGTATGGAAGAAGGTGGGCCACACTTTGAATTGTCTTGGGCGGGAACAAGGGTGAAAGAGAGAGAGAAAGACAATGCCTTTTTTGTTATTGTTGCCATGGTGAACATGTTCTAGGCTTAGGTTCTCTCTTGCAAGCTTGAAATGTTTCTTGTTCTTCATGTTTTTGTGATCAGTTTTTCATGCTCAATTTTTTCTTGTTTCCATGACTTTTTTCCTTGTTCCCATGGTAGATTTATGTTTAATTTAGTTGCCTTACTTTCCCCTCCCAAGAACAGCCCCAAAAACCACAAAAAAATACAAACAAATCACTTTCCGGCGACCTCCACCACCGCCGGCGACCAGACCACCACTCCCGCCACCTTGCTACCACCCACCAACACCATACAGCCTCCACCAGGACTCATCACTCTCCCCTTATTAGCTTCGAAGCGTCCGCGCTTCGAGTGTGTTGGAAGTCCGGGAGGCGGAGGAAGTGTGGTGGCGCGTCTCCCCTTCTTAAAGGTGAAGGTGGAGTGAGGGAGACCACCATTAACACAAATAAGCACGAGCAAATGAGATCCGTCGGGCGGCTCCTTGGGCACCCCAAGTTGGGGGCCCTCATGGGCAAGCATGGCAGCCGGCGGGATGGACCTACAACAATGTAACTCAACAAGCCAAAGAAAGGTCAGCCAACGGTATGGGAGGGTCCTAAGGATGGCTCTAAACATGGCTACAGGGTGGAGGTGGCCACTAATGTCAAGTGTAAAGCTCTTCCCAAATTTCAGCCACCAAATCTCCCAACAACGACCCACAAAGCTAGGGTCCTAAGCCAACACACTAGTACGAAAGAGTCCATCTAAGAGTACCCTGGGGTCAAAGGGAAGGGTATCTAATCTGAAGGCCAAGTGTGTAGTGCCACAAGGGATGCCATGACCCATCCCATGGGGGTGTTCACCTAACACACCAATGGAATCCCTCCCCTTCTTAGGCGTGGCCAATCCGGTTAGAAAGACCAAGGCTAGGTCTTCCCCAGGGGTGGGTGGATGAGCTAGGTATGAATAGGGACTGGGAGGGTGGGACCTAGGCTAGAGAGAGGCAAGTTAACACGGAGCCTTTGAGGATATAATCCTCAAAAGTTGCCATGGGTATTGTGTTCCCAAATTCTCTACGGCATTCAATGGCATCCTCAATCAACAATGGCCTAAGCGAGGTCCTAAAGGAATAAAGCTCACCCACTCGGAGTAGGAAATCATCATCCCAAGAATCGCCCACAAAGTTACCCAAAATGACACCCATCGGGGATAGAGGACCAAGGAGGGTCTCAGGGTCATGCAAGGACAAAGAGATGGAAAGCAATATAGTGTAAGCATGACAAGGATATGGGAGCACTGACAGGCCTAAAGTCGTGTGCCTAATCAAAGAAATCCTAATATACCTACTAAACAGAGTATAGCAAGCAAGTCAGGGTCGATCCCACAGGGAGTCAGGTTATCTATTTCTGTAATTCACAATCACCAACTAGGAACTAGGGGGGGGGGGTTTGTAGTATTTCGAACCAAGTAAATAAAGCAAGAAAACAAAGTAAAGGATGTGAATATGATGGGGAAAAGCCCTACACCTGACAAAGATCCACACAACAAAAGATATGGTTGATCACTGAATTCTATTAGTCTCAAGTTCTTATCTTTCCTATAGTTGTCCTTATCCCGATCTTAGGTAACTATTAGTTGTACCAGCCCTAATAGTACTTATTACCAAATCAAATCCGAAAACCTTCAAGACTCAATAAAGCAATAACATTCAACCAAGGATTCAACAAGATACATGCAATAGAAACAACCCATTACTATAACATGCAATTAACTCTCTCTCACGATGACCACTCGCAACCCGCTTATGTAAATCGTGTTTGCTACTAGATATGCAACCCGAACCCGGAATCACAAGTCCTAGCAATATGGAAAATATCAATAAACCTAGGTGATCAGTCTAGATAAATCAACATAAACCAATAAACATTCAAGCACAAGAGAATTAATACAACTAGATAGGAAATAGAACAAGAGTAGAAAACTCACAACCAATCAAATGCTGGCTTTAAACTGTCAAGTGCAACAATGGAGGTTTAGTTCTCCATAGGGTTTGTGAGAGCAAAAACGTAGAAAGGTGGCAACTAGGGTTAGAGAATAGATTCTCTAAAAGAGTCTTAAACTTAACTTAAATACTAAGGAAATAATTCAGAAATAAAGAAAAGAAATAAACAAACTTGGAAACAAAGTCTCGGAAATAAAATAAAACGAGATATAAAAACTCGAAAATATCTTCAGCACGTCGCCACCGCTGGGTGCGGTGACACCCACCATGGGGTACGGTGGTACTCCAGAATCACGGCCTCTTCTCTGTAAGGTTCGCCGCGGGGTGCGGTCTTCCCACCGCGGGGTGCGGTGACGGTGTCTTCTTCAGCTTCTGCGACACTTTAGTAAAAACGCCATAACTTTTGATTCCCAACTAGGATTGCACTCATATTTTGAGGACTTGCAGTAGACTTCAAGATCTAACTCCTCGAATTGGAATCACTCCATTTGGACATCGGAGTAGAGAGAACGAACCAATTTAATTCAGCACACTGTTCTTCTACTCTTCAATGCACTTCAAACCTCTGTAAATCCCATGATTTCTTCACTTCTAGTCTCTAACTCTCAACTCCACAATTGTGCTCTAAATCAATCCAAATGGCACCTCAAACCTGGTAACAACCCCTAGAAATGCACTACAAAATAGTGCCGATCAAATCCCCCATGCTTAAACCTTGCTCGTCCTCGAGTAAGCTAAAGTAAACCTACTCCTCCAATTCAATCCCCAAGGTTTCAGGAAGCATAGAAAAATCAATCTCTCCAAGAATCACACCTAACAATAAACTCCAGGAACCCATACAATAAGCACAGCACAACATATAATAACACCAATCAAACACCACACACCAAAGCTACAAGGAAAGCAGAGTACCTCCCCTAAGCTTATCCCAAACACCATAGAGTGAACCAAAATCTAATCCTAATCTCCATCTATCTTCTTATCTCTCCAGAGTGACCTACACGAATCCTCCTTATATCGCCTCTTCTTATGTCACCACGCCATGAAAAATGAGGAATCCTAAAAATCACTCTTTTTCTTTTCACTCATTTTGCCAAGGCGCCCTTTCAGGTTTTCACCAAGCCACTCATTTCATTTTTCAATAGATGGGCTCACATATGCTCACATCACTCTTGACCAATTATTACCCCAACCTAATGCTGGTCCAAGCCACCTGCTTATTACCTAAGCCGCCCTTTCGGGTTTTCGACTTATCCCAGGATTTCAATTTTTGCCTTTTTTCAATTTTGGCTCTTTTCAAATTTTTTTTTCTCCTCAATAACGTAGCAAGTATAGAACTCTCCCCCATGCTTAAACATTGCATTGTCCTCAATGTAATGAAAGACAAAAAGAAAAGAAGTACAGGAAGAAGCAAAAAATAACTCACAACGTCGCCGAGCTGGCTTGGACACTTCGTTTGTTGCTGGCGGTCTTCAATATACGCACAGGTCGCTGGTGTTGTGTGGGTGTCTTTGTCAACTCCATAATCTTCTCCTACCGTGCAACCAAAAGGAACCACTGTGGTGAGTAGTGGCATAGCAAGGATGTCGGGGTTGCACGGCCTTCAACGAACACATTGTAGAGCCCAAATGTAATCGTGGGGGGGCTCTAGTGTTCCTCCTCATCAGCTGTCAATTGTAGGGCCATCATCGTTGCCAAATAATGTGTGGGGCTAATGACTCCTCCTTGGACAACATGATGCGCAACATCTCCATGGGAAACTCTGGACAGCTGGCCTTGGTACAACTTTGTTTTTTTTTTATAAATCCGTTTAAGGTTTTTTCGGATATATATATTTTTTTTAATTTTTTTATTTCCCGTTTAAGGTTTTTTCGAAGAGTTTACTAGTGCAGGGAAAGAAGACTTACATTGGTGGTAAACACCTTCTTCAATTCGGATAGGGTCTCCTCCCTGCAGGTTAGTTAGAAACAAAGAAAAACAAAAACAAAAACAAAACACACCAAAACAAAAGCATAAACGAAGAAAAAAAAAGCAAAGAAAGAAAAACATACCTCGGGTTGCCTCCCGGACAGCGCCTTAGTTATTGTCATGGCTTGACTTGGTATTCTCCCACTTAACTCGGGTTGCTCAAAGTAATTGAACTCTTGGGGTCTATATCAGGGGGATGCCTCTTTGTATACTCCTTGTTGAGCTTTTCCCCCATGCTTGTGCACTTCATGATGGTTGGGTTGCTGTTCATATCTATGAATGCACTTGCCATCTTCAAAAACGGTCTACCCAGCCTCTCAGGGACTGCATGTATGTCCTGTCCCGTATCTAGCATATAAAAATCCGCCACTTGAATCAGGGTCTCCTTCTTGTGTTTCCCCTTTGATTTCTTCTTGATCTTGCGCAGCACCTTTAAAAATTCTGTGCAGCGAGGGATGATGTTCGCCAGCGTGCCCAAGGGAACGGTTTCTGCACAGTCACATAAGGTTTCAAATAGTTTTTTGTCGTTCTCCACCATTCTGGTGTCCTTCAGAGCCTCAGGGAAGGGTGTAGCGGGGTGCAGCGAGACAAGCGGGAAGGAGTTTAGATGCACATACTCATCATAGGCAGCCTCGAGAGGGTCGGGGGCTGCCGGGGCATTTTCGAGAGGGGCGGGCGTCGCAGGATCGTTTCCGCAATCGCGGCTCTCCTCCTCTTGGTCGCTGAATTCCTCCAGTCCCAAAAAAATATTCTTCCTCAAAAAGCACCTTGCGGTCCCAAATATCGTTTGGAAGGCCCAACTCCTTGAGTGAACCGCTGGCGTGGTCAGATTCCACTGCGGGTGTGGTCATGTTCGCAGAGGAATTCTCGGAAAATCCCACAACGCCTCCGCGGGTGCGGTCAGATGACCGCGGGTGCGGTTAAGATACAGGACTCTCAGTTTGTTCCACCGCTGGGTGCGGTGAGAGTGGCGCGGGGTGCGGTCGGTCTTCTAGAGTCCCACCGCGGGTGCGGTCCACCTGCCGCAGGTGTGGTGAACTCGACAGAGAGTTCTCGCCTTTTGTGTCGTCCTCTTCAGCAATAGGAGCGACGTTCAGCTGCTTAACACTTCTAAGCGTCACGACACTAACATTTTCTCTCGGGTTAACTACCGTTTGAGACGGTAGAAGTCCCGAAATCTTTACATCGGTCTTTGTGAGAGCTTCAACCATTTGCCTCATCTGCTTTTCTAGATTCTTGATGCTTGACTCCCTAGTTTCAACACTAGTGCTGAAATGTTTATCCAGAGCTTGGAGCATATCTTCAGTCGACATGGAGGAACTAGGATTGGACATTGGCGGGCTATGCTCATAGGCCGGATTGTACTGCCGTGGAGTACCCTGCTGGTAGAACGATTGTGGCTCCGGGTAGAACTCTTGGTAGTCATGACCATATGGAGGGTATTGTTGGTACCCATAACTCGAATTGGGGTGATCTCTCCACCCTGGAGTGTATGCGTAGGAGTATGGGTCATATCGCGACTCTCCACAGAAATCCATATCTGTATCAAAATCAAAAAAGAAAATACAAAAATCAGTAGCACGAGTGTGGACCGTAAGAGAGGTCCACACCAAAGTTGGTAACAAACAAAAACACAAAAACAGAAATTTTGACTCCCCGGCAACGGCGCCAAATTTGACAGGGCTAAAGTCGTGTGCCTAATCAAAGAAATCCTAATATACCTACTAAACAGAGTATAGCAAGCAAGTCAGGGTCGATCCCACAGGGAGTCAGGTTATCTATTTCTATAATTCGCAATCACCAACTAGGAACTAGGGGGGAGGGGTTTTGTAGTATTTCGAACCAAGTTAAAGCAAGAAAACAAAGTAAAGGATGTCAATATGATGGAGAAAAGCGCTACACCTGACAAATATCCACACAACAAAAGATATGGTTGATCACTGAATTCTATTAGTCTCAAGTTCTTATCTTTTCTATAGTTGTCCTTATCCCGATCTTAGGTAACTATTAGTTCTACCAGCCCTAATAGTACTTATTACCAAATCAAGTCCGAAAACCTTAAAGACTCAATAAAGCAATAGCATTCAACCAAGGATTCAACAAGATACATGCAATAGAAACAACCCGTTACTATAACATGAAATTAACTCTCTCTCACGATGAACACTCACAACCCGCTTATGTAAATCGTGTTTGCTACTAGATATGCAACCCGAACCCGAAATCACAAGTCCTAGCAATATGGAAAATATCAATAAACCTAGGTGATGAGTCTAGATAAATCAACATAAACCAATAAACATTCAAGCACAAGAGAATTAATACAACTAGATAGAAAATAGAACAAGAGTAGAAAACTCACAACCAATCAATTGCTGGCTTCAAACTGTCAAGTACAACAATGGAGGTTTAGTTCTCCATAGGGTTTGTGAGAGCAAAAACGTAGAAAGGTGGCAACTAGGGTTAGAGAATGGATTCTCTAAAAGAGTCTTAAACTTAACTTAAATACTAAGGAAATAATTCAGAAATAAAGAAAAGAAATAAACAAACTTGGAAACAAAGTCTCGGAAATAAAATAAAATGGGAAATAAAAATTCAGAAATATCTTCAGCACGTCGCCACCGCTGGGTGCGGAGACACCCACCGCGGCGTGCGGTGGTACTCCAGAATCACGGCCTCTTCTCTATAAGGTTCGCCGCGGGGTGCGGTCATCCCACCGCGGGGTGCGGTCATCCCACCGCGGGGTGCGGTGACGGTGTCTTCTTCAGCTTCTGTGACACTTTAGTAAAAACGCCATAACGTTTGCTTCCCAACTCGGATTGCGCTCATATTTTGAGGACTTGCAGTAGACTTCAAGATCTAACTCCTCGAATTGGAATCACTTAATTCAGCATACTGTTCTTCTACTCTTCAATGCACTTCAAACCTCTGTAAATCCCATGATTTCTTCACTTCTAGTCCCTAACTCTCAACTCCACAATTGTGCTCTAAATCCATCCAAATGGCACCTCAAACCTGATAACAACCCCTAGAAATGCACTACAAATTAGTGCCGATCAAATTTGACAGGGCTAAAGTCGTGTGCCTAATCAAAGAAATCCTAATATACCTACTAAACAGAGTATAGCAAGCAAGTCAGGGTCGATTCCATAGGGAGTCAGGTTATCTATTTTTGTAATTCGCAATCACCAAGTAGGAACTAGGGGGGGGGGGGGGGGTTGTAGTATTTCGAACCAAGTAAATAAAGCAAGAAAACAAAGTAAAGGATATGAATATGATGGGGAAAAGTGCTACACCTGACAAAGATCCACACAACAAAAGATATGGTTGATCACTGAATTCTATTAGTCTCAAGTTCTTATCTTTCCTATAGTTGTCCTTATCCCGATCTTAGGTAACTATTAGTTCTACCAGCCCTAATAGTACTTATTACCAAATCAAATCCGAAAACCTTCAAGACTCAATAAAGCAATAGCATTCAACCAAGGATTCAACAAGATACATGCAATAGAAACAACCCGTTACTATAACATGCAATTAACTCTCTCTCACGATGAACACTCGCAACCCACTTATGTAAATCGTGTTTGCTACTAGATATGCAACCCGAACCCGGAATCACAAGTCCTAGCAATATGGAAAATATCAATAAACCTAGGTGATCAGTCTAGATAAATCAACATAAACCAATAAAAATTCAAGCATAAGAGAATTAATACAACTAGATAGGAAATAGAACAAGAGTAGAAAACTCACAACCAATCAATTGCTGGCTTCAAACTGTCAAGTGAAACAATAGAGGTTTAGTTCTCCATAGGGTTTGTGAGAGCAAAAACGTAGAAAGGTGGCAACTAGGGTTAGAGAATGGATTCTCTAAAAGAGTCTTAAACTTAACTTAAATACTAAGGAAATAATTCAGAAATAAAGAAAAGAAATAAACAAACTTGGAAACAAAGTCTCGGAAATAAAATAAAACGGGAAAAAAAAACTCGGAAATATCTTCAGCGTGTCGCCACCGCTGGGTGCGGTGACACCCACCGCGGGGTACGGTGGTACTCCAGAATCATGGCCTCTTCTCTGTAAGGTTCGCCGTGGGGTGCGGTCATCCCACCGCGGGGTGCGGTGACGGTGTCTTCTTCAACTTCTGCGACACTTTAGTAAAAATGCCATAACTTTTGATTCCCAACTCGGATTGCGCTCATATTTTGAGGACTTGCAGTAGACTTCAAGATCTATCTCCTCGAATTGGATTCAGCACACTGTTCTTCTACTCTTCAATGCACTTCAAACCTCTGTAAATCCCATGATTTCTTTAATTCTAGTCTCTAACTCTCAACTCCACAATTGTGCTCTAAATCCATCCAAATGGCACCTCAAACCTGGTAACAACCCCTAGAAATGCACTACAAAATAGTACCGATCAAATCCCCCATGCTTAAACCTTGCTCGTCCTCGAGTAAGCTAAAGTAAACCTACTCCTCCAATTCAATCCCCAAGGTTTCAGGAAGCATAGAAAAATCAATCTCTCCAAGAATCACACCTAACAATAAACTCCAGGAACCCATACAATAAGCACAACACAACATATAATAACACCAATCAAACACCACACACCAAAGCTACAAGGAAAGCAGAGTACCTCCCCTAAGCTTATCCCAAACACCATAGAGTGAACCAAAATCTAATCCTAATCTCCATCTATCTTCTTATCTCTCCAGAGTGACCTACACGAATCCTCCTTATATCGCCTCTTCTTATGTCACCACGCCAGGAAAAATGAGGAATCCTAAAAATCACTCTTTTTCTTTTCACTCATTTTGCCAAGGCGCCCTTTCAGGTTTTCACCAAGCCACTCATTTCATTTTTCAATAGATGGGCTCACATATGCTCACATCACTCTTGACCAATTATTACCCCAGCCTAATGCTGGTCCAAGCCACCTGCTTATTACCTAAGCCGCCCTTTCGGGTTTTCGACTTATCCCAGGATTTCAATTTTTGCCTTTTTTCAATTTTGGCTCTTTTCAAATTTTTTTTTCTCCTCAATAACGTAGCAAGTATAGAACTCTCCCCCATGCTTAAACATTGCATTGTCCTCAATGTAATGAAAGACAAAAAGAAAAGAAGTACAGGAAGAAGCAAAAAATAACTCACAACGTCGCCGAGCTGGCTTGGACACTTCGTTTGTTGCTGGCGGTCTTCAATATACGCACAGGTCGCTGGTGTTGTATGGGTGTCTTTGTCAACTCCATAATCTTCTCCTACCGTGCAACCAAAAGGAACCACTGTGGTGAGTAGTGGCATAGCAAGGATGTCGGGGTTGCACGGCCTTCAACGAACACATTGTAGAGCCCAAATGTAATCGTGGGGGGGCTCTAGTGTTCCTCCTCATCAGCTGTCAATTGTAGGGCCATCATCGTTGCCAAATAATGTGTGGGGCTAATGACTCCTCCTTGGACAACATGATGCGCAACATCTCCATGGGAAACTCTGGACAGCTGGCCTTGGTACAACTTTGTTTTTTTTTTTTATAAATCCGTTTAAGGTTTTTTCGGATATATATTTTATTTTTTATTTTTTTTTTATTTTTTTAATTCCCGTTTAAGGTTTTTTCGAAGAGTTTACTAGTGCAGGGAAAGAAGACTTACATTGGTGGTAAACACCTTCTTCAATTCGGATAGGGTCTCCTCCCTGCAGGTTAGTTAGAAACAAAGAAAAACAAAAACAAAAACAAAAACAAAACACACCAAAACAAAAGCATAAACAAAGAAAAAAAAAGCAAAGAAAGAAAAACATACCTCGGGTTGCCTCCCGGACAGCGCCTTAGTTATTGTCATGGCTTGACTTGGTATTCTCCCACTTAACTCGGGTTGCTCAAAGTAATTGAACTCTTGGGGTCTATATCAGGGGGATGCCTCTTTGTATACTCCTTGTTGAGCTTTTCCCCCATGCTTGTGCACTTCATGATGGTTGGGTTGCTGTTCATATCTATGAATGCACTTGCCATCTTCAAAAACGGTCTACCCAGCCTCTCAGGGACTACATGTATGTCCTGCCCCGTATCTAGCATATAAAAATCCGCCACTTGAATCAGGGTCTCCTTCTTGTGTTTCCCCTTTGATTTCTTCTTGATCTTGCGCAGCACCTTTAAAAATTCTGTGCAGCGAGGGATGATGTTCGCCAGCGTGCCCAAGGGAACGGTTTCTGCACAGTCACAGAAGGTTTCAAATAGTTTTTTGTCATTCTCCACCATTCTGGTGTCCTTCAGAGCCTCAGGGAAGGGTGTAGCGGGGTGCAGCGAGACAAGCGGGAAGGAGTTTAGATGCACATACTCATCATAGGCAGCCTCGAGAGGGTCGGGGGCTGCCGGGGCATTTTCGAGAGGGGTGGGCGTCGCAGGATCGTTTCCGCAATCGCGGCTCTCCTCCTCTTGGTCGCTGAATTCCTCCAGTCCCAAAAAATATTCTTCCTCAGAAAGCACATTGCGGTCCCAAATATCATTTGGAAGGCCCAACTCCTTGAGTGAACCGCTGGCGTGGTCAGATTCCACCGCGGGTGTGGTCATGTTCGCAGAGGAATTCTCGGAAAATCCCACAATGCCTCCGCGGGTGCGGTCAGATGACCGCGGGTGCGGTGAAGATACAGGACTCTCAGTTTGTTCCACCGCTGGGTGCGGTGAGAGTGGCGCGGGGTGCGGTCGGTCTTCTAGAGTCCCACCGCGGGTGCGGTCCGCCTGCCGCAGGTGTGGTGAACTCGACAGAGAGTTCTCGCCTTCTGTGTCGTCCTCTTCAGCAATAGGAGCGACGTTCAGCTGCTTAACACTTCTAAGCGTCACGGCACTAACATTTTCTCTCGGGTTAACTATCGTTTGAGACGGTAGAAGTCCCGAAATCTTTACATCGGTCTTTGTGAGAGCTTCAACCATTTGTCTCATCTGCTTTTCTAGATTCTTGATGCTTGACTCCCTAGTTTCAACACTAGTGCTGAAATGTTTATCCAGAGCTTGGAGCATATCTTCAGTCGACATGGAGGAACTAGGATTGGACATTGGCGGGCTATGCTCATAGGCCGGATTGTACTTCCTTTTAAAGAGGGCCTTCGTTCGCAAGAGAAAGGAAAGGAGAAAGAGACTCCCAATTCTTCCACCATCAACATGATGGAAGAAGGTTCCCATAAGGGTAACAACAAGAAGGGCAAGAAAAGGCCGCACAACAACACAAATACCGGTCCTAACAAGAAACCATCTCAAAACGGGTGTTGGAACTGTGGGAAGCCTGGACATCTTAAGAAGGATTGTTTGGCTGGAAAGGGCAAGAAGGGAAACGTTCCCAACCAGTCTGCTCAAGGTTCTAAGGACCAAGGGCAGAAATCTCATCAAGGTCAGAAATGAACGGTTCCCTCGAACGGAACTGTTCCCTCTTTAGTAACATTTCCTGGTTTGGACTTTGTTCCTAATATTTATGAGGCCTTATTTGTGCATGATGATGAGATAGCATGGTGGGTTGACTCGGGTGCGACCACACACGTGTGTAGGGACAAGTCAATGTTCAAGATCTTCGTTCCCTTGGATGATGGACGTGTCCTTCATATGGGAAACGAGTCAACTGCCCCCGTCTTAGGCAAAACACCAAGTGGAGTTAGAGTTCTCTTCTGGGAAGACTTTAATTCTGGAAAATGTGTTATATGTACCCAGAATAAGGAAAAATTTAGTCTCTAGTTCTATTCTTAACAAGTTAGGCTTTCGGCAAGTGTTTGAAGGCGATAAATATTCATTATCTAAGGGCGGTGTATTTGTAGGACGTGGTTACCTATGTAATGGTATGTTTAAGCTAAGTATTAATAAAGTTATGAATTCAGCTTACATGACTTGTGATCAAGGTTCTATTTCTTCTGAACATGTTGTTCCCTCAGTGGGAACGACCCCTTCAAAGGGTGTTGTTCCCTCGGAGGAAAACGTTTCCTCTCTATGGCATGCTCGACTAGGACATGTTCATTATAAACGCTTGCTTGATATGTCTAAAAATGGTTTAATTCCTCCTTTTGATATGAGTATAGAGAGGTGTAGAACTTGCATGCTTACTAAGATAACAAGACAACCGTTCCCTAATGTTCAGAGAAATAGTGTAGTGTTTGATTTGATACATAGTGACTTATGTGATTTTCATGCTTCTCTGTCCTTGGGAAATAAGAAATATGTTGTTACTTACATATATGATTATTCCCGTTATTGTTATGTATTTCTATTGCATGCTAAGGACGAGGCCCAAGATAAATTCAAAATTTATAAAACTAAAGTGGAACTTCAGTTGGGAACAGTGATCAAAAGATTGCGCACCGATAAAGGTGGTGAGTATTTTGACCCAGAATACTGTCAATCCGTAGGAATCATTCATGAAACCACGGCTCCCTATACACCACAACAAAATGGTGTGTCGGAGAGGAAGAATCGAGTTCTTAAGGAAATGGTCAATTCCATGCTTTCGACTCAGGTTTAAATGACGAATTTTGGGGGGAAGCCATGTTGACGGCTTGTTACCTATTGAATAGGGTTCCTAACAAAAGGAACAAGACTACCCCATATGAGCTTTGGTTCCAAAGGAAGCCAAATCTGAATTATCTTCGGGTTTGGGGATGTAGGGCGGTTGTAAGACTACCCGAACCCAAGCGAAAGACTTTGGGTGAAAGAGGTATTGAAGGTATCTTTATTGGATATGCTGAGCATTCCAAGGCATATAGGTTCTATGTTATTGAACCTAACAAGTCTATTTCGGTTCACTCCGTTATAGAGTCAAGAGATGCCATCTTTGATGAAAAATGATTTTCATTGACACCTTTACAAAAAGTCATTGTTCCCAGTAATAATGGAGACAATGATAGTGTTCCCAGTACAAGTGGCAACATTGACATGGATGTCCAACCTGGGAACAGTGAACCCGAGATCCAAAAGAGTAAAAAGTAAGGAAGGGAACGTCCTTTGGCCCTGACTTCCATGTTTACTTGGTAGAGGGAACGAGGGATGAAGTTGGATCCCAACACTTGTATTGTTACAATATTGAGGATGACCCAAAGACGTTTACTGAGGCAATGAAGTCTCAAGACGTTTCCTTTTGGAAAGAGGCCATAAATGATGAGATGGATTCCATCATAGGGAACAATACATGGGTTTTAGCTGACCTTCCCCCTGGTTGTAAGCCATTAGGAAGTAAGTGGATCTTTAAGAAGAAGATGAAAGTGGATGGAACCATAAATAAGTTTAAGGCCCGATTGGTTGTTCAAGGCTTTATACAAAAGTATGGAACCGACTACTTTGATACCTATGCACCGGTTGCTAGGATTACCACTATTAGGCTATTGATTCACTTGGCTGCTATTCACAAGTTGGTTATACACCAAATGGATGTGAAAATAGTGTTCCTTAATGGGGACCTTGAGGAAGAAGTGTATATGAAATAACCCGAAGGGTTCGTTATGCTCGGACAAGAGCATAAGGTGTGCAAATTGGTCAAATCTTTGTATGGGCTGAAGCAAGCACCAAAACAATGGCATCAAAAGTTTGATGAGGTTGCGTTGTCCAATGGATTCACACTGAATCAATCTGACAAGTGTGTATATAGCAAATTTGATAATTCTGCGAACGGTGTTATAATTTGCTTGTACGTGGATGACATGTTGATCTTTGGAACGGATCAAAGGCAAGTAGACCTTACAAAGGCATTTTTGTCATCACAATTCTCCATGAAGGACATGGGGGAGGCCGATGTTATCCTAGGGATTAGGATAAGGCGGGGAACGGAGGGCTTATCGTTGTCACAATCTCATTACATTGAGAAAGTATTGGAGAAATTCAATTGTGATAAGTACACTACTTTGAAAACACCATATGATCCGAGTGTTAAACTGTTCCATAACAAGGGAAAATCAGTTATGTAACTTGAGTACTCAAAGGTTATTGGGTGCTTGATGTATGCCATGACAAGTACTAGGCCGGATATTGCTTTTGCAGTAGGAAAGCTTAGTCGCTATACTAGTAATCCTAGTGCATATCATTGGCAAGCGGTTCGACGGGTACTTCAGTACCTTAAGGGAACAATGGACTTTTGTCTTACTTATAGTGGATCACCCTCGGTGTTAGAGGGATATTCAGATGCAAGTTGGATCACAAATGAAGAGGATCATTCTTCCACTAGTGGGTGGGTGTTCCTTGTTGATGGGGGTGCCATCTCATAGGCTTCCAAGAAACAAACATGCATCACGAGTTCCACCATGGAATTGGAGTTTGTTGCCTTAGCCGCTGCTGGGAAAGAAGCGGAATGGCTAAGGAACTTGATATATGAAATTCCATTATGGGAAAAGCCAATTTCACCTATATCAATCCATTGTGATAGTGCTGCAACTTTGGCTAAGGCATATAGCCATCTATACAATGGGAAATCACGCCACTTGGGTGTGAGGCATAGTGCGATAAGATAGCTCATTATGTAATACCCCTCATTTTAGTAAAGAGTATTTTGGTAAGTTTTCCAAACACTCGTATTATAGTCGAATTATTTTCATAGAAGTTTAGACTTTTTGTTAAATACTTGATCTCTGTAATAATTCCTTGAGTGGAATAAAATACATTCGACGTATTTTGGGGCTTAGAATATTTATTCGGATACGAATATGTTTAAACCGGGGTTAAAACCCATACCCATAATTCTTCCCGGACAAAAGTGGGCAAAAGGCACAAAATTTGCCTTGACCGCACCCGCGGTCATACCCACCGCACCCGCGGTCAGAATTGGTCGCCACCGCACCCCGCGGTGAGACCCACCGCACCCACGCCGTCATGATTTCTTTTCTGCTCCGCCGAACTTTGCCTGAGCTGCTTGCCGATCTTGTCGGAGCTGAAGCGGTGAGGCGGTGAGGGAGGTGCCAGCTGAGCTCCTTGCTTGGCCTATAAAAGGAGGAGGCTTGGAGGAGGAAGACATCTCAAATCTCTTTCTCTCCAATCTCTCTCTCTCGTTCCATTGTCACCAGAGTTGCAAGCTTTCGCCGGAGTTCTTCAAGGTCGTCGCCGGAGCTACCATAGGTGGAGGAGGTGCCCTCAAGGTGGTGTTTAGTGGCCCAAGGTGTTTGGAAGTCGAAGCCAATCCAAATCGAGCCCAATGCGTCGTCCCCGGTAAGATCTCGTCTTCATCCCCGACGACTGCACTTGTGACCGCACCCGCGGCAGGGCCACCGCACCCGCGGTGTGCCTGGGTGATTGTGGGTGTGGCCTTGGGTTTTGTGATTTCGATCGGGACTTCGTTCCTTCAATTTCGTTCGCCTTTCTTTAGATTCGTACTATTTATTTTTGAATCTAACTTTGGGTTTCGTTATGGGTTGTTCCGTAGGAAATTATAATCCGAGTTCTTCCTCGTTACGGACCCGGAAACCCGTCGTCTCGAGCTTCGTTGAGCCTCGTCTAATCTAAGGCAATTGGCGGTTTGCTCTTGCTTATCATTCCATATTTATATTGATTATCAATTGTTTAATTGTGAATTAATTTGGGATGAATATTGTTTTCGTCTGGGAACAGTTTTGATAACTGTATGTGATTTAAAACGAAATATTATAATAGGTTGTATATATTGCTAGAACCAACGCTATTATATATATATGATTGAAATACAGATATTATAATAGGTTGTATATATTGCTAGAAACAACGCTATTATATCTGTTATTGGCTTCGATGGCTTTGATGTGAATTATTGCTCTTATGTTTTAACTGTTTAGTTAGAACGAGTATTCATAGGAACACTATGTACCTTGCGAGGTTTAGTGGTTTCTTGATAATGGTACTAGGAGGATTTTCCCTAGTATCTTCGATCATGACCTTACCTGATGTGAATCATTCCCATCAAGTCAAGTCCTCTGAGCCAAGGCGCTCACCAAGGCTAGCCAACCATGAGCCTAGCCAAGAAGAGCCATCGAGCCAAGAAGAGGGCGCCCCCATGAGGCTCACATGAGCCAAGGCTAGGGAACTACAAGCCAAGCTCCACCTTGGTCTCGCCACACTTGGGCCTACATCTAGTCGTCTAGGAGACTTCTTCTCCTTGATGACTATCTCGGCGCCAAACGAGACCTAAGGGCCTTTTTGAGGCATTTATTTCATGACATTATGAGACTTTAGCTTTGCATTTTATGCATGATTTTAGACGTTATTTTCTGCAAACAAACCATTGTGGGACGGCTTGCTAGGGTATAAGGCCGCCGCCTCCCTCATTTGTTTCCTTAGCTTAATTTTGAATCAAGAAAACACTCTCAAGAGAGAATTGTCATCCTTAAGCTCATGCAAATTGCTTCTTTGTGATTCATATCAAAGCAGCCAATTTGCTCCATGAATCCCCTTGGTGAGTCATATCCAAGCTAGGTTCAAGAACCCTTGTTCAACGTGGTGAGTCACATCCATAGAGAACAAGCTATCCCTCGGCTCCTCCACCTTCCACCACCGCCACTTCCACCCCTCAAACTACACTTCATAAGCCACCCAACCACCACCAAGCGCCACCTCCATCGCTTCCATGCCTTCCTCAAACCGAAGCCCTAATTCACCTTCCATCGCTAGGGTTTCCACCAAAACCACCACTCTTCCATCCTCCATAAGTTAAGGCTCGCATCGGCACCACCAAGCCCCTTTTGCACCACCATTCCTAACATCCTCTACCACCATTGGAGACCAAGGCCGCCGCAAGCCGCCTCCAACGCCGCCCTACAGCCCGCTTGTAGGATCGTGATTGTTAGGTAAAAACTTAAGGAACTCAGAATATCAATTCTCAGTTCCTTTCGCAGCGGAAATAAACAATCAAACAAATGACCAGTTCCTTATAGTGGAAACCTTTGATTGCCAACTAGCAATCCAGGATAAAAACCACTACCTTTCTTTCGAAAGGATTTCAAAGTCTACTTCTTGATTTCTTATCTCTTTTGGTTACAGCTTATCCTAGGAACGAACACACAGTTCCTTTGCCTTACACACAGTTAGAAAATCCTATATAACTTAACACAATCAATAATCAATCCAAGAAACAGACATTCGCACCTAGGAACTATCACTTACAGTCACAGGAACTTAGCACTCAGCTCTTCTTCCTTGATTGGTTCCTCTTGATCTCGGTTTGCTTTGATGATCTTGTTTGGAGGTTCACACTAGATATTTTCTAATGAGTGTGAGTCGTGTTTCAGTGCTTGAAGATAACCCTCAGGTTAGTCTTCCTTTTATAGAGGATTCTTCGCAGCTCGATCCTCTCTGGGTTCCCACAGATTGAGCTTGCCCTAGGATGAGTGGTTCTCCTTGATCCACGTTGTTCTTGGCATGTGCAAACAACCTAGGCAGCTCATAATCTCTCTTGGTTGGTCAACTACCTCAGACGAGCCTTGCTATGTCATTGTCCAAATACTTTCGTCCGAGGTTGAACAAGCTGGCCGCTTGGGAACTGTCTTCTGGACAGCGATGTCTCTATGTCCTGTCGCTTTCACCTTCTCTGTCCGAGGTTGAGCGTTTCTGGGTATGTTGTTGTTTTGCTCTGGGTATTGGCAGGCTTTTGGAAGCTTCGGACAAGTCGATTTTAACACCTTTTTTCCGAGGTTGTGTGTCCCCAGATTTCTCGGTTTCTAGGCACACCTGGGTTCCTCTGGTTTCCTTCATCTGTCTTGTTCCTTTGGTTCCCTTGTCCTGTTTGGCTTTCTTGCCTTCGGTATATTCCTGTGGTTCCTTAAAACACATCTTTGAGATAAAACATTAGTATCATAATATTTGTCATCGCCAAAAGTAGAGAAACTGAGGAAAGGAACTCTCAGGGGAACCTAAGTTCCAGAGTTCCGTTTCCTAACAATTTCCCCCTTTTTGATGATGACAAATACAAGTAACCTGGCAACATAATAGGACTTTGAATTTCATGAGACCAGTTGAGATTAAGGGAGTTACAACATTACAAATTAATGATAGAACATTCAATGGTTGCAAATTCCCCCTAAGCAAATGAACGAGTTTATTTCAAATTCCCCCTTAGAAGTAGAACTAGTTCAGGGTTCCTATTAGTTCAGCAGTCTCCAAAGTTCAAGGTTCCTATCCTTTTCTTCCCCCTTTTGACATCATCGAAAAGATTAAGTACTAGTTAAGAGTAGGATGTCCAAGTGAATGTACAATTGCATCAAACCCATAGCAGAAACATAATGGAAGCTTTAAGGCAAAAAACAGATTGATCATTGGAACGAAACCAAAAGATAATCATTAGAGCTTAAACTGAACATTGTTCAAAGACGGGTAAGACCAACCACAAAACAACATAAACAACAACCAACAAGGACCAACAACAGGACAACAAGCGACAAAGATAACAACAAAAGCAATCTTAGGAGGGACAACAAGTGGATAGACGAGGGGAGTAGGATCCTAAGGGAAACAACTAGCACGCTGTGGTGGTACAACACTGGGAACCAGAACAAGCGTTCCTATGGCAGAGCAGCGGCCTCCTCGTCTTCAGCTTTGTCGTCAGTTCCTACGTTTTGGCCCGTGGCCTGATGAGCACTGATTGCACCTTGCCAATCCTTCTGAAGGACTTCTACCAGATCCACAACAATAGAATTTATGCGCCCCAACTCTTTTACTTGATCATGGAGGGCGACCGGTATGGCAGTCAAGCCTTCCATGATTGCCTTTTCAATACGATCCAGAGCAGCAAGGATCGCAAAGGAGTCTAAAGAGGGGTTGAGCTGTGGTCGGGAACTAGAAGGGTCCTGGGAACTCGCCTTTTCCTTAGGCGGAATTTCTTGAGCTTCAGAAGGGTTGGGCAGTTGTTCCTTAGTCTTCAACTTCCGAACTGTGGCCATGGTAAGACACTTGCTGTAGACTGTCTCAGACAGATCGTCTGGGTACTGGTGAAGGTTAGAGAGGATATTTTTGATGATATGGGGGAAGGGTAAAGCATGTGAGTCATGAGATGCACAAAACTGCATGTGAGCCAACACAATACGAGGGAGAACCAATTGAACACCAGAGAGTACTTTGTCCATATAAATGGCATCTGTGATGAGAACATCGTTCCTGTGCTCTTGTCTGGGAACCAGATTGCGGGTGATCCAGAAGTGTAATAGCCTGTTTGCGATGGAGAGATCCTTTATCTCCAAAGATGAAGGGGAAGCGCCGTCGTAGATTTTCTTGACCACTGCTCCCTTGGATTTGTAGCCCTTTCCCTTGGGCCATCCCTTTTTCTGAGGGAGAATGCCAAACCCAGACCTTGACTCAATCCCTAGAGCAGACGCAATGAGGTTGGCGGACATGGGATAGTTGGTTCCCTTCCATATGAGAATGGCTTCGTTATAGGGACAGTTCTCCTTTGCAGGCACAAACTCCATGGACTGGTAAAATAGGCGGACGACCTCATCAGAAGCAGAGAAGGGCTCAGTCAACATCTCGTCCCAGCCTTGAAACTATAGCAGAGAATGGAGCTCATCCAGGGCCTCTCTAAACATTTCCTCATCTTCTTCTGCCAGTTCTTGGGTCCAGAATTCCTTGCCGATTATGAGAGGCTTAAGGAACTTCCTCTTAGAGAAGAGAGAAGAGACGTGACCCAGGGAGGAAGAGGCAGAGAAGGTGGTGATTTTGGCTCTTTTTGTGGATTTGGTTTCTTTTGTGGATTTGGCCTTATAGGGAACTATAGCATGGGAGCTCCTCTTTCTTTGTTTCATTCTAGTGGCGACTGAGGGATCAGGGTTAGAGGTGGTTTTAGATTTGAGGCTTACTGGTGAGGGTTGAGGGCTGAGGAGCTCTTGGAGAGACTTGTCAGGCGAGGAGTCATGAGAGCCAGCTTCGGAGGCGGATTTGGTGGCCGATTCAGAGGCCAGAGTGATGGCCATGGCTTTCTCCTCAGCCTGTTCCTTTGGTGGCTCCTCAAGTTTCTCTTCGGGTTGCTCCACTAGTTTCTCCACAGGGTTCTCCACTGCTTTCTCTTTAGGTTGGGATTTTTGAGAGGAGGTGGCAGAAATGGGCTTAGAAGATGAAACTGCCTTCTTTTCTCGAAAGGCTCTGAGAATGGCAGCCTCTTCCTCATCCAGGATAACATTAGGGTTTTGGTTGGCCATTTTTGAGGATTTAAGGATTTCTGTGTTTGAGAGAAGGAGAAGCAGAAGATCAGAGAAATGGCGAGTTGTGGGATAGCTTTGATGAATAGGGCCACTCTTTAAAGGCGGTGAGGGCTGAAGAGACCGTTGAAGCAAATCTAGCCGTTGAGAGGATTGGGGAGAATCCGGAGCATTGAAGGCTAATTGTAGCTTTTTGGAACGGATCAAAACAATTCAAAACTTGCCCATTCAGAGAAGAGGGGAGCCTGCTAACTGATAAGACCGGTCTGAGCTTCTGAGATTTGCCATAAATAACTTCTGGGAGGTGCCAATCTAGCCGTTGGAGAAGCATTGCATTCTGGTTCCTTTCTGGCGATATATTCAGCGTGCTAGAGGGATGTATGGGAACCTTTGATGTGGGTCAAACATTGCACATTAATTCTCAGAGAGGGTTTAGAGATGGATCATAGAGAACTGAATTGAGCAATGAGGCAAGGGTAGGTCTTAGTACACAATCATCATTTCGGCTTGTATTGTTGGGATAGAAATATAATCAGATTGTGACTTTTGGGCCATCAAAGAAATTTGAACAATGAGGAGTTGAAAGAATAATGAGGACCAAAAGGAAACGAACCAGAAAAATTTATCTAAGCCTTTGTAAGAAACCATTATGACAATAAGGGTTTGTAGCAAAAGATATAACACAATGATATCAAGACTCAACAAGTTAAATAACTTAAACTAGTCAATCAGGGAAACTAGAAGGAATTCTTTAAACTAAGGTAACTACTGAGTAATAGGAATCATTCCTAGTTCCAATCTAAGGTTCTCGAAAGGAACTCTATTCAATGCCTTAGTGAAAATATCTGCAACCTGATCTTCAGTTCTATAAAAATTCATAATGATGTTTCCCTTCTCAATATGATCTCTAAGAAAATGATGTCTTATGTCAATATGCTTGGTCCTAGTATGATGCACATGATTTTTAGAGATGTTTATGGCACTAGTGTTATCACAAAGAATAGTGAGAGGGCCATAAGACATACCAAAGTCCGCGAGTTGTTGCTTTAGCCAGAGAAGTTGGGAACAGCAGGAGGCGGCTGCAATGTACTCGGATTCTGTGGTGGAGAGGGAGACTGAAACTTGTTTCTTTGATCCCCATGACACAAGGCAAGGGCCTAGGAACTGTGCCATTCCAGAAGTGCTCTTTCTATCCACCAAATATCCAGCATAATCAGCATCAGTGAAACCCATGAGCTCAAAGGGACATTCTTTGGGGTACCAAATGCAGAGATCGTCAGTTCCCTTGAGATATCGAAGTATTCTCTTCACAGCAGCCAAGTGGGTTTTTCTCGGACAAGATTGGAACCTAGCACACAAGCCAACAGCAAAGACAATGTCTGGTCGACTAGCGGTTAGGTACATGAGTGAGCCTATCATACCTCTATAGAGCTTCTCCTCCACTATAGGACTCGAGTGGTCCTTATCCAGATGGGCAATGGTGGATATGGGAGTGGAGAGAGGCTTGCATGAATCCATTTTGAACTTCTTCAGTAGTTCCCTGACATACTTCTGTTGGTGGATTTGAATACCATCTTCCTTTTGAGTGATTTGTAATCCGAGGAAGAATGTGAGTTCCCCAATTAAACTCATTTCAAATTCACTGCTCATCAAGTCTTTGAACTTGTCTACAAGGGACAGATTAGTGGAACCAAAAATGATATCATCAACATAGATTTAAACCACTCAGATGTTACCTTCTTCTTCTAGGATGAAGATAGTCTTATCAATAACTCCATGCCTGTAGCCATTTGAGAGTAGGAACTGGGCAAGACGATCATACCAAGCTCTGGGAGCTTGCTTGAGGCCATAGAGTGCCTTGTCTAGAAAGTAGACATGATCTGGATGATCATCGTCTTCAAAACCTGGAGGTTGCTTTACATAGACTTCTTCTTGAAGAATTCCATTGAGGAAGGCCGTCTTTACATCCATTTGGAACAACTTGAACCCTTTGTGTGATGCGAAGGCAATCAACAATCTTATTACCTCAATCCTTGCCACTGGAGCATAGGTTTCATCATAGTCGATTCCTTCTTGTTGATTGTATCCTTGAGCTACAAGTCTCGCTTTGTTCCTTATCACAGCTCCTGTATCATCCAGCTTGTTTCTGAAAACCCATATGGTTCCTATGATGTGTTTATCCTTGGGATGAGGAACTAGATGCCATACTTTGTTCCTTTCAAACTGATGAAGCTCTTCTTGCATAGCTTGGATCCAGTCCGCGTCCTTCAGTGCCTCACCTATGTTCTTTGGTTCCACAATAGACAAAAAGGCATTGAAGGCAAAGAAGGTTAGATGTTCGTACCTGACTGGAGGCTTGACGACTCTTCTTTCTCTGTTAGGGGCTAGAGCATTTGATGTGGAGACATTCTGAGTTGAGCATTCAGCTTCCTAGTTGGGATCACCTTCTCCATTGAAGATCATGTGGGAAGATGAGTCATTGAGGTCTCCACAGATATTGTCGTCATGCTCATGATTCCCAGAAATGGATTGTTGTTCATTATTCATGGGAACTGGTGGAGGAGCCATTGGAGGGTTCCGAGCAGCAGTGCAGGAACTGGGTGGAGTGACATCTTCATCTGGATTTTCTTGATATGACTTGGGAAACGGGTCTTCAAAGGAATTGGTGGTGTTCTGCATAATCCTTCCAAGTGATTTTTCATTAAAAATAACATGAACACTTTCTTCTACCTTTTTAGTCCTTTTGTTGAAGACTTTGTACGCCTTGCTACCCGAGGCGTATCCAATGAAGATTCCTTCATCACTTCTTGGGTCGAATTTTCCAAGATTGTCCTTCCCATTGTTGTGCACAAAGCACTTGCATCCGAACACTCTCGGATGTGAGATGTTGGGAACTCTTCCTCTTAGGAGCTCATAGGGTGTATTTTCTGTGATTGGGCGAAGCATGGCTCGATTGATGATGTAGCAAGCTGTGTTGATCGCCTCAGCCCAAAATGATTGAGAGAGTCCACTTGAGATCAGCATAGTCCGAGCCATGTCTTCCAAAGTTCTGTTCTTCCTTTCCACTACTCCATTTTGTTGAGGAGTGTATGGTGCAGAGAAGTTGTGATCAGTTCCATGCTCACTGCAAAAGGTTAGAAATTCTCCATTTTCGAATTCGGTACCATGGTCAGACCGAATAGCATTGAGTGAACAATCAAGAGATTTTTCTAACAAGGGAACCAGATCTTTAAAGCGGTCAATAACTTCACTCTTAGATTTAATAAAGATGGTCCAAGTAAAGCGAGAGAAGTCATCGACAAGAACAAAGATATACCTGTTCCCTCCTAGGCTCTGAACTCTCATGGGTCCACTGTAACACCCCCAAAACTTAACCCTTTTGGAAATGTATTACCGCCAGTGACCCCAGTGTTCCTTACCGAGATCACCCAAGGCTTTACCAAATAAATACAATTTATGAAATGCGATTGATACACAATGATCAAGCATTAAATTCCAAAACATAACATTGTCGAGGAAACAAGAGTTATGGGATTACAACCCAATCCCGAATAGGTCAAAACATAGTTTAAACCAAACACAACGGAAGACTAAGAAAGTACATTACAATCGGAATTATTGTCCAAAGGATCATAACCTGATTAAAGAAATAATTAAAACATTCAAAAACCACCGCCGACTCCATAGTCCTTCTAATCTTCTGAGCTACTTCTTAACTGATGTGCCGAATCGAACGGATGACACCAGCCAACCATGCAAGGGAAAATATTGGTTGGTTAGTCTAAATGAATAGACTAGCAAGGGTAAAAAGCAGACTGGTTCAAAGCAGTCATATTAGGTTAGACTCATCGCTTCTCGGATAATAACCGATAACGGTAGTCAACCATCATATTCCTATTGGAATAAACAAGAGGTATGCACAAGAGAAGATTCTGGAAGACTGAATCTTCACAGAAATCGACTCGAAAGAAGACTCCAACTGAAATGAGTCTTTAAGGAAGTATGACAAATCTAGAGAGTTATAGAATCATACAACAATGATTTAAAACTGACTGAGATGCTTCGGTTCACGACCAACCTCATCGCCTACAGCGAATCCAGATTGGAAAGAGAACGTACTAAATTCAAGTCAAGACGAGTTTTCCTAGCTGCACTGAACTTAGCTGCACTACTCGCCCAAGGTGTATTAATTATGTGCGTCAAGGTAGCACTTATCTGATTTATGTTTCAAAACACACATCACATTATAGACTTTTACATGCGTACCCCACCAATGGGACGACACATCTTAGTATACGTTTCGTCGAGAGTGACGTATACCGAAAGGTTTGTGACACCAACTAAGTGTCCTGTCTCTACACACATGTGTAAGAGACCGGTCATGATCTTAGAATGGTATTGGATGGGGACGAGCCACCCCTCTACCAGATTATAAAGAAACGACTGGAAAGTGTCCGAGTAACGTTCCTATCTAACAGTGCTAACTAAACAGTTACAGCATCACCACAGTTATAGGATAAATCCACATAAAGGCCCGAAAGGCGATCACAGATAATAGCGTTGTTCTAACAGATATACAACCTATTATATGATTTTCAAAACAGTTTATCAAAACCGTTTCCAGACAAACAAAATATTCATTCCAAATTAATTACTCAGATAAACTACTGATAATTAATGTAAATATGGAACGAAAGAGCAAGAGCGAACCGCCACTTGCCTTACTCCGCAGAATAGTCTAAAGACGTCACTGGATTCCGGGCTCGACACGGTATAGTTCCGACAGCACAACAACCTTCGAGTCGACCCATAAAAGGAACCCTAAGTTAGATCCGACATAAACGGTACGAATCTAAACACGGTGAAAGAACACGAAAGGAAAGACGCCACGACGACAACCCACCAAGCCAAAGCCACGAAATCATTCTGGGCACTGGCGGCGGTCGCCGTTCTTGGCGGCGGTCGCCGTCTTCATCACGGCGGTCACCGCAAAGAACACGGCGGTCACCGTGACGAACTCAGACGACGCAGAACGAGAGAAATCTCACCAAAACAAAGCGCGTTTCGACCCCTTTCAGCCTGGCTTGGTTTCTGACCTTCCAAGGCAACCACAAGGCTTCACAAAGGCTGCTGGAAACACCACTAACAACACCGACGAAAGCATCGAAATTTCCGGCGAAGGCACAACTCCGGCGAGAGGCGAATTTGGCAGAGGTTTGGTTCTTGGATGGCTCAAAACCTCTCCCCCAGCACCTCCTTTTATAGCCAACACATCTGGAGTTCGAAGACGAGGGCCTAGAGCTACTTCGGCGCTCATCAGAAACAACGCCGGCGACCAACGGGCAACGACTGCTGGGCAACGATGACGGCACTTACGGCAGTCGCCGTAATTTACGGCGGTTGCCGCGGTCATGACACATCAGCTGCCTCCTCGGGCGTTAGAACGGAGGGCGCCGTATCTTTACGGCGGTCGCCGTGCTTGGGTCTCACGACGGCGGTCGCCGCGACTTTACGGCGGTCGCCGTGACCCTTTTTCCCGCTCGTTCAGCTTTGAACGGATAAGACATTAAACCGGGTTAAAAATTATTGTACGCGAACGACAATTAAACTCCAAGGCATGATGTCTGTATATTATTTCACTGAGAAAAATATTACAGATACAGAGCACATTACAGAATGTCTCAAACTACCTGAATTAAATCCGATGTACACAACGGGTACCCAGGAAAATTCCATAATTCCCAATATAACCTTACAAAATTACGGGGTATCACATCTCCTCCCCCTTACAAGAAGTTTCGACCCCGAAACTTATGTCGAGAATAACTCGGGAAAACGCCTGAGCATATCTGACTCGGTTTCCCACGTCTCCCAAGTAACTTCTTCGGTCCCTGACTTGGACCACAGCACTCGTACCAATGATACGATCTTGTTGCGCAAATGCTTCTCCCGATGCTCCAAAATGCGCACGGGCAACTCTTCATAAGTACCATTAGCTTGAATCTCAATGTCCTCGTAACTAAGTACATGAGACTCATCTGGTACATACCTTCTGAGTAAAGACACGTGGAACACGTTATGCATCGGGTGAGCCGATGGTGGCAATGCCAAACGCATTGCTAGAGATCCCACTCTATCCAGAATTTCGAATGGTCCCACGTAGCGAGGGTTAAACTCCTTTGGAAGGCGATACCTTGACAAAAACTTTGTCACCGACCTTGAACTCGACAGTCCTGCGCTTCCGATCTGCGTAGGACTTCTGTCAACTCTGAGCGGTCAACATTCTTTGTCTGATCAAAGCAATGTCTGAAGTCGTCCTTTCGACCAACTCTGGTCCAAGCAGAATTTTGTCGGCATTATCGTCCCAACAAATCGGAGATCTGCATCTGCGACCATACAAAGCTTCAAACGGAGCCATCTTGATTGTAGCATGCCAGCTATTGTTGTACGTGAACTCAATCAGACTCAAGTTGTCCTTCCAGCTAGTCGGACGATCAAGCACACAAGCTCTAAGCATATCCTCCAGAGTCTGGATGGTCCTTTCAGACTGGCCATCTGTCTGAGGATGAAACGCTGTACTGAACCTCAACTCGGTCCCCATAGCCTTATGAAGTTCCTTCCAGAATCTTGACATGAAACGGCCATCTCGGTCCGATACAATGGTCTTAGGAATGCCATGTAAGCGGACAATCTCCTTCTGGTAAACTTCGGCTAGCTTCTGGGTTTCCCATGTGGTCTTGATGGCTATGAAATGAACACTCTTTGTAAGCATATCCACAATTACCCAGATAGCATCTCTCTGACTTCGAGTCTTGGGTAGCCCAGTGACGAAGTCCATGGAAATGTCCTCCCATTTCCATTCTGGTACGGGGAGAGGTAGCATCTCATCACCTGGCCTGCGGTGTTCGATCTTGACCTTCTGGCAAGTTAAACACTTTGCCACAAAGTCTGCTACGTCCCACTTCATGTTTGGCCACCAAAACTTCTTCCTGAGATCCTTGTACATCTTGCTAGAGTCAGGATGCACAGAATAAGCAGATGAATGAGCTTCTCTCATCACCAACTGACGAAGACCTTCTGTGTCAGGCACACAGATCCGATCCTGAAACCAAAGTGATCCATCATCCTGAACCACAAAACTGGGAGCTTTCTCATCCATTACCTCACTGCTTAACTTTACCAAGATGATGTCATCGACTTGTTTTTCTTTGATCTGATCCAACAGTGTAGCCTGAATTTCCATCATACTCAGGTACCCTCTACGCTGGTCATATAAGACTTCAATGTCGCATGACTCTTGGTTTAGCTTGGTTTGAGCAGTAAGTAGAGCAACCACAGTCTCGTGCGTTGTCTTCCGCCTTAGCGCATCAGCTACTACATTAGCCTTGCCCGGATGATACAACAACTCCATGTCATAGTCCTTGAGCAACTCTAGCCAGCGGCGTTGTCTCATATTTAACTCCTTCTGAGTAAATATATACTTGAGACTTTTGTGGTCAGTGAAGACTTGGCATCTTATACCATAGAGGTAATGCCTCCAAATCTTCAGCGCAAAGACAACCGCTGCTAACTCAAGATCATGGGTCGGATAGTTTTCTTCGTAAGTCTTGAGTTGTCTAGATGCGTAAGCAATGACTCTGCCCCTTTGCATCAAAACACAACCAAGACCACACTTGGAAGCATCACTATAGACCACATAATCGTCATTCCCCTCTAGGAGTGCTAACACGGGTGCCGAGGTCAACCGTCGCTTCAACTCCTGGAAACTGACCTCGCACTTGTCATTCCAGACAAACTTCTTGTGGACCTTGCGGAGTAGATTGGTCATAGGTAGAGCGATCTTTGAAAATCCTTCTACGAACCTTCTATAATACCCGGCAAGTCCAAGAAAACTACGCACCTCTTTTACGTTCTGGGGCTGTGTCCATTTGGCTACCGCTTCAATCTTTTGAGGATCAACCATAACCCCATTTTTATTGATCACGTGGCCTAAGAAAGCCACTTCCTTTATCCAGAATTCACATTTAGACAATTTAGCATAAAGCTGATGTTGTCTAAGGATTGACAAGGCAATCCGCAGATGTTCCTCATGGACTTCTTCACTCGGAGAGTAGATCAGAATGTCGTCTATGAAGACCACCATGAACTTATCCAAGTACTGGTGAAAACATCGGTTCATCAAGTCCATAAAGACAGCTGGAGCATTTGTAAGCCCAAAAGGCATCACTACGAACTCATAATGACCATATCTGGTCCTAAACGCAGTTCTAGGAATGTCCTGCTCCCGAATCCTGAGTTGATGATATCCAGATCTTAGGTCGATCTTGGAGAAAACCTTTTCTCCTTGCAACTGGTCCAACAAGTCATCAATCCTAGGCAAAGGATACTTGTTCTTGATCGTCACCATGTTCAACTCTCGGTAGTCGATACAAAGTCGGAACGATCCGTCCTTCTTTTTGACGAATAATACCGGAGCACCCCACGGCGATGCACTCGGCCTGACATAACCTTTATCAAGAAGATCTTCAAGTTGATTCTTCAATTCTTGCATCTCAGCAGGAGCCATCCGATACGGTGATTTGGAAATCGGCGCCGTACCAGGCTCGAGATCAATTGAAAATTCTACGTCACGGCTCGGGGGCAATCCAAGAATTTCTTCCGGAAAGACATCCGAAAACTCCCTAACTATAGGAATATCAAGAACCTCAGGTTCATCCTTCGCAGGCGAATCCAAGTAGCAAAGGTACCCGACACATCCTTGTCGTAGTAGCTTAAACGCAGCCATCGCATTGATCAGCTTGCCGTTATCAGCGTCATTTCGACCTTTGAACTTGCACACGAATTGGCCCCCGAATGACACCGTCGCTGTTCTTGAACTGAAGTCGATCACCGCCTTGTGACGCGTCAGGCAATCCATACCGAGAATAATGTCGTATGGAGCCATGGCTATGCAGATTAAATCTGCCTCGAATTCCTTACCCTGAATGGTAATCGGAAAGTCGGACAAATGTTTGGTTCCCACCAAACGTTCTCCATTAGGAAGATTAACGACGAAAGGGTCGCACGAATCATTGCACACTAAGTCTAACTTGCTAACACAGCTATCCGAAATAAAGGAATGCGTAGCACCAGAATCAAACAGAATGCACACTGAAGTAGAGTGAAGGTATAGAGTACCTTGAGCAATCGGAGCGTTGGGTCCATCTGCCTCACGCATCTCGTACAAGCGTTGGCCCTGACTTCCAGAAACAGCTGGGGCCTTTCCCCTGTTCTGAGCAGTCGTCTGCACTGAAGGGCTAGGAGTCTCGGCAGGCTTAAACCTAGGTCGGTTGCTCTGATGAACTGACCCTTGCTGCGACTCTACTCCCTTCTGCTTCCCCTGCTTGCAGAAGTTTTGCAGATGACCATCACGTCCACACCCAAAGCATGGTCTCCTCTCCTTCCGACACTCAGTGCTCTTGTGCCCAGCAGTACCACAGTTATAACACTGAACTGTACTCCTGGTCTGCCCTGACTGCTGAGTCGATCCCCCTTGCGTCATCTCCGTCTTAGCTCGGCCGGACTTGGCGAAGTTAGACGGTGGCGCAGGGCGCTTAAAACCACCTCCCTGGTTCTGATTCTGCATCAACTTCTGTCGGTTGCGCCTCTTGATCGACTCCTCGAGAGTTACCTCCAGCTTATAGGCACAATCCACATACTGCTCCAAGGTAGAGCATGTGTGGTGTACCATTAATGGCTTGATATCCGGGTTCATCCACTCGTGGAAGTACCAGATCTTTTGAGCCTCGCTGGTGATCTCGGCAGTGGCGTATTGTAGAAGATGGTTGAACTTAGATGCCAACTTTGTCACTCTCAGACCATCAGTCTGAGGGTACAAGAACTCTTTATGCTTCTCCTCTCTCATAGCACGAGAGAAAAAGCGATCAACCATCTTGGTCTTGAACATCGACCAAGTGAACACTGGGCTCTCAGCCAAACCAGTGCTCTCCCACCACTCGCTAGCCTCCTCCTTCAGCTGAAGAGAAGCGATATGGACCTTCTCGGCCTCCGTACACTCCACGTTCCTGAACAGCCTCTCCATATGGGAGAACCAATGAGTCACTGCCACTAGCTCTCCTTTCCCGTTATAGCAATCGGGTCTCATGGAAGTAATGGTCTTAAGAGCGCGATCATAGCTGTCCCTCGCCCTAACGGCAGTCTCCTGTATCACGGGGTTTCTGGGTCCCACAACATCAGGAACCGCTGCGTGAATAGGCACTTCTTGTGCTTGAGGCGCACTTGGTCTCAAGACATCTGCAATAGCCTGCATCACGATCCCACGGATCGCCTCAACAGCTGCGGCGTCAAACAGCATCGACGCCTGGGTCTGATCCTGACCTTCACGCCTCTGCTGGACGCGAGACTCTGACTCGTTTTCATCCTGAACACCTCTTCCTGCTGGCCTGGGATTTTGGCTAGTCCTAGCACCGGCTCGAGTCGAAATCCTCGTGCTTCTTGGGTTCACCATCTATTTACCGATCAAATTCCAAGCATTCAATACATTATACTTATGCAATATACCAACGTAAATAAATTACTCAGAATAGATCAACTTGGTATTTTATAGATGAACCTTCGAATTCTTACACAAGTTACACATAAGTTTATCATTCGAGCGTTTGGACAACATTGCTCGAAGATATAAGTGTTTCTCAGAGTACTTGCCAAAATACTGAAATATTACACAAGGTACAACTTGGAATACTAAGAAACGAAACTACTACGATAGGCAACGCCACTCCTCCTCAAGGCGTTCCAAAATGTCTCCCATACGACTGGCTACTCGTGCATGGTCTCTTCGGGCTAGGCTCACCATCGAGCTCTGGCGATGGGTTTCGCACCCTGCTTGACCCTGAAGCACATAGTCCTAGCTCAGTCATGGTAAAGTGTGGGTCGTCCATGACTGGTCCTCCTATTCCAGCCCTCCTCTGAGTACTGGCAATCAGCTCATCCCTCTAACGCTGTTGTTCTGTGGAGATTACCTCGCTCTGGCGGAGAATCTCCTGCAGCTCGGATTCCGACCTCCATCTCCTTGGAGTAGGGATAGGCTGAGATTCCCTATCACTTCTCCTAATACCGTACTCGGTATACAGTGCCTCCCAATCAGCTTCTGACATGGGTGCGTACTCTGGCACTGGTGACAATCCTGTATCGGGCTCCTGATTCTGCCCTCCAAGGTCCAACTCTGGATCCTCTTCTGGATCATCTTATATGGGATCCTCATCCTTGGGATCATCCTCGATGGGATCCTCATCCTCGGGATCATCCTCGATGGGATCCTCATCCTCGGAATCATCCTCGATCATATCCTCGTCCTCGACAGGATCTACCTCCAGCATCTCCTCTTCCTCGTCCTTGTACTCGATCTCCTCTGGAATTGGTCCCAGCAGAAAGTCGTCTTGGTAAACCCCTTGTTCATACCTCGATAACTCAACTTCCTGCTCCCATTCCTGTACTTCCTCCACCCTTGGTGGCGGCACAGGTGCATGCTCAGGGACCATAGCATTCCTAGCTACAAGGACAACTGACTCGGGGAGAACGTGCTTGACGTCTTCGGGTGGGCTACTCGGGCCTCCAACCTCGAAACATCGCTGAGGTAACGGAAAATCTAGCCTCGGCTGATCCGACTTGGCGTCTTCCGACCCCTCTACCAATAGAAAAGCAGACACCCATCCTATCGAACAATAAGGAAGGAATTAGTCTTTCTAGACATAGAAGCAAGCTTACTATATCAGACTATAAAGAAGACACGACTATGAACGGTGTTTTTAAATTCTTTTCAGAATGAAAATTCAGAGCCCTTTTTAAAACATTTTGAAAACGGATAAATGGTTTATAAAAATTCCAAACCCGTTTTAAAACTTTTGGCTCTGATACCACAACTGTAACACCCCCAAAACTTAACCCTTTTGGAAAGGTATTACCGCCAGTGACCCCAGTGTTCCTTACCGAGATCACCCAAGGCTTTACCAAATAAATACAATTTATGAAATGCGATTGATACACAATGATCAAGCATTAAATTCCAAAACATAACATTGTCGAGGAAACAAGAGTTACGGGATTACAACCCAATCCCGAATAGGTCAAAACATAGTTTAAACCAAATACAGTGGAAGACTAAGAAAGTACATTACAATCGGAGTTATTGTCCAAAGGATCATAACCTGATTAAAGAAATAATTAAAACATTCAAAAACCACCACCGACTCCATAGTCCTTCTAATCTTCTGAGCTACTTCTTAACTGATGTGCCGAATCGAACGGATGACACCAGCCAACCATGCAAGGGAAAATATTGGTTGGTTAGTCTAAATGAATAGACTAGCAAGGGTAAAAAGCAGACTGGTTCAAAGCAGTCATATTAGGTTAGACTCATCGCTTCTTGGATAATAACCGATAACGGTAGTCAACCATCATATTCCTACTGGAATAAACAAGAAGTATGCACAAGAGAAGATTCTGGAAGACTGAATCTTCACAGAAATCGACTTGAAAGAAGACTCCAACTGAAATGAGTCTTTAAGGAAGTATGACAAATCTGGAGAGTTACAGAATCATACAACAATGATTTAAAACTGACTGAGATGCTTCGGTTCAGGACCAACCTCATCGCCTACAGCGAATCCAGATTGGAAAGAGAACGTACTACATTCAAGTCAAGACGAGTTTTCCTAGCTGCACTGAACTTAGCTGCACTACTCGCCCAAAGTGTATTAATTATGTGCGTCAAGGTAGCACTTATCTGATTTATGTTTCAAAACACACATCACATTATAGACTTTTACATGCGTACCCCACCAATGGGACGACACATCTTAGTATACGTTTCGTCGAGAGTGACGTATACCGAAAGGTTTGTGACACCAGCTAAGTGTCCTGTCTCTACACACATGTGTAAGAGACCGATCATGATCTTATAATGGTATTGGATGGGGACGAGCCACCCCTCTACCAGATTATAAAGAAACGATTGGACAGAGTCCGAGTAACGTTCCTATCTAACAGTGCTAACTAAACAGTTACAGCACCACCACAGTTATAGGATAAATCTACATAAAGGCCCGAAAGGCGATCACGGATAATAGCGTTGTTCTAACAGATATACAACCTATTATATGATTTTCAAAACAGTTTATCAAAACCGTTTCCAGACAAACAGAATATTCATTCCAAATTAATTACTCAGATAAACTACTGATAATTAATGTAAATATGGAACGAAAGAGCAAGAGCGAACCGCCACTTGCCTTACTCCGCAGAATAGTCTAAAGACGTCACTGGATTCCGGGCTCGACACGGTATAGTTTCGACAGCACAACAACCTTCGAGTCGACCCATAAAAGGAACCCTAAGTTAGATCCGACATAAACGGTACGAATCTAAACACGGCGAAAGAACACGAAAGGAAAGACACCACGATGACAACCGACCAAGCCAAAGCCACGAAGGCATTCTGGGAACTGGCGGCGGTCGCCGTCTTCATCACGGCGGTCGCCGTGAAGAACACGGCGGTCGCCGTGACGAACTCAGACGACGCAGAACGAGAGAAATCTCACCAAAACAAAGCGTGTTTCGACCCCTTTCAGCCTGGCTTGGTTTATGACCTTCCAAGGCAACCACAAGGCTTCACAAAGGCTGCTGGAAACACCACTAACAACACCGACGAAATCTTCGAAATTTCCAGCAAAGGCACAACTCCGGCGAGAGGCGAATTTGGCAGAGGTTTGGTGCTTGGATGGCTCAAAACCTCTCCCCCAGCACCTCCTTTTATAGCCAACACATCTGGAGTTCGAAGACGAGGGCCTAGAGCTACTTCGGCGCTCGTCAGAAACAACGCCGGCGACCAACGGGCAACGACTACTGGGCAACGATGACGGCACTTACGGCGGTCGCCGCGGTCATGACACATCAGCTGCCTCCTCGGGCGTTGGAACGGCGGGCGCCGTATCTTTACGGCGGTCGCCGTGCTTGGGTCTCACGACGGCGGTCGCCGCGACTTTACGGCGGTCGCCGTGACCCTTTTTCCCGCCCGTTAAGCTTTGAACGGATAAGACATTAAACCGGGATAAAAATTATCGTACGCGAACGACAATTAAACTCCAAGGCATGATGTCTGTATATTATTTCACTGAGAAAAATATTACAGATACAGAGTACATTACAGAATGTCTCAAATTACCTGAATTAAATCCGATGTACACAACGGGTACCCGAGAAAATTCCATAATTACCAATATAACCTTACAAAATTATGGGGTATCACATCCACACAGATCCATGTGGATGAGTTCAAGAGGCATTGAGGTGCTTACCATGTTTTTGGACTTGAAGGAACTACGAGCCTGTTTCCCTTTTACACAGTCAGAGCACAGTTCCTTAGATGTGCCACTTAGCTTTGGCAGCCCTCTGACTAGCTCCTTTGAGTGTAGCTTTTGAATCAGCTTGTGCTAGCATGACCGAGGCGTTGATGCCATAAATCAGCTTGGTCATTCACAGTTGAGAGACAAAGTTTCTCCTTGGGAACAAAGGATGGATCAATTATATAGACATTGTTGAATCTTTTCCCTTTTAGGATGAATTGTCCCGAGGAGTCAAGGACTGAACATTCGTTTGATCTGAATCTAACTTCATTGTCTCCTTGATCACACAGCTGTGACACACTTATTAGGTCAAAACCAAGATTATCAACAAGGTGAACTTTGTTTACCTGAATGTGATCGTTGAGTTTCACAGTTCCTATTCCATAGATTTTCCCTTTGCTTTTGTCTCCAAAGGATATGTTCCCTCCTTCGAGAGGTTGAAGAGAGGTCATTTGATTTCTTCTTCCAGTCATATGGCATGAGCACCCACTGTCGATGTACCATAGTTGAGGTTGCCTCTCTTCTTTCTGCACATAAGGGAACTAAGATTTCTGAACCCAACGAAGCTTGGCTTTACTGGGGGGATTAGCATTGCGAGTCTGTGAATAACCAGGGAACTGGTTCCTTTCATGGTAATGAGTACTTTTCTCCTTTTCAAAGTTCCTTTTCTTAGCACAATCAGTGTTGTAATGACCATTCTTACCACAGTAGGTACACAAACGATTGTAACAACATGTCCATATTTTCCTTTTCCTGGCCTAAAAGGTTTTTCAGTTTTCCTTTTGTTAAAATCAACATTGTTTCTAACCTTGCTATGGGCCATGTTAATATATCTTTTGTGAGCAAAGGAATTGGTGAACCATTGGTTTTCAGGAACCATCTTTTCTTTTCTCTTTGGTTCCTTCTTAGGACTTTGAGAGCCTTCATTGCGACGTTTGGCAACCTCAGCCTTGTTCTCAAGGAGCATGATCTTCTCTGATAGGAATTGATTCCTATCACGAGAAGTGGCAAGAGCAATACTGAGATTCTCATTCATCTCAACAAGTTCTCGCCTAGCATTTTCTTCTTTAGCATCATTGTTCCCTTTATTATTGACATATCCTATTCCATGGCGTTGTCTCACCAAAACAGTTTGATTTATCGTTTTTTCATTAATGGAATTAGTGAGAATGTCTAACCTATCAATTATGGAATGAAGCATGTCATTTCCAGGTGGGTTAGCATGCAAGGGAACTTTGATAGAATCTATGCTAGTTTCATCACAAGATTTGCAAGTTTTAAGGTAACTAGCATGCACATTCCTAATATCAATGAGTTTGGAGTGAGTTTCAGCTAGGTCTTTCTCAGTTTCATCAAGTTTCTTACTCCAAACAGAATTCTCAACAGTCAAGCAAGCAATTTCATCTTCACAATCATCTAGTTTCTGTTGAAGGGAACTAGTTTCCTTTCTTAGTTTCTTTATGATCTTAAGAAGTTGTTTCTTATCACAATCAACTAGGGATTTTAAGAGATCGTCAGAAGTTACCTCAAGGTCTTCTGAGTCGCTTGAGTCTCCTTTTGCCATGAGACATCTTCCTCCAGAGAAGCCACTGAGATCCAGTTCCTCATCTGAGTCTTCTCCCCATGAGGCTACGAGAGCCTTCTTTCTCTGAGGTCTTTCTTCTTCCTTTGAGTCTTCCTTGTTGGGACAATTCTTAGCGTAGTGTCCCTTTTCCTTGCACTCGTAACAGGAGACTTCCTTGAGATCTCTTCTGGGTCCATTGTGGGAGGAATTGCCCTTTTGGAACCTTCCATTCACAAAGAGTTTTTTGATGTTCTTTGTGAAGAGGGCCGTAAGTTCGTCCTCCTCTTCTTCTAAGTCTGAGTTCTCTTCCTCCATCTCGAGCCTAGAGAAGGCTTTGGAGATCTTGAGGGCAATTCCTTTCTCCAGTTTCTTGTCGGCATTGGCCTTGGTGTGCTCTCCTTCTTCAACCTCCAGTTTCCCTATGACTTGGGTCAAGGGAAGGGATTGGATGCCTGGAGTGTTCTTCATGATTCCCTTGAGAAGGGTGAACTTGGAGTTGAGTCCATTGATGACCACTAGGGACTTGGAAACTTCATCCAGATCGACTCCTGCCGCTGTCAACTTTCCAATCAATCTGTTGAAGCGGGAGTAGTACTCTGAGATGGTCTCAGTTTCCATCATTTTGAAGGTGTGGTATTCTCCTTCCAAAGCAAACTTTCTTCTTTACTTTAGTTCCTCACTTCCTTCATGCATCTCCTTGAAAGCTTTCCACATCTCCTACGCAGTCTTGATGCCTATGACCTTGTCCATGTCTTCTCTGTCCAATCCATTGAGGATGAACTTCCTAGCCTTGGCATTCTTCTCCATGATGACATAGTGTTCTGGTTTCCAATCTTCTTCCTTCATGGTAAGATCGACATAGCCATCTTCATTTTCGACTATCCTCCAGCATTGGTAGTCGTTGGTCTTGATGTGGCTTTCCATGCACTTTTCCCACCATGTTTCTTCTCCTTTCTTTCGGAGATGTGGCTTGTTGGTGGAGATTCCGAGCTCAAACTTGCTTGGTTGAGACATGATCTGCAAACTTAACAAAGATCTAGAGCTTTTCCTGCTCTGATACCAATTGTAGGATCGTGATTGTTAGATAAAAACTTAAGGAACTCAGAATATCAATTCTCAGTTCCTTTCGCAGCGGAAATAAACAATCAAACAAATGACCAGTTCCTTATAGTGGAAACCTTTGATTGCCAACTAGCAATCCAGGATAAAAACCACTACCTTTCTTTCGAAAGGATTTCAAAGTCTACTTCTTGATTTCTTATCTCTTTTGGTTACATCTTATCCTAGGAACGAACACACAGTTCCTTTGCCTTACACACAGTTAGACAATCCTAGATAACTTAACACAATCAATAATCAATCCAAGAAATAGACTTTCGCACCTAGGAACTATCACTTACAGTCACAAGAACTTAGCACTCAGCTCTTCTTCCTTGACTGATTCCTCTTGATCTCGGTTTGCTTTGATGATCTTGTTTGGAGGTTCACACTAGATATTTGCTAATGAGTGTGAGTCGTGTTTCAGTGCTTGAAGATAACCCTTGGGTTAGTCTTCCTTTTATAGAGGATTCTTCGCAGCTCGATCCTCTCTGGGTTCCCACAGATTGAGCTTGCCCTAGGATGAGTGGTTCTCCTTGATCCACGTTATTCTTGGCATGTGCAAACAACCTAGGCAGCTCATAATCTCTCTTGGTTGGTCAACTACCTCAGACGAGCCTTGCTATGTCGTTGTCCAAATACTTTCATCCGAGGTTGAACAAGCTCGCCGCTTGGGAACTGTCTTCTGGACAGCGACGTCTCTATGTCCTGTCGCTTTCACCTTCTCTGTCCGAGGTTGAGCGTTTCTGGGTATGTTGTTGTTTTGCTCTGGGTATTGGCAGGCTTTTGGAAGCTTCGGACAAGTCGATTTTAACACCTTTTGTCCGAGGTTGTGTGTCCCCAGATTTCTCGGTTTCTGGGCACACCTGGGTTCCTCTGGTTTCCTTCATATGTCTTGTTCCTTTGGTTCCCTTGTCCTGTTCTTCGGTATATTCCCGTGGTTCCTTAAAACACATCTTTGAGATAAAACATTAGTATCATAATATTTGTCATCGTCAAAAGTAGAGAAACTGAGGAAAGGAACTCTCAGGGGAACCTAAGTTCCAGAGTTCCGTTTCCTAACAATTTCCCCCTTTTTGATGATGACAAATACAAGGAACCTGGAAACATAATAGGACTTTGAATTTCATGAGACCAGTTGAGATTAAGGGAGTTACAACATTACAAATTAATGATAGAACATTCAATGGTTGCAAATTCCCCCTAAGCAAATGAACGAGTTTATTTCAAATTCCCCCTTAGAAGTAGAACTAGTTTAGGGTTCCTATTAGTTCAGTAGTCTCCAAAGTTCAAGGTTCATATCCTTTTCTTCCCCCTTTTGACATCATCGAAAAGATTAAGTACTAGTTAAGAGCAGGATGTCCAAGTGAATGTACAATTGCATCAAACCCATAGCAGAAACATAATGGAAACTTGAAGGCAAAAAACAGATTGATCATTGGAACGAAACCAAAAGATAATCATTAGAGCTTAAACTGAACATTGTTCAAAGACGGGTAAGACCAACCACAAAACAGCATAAACAACAACCAACAAGGACCAACAACAGGACAACAAACGACAAAGATAACAACAAAAGCAATCTTAGGAGGGACAACAAGTGGATAGACGAGGGGAGTAGGATCCTAAGGGAAACTACTAGCACGTTGTGGTGGTACAGCATTGGGAACCAGAACAAGCGTTCCTATGGCAGAGCAGCGGCCTCCTCGTCTTCAGCTTTGTCGTCAGTTCCTACGTTTTGGCCCGTGGCCTGATGAGCACTGATTGCACCTTGCCAATCCTTCTGAAGGACTTCTACCAGATCCACAATAGGCGACCGGTATGGCAGTCAAGCCTTCCATGATTGCCTTTTCAATACGATCCAGAGCAGCAAGGATCGCAGAGGAGTCTAAAGAGGGGTTGAGCTGTGGTCGGGAACTAGAAGCGTCCTGGAAACTCGCCTTTTCCTTAGGCGGAATTTCTTGAGCTTCAGAAGGGTTGGGCAGTTGTTCCTTAGTCTTCAACTTCCGAACTGTGGCCATGGTAAGAAACTTGTTGTAGACTGTCTCAGACAGATCGTTTGGGTACTGGTGAAGGTTAGAGAGGATATTTTTGATGATATGGGGGAAGGGTAAAGCATGTGAGTCATGAGATGCACAAAACTGCATGTGAGCCAACACAATACGAGGGAGATCCAATTGAACACCAGAGAGTACTTTGTCCATATAAATGGCGTCTGTGATGAGAACATCGTTCCTGTGCTCTTTTCTGGGAACCAGATTGCGGGTGATCCAGAAGTGTAACAGCCTGTTTACGATGGAGAGATCCTTTGTCTCCAAAGATGAAGGGGAGGCGCCGTCGTAGATTTTCTTGACCACTGCTCCCTTGGATTTGTAGCCCTTTCCCTTGGGCCATCCCTTTTTTTGAGGGAGAATGCCAAACCCAGACCTTGACTCAATCCCTAGAGCAGACGCAATGAGGTTGGCGGACAGGGGATAGCTGGTTCCCTTCCATATGAGAATGGCTTCGTTACAGGGACAGTTCTCCTTTGCGGGCACAAACTCCATGGACTGGTAAAACAGGCAGACGACCTCATTAGAAGCAGAGAAGGGCTCAGTCAACATCTCGTCCCAGCCTTGAAACTGTAGCAGAGAATGGAGCTCGTCCAGGGCCTCTCTAAACATTTCCTCATCTTCTTCTGCCAGTTCTTGGGTCCAGAATTCCTTGCCGATTATGAGAGGCTTAAGGATCTTCCTCTTAGAGAAGAGAGAAGAGACGTGACCCAGGGAGGAAGAGGCAGAGAGGGTGGTGATTTTGGCTCTTTTTGTGGATTTGGTTTCTTTTGTGGATTTGGCCTCATAGGGAACTATAGCTTGGGAGCTCCTCTTTCTTTGTTTCATTCTAGTGGCGACTGAGGGATCAGGGTTAGAGGTGGTTTTAGATTTGAGGCTTACTGGTGAGGTTTGAGGGTTGAGGAGCTCTTGGAGAGACTTGTCAGGCGAGGAGTCATGAGAGCCACCTTCGGAGGTGGATTTGGTGGCCGATTCAGAGGCCAGAGTGATGGCCATGGCTTTCTCCTCAGCCTATTCCTTTGGTGGCTCCTCAAGTTTCTCTTCGGGTTGCTACACTGGTTTCTCCACAGGGTTCTCCACTGCTTTCTCTTTAGGTTGAGATTTTTGAGAGGAGATGGCAGAAATGGGCTTAGAAGATGAAGCTGCCTTCTTTTCTCGAAAGGCTCTGAGAATGGCAGCCTCTTCCTCATCCAGGATAACATTAGGGTTTTGGTTGGCCATTTTTGAGGATTTAAGGATTTCTGTGTTTGAGAGAAGGAGAAGCAGAAGATCAGAGAAATGGCGAGTTGTGGGATAGCTTGGATGAACAGCGCCACTCTTTAAAGGCGGTGAGGGTTGAAGAGACCGTTGAAGCAAATCTAGCCGTTGAGAGGATTAGGGAGAATCCGGAGCATTAAAGGCTAATTGTAGCTTTTTGGAACGGATCAAAACAATTCAAAACTTGCCCATTCAGAGAAGAGGGGAGCCTGCTAACTGATAAGACCGGTCTGATCTTCTGAGATTTGCCATTAATAACTTCTGGGAGGTGCCAATCTAGCCGTTGGAGAAGCGTTGCATTCTGGTTCCTTTCTGGCGATATATTCAGCGTTCTAGAGGGATGTATGGGAACCTTTGATGTGGGTCAAACATTGGAACCAAAAGATACGTTCCCATACGCGAAATCAGGGTAGGCCATTTATCGCATTGCACATTAATTCTCAGAGAGGGTTTAGAGATGGATCATAGAGAATTGAATTGAGCAATGAGGCAAGGGTAGGTCTTAGTACACAATCATCATTTCGGCTTGTATTGTTGGGATAGAAATATGATCAGATTGTAACTTTTGGGCCATTAAAGAAATTTGAACAATGAGGAGTTGAAAGAATAATGAGGACCAAAAGGAAACGAACCAGAAAAATTTATCTAAGCCTTTGTAAGAAACCATTATGACAAGAAGGGTTTGTAGCAAAATATATAACACAAGGATATCAAGACTCAACAAGTTAAATAACTTAAACTAGTCAATCAGGGGAACTGGAAGGAATTCTTTAAACTAAGGTAACTACTGAGTAATAGGAATCATTCCTAGTTCCAATCTAAGGTTCTCGAAAGGAACTCTATTCAATGCCTTGGTGAAAATATCTACAACCTGATCTTCAGTTCTACAAAAATTCATAATGATGTTTCCATTCTCAACATGATCTCTAAGAAAATGATGTCTTATGTCAATATGCTTGGTCCTAGTATGATGCACAAGATTTTTAGAGATGTTTATGGCACTAGTGTTATCACAAAGAATAGTGAGAGGGCCATAAGACATACCAAAGTCCGTGAGTTGTTGCTTTAGCCAGAGAAGTTGGGAACAGCAGGAGGCGGCTGCAATGTACTCGGATTCCGTGGTGGAGAGTGAGACTGAAACTTATTTCTTTGATCCCCATGACACAAGGCAAGGGCCTAGGAAATATGTCATTCCAGAAGTGCTCTTTCTATCCACCAAATATCCAGCATAATCAGCATCAGTGAAACCCATGAGCTCAAAGGGTCATTCTTTGGGGTACCAAATGCAGAGATCGTCAGTTCCCTTGAGATATCGAAGTATTCTCTTCACAGCAGCCAAGTGGGTTTCTCTCGGACAAGATTGGAACCTAGCACACAAGCCAACAGCAAAGACAATGTCTGGTCGACTAGCGGTTAGGTACAAGAGTGAGCCTATCATACCTCTATAGAGCTTCTCCTCCACTAGAGGACTCGAGTGGTCCTTATCCAGATGGGCAATGCTGGATATGGGAGTAGAGAAAGGCTTGCATGAATCCATTTTGAACTTCTTTAGTAGTTCCCTGACATACTTCTGTTGGTGGATTTGAATACCATCTTCCTTTTGAGTGATTTGTAATCCGAGGAAGAATGTGAGTTCCCCAATTAAACTCATTTCAAATTCACTGCTCATCAAGTCTTTGAACTTGTCTACAAGGGACAGATTAGTGGAACCAAAAATGATATCATCAACATAGATTTGAACCACTAAGATGTTACCTTCTTCTTCTAGGATGAAGATAGTCTTATCAATAACTCCACGCCTGTAGCCATTTGAGAGTAGGAATTGGGCAAGACGATCATACCAAGCTCTGGGAGCTTGCTTGAGGCCATAGAGTGCCTTGTCTAGAAAGTAGACATGATTTGGATGATCATCGTCTTCAAAACCTGGAGGTTGCTTCACATAGACTTCTTCTTGAAGAATTCCATTGAGGAAGGCCGTCTTTACATCCATTTGGAACAACTTGAACCCTTTGTGTGATGCGAAGGCAATCAACAATCTTATTGCCTCAATCCTTGCCACTGGAGCATAGGTTTCATCATAGTCGATTCCTTCTTGTTGATTGTATCCTTGAGCTACAAGTCTCGCTTTGTTCCTTATCACAGCTCCTGTATCATCCAGCTTGTTTCTGAAAACCCATCTGGTTCCTATGATGTGTTTATCCTTGGGATGAGGAACTAGATGCCATACTTTGTTCCTTTCAAACTGATGAAGCTCTTCTTGCATAGCTTGGATCCAGTCCGCGTCCTTCAGTGCCTCACCTATGTTCTTTGGTTCCACAATAGACAAAAAGGCATTAAAGGCAAAGAAGGTTAGATGTTCGTACCTGACTGGAGGCTTGACGACTCTTCTTTCTCTGTTAGGGGCTAGAGCATTTGATGTGGAGACATTCTGAGTTGAGCATTCAACTTCCTAGTTGGGATCACCTTCTCCATTGAAGATCATATGGGAAGATGAGTCATTGAGGTCTCCACAGATATTGTCGTCATGCTCATGATTCCCAGAAATGGATTGTTGTTCATTGTTCATGGGAACTGGTGGAGGAGCCATTGGAGGGTTCCGAGCAGCAGTGCAGGAACTGGGTGGAGTGACATCTTCATCTGGATTTTCTTGATATGACTTGGGAAACGGGTCTTCAAAGGAATTGGTGGTGTTCTGCACAATCTTTCCAAGTGATTTTTCATTAAAAATAACATGAACACTTTCTTCTACCTTTTTAGTCCTTTTGTTGAAGACTTTGTACGCCTTGCTACCCGAGGCGTATCCAATGAAGATTCCTTCATCACTTCTTGGGTCGAATTTGCCAAGATTGTCCTTCCCATTGTTGTGCACAAAGCACTTGCATCCGAACACTCTCGGATGTGAGATGTTGGGAACTCTTCCTCTTAGGAGCTCATAGGGTGTCTTTTCTGTGATTGGGCGAAGCATGGCTCGATTGATGATGTAGCAAGCTATGTTGATCGCCTCAGCCCAAAATGATTGAGAGAGTCCACTTGAGATCAGCATAGTCTGAGCCATGTCTTCCAAAGTTTTGTTCTTCCTTTCCACTACTCCATTTTGTTGAGGAGTGTATGGTGGAGAGAAGTTGTGATCAATTCCATGCTCACTGCAAAAGGTTAGAAATTCTCCATTTTCGAATTCGGTACCATGGTCAGACCGAATAGCATTGAGTGAACAATCAAGAGATTTTTCTAACAAGGGAACCAAATCTTTAAAGCGGTCAATAACTTCACTCTTAGATTTAATAAAGATGGTCCAAGTAAAGCGAGAGAAGTCATCGACAAGAACAAAGATATACCTGTTCCCTCCTAGGCTCTGAACTCTCATGGGTCCACTGTAACACCCCCAAAACTTAACCCTTTTGGAAATGTATTACCGCCAGTGACCCCAGTGTTCCTTATCGAGATCACCCAAGGCTTTACCAAATAAATACAATTTATGAAATGCGATTGATACACAATGATCAAGCATTAAATTCCAAAACATAACATTGTCGAGGAAACAAGAGTTACGGGATTACAACCCAATCCCGAATAGGTCAAAACATAGTTTAAACCAAACACAGCGGAAGACTAAGAAAGTACATTACAATCGGAGTTATTGTCCAAAGGATCATAACCTGATTAAAGAAATATTTAAAACATTCAAAAACCACCGCCGACTCCATAGTCCTTCTAATCTTCTGAGCTACTTCTTAACTGATGTGCCGAATCGAACGGATGACACCAGCCAACCATGCAAGGGAAAATATTGGTTGGTTAGTCTAAATGAATAGACTAGCAAGGGTAAAAAGCAGGCTGGTTCAAAGCAGTCATATTAGGTTAGACTCATCGCTTCTCGGATAATAACCGATAACGGTAGTCAACCATCATATTCCTATTGGAATAAACAAGAGGTATGCACAAGAGAAGATTCTGGAAGACTGAATCTTCACAGAAATCGACTCGAAAGAAGACTCCAACTGAAATGAGTCTTTAAGGAAGTATGACAAATCTAGAGAGTTACAGAATCATACAACAATGATTTAAAACTGACTGAGATGCTTTGGTTCATGACCAATCTCATCGCCTACAGCGAATCCAGATTGGAAAGAGAACGTACTACATTCAAGTCAAGACGAGTTTTCCTAGCTGCACTGAACTTAGCTGCACTACTCGCCCAAGGTGTATTAATTATGTGCGTCAAGGTAGCACTTATCTGATTTATGTTTCAAAACACACATCACATTATAGACTTTTACATGCGTACCCCACCAATGGGACGACACATCTTAGTATACGTTTCGTCGAGAGTGACGTATACCGAAAGGTTTGTGACACCAGCTAAGTGTCCTGTCTCTACACACATGTGTAAGAGACCGATCATGATCTTAGAATGGTATCGGATGGGGACGAGCCACCCCTCTACCAGATTATAAAGAAACGACTGGACAGAGTCCGAGTAACGTTCCTATCTAACAGTGCTAACTAAACAGTTACATCACCACCACAGTTATAGGATAAATCCACATAAAGGCCCGAAAGGCGATCACAGATAATAGCGTTGTTCTAACAGATATACAACCTATTATATGATTTTCAAAACAGTTTATCAAAACCGTTTCCAGACAAACAGAATATTCATTCCAAATTAATTACTCAGATAAACTATTGATAATTAATGTAAATATGGAACGAAAGAGCAAGAGCGAACCGCCACTTGCCTTACTCCACAGAATAGTCTAAAGACGTAACTGGATTCCGGGCTCGACACGGTATAGTTCCGACAGCACAACAACCTTCGAGTCGACCCATAAAAGGAACCCTAAGTTAGATCCGACATAAACGGTACGAATCTAAACACGGCGAAAGAACACGAAAGAAAAGACGCCACGACGACAACCGACCAAGCCAAAGCCACGAAAGCATTCTGGGCACTGGCGGCGGTCGCCGTCTTCATCACGGCGGTCGCCGCGAAGAACACGGCGGTCGCCGTGACGAACTCAGACGACGCAGAACGAGAGAAATCTCACCAAAACAAAGCGCGTTTCAACCCCTTTCAGCCTGGCTTGGTTTCTGAACTTCCAAGGCAACCACAAGGCTTCACAAAGGCTGATGGAAACACCACTAACAACACCGACGAAAGCTTCGAAATTTCCGGCGAAGGCACAACTCCGGCGAGAGGCGAATTTGGCAGAGGTTTGGTTCTTGGATGGCTTAAAACCTCTCCCCCAACACCTCCTTTTATAGCCAACACATCTGGAGTTTGAAGACGAGGGCCTAGAGCTACTTCGGCGCTCATCAGAAACAACGCCGGCGACCAACGGGCAACGACTGCTGGGCAATAATGACGGCACTTACGGCGGTCGCCGTAATTTACGGTGGTCGACGCGGTCATGACACATCAGCTGCCTCCTCGGGCGTTGGAACGGCGGGCGTCGTATCTTTACGGCGGTCGCCGTGCTTGGGTCTCACGACGGCGGTCACCGCGACTTTACGGCGGTCGCCGTGACCCTTTTTCCCGCCCGTTCAGCTTTGAACGGATAAGACATTAAACCGGGATAAAAATTATCGTACGCGAACGGCAATTAAACTCCAAGGCATGATGTCTGTATATTATTTCACTGAGAAAAATATTACAGATACAAAGCACATTACAGAATGTCTCAAACTACCTGAATTAAATCCGATGTAAACAACGGGTACCCGGGAAAATTCCATAATTCCCAATATAACCTTACAAAATTATGGGGTATCACATCTCCTCCCCCTTACAAGAAGTTTCGACCCCGAAACTTAGGTCGAGAATAACTCGGGAAAATGCCTGAGCATATCTGACTCGGTTTCCCACGTCTCCCAAGTAACTTCTTCGGTCCCTGACTTGGACCACAGCACTTGTACCAATGATACGATCTTGTTACGCAAATGCTTCTCCCGATGCTCCAAAATGCGCACGGGCAACTCTTCATAAGTATAATTAGCTTCAATCTCAATGTCCTCGTAACTAAGTACATGAGACTCATCTGGTACATACCTTCTGAGTAAAGACACGTGGAACATGTTATGCACCGGGTGAGCCGATGGTGGCAACGCCAAACGGTACGCTAGAGATCCCACTCTATCCAGAATTTCGAATGGTCCCACGTAGCGAGGGTTAAGCTTCCCACGCTTACCAAATCTGAAAACTCCTTTGGAAGGCGATACCTTGACAAAAACTTTGTCACCGACCTTAAACTCGACAGTCCTGCGCTTCCGATCTACGTAGGACTTCTGTCGACTCTGAGCGGTCAATATTCTTTGTCTGATCAAAGCAATGTCTGAAGCCGTCCTTTCGACCAACTCTGGTCCAAGCAGAATTTTGTCGGCATTATCGTCCCAACAAATCGGAGATCTGCATCTGCGACCATACAAAGCTTCAAACGGAGCCATCTTGATTGTAGCATGCCAGCTATTGTTGTACGTGAATTCAATCAGACTCAAGCTGTCCTCCCAGCTAGTCGGACAATCAAGCACACAAGCTCTAAGCATATCCTCTAGAGTCTGGATGGTCCTTTCAGACTGGCCATCTGTCTGAGGATGAAACGCTGTACGGAACCTCAACTCGGTCCCCATAGCCTTATGAAGTTCCTTCCAGAATCTTGACATGAAACGGCCATCTCGGTCCGATACAATGGTCTTAGGAATGCCATGTAAGCGGACAATCTCCTTTTGGTAAACTTCGGCTAGCTTCTAGGTTTCCCATGTGGTCTTGATGGCTATGAAATGAGCACTCTTCGTAAGCCTATCCATAATTACCCAGATAGCATCTCTCTGACTTCGAGTCTTGGGTAGCCCAGTGACGAAGTCCATGGAAATGTCCTCCCATTTCCATTCTGGTACGGGGAGAGGTAGCATCTTACCACCTGGCCTGCGGTGTTCGATCTTGACCTTCTGGCAAGTTAAACACTTTGCCACAAAGTCTGCTACGTCCCACTTCATGTTTGGCCACCAAAACTTCTTCTTGAGATCCTTGTACATCTTGCTAGAGCCAGGATGCACAGAATAAGCAGATGAATGAGCTTATCTCATCACCAACTGGCGAAGACCTTCTGTGTCAGGCACACAGATCCGATCCTGAAACCAAAGTGATCCATCATCCTGAACCACAAAACTGGGAGCTTTCTCATCCATCACCTCACTGCTTAACTTTACCAAGATGATGTCATCGACTTGTTTTTTTCTTTGATCTGATCCAACAGTGTAGCCTGAATTTCCATCATACTCAGGTACCCTCTACACTGGTCATATAAGACTTCAATGTCGCATGACTCTTGGTTTAGCTTGGTTTGAGCAGTAAGTAGAGCAACCACAGTCTCGTGCATTGTCTTCCGGCTTAGCGCATCAGCTACTACATTAGCCTTGCCCGGATGATACAACAACTCCATGTCGTAGTCCTTGAGCAACTCTAGCCAGCGGCGTTGTCTCATATTTAACTCCTTCTGAGTAAATATATACTTGAGACTTTTGTGGTCAGTGAAGACTTGGCATCTTATACCATAGAGGTAATGCCTCCAAATCTTCAGCGCAAAGACAACCGCTGCTAACTCAAGATCATGGGTCGGATAGTTTTCTTCGTAAGTCTTGAGTTGTCTAGATGCGTAAGCAATGACTCTGCCCCTTTGCATCAAAACACAACCAAGACCACACTTGGAAGCATCACTATAGACCACATAATCGTCATTCCCCTCTGGGAGTGCTAACACGGGTGCCGAGGTCAACCGTCGCTTCAACTCCTGGAAACTGACCTCGCACTTGTCATTCCAGACAAACTTCTTATGGACCTTGCGGAGTAGATTGGTCATAGGTAGAGCGATCTTTGAAAATCCTTCTACGAACCTTCTATAATACCCGGCAAGTCCAAGAAAATTGCGCACCTCTTTTACGTTCTGGGGCTGTGTCCATTTGGCCACCGCTTCATTCTTTTGAGGATCAACCATAACCCCATTTTTATTGATCACGTGGCCTAAGAAAGCCACTTCCTTTATCCAGAATTCACATTTAGACAATTTAGCATAAAGCTGATGTTGTCTAAGGATTGACAAGGCAATCCGCAGATGTTCCTCGTGGACTTCTTCACTCGGAGAGTAGATCAGAATGTCGTCTATGAAGACCACCACGAACTTATCCAAGTACTGGTGAAAACATCGGTTCATCAAGTCCATAAAGACAGTTGGAGCATTTGTAAGCCCAAAAGGCATCACTACGAACTCGTAATGACCATATCTGGTCCTAAACGCAGTTCTAGGAATGTCCTGCTCCCGAATCCTGAGTTGATGATATCCAGATCTTAGGTCGATCTTGGAGAAAACCTTTGCTCCTTGCAACTGGTCCAACAAGTCATCAATCCTAGGCAAAGGATACTTGTTCTTGATCGTCACCTTGTTCAACTCTCGGTAGTCGATACAAAGTCGGAACGATCCGTCCTTCTTTTTGACGAATAATACCGGAGCACCCCACGGCGATGCACTCGGCCTGACATAACCTTTATCAAGAAGATCTTCAAGTTGATTCTTCAATTCTTGCATCTCAGCAGGAGCCATCCGATACGGTGATTTGGAAATCGGCGCCGTACCAGGCTCGAGATCAATTGAAAACTCTACGTCACGGCTCGGGGGCAATCCAGGAATTTCTTCCGGAAAGACATCCGAAAACTCCCTAACTACAGGAATATCAAGAACCTCAGGTTCATCCTTCGCAGGCGAATCCAAGTAGCAAAGGTACCCGACACATCCTTGTCGTAGTAGCTTAAACGCAGCCATCGCATTGATCAGCTTGCCGTTATCAGTGTCATTTCGACCTTTGAACTTGCACACAAATTGGCCCCCGGATGACACCGTCACCGTTCTTGAACTGAAGTCGATCACCGCCTTGTGACGCGTCAGGCAATCCATACCGAGAATAATGTCGTATGGAGCCATGGCTATGCAGATTAAATCTGCCTCGAATTCCTTACCCTGAATGGTAATCGGAAAGTCAGACAAATGTTTGGTTCCCACCAAACGTTCTCCATTAGGAAGATTAACGACGAAAGGGTCGCACGAATCATTGCACACTAAGTCTAACTTGCTAACACAGCTATCCGAAATAAAGGAATGCGTAGCACCAGAATCAAACAGAATGCACACTGAAGTAGAGTGAAGGTATAGAGTACCTTGAGCAATCGGAGCGTTGGGTCCATCTGCCTCACGCATCTCGTACAAGCGTTGGCCCGGCCTTTCCCATGTTCTGAGCAGTCGTCTGCACTGAAGGGCTAGGAGTCTCGGTAGGCTTAAACCTAGGTCGGTTGCTCTGATGAACTGACCCTTGCTGCGACTCTACTCCCTTCTGCTTCCCCTGCTTGCAGAAGTTTTGCAGATGACCATCACGTCCACACCCAAAGCATGGTCTCCTCTCCTTCCGACACTCAGTGCTCTTGTGCCCAGCAGTACCGCAGTTATAACACTGAACTGTACTCCTGGTCTGCCCTGACTGCTGAGTCGATCCCCCTTGCGTCATCTCCGTCTTAGCTCGGCCGGACTTGGCAAAGTTAGACGGTGGTGCAGGGCGCTTAAAACCACCTCCCTGGTTCTGATTCTGCATCGACTTCTGTCGGTTGCGCCTCTTGGTCGACTCCTCGAGAGTTACCTCCAGCTTATAGGCACAATCCACATACTGCTCCAAGGTAGAGCATGTGTGGTGTACCATTAATGGCTTGATATCCGGGTTCATCCACTCGTGGAAGTACCAGATCTTTTGAGCCTCGCTGGTGATCTCGGCAGTGGCGTATTGTAGAAGATGGTTGAACTTAGATGCCAACTCTGTCACTCTCAGACCATCAGTCTGAGGGTACAAGAACTCTTTATGCTTCTCCTCTCTCATAGCACGAGAGAAAAAGAGATCAACCATCTTGGTCTTGAACATCGACCAAGTCAACACTGGGCTCTCAGCCAAACCAGTGCTCTCCCACCACTCGCTAGCCTCCTCCTTCAGCTAAAGAGAAGCGATATGGACCTTCTCGGCCTCCGTACACTCTACGTTCCTGAACAGCCTCTCCATATGGGAGAACCAATGAGTCACTACCACTGGCTCCCCTTTCCCGTTATAACAATCGAGTCTCATGGAAGTAATGGTCTTAAGAGCGCGACCATAGCTGTCCCTCGCCCTAACGGCAGTCTCCTGTATCACGGGGTTTCTGGGTCCCACAACATCAGGAACCGCTGCGTGAATAGGCACTTCTTGTGCTTGAGGCGCACTTGGTCTCAAGACATCTGCAATAGCCTGCATCACGATCCCACGGATCGCCTCAACATCTGCGGCGTCAAACAGCGTCGGCGCCTGGGTCTGATCCTGACCTTCACGCCTCTGCTAGACGCGAGACTCTGACTCGTGTTCATCCTGAACACCTCTTCCTGCTGGCCTGGGATTTTGGCTAGTCCCAGCACCGGCTCGAGTCGAATTCCTCGTGCTTCTTGGGTTCACCATCTATTTACCGATCAAATTCCAAGCATTCAATACATTAATATTATGCAATATACTTATGCAATATACCAACGTAAATAAATTAATCAGAATAGATCAACTTGGTATTTTATAGATGAACCTTCGAATTCTTACACAAGTTACACATAAGTTTATCATTCGAGCGTTTGGACAACATTGCTCGAAGATATAAGTGTTTCTCAGAGTACTTGCCGAAATACTGAAATATTACACAAGGTACAACTTGGAATACTAAGAAACGAAACTACTACGATAGGCAACGCCACTCCTCCTCAAGGTGTTCCAAAATGTCTCCCATATGACTGGCTACTCGTTCATGGTCTCTTCGGGCTAGGCTCACCATCGAGCTCTGGCGATGGGTTTCGCACCCTGCTTGACCCTGAAGCACATAGTCCTAGCTCAGTCATGGTAAAGTATGGGTCATCCACGACTGGTCCTCCTATTCCAGCCCTTCTCTGAGTACTGGCGATCAGCTCATCCCTCTGACGCTGTTGTTCTGCGGAGATTACCTCGCTCTGGCGGAGAATCTCCTGCAGCTCGGATTCCGACCTCCATCTCCTGGGAGTAGGGCTAGGCTGAGATTCCCTGTCACTTCTCCTAATACCGTACTCGGTATACAATGCCTCCCAATCAGCTTCTGACATGGGTGCGTACTCTGGCACTGGTGACAATCCTGTACCGGGCTCCTGATTCTGCCCTCCAAGGTCCAACTCTGGATCCTCTTCTGGATCATCTTATATGGGATCCTCATCCTTGGGATCATCCTCGATGTGATCCTCATCATCGGGATCATCCTCGATGGGATCCTCATCCTCGCAATCATCCTCGATCATATCCTCGTCCTCGACAGGATCTACCTCCAGCATCTCCTCTTCCTCGTCCTCGTACTCGATCTCCTCTGGAATTGGTCCTAGCAGAAAGTCGTCTTGGTAAACCCCTTGTTCATACCTCGATAACTCAACTTCCTGCTCCCATTCCTGTACTTCCTCCACCCTTGGTGGCGGCACAGGTGCAGGCTCAGGGACCATAGCATTCCTAGCTACAAGGACAACTGACTCGGGGAGAACGTGCTTGACGTCTTCGGGTGGGCTCCTCGGGCCTCCAACCTCGAAACATCGCTGAGGTAACGGAAAATCTAGCCTCGGCTGATCCGACTTGGCGTCTTCCGACCCCCTACCAATAGAAAAGCAGACACCCATCCTATCGAACAATAAGGAAGGAATTAGTCTTTCTAGACATAGAAGCAAACTTACTATATCAGACTATAAAGAAGACACGACTATGAACGGTGTTTTTAAATTCTTTTCAGAATGAAAATTCAGAGCCCTTTTTAAAACATTTTGAAAACGGATAAATGGTTTATAAAAATTCCAAACCCGTTTTAAAACTTTTGGCTCTAATACCACAACTGTAACACCCCCAAAACTTAACCCTTTTGGAAAGGTATTACCGCCAGTGACCCCAGTGTTCCTTACTGAGATCACCCAAGGCTTTACCAAATAAATACAATTTATGAAATGTGATTGATACACAATGATCAAGCATTAAATTCCAAAACATAACATTGTCGAGGAAACAAGAGTTACGAGATTACAACCCAATCCCGAATAGGTCAAAACATAGTTTAAACCAAACACAGCGGAAGACTAAGAAAGTACATTACAATCGGAGTTATTGTCCAAAGGATCATAACCTGATTAAAGAAATATTTAAAACATTCAAAAACCACCGCCGACTCCATAGTCCTTCTAATCTTCTGAGCTACTTCTTAACTGATGTGCTGAATCGAACGGATGACACCAGCCAACCATGCAAGGGAAAATATTGGTTGGTTAGTCTAAATGAATAGACTAGCAAGGGTAAAAAGCAGACTGGTTCAAAGCAGTCATATTAGGTTAGACTCATCGCTTCTTGGATAATAACCGATAACGGTAGTCAACCATCATATTCCTACTGGAATAAACAAGAAGTATGCACAAGAGAAGATTCTGGAAGACTGAATCTTCACAGAAATCGACTCGAAAGAAGACTCCAACTGAAATGAGTCTTTAAGGAAGTATGACAAATCTGGAGAGTTACAGAATCATACAACAATGATTTAAAACTGACTGAGATGCTTCGGTTCACGACCAACCTCATCGCCTACAGCGAATCCAGATTGGAAAGAGAACGTACTACATTCAAGTCAAGACGAGTTTTCCTAGCTGCACTGAACTTAGCTGCACTACTCGCCCAAAGTGTATTAATTATGTGCGTCAAGGTAGCACTTATCTGATTTATGTTTCAAAACACACATCACATTATAGACTTTTACATGCGTACCCCACCAATGGGATGACACATCTTAGTATATGTTTCGTCGAGAGTGACGTATACCGAAAGGTTTGTGACACCAGCTAAGTGTCCTGTCTCTACACACATGTGTAAGAGACTGATCATGATCTTAGAATGGTATTGGATGGGGACGAGCCACCCTTCGACCAGATTATAAAGAAACGACTGGACAGAGTCCGAGTAACGTTCCTATCTAACAGTGCTAACTAAACAGTTACAGCACCACCACAGTTATAGGATAAATCTACATAAAGGCCCGAAAGGCGATCACAGATAATAGCGTTGTTCTAACAGATATACAACCTATTATATGATTTTCAAAACAGTTTATCAAAACCGTTTCCAGAGAAACAGAATATTCATTCCAAATTAATTACTCAGATAAACTACTGATAATTAATGTAAATATGGAACGAAAGAGCAAGAGCGAACCGCCACTTGCCTTACTCCGCAGAATAGTCTAAAGACGTCACTGGATTCCGGGCTCGACACGGTATAGTTCCGACAGCACAACAACCTTCGAGTCGACCCATAAAAGGAACCCTAAGTTAGATCCGACATAAACGGTACGAATCTAAACACGGCGAAAGAACACGAAAGGAAAGACGCCACGACGACAACCGACCAAGCCAAAGCCACGAAGGCATTCTGGGCACTGGCGGCGGTCGCCGTGACGAACTAAGACGACGCAGAACGAGAGAAATCTCACCAAAACAAAGCGCGTTTCGACCCCTTTCAGCCTGGCTTGGTTTATGACCTTCCAAGGCAACCACAAGGCTTCACAAAGGCTGTTGGAAACACCACTAACAACACCGAGGAAAGCTTCGAAATTTCCGGCGAAGGCACAACTCCGGCGAGAGGCGAATTTGGAAGAGGTTTGGTGCTTGGATGGCTCAAAACCTCTCCCCCAGCCCCTCCTTTTATAGCCAACACATCTAGAGTTCGAAGACGAGGGCCTAGAGCTACTTCGGCGCTCGTCAGAAACAACGCCGGCGACCAACGGGCAACGATGACGGCACTTACGGCGGTCGCCGTAATTTACGGCGGTCGCCTCGGTCATGACACATCAGCTGCCTCCTCGGGCATTGGAACGGCGGGCGCCGTATCTTTACGGCGGTCGCCATGCTTGGGTCTCACGACGGTGGTCGTCGTGACCCTTTTTCCCACCCGTTCCGCTTTGAACGGATAAGACATTAAACCGGGATAAAAATTATCGTACGCGAACGACAATTAAACTCCAAGGCATGATGTCTGTATATTATTTCACTAAGAAAAATATTATAGATACAGAGCACATTACAGAATGTCTCAAACTACCTGAATTAAATCCGATGTACACAACGGGTACCCGAGAAAATTCCATAATTCCCAATATAACCTTACAACATTACGGGGTATCACATCCACACAGATCCATTTGGATGAGTTCAAGAGACCTTGAGGTGCTTACCATGTTTTTGGACTTGAAGGAACTACGAGCCTGTTTCCCTTTTACACAGTCAGGGCACAGTTCCTTAGATGTGCCACTTAGCTTTGGCAGCCCTCTGACTAGCTCCTTTGAGTATAGCTTTTGAATCAGCTTGGTGCTAGCATGACCGAGGCGTTGATGCCACAAATCAGCTTGGTCATTCATAGTTGAGAGACAAAGTTTCTCCTTGGGAACAAAGGATGGATCAATTATATAGACATTGTTGAATCTTTTCCCTTTTAGGATGAATTGTCCCGAGGAGTCAAGGACTGAACATTCGTTTGATCTGAATCTAACTTCATTGTCTCCTTGATCACACAGTTGTGACACACTTATTAGGTCAAAACCAAGATTATCAACAAGGTGAACTTTGTTTACCTGAATGTGATCGTTGAGTTTCACAGTTCCTATTCCACAGATTTCCCCTTTGCTTTTGTCTCCAAAGGATATGTTCCCTCCTTCGAGAGGTTGAAGAGAGGTCATTTGATTTCTTCTTCCAGTCATATGGAATGAGCACCCACTGTCGATGTACCATAGTTGAGGTTGCCTCTCTTCTTTCTGCACATAAGGGAACTAAGATTTTTGAACCCAGCGAAGCTTGGCTTTACTGGGGGGATTAGCATTGCGAGTCTGTGAATAACCAGGGAACTGGTTCCTTTCATGGTAATGAGTACTTTTCTCCTTTTCAAAGTTCCTTTTCTTAGCACAATCAGTGTTGTAATGACCATTCTTACCACAGTAGGTACACAAACGATTGTAACAACATGTCCATATTTTCCTTTTCCTGGCCTAAAAGGTTTTTCAGTTTTCCTTTTGTTAAAATCAACATTGTTTCTAACCTTGCTATGAGCCATGTTAATATATCTTTTGTGAGCAAAGGAATTGGTGAACCATTGGTTTTCAGGAACCATCTTTTGTTTTCCCTTTGGTTCCTTCTTAGGACTTTGAGAGCCTTTATTGCGACGTTTGGCAACCTCAGCCTTGTTCTCAAGGACCATGATCTTCTCTGAGCAATACTGAGATTCTCATTCATCTCAACAAGTTCTCGCCTAGCCTTTTCTTCTTTAGCATCATTGTTCCCTTTATTATTGACATATCCTATTCCATGGCGTTGTCTCACAAAAATAGTTTGATTTATCGTTTTTTCATTAATGGAATTAGTGAGAATGTCTAACCTATCAATTATGGATTGAAGCATGTCATTTCCAGGTGGGTTAGCATGCAAGGGAACTTTGATAGAATCTATGCTAGTTTCATCACAAGATTTGCAAGTTTTAAGGTGACTAGCATGCACATTCCTAATATCAATGAGTTTGGAGTGAGTTTCAGCTAGGTCTTTCTCAGTTTCATCAAGTTTCTTACTCCAAACAGAATTCTGAACAGTCAAGCAAGTAATTTCATCTTCACAATCATCTAGTTTCTGTTGAAGGGAACTAGTTTCCTTTCCTAGTTTCTTTATGATCTTAAGAAGTTGTTTCTTATCACAATCAACTAGGGATTTTAAGAGATCGTCAGAAGTTACCTCAAGGTCTTCTGAGTCGCTTGAGTTTCCTTTTGCCATGAGACATCTTCCTCCAGAGAAGCCACTGAGATCAAGTTCCTCATCTGAGTCTTCTCCCCATGAGGCTACGAGAGCCTTCTTTCTCTGAGGTCTTTCTTCTTCCTTTGAGTCTTCCTTGTTGGGACAATTCTTAGCGTAGTGTCCCTTTTCCTTGCACTCGTAACAGGAGACTTCCTTGAGATCTCTTCTGGGTCCATTGTGGGAGGAATTGCCCTTTTGGAACCTTCCATTCACAAATAATTTTTTGATGTTCTTTGTGAAGAGGGTCGTAAGTTCGTCCTCCTCTTCTTCTAAGTCTGAGTTCTCTTCCTCCATCTCGAGCCTAGAGAAGGCTTTGGAGATCTTGAGGGAAATTCCTTTCTCCAGTTTCTTGTCGGCATTGGCCTTGGTGTGCTCTCCTTCTTCAACCTCCAGTTTCCCTATGACTTGGGTCAAGGGAAGGGATTGGATGCCTGGAGTGTTCTTCATGATTCCCTTGAGAAGGGTGAACTTGGAGTTGAGTCCATTGATGACCACTAGGGACTTGGAAACTTCATCCAGATCGACTTCTGCCGCTGTCAACTTTCCAATCAATCTGTTGAAGCGGGAGTAGTACTCTAAGATGGTATCAATTTCCATCATTTTGAAGGTGTGGTATTCTCCTTCCAAAGCAAACTTTCTGCTTTACTTTAGTTCCTCACTTCCTTCATGCATCTCCTTGAGAGCTTTCCACATCTCCTTCGCTGTCTTGATGTCTATGACCTTGTCCATGTCTTCTATGTCCAATCCATTGAGGATGAACTGCCTGGCCTTGGCATTCTTCTCCATGATGACATAGTGTTCTGGTTTCCAATCTTCTTCCTTTATGGTAAGATCGACATAGCCATCTTCATTTTCGACTATCCTTCAGCATTGGTAGTCGTTGGTCTTGATGTGGCTTTCCATGCACTTTTCCCACCATGTTTCTTCTCATTTCTTTTGGAGATGTGGCTTGTTGGTGGAGATTCCGAGCTCAAACTTGCTTGGTTGAGACATGATCTGCAAACTTAACAAAGATCTAGAGCTTTTCCTGCTCTGATACCAATTGTAGGATCGTGATTGTTAGATAAAAACTTAAGGAACTCAGAATATCAATTCTCAGTTCCTTTCGCAGCGGAAATAAACAATCAAACAAATGACCAGTTCCTTATAGTGGAAACCTTTGATTGCCAACTAGCAATCCAGGATAAAAAACCACTACCTTTCTTTCGAAAGGATTTCAAAGTCTACTTCTTGATTTCTTATCTCTTTTGGTTACATCTTATCCTAGGAACGAACACACAGTTCCTTTGCCTTACACACAGTTAGACAATCCTAGATAACTTAACACAATCAATAATCAATCCAAGAAATAGACTTTCGCACCTAGGAACTATCACTTACAGTCACAAGAACTTAGCACTCAGCTCTTCTTCCTTGACTGGTTCCTCTTGATCTTGGTTTGCTTTGATGATCTTGTTTGGAGGTTCACACTAGATATTTGCTAATGAGTGTGAGTCATGTTTCAGTGCTTGAAGATAACCCTTGGGTTAGTCTTCCTTTTATAGAGGATTCTTCGCAGCTCGATCCTCTTTGGGTTCCCACAGATTGAGCTTGCCCTAGGATGAGTGGTTCTCCTTGATCCACGTTGTTCTTGGCATGTGCAAACAACCTAGGCAGCTCATAATCTCTCTTGGTTGGTCAACTACCTCAGACGAGCCTTGCTATGTCATTGTCCAAATACTTTCATCCGAGGTTGAACAAGCTGGCCGCATGGGAACTGTCTTCTAGACAGCGACGTCTCTATGTCCTGTCGCTTTCACCTTCTCTGTCCGAGGTTGAGCATTTCTGGGTATGTTGTTGTTTTGCTCTGGGTATTGGCAGGCTTTTGGAAGCTTCGGACAAGTCAATTTTAACACCTTTTGTCCGAGGTTGTGTGTCCCCAGATTTCTCGGTTTCTGGGCACACCTGGGTTCCTCTGGTTTCCTTCATCTGTCTTGTTCCTTTGGTTCCCTTGTCCTGTTTGGCTTTCTTGCCTTCGGTATATTCCTGTGGTTCCTTAAAACACATCTTTGAGATAAAACATTAGTATCATAATATTTGTCATCGTCAAAAGTAGAGAAACTGAGGAAAGGAACTCTCAGGGGAACCTAAGTTCCAGAGTTCCGTTTCCTAACAATTTCCCCCTTTTTGATGATGACAAATACAAGGAACCTGGAAACATAATAGGACTTTGAATTTCATGAGACCAGTTGAGATTAAGGGAGTTACAACATTACAAATTAATGATAGAACATTCAATGGTTGCAAATTCCCCCTAAGCAAATGAACGAGTTTATTTCAAATTCCCCCTTAGAAGTAGAACTAGTTCAGGGTTCCTATTAGTTCAGTAGTCTCCAAAGTTCAAGGTTCCTATCCTTTTCTTCCCCCTTTTGACATCATCGAAAAGATTAAGTACTAGTTAAGAGCAGGATGTCCAAGTGAATGTACAATTGCATCAAACCCATAGCAGAAACATAATGGAAAATTTAAGGCAAAAAACAGATTGATCATTGGAACGAAACCAAAAGATAATCATTAGAGCTTAAACTGAACATTGTTCAAAGACGGGTAAGACCAACCACAAAACAACATAAACAACAACCAACAAGGACCAACAACAGGACAACAAACGACAAAGATAACAACAAAAGCAATCTTAGGAGGGACAACAAGTGGATAGACGAGGGGAGTAGGATCCTAAGGGAAACTACTAGCACGCTGTGGTGGTACAGCACTGGGAACCAGAACAAGCGTTCCTATGGCAGAGCAGCGGCCTCCTCGTCTTCAGCTTTGTCGTCAGTTCCTACGTTTTGGCCCGTGGCCTGATGAGCACTGATTGCACCTTGCCAATCCTTCTGAAGGACTTCTACCAGATCCACAATAGCAGACCGGTATGGCAGTCAAGCCTTCCATGATTGCCTTTTCAATACGATCCAGAGCAGCAAGGATCGCAGAGGAGTCTAAAGAGGGGTTGAGCTATGGTCGGGAACTAGAAGGGTCCTGGGAACTCGCCTTTTCCTTAGGCGGAATTTCTTGAGCTTCAGAAGGGTTGGGCAGTTGTTCCTTAGTCTTCAACTTCCGAACTGTGGCCATGGTAAGAAACTTGTTATAGACTGTCTCAGACAGATCGTTTGGGTACTGGTGAAGGTTAGAGAGGATATTTTTGATGATATGGGGGAAGGGTAAAGCATGTGAGTCATGAGATGCACAAAACTGCATGTGAGCCAATACAATACGAGGGAGATCCAATTGAACACCAGAGAGTACTTTGTCCATATAAATGACATCTGTGATGAGAACATCATTCCTGTGCTCTTGTCTGGGAACCAGATTGCGGGTGATCCAGAAGTGTAACAGCCTGTTTGCGATGGAGAGATCCTTTGTCTCCAAAGATGAAGGGGAGGCGCCGTCGTAGATTTTCTTGACCACTGCTCCCTTGGATTTGTAGCCCTTTCCCTTGGGCCATCCCTTTTTTTGAGGGAGAATGCCAAACCCAGACCTTGACTCAATCCCTAGAGCAGACGCAATGAGGTTGGCGGACAGGGGATAGCTGGTTCCCTTCCATATGAGAATGGCTTTGTTACAGGGACAGTTCTCCTTTGCGGGCACAAACTCCATGGACTGGTAAAACAGGCGGACGACCTCATTAGAAGCAGAGAAGGGCTCAGTCAACATCTCGTCCCAGCCTTGAAACTGTAGCAGAGAATGGAGCTCGTCCAGGGCCTCTCTAAACATTTTCTCATCTTCTTCTGCCAGTTCTTGGGTCCAGAATTCCTTGCCGATTATGAGAGGCTTAAGGATCTTCCTCTTAGAGAAGAGAGAAGAGACGTGACCTAGGGAGGAAGAGGCATAGAGGGTGGTGATTTTGGCTCTTTTTGTGGATTTGGTTTCTTTTGTGGATTTGGCCTCATAGGGAACTATAGCTTGGGAGCTCCTCTTTCTTTGTTTCATTCTAGTGGCGACTGAGGGATCAGGGTTAGAGGTGGTTTTAGATTTGAGGCTTACTGGTGAGGGTTGAGGGCTGAGGAGCTCTTGGAGAGACTTGTCAGGCGAGGAGTCATGAGAGCCACCTTCGGAGGCGGATTTGGTGGCCGATTCAGAGGCCAGAGTGATGGCCATGGCTTTCTCCTCAGCATGTTCCTTTGGTGGCTCCTCAAGTTTCTCTTCGGGTTGCTACACTGGTTTCTCCACAGGGTTCTCCACTGCTTTCTCTTTAGGTTGGGATTTTTGAGAGGAGGTGGCAGAAATGGGCTTAGAAGATGAAGTTGCCTTCTTTTCTCGAAAGGCTCTGAGAATGGCAGCCTCTTCCTCATCCAGGATAACATTAGGGTTTTGGTTGGCCATTTTTGAGGATTTAAGGATTTCTGTGTTTGAGAGAAGGAGAAGCAGAAGATCAGAGAAATGGCGAGTTGTGGGATAGCTTGGATGAACAGCGCCACTCTTTAAAGGCGGTGAGGGCTGAAGAGACCGTTGAAGCAAATCTAGCCGTTGAGAGGATTAGGGAGAATCCGGAGCATTAAAGGCTAATTGCAGCTTTTTGGAACGGATCAAAACAATTCAAAACTTACCCATTCAGAGAAGAGGGGAGCCTGCTAACTGATAAGACCGGTCTGATCTTCTGAGATTTGCCATAAATAACTTCTGGGAGGTGCCAATCTAGCCGTTGGAGAAGCGTTGCATTCTTGTTCCTTTCTGGCGATATATTCAGCGTGCTAGAGGGATGTATGGGAACCTTTGATGTGGGTCAAACATTGGAACCAAAAGATACGTTCCCATACGCGAAATCAGGGTAGGCCATTTATCGCATTGCACATTAATTCTCAGAGAGGGTTTAGAGATGGATCATAGAGAATTGAATTGAGCAATGAGGCAAGGGTAGGTCTTAGTACACAATCATCATTTCGGCTTGTATTGTTGGGATAGAAATATGATCAGATTGTGACTTTTGGGCCATCAAAGAAATTTGAACAATGAGGAGTTGAAAGAATAATGAGGACCAAAAGGAAACGAACCAGAAAAATTTATCTAAGCCTTTGTAAGAAACCATTATGACAAGAAGGGTTTGTAGCAAAATATATAACACAAGGATATCAAGACTCAACAAGTTAAATAACTTAAACTAGTCAATCAGGGGAACTGAAAGGAATTCTTTAAACTAAGGTAACTACTGAGTAATAGGAATCATTCCTAGTTCCAATCTAAGGTTCTCGAAAGGAACTCTATTCAATGCCTTGGTGAAAATATCTGCAACCTGATCTTCTGTTCTACAAAAATTCATAATGATGTTTCCATTCTCAACATGATCTCTAAGAAAATGATGTCTTATGTCAATATGCTTGGTCCTAGTATGATGCATAGGATTTTTAGAGATGTTTATGGCACTAGTGTTATCACAAAGAATAGTGAGAGGGCCATAAGACATACCAAAGTCCGTGAGTTATTGCTTTAGCCAGAGAAGTTGGGAACAGCAGGAGGCGGCTGCAATGTACTCGGATTCTGTGGTGGAGAGGGAGACTGAAACTTGTTTCTTTGATCCCCATGACACAAGGTAAGGGCCTAGGAACTGTGCCATTCCAGAAGTGCTCTTTCTATCCACCAAATATCCAGTATAATCAGCATCAGTGAAACCCATGAGCTCAAAGGGACATTCTTTGGGCTACCAAATGCAGAGATCGTCAGTTCCCTTGAGATATCGAAGTATTCTCTCAACAACAGCCAAGTGGGTTTCTCTCGGACAAGATTGGAACCTAGCACACAAGCGAACAGCAAAGACAATGTCTGGTCGACTAGCAGTTAGGTACATGAGTGAGCCTATCATACCTCTATAGAGCTTCTCCTCCACTAGAGGACTCGAGTGGTCCTTATCCAGATGGGCAATGGTGGATATGGGAGTGGAGAGAGGCTTGCATGAATCCATTTTGAACTTCTTCAGTAGTTCCCTGACATACTTCTGTTGGTGGATTTGAATACCATCTTCCTTTTGAGTGATTTGTAATCCGAGGAAGAATGTGAGTTCCCCAATTAAACTCATTTCAAATTCACTGCTCATCAAGTCTTTGAACTTGTCTACAAGGGACAGGTTAGTGGAACCAAAAATGATATCATCAACATAGATTTGAACCACTAAGATGTTACCTTTTTCTTCTAGGATGAAGAGAGTCTTATCAATAACTCCACGCCTGTAGCCATTTGAGAGTAGGAACTGGGCAAGACGATCATACCAAGCTCTGGGAGCTTGCTTGAGGCCATAGAGTGCCTTGTCTAGAAAGTAGACATGATCTGGATGATCATCGTCTTCAAAACCTGGAGGTTGCTTCACATAGACTTCTTCTTGAAGAATTCCATTGAGGAAGGCCGTCTTTACATCCATTTGGAACAACTTGAACCCTTTGTGTGATGTGAAGGCAATCAACAATCTTATTGCCTCAATCCTTGCCACTGGAGCATAGGTTTCATCATAGTCGATTCCTTCTTGTTGATTGTATCCTTGAGCTACAAGTCTCGCTTTGTTCCTTATCACAGCTCCTGTATCATCCAGCTTGTTTCTGAAAACCCATCTGGTTCCTATGATGTGTTTATCCTTGGGATGAGGAACTAGATGCCATACTTTATTCCTTTCAAACTGATGAAGCTCTTCTTGCATAGCTTGGATCCAGTCCGCGTCCTTCAGTGCCTCACCTATGTTCTTTGGTTCCACAATAGACAAAAAGGCATTGAAGGCAAAGAAGGTTAGATGTTCGTACCTGACTGGAGGCTTGACGACTCTTCTTTCTCTGTTAGGGGCTAGAGCATTTGATGTGGAGACATTCTGAGTTGAGCATTCAACGTCCTGGTTGGGATCACCTTCTCCATTGAAGATCATATGGGAAGATGAGTCATTGAGGTCTCCACAGATATTGTCGTCATGCTCATGATTCCCAGAAATGGATTGTTGTTCATTGTTCATGGGAACTGGTGGAGGAGCCATTGGAGGGTTCCGAGCAGCAGTACAGGAACTGGGTGGAGTGACATCTTCATCTGGATTTTCTTGATATGACTTGGGAAACGGGTCTTCAAAGGAATTGGTGGTGTTCTGCACAATCTTTCCAAGTGATTTTTCATTAAAAATAACATGAACACTTTCTTCTACCTTTTTAGTCCTTTTGTTGAAGACTTTGTACGCCTTGCTACCCGAGGCGTATCCAATGAAGATTCCTTCATCACTTCTTGGGTCGAATTTGCCAAGATTGTCCTTCCCATTGTTGTGCATAAAGCACTTGCATCCGAACACTCTCGGATGTGAGATGTTGGGAACTCTTCCTTTTAGGAGCTCATAGGGTGTCTTTTCTGTGATTGGGCGAAGCATGGCTCGATTGATGATGTAGCAAGCTGTGTTGATCGCCTCAGCCCAAAATGATTGAGAGTCCACTTGAGATCAGCATAGTCTCAGCCATGTCTTCCAAAGTTATGTTCTTCCTTTCCACTACTCCATTTTGTTGAGGAGTGTATGGTGCAGAGAAGTTGTGATCAATTCCATGCTCACTGCAAAAGGTTAGAAATTCTCCATTTTCAAATTCGGTACCATGGTCAGACCGAATAGCATTGAGTGAACAATCAAGAGATTTTTCTAACAAGGGAACCAAATCTTTAAAGCGGTCAATAACTTCACTCTTAGATTTAATAAAGATGGTCCAAGTAAAGCGAGAGAAGTCATCGACAAGAACAAAGATATACATCTTCCCTCCTAGGCTCTGAACTCTCATGGGTCCACACAGATCCATGTGGATGAGTTCAAGAGGCCTTGAGGTGCTTACCATGTTTTTGGACTTGAAGGAACTACGAGCCTGTTTCCCTTTTATACAGTCAGAGCACAGTTCCTTAGATGTGCCACTTAGCTTTGGCAGCCCTCTGACTAGCTCCTTTGAGTGTAGCTTTTGAATCAGCTTGGTGCTAGCATGACCGAGGCGTTGATGCCACAAATCAGCTTGGTCATTCACAGTTGAGAGACAAAGTTTCTCCTTGGGAACAAAGGATGGATCAATTATATAGACATTGTTGAATCTTTTCCCTTTTAGGATGATTTGTCCCAAGGAGTCAAGGACTGAACATTCATTTGATCTGAATCTAACTTCATTGTCTCCTTGATCACACAACTGTGACACACTTATTAGGTCAAAACCAAGATTATCAACAAGGTGAACTTTGTTTACCTGAATGTGATCGTTGAGTTTCACAGTTCCTATTCCATAGATTTTCCCTTTGCTTTTGTCTCCAAAGGATATGTTCCCTCCTTGGAGAGGTTGAAGAGAGGTCATTTGATTTCTTCTTCCAGTCATATGGCATGAGCACCCACTGTCGATGTACCATAGTTGAGGTTGCCTCTCTTCTTTCTGCACATAAGGGAACTAAGATTTCTGAACCCCGCGAAGCTTGGTTTTACTGGGGGGATTAGCATTGCGAGTCTGTGAATAACCAGGGAACTGGTTCCTTTCATGGTAATGAGTACTTTTCTCCTTTTCAAAGTTCCTTTTCTTAGCACAATCAGTGTTGTAATGACCATTCTTACCACAATAGGTACACAAACGATTGTAAACAACATGTCCACATTTTCCTTTTCCTGGCCTAAATGGTTTTTCAGTTTTCCTTTTGTTAAAATCAACATTGTTTCTAACCTTGCTATGGGCCATGTCAATATATCTTTTGTGAGCAAAGGAATTGGTGAACCATTGGTTTTCAGGAACCATCTTTTCTTTTCCCTTTGGTTCCTTCTTAGGACTTTGAGAGCCTTCATTGAGACGTTTGGCAACCTCAGCCTTATTCTCAAGGACCATGATCTTCTCTGATAGGAATTGATTCCTATCACGAGAAGTGGCAAGAGCAATACTAAGATTCTCATTCATCTCAACAAGTTCTCGCCTAGCCTTTTCTTCTTCAGCATCATTGTTCCCTTTATTATTGACATATCCTATTCCATGGCGTTGTCTCACAAAAACAGTTTGATTTATCGTTTTTTCATTAATGGAATTAGTGAGAATGTCTAACCTATCAATTATGGATTGAAGCATGTCATTTCCAGGTGGGTTAGCATACAAGGGAACTTTGATAGAATCTATGCTAGTTTCATCATAAGATTTGCAAGTTTTAAGGTGACTAGCATGCACATTCCTAATATCAATGAGTTTGGAGTGAGTTTCAGCTAGGTCTTTCTCAGTTTCATCAAGTTTCTTACTCCAAACAGAATTCTGAACAGTCAAGCAAGCAATTTCATCTTCACAATCATCTAATTTCTGTTGAAGAGAACTGGTTTCCTTTCCTAGTTTCTTTATGATCTTAAGAAGTTGTTTCTTATCACAATCAACTAGGGATTTTAAGAGATCGTCAGAAGTTACCTCAAGGTCTTCTGAGTCGCTTGAGTCTCCTTTTGCCATGAGACATCTTCCTCCAGAGAAGCCACTGAGATCCAGTTCCTCATCTGAGTCTTCTCCCCATGAGGCTACGAGAGCCTTCTTTCTCTGAGGTCTTTCTTCTTCCTTTGAGTCTTCCTTGTTGGGACAATTCTTAGTGTAGTGTCCCTTTTCCTTGCACTCGTAACAGGAGACTTCCTTGAGATCTCTTCTGGGTCCATTGTGGGAGGAACTGCCCTTTTGGAACCTTCCATTCACAAAGAATTTTTTGATGTTCTTTGTGAAGAGGGCCGTAAGTTCGTCCTCCTCTTCTTCTAAGTCTGAGTTTTCTTCCTCCATCTCGAGCCTAGAGAAGGCTTTGGAGATCTTGAGGGCAATTCTTTTCTCCAGTTTCTTGTCGGCATTGGCCTTGATGTGCTCTCCTTCTTCAACCTCTAGTACTCTGAGATGGTCTCAGGGGAAGGGATTGGATGCCTGGAGTGTTCTTCATGATTCCCTTGAGAAGGGTGAACGTGGAGTTGAGTCCATTGATGACCACTAGGGACTTGGAAACTTCATCCAGATCGACTCCCGCTGCTGTAAACTTTCCAATCAATCTGTTGAAGCGGGAGTAGTACTCTGAGATGGTCTCAGTTTCCATCTTTTTGAAGGTGTGGTATTCTCCTTCCAAAGCAAACTTTCTGCTTTGTTTTTGTTCCTCACTTCCTTCATGCATCTCCTTGAGAGCTTTCCACATCTCCTTCGCTGTCTTGATGCCTATGACCTTGTCCATGTCTTCTCTGTCCAATCCATTGAGGATGAACTGCCTGGCCTTGGCATTCTTCTCCATGATGACATAGTGTTCTGGTTTCCAATCTTCTTCCTTCATGGTAAGATCGACATAGCCATCTTTATTTTCGACTATCCTCCAGCATTGGTAGTCGTTGGTCTTGATGTGGTTTTCCATGCACTTTTCCCACCATGTTTCTTCTTCTTTCTTTCGGAGATGTGGCTTGTTGGTGGAGATTCCGAGCTCAAACTTGCTTGGTTGAGACATGATCTGCAAACTTAACAAAGATCTAGAGCTTTTCCTGCTCTGATACCAATTGTAGGATCGTGATTGTTAGATAAAAACTTAAGGAACTCAGAATATCAATTCTCAGTTCCTTTCGCAGCGGAAATAAAAAATCAAACGACCAGTTCCTTATAGTGGAAACCTTTGATTGCCAACTAGCAATCCAGGATAAAAACCACTACCTTTCTTTCGAAAGGATTTCAAAGTCTACTTCTTGATTTCTTATCTCTTTTGGTTACAGCTTATCCTAGGAACGAACACACAGTTCCTTTGCCTTACACACAGTTCCTTTGCCTTACACACAGTTAGACAATCCTAGATAACTTAACACAATCAATAATCAATCCAAGAAACAGACTTTCGCACCTAGGAACTATCACTTACAGTCACAGGAACTTAGCACTCAGCTCTTCTTCTTTGACTGGTTCCTCTTGATCTAGGTTTGCTTTGATGATCTTGTTTGGAGGTTCACACTAGATATTTTCTAATGAGTGTGAGTCGTGTTTCAGTGCTTGAAGATAACCCTTGGGTTAGTCTTCCTTTTATAGAGGATTCTTCGCAGCTCGATCCTCTCTGGGTTCCCACAGATTGAGCTTGCCCTAGGATGAGTGGTTCTCCTTGATCCACGTTGTTCTTGGCATGTGCAACAACCTAGGCAGCTCAGAATCTCTCTTGGTTGGTCAACTACCTCAGACGAGACTTGCTATGTCGTTGTCCAAATACTTTCGTCCGAGGTTGAACAAGCTGGCCGATTGGGAACTGTCTTCTGGACAGCGACGTCTCTATGTCCTGTCGCTTTCACCTTCTCTGTCCGAGGTTGAGCGTTTCTGGGTATGTTGTTGTTTTGCTCTGGGTATTGGCAGGCTTTTGGAAGCTTCGGACAAGTCGATTTTAACACCTTTTGTCCGAGGTTGTGTGTCCCCAGATTTCTCGGTTTCTAGGCACACCTGGGTTCCTCTGGTTTCCTTCATCTGTCTTGTTCCTTTGGTTCCCTTGTCCTGTTTGGCTTTCTTGCCTTCGGTATATTCATGTGGTTCCTTAAAACACATCTTTGAGATAAAACATTAGTATCATAATATTTGTCATCGTCAAAAGTAGAGAAACTGAGGAAAGGAACTCTCAGGGGAACCTAAGTTCCAGAGTTCCGTTTCCTAACACCGCTCCCAAAGACGCCTCCCCGGATTGCCGAAGGTTGACGACCGGCCAAGCTCTTACACCGAAGCTCATCCAAGTCGATCCTTGTCAAGTGGTATCAGAGCCACGCAAGGTTTGGCCATCAAATCTGTCTTTCTTTAGTGCAATTTGTTCATTATAAGTGCAAGCTTAGGTTGTCTAGACTTTAACTTCCGAATTTGGCCTTGTTTTGTGCATTTCTCCATTGTTGTCTTGATCTTTTGCTTGCTTCGACTTCTGAACTTTTTGAGGTTGAAGGAGACCGTTGGCATGCTCAAAATCCAGTTACAAAACACACAAAAAACGTAACTCAAATCAGCCATCATTTGTTAGTTCATTACTTTCCTTATTTGGCTTTATTACCATATTTGCTAGCATTCAATATCTCCTCTTTGCAGCCAATCCTTAGCCACGACTTTTACCTTGACTTTGGTGTATATTCTTGCTTACTAAGTTGCTGCATAAATCAAGCTTTGGACTTAGGTTAAGGGAATTTCACTTTTACATTTCTTGTGGCTAAGACAACACCGAAATTGTGCAAAAAAAGAAGATTGTTGGTGTGATTGTTCTCGAAATTTTGTGAGACTTTGATTGTTAATTTAGTATTGTAATAAGCTTCAAAACTTGTAGCTTGCTCAAAAAACAAAAAGAAAAAAAGAAGAGAAGAAAAGTGCTCAAGAAAAACCTGGCCTAAATAGGAGAGGCTATAGAAAAAGTGAGCCATTGAAGAGCAAATTTTCTTTCTTTTCTTTCTTTTGTTTACGTGAGGTGTTGATTTGTTTGTGGCTGCTTGGTTGTGATTGTGGTCGGTACCTTCCTTTCCATTGCTTGTGGTTCCGACTTGGTAGTGAAAATATACACCAATTTTTACCCTACCCACAAACCTAGCTCGTAACCTCACTTGAGCTTGCTATTTCTTGTGAACACTTAGTGCTTGATAATTTCAGATTGTGTGGGCCCTTGTGTGTGCTCAAGGGACCATTTTCTTTGATTATCTTGTGGTTGCGCTTTTAGTGCTTTTGCTAGGTTATCATGGGAGACAACCTCAAGGAATCCGGTGGGGGCAAAAGCGCCCTGACCATCAATGAGCCACCCACCTTAGAATCTGTCATGGAGATCCTAAGAGGGATAGAGAGCCGCCTTGATGGGCAAATACTGGAATCCCAACGAGAGAACCAAGTGGCCATGAGAAGGCTAGAGGCTAGAGTCGAGGCCTCCGAGCACAAGTTGGATGACATGTCAAGGATTTGTGTGAGCATTCTGCCCTCACAATTGGAAGCTACTTCTTCCCACAACAAGCCCGGCGACATGGCCATACCCACCTTGCCCGGTGCCTCCGCCAGTCAAGCGTCGGCCATCACTTCCTCTAGTGACTTCCAAGGTATGACTCTCCCACTCTCCGCGCCTATAACTTCTATGTTTCCAGCTGTGGCCACTAATTTTTCAGGCCAAGATGCGAGAAAGCTTCATGAGGAGGTAAATGCCACCTATGAGCCGCAAGGGAGCCAAGCTAGGTTCACGGCGCCTCTCACCCTTCCATTGAGGAATGTCCAAGGCCGTAGGCAAGGCCTAGGCTTGGGACGTGCAGCTGGACAAGGCGCAAGGCAAGATGATATGTTTGATCAAGGAGATAGATATGGAAGACAACAAGATCCCTTCCAACAAGGTGGCCGAGGCTACTACCCACCAAGGCACCATGACTATGATCAACCAAGGATTCCCAAGACCAACTTAGACGTGGAAAAGTTTGGCAAGTCGTCTGACCCGGAAGAGTGCCTCAATTGGATTAATAAGACCGAGCAAGTCTTTGATTTCCAAAACCTCAATGATGCCCCTAATGTTGCTAGCCTATTCTTTGAGCATATTGTGAGATTGCATGGCATACTACATACCATTGTTTCTGACCGTGATGTGAAATTTTTGAGCTATTTTTGGAAGTCCTTGTGGGCTAAGTTGGGAACCAAGTTACTTTTCTCTACCACATGCCATCCTCAAACCGATGGGCAAACCGAGGTAGTGAATAGAACTCTTGGTGCCTTGCTTAGGTCTTTGCTTAAGACTAACTTGCGTAGGTGGGAAGAATGCTTGCCCTTCATTGAGTTTGCATACAATATGGCCGTCCATTCCGCAACCAAGAAGACACCATTTGAGGTGGTTTATAGACGCAACCCTACTACTCCCCTAGATTTGGTACCTTTTGCAATTTCAGGTTCACAAAGTGAAGAAGGCATGGAACAAACACTCAAGATCAAGAAGCTCCATGAAGAGACAAGGGCCGAGCTAGAGAAGAGGACTACCCAATATGTCAAGCAGGCCAACAAGAAGAGAAATGAGCTAATCTTGGAGCCGGGAGAGCTAGTGTGGGTGCACCTAAGGAAGGAGAGGTTTCCCACCCTTAGAGACTCCAAGCTCAAGCCAAGGGGAGATGGACCATTTGAAGTCCTTGAACGCATCAACAACAATGCTTACAAGGTGGACTTGCCGCCTACTTATGGAGTGCATGATGTGTTCAATATTGCCGACCTCACTCCCTACTTGGTAGATGAAGAAGAGCAAGGGCCAGATTCGAGGACGAATCCTTTTCAAGGAGGGGAGGATGATGTGAATCCTTCTCATCAAGTCAAGTCCTCTGAGCCAAGGCGCTCACCAAGGCTAGCCAACCATGAGCCTAGCCGAGAAGAGCCATCGAGCCAAGAAGATGGCGCCCCTATGAGGCTCACACGAGCCAAGGCTAGGGAACTACAAGCCAAGCTCCACCTTGGTCTCGCCACACTTGGGCCTACATCTAGTCGTCTAGGAGACTTCTTCTCCTTGATGACTATCTCGGCGCCAAACAAGACCTAAGGCACTTTTCAAGGGCCTTTTTGAGGCATTTATTTCATGACATTATGAGACTTTAGCTTTGCATTTTATGCATGATTTTAGACGTTATTTTCTGCAAACAAACCATTATGGGACGGCTTTCTAGGGTATAAGGCCGCCGCCTCCCTCATTTGTTTCCTTAGCTTAATTTTGAATCAAGAAAACACTCTCAAGAGAGAATTGTCATCCTTAAGCTCATGCAAAATGCTTCTTTGTGAGTCATATCAAAGCAGCCAATTTGCTCCTTGAATCCCCTTGATGAGTCATATCCAAGCTAGGTTCAAGAACCCTTGTTCAACGTGGTGAGTCACATCTATAGAGAACAAGCTATCCCTCGGCTCCTCCACCTTCCACCGCCGCCGCTTCTACCCCTCAAACTATACTTCATAAGCCACCCAACCACCACCAAGCGCCACCTCCATCGCTTCCACTCCTCCCTCAAACCGAAGCCCTAATTCACCTTCCATCGCTAGGGTTTCCACCAAAACCACCACTCTTCCATCCTCCATAAGTCAAGGATCGCATCGGCGCCACCAGGCCCCTTTTGCACCACCATTCCTAACATCCTCCACCACCATTGGAGACCAAGGCTGCCTCCAATGCCGCCCTACAGCCCGCTCCCAAAGACGCCTCCCCGGATTGCCGAAGGTTGACGACCGGCCAAGCTCTTGCACCGAAGCTCATCCAAGTCGATCCTTCCCTAGTAGGTTGTATATATTGCTAGAAACAATGCTATTATATATCTTATTGGCCTCGATGGCTTTGATGTGAATTATTGCTCTTATATTTTAACTGTTTAGTTAGAACGAGTATTCGTAGAAACATTATGTACCTTGCGAGGTTTAGTGGTTTCTTGATAATGGTACTAGGAGGATTTTCCCTAGTATCTTCGGTCATGACCTTACCCTTACTCAGGGTATGTGCACACAGCTGGTGCCGCCATTTGGGATGTATTCCCTGGGATGTATTCCCTTTGATATCTCTTGTGAGGAGATCCGATATCTCTTGTGAAGAGATCTTAAACGCTTATAACGTAAATTGTATGTTTTGGAATTAAATAAGATAAGTGCTTTAGTACACATAATTAATATACCCTTAGGTGAGTAGTGCAGCTAAGAGAGTAGTGTAGCTAGGAAACTCATCTAGACTTTGGTCAGAGTAAAGTTCTCTTTCCAATCTGAATTCGCATTGTGCGGTGAGGTTGGTCGTGAACCGAAACACCAAGTCAGTTTTAAAACGCTTGTGTGAAATTGATGTTCCCAAGCACTTGTCATACTTTCCGATAAGACTCAACCTTTTGGAGTCTTCTCTTCATATGTTTCCGTAAGACTCATTCTTTCAGAGTCCTTTCCCTTGATCATGCCTTTTCGTATATTTCAGTAGGAGTATGGTGGTTGACTATCGTCATCAACTTTTATTCGAGAAGCGATGAGTCTAACCTAATACGACTACTTAGAACCTTTCTGTTTTACCCTTGCATAGTCTTTCGTTAGACTAACCAACCGATTATATTCCCTTGCATGGTTGGCTGGTGTCATCCGTCTCATACGACACATCAGATAAACTGCAGTTCCGATGAAGGCTATAAACGACAATGATGGCAGTTGGAATTTTGAAGAGTTTTACCAGGTTGAGATTCCTTGGCGGGTGATCGTTTAGATCAAGACCCTTGTGTCCTTTATGTATTAAGACTTCCGCTGTTATATATTTGATTATGTATTTTGAATCATGGATGTAATTCCAAAACATTTTCTTTAATAAAAAGTTATGATATTTTGTATTATAACTGTTGTTTTATGATTTATATAAACGGGTTAAGCCTTGGTGGCTTCGGATGTGAAATCCGAGGTCACTGGCGGTAATACATTTCAAGGATATATATTTGGGGGTGTTACAGATTTGGTATCAGAGCCGGAATTTTTAAAAACGGGTGGGTTTTAAAACATTTTCTTGGAACGAAATTTTTTTATAAACCATTTACTCGTTTTGAACTGAGAAATATTTTGAAGGATTTGAATTTCCAAATAAAATGTTTATTCTGTTGATCTAGTCGTGCCTTTTCTTTAGTCTGATATGGAAGTGAACTTCTATATTTAGAAAGACTAACTCTTTTCTCGTCACCCGTAGGTTATGGGTGCATGCTTTTCTCTTCGAAGGGACTCGGAAGAAGCCGAGGTGGCTCCGCCATCTCCAATGAGGCTTGAGTTTCCAGTTCCCCTGCGATGCTTCGAGGTCGGAGAATCTAGTAGTCCACCCGAGGAGGTGAAGACTGTACTATCTGAGTCAGTAGTACTAGTGTCCGATAGGACCAAGATTCCAGTGGCTAAACCTACAGAGGAGCCAAGGGAGGACACGAAAAATGAAGAGGAGTGGTTAAGGTATGCAAGAGGGCATTACAATGACGACTTCATGATTGAGATGATTCCCGAGGAGGATCCAGAAGAAGAGGATCCGGAAGAAGACCCGGAAGAGGATCCAAAAGAAGAGGAGGACCTCGAGGGACAGGGCCACGAGTCTAATGGCTTAGAGCGCTTATTAGTGGGCAGCGAGGACCCGGGAATGGAGTTTATCTATCCCAGTCCGGAGTTGCCGCATGAGCAAGAATACTCGCCATTGACTTCGGCCGATTGGGATACGCTTTACGAGGTAGTATTTCCCAGAAGAAGAAATGGTACACAAAATGCATCTGAGAACTCACAGCCTATTCCTGCTCAGAGAAGGTTAATGTTGAGTCCTGACTCGCGAGAGGCACTTCGCCTAAGTCAGATGATTTCCCCAGAAGAGCGCCGCCAGATGGACGAGGCGGTTGAGCATGCTCTAAGAAGGGCAAAACCAAGGAATAAGCCATGTGCTCCTGGACCGAGCAGGGTGAGGAGTCTTTCACCAGACCCCGATGGTAAACCCCGTTCGAAGAAACCTTGTATGAGGAGTGGCGATTACAGGAAATGTTTCAAGGCGCCATGATTGGGCCAGTGCTGATTAGCAGTTTCTTTTATTGTATTTCAATTGTTTTGTTAAGAACCTAAGTCTTCGGGCAATTTTGTCTTGACGCTCGGGAGATCCCTTTTGTAAAACGTATTAGCTCAGTTGAGCTTATCAATGAAAATTACCAAGTTTGATCTATTCTGAGTTGATTTTTATTACATTAAGTATATTGAATGATATTAATGTAATAAAATACTTGGAATTTGATCGGTAAACAGATGGTGAACACAAGGAACACCATTCGTGCTGGTGCTGGGCCAAGTAATGACCCCAGACCAAATGAGAGGAATACCGCAAACCCCGTGGATGAACACGAGTCTGCTTCTAACAACAACCAAAGGGGCAATGACCAAGTTCCGGTCAACACTCCAATGGTATTTGATGTAGCATTAATTGAAGCTATTCGGGAAATCGTTATGTAAGCATTCACCGACATCATGCGACCAATTGCGCCTCAGGCACAGGCTATGCCAATTCCTCCAGCGGTTCCAAGATTTGAGGAGCCAGTTGTCCATGCACCGCAAGAAGAAGCAGTCAGGAATAGAGGCAATTATGGCCGAGCATTCAAGGCCATTAGCTCTGTAAGGCCGGACTACTATGATGGGAAAGGAGAGCCAGTCAAAGTGGCTTATTGGTTCTCACACATGGAGCGACTATTCCGCAATATTGAGTGCACTAAAGCAGAGAAGGTACACATTGCATCCCTTCAGCTGAAGGAAGTAGCCAGTGAATGGTGGGAAGGTACAGGTTTGACTGATCACCCAGGTTTGAACTGGGGAATGTTTAAAGCCAAGATGACTGATCGTTTCTTCTCTCAAGCTATGAGGGAGGAGAAACATAAGGAATTTCACTATCCAAAGACGGATGGTTTGAAAGTAACCCAGCTTGCGACCAAATTCAATCATTTATTGCAGTATGCTGGGCCGGAGGTGTCCAATGAAGAGCAAAAGATCTGGCATTTCCATAAGTGGATGAACCCAGATATTAAGCCACTAATGATACGTCACGGATGCTCTACTCTGGAGCAGTATGTGGACGCTGCCTATAAGTTGGAAGTGACTCTGGAGGAGTCAACAAAGAAACAAAGTCACCAGAGGTCAATGCAGGGCAAGCCTCAGGCGAGTGAATTTAAGCGTCCCGCGCCACCGTCTAATTTTTCCAAGTCTGGCAGAGCAAAAACGGATATGACTCATGGAGGGTCTACACGTCAATCGGGTCAGGGCAAGAGTCTGATCCAATGCTATAACTGTGGTACACACGGACACAAGAGTAATGAGTGTCCGAAGGAGAAGAATACGTGTTTTGGCTGCGAAAAGGTGGGACATTTGCAGAAGTTCTGTCCACAACAAAGGCAGAAAGGAGCTGAGTCGCAGCAAGGGTCAGTTAATCAGAACAATCGACCTAAGTTCAGACCAATGGAAGCTCCTAGTCCTTCGATGCAGACGTCTGCACAGAATAAGGGGAAAGCCCCAGCTGCTTCTGGAGGTCAAGGTCAACGCCTTTACGAGATGCATGAGGCTGATGGACCTAATGCTCCAATTGCTTAAGGTACTCTATACCTTCATTCTACTTCTGTATGTATGTTATTTGATTCGGGTGCTACCCATTTTTTTTTTTCGGAAAGTTGTGTCAGTAAGTTAGGGTTAGTATGCAACGAGGTTTGTGAACCTTTCGTTGTGAATTTTCCTAATGGTGAACATTTGGTTGGAACCTAGCGTCTGTCAGAATTTCCGATTACCATCCAGGGTAAGAAGTTCGAAGCAGATTTGATCTGTATAGCCATGGCTCCATACGACATTATTCTCGGTATGGATTGGTTGACGCGTCATGGGGCGGTAATCGATTTCAGCTCAAGGACTGTGACGGTGTCATCTAGGGGCCAGTATGTATGCAAGTTTAAGGGTCGGAATGACGCTGATAATGGCAGGCTTATCAATGCGATGGCTGCGTTCAAGCTACTTCGACAAGGTTGTGTCGGGTACATGTGCTATCTAGACGAGCCCAAGAAAGATAAACCTTCAATTCCTGATATTCCGGTTGTTTGTGAATATCTGGATGTCTTTCCGGAGGAGATTCCTGGTTTACCCCCGCATTGTGACGTAGAATTTACTATCGATCTCGAGCCTGGTACTGCGCCGATCTCTAAGGCACCGTACCGGATGGCTCCTCCTGAGATGCAAGAGTTGAAGAAGCAACTCGAAGATCTTCTTGAGAAAGGTTATATAAGGCTGAGTGCATCGCCTTGGGGTGCTCCGGTCTTGTTCGTCAACAAGAAGGATGGATCGTTTCGACTTTGTATCGACTATCGTGAGTTGAATAAGGTCACGATCAAGAATAAGTATCCGTTGCTGAGGATTGGTGATCTATTGGATCAACTGCAGGGAGCAAAGGTCTTTTCCAAAATTGATCTGAGGTCTGGTTACCATTAGCTCAGGATTCGTGAGGAGGATATTCTGAGGACTGCATTCCGGACGAGATATGGTCACTATGAGTTCGTAGTCATGCCATTTGGACTTACCAATGCTCCAGCAGTCATCATGGATCTGATGCATCGATGTTTCCACAAATACTTGGATAAGTTCGTAGTGGTCTTCATCGACGATATTTTAATTTATTCCTCGAGTGAGGAAGCTCACGAGGAACATCTTCGGATCACTTTGTCAGTTATTAGACAAAATTAGTTGTATGCAAAGTTGTCTAAGTGTGACTTTTGGGTCAAGGAAGTGGCTTTCTTAGGCCATGTGATTAATGAGAATGGGATTATGATTGATCCCTAGAAGATTGAAGCAGTAGCCAATTGGAAGCGGCCTCAGAATGTGAAGGAGGTGTGAAGTTTTCTAGGACTCGCTGGTTATTATAGACGGTTCGTGGAGGGATTCTCTAAGATCGCTCTACCCATGACCGGTCTGCTCCGTAAAGTCCATAAGAATTTTGTCTGGGATGACAAGTGCGAGACCAGTTTTCAAAAGTTGAAGCAATGTCTGACCTCCGCACCAGTGTTAGCGCTACCGGAAGGGAATGATGGTTATGTGGTCTATAGTGATGCTTCGAAGAGTGGTTTGGGATGTGTGCTGATGCAGAGAGGCAAGGTTATTGCATATGCATCCCGACAGTTGATGACTTATGAGTCAAACTATCCGACGCATGATCTGGAACTAGCAGCTGTAGTTTTTGCGCTGAAGATTTGGAGACACTATCTCTATGGTGTAAGGTGTCAAGTCTTCTCCGATCACAAGAGTCTCAAATATATATTCACTCAGAAGGAGATAAATATTAGACAACGTCGCTGGTTAGAGCTACTCAAAGACTACGATATCGAATTGCTGTATCATCCGGGCAAGGCTAATGTAGTAGCCGATGCATTGAGCCGGAAGACGCCGTACGAGACTATAGTGGCTTTACTCATTGCTCAGACCAAGCTAAACCAAGGGTTGTGCGACATTGAAGTTATGACGACATCGATATTCAAACAAATGGTACCTACGAGGAGATACCGGTGTGTATTCTCGAACGCCGTGAGAAGCAGTTACGGAATAAGGTGGTACCATTGGTACGGATTTTGTGGTCCAAGTCAGGAACTAAAGAAGTTACTTGGGAAACCTGGGAAACGGAGGCGGATATGCTTAGATGTTTTTCCGAGCTATTTTCGGCCTAGTTTCGGGGTCGAAACCTTTTTAAGGGGGTAGTGTTGTAACGCCTCGCTTTTCTTTGGTTTATTCGGCCAAGTTTCGGGGTCGAAACTTTTTGTAAGGGGGAGGTGATGTAATACCCCTCATTTTGGTAAAGAGTATTTTGGTAAGTTTTCAAAACACTCGTATTGTAGTCGAATTATTTTCAGAGAAGTTCAGACTTTCTGTTAAAAACTTGATGTCTGTAATAATTCCTTGAGTGGAATAAAATACATTCGACGTATTTTGGGGATTAGAATATTTGTTCGGATACGAATATGTTTAAACCGGGGTTAAAACCCATACCCATAATTCTTCCCGGACAAAAGTGGGCAAAAGGCATAGAATTTGCCTTGACCACACCCGCGGTCATACCCACCGCACCCGTGGTCAGAATTGGTCGCCACCGCACCCCGCGGTGAGACCCACCGCACCCGCGCCGTCATGATTTATTTTATGCTCCGCCGAACATCGCCTGAGCTGCTTGCCGATCTTGTCGGAGATGAAGCGGTGAGGCGATGGGGGAGGTGCCAGCTGAGCTCCTTGCTTGGCCTATAAAAGGAGGAGGCTTGGAGGAGGAAGACATCTCAAATCTCTCTCTATCTCTCTCTCTCGTTACATTGTCGCCGGAGTTGCAAGCTTTCGCCGGAGTTCTTCAAGGTCGTCGTCGGAGCTACCATAGGAGGAGGAGGTGCCCTCAAGGTGGTGTTTGGTGGCCCAAGAAGTTTGGAAGTCGAAGCCAATCCAAATCGAGCCCAATGCGTCAACCCCGGTAAGATCTCGTCTTCGTCCCCGATGACTGCACTTGTGACCGCACCCGCGGCAGGGCCACCGCACCCGCGGTGTGCCTGGGCGATTGTGGGTGTGGCCTTGGGTTTTGTGATTTCAATTAGGACTTCGTTCCTTCGATTTCGTTCGCCTTTCTTTAGATTCGTACTATTTATTGTCGAATCTAACTTTGGGTTTCGTTATGGGTCATTCCGTAGGAAATTATAATCCGAGTTCTTCCTCGTTTCGGACCTGAAAACCCATCGTCTCGAGCTTCGTTGAGCCTCGTCTAATCTAAGGCAAGTGGCAGTTCGCTCTTGCTTATCATTCCATATTTATATTGATTATCAATAGTTTAATTGTTAATTAACTTGGGATGAATATTGTTTTCGTCTAGGAACAGTTTTGATAACTGTATGTGATTTAAAAAGAAATATTATAATAGGTTGTATATATTGCTAGAACCAATGCTATTATATATATATATGATTGAAATACAGATATTATAATAGGTTGTATATATTGCTAGAAACAACGCTATTATATCTGTTATTGGCCTCGATGGCTTTGATGTGAATTATTCTCTTATGTTTTAACTTTTTAGTTAGAACGAGTATTCGTAGGAACACTATGTACCTTGTGAGGTTTAGTGGTTTCTTGATAATGGTACTAGGAGGATTTTTCCTAGTATCTTCGGTCATGACCTTACCCTTACTCAGGGTATGTGCACACAGCTGGTGCCGCCATTTGGGATGTATTCCCTGGGATGTATTCCCTTTGATATCTCTTGTGAGGAGATCCGATATCTCTTGTGAAGAGATCTTAAAAGCTTATAACGTAAAATGTACGTTTTGGAATTAAATAAGATAAGTGCTTTAGTGCACATAATTAATATACCCTCAGGCGAGTAGTACAGCTAGGAAACTCGTCTAGACTTTGGTCAGAGTAAAGTTCTTTTTCCAATCTGAATTCGCATTGTGCGGTGAGGTTGGTCGTGAACCGAAACACCAAGTCAGTTTTAAAACGCTTGTGTGAAATTGATGTTCCCAAGCACTTGTCATACTTTCCGATAAGACTCAACCTTTTGGAGTCTTCTCTTCATATGTTTCCGTAAGACTCATTCTTTCATAGTCATTTCCCTTGATCATGCCTTTTCGTATATTTCAGTAGGAGTATGGTGGTTGACTATCGTCATCGACTTTTATTCGAGAAACGATGAGTCTAACCTAATACGACTACTTAGAACCTTTATGTTTTACCCTTGCATAGTCTTTCGTTAGACTAACCAACCGATTATATTCCCTTGCATGGTTGGCTGGTGTCATCCGTCTCATACGACATATCAGATAAACTGCAGTTCTGATGAAGGCTAGAAACGACAATGATGGCAGTTGGAATTTTGAAGAGTTTTACCAGGTTGAGATTCCTTGGCGGGTGATCGTTTAGATCAAGACCCTTGTGTCCTTTATGTATTAAGACTTCCGTTGTAATATATTTGATTATGTATTTTGAATCATGGATGTAATTCTGAAACATTTGCTTTAATCAAAAGTTATGATATTTTGTATTATAACTGTTGTTTTATGATTTATATAAACGGGTTAAGCCTGGGGTGGCTTCGGATGTGAAATCCGAGATCAATGGCGATAATACCTTTCAAGGATATATATTTGGGGGTGTTACACATTACGCATGGGGTGATTTTGGCTGACCACTTGACGAAGGGGTTGGCTAGGGACTTGGTTTCCAAGTCGGCTAAGGGGATGGGATTAAACCCATATAAGCTTTCTAGCGGTGGGATACCCAATTCCTTTCCAATTAACGTTGGGAACGAATTCAATGTGGAAAGCCTACACCTAGAAACTGAGAGCACAAAGGAACAGTCCTCAGGTATGTGCTCTGTTCCTACAAGTATAGAGGTTGAAAGCAATTTCTTAATAGTTCCTTTGAAAAAGTGCAGATTGTAGGTGCACGATTGAGGATACGTTACTTAAGAGGATCTACCTATATGGGTGTGAAGTTTGGCCGCTTCATGAATTTTGGGTTGACTTCAAAACGCTCACGAATGGATAAGGACTTAAGGTCATTAAGAGAGTCAAGTTAAGACTATGGAATTGTATAGTAATTCATATGTGTGTTATCTTCATGCATCCAAAGAGGTCGATTGGTTCAATCCTTAAGGACACCATGATTCTCGGGTGTTTGAAATGTGTAATTACACTAAGACATAAATTCAATCGTTGCGATATTTGTGTTTATGCATGAGTTTGGGATGAAGACTTGCTTATTTTGTGAATCAAGGATTATACTAAAATGGGGGAGGATTGTTGGTGATTTTAGTGTCATCAAGAGACCGTTCCCATATAGGGAACGATGCCATTTAGTGTGCTCGGGATTCATACGACACTATAAGATCTCACTTAGCTACATCACGGGTTTGGAGGTATGAAGTACACACTCGTGTAAGCATACTTGAGATTCTGAGGTTGACATTGAGGATATGTGAAGTTACCCATATGGGAATAGTGCTTCAGAGAGGTTAAATGTGTCTTTAAGACAGATCGACGTTACGTAAGGTTGAACGAGTGGTCGTTCCCTGGAGGGATCAGTCGTTCCCTATGTGGGAACGTCAAGTTCCCTGAGGCATGGTTAAAGTTTCAACACGTGAGTAATGTGTTGTAACCGCCTTGGTAACCGTCGAAATAACCACCTCTTAACTACCTTAAATCAGTTGATAACTGATAGAAGTAGTTGGATATCCTTGGAAACGGTTGGTGGCAGTTGGAACGGTTGGTAACCGTTAGTAACCGCTTGTAACTGCCGTAACCGTTCCCTGTAACCGTCCGAAAGCCTATATAAAGGCATTTCGGTGATAGTGTTGGGTAATCAGAAAAAAGGCACGAGTTCTCTATCTGAGTTGAAGTCATACTCCACAAATACATGAACATAGTTTAGTTCCCATCATAAGCCTTGAAGGGAACTAGAGAGTTTGTCTTATCTCACTTCAGATTTTGCGGATTCCCTAAGGCTTAGTAAGGGGCAAAATTTTGATTTCGGAAAGTGTTCTCACGATTCAAATCTTATCCGAGTTACATTGTTTATTGATCGTTCCCTATTGAAGTCGAAGTCAAGATTAAGAGAAGATCAAGACTTGTAGGGAACAGTTGCCTCAACATACATTGTTCCCTTATTCAGCATACATTGTTCCCTTATTTACAACATCTAATCATTTAAGGTCATGTGAATAATTCCATTTTTCTGAATCTATTTTATCTCTAAAGAAACAATTATCCAAATGGAAGGCCAATTCGTTATCTCAAGCAAGCCGAACTATTCTTATTCAATATAATATCCTTTCAAAAGTTAATTACGTCATGCAAAGCTTCCTACTTTCCAAAGGCATCTGTGACAATATTGACAAAATAAACAAAGACTTCTTCTGGAATAAAACTACCCCCACTTTCATCCACTGATTAGTTGGGATAAAATCTGCACCCATAAGTGCTTTGAAGGCTTAAACTTTAGAAAGGCTGAAATAAATAATAGTGCTCTCCAAATGATACTACTCTAGAAGCTTTTGGTTGAACCGAACAATATGTGGGTTCAACTGATTTATGATAAATACATTGGTTCAAATCATCTTTTTTACCATAAGAAGTCAACAAAACACTCATGGCAATTTGGAAGGCTTCTCAACCTAATTGAAACCTTAAAAAAGGACTCTTTTGGCAACTTGGAAATGGCCAACAAATAAATTTATAAAAAGATAACTGGATTGAACATCAAAATTTGATCTCCTATTCTACTCGACAAGATCTCAACACTAAAGTCGCTTATTTCATTATCGCATACAAGAATTTGGGATTAGCAAAAGCTTATTCAGTTTCTGCCTCCACATATTGTCTCCAAAATTAGGGTAATTCGGATCCTAGTACAAATATTCTTGAGAAATTAATGCGGGCTCCTTCACCTGGTGAAGAATTTAGCGTTAAATCTGCCATTCGATTAGTCTCTCCGACATCGAGTCCTAATGATATTAGTTTCTTGTGGATCTGGAAGCTTAACATACCACCTAAGATACAAAATTTCTTATGGAAATGTTGTGCTGACTGTCTTTCAACCACTAAATGCTTAAATAGATTCTATAATCGTGTTCCATCTCATTATAGTCTTTGCAATGAAATGGATGAAAACACAAATCATCTTCTCTTTAAATGCAAATTTACACTTCATATGTTTAATCATGTTTACCAAAAACTTTGAATCTCTTACTCTATGCAAAATAAGAACACTTTCCGAGAAAACGTAGATTTTTTCCATCTATCTAACTCCTCCAACCTTGAGTTAGCTTACTTTTTATGGTGGAATATCTGGAATCACATTAAAAAATATCTTATTCAAACCATCTTCACCTAGCACAACTGCATCCCCATCTCACTCTGCTATTACTTCTTTCAGAGAGTGGAAGTTCATTCATTTGGATAAACCAAAGCACAAGAACCCACTTCGAAACTCCAAACCACTAACATGGAAGAAACCTCCCTCTAATTACTTTAAGGCTAAATTTTGATGGATCCAAATCAACCAATTGCACATCTCATATTGGTTTCATCATCCGAGACAATCAATCCCAAGTTATACATATTGATAAAAAGTAGATTCCAAATACGTCTATGCTATAAAATGAGGCTTACGCCTTCCTCGAGGGCCTCCATCAAGCCTTATGCCTAAATATTAGAAATATCATTATTGAATGTGCAATTTAACTATTATTAACCGCGTTAATAGATTATGGAAAATTCCATGGGAAATACGAAGAATTATTTATGAGATACTTTTCCTGTTAGATTGCTTCGATTCTTTCAAGGTCTTTCATTGCTACATGGAATGTAATAAAGCTGCAGGCTTCATGATGAGTCCCAGTGATGAGTGCCTCACCTTGGAGGAGCCAAGGCCTTGACCACCAAGGCACCAAGGTGCCGACGCCTCAATGCCACGACACTCAAGCATCCGATGCTTCGATTCCAAGGCATTCAAGCGTGCGTCCCTATCCAAGCGTTTATGGATTTTGATGGCTTACGCCCTTGGAGGATCACTTTAGGGAAGGTAAAACACCTCGGACCACTCGTTGATCCGTCAATGAAGGCTTGGCTGCCTTGGGAAGTCGGAAATGAGCACGAACGGATGCACAGGGACCGTTGTTGAGGCCTTGGAATGAAAGAGCACGAACTCGAACCGGATAGGCGAACAACGACAACTAGGAGTCCACCCGGTTTCCTTGAATGACTTGTAGAGCCCAAGGAGTCCACCTAGGGTTCAACAAGGTTTGATAAATCCCTCACAAGACACTAGTGGAAAAAATCTTTATAGAGGCGGGCCTTTGGACACTTATTGAGGCGAACACCGTTCGCTTCAACTAAGGGGGCTGCAACAAGTAGGGACACTTTTTGAGGCAGGCATTTTACGCCTCTAAAAGGACCTTATTGAGGCGGGTCTCCGAAGACCGCCTCAACAAGTCCCTCACTTTGGCGCCAAAATGAGGGACTTGTTGAGGCGGGCTTCGGAGGCCCGCCTCAATAAGTAAACAATTGTTGAGGCGGGCCTCTATAGGCCCGCCTCAACAAGTCCCTCATTTTGGCGGGAGTATATACTTATAGAGGCGGGCATATACAAGCCCTCCTCAACAAGTAGACGCTGAAGATCAAGAACAACATCCATTTCAGAATAGGTTCCTGATTTTATTCACAGAATAATATACAACAAACAACAGATTTCATCATAGTACAGTCAGGTTCTCAACAAAAGTTTACATGACAAGTAAAAATAAGTTCAATCCGATAATAAATACTTCGATGTAAAATACTGTGCCCATTGCTCACGAACAACATCCATTTCTTCATAAGTATACGATGTCTTCCTCTTAGGAAATAGCTTCATAAAAAACACAGAAATTATTGACAAAAAACACAAATACTATCAATATATAGTTAGTTAAGTTACATACCTTATCTAGTCGGTCATTAGAGTCATAGTGTCCCGTGACTATATCTAACATGAACTTCATGACATAATAGCCACACTCGGTTCCGCCGCTTTGTTGAGCGCACTAATTACACAACATAAGGGGGCTGTCTTAGATACAAGGCCTTTGATTATAAATAAACAAACCTAAAGCGTATAAAATGCTATATGTACCTCTATATTCGAGACTCTCAACGTCTTACATTTTCCTATTAATTTCTCGCACTTCCCACCTTGATACTTATACACTTGAAATACCCTATAAAATCAACATAATACACTCATGAAACTGATATTGTTAATATTCCAAAAAAAACTAATTCGTAAGCAAAATAACTTACAAATTCATGATTCCAGATGCATCAGTCGTTCTGTTGCCTTGACCTTTCAGAGAATCGAAAAGATAGACCTGTGCTCTAAATAGGTCTATCACGTACAAAATCCAATGATTGCTGCATCATTTAAAAGTAAATTGATAAATATTAATGATTGCTTAAAATACTAATTATATATGAAACTTATTGAAAACACTTACTCTTGATTATATGGGAGCAAAAACAATTTGGCACTGTTAGAATCTTTAATCGTATTCTTAACAGTTTCAGCATTGAACACACGTTGCAAGTAATCTGCTGGAACAGTTGCATCGACCCTGATTCTAGTGCTTGACACCATCTCAGGACAAATGAACCCAATTCGAGAATTTTCAACTACATATGTGTGATTGTCCAATAAATACCTGCACATTTAAAGGTATTTGATTAAACGATTATGAATGGTAATGTAAAAATGATTAAAGAAAAAACGATTAAGAATGATAGTTGACAATTAAAAGATAAAGACTGATCAAAACATTTACATTATGTAGACTTGAGTCACAGAAATGTTTAAGCACGCCCCCTTAAGGAACTCTTCTACATCGGATGCAGTGACGTATGTTTCTTGATCTCTCACATAATTCCAAACCGAGGCATCCAATGGGATGGGAGTACTATCATATATACCACCCGGCGCCGAAGACATAATAAAATGCAAGTATTTGCATGACTGGCCATGACCTCGAAATTCTTCGTTTTCTGCTTCCTTCCTTTTGGCGGCTGATTCTTCCGTTTTACGATCACAGCTACCAACCGCCTCTTTGTTGGACTGAGACTTAAGAGTTATTTGGACATGAAATTTCCAAAAAATAATAATGAAGTAACATTTGTATTATTGAGCACAAAGGTCTTACCTTTGTATTTTTGGCGCTGTCATCCACCTTTTTAGAGAGAAATGACTTGGACTTCTTTGTTGGGCGTGGAGTATAGTCCTATATATAGAATTATAGATGAGCAAGAGTGAGTACTGTGGTGTACATTATTATTGAGCACAAAGGTCTTACCTCGTCGTCTTCGAAAATCACTAAGCGGATCGGCCATTGCACGAAACTACCCTGAGCACCGCCTAAATTAGTGAAACCATCACCCGTAGGTACCGGAAGAATATCATCATTATGTCCATCATAAACAAAATCAACTTGGACTTTGTAGTGATCAGGCTTCATCGGTGTAAAGTGTTGGGACGATGCACCATTTGAGGGTTGTACCATACCATCCGCTACGAGCACGTTGTTACCAGAATCTTTATCCTCAAGGGCAAGATGGCATGGAGTCATTTCCTGCATATAAAGTAAAATGAAAAATGCAATACTAAGGTTGCGACATGGAATTTTAATTCATGTTATAAGAGGTCTTAGCATGAAGAGTTCATGACAATACTCAAACTCAATCATACCTTTACCTCACGTGGTTGCGGTGTGGAATCAGGACGAGTGGTATAGGAAGCATTAACATTAAGTTCAAGAACGGGAGTAGAAGTGGAGTTTGGTTGATTTATATGTAACATGGAGCGTAGTTGCTTTTGGAGGGCCTCAGCCACCCTTTTATCTAATTCACCTTCAAACTCCTTTCTAATTTCAGCTTTGATCGATTCAATCAGATCTGATGAAGCTTCACTAGAACATCTTCTCCGTCGTTCTCTTGGACCGAAAGCAACTCTATAACCAATATTTCCACCCATTGCCTTGACACGGCCACGATGATCTTTTTTCCCAATAGCTTTGGTGAGGGCATCCTCATCATCCTCGAAAGTAAGGTTTCCTTTTTCTTCTTCTTCGATATACTCCTCCTATAATGCCAATTAGGAAAGTATAAATTAGTTTATATTTCCAAGTCAATTTAAGTAAATATTCATTAAAAAATTACTACTTACAACTTTTCTTGCAATTTCTACGGCTTCCTTATCGTTCGGGTTAACTTTCCACTTTCCATCCTTACTTCGAACTTGATGAGCCAAAACCCACTCCTTTGATCTATATTTTCTAGCTCTAGGAACCGATGAGTTCACTGAGGAGCTACTTGACAGAGATAAAGCTGCTTCCGATGGGAGTCGTCCTTCTTTTATCCACTCGTGTCGTTTTCTAATATAACCCGCCTGGCCGGTGAGATGAGGACTCTTGTTTAATACTGCACTTGCCCTTGATTTCTCACTACGAGCCTGTCAAAAGGCACATAGATTTATAACCAACGATTTTTGCTGACTAGAAATCTTTAATAGTAAAAAGAAATAGCATTATTACCAATGACTCCGGCTTGTAATATTCTTTAAGAAAAACTGACCAATCAGCCTCTGTAATGTGGTGGTAGATTTCCCAAGGCATCTTGTTTGTAGGATATTTCGACGGCTTTTGCTTCTTAGTTATCCATCGACGCACCAACTTGCTCTTGAAATCTCTAAATCGTTTTGCCACACAAGAATGAAAGTATTTTTCCCTTGATTTGTCTACATCCTCAATGATGTGGAACATAAGCTGTGGATTTTTACAATAAGTTAGATTAATTGTTAATATAGTATATATTTAAAACAATTTAAAATGTCATTATACCTTGGTCTCCTCCCAAAACCCTTGCCTCGTCTGCTCATCTACCTTTCGGTATTCTTTCTCGTTAATATTAATTCTTTGAGCACAACTCCCAACTTGCTTTTCGTATTCTTTCGACCACTCGCCATCAGGGACATTTAACTCATTAAACTCAAGGTGCATAGGCTTTTTTACTTAAACTCCTTTTGACGAACCCCGCCCTTTAGCGATCTGTGTAATCGCACTAACACCTTGTGATTCATGATCTCCTTTTGATGAACTCCTCAACCCCACTCAAGTATTGTGTCGTAGTATGGTCACCGTACATCCAAGGACGACTCATTTCTAGTAATAAATGCAAAACAAGGAAGATTAAATACTCATTTCTAGTAACTATCCCGCCAAGGGCCTAAATAGATAATAATACGCAACCAAGCAAGAAAAAATACAAACTCAACTATCCCGCCAAGGGCCTAAATTATGAATTCTATCCCACCAAGGGCCTAAGGAATTAGGGTAGAAGTATTACCTTGACCCAATATCGATCCTTCAAGGCAATGCCCTTATCAGCCTGCAGAATGTCATTTTACCAATTAAATAAAGAATGTGATTTTTTTCAATTTTGCTTTATTTATATAGCTTTCCTTTTCACTTATTAAATTAATAAACCGTAAAAATGTGATCCTCTAGTATATTACATCCTCAACACATTATAATACATAGATTATGAGACTTTGTTTTTTTAATGTACAAGTCAACCGATAACAATAAGACAGTTTCGATCCCTTCTAGAAAACCCTTATCCAAAGGCAAAAAATATAGAGAAACCACTGCTATAGGGGCATTTCATCAAACACCTTCAGTGTGCCGCATCAGAAAATTAACATTCTTAACTAAATTTATGATGAATATAAATCAAATCTTTTGCTCTTCATTTTCACAAACTGTAAGCCAAATCAAGGAATCAATTAGGAAGGGAAAGGAATATGTCGTAAGGACTGATCTTAAGGAGTATTCCGAAAAACCGATTAAGCTTCTAACAGAGCCAAACCTTCCTGTTTTCAAAAAAGAGTGCAAGGACTAAAACATTTAAACACAAAACACACAAATTCGAAATTCATGATTAATGTAACAGAAGGCACGAGCTTTCAATAGGCAGAAAAAGACGAAGAAGCAGTATATAATTAAGATTGATGAAGTTGAGGTCAACGACAATACGAGCAAATTAAAGTGTAGAGTTTAGCGGAATTGGAGAAGTAAAATAGGGTGTCAGATGAGCTTACCAACGGAATCGGGTGAGGTTGAGGATGGCGTTTTGGTGAAACCTCGAGTGCGTTGTTGATATTTGTTGAAGGGAGTATTAGAGGGAGTTCGGCGAAGGGAGATGAAGTCGGAGCTCGGGAAGACGGAGCTCGGCGAAGACGGAGGATACGAAGAGGAGAATGAAGGCGCGCGCAATTGTTTTTTTTTTAATTAGGGTTGAGCTTATAGAGGCGGGCCTAACACGCCCGCCTCTATAAGTATTACGACTCGGTCTAATAGAGGCGGGCCTTACATGCCCGCCTCTATTGGACATACTTGTTGAGGCAGGCTTTAAGAGGCCCGCCTCAACAAGCTTTAATTGAGGCGGGCTACTTGGCCCGCCTCAATTAGTTAGCATTAGAGGCAGGCCTTACCCTGGCCCGCCTCTAATACTTTAGCGGGAAATGTTTTTTCGGATACTTGTTGAGGCGTATATTAATTTGCCCGCCTCAAAATATGTTTTTCAGGCGTATAAATTAATTATCCGCCTCAAAAACCAAAAAAAGTGATTGCCTAAGTCGTTGTTGAGGCATATTGAACTATGTACGCCTCTAAAAGGGAGCCTCAAAAAGTGTTTTTTCCACTAGTGAGAGTCCACTCGCAAAATAAGAATCGGGTTGAGTTTGAATGTCGTCGGAGTCAACCAAAACACTCACACTCACAATTGAATTGAAGTCGAATCCTCAAACTTGAATTCAATCAAAATTCCAATCCAGGAATAGAGAAACACAAGGTTCTTAATTTGATCAAAAGCTACCGAAACCAAACTCTAAACAAGCATATAAATAGTCTCCCAAATGTCACCTCAAAACCCTAAACACTTAAAAGAAAACGGCCCAATGGGCCGTGGACTTCTTTCTCTCTTTTCCCACGTGCAGTTGGCCTAAGTCTTTCCCCACGCCTCTTCTTGTGCCGGCGTCGGGTACCCTTGTAGTAACATGACTGGTGCGCCGCTCCCATGGCTCGACAGTCCGGCACCCCTTAACTCCTTTTGTAGGCCCAACATTAGTTGCCTAGCCCGGCTCCTTGTGATGACTCATGGCGCTCTTGTTGGCTCTTCTTCTTCTTGACTTTGACCTCGAGCCTTGTGATGAGCACGAGTCATGGGTGGGTCCGGGGTTAACTCAGGCTGGTCCGATCCTGAACTTTTATTAAGAACGGGTGTGCTTACATCATCCTCCCTCACTTGAAGAGGATTCAACCCCGAATCTACTCGAAACTCGTCGTCCTCGTCATCTACAAGAAAAATAGAAAGATCAGACACATTAAACACATCATGGACTCCATACTCACCTAGAAGATCAATTTTATAGGCATTGTCATTGATCCATTGCAGCACTTGAAACGGTTCATATCCCCTTGGCTTCAATTTGGAGTCCCTCAAGTTTGGAAACTGGTCCTTGTGGAGGTGGACTCAGACTAGATCTCTGGGTTTGAGGAGAAACCTCCTCCTCTCCTTGTTAACTTGCCTGCAATACTGGGCTGTCCTCACCTCCAACCGCGCCTTGGTAGACTCATGTATTGATTTAATATGCGTGGCCTGGTCAACACCCTCGGGGTTTTCCCGTTCCTTGATAGTATAAGGGATCATAACAAGTGGAGTAATGGGATTCCGCCCATACACTACCTCAAACGGGGTCTTGTTAGTGGTTGAATGAGTGGTCCTATTGTAAGCGAACTCTATGAAAGGAAGACATTCCTCCCACCTGTGCAGGTTAGTACTCAACAAAGAACGCAACAAAGCACCAAGAGTTCCGTTAACCACTTCAGTTTGTCCATCCGTTTGTGGGTGGCACGAGGTAGAAAATAATAACTTAGTGCCCATCTTTGACCAAAGAGTTTTCCAAAAGTAGCTCAAAAATTTGGCATCCCTATCAGACACTATTGTCCTTGGTACCCCATGTAGGCGAACAATCCATTCAAAGAAGAGGTCAGCCACATGAGATGCATCATCAGTCTTATGACAAGGAATAAAATGAGCCATTTTGGAGAACCGGTCTACCACCACAAAAATGGAGTCTCTCCCTCTCTTAGACCGAGGTAACCCTAAGACAAAATCCATAGAGATATCCTCTCAAGGGTTACTAGGTATAGGAAGAGGAGTATACAGCCCATGAGGATTGAGCTTGGACTTGGCCTTAAGACACACTATGCAAGAGGCACAAAACTTGGTCACTTCCATATACATGCCTAGCCAGTAGAAATGTTCCCGGAGTATACTTAGGGTTTTATCGACCCCAAAGTGGCCCATGAGTCCCCCGCCGTGCGCCTCTTGTATGAAGAGCCTACGTAGGGAACCCTTAGGTATGCACAACTTCGACCCCCGAAACATGTATTCGTCATGCATATAAAAGTTATCTACCCCCCCCCCCCCCCCCTTAACCTGACATGCGAGAAACAGTTCCTTAAAATCTTCATCCAAAGCATACATGCGTGATAGTTAAGCAAAGTATACCTGCGTGATAGGGCGTCGGCCACAACATTGTCCTTGCTCTTCTTGTGCTTGATCACATAGGGAAAGCTTTCAATAAACTCTACCCACTTGGCATGACGCTTGTTCAGCTTGCTCTGTCCCTTAAGATACTTCAGGGCCTTATGATCGGAGTGGATAACAAACTCCTTAGGAAGAAGATAGTGTTGCCATGTGTGAAACACCCGAACAAGCGCAAACAGCTCCTTATCATAAGTGGGGTAATTGAGCTCGGCCCCACTAAGCTTTTCACTGAAGTAGGCGATCGGCTTGCCTTCTTGCATTAGGACTCCTCCTAACCCAATTCCAGAAGCATCACACTCTATCTCAAAGGTCTTATTGAAGTCCGGAAGAGCCAAGAGCGGGGTGTGGGTCAACTTGTCCTTCAAGGCCTGAAAGGCTCCTTCTTGTTCTTCACCCCAATGGAAGGTGACCTTCTTCTTGGTTAGCTCGGTGAGAGGCATGTGATGGTGCTGAAATTCCTCACAAACCGACGGTAGAACCCGGCTAAGCCAAGAAAACTCCGCACCTGAGTCATAGTCGTGGGCGCCGGCCACTCTTGGATGGCCTTGACCTTCTCCATATCCACCTTAAGACTTGATTTGCACACTATATAGCTGAGAAACACAACATGATCTGAACAAAAATGGCATTTCTTAAAGTTAGCATAGAGTCTCTCCTTTCGAAGGACCTCTAAAACCTGCCTAAGATGTTCAACATGGGCACTCAATGATTGGCTATAAACAAGTATTTCATCAAAGTAAACAACAACAAACTTCCCTATAAAGGCGCGCAAGACATGATTCATTAACCGCATGAAAGTAGTAAGAGCATTAGTGAGACCAAAGGGCATTACCATCCACTCGTAGAGGCCGTACTTGGTCTTGAAAGTTGTCTTCCATTTGTCCCCATCCTTCATGCGAATCTAGTGGTACCCGCTCTTGAGGTCTATCTTAGAAAATACTTGAGCCCCATGAAGTTCGTCCAACATATCATCCAAGCGAGGAATTGGATGCCTGTATTTTATGCTGATGTTGTTGATGGCTCGGCAGTCCACGCACATATGCCAACTCCCATCCTTTTTGGGCACCAAAATCATTGGCACAGCGCAAGGGTTGAGGCTCTCTCGCACATAGCCCTTCTCGATGAGCTCTTGAACTTGTCGCTGTAGCTCCTTAGCTTCTTCTAGGTTGGTCCTGTATGCAGCCCGATTGGGAAGAGTGGCTCCCGGAATGAAGTCAATCTGGTACTCTATTCCCCGAAGAGGCGGCAGCCCTATCGGCACGTCTTCTTGAAAAAGGTCGTCATACCCCCGCAAGAGAGAGGCAATCGACGAAGGAAGTTCCTGCAATTCACTAGAAGAAAAGAGGGCACAAGTGGGAACTAAAAGGAAACAAGGAGTACTTCCCTGGATGGCCGTGTTCACCTCCTTAGCCGTAGCGAGGAGAAGATGATTGCTCACTCTTGTGGCCTGTCCTATGGTCAGCTTCTTCTTGGCCTTGGCACTTTGTTCGGCTTCCTTGGCGCATTGCCGTTGCTCGTTGGCCGCGTGATCTTCCATGATTTTGTGCGGCTTCATGGGTAGAAGAGTGTACCGCTTCTGATATGCTCTAAGGATCTATGAAGCCATGGTGCAAAGCAATGCCTTCAAGTTCTCACAAACCCGGATTGTCGTTAGAGGAGTGTTCTACAAGAAACAAGATTGCAGCCCGACTCGATGTGTTAACAGGGTGATTCTGAACGTGGAAGTGAAGTAGACTGGATGTAGATGATGGAAGAGGAAGCAAAGATCGAGACTTGATGATTTGATGGGAGAAATCGCAATAGAATTCAACACTGAATTCTGCCGGAATCCAGCGAGAGGGAATTGTGATGTTTGTGGGATAGGCAAACTTTTTAGTTTGGATATGACACACCAACACTAGAAGAACGATGATCCTTGCCTTATAGATATGACACACTCCAAAAACGCGGATCAAAAGGTGTTTCTTGATGCAACTCACAAGAAAGAAAACAAAGAACTTAGTTCTCAAACAGAGAGCGTGTATTCTGAATTAAAACTGAACTAACTTTTCAAAACACTAAGGCAAGTATATATAGAGTCATAACAACCTCATATAGGGCCGGCCTCTCTAAGGAAACAAATAACAACTCCTAAACGAAATAATGAAAACAAATATCCAAGTAACCAACTAAATATTGTCAAATATCAAACAAGGAAGTATCTTGGCTACTCTTAGCCACTTGATATGCACGTGACCCACTCTTGAGGGTCTCCTTGTGATGCTCCAACTAAGGCAAGGCTCGTATGCAGCTTGGAGTGTAGTCTTCTCGCCATTGCCCTAGTAATGACCCAGGGCCCTTGATCTGGATCTTGATCTTGAGGTTCTTGATCTTGAAAGTGTTCCGAGCCTGAATCTCGATTATCTTGATGTGACGAGGTCATAGTCCATAGCACAAAGTCCATAGAAATATCCTCCCAAGGCATCCTCGGAATAGGCAATGGTGTGTATAATCCATGGGACTGCACTTTAGACTTAGCACGCAAACAAGTAACAAAAGAAGCACATATATTCTCAACTGATTTAAGCATATGAGGCCAGTAGAAGTGCTCCCTAAGAGTATGTACAGTCTTAAGTACCCTAAAGTGCCCCATTAAACCGCCCCCATGTGCCTCTTGCACTAAAAGCCTCCTAGATGATCCCTTTGGAATGCACAACCTATGACCCTTAAATAAGAATCTCTCATGCATATAAAATTGATCTTTACTTCCCTTAGACAAGCATGTAGCATAGATATCACAAAAATCAGAATCATTAGCATAGAGTTCTTTCATGAAAGCAAAGCCAAGTAGTTTAGCGTCCAAAAGAGATAGAAGAGCGTACCTCCTAGATAGGGCATCCGCCACCACATTGTCCTTACCCTTCTTGTGCTTGATCACATAAGGAAAAGACTCAATGAACTCGACCCACTTGGCGTGTCTCTTGTTGAGCTTATTCTGCCCCTTTAAGTACTTCAACGCCTCATGGTCGGAATGGATCACAAACTCCTTAGGCAAAAGGTAATGTTGCCACACCTTGAGCACACAAACAAAAGCTAGGAGTTCCTTATCATATGTGGGGTAATTCAACTCAGCCCCTCCCAGTTTCTCGCAAAAGTATGCCACCGGTTTGCCCTCTTGCATAAGGACACCTCCCAACGCAATCCCGGATGCATCACATTCAACTTTAAATGTCTTTTTGAAGTCCGGCAGCACAAGCAATGGGGCCTTGGTCAGTTTGTCCTTAAGTGTCTTGAAGGCTTGATCTTGTTGTTCTTCCCATCTAAATGTCACTCATTTCTTGGTTAGCTCGGTCAATGGTGCAACTAGAGTGCTGAAATCACGAACAAAGCGCCTATAGAAGCCAGCCAAGCCAATAAGCTTCGAACCTGAGTCATGGTCGTGGGTGTAGGCCACTCCTTGATAGCCTTAACCTTTTCCTCATCGACCCTAAGACCCTTTTTGCAGACCACAAACCCGAGGAACACCACATGATCGGCTAAAAATTGATCTACAAGGGGGGCGTCTAGGATCTATAATCCCTATCAGTAAGTGTGTCGTTATAATCGGCCAAGATGCTACTAACAAAAGTGGCACTTCTTGAAGTTGGCATACAATTTCTTCGTTCTCACTACCTCCAAAACCTTCCTAAGGTGTTGCACGTGTTCCTCCATAGAATGGCTATAAATGAGGATGTCATCAAAGTATACCACCACAAAGATGCCAAGAAAGGGCCTAAGAACATGGTTCATAAGCCTCATGAAGGTGCTAGGGGCGTTGGTTAACCCAAATGGCATCACAAGCCAATCATACAGCACATACTTAGTCTTGAAGGTTGTCTTCCACTCGTCCCCTTCCTTCAGCCTAATTTGATGATAGCCACTCTTGAGATCAATCTTAGAAAACACACTTGCTCCATGTAGCTCATCAAGCATGTCATCTAGTCTAGGAATGGGGTGCCTATACTTGATGGTGATGTTGTTGATAGCTCTACAATCTACATACATCCTCCATGTTACATCCTTCTTAGGCACCAAGATAACCGGTACTGCACAAGGACTCAAGCTCTCGCGTACATACCCCTTGGAGAGGAGTTCTTGCACTTGCCTCTACAGCTCGGCTGTCTCTACTGGATTGGCTCTATATGCAGCTCTATTTGGTAAGGTAACTCCGGGAATGAAGTCAATTTGATGCTCTATGCCTCAGATATGGGGGAGGCCACTTGGAACTTCATCTTGGAACAAGTCTTCAAATTCATGCAAAAGAGACGAAATAGGTGTAGGGAGATCAACTAGTTCTTGTGTAGAGAATAATGAGTCTTTCTAAACAATAAGAACACAAACATTACTCCCCTGGAGAGCCTTGTTGACGTCCCTAGACCGAGCTAGTAACATATGTTGCGTTGTGCCCCCTTTGGCTCCTACAGCCTTTATGGCTTTTGATGGCTTTCGCCCTCGAAGGATCGCTTCAGGGAAGGTAAAATGCCTCATACCACTCGCCGATCCATCAATGAAGTCTTGGCTGCCTTGGGAAGTCGGAAATGAGCACGAATGGATGCACGGGAACGTTGTTGAGGCCTTGGAATGAAAGAGCACGAACTCAAACCGGATAGGCGAACAACGACAACTAGGAGTCCACCTGGTTGCCTTGAACGACTTGTAGAGCCAAAGGAGTCCAACTAGGGTTCAACAAGGTTTGATAAATCCCTCACAAGAGTACACTCTCGAAAGAAGAATCGGGTTGAGTTTGAATGTCGTCGGAGTCCACCTAAACACTCACACTCACAATTGAATTGAAGTCGAATCCTCAACCTTGAATTCAATCAAAATTCCAATCCAAGAATAGAGAAATACAAGGTTCTTAATTTGATCAAAATCTACTGAAACCAAACTCTAAACAAGCACATAAATAGTCTCCCAGATGTCACCTCAAAACCCTAAACACTTAAAAGAAAAAGGCCCAATGGGCCGTGGACTCATTTCTCTCCTTTCCCATGTGCAGCCGGCCTAAGTCTTCCCCCACGCCTCTTCTTGTGCCGGCATCGGGTACCCTTATAGTAACATGACCGGTGCGCCGCTCCCATGGCTCGACAGCCCGACACCCCTCAGCTCCTCTTGTAGGCCCAACATTAGTTGCCTAGCCCGGCTCCCTGTGATGACTCATGGCGCTCTTGTTGGCTCCTCTTCTTCTTGACTTTGACCTCGAGCCTTGCGACGAGCATGGGTCATGGTTGGGTCCGGGGTTAACTCAGGCTGGTCCAATCTTGAACTTTCATTAAGCATGAGTGTGCTTACATCAGCTTTTATCCCTCTTGCCCCTTTTGTCAATTAAATCATGTATTTATCTTTCTATTTTGGGACGTGTGGAACCATTTGTAAATGGGCTCCTAGTCCACCCAAGAACCCTAGCACTCTACTATTTAAGCCACTCTTGGCTTCCTTTGTTCATTGGTTGAAGATTATAGAAGTGGAATATTTTCCTTAGGTTGAGTATAACTCCCTAAGGTCTCCACTTACTTCTATCAATCTCTCAAGTCTCACTCAACAATCTAACTCTTGAATTCAGCCCATGGTCACCTCAGCCAAGGAACCTCTAAAGGAGGTTGACAAGGATCGACTTGGATGAGCTTCGGTGCAAGTGCTTGGCCGGTCGTCACCCTTCGGCAATCCGGGGAGGCGATCTTTGAAGCGGGCTATAGGGCGGCGTTGGAGGTGGTGGAAGATGTTGAGAGTGGTGGCGTAAGAGGGGCCTGGTGGCACCGTCGTGGGCCTCGAGATATAGGGGGTGGAAGTGAAGGTGGTTTCGGTGGAAACCCTAGCGGTGGAGGGTGGATTAGGGTTGCGATTTGAGGGAGGCGTGGAAGCGTTGGGGGAAGCGCTTGGTGTTGGTTGGGTGGCTTATGAGGTGTAGTTTGAAGGGTGGAAAAGGCGGTGGTGGAAGGTGGAGATATGAACACTCAAAGATGGATATAACTCACCAACGTTGGATGAACTAGAGCTTTTGCTTGGATGTGACTCACCAAGGCAAACTCGAAGGCTTTTCTCTGGATTGATATGACTCACAATGCAGCAAAAGAGGTGAACTCAAATGATTCTCAAAGAGAGCTTTTCTGAATCAAATTCAAGTTGCTAAAACAATACAAAGGGAAGGCTACAAGTAGGCTAGTGAGTCGGCCTTCATTGCCTTCCAAGGCAGCCTTCAAGCCTCCTATTAAGGCTCGAAAACGCATAACATTTAAGCAAATAAATGCCTCTTATTGAGGTTACAAAATGGTGCAAATTAAAGTGTTTCAATGGCTGAATTTAAAGTGCCAAAATAGGAATAAAAGTGCAAATATGGAATGCTAGTAACTAGAGCCTTAAATGCTCTTTGTAGGGCCGGCCTCCTTAGGTTTTGTTCTGGTTTGAGGCCTCTTCTTTGGTGATTAGGAGAGTGGATGGGCCGTCCTCCTTGCTTGCCAAAAGCCCATTAGAAAGTAGGCCTTGATCAAGTGATCGTTGGAGCTCCTTGGCCTTTGCTCGGGTGATGCATACGGGCTTGTCCTTCTCTTCCGTGCTCCTTGGCTGGTCCTACATGCCTTCCTCCTTGTTGAGCTTGTCCATGTCTTGAAGATGGGACAGAATCACATCATCCTCCCCTCCTTCAAAAGGATTCGTCCTCGAATCTGAGTGCACTTCAAGAAATGGGTTTAGAGCACACAAAACTGCACAAAGAAAAACAAGGAAGTGAGGGACCAAGAATGATGTGAATCCCTCACATCTTGAACCAAGCATGGAAGCCAAACCAATGCCAACTCAAGATCCGGCACCAAAATGCATCACTCGGTCTAAGGCCAAAGAACTACAACAACTTCTCGACGTGGGCCTCCTCTCCACACGACTTGGGGCCGAGCATGACAAAGGCCCTTTTGTCATCTTGAAGGCCGAGGGAGTCCAGCCCAAACCAAGCCCATGAAGGGCAAATTCGGCCATGTGGAAGCCGTGTGGAAATGTGAAGAATCATGCCTTTGGTGCATTCATCTAGTTGTCTTAAACACTTGTTTCTATTTTGCATTTAATCTTAGTCTTTTCCAAGCATTTGGTGCATTCATCTCAACTCTTGATATTCCTCCTAGGGACGTCCAAGGGTTGGCTTTGAATGCCTTGCTTTTGCTCTCGGTTTTGGGCTATATATAGCCGTGTATTTCTTGATGTAAAACCTCAACTTTTGATCAATACAAAACACTCCCTTTGAGAGCTTTGATCCAGAAGTTCACCCTTGGTTCATGAGTCATATTGAACCCCTATCCCTTCCTCTTCAACCTTAGTGAGTCATATCCTTGGTTGAGTCACACGGTTTTCTCTTGGTGGTGCGTAATATCCACCTAGGGCAGCCGATATCCACCACCACGCCTCGCTCCAGCCACCACCACCACTCAATACTACCTCCTTTGGGCCCTCCAAAGCCACCATCTCGGCCTCAGAATCCAACGCCTCCAAGAAGATCGCCTCCCACCTTGCCGCTTGCTTCCATTTGGTGACACCTCCGCTAGGGCAGCCCGTTTCTTCCACCACCATGACTGGCTCCGACCACCACCACCACTCTCTTCCACCCCCGTTGTGCCAACATTTCCCTAAGAACCGCCGCAGGAGTCGCCGCCTCCAAGGAGAACGCCAGCCCACTTCAACCCTTGCTCCGGTTGTCGTTGCCTCCAAGTGTGGACCAAACCTTACACCGCTCCCAAGCCGATCAAGGGCCTATCAAGTGGTATCAGAGCCACGTAAGGTTTGGTCATCTAAACTGATTTTCTTTAAGTCCAAGTTCGAGTTTTGATTGACAAGTTTCAGTTGGCCCTAAAACCGGATTTTGTTTGGTTGATTGTCCGATTGCCTTGCTTGTCCTTTGAGTTCTGAATTTCCATGTAAACTAAGGTTGAAGAAGACCAAACAAAACGTCCCAAGGCCCTTTGAACTGTAGCCATTGAACGAAGAAGTGTGAACACACTTATCATAAATACTTGGACTAATCACTTGCTTTTTTTTTCTTGTCCAAATTCAGCCGCACCTTGACCCTTCCTTTCAACTTCTTTCTTGATTGCTTTGTGCATTACTTGCTTGTTCAATTGTTGCATAAATCAAGTGAAGTTCACACGGGGTTAAGGGAAAAGAAAAGTTTCGGTTGTAAGTTGAAAGACAATTGCAAAAATCAGAAATTGTTGTAAGATTGTGGTTCGGATTTAAATTGTATTGGCTCAGAAAAACCCGGTCTAAAAAGGAGAGACCTTAGAAAAATTGATCCGCTCTTGGAAGAACACACGAGAAAAACCCGGTCTAAAAAGGAGAGGCCATAGAAAAAAAAAGCGAGTTGACCAAGAGCAAAAATATTTCAAAAGATAGTGAAGTGTAATCGTTGCTTGCATCTTAGTACCTTCTCCGCACTTCACTTGTTGAAACTATTGAACATTTGGGTATTGTGGGCCTCCACTCGGTCTAAGGCCAAAGAACTACAACAACTTCTCGACGTGGGCCTCCTCTCCACACGACTTGGGGCCGAGCATGACAAAGGCCCTTCTGTCATCTTGAAGGCCGAGGGAGTCCAGCCCAAACCAAGCCCATGAAGGGCAAATTCGGCCATGTGGAAGCCGTGTGGAAATGTGAAGAATCATGCCTTTGGTGCATTCATCTAGTTGTCTTAAACACTTGTTTTCATTTTGCATTTAATCTTAGTCTTTTCCAAGCATTTGGTGCATTCATCTCAACTCTTGATATTCCTCCTAGGGACGTCCAAGGGTTGGCTTTGAATGCCTTGCTTTTGCTCTCGGTTTTGGGCTATATATAGCCGTGTATTTCTTGATGTAAAACCTCAACTTTTGATCAATACAAAACACTCCCTTTGAGAGATTTGATCCAAAAGTTCACCCTTGGCTCATGAGTCATATTGAACCCCTATCCCTTCCTCTTCAACCTTGGTGAGTCATATCCTTGGTTGAGTCACACAGTTTTCTCTTGGTGGTGCGTAATATCCACCTAGGGCAGCCGATATCCACCACCACCACCACGCCTCGCTCCAGCCACCACCACCACTCAATACTACCTCCTTTGGGCCCTCCAAAGCCACCATCTCCGCCTCAGAATCCAACGCCTCCAAGAAGATCGCCTCCCACCTTGCCGCTTGCTTCCATTTGGTGACACCTCCGCTAGGGCAGCCCGTTTCTTCCACCACCACCACGACTGGCTCCGACCACCACCACCACTCTCTTCCACCCCCGTTGTGCCAACATTTCCCCAAGAACCGCCACAGGAGTCGCCGCCTCCAAGGAGAACGCCAGCCCACTTCAACCCTTGCTCCGGTTGTCGTTGCCTCCAAGTGTGGACCAAACCTTGCACCGCTCCCAAGCCGATCAAGGGCCTATCAAAGAAGTTCTTAGAGAATGAAGGACATGTGTGCGTACACATCTTTAGATCTAGTGAATGCCCATGGAGGAATTTCCAAGTACAAGTGTTGCCCAATTTCAGCCTAAAGATATGCTTAAGTATAGAACACGAAATGCATATGACATACTTGACAACAAATGCAAAGCATAGTACAAAATTTTTTCCATGCAACAAGAATTGTGAATGAGAACAATGATGCACACATAAATGCCTAGTTCTACTTGAAGTAGATGGATGGCACAAAGGCAAGGATTTGTACACATGATTATCAAGAACTAAAGGCATCCAACAAGTCATGATTTGGCCAAGAGAACTATAGTGCATACACGAGTATCTAGTTCGACTTCTACATGTAAGAACGAATGTTAGCACATGCAATCCTCTACCCTTTTCTATATGCTCATTTTCAATCAAGGATAAAGGAATTGACAAATTAGGAACAAGTGTTACTCCCCTGAGATTAGGCTTCATTGGGATGTCTTTCTCTTTATGGTCAAAAGTTGGCATCTCGGAATGCCCAACATCCATGGCATTGACCTCTTCTTGGAGTAAAAATGGAAAGCACGAAGGGACCATAGGTGTTGCATCCATCCATGGAGAAGCCAAAGAATTTATGGAGCTACGCATTACGGTCCGACAAAGCTTGTTTCTTGTGGAAGAAGAAGATGGTTGCACCACTTCCTCATCCCTTTGTTGTAGCCTCAACTCCTCTTCATAGATAATAGGGGGTTGCAATTCTTCCTTGAGCTCTACTTCACATTTTGTTGGCTCAAGTTTCTTTTCTTTGGCATCCTTCCTTAAATCCCGATTGTCAATAGGCGAGGTCTCCATTGTAGATTCCCTGAAGATCAAATCTGACTTGGCTCCTGGAAGTGAAGGAAACGACAAGTCTCCTCCAATGTGAGAGAAGCGGAAGCCTTCAACCACCCTTATAACACTACTTTGGCGATTCTCGAATGCCCCAACTCTAGCTCCCAAGCGTTTAAGGTCAGCTTGGAACTCTTGTTGAGCCTCCCTAAATCGGCCATCAAACCTTGCATCAAGGTTCCTAATAGCCTCCAAGACAGCAACAATGGAGGAAGTCTCGTTTATGACTAAAGGCAGGTTGTTGCCTCCTTGTTCTCTTAGGTCGTTTCCCATGATAGTTGGCTGCAAAACAAGCACAGAGAAACAACCAAACTCGAAAGACCAAATGAAAATGGACCCCACACACGCAAGGGTCCCAAAACTGACTTTTAAGCACAAAATATCCACAAGAAATAACAAGATTAAGTGAGGTTACGAGCTAGGGTTTGTGGGGAAGACAAAAATTGGTGTATATTTTCACTACCAAGTCGGAGCCACAAGCAATAGCAAGGAAGGTACCGACCACAATCACACCCAAGCAGCCACAAACAAATCAACACCTCACATAAACAAAAGAAAGAAAAGAAAGAAAATTTGCTCTTCAATGGCTCACTTTTTTCTATGGTCTCTCCTATTTATACCGGGTTTTTCTTGAGCACTTTTCTTCTCTTTTTTTTTTTGAGCAAGCTACAAGTTTTGAAGCTTAATACAATACTGAAGTAACAAACAAAAATTTCGAGAACAATTCAAGTCACAATCTCTTTTTTGCACAATTTCGGTGTTGTCTTAGCCACAAAGTATGTGAAAGTAAAATTCCCTTAACCTAAGTCCAAAGCTTGATTTATGCATCAACTTAGATAAGCAAGAATATACACCAAAGATGAGATAAAAGTCGTGGCTAAGGTTTGGCTGCAAATAGGAAATATTGATTGCTAGCAAATATGGTAATAAAGCCAAATAAGGAAAGTGATTAACTAGCAATTGATGGCAGACTTGTGCAACGTTTTTTTTTGTGTTTTGTAACTGGATTTTGAGCATTCCAACGGTCTTCTTCAACCTCAGAAAGTTCAGAAGTCGAAGCAAGCAAAAGATCAAGACAACAATGGAGAAATGCATAAAACAAGACCAAAATCGGAAGTTAAAGTCTAGATAACCTAAGCTTGCACTTCTAATGAACAAATTGCACTAAGAAAGACAGATTTGATGGCCAAACCTTGCGTGGCTCTGATACCACTTGACAAGGATCGACTTGGATGAGCTTCGGTGCAAGTGCTTGGCCGGTCGTCACCCTTCGGCAATCCGGGGAGGCGATCTTTGAAGCGGGCTGTAGGGCGGCCATGGAGGTGGATTGCGGTGGTCTTGGTATCCAATGGTGGTGGAAGATGTTGAGAGTGGTGGCGCAAGAGGGGCCTAGTGGCACCGTCATAGGCCTCGAGATATAGGGGATGGAAGTGAAGGTGGTTTCGGTGGAAACCCTAGCGGTGAAGGGTGGATTAGGGTTGCGATTTGAGGGAGGCATGGAAGCGTTAGGGGAGGCGCTTGGTGTTGGTTGGGTGGCTTATGAGGTGTAGTTTTAAGGGTGGAAACGGCGGCGGTGGAAGGTGGAGATATGAACACTCAAAGTTGGATATAACTCACCAACATTGGATGAACTAGATCTTGTGCTTGGATGTGACTCACAAAGGCAAACTTGAAGGCTTTTCTCTGGATTGATATGACTCACAATGCAGTAAAAGAGGTGAACTCAAATGATTCTCAAACAGAGCTTTTCTTAATCAAATTCAAGTTGCTAAAACAATACAAAGGGAAGGCTACAAGTAGGCTAGTGAGTCGGCCTTCCTTGCCTTCCAAGGCAGCCTTCAAGCCTCCTATTAAGGCTCGAAAACACCTAACATTTAAGCAAATAAATGCCTCTTATTGAGGTTACAAAATGGTGCAAATTAAAGTGTTTCAATGGCTGAATTTAAAGTGCCAAAATAGGAATAAACGTGCAAATATGGAATGCTAGTAACTAGAGCCTTAAATGCTCTTTGTAGGGCCGGCCTCCTTAGGTTTTTTTCTGGTTTGAGGCCTCTTCTTTGGTGATTAGGAGAGTGGATGGGCCGTCCTCCTTGCTTGCCAAAAGCCCATTAGAAAGTAGGCCTTGATCAAGTGATCGTTGGAGCTCCTTGGCCTTTGCTCGGGTGATGCATACGGGCTTGTCCTTCTCTTCCTTGCTCCTTGGCTGGTCCTCCATGCCTTCCTCCTTGTTGAGCTTGTCCATGTCTTAAAGATGGGACAGAATCACATCAGAGGTTCCCTTGGCCTTCTAGCCGAGAGTCGTCGGCTCCTCCTTGTCCGCCGCCGGTCGTACCCTCCCTCGGCAGCCCCTTGGCTCTCCTCTCTCCCTCTCGGCCTCTCTCCCAAGAACCATTGGAGGGGTAGCAAGCTTAAGAAGGAAGGAGAAGTCTAGCTTGGCCACGATCTAGCTCACTTGGGAAGAAGAACCTCCTCTTTGGGGTTTGATTCTCATCAATTGGTATCAAGAGCCAAAGACCAAGCTAAATTCCCTTTCTCCTATTTCAAATTCAGTTTTTATGCTTATTTTCTTAGCTTGCATGAGTTCTCTCTTTGCTTCCATGGTGACCATGCGTTTATGCTCATTTCCTCTCTTGCTAGCTTGAAATTTTTCTTGTTCCTTCATGTTTTTGTGTTCAGTTTTTCATGCTGGGTTTTTCTTTGTTTCCATTCCTTTTTTTCTTGTTTCCATGCTAGCTTAGTGTTTATTTTAGTTGCCTTGTTCATCCCTCCAAAACCCACCCTCAAAAACCACAAAAAATTAGCTTTCTGCCGCCCACCACCACCGTCGGCGACCGGACCACCGCCCCTGCCACCTTGCCACCGCCCACCACCACCTTACAGCCACCATCACCTTCCCCCATTGCTGGCCACGTGCCCATACCCCCTTGCTTGCTCCTTTTCAACTCTTAAGTGTTGCATGTGATTTGGGTATTTTGGGTAAAGGTCAAACATGCTTTCCTCTTTGCCTTTTTGGCTTTCTTAGGTTATTTGAGTAAGTGACAATTGGGGACCCTTGGCTGATTTGTCTAGGTTAGAGAGCTTGGAAGCTTTCTCTTTGTGGGTTTCAAAAAGGGGGGAATATAAATGGCAAGACAACAACACTCATTTCCTCTCTTCTCCTACTTTGTCCCACCCCCAAAAAGGGACATTGCTCTTCAAATAAAAAATACCCCTTGTTGCCGGCCCTAATTCAATCCCAAGGGCACTTGTTGTGGCCCCACTTTTCACCTCAAACACTTATCCCATTCGTCCCTCCTCTCCAAATTTTAGAAAAGAGCCTAATCAAAAGTCAAGAGGCCAAAACAAAAGGCAAAAAGGCCCAATTTCAAAACAAAAAAACAGAATCAAAATACAAAAAAAAAACAAGACAAGGAGAGGGTCGAACTATTTTTTTCTCTTTTCATCTTTGTTTGGGCCACAACTCTTTGGTGGGATCTCTCACCCTCACTTGGCAACTTGGGCCACTAAGCCCACCTCCCCATGTTCTTCTAATTTCTTGCCACTATAATTCCGCTCTTCTTAGACCCATAGGGTGGCCAACTTGATCTCTTGTCTAGGCTCATCACTCTAAGTGTCAAAAATTGGCCTTTACTACTTAGCCTAAGTGATACAATTGGGAAGGGATTGAAAGTGTCTCGGCCCCAACCAAGTTCTCAAGTCACATGCGCTTACCCACCTTGCCTCTCTTGACTTGAGCCGTCATTGTGCCTTGCTTGCTTGTCTTATTGCTTGCATTGCTTTGATTAGATTGTCTTAGGCCTAAGTTATTCATATTTTCTTAAGTATGAATTGCTTTGTTTGCTTGGGACTCTTTACTTGGTTTGCCTCTTGCTTGTGCTAGGTGAGTCCCCATGGCCGAGCAATATTGGCCTTATCCGGCTCGTCCGCTGCCGGGCCGGCGCCCGCGAAGCCACGCCCATGACCCCATACCCTTGTATGGAGGCTCTTATTCACACGCCGCCCCTAGGCCAGCAGCCGGCTACGAGGTCCACCGCCATTATGCTCATACTTTCACCGAGTTCGACATGGAGTCCTTTGGAGACTATGACGAAGAAGGCGCCTACGGAGGCTATGAGGAGACTTGCGTGGATGTGAGCCACCGAGGATATGATCACGCCCAAGGTCAGCCCCGGCGCCCTCATGTTCCTAGCCGGCCCGTGAGCCATGGTTTAGGAATGTCCCTCTACTCCTTCGCCGGATACAACGACGACGGTTCCGAGTTCTTGGCATGGGAGCGCTACACAAGTCATGTCTTTTTCCATTCGCATTATGATGAGCTCGAGAAGGTGCACATCACCATGCGGTACTTCACCGACTATGCCCGTGCGTGGTGGTCACGGGTGCAAGATGCCCTAAGTGACAGCGGCTTCCCATCCCTCCAAACTTGGGCTCAACTCGTCTACATCATGGCTAGCCACTTTGCCCCCAAATCCATGCTAGCCTGCGAGAGCGCCTATGTCTGAGCCTTCCAAGTCGCGCCTCTGCCGACTCTGATGGCCGTGCCTCTACCGGCCTTGGTACTCGAGGCCCCGCCGTCTGTGGTGTCTGCGCCTCCGCCGGCCCCGGTGCTCGAGCCCCCGCCGCCTGCGGTGCCTGCGCCTCCGCCGGCCCCGGTGCCCAAGCCCCCGCCGACTGTGGTGCTCGAGCCCACGTCGCTCCATACGGTGCCCCTCCTTCTCGGCGCCTCCTTGCGCGCCCCGGCTGACCGCTACCTTGAGGCCTTGGCACATGAGGAGCCCCACAAGCATCTTGACGCTCGGCCGCCACCTGGCCGGCGTCCGCCGGACCACACCGAGGATGTGCCTCGTGACCGGCAGCCAGCCACTGCCGCCGAGGAGAAATGCGCCGCCAACGCCCACCTCACGGCCATCGTTTCCCCACCGCCGCCTGGCACACTTACCCCCGGAGCAGCCCTGACCTTCCCCTTGGTGTCACGCCCTTGCCTTACCGCCGAGGAGGGCGATGCCTTGTTGCCCACTCGGTTTTCCGTGCCGTTGGCTCAGCCGTGACTTGGTTGGCCGCCGCCCATCGCCGCGAGGAGCCCCTTGTCGCCTATTGGCGGCTCCCCATCGACCCACCCCCATGGAGGCCGGAGACCTATGGCTGAATCACATACGGAGGGTTGCGCCTTGATACCACCTTGGCCGGCACCCTCATTGCCGCTCGGGGCATCACCCTTGTCTCCGAGGTATGTGCTTCCCTATTCTTATCATGCTTTCATTTTGATGATTTCCATTCCTATGTCATCACTTGATCACGAGTCTCACCTTAGCCCTCCCCTAGCCGTATATGCCACCTTGGGTGACCTTGTGGGATATTATTGGGATGATGGGGTCCTTACCCGAGCGCATGAGCAATGTATCCTTAGGTCCTCCTTTAAGAACTTGTTGATTGAGGATGCTAATGAGCCCCATAGCGAGTTTGGGAACACAACACACATGACAACTTTTGAGGGTTATATCTTTGGGTCTACACTTGCCTCTCTCTTGCCTAGGTCCCATCCTCTTGGTCCTTACACACACATAGCTCATCAACCCACCTCTTGAGAAGACCTAGCCTTGGTCTTTCTAACCGGATTGGCCACGCTTAAGAAGGGGAGGAATTCCATTCGTGTGTTAGGAGAAAACCCCCCTAGGATGGACCATGTCATTCCTTGTGGCACTACAGACTTTGCACCCGGATTAGATACCCTTACCTTTGACCCCGGGGTAATAATACACGGAATTCCTCGTGCTAGTGTGTTGGCTTGGAACTCTAGCTTTGTGAGTCATTTTTGGAAGATTCGGTGGCTAAATTTTAGGAAGAGCTTTACCCTTGACACTAGTGGCCACCTCCACCACGCAGCCTTGCTTAGAGCCATCCCTAGGACCCCACCATACCGTTGGCTTACCTTTCCATTGCTTGTTGAGTTTTCTTGTCCTAGGACATTGGCGAACATGCCTCCACCGTTTGCACGGATTCCAGCCCGGCGCCACTCCAAACCTCGCCCATACGGCCATGACACCTACCAAGTGATCAAGTGGATCGTCGATGATGCTTATATGACAAAGCTTCCCGAGGGCTACACGACATCACTGCCATCCCATATTGTTGTGCCCAAGGAGCCGCCCGACGGCTCTCGTATGCTCGTGCTTATTTGTGTTAGTGGCAGTCTCCATCACTCCATCTTCACCTTTAAGAAGGGGAGACGTGCCACCACACCTTCTCCACATCCCGGACTTCCTACGCACTCGAAGCGAGGACGCTTCAAAGCTAAGAACGGGAGAGTGATGAGTGCCTCACCTTGGAGGAGCCAAGGCCATGACCACCAAGGCACCAAGGCGTTGATGCCTCAATGCCAGGACACTCAAGCATCCGATGCTTCGATTCTAAGGCATTAAAACGTGCGTCCCTATCCAAGCCTTTATGGATTTTATCCCCTTTGCCCCTTTTGTCAATTAAATCATGTATTTGTCTTTCTATTTTGGGACGTGTGGACCCATTTGCAAATGGGCTCCTAGTCTACCCAAGAACCCTAGCACTCTACTATTTAAGCCACTCTTGGCTTCCTTTGTTCATTGGTTGAAGATTATAGAAGTGGAATATTTTCCTTAGGTTGAGTATATCTCCCTAAGGTCTCCACTTACTTCTATCAACCCCAAGCATCCAAATCTCTCATTCTTCCTCTCAATCTCTCAAGTCTCACTCAACAATCTAACTCTTGAATTCAGCCCACGGTCACCTCAGCCAAGGAACCTCTAAAGGAGGTTCCCTTGGCCTTCTAGCCGAGAGCCGCCGGCTCCTCCTTGTCCGCCGCCGGTCGTACCCCCCTTGGCAGCCCCTCGGCTTTCCTCTCTCCCTCTCGGCCTCTCTCTCAAGCACCATTGGGGGGCTAGCAAGCTTAAGAAGGAAGGAGAAGTCTAGCTTGGCCACGATCTAGCTCATTTGGGAAGAAGAACCTCCTCTTGGGGGTTTGATTCTCATCACTTCCTGGCATCAAATGACATTAACATTGTTCACATTTGGGATTGGATCACCAAGAATATGCTTTCGGTTGCAAAATTTGCGATTTGCAATAAGAGAAGGGAACTCCACACCTTGAGTTCTACCACTGATTCTCGTTCTCAAGATTTTTTGAAGATCACCCGCTATGATGATTTAGGTTGGCCTTATACCTAACAAGGAGTCTAATATTTGCTTGTACAAAAAAATATAGTACTTGTATGTACATATATTATGTTTGTGCATGATACTTATTTGATATATACCTACACAAAGGAAAAGTCGGCTTAAAATTTGTACAGAAATATAGAGATGAATACATTGCAATTATGTATAGTTATGAAAACACACAAATTTCAAATTATCTAGGTATCTAGGGTTGTAGGATTTTTGTAATTTTATTTGTACTATATAATTATGTGAATCAGGTATAGTAGTTTGGCAAGTGAAGTTTAGCATGCGCACAGATGATTAATTGGATTAAGAGTGCACCACAAATATCTCATGCACAATCAAATTTTCAGGTGAACTTCATGGATACTTCAAAGGCAAGAGAGGCCTTCAACAAGGGGATTTCCATGCACCATATCTTGTATTGATCATGGACTACATGAACAAATTTTTGAAGCATATGGTAAGGACTACTGGCCAGATTCAAGCTCATCCAAAATGTGCTAGAACTTGAATTACAAATCTTTGCTTTGTTGACGATTTGTTCATCTTTGCACGTGGGGACATGGTTTCATTACAAGCTATCAAAGATGTTATATATGAATTATGTAGTTGCTCTTGCTCATCATATGTATACTTTTGAAGTGTATGGCAAGGACTACCAGATTCATGTTCCATCCAAAATGTGCTAGAACTGGAATTACAAATTTGTGCTTTGTTGACGATTTGTTCATCTTTGCACGTGGGGACATGGTTTCAGTATAGGTTGTCAAGGATGTTATAGATGAATTATGTAGTTGCTCTGGTCTCTCTCTCAACTCTAGTAAATCCAAAGTTTCTACGCAGGTCTGGAGGAGAAAAATATCATCCAAATTTTCTCCCTCCTCGGTATGCTTCCAGGTGAATTGCTTGTCACATACCTTGGAGTTCCATTATGCAGCAGAAGAGCGATACTTGATGACTACAATCCCTTCGTTCAAAAAATTACCTCCAAGGTGAATGCATGGGCAGCAAGAAGCCTCTCCTATACGGGAAGATTGGAACTTGTGAGAGCTATGATTTTTGAAATCTTACAATATTGGAGTGAAGTTGATGTGAAACAACCCCACAATAAGATCGTCATGCGCTGTTTCGGTCCCGTCTTTGAGGCAAGCTTCCCACGACCTCTGATTTTGCTGAAATTCTGGAATCTACACTTTAAGGAACTCAGGAACAATCCCTCAAAATATAGTGATTTTTGGAGAAGGATTGATTGATCAAACGAATTAAAGAAGAACAGATTGCTAGAAAGCAAAAAATGTGTTTTGGATGGGGAAAAACTCAAGTATAACTTAGCCAAGTTATACAAGAGTCCCAATCTGATTTTTATTAATGAAAAAAAGAGTTTAAATAACATAATTTCATGCCTAATCTCTTGCAAATGAAATAATCTAACTAATGCTAAATATAAGTAAACTATAAAAAAGATAGAAACTTGTAAAAGAAGAAATAAGGAAACCAAACAATCTTGGATCCAAAATCTTCTTATCTAATCCTAAAAATACTTAAAACTAATTAATAAAGCTGAATTAAAAGATAACATAACAAGAAAAACGGAATCAAATCTAATCTAAATATAACTAATTATGAAAGTAAATAATTCCCGCTGGAAATTGCACTGTCTTCAGTAAAACTGGATTTTGATCATCTTCTCGTTGGAATTTCGATTTGATGTAAACTATGGAGTTTTATATCTTTGAATCATCTTTCCAACGCATCTTCAATTATCTTAAGACAATTTCTAGCCACAATTATGGTCGTTTTACCGAAGGCTGTCCAGAATTTGACGAGAACTAAAAACTTTGAACTTTGACAAGAACTTACCTTTCCTTGAGCCTCTTCATTGGAGGCTTTTGAGTTGTTTTCCCTTGATTGTCATTAGAAGTGTTTTTAATGCAAAAAAAAAAGAGTCAAAACTATTGTGGCATCAATGAGGACATATATGTGGTCAGGTTGTAATGAAAGTACAAGAGCACCCATTGCTTGCAAAGAAGTTTGTAGGCCTAGAGAAGAAGGTGGATTAGGCTTGAAGGAGGTCTTATCATGGAACAAAGCCTCGATGACATAACTGATATTTGATATGTTGAATGATGCACCTTCAATTTGGCATTCCTAGGGACACACCAATCTACTGAAAGGCAATTCGATCTGGTTAGTGACTAAGACTACAACCTCGAGTGCAGCTTGGATGTCCTTGCTCAGTGTTCGAGTTGAAATTCTATAGAAACTTGACTCCAATGTTAACATTCTCGTTGTCATGACAAAGAAAGGTAAATTTGATTGTAAAGAAGTTTAAGAAGCACTTATGAGTCATGGGCCTCCTCAAGAATGGAATCTCTACATCTGGGGAAAATGATCACTCCTAGAACATATTTGCTGAACTAGAGACAAGCTCAAGTCTATGGGTGTCATACAAGAAGATATTTGTGAGCTTTACAAACACCACACGAAAACTTGGGAGCATTTGTGATTTGATTAATTGCAAATTCGCCAAGGAAGTCATGGAGAAGTTTTTACAGTGGGCTAAGCTAGGAAGGAGACATCATACCATTCCTAATTGGATTAGCTCTATTCAAAGGTACAAAGGTAAATGCAAATTCTCATTTTCCTATGGACTATATGTATGACAACCTTGGTTTACTACATTTGGAGTGCCCAGAATTATAGAATCTTTAGGAACTCTAACATAGGGCCTAGTAAGCGTTCTAGTACTATTATTGATCATGTAGGAGATTGTATTTGAGCAAGATGGATCAAGAAAAACCTTGAATTTAGAAAGTGGGTTGTGAATTAAGCTTGGAATTGGGAGAGCCTTGTAATACCTAGGTTCACTGATGTGCTACACACTTGAAAAGGATCTTCTTTAGCAAGGTGAAGCGAGCCAAATCACTAGGAAGAAGAGATACTCGCTCAAGGTCACGGCTAGGATTGTGTTTGATGTGTTGGTGGAGAAAAAGTGGAAGCTTTGTGGAGGAATGATGTATGATGGACGGCTGGAGTTTGGAGATAGGCAACTTGGTTCCTTAGGATATAACTCACCAAGAGGAATCAAGAAGAGGCCAACTGATTGTAGATATGACTCACTATTCTCAATCAACCAAGCAATAGATGTTACTCACCAAAGCAAAGAAATGAACACTTAGATGTGACTCACTAAATGCTTCAATTCAATTCAAAGATCAAGTTCTCAAAGAGAGAAGACAACAAAGTCGTTCTAGTGTTTGATTCAAAATTCAAGCTACCCAACAAAAGAGGCCAACAATGCCTTAAATATGTCCCACAAAATAACCATAAAATATCTAACTTTCAAAAGAAATAAAAGACTTAAAACATGTCCAAATACAACCTTTCCACTATAAGAGAGCTCCATTGCCAAGAAAGCGCCGCGGGCCTCGGCCTTTCTACTTGGACGTCGGTGCCGGCCTCGACGTCGTGGGAGCTTAGGTCACTTCTCCGAGCACTTGTGGTCCATTCATCCTCAAATTTAGCCCATCTTCATAGCTTGGCATGTCTTCAAGATGAGGCCCAAGAGAGCTCGCCCATGGTGGTGATGGCTCGGTGGAAATTGCCAACCCTAGCTGCGTGCGCGTGCCCGGCATCACTTGCTCTCGGGTGGACTCAAGCTTGGCAATACCTTGGATGGGATTCATAATCACATCATCCTCCCCTTCTTGAGGAATATTTGACTCCGAATCTGCATAAGGTCTTCTTGCAAACACACAGAACTCTAGTTCTTCAAACCACCCTACATAGTCACTCTCTCACAGCCAATGCTTAAGTGTATCAACCCGCCCACTATACATGAAAACAAATGTGAGAGGACTCCCCTTCTTAATCCGCAGCCTATCCTTCATACCCAAACATGAAAAGAATATGCCCGAATACCCTCCCAATACAAGTTGCATGCATAAAAAATACACCCTACTATAAACAATAAATATAGGCATGAGAGGACATTAAACTTTAAAGCATAGAAGGGCATTCTTAGCTGATTTTGACGGGGCACACATCTCGTGGGGCATCTTACACTTGGGGCCAATCTCTGTCTTCTTCAGCCTTTGTATCATTTGATGAGCCATTTCCTTGGCCCTCCTCAACTCATTACTACTCATAGACTCAAACACGTGCCACCTTTGATCCCGGATCAAGTGATGATGGTTGTTCCTCCCTTCATGCAACACATTATGATCAAACTGCCATGGCCGGCCCAAAATCAATGCATTGTTCTTGCTAGGCATAATCACGCAAGTCACAATATATGTGTAGTCTCCTAGGCGTATGACAACAACAGTGGCCCTTATCCACTAAAATCTGGTGTTCCTCATTGATCCAACCGACCATAACCGCCGACACTAGGGGCTTGGTTGGTATGGACAATTGCTTAACAACATGCTCAACTAGGATGTTTTGATCACTCCCACTATCAATCACGGCAATGAAAGGAATGAGGCTTCCTCCAATGAAACAAGTGTGATGGAACCCTAGCTCACGTTGATCATAATCAACCCATGGATTGTAACTCATGCTCGGCATATCTTGGAGGAGTTCTTCCTTGAGCAAATAAGTCTCCTCTTGATCACCAAATGCCGCATCATAGTCTAGAGGCTCTTGCTTGATGCTTACGGACTCCTCTTTGTTAACGAAGAACACTTCTCCGGTCACCTCTTGAGGATGGCAATCAATCTGCTCTTCCACCATCTCCCCTTGTGTCTCCTCCTCTTTCTCATCTTCGGATTCATACTCCCCATAAGCATTGAGAAGTACTTGCTTTTGGGAAGGGCAATCCCTTGCAAAATGCCCTCGGCCAAGGCACTTAAAGCACTTGATGTCTCGGGTCCCAGCACTGCCTTAAGTCACGGCTGGATTCTTCAAAGTGGGTGAGGCTTTGGCACCCTCCTCCTTGGGTTCTTGTGCAAAGGAAATGGATGTGGAGGTGCGTGATCCCCCGCTTGGCTTCTTCCTTTGCATATTCTCATACATTTGATTAGCATAGTGTAACACCTCTTCAATGGTGGGATTGGCTCCAAACTTTTGTGCTCTAACAAGAGAACCAATATCTTCATTCAAACCATTAGAGAATTTGGAGACAATATACCTTTCGGGGAAACGCACGCATGAACGAGCAATGAGTTGCCTTAACTCCTTGTAGTACTCAAGTGGAGTGTTGTTGCCTTGCTTGAGCCTCTCTAGCCGACCTTAGACTTGGTCCATATAATTCTCCGGCACAAAGCGATAGTGCATGGCGTCTTTAAGCTCTTGCCAAGTGGAGATAGGGTCAAGTCCACGAAGCTCTCTTTCCTCCTTTTCAGCTTGCCACCATGAATGAGCATAGTCAGTGAAGTAGATTGGAGCTACGACCACCCCATGAGCATCACTATAACGGTAGTACTCAAAGACGGCCTCAGTCTTAGTCACCCACGCATAGTAGGCTTCAACATCGACGGTTCCGGCGAAGGTTGACACCGAAAACTTGATGCCATGAGCCGGTGGTGGTGGTTCTTAATCATGTCGGCCAATTTGAGCATCAAAATCAGGCTCCCCAAAGTTGTGTTGCCTTGGTTGCCGTCGCACACTATGAGCATTGTGCATGACACCCCTCCGAGGCTGCATGAGTAGTGCTTGGCGCCTTCGTCTGCCTTCAACATGACCTCGACCCTCCATAGGCCATGGCTGAACATAGGGACGTTGTAGTATGGGCCTCTCGTCTGTTTCATCTTCCTCATCATCCATGTTTTCAAGGTAGAGGGTTGGCTCCCGTCTTGAAAAAGGACTGCCCATGCGCGAAGTTCCGGCATTAGAAAGATCATTCAAGCGACTGGTTTGAGTCATCCTATGCCCTGCTACCTCTGGCTGCATCTCCATCCTCTTTTCCACCAAATGTACAAGCTCCAAGCGGACAGAGCTAACGGCGGCGGCTATGGCGGCGTTGAGATCGTCGACGGTGAGAGCCCTAAGGGATGAAGGTCGTGTGTGTTGGCCTTCACTTCTGCCGTGAGAGGACATGGTCGTTGGGTATGGTTTGACGTTTAAAGAGATTGAGGAAATTTGTTGGACGTGGAGATTCCGGCTTGGAGGAATGCTGAGATCCTAGGAGATGGGTGGGATCTCCTTCAACCGCCAAGATTTTGGGGAGGCTGCGTGTGGGACGTGGGCCGCGGTAGGCTAAGGGAAAGTGGGGCGTGTATGAGGTGGTTAGGATTTGTTGGTTACTGGGGTCGTGTGTTTGAGGGAAGGCTTAGTGGGGTGGTGGTTAGGGTTTTCGGATGGTGGACGAGGTGTTGGGCTAGCCGCCCACGACCAGTGGTTTTTCCCTGCCTTTGGTCTCTCTCTTGCATGCCCTCCTTGGTATTTTGATGGCTTGGGCCAAGACGGTAGTCCTTGGTGTTTATGCCTCCCTTGCACCAACAACAAGGAGATCGAACACACCACTTTTCCGCCAAGGAACTTGCAAAGATCGGAAGGAGATGAGCAAATATTGAACCCATCACCTTGAACCGCTCTGATACCAAATGATGTGCTATGCACTTGAAAAAGGATCTTCTTTAGCAAGGTGAAGCGAGCCAAATCACTAGGAAGAAGAGACACTCGCTCAAGGTCACGGCTAGGATTGTGTTTGATATGTTGGTGGAGCAAAAGTGGAAGCTTTGTGGGGCAATGATGTATGATGGACGGCTGGAGTTTGGGGATAGGCAACTTGGTTCCTTAGGATATAACTCACCAAGAGGAATCAAGAAGAGGCCAACCGATTGTAGATATGACTCACTATTCTTAATCAACCAAGCAATAGATGTTACTGACCAAAGCAAAGAAATGAACACTTAGACGTAACTCACTAAATGCTTCAATTCAATTCAAAGATCAAGTTCTCAAAGAGAGAAGACAACAAAGTTGTTCTAGTGTTTGATTCAAAATTCAAGCTATCCAACAAAAGAGGCCAACAATGCCTTAAATATGTCCCACAAAATAACCATAAAATAACTAACTTTCAAAATCAATAAAAGACTTAAAACATGTCCAAATACAACCTTTCCACTATGAGAGAGCTCCACTGCTAAGAAAGCGCCGTTGGACTCGGCCTTTCTACTTGGACGTCGGCGCCGGCCTCGATGCCGTGGGAGCTTGGGTCACTTCTCCGAGCACTTGTGGTCCATTCAGCCTCAAATTTGGCCCATCTTCATAGCTTGGCATGTCTTCAAGATGGGACCTAAGAGAGCTCGCCCATGGTGGTGATGGCTCGGTGGAAATTGCCAACCCTAGCTGCGTGTGTGCGCCCGACATCACTTGCTCTCGGGTGCACTCAAGCTTGGCAAGACCTTGGATGGGATTCATAATCACATCATTCACCTAGGATTTTTGTAAGTTACATTTGAATGAAAATTACCCCTTCATTAAAAAAAAGTTTAGCGCGCGCAACAGTAATAAGTCTTAACTAAATAGTACTACTCTTAACTAATTTTAACACCATGTTTTCGAAGAAAATAAAAATTAACACAACCTAATTAATTTGTCAGTTGCTAGCAAGAAATTAAATTAAACTAGTAATGTCCAAAGCCAACATCCTCGAGCAGCATGTCATCAGAAGGAATGAATGTGGATTCGAACCCTAATCCGGTATCCCCTAAGACCATAACATCATCCACATTGCTGCTATGGAAAGGATAAGTAAAACAATACTTTTGGTTGTGGTCCACGAGTTGAGTACAGGACGACCCTGAAATGAGGGTGCTTGAACGTGCCTCTTGAGAGTCGATTCCCGAGACTAGTTGATCATACGGTAGTAGTGGGCGACCTTGAAGTGTGTAAGGATAATTGGGAGAAGTGCAGGACAACATGAATTGGTCGAGAAGGAGTGTGCTGGCATTGGCGATAGAGGAGGAGTACTCGTAGTCATAGTCGGCTTGTGCTAGCAAGGAAGTAAAGCTTGGAACATCAGGAAGAGTAGTAGGGTTTTGGTTGGAGGGTATGTTTTAAGTAGTAGTGTTGTAGTTAGCTTCATGGTCGGCCTTCGCTTTTTTCGGATTTTGATGTTCATATTGTGACCTTGCAAAGACCCTTTTTTCAGCTTCGTATTCCAGTGGTTCTTCACATCGTTGTCCGTCCTCCCCGACATATTTTCAGCTATCAACGACCATCTAATAATCACCAACGAATGCATGACAATGTCATAGTTAAGAACATATATATATATGCACTTTATAGAATTAACAACTAAATCCTAATCTGCAATATATATATAGAGAGGATTAGCTTCATGTGAGGAGCACCCTTAGGGTGAAAAATGAGAAGCATTCTAGGCCATTCATTTTAGTATTATCATATATCCTAACACACTCAATCCTTGTCAACGGTCAGCATTGATCGGTCAACGGTCAACGTTGATCGACCGTTGACCGATCAACGATCAGCGTTGACCGACCGTTGACTAGTCAACTCCCATATTTTTATTTTATTTTTATTTTTAAAATTTTTATTTTTACTTTTTTTATTTTTGTTTTTCTACATGTTTCCATTATAAACTATTGATGAAAAACATTGAACAATTAGTTATTAAAGTTAAACAATTATATGTTAAAAGTTGAACAATTAAAACTTGAACAATATTAAAATTGAACAATTGTATCTGAAAAGTTGAACAATTGTATCTTAAAGTTAAACGATTTAATTTTTATAGTTAGACAACTGTGTTCGCTATGTATATAAATTTGAACAATTGTATCTTAATGTTGAACAATTTCATTTTTTTAATAATTTTTTTGGGCTGGCCGTTTTTTCCGTCTTTACTATTCTTATTTTCCTACACATTTAGGATTTAGGGTTTATGTTTTGAACATTTTGAGTTGTATTATGTTTATAGTACATTATAAACAAAACTTCTAATTTATTGGACAATTGTTAAAATTTTAATGAAGTATTGTTCAATCTATCGTTTGTTATAAGTTTGAATTTTCATGCAATTTAAATTGTTCAACTTTTCTGGTTCATTTGTTCAACTTTATATATTGTTAAAAAGGTTGTTCAGCTTATAAGATACAATTGTTCAAATTCAAGAGAGAATTGTTCAATTTTTTAGAAATAATTTTATGAGGAAAGCGTGTAGGAAAACAAGAATAAAAATATATATTTTATCCTGAAAAGAAAATTGGCCAAAAAAAAATTGATCGTTGTATAGTGAAAACAGATATCTAACTATAAAAATAAAATTGTTCAACTTTAAGATATAATTGTTCAACTTTTTTGGTATAATTGTTCAACTTTATATATTGTTTAAAAAACATTGTTCAACTTTTAACATACAATTGTTCAAGTTTAATAGGGAATTGTTCAACTTTTTTAAGTACACTTTTATGATAAAAACGTGTAGGAAAACTAGAAAAAAGAAAGAAATAAAATTTGCCCGGGAAAAAAAAATTGCCCAAAAAAAAATTGCCCGAAACAAAAAACTAAAGTTTGCTTAGTGAAATAGTCGTCTAACATTAAAAATGAAATTGTTTAACTTTAAGATACAATTGTTTAACTTTTCAGATACAATTGTTCAACTTTATGTATTGTTCAAAAAAATTTGTTCAACTTTTAATATACAATTGTTCAAATTTAGAAACACTTTTATGATAAAAATGTGTATAAAAAAAATAATAATAATAATCTGGACAAAAAGTCAGTGTGATCGGTCAACATTAACTGTTGACCGGTCAATGGTCAGATATTGACCATATGGTGTGATTGAGTGTGAGAGGGTGTATGTTTGTTATGATGGATGTTCCATCATAGCCTTCCATTGTCCCAAATGGTTGGCTCTTATTCCTCCTCACGTTTCACCGTAAGCATCCGTTTCACCGGAGCCTGACTCTATATATATATATAGGAGAAGCTTCCTATAAGAACAATAAAATAGAAGAGAACTGAGAAATAACCTAGACCGTTGATCATAAATGGATCGGACGGTTGAGATTTCCGACGCTGGCTCCGTAGATCTGTGGAGAGAGAAGTTGATCGACGCCATACGAGAGAGCAGAGAAGGACCGTGCGCGGTATCCGGCTCCGATTGCGGTGGAGTATTCTCCGATTCAGCGGATTTGTTGAGGGAGAAGTGATTGAATGACGTCATTCTAGCGAGGAGAGACGGAGCTCAAATAATCTCCTCCGATTGCGGTTGCGAAACCGCTTCATCGGTTGGAGGTCTCCGATTCGACGGATCTGTGGAGATATAAGCTGTTAAATGACGTCATCCGCGAGAGGAAAGAAGGCATGGGAGCGATTAACGGTTGATTCTCCGACGGCGGAGCGGATTCGTAGGAGTTGCCGGAGAAATTAAAGGTGGTGACTCGAGAGAAGAGCAAAGGCGCTCGGAGGAGTCTCTGCTGTAATATCCCTCATTTTATAAGGATATTTTGGGACTTGTCCCAAACACCCGTTTCCTACGTCGAATTAATTTCAGAAACATAAAGACATTCTGTAATGTTCTTAATCTCTGTAATATTTTTCTAAGTGAAATAATATACAGTCGACGTATTTTGGGACTTAATACTCGTTCGTGTACGATTATTTTTATCCCGGGCTAAGGCCAAGTTGATCCAAAGTTTAAACGAATGAAATGTGGCCTTGGCGGGGACCGCCGTAAAGAAAGCGGCGACCGCCGCCAACTAGCCGACATTGTCAGCACCAACTTGTCAAGTGGCCTAGGAAGCGGCGACCGCCTCCAGAAAGCGGCAACCGCCGCCAGACACAGATATGGGCGGCGACCTCTTGCCGGTCGCGGCGACCGCCTCCACTGTTGCAGGGCTAGTTGCAGGGGCTTGCCGGCGACCGAGGGATGACTCGATCTCGGCCCTCCACATGCATGGCTTGCCCATTTCTTGTCCCCTGACTTTGGCTATAAAAGGGGAAGGGTTTGGGATCAGATTGGGCACAAAACCGAGCTCTAATCTCTCCCAAATCGTCTCGCCGGAGTTTCGAGCTTCTCGCCGGATTTTTTTGAGCTCTCTTCTGAGCTTCGTTGGTGTTACTTGGTGGTTGCAAAGTGAAGCCTTGGAAGCCCTTAGAAGCTTAGAATCCAAAGCAAAGGAAAGGAGAAGAAAAACAATCGAAGTCGGTGAGTTTTTGCCTCTCGTGTATATTTTTTGGTGTTCGTAGCGGCGCCCGTCGTAAGGTAGGCGGCGACCGCCGCCCAGAATCTTTTGGCTTGTTTCGGCCTTGGCTTCTGTGGCTTTCGATCGGGCTTCGTTCCTTTCGATTTCTTTCGGTATTCTTTAGATTCGTACTCGTGTTTGTCGAATCTAACTTAGGATTTCTTTATGGGTCGATCCGAAGGAATCTGTGTTGCCAGATCTGTCCCTATTTCGAGCCCGGAAATCCCATCGTTGTCTTTAAGCTTCTGCGGATCTAAGGCAAGTGGCGGTTCGCTCTTGCTCATCATTCCATATTTCAATTAATTATCAATTGTTTAGTTGTTAATTAATTTGGGATGATTTACTGATTTACTGTTTGCGTTGGGAACAGTTTTGTTAAATGATATGATTAAAAGGAGATATTATAGTAGGTTGTATATCTGTTAGAACAACGCTATTATATATATGATTAAAACATGATATTATACTAGGTTGTATATCGGTTAGAACAACACTAGTATAGATATATGTTTTTGATGTTAGCCATGATGGCTGTGATGTGGATTATTACTGTGCTGAATTGTTTAGTTAGCACTAGTAGTTAGGAACGTTGGACTCGTTGAGGTCCAGTCGTTTCTTGATAATTATTGGTTGAGAGGGCATCGGAGACCGTGACACCAACTGGCGGATCATGATCGTCCTCTATCCGAGTATAGAGGTGGTGCACTTAGCTAGTGTCACAAACCTTGGGAAGGATTCCCTTCGATATATGTCCCTCATGATGAAACATATATCTAAAAGCTTATAATGTGATGTGTGTTTTGGAATTAAATGAGATAAGTGCCGTTGTCGCACATAATTAATATACCCTTGGGTGAGTAGTGCAGCTAGGCAATAGTGCAGCTAGGAAATCTCGTCTTGACTTTGATCAGAGTAAAGTTCTCTTTTCAATCTGGATTCGCTTTGAGCGGTGAGGTTGGTCGTGAACCGAAACATCAAGTCGTTTTGAACGCTTGTGTGATTTATTTATGTTCCCCAACATTTGTCATGCTTCCGATAAGACTCAGTTCGTTGGAGTCTTCTTTTGGGATTGATTGTTGTGAGATTCGGTCTCCAGAATCTTCTCTTGTTCATGTCTCTTCATGTGTTTCAGTAGAGTATGGTGGTTGACTATCGTTATCGGTTGTGATTCGAGGAGCGATGAGTCTAACCTAATACGTTTACTTCGAACCACTCTGCTTTGTAACCTTGCTTAGTCTTTCATTAGACTAACCAACCGTAATTGTTCTCTGCATGGTTGGCTGGTGTCATCCGTTCAATTCGGCACATCAGATAAGTTGCCATCCCGTGAAGGCTAGAACGACTATAGAAGCAAACGGTGTTTTGACAAGTTTATTCAGGTTAAGATCCTTGGCGGGTGATCATTGCGATCAAGATCCTTTTGTTGTTTATTTAAAGTCTTCCGCTGTGTTAAACATGTTTTGTGTAAAGACTTCCGCTGTAATGATTCTGATTATGTATTTTGATGTATTTGGAATTATGCTGAAATTCCAAGACTTGGTTTTAATGAAAGTTATGATATGTTGTATTATAACTGTGGTTTAATGATTTATATCAACTGGTAAAGCCTTGGGTGACATCGGACAGAACGTCTGAGGTCACTGGCGGTAATGCATTTCCAAGGGAATATTTGGGGGTGTTACATCTGCGGCCGTGGGATCCTCCATATATGCTTAGATTGTAGATATTTCCAGAAGCTCGTGCCATGAACTGTCATTTAAGTATCTTTGAACGTTTGTACTGATGTCCTTGAACATGGATGTAAAAGGCTGGAAACAGTTGAGAGAAAAAGTCCATGAACTGTCATTTAAGTATCCTTGAACGTTTGTACTGATGTCCTTGAACATGGATGTAAAAGGCTGGATACAGTTGAGAGAAAAAGTCCATGAACAGTCATTTAAGTATCCTTGAACGTTTGTACTGATGTCCTTGAACATGAATGTAAAAGGCTGGAAACAGTTGAGAGAAAAAGTCCATGAACTGTCATTTAAGTATCCTTGAAAGTTTGTACTGATGTCCTCCGTACAAACACGCGCTGGTTTATTTTTCACTTTACGCACGCCTATCAACCTCTACCAGCTAGCTTCCGTGAATGGCTCTGATTTGTTCTTAGTTCTCTCTTAGAGAATGATTCTCACGAAAACCGCGCCCGAATGAACAACTAAATCCTAATCTGCAATATATATATATATAAATCCTAATCTGCAATATATATATATGGTGGTGCTACAAAAATTTCCATATTAATATCGTAAAATGTATAGAGGCCGATTCAATACGCTGTACATATGTACATACATATCGATTAAGATAGTTCGGGAAACTAACAAACCGGTTCCCGTTGTCATCTTCTGCTAACTCACTCGACCGAACTTGTTAATCAACACAGGAAGTTCTTTATTCACGCAAGTTTATGTCATATGAATGAACGAATTGTACCATTGAAAGTCAGCCCATCACATGTACGTGTTACTTTCGTGTGAATTGAATGCCATGTTAGATAATATAAATATAGGGGAATGCTCCGGTAAAACGGGTGTTATGGTAAAACAGCAGTACTATTTTAGAGCGTCGGATTGATGGTGATGGATGGTTGGATTAATGGGTTATACAATAGATATGATAGGGGTGTAACCACCATATCTAATCTAATAAGGTAATTAATTAATTTTTAATTAACAAAAAATAATTAATTTGGTAGGAGAGAGAATACCAAATCCTATAAAATCGGTTGTTAATGATTTTTTTTAATTAAAAAATCCAAAAAAGGAAAATTCATACTAAGATTGGAGAGAAGGATGAGATTCTTCAAATATTTAAAATTTAAATGGGAAGAACATTTTAAATTCGTTTAGATTTAAATCTGTTATCCTCGTTTAATGATTTTTCAGCGTTCATGAATATCGTGAATGTGTTCACGAATATCGATCATTTGTTAATGAATATCGTTCATGTTTGTTTGAATATCGATTTCTATTTAATAAGTGAATATTTAATATCTTAAAAATGTGAATATCATCACTTAAATCATGAATTTCACCACTTGATAATATGAATATCACACTAAGTTACATGAATATCTCACTTAATCACATGAATATCAAATTCACTTACATGAATATCACCACTCAATTTGTGAATATCACCACCCATTTTGTGAATATCGCCCACCACCCAATTACATTAATATAGTCACCCAAGTATATGAATATCATCACCTAACTACACGAATATCACCATCCCATATCTTCGAAGCTTTGATTCATGGCGGTGGGGTTTAACAATGACATTGTCGCGTCGATTTTGGGTCGCACAGTCGCACGATTAGAATGGTGGAGGTTCTCTATATTCTTCAACCTTCACATGACTATAAATCGTATCAAAATGAATATTAAATAATTTAGCGTGCATATCAGTTAATCTTTGCTGAATATTGAGCAAATTAGAGTGAATATCAATCAACCTTTAATGAATATTGAAAAGTTTAAACAACACTAACCAAAACTAAACTACTCCAACATGAATATCAATACGATTAACATCAATATCACACAATAAAATTTGAATATCAAAGACGAAAACAACTGCAAAGTCGAACTAACTATTAAAATCATCTATTTTCAAATCACAAGATCAACCTGAATATCAACATTATTATAATGAATATCAACAACATTATAGTGAATATCACATCATAAATTTTGAATATCGACTACTCAACGCATGAAACCTACATTCAACATGAATATGAACAACGTTATAGTGAATATCACATCATACAATTTGAATATCAACTACTCAATGCATGAAACTTAAATCCAACATGAATATCAAAAGAATGTGTATGAATATCACAATAAACAATTTGAATATCACATATAAAAACGTGAATATCAATGATAAATAACTCATACAACATCATCAACAAGCAGAATCTGAATCCACGTGAATATCAACATCATTATAATGAATAACACCACAAAGAAATTGAATATCATATATATAATATCTAAAAAATAAATATCAAAATACATAAATCTACTCAAAAAACCATGATGATGAACACCAGTAAAATTATATAAAGCGGCATCCAAACTGAATTAGTTGTTGTAATCTCATAATTACCTATGATTTGGTTAACATAAAACCTCCGGCATATCATCCAACAACCCAAAGTGGAGAGTGTTTCTTTCTCGCTACAGAGTAATTTGAGCAAGTCTGTTTCTTTCTCGCTACACCAACAAATCTACTCAAAAACCACACAAAAAAACAAAGGATAATTAAAAGATCAATCAAATATCACCGAAAACCCTAAAAATCAGCATGAAAATATACAAAAAAGCGTGGAATGCGCCGCTAATGTCGAGAATCAAACAACGGGAGACAAGATCGAATAGAATGTGAGGAAGGTAAGGAATTCAATAGTGGAGAGTGTTTGTTGGAGCGAGATTAGAGGGTTGCACTGACTTACCGACTCCTGACGGTGACGGTCAAGGTCACCCAAGTAAGGGAATAAAACCGGCTCGGTGGAGTCACCAGCCGGTGTGGTCGGTGGAGTAGTCGGCTCGCCGCACTCAGTCGCACAGAAGCAAGCAGGTGGGCAGTACCGTCCGGACTGCCGTGGATACGTGGAGTCGTCGCGGCTTCATGCAGCACTGCAGCAGCACCCGGTTGGTTGGTCCGTGTCGTGTCCGTGGAGGCTGGAGTCGACTGGTTGGTCTGTGGTCGCCGACTCCCCGGTGGCGGTGGTCTTTTCCCTTTGGGAGGAGATCTGGAGAGGCCGAGAAGTGGGACGCGAGAGGAAGATGATAGAGGTTTGGGAGATCTAGAGAGACGATAATGTGATTTTGGAAAGTCTAGATTTGGTAAATCAAATCCCTATAATTATGTTAATTTGACTGGATCAGGTGTGTGCATTTTATTCTCCCTAATGTGTACCCTCTTACATTCAATATGAGTCATTGATTCGATTCTAATCTAATGGTCCTTAATAGTACTTCCGTTTTACTCTAAGAGGCCGTTTCACTAGATCTAAATTCTATAAATATATATATATATATATATTACGTGATTGGTATACACATTAATAAATTAACAAGGTTAAGGAAAATATAAGTTGGTAGTGAAATGAAAAAGGAACTTGCCTGCTACCAATCATATGCTTCCTGCTGCTATTGTTCTAAATCTTGATAGTTTCTCGTGCGTTCGATAGTTAGGGTTGGCAGGACTAGTTGGGCTGGTAACTAATTCAGAATAGGGACAAGAATAATCATAGGAAGGAATAGAGATAATCTAGGACCAATCAATCAAGTAAATGGTGGATATTTGTCTGGCTAAGTACTTTTTCCCAATTGATTACAACCTTTGTTTTACTTACTTTGTTTATTTACAATCAAACAACCAACAAAGCACCCCTTTGTTACTTTGACATACTAATTTGCATTAAGAAAGATAACTCCTTCCTGTGGGATTCGACCCTTGCTTGCCTATTCTACTAAGTTAGGTTTTTAAGGATTTACTTTGATTGGGCATCACGACATTTAGCCCCTGTCAAATTTGTGCCGTTGCCGGGGATCGAACCCGGGTCACCCGCGTGACAGGCGGGAATACTTACCACTATATTTAGCCCCTGTTAAATTGGCGTCGTTGCCGGGGAGGCAAGTTTTTTTTTTTTTGTGTTTGTGTGTCAATTTTTGTGTGGACCTATCTTATGGTCCACACCCGTGCTATTGACATTCCATTGTTAGATTTTGATTCAGAGATTGAGAGAACAATTTCAAGTAATCGTGTGGCAGCCCGTACACAACTAGAGATGGCTGACGAAGCACAAACGTTGAGGCAATTGACTGCCCCGAATCTGCAGCAGCAACCGCTGGCTGTGCAATTCCCTGAGCTGGCAGATGGAGTAAATTTCGAGCTGAAGTCCGGGTTAATCCACTTACTCCCCCATTTCCATGGGATGAGTGGAGAAAACCCCAACAAACATCATTCTGAGTTCCATGCCGTCTGCACCAGCATGAAGCCAAAAGGCGTGACTGAGGACCAGATCAAGCTGAGGGCCTTTCCTTTCTCTCTAAAGGATTCGGCCAATGATTGGTTCTACTATTTTCCTCCAGGAAGCATAGACACATGGGCTAAGGTGACGAAAGCCTTCCTGGAGAAGTACTTCCCTGCAACAAAGCTCAACAGCCTGAAGAGGAGCATCAACAACATTGAACAGCAGGCTGCTGAGTCGTTGTACGAGTACTACGAGAGGTTCAAGAGGCTGACTTCTAGCTGCCCCTACCATGGGTATTCAGACCAAGACCTCATACTTTATTTGTACGGAGGACTTCTAGACGAGGAGCGTCGGATGGTGAATGAAGCTTGTGGAGGAAACATCTTGAACAAGACACCAGCTGAAGCGTATGAGGTCTTCTTTGAGCTATCTGAGGGATCAAGACAGTTCAATAAGAGGGCGGGCGCCCAATCAGTCAAGGCTGCAGACTCCCAGCCCAATGCTTTCATACTTTCTGAGATGGCTGAGATAAAGGAGATGATGAGGAGGTACATGATGAAGGGTGGCCCGCAGCAAGTCAAGTCTTGTGGGATATGCTATGACATGATGCATCCTACTGATGCATGTCCCACGCTGTAGGAGCCCACTGCTGAGGGGAACGCTATTGGAGGATATGGCCCCTCAAGGCCAAGATATGATCCGTACTCCAACACGTACAATCCAGGGTGGAGAGATCACCCAAATTTGAGATACGAGAATCAATAGAGTACTCCTCAAGGCCAGGATAATCAAGAGCTTCAGAAAAGCCACCACAGTTCCTACCCCGCCCATAACAATATCAGCAGTCTGGGGGTCAACAACAATAATTTTGAGCTCTATATGACCAAAGACCCCAAGGCCAGAGCTCTAGTTCATCTATGTCCAGCGACGACATGATCCAGACCCTCACCCAGATCGTATCAACGTTGACAAGCAATACAGCCCAACAAATTCAGTCCCTAGCTCAGACTGTTTCAACGTTGGGAAATACCATGGTCCAACAAAATCAAGAGATGTGGTCCAGTATTCAGAACTTGGAGAAGCAAGTGGAGCAAATCTCTATCGCAGTGAGTAAATTGGAAGCACGAGACTCGAGAAAACTACCATCTCAAATGGTAGTTAACTCGAGGGAGAATGTCTGCGCTATGACGCTAAGGAGCGGAACACAAGTGGAAGACAATCGAGCTCAACAGAAAGATTTCCGCGACCGAGGAGAAGAAGGCCGCGATCGCGGATTTGCTACTGACGAAGAGAAAAAAATCGACGCTTTTCCGCGACCGCAGACAGATTTCCGTGATCGCGGAAAAGTCTGTGCTTAAGAGGACATGATCGAAGATTTCCGCGACCGCGGAGAGGAAGTCTGTGACCGCGGAAAATCCCCTGGAGTCCCAAACGCGTTCGAAGCTATCCGCGATGAATACATGCGCCCCAACTTTCCTCCGCTCAGTACATTGAAGCCTCCCGATCCCTTTCCCGAGGCGTTGAAGGACACCAGAAGGGTGGAGAACGACAAAGATTTATTTGAAACCTTCAACAACTACGAGGTAAATATTCCTTTGCTCAAACTTGTCAACAGCATTCCTCGCTATGCAAAATTCTTGAAGGAGCTATGCAAAATAAAGAGGAAGAAAGATGTGAAAGAGAAAAAGAAGGTCCAGGTCAGTGAGAACGTTTCAGCTATGCTACAAAAGCGGTTGCCTAAGAAGCGTAGTAATCCAGACATGTTCACTATTTCATGCAAGATAGGTGGCACCATGTTTGAAAACGCTATGCTAGATTTGGGTGCTTCTATCAACGTTTTGCCTCTTTCCATGTACGAGTCCTTAGAGGTCGGGCCATTAGAGAAGACAGGGATTGTGATCCAACTGGCAGACAATTCCTATGTGTATCCCAAGGGAGTGGTGCAGGATGTGCTAGTAGAAGTCGACAAGTTGATTTTCCCTATGGACTTCTTTGTGATGGATACGGGGCAAGATAAAACCACAGCCCCTGTGATGCTGGGAAGGCCGTTTATGAACACGGCAGGTACTAAGATTGATGTGAGCAGTGGTTCGCTCACAATGGAATTTGACGGGGTGAGGGTCGGATTCAGCATAGACGATTCAAAGAGACACCTTCTTGATGGAGACCCCAAGTGTTCAATTGATGTGAGTAACTCAAGTTGATGGGAGAGAACCAAGTCGAGCCACGACAATAACTAAGACGCTGCTCGGGAGGCAACCCGAGGTATGAAATTCTTTTCTTGTTTTTTTCTCTTTCTAGTCTTTATTATTATTGTTTTCGTTTTGTTTTGCTTTGTTTGTTTTGTTTTGTTTCGTTTTTGCTTTAGACTAACATGCAAGTAGGAGAGCCGGGCCAAATTGAAGACGGTGTTAATGTTGCACTAATAACTTTTCCGCGGTCGCGGAAATTCTTCCGCGGTCATGGAAATATCACTGTAAGTCCCCTGATCTAAAAAAATATCAAAAAAAAAAGAAATAAAAAGGTTCTACCGAAGGCCTTACTGTCCGATTTTTTATTGAGAGATGGTGTGCATCATGCTGCCAAGGAGGAGACATTCGCCCTACCCTTTTTATTCGGCAATGATGATGGCCCAACATTCGACTGCTGAGGAGGAGGAACACCAGAGCCCACACCACGAGTACATCTGGGCTCTATTTTTGTGTTCATTGAAGGTCGTGCAACCCCGATTCTTTGATGTACCACTACACCTTATAGTGGATCTATTTGGTTGCACAGTGGAGTTTGATTGAGTTTGAAGACCGGCGCGACATCAGCGACATGTGCTTATATTGATATACCGCCAGTAACAACTTCCGTGTCCAAGCCAACTCGGCGACGGTTGTGAGTTATTATTTGTCCTTCCCTATGCTTCATATTTTTTGTCTTTCATTACATTGAGGACAATGCAATGTTTAAGCATGGGGGAGTGTTCTATACTTGCTAGTCGTCTGAGGAGGAAAAGAAAAAAATAATGAAAAAAGAAAAAGTCAAAAATATTGAAAAAAAGACATGAATAAACCCTGGGATAAGTCGAAAACCCGAAAGGGCGGCTTAGGCAATAAGCAGGTGGCTTGGACCAGCATTAGGCTGGGGTAATAATTGGTCAAGAGTGATGTGAGTTTATGTGAGCCCATCTATTGAAAAATGAAATGAGTGGCTTGGTGAAAACCCGAAAGGTCGCCTTAGCAAAATGAGTGAATAGAAGAAGAGTGATTATTAGGATTTCTCATTTCTCCTAGCGTGGTGACATAAGAAGATGTGATATAAGGAGGATTCGGGTAGGTCACTCTGGGAGGTATAAGAAGATAGATGGAGGCTAGGATTAGATGTCTATTCACTCTATGGTGTTCGGGATAAGCTTGGCGGAAGTACTCTGCTTTCCTTTAAGCTTGTATGTTTTGTGTGTTGTGCTTATTGTGTTGGTGCCTTGGAGATTCATGTTTAGGTGCAGTTCTTAGTGGGGAGAGTTTTGCTATGCTTCCTGAGACCTTGGGGATTTGATTGGAGGAGAAGGTTTATTCTAGCTTACTCTAGGACGAGCAAGGTTTAAGCATAGGGGAATTTGATCAGTGCTACCTTGTAGGATTTAACTAGGAGTTGTTACCAGAGTTTTAGGTACTGTTTGGAGATGTTTAGAGCACAATTGTGGAGTATGGAGTTGAGAAGTAGAAGTGCGGATATGGTGGTTTTGAGAAGCTTAATTGAAGACTTAATAAAGATGGAGAAGAAATCCACGTGAGAAGAGAAGAGAAGAAGGAAGACGGAGAAGAGCACACCGAGAATCCGCGGTCGCGGAAACCAATTGCCGCGGTCACGGAAAAGTCGAGAGCAGCGAAGTTTAACAATGAATTTTCCGTGGTCGCGGAAAATCTTCCGCGGTCGCGGAAAATGGCATCAGAAGCGCGGCGAGAATTTTTCCGAAGTTTTTACTTTTATTTTATTATTCCCTTTTATTTTATTTCTTTATTCCGATTAGATTATTTTATTTCCTTTTAGACTATGTTTGTTATCTTTGGTTTTTAGGTTTAGCTAGGTTATTTAAACCTAGTTCCTAGCAGCCACTATTATCGTTTTTTCTTAGAATCGTTTTATTCAGTATTGTTTTTCCCTTTGAGTTTTCGTTTCAAGACTATGAAAAACTAAGCACCTTTTGCTTAGTCCGACGATTGAAGCCTTCATTTGATATATGATTGTGAGGTTATAATTATATTCCTATTCCTTTGGATTATATCTTTTCTCTTGAGCTTATTCCTTTGGATTCTTATTGATTTGACTGGATTGATCACCTAGTTGATATTAGTAATTGTCTATTGCTAGGGTTTGGATATTTCGATTTGAAATCCCTTATCTTGTGTTGCAACCATGATATTCTAGGACTAGTTGGACTAGTTTATTGTGAAAGAGAATTGATTATGTGTTAAATGCTGCGAGTTGTGGTATTGCATGTATCCTGGTTAATTCCTATGATTCCTGCTGCTATTGTTCTAAATCTTGATAGTTTCTCGTGCGTTCGATAGTTAGGGTTGCCAGGACTAGTTGGGCTGGTAACTAATTAAGAATAGGGACAGGAATAATCATAGGAAGGGATATAGATAATCTAGGACCAATCAATCAAATGAATGGTGGATATTTGTCTGGCTAAGTACTTTTTCCCAATTGATTACAACCTTTGTTTTACTTACTTTGTTTATTTGCAATCAAACAACCAACAAAGCCCCCCTTTGTTACTTTGACATACTAATCTGCATTAAGAAAGATAACTCCTCCATGTGGGATTCGACCCTTGCTTGCCTATTCTACTAAGTTAGGTTTTTAAGGATTTACTTTGATTGGGCATCACGACATTTAGCCCCTGTCATTGGTCGTGGACCCAAATAATCAAGGTCGTGTTTTAAACTTGTGTGAAAACTTAACGTTCCCAAACAATTTCATATGTTTCCTATAAGACTCAATTTCGTTGGAGTCTTCTTTTCATTGCATATCTTCTTCTATCATTCCGTGAAAGTTTCGGGTTATGTATCGTTCCTTCGGTTATTATTCGAGGGACAATGATAGTAAACGGTTACGATCACTAGAACCATTCTGCTTGTACCCTTGCATAGTCTTTCATTAGACTAACCAACCGGGTAATATTCATTGCATGGTTGGCTGGTGGCATCCGTCCTATACGGCACATCAGTGGTTGGTCCCCGGCGATTTGAAGTAAACAATCGAAGAGAAGGCTTGCAGTTGAAGTTTGCATTTTAAGAAGTAAGATTTCCAAGGCGTGTGTGTTTAATTTGAAGTAAATGTAATACATAGTCATGTAATTAAGACTACTTTAAAAGAGTCTTCCGTTGTAATTTAAAAGGCTTCCGTTGTCACTATACTTTGTTGTAAAACCGTCCTTCTCATTTTACGAGAGGAATCTTAATAAAAGGTTGAGTTATTTATTTAAAATGTCTTCCACTGATTATTCTTTCGTCATCTAATATTTATGTATTTATTTAAGCTTAATTGTTCTGATTAAAGCCTGGGGTGACTTTGGACATTAACGTCTGAGGTCACTGGCGTGTGGCACTACCGACATAAGTCGGGGATGTTACAGAAACCATCGTTCTGATGAAGTAGCGTGTCCGCAGAGTCAGCTTTGCATAGACCACCGTCGTTCACTTCTTCGACCGTGACGAGGAAAGAGATAAAAAGCCGCCAACAATTGAAGCCACCGAGGACGATTGGCTACGGAGGATGGAAAGTGATGAGATTCAGACACTTGTCCGGGATACTGATGTCTCTACTGAGGAGAAAGGAAAAAGAATCATGTGATATCAAGCTTTTTGATGAGAGTTCGTCTAATTTATTATGGTTATTGAAATCTGCATCTTTGGTAGTTGTAGGGTGAACAATTTCTCAAACAATGGCGACATCCATGCCATTAGTATGATTTTCTCGTTCTTGGATCACACATCATAATAACTCGACCGTCATGCTCTAGAAGAACTTACAAGCGTTTCTCACGCTGCTTGAACTTGATCCAACCAACGAAGAAATATCGTTGAAGTTTGCAAACATCGGTCGGATGCCAAAAGAACTTTGGTTTGTGTTAGATGGTGCTCTCCAGATATGGAAATATTAGGGCATCAGTATGCATCAAGGGATATGTTCTTGTCAAATTGTCTATGGTGTGAAGGAACCTCAAGGCATATCTATGTTCTATCTCGTGCTGCTCTGATAATATTTCATCTTGCACTTAGCAGGCCCAAGCTGTTGCAGATAAAAGAAAGATCACAATTCACAAAGAATTCTCCCAAGAACTATATTCCTTCCCTTTGATGGAGTCTACTTTGAGTGGCTAATTGGCGGCTTGAACGATGACCACATGGGGCAATCCAAGTGTCGTTGGGTTTGTGACACTATAAGGTTTCTCCAACGATGGGTCGCGAAGGCTGGGATCTCCCACCAACGTTGGAAAAATGCTTCAAAGTGTTGTGGTTCTTCGATTTTCTGTGCACAACATGGGCAGGTTCAAAGTCGACTCGATATCGTTCGGTGATGGTTTGAGACGATTCAAGATTCATGTCCAACTAACTAGTGGTTGCTCCATGGGTCCACGGTAAGAGGCACCGGTGACAATTGGCGCTTGTTGGGGAGGCGCCGTGTGCAGCGCGGCGCTGGGAGAGGCCGTGGAGAGGCTGGCCATGCCGGGTTCAATTGCGGCTGCGTGGGACACGACGACCTCCTTCTCGTGCCGGAGCCGAGCCACGTCGACGAGGGCGGTGCGCAAGGCGGCGGCATAGTCGTCTGCAAGGCGGGCGGCAACCTCTGTGGCTCGGCGCTCCTCGGCAAGCCGCACCTCAAAGGAGTGTGGGGAAATTGTGGGGGAGGAGCTCCTAGGGCTCCGAGTGCCGACATCGACTTGGTCCTCCATTCGGGATTCACCTACAAGAGACACAAAGCAAACCAAGTAACAAGTTCCAAGCAACTAAGTAAAGAACTTAATGAAAGAAGGAAAGGAACTACGCCTAAGACAACAAGCGTAAGCAATAGAGGGAAGGCTCAAGCAAGAGGCAAACCTCCTAAAGCACGCAACAATGAAGCATGCAAGTCTAAGATACAAATACCTAGAATAATCACAAGTTTGAGGTAACCAGTGCAAGGCCACGACTAGGGGGGATCACAACACAATGGCACACAACCAAGGGAACACACGGAACCAAGACAAACCGCCGAATGCAAAGGCAAGGTGCAAGGGAGGGAAATGCTAGGCCTCGGTGGAGCATGTGATGTGCTAAGTGTGACTAGGACTTGAGTGCTTTGCAAACTTTCCAAAAGTGAGAGACTTAGGCTAAGGGGTAAAATTCAACTTGAAGACTTAGAATGATGGGTGAGGGAGAGAGAGGTAGCGGGCTGCTATATGGGCAATGAAAGGGAACAAAATGGAATGACAAGCAACTTAGAAGAAAATGAGGGGTAGGCTTAGTGGCCCAAGTTGCCAAGTGAAGGAAGAAAGCCCACAAAATGGATGTTGAAGTTGTGGAGGCCCAACCGAAATGCCCACTTCTTTTTCTTTCTTTTTCTTTTTTTTTGTGTGGGCCTTTGCCTTTTTTTGGCCTCTTAATTGGACTTAGGCTTTTTCTCTAGGAGTGTGTGTTGAGGCCGAATAGAAGGCATGGCCGTGGGCTTGAATTGAGTGAGGGGGGGCACACTTTGTTGGGGCTGCAAATGGTTGGCACCAAGGGGTTTTTGGAGAGTGCCTATGTCCCTTTTTGGGGTGGGACAAAGCTTGAGAAGGGGGAAAGAGAATGGTTGACTTGCCACTTAAAGCTTAGCCAAAAAAGCTTAGTCACATGCAACACTTAGCAATTCAAAATGGAGCTAGAAATGGGAGAGGGGCACATGGTCGGCCATGGGGGAAGGGAGGGACGGCAATAGGGTGGTGGTTGGTGCTAGCAAGGTGGCAGACGCGGTGGTCCGGTCGCCGGTGGTGGTGGTAGGCGGCGGAAAGCTAATTTTTTTTGGTTTTTGAGGGTGGGTTTGGGAGGGATGAACAAGGCAACTAAAATAAACACTAAGCTAGCATGAAAACAAGAAAAAAAGGCATGGAAACAAAGAAAAATTGAGCATGAAAACTGAACACAAAAACAAGAAGGAACAAGAAAATTTTCAAGCTAGCAAGAGAGGAAATGAGTATAAACACATGGTCACCATGGAAGCAAGAAGAGAACTCATGCAAGCTAAGACAATATGCATAAAAACTGAATTTGAAAGAGGAGAAAGGGGACTTAGCTTGGGCTTTGGCTCTAATACCAATTGATGAGAATCAAACCCCCAAGAAGAGATTCTTCTTCCCAAGTGAGCTAGATCGTGGCCAAGCTAGACTTCTCCTTCCTTCTTGAGCTTACTAGTCCTCCAATGGAGCTTGGGGGAGACTCACGGCCGAGTATTGGAGCTTGGGGGAGACTCACGGCCGAGAGGAAGAGGGGAGAGCCGAGGGAGGACACGACCGGCGGCGGACAAGGTGGGAGGCCGGCATCTTGCTAGGGCTACCCGGCGGTTCTCAGCTACAAGGCCAAGGGAACCTCCCTTAGAGGTTCCTTGGTTATTTGAGCTTGGATCCAATGATTTGAGTGAGTTTGCTTAAGAGAAATGAGATTAAGAGGACGAGATGTGAAGGTTTGGAAGCTTTGAGTTGATAGAAGAAGTGGAGAGCCTTCGGGAGGAATCCTTAACCTAAGGGAAAGTTCCACTTTTTAATTCTTCAACTAATTTGCAAAGAAGACAACAAAAGGTTTAAATAGTCTAGGGTTGTTGGGTGGACTAGGAGCCATTGGCAAATGGGTCTACACGTCCCACCAAATAAAAGGAAATGCATGAATTAACTAACAAAAGAGGAAATAGGGATAAAAGCCATAAGGATTGGTTGGAGGCGCGCGCCTAGATCCCTTGGAGTCGAAGCACCGGGTGCTTGATTGTCGTGGCATGGAGGCGTCGGCGCCGTGGCTACTCCAAGGTGAGGCACACGAGTGAGCTTGTCCCTTGGGTTGGTGGGTCTTCGGCGCTTGGGCTTGTGAAGGCACAGTGGACTAGGACGTTGAGGGTTTGTTCCATGGCCCAGGCTCGGGCCCTAGTCACCGAGCCTTGAATGTCCTTGTGGATGGGTGTTTGACACTCATCACTTTTGTCACATTCTCCTACCAGTGGATATAATTAACAAAGGTATTTCCTCTAGTATGTTCATAAATCATAATTAGTCTATAACTTCATTTGCCTAAACTGCTGATAATATTTAATAAACATGCAGACACTGAGTTGGCTACTTACTCCTCCGAGAGATCCTCTATTTGCTCTTCTAAGAGATCCTCTGTACTTGATGCGGTTGCTCCAACTTTTAATTCAATATTACAAGAAAACAAGTCTTCTTCAATTACTTATTCAGAAGACACTGAAAAGAACAGGTCAATGTGGTGGGGAAAGAGAAAAGGCCTTGATAGACTTCTCTCCAAACTACTAATGTAGGCTCTCGTAGCTATTCTTTCAAGGAAAACTATCAAGCTAATCTACTCATGGACCTTTTTTTCTATTTCTTGATTCCATCTTATGAGCAGCTTTTCTTGTGCATCAGTTTGGAGAGAGCTATCTGAAGCAATGAAGTGCCACGATGTCTTCCTATATTTTGGGCATGGAAGTGGTAAGCCTTGCACAATTATTTTATTGTCATTTGAGTTCATGATATAATTGGAAAAAATTACCCGAAATACAAAACTTAGAAATTTCGTTCATCTTCTCTTTAAGGATATCACATGTACTTTTTTGCTGATGTGGTCATGATTATATTAAATTAAGAAATTTATATTAGTAACATGCTAACAAATATTTGGTTACTGATATCTACTTTGCCTTTTTTTATCGTCATGTTAGTTGGACTTTTTTTTTTGCATCTGTTGTCTTTAGCTTTCTTATCGTCATGATATCTTTTTCTTTTTGTTGTCATTCATTGACAAGGATGTGCATATGGGTGATCCAAACAATTTCTTCTTTGTCTCTTTAATTCCTCGTTGACAGTTTGCACTTTGCACCCTGGTGAATTAAGACAACTTGGCTTTCTTTGTGACTCTAGTATTTCATCCTAGTAATTACCCTGAAAGTAGACTTTCATGGATTTCAGTTGTGTAGAATTATGCTGATGCTTGGTACAAGATGAAGAAATCTTCCCACCTGGAGGAGATCATGAATGCATTTTTGCCTTCCGACCTGTGGAGCTTACAAAAATTTTGTTCCTTTACAGTGGATACATAATAAAAGCTCATCAGACTCCTGAAGAGGTCCAAATCTTTCTTTCCTGTCTCTCCTATTGTAGATATTTCCTTCATGTCTTTTTCATTCAGGTTAAATTGACAAAATCACTTCTTATTCATGACAATTTTAGGTAAAAACTCTTATATTTAATTTAAACAACTCTTAATGTCAAAACTCACAAAAATAACCCATATTGTTTATAAACAGACAGAAAAGCCACTTTAATTCAGAAGATGAATACCTTTGATAATGGATCAATATAAAGATGTATTATATTATTCACAAACCCCAAGTCTCAAATCAAATCACAATAAGGATAAGTGTTATTCTTGATGTCTTTTCGGGTATAAATTAACCATGCATTATTTTATAGTGAGGACAAATGTTGTTCTTTAAACATTTGGTTTCAACCTAATTGGTCTTAAAACATCATAAATAAAAGGTGGTTTTGCCGAATTATCACTTATGTATGTCTTGAGATATACATAATCTTAAACATTTTTCTGACAAGACCATTGGTGTTGCAGTTGGAAATGGAAGATGGTGATCAAATTGATACAAGTGGCCAGATATTTATGTACTTCTGAGATTTTGTGGTGTATTTCAACATCACTCTTTTTGGATTTCTAGTTCCTATGCCTGAATTGTTATTTGATATTTTTGCCTCTTATTTTTCTGTAGCTAAAGAGGGAGAAACAACATAAAGAACGTGCAGCTGACTTGATGAACTAGGATAATTGATGAGAATCAAGCAAGGGATTCTTCCTTCTCTCTTGGGGTTGAACGTCTCCTTAGGGCTCTTGAAGGTGTCTTAAAGGTGAGAGCAAGGAAGTAACCGTGGGGAACCTAGGGGAAGCAAGAGGTGGCCGACCGTGAGACTCTTTGGCTGGCCGTGGCTTCCAATGAACCAAGGGGAGCCTCTAGGAGAGGCTCATTGGCTTGTGTCTTGGAAAGAACTCAATGAGCTAGATTGATGGACTAACTCGTGAGAATTGAGAGGAAGATAAGAGATTTGAATGCTTTGGGGTTGATAGAAGTAAGTGGAGGCCTTGGGGAGGTATTCATCTCACCCAAGGGAAATATTCCACTTCTATAATCTTCAATGTAGTTACAATGAACTACAAAGGAGTTTAAATAGTCATGGCATTTCAGCCAACAAGGAAATCCTTTAATGGGCCTTAGTGAGTTGAAGCTCATATGCAAATGGCTCTTCACACTCACTAAGGCAAGACTAAAAATCATGAAACTAAATAACCAAAATTAGAAAGGGATTAAAGCCTTAGAGGCTTGGATATAAGCGTGCGCATTAATGCCTTGGAATTGAAGCATGGTCGATGCTTGAGTGTTGTGGCATTGATTCGTCGGCGCCTTGGTGGTCAAGGCCTTGGCTGATGAGTCCCGGTGATGGATGCCAAGGGCCGCGCCTACTCTTATGCCTCAACATGGACGAGCCAAGACCTTGACCACCAAGACGCCGACACATCAATGCCACGACACTCAAGCATCGACCATGCTTCGATTCCAAGGCATTCACGCGCACGCCTATATCTAAGCCTCTAAGGATTTTATCCCTTTATAATTTTGGTTATTTGGTTTCATGATGTTTAGTCTTGCCTTAGTGAGTGTGAAGAGTCATTTGCATATGGGCTTCAATTCACTAAGGCCCATTACAGGCTTTCCTTGTTGGCTGAAATACCATGACTATTTAAACCCCCTTTGTAGTTCATTGTAACTAGGTTGAAGATTATAGAAGTGAAATATTTCCCTTGGGTTAGCCTCCCCAAGGCCTCCACTTACTTCTATCAACCCCAAAGCATTCAAATATCTTCTCTTCCTCTCAATCCTCACGAGTTCATCCATCAATCTAGCTCATTGAGTTCTTTCCAAGACAAACAAGCCAAGGAGCCTCTCCTAGAGGCTCCCCTTGGTTCATTGGAAGCCACGACCAGCCAAGGAGTCTAACGGCCGAACACCCCTTGCTTCCCCTAGGTTCCCCACGGTTCCTTCCTTGCTCCCACCTTCAAGAGCCCTAAGGAGACGTTCAACCCCAAGAGAGAAGGAAGAATCCCTTGCTTGATCACGATCTAGCTTCTTGGGAAGAAAAGCCTTGTCTAGGAGGCTTGATTCTCATCAACTGGTAGCAGAGCCAAAGACCAAGCTAAGCCCCCTTTCTTCTCTTTAAAATTCACTTTTTATGCTTATTTTCTAGTTTACATGAGTTCTCTTCTTGCTTCCATGGTGACCATGTGTTTATGCGACATAGAAGGCCTAACCCTCGAGATCGTGACCAAGCAAGGGATTCTTCCTTCTCATCAATAATATACTTGAAGATGATGCAATTGAGCATATCGTACCCTATGACATCGAGGGCCTAACCCTCCAGATCATGTCTTGAGGACTATTAAAGGGTAGTTTGCATTTATAGAGTCTGATAACACCTCAAAGTGAACATTTATTGCAGTGGTAGGTGAACTTTCTGAGCAAGAATTGTTTTGCTATGGTGTTGAGATGTTATATGAAATATGAGATCTTAGATGCTTGTTATATGAATTTGATTATGTTCATGTCTTCTTCCAGGGGAACTAATGCAGTTTATAATGCAAAAGATCATTTTCTTTGTCTCTAGAAATTTGAGCTCAAAAAGTAGGAAATTCTTCTTGTCTTGGTGGGGTAAACATGGAAAAAGAGGAGCTTTGAGAGATCAAACTGGACTACTTGTCATTGGTTAGGTACTTAGTTGGATTATCAATTTTTGGAAAGTTCATCTTAATTGATATCTCTAGTTGCTATTAGTTAGGTACTTAGTTGGTATAAGTATTGGAAAGCATTGTTTTTGCCTATGGATATGTTTATGTTTTTAGATCTTTCTTCTGTTGTAAAAATGAGTAGAAATACATACTAATTAATTATATTTTGCTTCACGGAACATAAATATAAAATTTTGATGTTTAATTGTATGTTAATTTAATTTGTATCATATTATGTATTTTTTTCTTTATTTTGATCTAAAATCGACGCTTTTTTTCGTCTAGAGATACTAGTATGGTCTTGGCGGCAACTAATATCTCGACGCTTTATATTGTCATGAGAATCTACAAGGATTTGAGAGACCAATCTCGACGCTTTTATCCGTCAAGATTTATCGTAAAACGTGTAATTCTCGACGCTTTTAAGCATCAAAAAACGACTAGGCCGTGCGATTACCCCCTACAAAAATGCTTCGGGAATGCATCATGGACGCAAAAAAGCGTCGAGATTGGCGACGCAAAAAAGCGTCGACCAATATCGACATTGAAATTCTCAACTCTTTTATAAAAGCGTCGAGTTGGAAAAAGGCAGCGCTTTTAAGTGTCAAAAAGTGTTTAAAAAGGACATGTTTTCTAGTAGTGGATATAACAACTTCACCTATTACAATAATTAGAAAATTAAATCCTATATTTTGACCTTAAAATTCTTCAAACTAAACTTCAACTGCAAGTCTTCATGTTCGATTTGTTACTTCAAGGTTGTCTCAAACCAACCACTAATGTGTTGTATAGGACGGATGACACCAACCAACCATGCAAGGAAAAAGAAGGTTGGTTAGTCAAATGAAAGACTAAACAAGGACTCAAACAAAATGGTTCTTGTGATTGTATCTGGTTACTATCATTGTCTCTCGAATAATAGTCGGTAGACGATATATAACCCAAATACTCTCACTGAAATGGAAGAAGAGATATGCGACAAAAGAAGAATCCAAAGAAGGTGTGTCTTATAGGAATATGTATGTTTGTTTGGGAACATTATAATTCACACAAAGTTTGAAAACCGACCTTGAATATTTGGGTCCACGACCAACCTCACCGCATAATGCGAATCTAGATTGTAAAGAGGACTAACTTTAAACAAGAATCTGGGCAGGTTCCACGTTGTACTTCTCGCCCGAGGGTATAAGAATTTATGTGCAACAAGGCACTTATCTTATTTAATTTCAAAACGTGCATTAACGTTAAAGCTTTTTAACTTCCAAAACCGATCTCACAAGGAGATATAGAATGAGATAAATCCTGAATATTGACACTTGCTAAGTGCACCACCACTTATATTCGCATAAGGGTAGGTCATGACCAAAGCTATTAGGGCATTAATCCTCCTAATACAAGTTATAAACAAAACAGCTAAACCTTGTAAGATAAAGAGTGTTCCTACGAATACTCGTGCTAAACTAGAATATATGTCCACACCAAATGCACAACAACTCCACACCAAGTTTATCTAGCATCCTATAATAATATATATATATAGGTCGTTGCTAGCATATTATACAACCTAATAATAAGGTTCATTTATCACACCATTTAATCAAACAAGTTCCCAAACGACAAGAGAATTATTTATCCCAACTTAATAGCACAACCTATTTATTATCAATTAAGATAAAATGGAATAAATGTGCAAGAGCGAACATCCACTTGCCTTGAATCACAAAGAAGGTTGAACAGCGTGTCGGAGATGGTTGCTTTCGAAAAGTAGATTGCCTCCTTGCTTTATTTTTGTTCCAAATGCGATTTCGAGACGTACCCAAATCACACAATAAATAAATTATAATTATATATAATTTATTCAATATTGAAATTTGAAGGATACAATTTCTTTGTTTCTAATTGAATTTATTTAACTCTAAATAAATCAATTTCAAGGCTTTATAATAAAACGATTATTTATACAATTCTCAAAATCAATTAGTTGTATATTCTAAATAATCATATCATAAATAAATTGCTTAAAAACTTTATTTATAACCCTAGTAATTTATCACCCAACACTTCATCTAGATGAAGTGTTATAATTTAACCATTCATATTATAAGATAAAACCCAAAATAATTATAATTAATTTAATTTTTAATATAGAACGCGGCTAACATGTCTGCGGGTGGGACATTCGATCGCGGGCACGACGCCGAGCTGAGCCACCTCTCCGGCGATGGCAACTCCGACGCGCAGTTCACCGAGGAGGGAAATGGAAGTTTGAGGAAGATGGGAGTTGGAGGAGATAAGCATCGGGGCTACTGGCTGCTACTATTGGGGGAGGAGAGAGAAAATAAAAGGGGAAGGAGAGACCAGAAAAGTGTAGAAAGAAAAAGAAAGAATTAAAGGAAATGGGTATATTTTGGGGTATTTACATTTTAATGGGTATAAATAACAAGTCTAGAAATGGATAGAAATATAATTGATAAAATACGGGATTGAAATATAACCCATTATTTATATTGAAACAAAATGTAAACGGTTGGGTTCGAATTCACCGCTCTAAATAAAATAAAATAATAAAAACCCTTTAAAATCGAAATGGATCAAACTCAAAATGTTAAATATTCTATAGATATTACAAACTTGAGGACCTTGTCCTAGTACCTTCTTTGGTGACTTGAGTTGGTTTGTATGGCTGCATAAATCTCCAAGTTCACTCAAAGTTTGTTGTGATTTTTATTGGTTTGCAAAACTAACCCCTCGAGTTAGCCTTATTTTGGTGAGTTTGCAACTAAACTTTGTGATGACTTTTGAATCAATTTTTAAGCACTTGCGTGCTCTGGGGACCATTGATTGATCTTGTCTTCTTTAGTTCTTGTTGCTTGGGTTTTTGCTTCGGTTGTGTAATACCCCTCATTTTTTAGTAAGGATAATTGGGTAATTTCCCAAACCCTCGTCAATTATTCGGGATGCGTTAGGCGAAGTTCGGATTTTCTGTATCATGTATGATCTCTGTAATATTTTTCTGAGTGGTATAAAAAACATTCGACATATTTTCGGGGCTTAGAATATTTGTTTGGGTACAAATATATATAATCCGGGGTTTAAACCCACGCCAAACCTTTTCCCGGGCAAACAGACGCGGAAAGGACAATTCCGCGACCGCAGAAGCAATTCCGCAACCACAGAAAAATGGCTCTCAGAAGAGCTGGGCACAGGAATATTCCGCGACCACGGAAAAAGTTCTGCGACCGCGGAAAACTGCAACACGCCAACGTCGCGTCGTCTGTCTCCTCGTCTTTCATGCCCGCCGTTGATCCTCTGTGCCATCGTTGATCTGGGAGGGAGAGCTCCTCCTTTGGGCTATAAAAGGAGGCCGGGATGGAGGGTTTTGAACACCCAAACATCAGATCTCTCTCTCTCTCGTTTTTCTTACTCGCCAGAGTTTCGAAGTGTCGCCGGAGCTCTCGCCGGTGGTCGTGGCAGCCTTGGAGTGGTGCTTTGGAGGCGCAAGGAGGTCAGGAGTCGAAGCCCCCTCGAATGGAGCCCCGTCGAGTCGTTGCCGGTGAGGTTTCCTCCATTTTGGGTCGCCGGAGTTCATGGCCGCGACCGCGGGCATGAACTGCCGCGATCGCGGCAGTGACAAGGCCGGCCGCGTCCGCGGCCGTTGTCCTCGACGCCCGCAACCGCGGAATCCCAGCCGCGACCGCGAATTGCCTTGGCAATCGCGATCGTGGCCTTGGACGATCCGGTCTCGGGCGGGACTTTCGTCCTTTTGATTTCGTTCATTCTTTCTTAGATTCGTATCATTTTATTGTCGAATCTAACCTAGGGTTTCGTTGTGGGTCGTCGTCGTAGGAATCTGTAATCCGACTTCCGTTCCCGTTCCGGACCCAGAAACCCGTCGTCGTTCAATCGTTCGTCTAGACTAAGGCAAGTGGCGGTTCACTCTTGCTTATCATTCCATGTTTCCGTTAATTATCAATTATTTCGAATTGTTAATTAAATTGGGATGAATTGTTATTTTCGTTTGGGAACAGATTTTGATAAACAATATGATATTATAATAGGTTGTATATATTACTAGAAACAACGCTATTATATCTATTATTACCATGATGGTATTGGTGTGGATTTTATGTGTGAACTTATACATTATAGTTAGAACGAGTATTCGTAGGAACGCTATGTACCTTGCGAGGTCTAGTCGTTTCTTTATAACTGGTATTAGGAGGATTTTTCCCTAATACTCTCTCTGGTCATGACTACACCCTTACTCAGGGTAGGTGCACACAGCTGGTGCCGCCATTCGGAATTTATTCCCTCTGATATCTCTCATGATGAGATGATATATCTTAAAAGCTTATAACATAAATGTGTGTTTTGGAATTAAATAAGATAAGTGCAATTATGTACATAATTAATATACCCTCGGGCGAGGAGTACAACGTGGAAACCGCCCGGACTTCGATTAGAGTAAGTCCTCCTTCCAAATCTGAATTCGCATTACGCGGTGAGGTTGGTCGTGGACCCAAATGGTCAAGTCTTTTTAAACGCTTGTGTGAAATTATAACGTTCCCAAACATTTGTCATACTTTCCCGTAAGACTCAATCTTTTGGAGTCTTCTCTTCATACGTTTCCCATAAGGCTCATTTCCTTTTTAGTGCATGTCTAAACTTTAATCATTCCATGAAAGTTCCGGATTATATATCGTTCCTTCGGTTGTTATTCGAGGGACAATGATAGTAAACGGTTACGATCACTAGGACCATTCCGTTTTCACCCTTGCATAGTCTTTCATTAGGCTAACCAACCGGGTTTTATTCCTTGCATGGTTGGCTGGTGTCATCTGTCCTATACGGCACATCAGTGGTTGGTCTCCGAAGTCCGAAGTAACCGTTGAAGAAGAGACTTGCAGTTGGAGATTCAAGTATTAGTATTTTTTTTAAAGGTTGTCAATTATTATTTATTCTTACCACTAAGTCATGTAATAGATTTATTCTTCAAGTCTTCCGCTGTGTAATTTATAAGTTTTCCGCTGTGATTTCACTCTATTGTAAAAATACTTCTCTCGTTTGATGAGAGTTCTTTTAATATAAATGGTTGAGTTTCATTTAAAAATGTCTTCCGCTGTTTAATCTTTCGTTATTTAACATGTTTAATTAAGATTAATTATTCCGAATAAAGCCTTGGGTGACATCGGACAGTAACGTCTGAGGTCATTGGCGTGTGGCATTTCCGACAATAAGTCGGGGGTGTTACAATTATGGTATCAGAGCAACGGTTTTAAAATTCTTGGCCTATTGTTAGGTTTGAGAATTTTCGAAAATTCATTTCGAAACTATTTTCAACCAATTTCTTTTTTATTTGAAATAAATTTCGAGAGTTTTAATGTTAAATTTAAAAGTTTTAATTATTTCTGGGAATTTAATTTAAACTAATGATTTAGCTATTTGAACTTCAAAAGCTATTTATAACTGGTTTATAAAATGTCGTGTTATAAGCGATTAAACTAAGTTTATGGTTGTAACTTTAAAAGTATGATTTGGGTCTTAGAAAAGTTTTGTGATAATCGTATCACTAATTTGAGAAACTAACACTATAGGTAATTATTTTTGTATAAGGTTTAAAAAGTATAAAGTATAAGGTTTGAAGGTATACGGTTTTATAATAAGTGGTTTTCAAACTTCTGCGAGATTCAAGCTGTTACTTATTCCTTAGATCCATTCTTAGGAATATCGCTTCTCCTTAGATTGAGCGTCATTTAAAAGTTGACATCTCTCCTAGAGTTTCCACTTTCAAGAAAAGAGATGAAGGTCGTTCTGCGGTTAGTGGTGGTGGGCCAGTCAGACTAATATAAGGTTATTAGTTTGGACCCTTATAATTCGTATCATAACGTAATTGGCACAGTGTCATGTACAAGTTGGAAAAGTTCTAAACTAACGTTATGGTTCATCAAAAGGTGATGGACACCCGATCCATCAACCAAGCAGCTAGCGAGAGTCTTAGCAGCAATTCTCGAATTCAGCTGAGGAGTGCTAGTCCACCAGGGGAAGACGCGGGATCTGGATCACATAACAATGACCCGACCCTGCGACAGGATGTTCTTCATGGACAAGAGGACATACTATAGGCAGAAGAGCCTAAGGCCAACACAAGGATATCAGGCCTCAAAAGCTGACTTTAGGCAGAACTCAAGGGAGGAAATGTCTGCTCCGGAGCAATCTGTTGCTCGTGATAAAGGCAAGGCGCCTATGGAATTTTCTGGGTCAAGAGCAGCAACTCTTTGTGATACGTCACCCCGATGGGAGGGAAGCTTTGTACAAGTGGTAGTATTTTGTAAGGCTTTTTAGAATAAGGAGCGAAGACTCGTGTCGATAGTCTCCATAGTTTAGTAATCTGTCTATTCGACGTTCTATCAGTTGTTTTATGTAATGTTTCGAACAATAAAGAAGTGTTTCCTTGTTCCGTAAATTACTAAATTCATTACTTTTGCAAATTGTTCGTTCATACGGGACTCTATGAGTGCCAAAAACAGTTATGTCACATGAGGATAAGGGCTGTCAAGACTCACAAAGGAGGGGTAACGTATGGAACCGAGGTGTTCGTTCCCTACATGGTTAACACCAGGGTCGACTCCATTACTGAATTACTAGATCCATTATTAGGAATCTCTCTTTGTTCTTGGAGTAATGTCACAACGGTATGACATTAATTACTCCCTTCGTTGAGCGGACGAGCGTTATCTCATAAGCTGAGTTTTCCAAAATTTCTTAGGGTGTAGGAACAAATGTGTGTGGTTAATGCTCTATAAGATTTAAGAACTAAATCTCATACGTGTACCCTGAACATTTGCTCTGGTAAAAGTATGTAGGGATGGGCTAAGGCACAGTCCAGAATGCCTAGTTATGAGGTCATGCTGTAGGCATTGATGTGGATAGATTGTTGAGAAGAGAATGAATATATAAGAGGGATAGTTCATAGGGAACTCGTTTCCTCTATTACGACCTTGAGTAAGACTTTAGAGTCCAGAGTTATGGTTATGAGATTTATAAGTGGGTACGACCAGTGTAGGACCAATGGTTAAAACTTTTTGAAAAGCCGAGTGTACAAAGTCATAGGTATTATTTTGGAAGATCTATTCGAAGTTTCGTTTTGAGGCCCATCAGGAAATGATGTGATTAAGTCTTGGAGAGATAGTAAGTATCCGTAATGCAAAATGGGTTGCTTTAATTGGGATAGTAGATTGTGTGAGGAGTATAAGGATCTTAAGTTAGAGATAAGTTATTTGAGTCAGTTAAACAAACCTTTGGGATGTGAGTCAGGAAAAGGGCGGCTGAGCCAAATCCAAGTGGACCAAATGATTGAAATTGGTAGGTTGTACGATCAGGGAATAATGATTTATGATACTTGTAAGGTTGTAAGGTTTGATATTTGGATTTTATGTGAGTTTGTCAGTTAGAAGGCTTATGGTGCAATTCTTTGGAGAAGACTAAGTTGTGAAGTTATTGTGTTAGAAGGAGGCCACTTAAATGGAAAGATTACAGTTTAAGGATAGATTATGTTGATGATTCCGATAAATTAAAAGGATTTAGTGGAGAGAATTGTCTATGTGCGCCTAAGGAGTAAGGTAGCAAGCGTTAATCGTATAAAGCTATTAAAGGATTCTGATAGAAGTGACTGATACGGTTGTTAATGAATCATTTATCAGGATGATACCTTAAGAAAATGGGAGTAATGTCTCAAGGGATTTTGGTTATGGAAGTTGTAAGTGAGTATGTTCATTGTGGACCAGAGGGTTACACTTTCGGAAAGGCTAAGGGTGTGAAGCCATAAGAATTATTTTGGAAGATTTATCTGAAGTTTCGTTAGGAGGCTTTCTTAAGATAAATGACATAAGGATTAGATGGAGAGTGATTGATGTCTGTTAAGGCGATTTGATGTCACGTTTAGGAAAATAACGTGATTAGCCGCAATTGTGCTAATTGATTTATTACGATCTTGTTTTGAGGAAACTAGAGGTTTTGAGTTGGAAGTGAGCTTTTGGGTCAGTTTTAATAGGGGCCAAAGAACTGAATCAGAGAATTGTACCTTCAAGGGATATAGAGATATGATATCTGGAGATTTCCAAGGTCTGATATGTGGATTGTTAGAGAGTGTGACGTCTATAAGGCCGATGATATAACACTTTTTGGAAATTAAGTTGTGAATGATTGTTTTGGGAGGAAGTTCATTTAAAATTGAAGGTTATGGAGTAAGGACTAGGTTATTCGGAGGATATCGATAGACAAAAGGATGTAGCATGAGAAATTGTCGTATGTGCGTTTAAGGAGTAAAGTAACGAATGTTACCCGTATAAAGCCATTGAAGGATTTAGGACGTGAAGTGATTATTTGTGATGGCAAGGCATCGTTCATCAATATGGTATTTTTGAGTAAATAGAATCGAGGAACCTTAAAGGCTTAAGTTAGAAATTGAATAATGGAATATGTTAGGGTAATCTTGGATAAATGGTAAATATCCGTAATGCAAAAGGGTGCTCGATTTGAAATAATAAATCATATGAGGACAACTGGTTACTTAAGGATTTTTGGGTGAATAGCAAACTCGACCGGTAAGAGTTGTTGCGGTTTGGAGGTCAATAATGTGGTATGAAGTAAGTATGTAGATGATATCAAGTGGACTTGAGGAAAATGTGACCTACGTTTATTAAGGTGATCGTATGACACATTTAGGTAAGACGAGAGTATAATCCTATGGAGAGGATTAGTAAATCATGTTGAGGTAATCGAACATAGGCTGTGGTGTGAGTAATTGTGGGATCACATGAGTGAAGATTTTGAGTTAAAGATATGGCACAAGGGCCAAATGTGAGTAAGGTAACCAATGTAATAGGTGAGTCGTGTATGTAAGGAGTAAGGTCTATATGACAAGAGAGGTACTAAGTTGAGGTATAGTGTAATTCTATGTATGTACTTTGAGGATCTGATCATCGAAGGAAAGTTAGTAGAAAAATATTGTATTCTTCTATTTGAGGACATCAAGGTCTTTTTGAGGAATAGGGCAACATAGCGATGTTATACTGGAGATTATAATGGATACTCTGAGCGAGACAATGGTAATCTTATGAATGATCACATCTGTTCTAGCAAGAGTAAGGAATGTAGGCAGTATGTTGTAAGTGGAATCATGATCGAGTAAATAGTTCGATTTTTGGTGGTACAGGTTTCGGAAACCAAATTTATTCAAGGATATCGACTTAAGGAGGATAAGGTACATACTTTAGGAGAAGTTTAGAGAAAAGTGAAAGAGAAATATGTGTATTCTTATGCTTAAGGTTTAGCGAGTCTATTGCGATGATTTTAGGAGACAATTATCCTAAGATAATTATGACCTTGAGGATGGTCACGAGTTAGTACAAGAATAGTACGTGGAAGTAGGCTATGCGAGATAGTGGTATGGTTGAGGAAACAGATCATTTTCCAGGAGCAAGTACTTGATGCAATGACTAAGGAAGTTAAGATCAGGTAGTGAGATTATGGTGAAACAGGTCCCATTAGTTAGCAATGCTAGTTTCGGGGTCGAAACTATTTTAAGGGGGTAGTAATGTAATAATCCTCATTTTATCATAGAAGGGTCAGGTGATAGAAGGTATGTCTGGTGAAAGCAAGTATAGAATTCTCGTAGGTAGTGAATAGTCTAAATTACGGTTAACCTGACGTTAACTGTAATTCGAACCAACTTATGATTTTAACTTAGAAATGCCTGAACCAATTTACAAAGTGTTATATGGGTTAGGTATGGTTAAACTTATATAGTTTGGTTAGCTTGGTATAAGGTAGCATCTCCGAGTTGTTACCAGCCAAGTTTCGGGGTCGAAACTTTTCTTTAGGGGGGTAATGATGTAATACCCCTCATTTTTTAGTAAGGGTAATTGGGTAATTTCCCAAACCCTCGTCAATTATTCAGGATGCATTAGACGAAGTTTGGATTTTCTGTATCATATATGATCTCTGTAATATATCCCTGAGTGGTATAAAATACATTCGACGTATTTTCGGGGCTTAGAATATTTGTTTGGGTACAAATATATATAATCCGGGGTTTAAACCCACGCCAAACCTTTTCCTGGGCAAACAGACGCGAAAAGGACAATTCCGCGACCACGGAAGCAATTCCGCGACCGCGGAAAAATGGCTCTCAGAAGAGCTGGGCACAGGAATATTCCGCGACCGCGGAAAAAGTTCCACGACCGCGGAAAATTGCAACACGCCAATGTCGCATCGTCTGTCTCCTCGTCTTTCACGCCCGCCGTTGATCCTCTGTGCCACCGTTGATCTGGGCAGGGAGAGCTTCTCCTTTGGGCTATAAAAGGAGGCCGGGATGGAGGGTTTTGAGCACCCAAACATCAGATCTCTCTCTCTCTCTCATTTTTCTTGCTCGCCAGAGTTTCGAAGTGTCGCCAGAGCTCTCGTCGGTGGTCGTGGCAGCCTTGGAGTGGTGCTTTAGAGGCGCAAGGAGGTCAGGAGTCGAAGCCCCCTCGAATCGAGCCCCTTCGAGTCGTTGCCGGTGAGGTTTCCTCCATTTTGGGTCGCCATAGTTCATGGCCGCGACCGCGGGCATGAACTGCCGCGACCGCGGCAGTGACAAGGCCGGTCGCGTCCGCGGCCGTTGTCCTCGACGCTCGCGGACGCTGTCCTCGACGCCCGCGACCGCGGAATCCCAGTCGCGACCGTGGATTGCCTTGGCAATCGCGATCATGGCCTTGGACGATCCGGTCTCGGGCGGGACTTTCGTCCTTTCGATTTCGTTCATTATTTCTTAGATTCGTATCATTTTATTGTCGAATCTAACCTAGGGTTTCGTTATGGGTCGTCGTCGTAGGAATCTGTAATCCGACTTCCGTTCTCGTTCCGAACCGAGAAACCCGTCGTCGTTCAATCGTTCGTCTAGACTAAGGCAAGTGGCTGTTCGCTCTTGCTTATCATTCCATGTTCCGTTAATTATCAATTATTTCGAATTGTTAATTAAATTGGGATGAATTGTTGTTTTCGTTTAGGAATAGATTTTTATAAACAATATGATTTAAATTGTGATATTCTTTTAGGTTGTATATATTGCTAGAAACAACGCTATTATATCTGTTATTACCATGATGGTATTGGTGTGGATTTTATGTGTGAACTTATACATTATAGTTAGAACGAGTATTCGTGGGAACGCTATGTACCTTGCGAGGTCTAGTCGTTTCTTTATAACTAGTATTAGGAGGATTTTTCCCTAATACTCTCTCTGGTCATGACTATACCCTTACTCAGTGTAGGTGCATACAGCTGGTGCCGCCATTTGGAATTTATTCCCTCTGATATCTCTCATGATGAGATGATATATCTTAAAAGCTTATAACGTAAATGTGCGTTTTGAAATTAAATAAGATAAGTGCAATTATGTACATAATTAATATACCCTCGGGCGAGGAGTACAACGTGGAAACCGCCCGAACTTCGATTAGAGTAAGTCCTCCTTCCAAATCTGAATTCGCATTACGCGGTGAGGTTGGTCGTGGACCCAAATGGTCAAGTCTTTTTAAACGCTTGTGTGAAATTATAACGTTCTCAAACATTTGTCATACTTTCCCGTAAGACTCAATCTTTTGGAGTCTTCTCTTCATACGTTTCCCATAAGGCTCATTTCCTTTTTAGTGCATGTCTAAACTTTAATCATTCCGTGAAAGTTCCGGGTTATATATCGTTCCTTCGGTTGTTATTCGAGGGACAATGATAGTAAACGGTTACGATCACTAGGACCATTCCGTTTTCACCCTTGCATAGTCTTTCATTAGACTAACCAACCGTGTTTTATTCCTTGCATGGTTGGCTGGTGTCATCCGTCCTATACGGTACATCATTGGTTGGTCCCCGAAGTCCGAAGTAACCGTTGAAGAAGAGACTTGCAGTTGGAGATTCAAGTATTATTTATTCTTACCACTAAGTCATGTAATAGATTTATTCTTCAAGTCTTCCGCTGTGTAATTTATAAGTTTTCCGCTATGATTTCACTATGTTGTAAAAATACTTCTCTCGTTTGATGAGAGATCTTTTAATATAAATGGTTGAGTTTCATTTAAAAATGTCTTCCGTTGTTTAATCTTTCGTTATTTAACATGTTTAATTAAGATTAATTGTTCCGATTAAAGCATTGGGTGACATCAGACAGCAACGTCTGAGGTCACTGGCGTGTGGCATTTCTGACAATAAGTCAGGGGTGTTACAGGTTGCTAACCTTGTAAGGAAAGGCATGGATCCTGCGGATAAGAGCAAGGCCATCCACATAAGTGAGCTACTTCCTACGGCCCTTATCACCTTGGAGGCCATCATGCAAGCCCTCCAACTCAATGACACCAAGAGGGCTCAAGATAAGGAAGAAACCACACGGCTTATCCAAACCTTGGAAGCCAAATTGGAAGAAAAGATTGAGCAACAACTCAGCCGGATCCAACCCAGCAATGTACGTCAAGATGATCAACAACCTCATGCTTCTCAAGACCATGAGTCTCCTAGGGTGCCGCCTCAAGTGACCTTTCCTGGAGCTCCATCAACTTCATATCTTTCCCAAGTCTCCATCCCCCTTCGCTCCGCACCCACCTCCTATGCTCCACCGGTTGCTACCACCTCCTATATACCCTATGGGGCGATTTCAAGAGTTGAACAAGGTATGGATGAATTCCTTCAATTTAGTTCCCTTCCTATGCCCACTAACCATGCATGGCAAGGTGCAAGAAGGCCGCTCATGTTGCCACGGTGCAATGTACCCGGCCCATATCCTCCGAGAGAACAAGTTAGGGAGAGAAATACCCCTCCTCCTAGGCAATAACCACCAGCCCCTAGAGGCCACTATGAGAGGTCACGTGGAAGAGAGCCAACTCATTGTGTGAATCTTGAAGTTCAAAACTTTGGAGGTACCCCGGATGTAGAAGCCTTCCTTGATTGGGTTTCCAGGACTGAG